>OZ012671.1:15693393-17016960 GCA_963942505.1 Lordithon lunulatus | reverse complement strand
TCTTAAGTATACAATTAACACGTCGTCTGCCTATCACACTGATTTAACTAGTGTGTAGCCATGTTGTATTGGATCGAGAGCTTATCCGATAGAAGGTTAAACAATACCGTATATCTCCTTGATATCCCTGTTTTGATTTGAACCTTGCCCCTCCCCTCCATTCGTCGCTCTATGCTTGGTGGTGTTGTGTGCGTTTGTGTTTGTGTAGTTGTTTTAATATCTCTATTATGATGGGGTGTATGCTTTTACTAAAGAGTTCTTAGTACGTCTGAAAGCCCGACTCTATCGAACGCCTTCTCCAGGTCTACGAAACAGAGATGGACGGGTTTGTTAAATACCAACGCTTTCTCGGAGATTTGTCCTGTTTTTCTTCTTGCATATGATGTCCGCTATATTTTGGGAAAGCTTTCGTTACTGTTTAGCAGAGAGATGCATCTGTAGTGTTTTATATCGTCTCTTCTTCCTTTTTTTTGTATAGTGTTATTCTAATGCTCTCTTTTCAGTCCTGTGGTGTTTGCATTGTTGACAGATGTATGTTGTATAGCTATGTTGTATAACTACTTTGCTAGTGGCTGTGCTTTGTATTTAAGTAGCTCGCTCTTTTACGTCGTTAGGGTCGGGGGCTTTGCCGTTTTTCAGTTCTAGGTGTTACCTTTTCTAGTATGCGATGGTTTTCGCCTATTATTGTTGTCACATTCTGTAATTCCTTATCTTCGTGTAGATAGAACTCTTTGAGGAAAGGCTTTAACTTCCATGCTTGCGCAATTTATTTGTAGAGCTTAATTAATTTTTTTTTAATTCTCGTGGAGCTTTCAGATTGTTGATTATTTTCTGTGTACCATACATATAATTTGCTATTTCCTTGCTGATTTCATTCCAACGTTTTCGTTTAACAGAGCGGGTTCTGCTATTACTTATCTCCCGATATCTTCCAAAGTCTTCTCTTGACTTTGTCGTTTTGTATAACAAATCGGCTTTTTTCTTCTTCTGTGCTAAGGCTTTGAATTGAGCTATGAACCTTGGAATGACTCTTCTATGTTTGTACGCGTGTTGTTTATGATTATCTTCCTCATTGTTTCTATGGCAGCTTGTTTATGTATTTGAAATAGGGTTCTGACTTATCTTTAGGGCCAGTATTTGTTGCTTTACATTCTTATGCTTTCATATAAATTACTTTGTGTTGTGCTTTTCAGTTTTTGCGGCTACTGGGTTTGTTCTGTACTATGGTCGCCCTAGTACAAACTTACTTACGATCAGATGGTTATAGGAGCCTTTATTTGCGGATGTTAGTGCTTTGGTGTCTAGTACTTGCCCTGGTCTTATGTTTTTGTTCCTCCTCTCTTACATTTGAAAAAGTATGCTGCGCCCTGTGGTTAAAGAATATATCATAGATTCTCAATCTATGATTGTTTCTTCCCTGCTGTTGGCTCGTTGAATCTGTTTTTGCCTGGGATGATATCATTTCCCACTCGAGCATTTAAACATCACCTAATATGAGGTGCTTTCATTTAACCGCCCCGTGGCGTGCTGTATCGTTCCAATTTGTGCACCGGTTGTAAGGGATGAGTTAGAATATTGCGCATCAGGAGCGACCAATAACACAAGAGACAATACGCCCGGAGCAGCAAATAGTAATCTAGAGTTACTAAAACAGCTATGATATACTTATCTTTACGTGGTAATGTGTATATCATTTCCTGCAGTTCTTCATAGAGAGATCCAGTGCCTGGGGAATGTATCGATATAATATGCAGATTGTACTATTGGTCTGAAATCAGTGTTACTTACTACAGTATTCTTCATCTTGGGGTGCCATACACCTATAGTGGGTCGTCATGGACTTTGTTTGCCTTCTATTTCCTTGGAGGATAAGTTGAGGTATTCTACATCTTTTACCTCGTAAGACTGTGTGTTGTTTATTTGCTGATAGAGTTCTCCGTCTATTCCTGCTTTTCTTAACAACTCATCGTTGCGTACTATATCAATCCATGGGATGTGTATCATTCGTCTGAGGATCCACATTTCGAATGCTGTTAATGGATGCTTCTACGTTCTCGTTCCCATCCCATATATAGCACTGACCAAGCATAGGACTTTGCCAATTGGTAACGGATATTGAAGGAAAGATGTCGGTTACATAGTAGAGGTTTGAATTTCAGGAATGATCGACAAAAAGAAATTAAGTGTCGAATAGAACCGACACTTAATTTCTTTTTGTGGGTCCCACAGGTGATTGGTTGATGTGCCTAGATATCTGAATGACCTCACTAATTCAATCGTATTTCCGATTTGTATGTTCGTCTCTGCTCGGTTGTCTCTACCGACGATCATAACTTTTCTTTTTTCACTGTTTATATACCCATTCCTTGTACCTGTTGCATTAATCTTTTTCATGAGTAGTTTTGTTCATTATTCGCGAGAGTTACCCTAACGTCCGCGTATCGGACATTGCTAATGGCCTTACCATTAACTCTTATTTATGCTTTAGTGTTATCTAGGGCTTCTGAGAATATGTTCTTTACGTACTAGTAGCATTGGCGAAAGTAAGAAATTTTGTCTCACTCCACGTAGTATCTCTATTTTTTCTATATACTGATTTTGATCAACTTGTACGCATGATTCTTGTTCCAGTAGAGGTTCTGCATTATTCTTTTAATTATTATATAATTGTAAAACCGACCTGTAAACCATATTGATACCAACACTAATAATATTCTATACGGTGGCTTTATATTATGTATCAATCCCTAATTATGATGCATAATATGGTAATTTCAGATCTTTTGATACAGATTTTTATTATTTTAATATTTATTTATTTATTTTATATTATTATATTTATTAAGGCGTCATTGAAATATATAAATATTTCAATGACGTCTTATTTATTAAATCTTTAAGAACGTACAGTGTAGATTTTATGTAAGGTATTAATGAGTTGTTCTAGAAACTTTTTTAATTGTGCTCATTTTCATGTATTAAGGCGGCAATCGGTGGGTGCAAAAATAGTACTTTTTCTCCTGTCGTCTCACGGCTATATCTTTTAAGATAGAATTACTAAAATAGTATTACCTGAAAAAGGAGTAAGTAAACGAGGGCCGTACAAAGCCTTTTTTCCAAAAAAATAATTCTAAATAAGTTTTAAAAAATGTTGAAAATAGCCATAATTTGTTAGCTTATAACATCGAAAATAAGAATAAATTTCAAAAAATAGGCTTGTACGGCCCTCACTTCACTCTTTATAAATAAGCTCCAGCAAAAAAATATAGTAATATATGTTTTTTTTAATGCGAAATCCGACAGGCTATTTCGTATGTTTATGCAATTTCCTCAATACAATTGCATACTCTATAGGCGCACGAAACGAACAATATTCTGCTCTACGTTCGTTCTCTGTCCTGTAATTTATTATCTCTCTCTATAATATATCGGAAAACGAAGGTTTCGTGAACATTTCTAATCGGTGTGACGTTATACATAAAAATTGCTTCCAACGCTGATTCGCGCCGCCGAGAGCAGCTACTAATACGATTATAGAGTAATCGTAATATAACAATATGGAGTTTTTATTTGTAATTGTAATAATAATAATATACATTTATTATTATGAAGCTATTTACAATTGTCATGTAATCCTATAAATGTTTAATTTTAATTTTTAGCGTAAACACTTTATGATCCTGATAATAATAACAATGATAATAATAATAAGTTTATTCGCACTTATTTTTACAAACAAACGTAGACATAATTTTTTAATGAAAAAAGAAGCTTAAAATATATTTATATTAACTAAATATTAATAATATATATATATATATATATCAAATCAGCTGCTCTGTTGTGCTGGTATGATGATAGCCTTCCTCGCTGGATTCTCTCTTTTTTAATTGTTTACAAAATATTCTCTCAATAAGATCTTAAATTTACGACACATTTTAATATCTTTGAGATGGTTTGGGATTGTGCTGTATGTCTTCCTACTTTCGTTTATTGGGCTTTTTGTCTGCATATTATGTGATGTCCTTGTTTGATGTGGGTGTACGTCACAATTATACATTTTTTGTTCCTTTAACATTTGTTTTCCTATCTTCACAGTAATTGAATTGTTAATTTTGTTTCTATTTTTATTAATTAGATATACCGTTTTGTTTGTTTACTTTGATACCCTTTGTTATGGTCCTGTTATAAAATAGATTTAAGTCTATTTATTTCATCGAGTATGGTTGTTGTATTACTTCCTGTATATAATAATGTGTCATCAGCGTAAGAGTAATACCTTCCCTTTAAGTTTAGTATTCTCAGATCTGTGACGTATAGTATATATAAGAGTGGTGCTAAGAGGGATCCTTGCGGTACACCCGTGTGATTCACGTCAATATTGCTTCTTTTATTATTGATTACCACATATTGTTTCCGGTTTGTTAAATAGGTTTTAATCAATTGTAATGCCATTCCTCTTCTGCCCATGTTTTCTAATATTTCAAAAAGTTTTGAGTGATTAATTGTATCAAAAGCTTTTGTGTACTCTATGAAAATACTAACTCCAATATTTCCTCCATCCACTTCAGTTGTTATTTTTTCCACATAATCACATACGGCCACCTTTGTATTATTATTAACTTGGAATCCATATTGGTATGCGTCAAATTTAATGATACTCTTGATAAATTCAGTTACCCTATTATGTATAATTCTCTCTAGTATTTTACTTAAGACCGATAACATTGCGATGGGTCTATAATTATTCGTGTCGCTTTCTGCCCGTTTTTATATATTCGTATAATTTGCGCTAGTTTCAATTCTTTTGGAAATACGCCCGAAGATATGGTGTTGTTTATAAGATTAGTAATTATAGGATTTATAATGCTTATATTATTTTTATATCCTTAGTCGCGATTCCATCTGGCCCAGGATGCTGTTTATAATATTTTCAATTTCCGCTTCATTACATTGATTTATAAATATGGACTTCTGATTGTAGTCTGTCGGATTTGCTATACTTTCTTCTGGACTATCATCCTCAAATATAATGTTTGCAATATTGCTATAAACACTTTGTTAAATTTATTTGCTGTTTAAATGTCCGTAAGGTTATCTACTTGGATATGTTATTTGGAGTTTTGTTTTCTTTATTTAGTGCTTTGTTAATAATTACCCATGTCTTTCTCGGATTATTTGTACTTTCTTCAAGTTTCTTTCTGAAGTACATTTGCTTTGTATTTCTAATGAGTGTATTAACTTTATTTTTAATATTTTTAAATTTTGTTTTCTCTGTTTCATTTATAGGCATATTCTTCATAATTTTTTAATGTATCTCTCTGTTTAATATTTGATATTATTTCTTCTGTTATCCAATTCTTATTCTTTGTTCTAATTTTCTTTTTAGTCATGTTTGTAATCTTTGCTCTTTAGATTATATTCATTAGTTCCTCAAATGTTTCAATTCTGGTGTTAATAATATTATTTTCTTTAAATCTGTTAATGTTTGTCCTTTTCTGTGTAATGGTTTTGTATTTTAAAGTATCTCTGTTTTGGTGTTTTTTAAAACCTTTATTTGCATTATTTTATGATCTGAGATTGATGTATCCTGTAGGATAATTGTTATTTTCGTGTTTTTAATATTTGTAATGACATGATCTATGATGGAATGTGAGTCTATTTTCATCTACTCTTGTAGCGTAAGTTTTTTTAATATTGTTTATGATATTATATCCATATATTTCCAACATTTGCTTATAGGCAGTTGTTTCATTATTTTAACATAACAAATTAATGTTAATATCTCCAATTATTTTTATTTTTTTATTATCTATGAGGAGCGACTCCATGAAATCAAGAAAATATTCTACTTTTGCGGTGGGTGGTTTGTATACGGCTGGTATTTTTATTTTGTCGATTTCAATAAGTATAGGATTGTATTCAAGATTCGTGTTTGTTGCTATTTCATGTTCCTTAAATTCCTTTATTATGTAGATAGCCGCCCCACCGCCGCTGGTATTCCTACAGCAGTGTATGGGAGTTGTAAATTTCTATTTCGTAATACGTTATTTCCATTTGGTTTAGCCATGTTTCTACTAGTATAATTATGTGAATTTCCGTATTTGTTTTGGTTGGGCAGTTTAATTCGTCCAATTTATTTGTTTAAACTTCGTATATTAAGGTAAACTACGTTTAAGTCTTAGACAATTAGACTATTAATTCTTCTAGTTCAAGTTATTATTCTGATAGCCGTTATCTTTTCGAACGTATATACGTCCATTTTTGTGGCATATAAATTTATAGTTCTGTCTTTTTAGCTGTAGAGCTTTTCTAAATAGCTGTTGAGTATATCTGCTTAGATCCTCATTTATGAAGATTGGACTTTCAGGTACAGGATTTATTTGACACATTTCCGTGTTAATTGTTATTGTATTTTAATAACGTGGTGTCTGCGGATATTTCCAAATGAAATATATAAATATAAATGAAATGTATGCTAATATCTTTTCACTGTAGATAATATTGTTAATGATTTATGGTGAGATATAATGGTATTTTAAAATTCGTATCAAGTGTTTGCTTCCGGAATAGAAAGACCAACAAAAGCCAACAAGAAAATATGAGGTGGCCAAGGCATATTACTTCATCATACGTACCATAATAATGAAGGGGACTAAGAAATAATATACACATTTTAACAAATACAGTAACTACTACTATTTCATTTTTATGTAAAATCATTGATTCTTTATTAAATTTTATTGAGTAATGTGTATACTAATTTTTTATAAAAACAATGTTGGTTTTGTTTACAGTTATATTTAAGTTTTATAAAATATATATTTTTTAATTATAAACGATTTTAAAAAAAACGGGCTTATAAAAGTAAACGAAGATCTAGAGGCGAACCTGGGCCACCGGCTTATGAATCCAATGTTTTAACCACTATGCCAACTGTCGCGTTAGAATAAATTTATAAATATGCTATGTGTATACAAATTATTCAACATCTGTATTATTTTTAACATCACGTAGGCCCCATATTTATTGTGTCACACGTATTGACTGGCATCTCTTCTTCAACTTTCGCGTTGCAGTCGAAAATGAATTACGATGTCAGTCGATTGGGCCCTTAAGTAGTAAACAGAAATCCATAAATGTACAACGTCTTAATTTTTTATAATTCTATTATCATAGTGGGTTTTATATAACCCCTTCGCTTTTTGAAAACTATTCTAGTTCCTCTCCGACATTTTTGTCACAGCGGCAGTTTCATCAACTTCCATTGGGAATATACGGCAAATATGTTCTAGCCACTTCAGATAAATGCTAGTTTTATTGATAGAAATTTGACGTGGCGACGACTGTTATATTGTCTATAATCAGTCACAATAGTAAACGCATTTCATTTCTTTGAAATAGTTAGCCCATTACATCCAATTCCTCTCAATTTCCTTAAACTGGGGTTTATTCTAGACACCCCTTTTCCGTTACGATAAGAGAAAAATGATTCCTCGCAGAAAGTAATTTACACGATGCATTAAGCTAATAGGAAACCGAAACGAATTTACCCTCCATCCACATTCCCCCAGCATCCTGATGTGAAAAACAATTATTGCATCTGGCAGGGACGTTTCAGCTATAATCCCACATCAGCGGCAGTGTGTTTAGTCGAGAACCATCAGCCATTAACAATAACCCGTCTTTACTTTTTTTTTGTACAAATAGAGATGAAAGTAAATCTCGCTGTCAATGACATCTTGGTAAACAATATTAAATATTTCCATTCGCCTTTTTCTGTTTCATTGTGCACGGACGACAGTAAATAAATTTACGGGGCGATATGTAAAGAGGAGGGAATACAAATATGCTAAATATGCATTATGAGGTTGTAATCTACAAGAGGAAGATTAATATTGCGCTGTGCTTTTGGATTATAATCCAAGATTATTACTGTATCATACGCGGAGCTACTAAATCATGCTTAGTTCGCATTTTGTTTGTCTGTGCAATCATATTCAATTACGTCTGGTGTACACCATATAGAGAAAATTTATATGAAAAAGTCTTGGCATGAAGTAGTTTTATACACAATTTTAGGAGCAATAGTGATTGATGAAGAGAATTCTAAAATGGTATAAAATATCATTAGAAGAAAAAATATGTCAGTACAAATATTGAAAGTAAAAAATCGTCATAACATTATTTACATAATTGTTTAGTTTATCTACTGGTTTCCATATATAGTCACATATATATATATATATATATATATATATATATATATATATATATATATATATATATATATATATATATATATTATAATAAATAATAAGGAAGAGATGGCGATATTGCAATCATTATTTACACAGATTGTTGCTGATCAAGGAATCACCAATATAAAACACGAAAACTTTATGAGGTAAACGCCCAGCTTTGACGCCACACAATTATATTATTCTTGCTACATTTGTTCTCAGATTAGAAGGGTCAATTCACAATGTAGCTCTCTACATGATCAGATAAGCCTTCAAAACATGGTTTTATACCGAATTACCTGTGATGTATGTTTGTAAAATCATTGTCAATTTTATTGCCGTAGCGCGTGTTAAAATTGTCCCAGCAATGAGACCCTAGCTAGACATAACACACAAGAGATTTGTATAACCATACAAACATTTATTGTGATATTAAATTGTACGTTAACATCTTCTACTATTATTAAATTACCATTCATTAAATTTATCTCCAAAAGTAATGTATCTAGGATATTACGAACGCGTCTCCGTCGCGGGATCTATATACATTAATAACAATGATATTTTCATGAATAAAAGATGTACCTACGAGCTCGAATACCTTGTCTATTAATAAAATTATTATTATTAGTGGACGCCAATAAAAGAGATCCTCCGAGATCACGGAATACAGAATATCGGCATCTCGGACGCATTTTGGCGTTATTTAAATACCAGTACTCAATATAGATCTTATAGAACGAACTTTAACCTATATACTCAGCCAATGGGCCTAGTGGGCAGCAGCACAGTCCGTCTCGTATTGAGCATTAGGGAGCGGGAGTTCAAATCCCGCGGTGGACAAAATTTCGCGAATTACCTTTTACAGATTTTCCGTGAAGTTAGTAGATACTGGGCGAGTCAATTCTTCTGAGCTTCTCCCTTTATCAGTCGAAAAGCCCTTGGGCTGATAGTTAAAACGATTTTGTATTAGCATAAATGTTTGTATGAAACATCTCCATGAATCACATGCTATTTATTAGTTTAATATATGATGTAGCGTTTGACAAATTTAATTAATACAAGTATTATCATGTTCACTGTTCGAAAAAGATCTTTATTTGGCATAACCATACAATAATTCATCCCTTCTACATATTTCCCCAATAAACAATACTCTAACATATATAACAGAAAAAAACAATTAAAAATAAAATAAACCTACTCAATGTACATATACCACGCTCTTGCACTTGTTAAATCTATTCTTTCACTAATTCAACATCATCATAACAGTTAATTCCAAAAATATATTCTATATAATCACTTTAACATGTATTAATGATGACTTCAGCTGTATTTTGAGATTTGCAGCTGAAGTCATCAATAAAACATATTGAGGTGAACAACACCTGGTGCATTCGTGATTGTATGCTAGATGCGATTTCGAAATTTCGTTGGTAAATCTTTAATGATATAAAAAACTAATTACATTTAGATAGGATACATATCATTATTATTTAATACACTTATAATTTTAGTGCTTTTTAAGACTGAATCATTGTAAATATATTCACCAAGAGCGCTATGAAATTCTGAAATCATAAAAAGCCTGTTACAGTCATTAAGGCAGATGAGCGTGTTAAATTAGCATTCGGGAATGCATGTCGTCGCCCTTCGGTCCCACATTTTACGATCGTATTTTATAAATATTTATTATCAGTTTTATGATGTATTTAGTGTGGTATTATAATACGCATCTTCGCCGTCGTCCCCCAGGACGTGTTATGCAACGAAAATTATTAGTTTTATTTTATAACACTCCTTGCACAAGGCGTATTTGTATTTTTTATCCGTCCTTTAATTATCTGTTCTCTGATTTAGATTTTATAGTTTAATCTCCAGTCCGGTTTGAATGTTGTAAATTATACTTTTTCGTTCGCCTGTTCCTATGTATATATGTGTGTGTGTGTGTGTGTGTTTGCGCCCATAAATATTTACTGTGGTATAAATCATCTTCTAAGGCTGTGGTTGATTTGTTGTGGGTATGAAATGTATAATTTTTTACGAAGCTAGCATTTTTATGGGAGTCAATTATGTTGATATGAAATATTAGGTTAGTACGGTCAATAAATTTAGAATTGCAAGTTATCAAAATTACTGCTATCCGATGGATGACAATTATAAAAATAATATAGATCATTAGTAAAGTAGTTTTATAACAGTCAATCAGAATATTGTGAGTCAATCAACATATGTATATTTATATTTATACCAATTACATATCTGTATACCAGGATCTGGGTGCATGGCATATAATATTCATTATTATTTAGCAGGCGAGAGAGGGTAAAAGACGATACTCCGGGGCATTAAAAAATGGGACAGATAGATAAGGGAAGAAACCCTGATAGATACGATGATTGGGAGAGATTTATTATTTATTAACGAACTGGTCATGAAAAAGGACAAGAGAAACCTCTAAACTTAGTTGAAATTTTAAGAACGAACCCACTGTTATCTCCAAAAGAAACGGGGCCTAACCTCTAATAACACTAATGGGATGATTGATAATCAGAAGCCGAATACCCTAAGAGGTAATCAACCATCCGGCATGGCAAGTGAAGCAACCAGACTGTCGGATTTTGGGGGTCTGGGTCAACATGCTTAATGGGATTAGACCCCTCTGGAACTACACCGACTCTAAGGAATAACAACCATAAACTAAAATTTTAGAAAACCTGTAAATTAGCAAGTCTTAACATAAAGCCTTTACTTAAAACTGGTATACTAAAATCGACACTAAACAAACTTTCCTCCCAAAACATCACAATAGCTGCTATTCAAGAAACTAGTTTGTAAACGAGAATAATTTTTATTCTCAAAACGTCAAAATCTTTAAAAGTAAACCCGTAATCAAAAACCTAGATGTTGAGTGAACATTTGTGATTTTGAACAGTGTATGATTTTTCTATTCACTAAAAATGCTGTTCATAAAATCGGGATGTTTTTCAGTATATCTATCTACGAAAGTTGATATTTATGTATTAAAAATGAATAACAAAAACAATGATTGGGGTGTAGCAACTTCTTTATTGTTTTTATAAGTACTCTCCTTTCAGATCTATAAATTTTTGCATTCGATTAACCAATTTGCATAGCTGTTTTTCCACTCCCAAGTAGGTGTCTCAAAAATATGGTTTTTGATTGCATTAACAACCACTTGTGGCGTCTTCTGTTTTGTTTCGGGCTAATAAAAATAAATCTGAGATTCGTCAGTTGTGTATCTCACGTGAGGTCACATGACGTACTTGCATTATTAGTCATCAATGCTTTAAGTGCGGTCACGCTTGAATTCACTAAACCATCGATATATTGTGGCCTTAGATGGTGTTTCATCACCAAAAGTCGCAGAAAGACACACTGCTGTTGAGATAATCCATGTGGAAAAACGTTAAAAATCATCGTACATGTATGACAAAATGTTCTGATTATGTATACTGTAAACAATGTCAAACTTTGCGATAGCGCAGTCGGAACTCACCTACCAACACTAGTGCTGCCATTGGACATTATCAGACCTCTAAAAAATAAAAAGTCGCCGGTAACTGATGGCAGAATTCTTCAGAAACATCGAAAAGCAAATGTGAGAAACCCTGAAGAGTATCTTTCAGAAAATTTGGGATGAAGGGAGGGTAGATTGGGAGACTGTAACGTAGGAATAATACATCCACTGCGTAAGAGGGGCAGTAGTACAGAGGTCAATAATTATCGCGGCATATCCTTACTACTGACAGTATATATGATTCTTTTGAAGTGGTTTTTTATGACCATAGAATCAACGACCGAAAAATAACTCTGTGGAAATCAAGCCGGTGCTTCAGGGCAGGTAGGACATGCATCGACCTTCGATAAATCATAAGCGAAAGAAATAGAAGAAACACAACATGCTTTGTCATTTTCTACGAATTCAAGTAGCGTACGATTCTCTCGACAGACACACTCTAACACATGAACAATTAACATCAACAGGGACCCTCACACAAACAAGTTAACTATGGGAGAACAGTTTGCAACACTTTCCTCTATACTTATTCGTATATTACGTCTGTCTTAAAAGCACGATTTGGTATTAAAAGTATTAAAACGAATGCAAAATTTAGGTTATGGTACTACTTGTTACTCACATTCAATGCGTGACACATTATGAATCTCAGTTTATGCAAGCGAAATGCAAAAATTCTCCCTTACGTTTAGGGTTTCCAAATGAACGGGTCTTTCGCGTTTTCACATCATTTAAGCATGGACACTGCCCACACATGATCCAATATAGAGAGAATCAATATTTTTGTATGTTATCGGCCAAAGGTCTTTCTGCCATCTAATATCTAAATAGCTCAAATCGTTTAGTACATAGACCTGAAATAATATATAATTATATTTGCAATGCGCGGTTCCAATATTATGGCGGCCAAATACAAATACAAACTAACCTTATAATTATTAAGTCCACTCCACTGCCTTTCTTCAGCACCTTGCCAACGAAACCACACACAAACTCACAATACCTAATAAAACACTAATTTCGATTGTAATATGTATAGCAAATCAATTTAGTAGCAACACTCGCGAACGCACCATATCTAAAACACCACTGATTCATATGCGCATTGCAGTTGTCACGTGACTTATGACTAAACACGTGCTAGCTAATCTAAGGCTCTTTTCTATAATTTTAATAATGCTCTATAAATCCAATATAACTGTATACTTATATTAATCGATTTCAGAATATTCGGGTTGCCAAATTTACGATAAAATAGCAAATGATAATTAAATAGAAAAGGACGAAACTATTCTGCGTAGGGCGGGTTTGAGTTAGAGACGTATGATCGCTAGAGAAGTGCGCGCATTAGATTATTCGAGTAAAGCTGGTTTTATTCCAAATACGATATTATTAACATTCAATGAATGAATCTGTAATGGGCATAATAGGACATATACGCTTCTAATCAATATGATGACAGCTAGCACTGAAGTAATAAGCAAGAAGCAATTGAAAGTATGTATATGGTACAGTACAGTGTATGGAAGCATTGGCTAATGTGGTAATTGGATGAGTTAATAAATATTAAAAATAAAAATAAAAATAATAAAGATTGGACATGGTTCTTAGATGCGAATGGAACAGGAGTAAATGAGATGAGGTGCCAAAAGCAGTAAAATGTGACATTTAGTGTTTTGTCATATTTGTATATAGCACTATAGAAATAGTAATTATTATTATTTATTTTGCATACTTGCATTAAAACATGTTTTTATTGCCAACCCTTAGACGGAAGAAAAGCGCTCGCGAAGAAACAAGTCCTTATATTTCTTTAAAATGACTGATTAACATGGTCCCACTTAATAGCTATTAACTATATAATCTGTGTGAAGTTTAAACTTCTCTGAACTTTCTCCCTTTACCCGTGGAAAATCCTTACGGCTGATAACTCTACAACGAAGTTTTTTTATAAAACATATGAATTAGTTTATTCATTACCTACTACTTTTATTATATTACGTAATAAGTAAAATAAAAAGGTGGCAAGGTGCAACCCAAACGTCAACCTCACCTATACGCGGTACCACCTGCTTAAAACCAACGAGCGAGGCTCTGGCGCCCGAAATCACGGTGAGATAACCGATCTATCTACAGACCAACTCTCTCCCAAAAGAAAGAAAACTCCAAACCAGGTTAGTTAATTAGCCTAAATATTGCAACCCAACCTATGAACAACTGGAATATTGTAGGTTGATGTTAGGCTGGTACTAGAAAACGAACTCATAAATCGATGACGATCTTAGCTTGGAAAACCGGACACGAATAGGAACATGGAACATGGAACATGGAACATCAGA
Source organism: Lordithon lunulatus (assembly GCA_963942505.1). Taxonomy (NCBI): domain Eukaryota; kingdom Metazoa; phylum Arthropoda; class Insecta; order Coleoptera; family Staphylinidae; genus Lordithon; species Lordithon lunulatus. The sequence goes on along the minus strand of OZ012671.1, from coordinate 17,002,834 downwards.
ATAATGAACGAGATAGGAAGACTCACACAAATCATAAAATCAAACTGTAATACAAGCTAGAACTCCTGGGACTAAGCGAAGTAAGATGGAATGTAACTGGAAGAAAATTGTTGGAAAGGATCCATCTGCGCCCAGGAAGAGAAGAAGGGGAATGCGTCTCCATCTCAGAAATGGTGCTACCTAAGTAGCAGACGCTGTTCACCGTCTCGATAGTGTGGTCGTCTATATCAATGCTTTTGTTTTGCCTGGTTTCAATGTGCATCCCTTTGTCTTGCCGTAGTTTATGTCCTACATTTTCTGTGGTGTCCGCCAGGCTCCGAGTTTGTCAATCATGTCGCGGTTTTTATTGTTGCGAAAGTATATTTAAGTACTCTGGGCCTTCTAACTGTCTCGTCACAACCCAAGCAATGGCTTTGGGGACGCACAGTACAAAAATGAAGAGCAAAGGCGAAATCAGACATCCTTGCTTAACCCCCGACTTTGTGATTATAGGCTCAATTAAACTACTATTGTATAAGACACGGGAGTTGGGTAGATTTTATGTTACCTACCTACACTACCAGATGTACTACTCCTCGGGTATACCTTAGGAACCAAAGGTATACCCGAGGAGCTAGTACGTAAGTAGTGTAAATGCTGTTTCTATGTAGTCTATCAAATTCTTATTCAACATCCACAAACGCCATACGGAGATGCGATTACAACGCGACAACTTGCTTCGTGATGATTCTAAAAGTTGCGATACCACACATGAACCTTCATCTCTGAACCCAACTTGCTCATATCTTGGTTCTCAATTGATGACGGAATTCTGTTTAATATGATTCTGAATAGAATTTTAAATTTTCTATTAATGATTGAATTCTATTTAATATGATTCTGAATAGAATTTTAACTTTTCAATTAATGATTGAATTCTGTTTAATATGATTATGCATAGAATTTTATATGCAGAGGGCATTAGCGATATTCGTCTCCAGTTGGTACATACACTCCTCTTCTCTCTTTTTGGTACTTTCACTAACACAGTTGCCTTCCACTCATGTGGAGATAGATTAACATTGTCAGAAATATCCAAGGAGTAGCATCAACGTTTGCGCAGATGCTTCCGGATGAGCTTACATAGTTCAGGGTTGGTATTATCAATTCCGGAGACTTTGTTGTTTTTCATGGTTTTCATATTTATAATTGTATCTATAATTTCTTTTTATCTGACGTGTTGGTGTGTTGACCGTGGTCTGTTACTGTGTGCTCGTGGCCGCGCATTAGCTGGTAGTTTCTTGATGAATATTGGAAAGGACTTCGCTTAAATGTTCTTACTGTTGCTTTAGTTGGTCAACGTCTGTGACATGTGTTAATTTTGCAAAATATATAAGTGTGAATTCACCGCTTAGCAATCTATATATCTAGATTTCGATCTTGTTAGATCTCATCAGTGTAACTCGACTAGTCAGGATATCTCGAATAGTTATATACTTTATTCCAATAGAGGGTACTATTCGGTTATTCTGATGGTATGAGCATGTTGACGGTTATTACCATATTGATGCATTGTTAATTGATGTGGTGTCGCCAGATGGTGTTAAACTAGGGATGTTAAACTTTATCTCTAGAGGGAAAGTTGTGATACATTTTACGTTGATCTTCAATCTACCATCTCGCATCGGTCTTCGTTCTTGATAATATAATTACCAATTATTATGTTATACATACCATAAGTAGTAAAATCTGGTATTATGAATCTGACTAAATAATCGCACTGTTAGTACACGAAGACACAACTGCAATAAATCCACTTCGAACTGTATCTACAATGAATTAAAATAATGGAAGGTAACTAGAACTCTGCCTGTGGAAGATACCAATCATCAACTGAGTAACTCAAAGTCTGAAGTAACCGGTCCCAAGATCGGACAAAAGAGGAGGGTTCGAGGGTAAAAACCTGAGGTAAAAACATCCAAGTGGCTCAAAGAACCAACATAGCCTCGAAACAAGGACGGATTAACGGTAACGACACGGCGAGAATAAGGAAAAAACGAAAATGGAAAGCGCAGGCGTTACGTATTGCGTGCTGGAATATAATGTCCTAGAATAACAAGGACCAAGAGATAATAATAGAACTAACCAAACACAAAATTGACATCTGTGCAATCTCGGAAACCAAGAGGAAAGGCAAGGGAAACAGCAAATATGGGAACTACGTCTTAATATACAGTGGGGTAGACAAAGATGAGAGAGCGCGCTCTGGAGTAGGACTACTAGTACACGAAAAATTCCAACAGCAAATAGAAGATATTGAATACATCAACGATCGACTATTAAAAATGACACTCAACCTAAACAAAGGTACAATCCACATAATAAGCGTGTATGCCCCCGATATTACTAAACCAAAAGAAGAGAAAGATCAGTTCTATGTAGACCTACAAGGTATACTAGATAAAATCCCAATAAACGAGCAAGTATGCATCATGGGAGACTTCAATGCGCGCATCGGCAACGAAGCGATAGACAACATTAAACAAAGATTTAATGAAGACGTCATAAACGAGAATGGAGAATCATTGGTCGACCTATGTACCTACAACGAGCTACGAATAAATAACACATTCTACGCACACAAAAGCCAGCATAAAATAACCTGGTCAAACACTAGAGGACACGAGTCAACAATCGACTATATCATCACCAATAGTAACATACATCCATCGCGAATACTGGATGTCCGCTCACTCACCTCAGCAAACATGGTGGCATAACGAATGAGATGATAAAATATGGAGGGGAAAAGCTGGTAAAAGAACTAACATCTCTCTTTCAGAAGGTATTATACTCTGTTACAATTCCTGAACAGTGGAAATCCAGTATTACAATCCCCCTGTTCAAAAAAAAGGAACCAAGAGCGACCCCAACAACTACCGCGGAATTTGCCTACTTAACACAACAATGAAACTACTTACCAAAATCATCACAAATGAAATTGTGGAACAAATAGGAATGGCCGAGAACAACAAGCCTTCCGCAAAAACAGATCCACGATCGACGCAATATTTATCCTAAGACAAATATCAGAGAAAAGTATCGAATACAACAAACCAGCTTTCGTTTGCTTTGTAGACCTTACGCAGGCATTCGATAGAATAGAATTTTATGACGTTGAAGAGATTTTGAAAACAAAAGGCGTGAACCCCAAAATCATCAAACTAATCAGAGTTCTAAATACAGACAATAGAACAAAGCTCATCGTAAATAAAAAACTAACTGACGAAATACCCGTCAGCGTGGGGATTAGACAAGGGAACAGTCTGAGCCCAACACTTTTCAACACTATCATGGATGAGATTATCGAAGAGGTGAAGAACATGGATATTGGATACAGAATGGGCAACAAAAAATTTAGTATCATATGTTATGCGGACGACGCAATAATCATGGCGGAAGATGAAGACGACCTACAGCGACTGCTTCATAGGTTCAACACAAAGGCGAAACAATTCAATATGCAGATATCCATTGCAAAAACTAAAGCAATGGTGCTATCAAAGGACCCCATTAGTTGCAAACTTTCCATCGAAGTCAGTCCAGGGCGGATCAACAATATCAGGACCTCCGATATGGCCTCTCAAACATATTGTTGTGGTGGTGCCAGTCTCGGTCTCTTTTACGACGTCGGTGGGTGTAGCTGGCGGGAACAGTACCAGTACCACTGTCCATACTCCTCCGGGAATTGTAGCGTCCGGTCCGGGAGGGCGAAGGACATGCTGCGAGCTTCTTCATGACAATGCGGTATAGTGTTGTATGGAGTAGAAGTGTGGGGATTAGTAGTACCCTAGGTACTGAGATACAGAAGATATTGAATTATGTTGAGTGGCAAGAAAGGTGGGTGGGAATGACCAAGAGGTCATAAGTTCCTGGCAACAGCGGCAACCTTTCGGAAAACTTCCGAGCCACTTAGTCAGGGGAGAGTGAGGTAGGGAGGTGTGTATGGTAAGAGTGAGGTGTGAGTCAGAAAAGAGGGGTAACAAAATGTGGATGGGGCTGGAACACACTGCGTGTGTGTTGTGTAGTAAGAGGAGCGACAGATGTGATAACATCTTAGCAATGAATATGAGGGTGTGAAAACAGAGTGGGTTGAAGATTTCAGAAAGGTGAAGGAATGGTTGGGAGAGGATAGGAAAGGTGTGAAAATCTGAAAGAGGCTGACGTTGGAGAGGAAGGGCAGATGGGACTAGTGTATTTTATTTTGATCTGAATATTTTATTTAATTGTATTGTTTTTTGGGGGATTTGGTAGAAGGGATATATCCGAAGTATTGTGTTGCCGATGCCTAATAATGGTCTTTTTTACACCTCTAAAATGCTGAGGTGATAATCCTCTCAAAAAACGGTGACCGAAGCAACATTATAGACCTATCAGCTTGCTGTCCGTTCTTTTTAAGCTGCTTACTAAAACTATAACTAACCGTCTTAACAACAAGTTTGATTTCTACCAACCCATTACACAGGACGGATTCCGAAGCGCCTATAGTATAACTATACAATCGATACTTACGCTTATTCAGAAATGTGTACAATATCTCGTTGCACCTCGCATTTGTGGTTTACCAAAAAGCATTCAATTCAATCGAAACATGGGTAGTGCTAGAGACAATGAGTACAATGAGGATTGACTCAAGGTATAAAAATTTCATTAAATCTGGAACGGTGCTACACTCCATATCAAAATAGATGAAAATTCAATAACGAGGAAGGTTCCAATACATAGAGGGGTTAGGCACGGTAATTCAATTCCTCCGAAACTATTCATCCTGGCATGTTCAGTGCCTAGGTAGCCTATAAGAGATTTTAATCTTGAAACCAAGAGTGAGAACTGAATCACTAAATTATACGAGAATGCCAACCACAATCCTGATCATATAAGCCAATTATCAGGTTCACAAATTCACGAACAAAATGAACAGGACTAAGACGCAGCAACTGTAGAAAGCTAGTTGCATTGGACGCGGAGCCGCGTCGCTGGCACTAGACGTGAAAAGAATTTGGCGTGGCAGCAAAAGGGAGTCAACATAGATGCAAGGTTCCTAAATCATCTTCGATTCGCCGTCGATATTGTGATCCTGCGCAGCGATGGGGAAGAACTAATATGCTGCTTAAAATGAAGGAAGCTTCACATAAGGCGAGCCTAGAAATTAACCTCCAAATAACCAAGATTATGAACCCAGATCACATTCATGTTACTCTCGATAGTTACGAAATCCAAATAATAAAAAAGCTGGCTGCTGGCAGCATAAAACAAACAAACATGGAGGCAAATGGAAGGGGTATATGCCCATGAGTAGATCAATATAGGCTGATGATAAAGATGATGGTACAGTAATCAGCCTTAATTAATGTCTGAAGCAAAAATTCTAACAATAGCAAATTAAAATTTATATTTCCCATTTTTACAATCATCCAGTTATTAAAATAATATTTCGAGGATGCAAAATAGTGAATAAAATAATAATATTTATAATTGTTTCAATACGATTGTTGGTCATGTTCACTGGAAAAACTTAATTATATTACACATTTAACCTTTTTATATTGAGAACAATTTTTGAAGATAATAATTGATAATTACTTAAAATTTGCATTGTTTGATCTATTGTTTAATGGGATATAACTATTGCCATGGAATTAGTTAAGATTCCACACTTGTATGGTATGAACTAATTGCAGCATATTTATAGATAAGTATCCATTATTACGACATTGTTAAATAATGATAGTTATCTTCTAATAGTAATAATGATGTTAATAATACATGTATAACACATAACTTGTATTGGAATAAATAATCATTTTACATTAATAAACTATTAAGGCTTTAATATCCTGTGCACTACATATTAATAGAGGGTAGTGGAAATGAAGTAGTCCGGCGCCAAAGTAATCCAATGTCCCTACAATACCTGCAATCATGTTTTATAACGATATTAAATTACGCCTCTTCTGGATGTGTAAGGGCAATGGCAGTCCTTTTGCGGCCTTGAATGTCGTCAGATATTGTTTACCGCATCACTTTAGCGTCTGAATCACGCGCGATCCTCCGATATTTACGCCGCACGACGTAATGTTCGCAGCGGTAATCCTAGATTAGGATTATCCTTGCCGGCAGTCGCCTGTTAAAACGCTTATCTGTTTGTCTCTGCTCGAGTTGTAAGACCACTAAGGAAACCGAGATATCGATATCTTCGGCGCAACTTGTAAACGAACCGTAGAAAATATTCAGATAGGAAAACTAAGCGTGGGGATGTTCGCGATTTGAACAATAAATGCTCTTTATTGTACAATAAAAATCATTACACATTCTTGAATGTAATTGAAATGGAAATACCGGTTTTTATGTTCATGTCAGATTGTAGTGCAAATTTTAAGAATAAAAACAAATTAATTTGCACAGATCTCAACTAAATTAGTATGAAGAAAGATAAAACCAGACCAAAAAAAAGACGAACCAAGATATATAATGGAGTAAAAATTAAATTCGTTTTCATCTTTTTTTCAATATTAACGTGAAACAAAATGTAATTTGTTATTTAATGAGATTAATCTCGTTGGAGAAAATCCATTAAACCGTAAAATGTGCATGAACCATAATTAACAAAAATACATCCTTTAATGGCAGCGCATATGGCAACATGCGTGTAATTAACGAACACTTTTATAGAACATTAATGTAGAAATAAAAGGGATGATGCAGTAGAATTAAATAAATGTCAACATTCATCGTTAAGCAATATATGGTTTCGGAACGCCGACTCCGAGAAATAATTTGTTAATTTAAAGGTTCTCAGAAGCAGCGTTTCTGTCGGCGTTTCAAAAACGAAGAACCGGGCCTCCATATGTGCGCCTAACCGTGAGTTCTTGAAATGTAACCCGAAACATTTCTGAACCCTCAATTTAGCAGTGGAAAAAACGCCACTCATATATAGCATCAGACAGTGGCGTATCAAATTGTACCCACCCATGATAACTGTCTACGGATAAGTTAATTTTCGGTGAAGGGAAACATGTGCTGCATACATCAAGGAACGCTCACACACTGTGAAATCTCCAATTAGTGCATCGTTTATATTAGCAGTTAAGCATAAACTCTAAATTAAATTAATTGCATATTTCAGGGATTAGTCTTAATATGTAATAATGAAAATTAATACTTTTTAATTTCAGCTGAAAGGGTGATATATGAGAATAAAATTCACGTCTAATTTATAAAAGTCTGCATGAAAATTTATGGCGATGCGCTTTTTAATTGCCCTTCCGCCGAAATTAATGCCCGCCTCACACTAAGCTTATTATTCTCACTAAAATTTTTGATTTATCTATTCGCAAATTGAAAATAAGCCGCCTTTTTTTGTGGACGGCACACACACAAGAACCTGCAGACAATATCAAGCGGTCTATAAACTTTTCGATTCACAGCAGGAGAATTCTCCATTTCGACGTTTGTAACAAAAGCAGCGACGTTTTTATCGCTGTAATATCTAAGACTTTACGATATTCCGACTCGAAAATATAACATTAAGTGTAGCATAAATCCGCTTTTGCATAAATCATGCAGGAATCCGAATAAACAAAAAAGATAGTGGTACACGTGAGACAACATCGGAGCGTGTGCGTTACAGCGCGAACTGTCAATTCCCTCTCGATGCTCCTGCTTTGATCAAAAATTCACCGGAGATGATATAAAAATATAATGTAAGATTCGAACGGCGATATTACATTAGCATTTTATTTCTATAGCACCACCGTGACATAAAATTTTTGCGATACCATCTTGAGGATTATATGCTTGGGTTATGCGCGGCTCGTTTACATAAAATAACACAAAAATGATTACCATAAAATAATGATATTAAGGACCTCATATCGTTCAATGTTTTACACATTTTTATATAATACTATCTCAATTTTCTCATCAATAACTAAACCTACTTGCACATTACAAGCGGCGACTTTGAAATCATGATCGCTTCGGGATATTTTTGTAATAATATACCATTTTATATCTCGCAGATTTATAATAATTACACACAGCACATATATTAATAATCTATTTAAAATAATGTTTGTGTACACATTTTCACACATTACATCCTTCAAGAGAATTTCTGTGAAGCAACAATGTTGTGTATATTTATAGCTTGGAATTTCAATTCACTTTCACGCATTTTTAACCATAAAACAAATAATTATTTAAATTTTATGAGTTCATAGTTATAATTTTATAGCGGGAAATTATAATAATCCAGAATATATTACAGCTAATGACCTATTAATATGTTTATCGAAATTTGATAATCTTTACTTTACCCGCGAGCGATTAAAATGTTTATCGTAAACCCGTTTTTGTATGAGATGGGAATAATTGTAACAAGTATTTGTTATATGAAGCTGTATCCGAGAGGATTTTTGTATTGATCAGTTAAAGCGTATGGTAATTTAATAGTGGCCTAAGGCGATAATATGAAACATAATAATATTTACGTTTTCGTGACTGAATTATTAGATCTGAAACATGTCGCTACGTTTTAACATGTCGTTTTAAATCTTTTTTTTGTGAGGTATTACAGCTCTTAATTCTTCTCGACACCGCTTAGATTTATCTATTCATATTACTTTTATGTTAATAAAGATTTTGTATCTTCCAAATCTAATTGTTAGTATTACAGCAAATTATTGAAAATATCTACTGCTGTAGACCAGAAATTCTCAACCAGGATGACGCGGCACTTTAGTGCGCTCCGAGTGTGCCGCCAAATTTTATGAATGCATACAATAAAAATAATGATATTTTAATATTTATCTGATTGTTAGTGTGCTGTCAAATTTTTTAATTGTGATAAGTGAACCGTGATGAAAAATAGTTTGAGAATCACTGCTCTAGACATTATTAAGAACTCAGATAATTTTATAATGGTAGACATGAAGCGTCTATCGTCAATCTGTAGGGTCAAAAATACTCTACATTATCACATATAAACCATCTCTCTAGCATTTGAAATAGAGACGCTACAGCGTTGAAACAGGGAGAAAACATTAGCTGAAACCATACATTTAAGGGATAACAAACAAAGTTGTTTTATTTATTATTATATTTATATTGCATACATACTACACGCAATCAGTGCCGGCTTTTGGTCACGGATGCAACTTTCAGTTTAGAGCCGTGTATGAAATATCTAATAGAAAACATTAGTCAATATACAAAAAGGCCTGTGAGCATAAAAACTTCAAAAGACACCACGCCTCACTCTCACCTCTTGTTTTTGGAGGCATGAGTTCCCTCATTTCGGTCCTTTCTTTGTGTCATCTGTTACATCTATATAGGACATGGGCCAGGTCATCTGGCACTTGGGTGTTGCCCTTTCCTATGCGGGGTTCTACTAGTAGAACTATCTGGGGGAAGATCTGTTCAGTCCATATCGCGTTCGTCGTAGTCTCCCAACTCGTCTGCCATTTAGTTTACGTTGGGGTCTGACCTCGTATTTTGCTGCTTTGAGATCCAAGCCCTCCCTCTTGTGAAAGAGTTGTTGTTTCTTCCACGAGCTGGTCCACCGGCATTGGAGCTGCCGGCGCCTTCGCCTTCTTTGTTTGCCATGTCCCCTCGTCCACAACCTTCTAGACTTCAAGGTCTGTGGTGGATTTCCCCTTGGTGAAGCTTCCTGTAGAGCTTCCATAGCCTCTGTGAGACGGTCCGCTGTGAGCCTTTCTAGAATCTTCGCTGTCTGTCAAGAAGTGGGCGGTAGGCTGTCGGGTCCGTTGCTGGTTTCCCGGGTTTAGATAGCAGGACAGCTTGGCCGTCTTCCATCTCGTTGGCAAATGGCGTTTGCAACCTTAGGTAGGCTTCCCGCTAGTTCTGGTCCTGCGGCCTTAAGAAGGCCATCGGGGCCAGGTGCCTTCCTTCTTCCCAGCTTCATTATAATTGCTGGCACATCCTCCTCACTCCATTTTGGTTGGGGTGGTTCTGCTTTCCCTTGGTCTTCCAGATCAGTGATCGTATTTGGGTTTAACTTTCGGCCCGGTGGGAAGAGGCCTGCTGCCACCTCCTTGACGACTCCGAGTACCGTCGCCTCAGGGCTAGACGGGTAAGCTGAGATTGTCTAGTTCAGTGTAGGGGTGGCCCCGCGAGTCATCCTCGACCTTCCTATATAGCTGGCGCCAGCATGTCTCCTGGCTGCTCTCAATGACCCGCCTGAACTCCTTTCGCCGCAGTCGGTATAAGTGATTTAGTTCGGGCCTAGACGGTTCTTGTTCTTTGTTTTATCTTCCTTGCCCAGTTGGCCTCTCGTCTTGAATCTGCTACCTTGTGATTCCACCAGTAGGTGGCTCTTTTGCGATTTCTTATGTTCTTGGTCGGAATGGCGGATTCACACGACTCTTGCAGCTGCCTGTGTAGCGCTTCTACAAGTATATTTGGGTCGTTACTTGAGAGCTTGCGTGAGCGCTCCAGCATTACCCTTAACAGTTCTGCGTCCATATTGTTGATGGCCCATCTCGTCTGTTGTCTATCTTGGAGTGGAGGCTGGATGTCCACTCTGCTGGATGTTATGACGTACATTATTTGTCGGTGGTCGCTTAATGATTCTTCATCTAGCACTTTCCACATCTGCACTCTCCCCATCAACCACATTGACGCGACAGTTATGTCTATGAAGGACACCGACTCTCCCCTCACTCCGGCATCCCTCCCACGGTGCAGACTGACAGTTCTAGTGCACTGTAGCTGCACTAGAACTGTCAGTCTTCCACGATCTCATTCCCCCGGAAGTCTGTTACTGGGCCAGGCTTCTAACTTTGCGCTTAGAACGCCCGCCACGAGGATCAACCTGCTGGCCGCTCGTAGTGTCTTTTCCATTGTTGCAAGCCATTTCCTAGCATGTCTCCAGCTCTCCCTACAGTCAGTCGAATAGGTTTCTCATGATTTTTGCATCGGCCTTTCCCTTTCGGAAGATATTTCTATTGTCTTCAGACGAAAGACCGAATCTCTAATTGTGGATAGTTCAATAGCCGACTATAGCGAAATGCTATAAATGTAAAGAAGCTTTTGCCTCTTAGCAAAAGAGTTGCAAAATGACGAACTCAAGCATCTACCCAACCAAAGGAATTTCTCGGCATAAAAGTAACCAGAGCACTAATATATGTACAAGCGACCGAGATCAAACAAGCACCAGTTCCAGTACAAAAAGCATATTCACTAATGCAAATGATGATCCAGATGATGGATAAAGTAAACGAGTTCTCACAGACACTCCAGCGCATGGAAACCAGAGAATGGTAATATCCAACAAATACTTCCACAATGAATAGAAGCGACATTTAAATTGCCACATGGAACGCCAACGGTGTCCGCGAGAAAAAAAGACGAACTCGAAACTGTAAAACTGACAATTCCCTACTAATAGAAACATACTCCACACACATCAAGTTTCGTGGATATCGAACCTGCCAAACAATCTACCCCAACAATGACGCGGAAGGGGGAAGGGCCGTAATAATTCAAGAAAATATCGAAGACTATGAATAAGTATCAATACAAAGTGCTGAGTTTCAAGTAATAGTCGTGAGCATTAAAGTTTAAGCAATGAAACAAAAACCTTAACATAACAATAAAGAAAAGGACTACGCGTCGGTGCTAAAATATTTCGGTGAAGGATTTATCTTGGGAGAAGTCTTCAATGCGAAGGGCTCCAGACTGAGTAACAAAGCGAACTGAAAGCAGCAATACAACAGATAAACTGCACAACACACTCCACCGCAAATCCTACATATTGGCCTGCAAACTCGAAAAAACTTCAGGCCTACTGGATTTCTCCATATGTACAAAATATCTGCCTGAACTTGGACCACTCCGAAGTTATTCTGATACTAAGCGAAGGAGCAACTCATAAAGAAGCAATACTAGTGAACAGGGCCTCAGACTGGGAATGATTTAGAGCTGAACTAGACAGCGATATAATGTACGCGTGCCACTAAACATTACGCAATAGCTCTACCAGGAAACAGAAAGATTCACCAAAGTGATTCAGACCGCGGATCCAGTTACCCTGACCCGTTTTCAGATTGAAGGCAAGGTGCACTGCGCAGTATCGACCTCTTTCACGCCACTGCAGGTAGTGTTCTCTTATCTGGCTATAGAGCTGGCAACTGACATAACTGAATAATACAGAGATACTAACTAGAAAACCCGTCAGATTTAACTACCCAATAGAAGCGAGAAACCTGACTAAAGAAAAACGCCACCGGAAACTGCGCAACATAGCAGACAAAACCACCCTAGATAATAACAACTAAACCGCGAATTACAGAAATTAAAGGAAGGGTTAACCACGACATTCCTAAAGGAACTGACAGCCGATAAGGAAACCAACCATAACCTATGGAAACCGACAGGGAAATGCAAAAGACCAATCGTGCTTACTCTTTCCATTAGAGATAAAAATGGTGAATGGATAATAGAAAATTTGCAAATGCAAAACTATCTTGAAGTAACCTTAACACCCCATGAGGGACGAAACATCGACATTCTAATGGAAAAAACATAGACAATGATTGACTTGGTAAACCCAGGAGAAATCAAAAAAAGATATACGCAACCTGAATCCCAAGAAGGTGCCTGAATACTATCGTATAATTCTAAGACCTCTTGCGGAAAGCCAACCTGATGCTAACACACTTGTGCAACGCCGCAAACGGGGTAATACAGATACCAAGCTGCTGGAAATCATCAGAGGTGCTGCTAAAAACTGGCAAACCTTCGAACGACTTACGCATAATATGCATAATATCTTTGATATTCATAAGGTTACAGATCTTATTAATGTCAAAGATATTCCAAAAACTTATTTTAAAAGGACTAAAGCCACTATACAATAGTCAGTTGATTCCGAAGCACTAACTCGTGTTCAGAGATACGGCACTCCGCCATCGATCAGGTCCATAGAATTACGAATCTAATCGAGAAGAACCAATTCTGAAATCTTCCTTAACGTGGCCCAGGCCTTTGATAAAACTGGCACCAAAGATTAATCCATAAATTAAATAAAATGATAATAAAACGACCGCAACTACTGAAATCATATCTTACCGAATCACTCTTTAGAGTGAGACACGAAGATAAATACTCAAACTTAAAATAGGTCAAAGCATGTATCCCCCAAGGCAGTGCCTTGGAACCTATTCTGTATCTACTGTGTACATGCGACAGATGCACACTGACGACATAACTATAGTGACGTTCACCGATGATACTGCCATATTAGCTACCGGATCAACCGTACAAGAAGCTACCAACCAACTACAGAAAGCCAATAACATGTTCCAGCAATGAACACAGAAATTGAAGGTTAAGCTCAATGAATCAAAATCAATACATGTCGACTTCACATACTGTAGAATGAAGGAAATAGTGAAATTAGTGAACATAAATGGAGCAACAGTACCATACGTCAACAACGCAGAATACCTGGGGATGATCTAAAATAGAAAACGCATATAAAAAAAAACGCGAAGAAGTAGACATAAGAGTGCAACTGTCCAAATACAATGTAATTACAAATTTAATAAATTTGCCAATAAAATATCGTTGAAAGATTTATCATTGTCTCGTAATTCTGTTATATGTTTATACATTGTACCATATCCGATATTATTTTTTGCCAATTCATTCAAATAAATTGTCCTGTTGATCTAATCTATATCTAATCAAATAGTTAGTTAATCACACCTCTTGTACTGAAATAATAGAACAGGTTACCCATACTTGCCAGCATATTGATTGTAACTTTAGATACAACAGTAAAATCCAGCAAAATTTTAAACAGGATGCCATTAATTAGGCAATCGGGCTCCCGTTGTCTTTGGGTAACATCAGTGAAATCAATTATTCGGTTAATGAACTGATTGAAAATCTGATTTATAATTTAATTAAAAATGTCCGCCAATGAAAAGGCAGAAAGTCAAATATTATGTATGTATATTATAGTATTGTTCTCTATTACAGTGTACAATAATATTTTATCTTGATAATCAATCATATTGTTATTGGGGGATATTCCTTTCTATTATAGTGTACAATAATATTTTATCTTGATAATCAATCACATTGTTATTGGGGGATTTGAAGTACTTCGCACAGCTGCCAAAAGGTCCATTTTGACTCAAAAATAGCAGAACATTCGGCTAAAGCGAAACTGCATTCGCTATTTTTGGTTAATGAAGAATGTAATTATTATCCCATTTTGTGATAATAACTAAGACATGCTCATAAGAGAATAAGTCAAAGCATTTTTTATAGTTTATCGTTTGTATCCCTCAAACATTGCATGATGTATTTTAATTATATTTGGATTGTCTACAGGTATAGCCTATGTTATAATCGAAAATAAGCCAAACAATCGGATGTGGCCCATGGTCATTACATTATCATACGTATTTTTAATAAATATAATATTTTATTTAAAGAAATAATTTTCAATTTTTCATAAATTTTATATTTTTTTCCGAGATTGTTATGCAAATGTGTAAACATTAATATTTTTTAATAATAATCATTTATTTTAATTTTATTATTATAATTTTATCTTCATATTTTCTAGAAAAAATAACAAACATTACAATACATTATCAGGTCGTCGTGTATTGCGATAGTTGTGTCTCCTTTAGAGTACAATTTTAATGCTACTACTACTACTACTATGGTACTGAAGGATAGTACGAAATGTAATTAGTGCAGACTAACAGATTATATCACTGAAACATATTGCAGAAATCTGATCAATAAGTTGAGTAAAAAAAAACTATTAATTAGTCATTTAAAATCAAACAAATAAGGATCCAGTAAGGTAGAATAGTGCTACATAAACCAAACTGACTGCGCAAAACTACTAGGAGCGGCTAGAATTGATCAGACTTTTTGTGGAAAACATGACGTTGATGAAAACGTGAATTTAATTTATAAAATTCAATATTTGATAGAGATTGTCCATATGTAAAAATAATTATAATATATAGCAATTACAACCAATGACAGAATTATTTTATTAATATATTCAAGGACTGACAACACATAAAATAACTGAAATTATTAATTAATACCCTGAAGCCCACAATCATCTCTCTATCAGAGACTCATATTAAAAATGACATTGAAATGTTTGCATTACAAATATATGGATGTAACTTCGACAATTGTTTATCCACAAGCAGAGATATTGGTGGCGTAATAATACATTAAAGAAGAATATACATATTTTTATTGGAATTCATATATGACAAGTAACAATTATATAGAGAGCATAATAATAATAATGGTGGCAATATAAAATGCAGAACTATAACTCAAAACTAGTTGTTTCCATAGAAAATTCTATAGTAATGTAGAAAACTGTCACGAGCCGAACAAAGGCGTAGGAAAACAGCCCAAGAAGCTACTGGGTCCATGAGTTGGTTAACAAGCGGGTAGAACGGATCAATCCCCAAAATACGGATCAGTCGGTGTCTCCCAGATTAACCCTAGAAAGGGGCATAAACCGACTGAGCAAGTACGGGGCGATGGCTAAATACCGTGCTATGCACAGGCTGCCAACAAAATCCGGCGTGTGGAACTTTAAGTGTCTGAAGTCATACAAGAGAAACCCTACGAGTCAACTTTTGTTTTTTTCCTGTGACGTGGAAGTCTTCTAAAGACATCCATGCCTCATTAATCACCACTAGGTGTTAGAGGCATGCTCACTCATGCAACTCACGTTCTGTCGATCGAAGCTTGCCCACCTCAAGGCAGTCGCGCCGTCTCGCGTCATTCAGTTAGCCCTGTGTCTTGTCCTATCTAGTTTGTCTTACGTTGGTCCAGTTTTATTGTCGCAGATGGTCCGTATACTGTTTTATTACGGTATTCGCAAATTCGGTCACTGCTTCCCACATCGCGTTGAAATCATTGTGATCTACAGCATCCTTTCTCCCAGTTCTTTGGGAGTGGCCTCCCCTATCCCAAGGGCGGTACTAGCGTTGGCATCGAAGAAGCGTGTGAGCTGGATGATCTGTCCCACAACAGTAACGGCATCTGGCCGTTGGGGCCTTTCCTATCCGTAAAAGTTATGCTTGAAATTTTTCATGGACGGATAGAATCTGTGTGGTCCAGTGATCCAGCTCTCCATGTGTCCCCTTCGCCCATGGCTCGAGTTTTGGGATGGTCGTCCTTGTGCATTCAGCATTCGTGGTCTCATCCCATCTGCGTTGCATCTCTAGATTGCGCGTTTTTTGGCTTCAATCTTGGTTTCCTTAGGGTCATCACTTCCCTTCTTTGCCATGTAGATTACTGCATGCTCTTTCACCAGCAGATTGGCTGTTGTTGGCGCGACCAGCACTTTCACCAGGTCCGTCGAGGTGGTGCGGTAGGCCCGGATGATTCGAAGAGCGCTGGTGCGTAGCGCCCTCCTTAGCATGTGTGTATTACGCTTTATCTTGGTTGCACCGACCCAGGATGGTTCTGCATTTTTGGAATGTATGCCACAGACACCAGGAAGGTAAAGCTTCCTCGCCTGAGGCTTTTCGCGCTGCACCAAGCTTGTTATGATACTTTTTCTAAGAAACCGGCGATCGGGATGCGTTCTGCCTACTGGTGGTAGAATGAGGTTGCCGTTAGCGATAAGGCATTGGAAGAGACTTGTGGAAGAGGTCGAGTCCAACCCTTTAGGTAATGCCTACCGCATTGCCACCGGTAAGCTAGGTCAGCATAGCATACCTCAAATGCGGAAGGTACTAAGATATGTGAGGCCATATGTCTTTTTCTATACCGTAGACCTGTGAACTGGATTGTTTGTGAATGATTTAAATGTATACAACTGTATACCAAAGAAAATTAAAGCGATTTCTGATATTAAGTTATTTAAGTGGAATGTGGATGGTACGTTAAGAAAATGTCGAGTTTAGTTTAGGTTGTAATTTAAAAAAAATTGTGTTATTTATTTTTCTATATTTAATATTTGTTTGGTATTATTGTTTTAACATTATTGCTTTTATACAACCCGGCCCAGTGTTATATCCCATGAAAAAAAAAATCTATAAAAAAAAGTTTTTTATAATGGAATTAAAAAAGTTGCGGTAAATTCTATTGTGGTGACAATCGTGGGATATCCATATCGTATGTGAGTAGAAACATTCATACCTAAAGCATTATAATACGCAACAGGCTGATCCTTAATTGGAGTTGGTAGTTATAAAAACACTTACATATCATATAAGGATGTCGGTGTGTAATTCCCTTCCCCAGCGCAAAAAACAATCCAAAATTTCAACTTCACTTGATGAGCATGTGTGTTGAAAAAATTACAAGGCCGAGGCTATTGTCTCGACATAGCAGATCGAATATGGTAATTGATGAGACGATGTCGATTTTTTCAATTACATTCCATTGTCGATCTACAAGTTGCTAATTGCAATCAAATGATATCAGCGTATGTGCAATTACACACGTTTACAGGTGTTTATTGTTTATCCGCGCCATAAAACGGTACTACTGATTTGAATACTAATAACAATCAACAATTTAATTTACATGTCATGCATGAGTATCGAAATGGAAAGTCAATATGTGTATATTTATTACCTAATTATATTATTAAGTAATTATCAATTTCAGGCATCACAGTACGTGATTTATGTGGGTATTTGTGTTTATTATATAAAATTAATATTCAAGTCAGGTTCTAAATCCTACACAACACTGTAGATCCCTGACTGTAGAGTGCATTATTTAAAGACGAGTTATAAAAAATACCGACATTGGGCTATACATAAGAAAGTCTGCATTATTATGCTAATTAGCTTAATTATTGTCGGCACATATATTCAGGGATAAAAAATATAATATATGACACTCTGCAGGGGAATATGTTTTTAATGTGGGCCTCGACCAGAAAATGAAATGCACTGTCTGTACAAGACAGTAATTAAGATATATTATAATTAGGTCAATTAATAATCCACGGGGGAGCAATAATTTGGTGTGTTTGAGTTTTTAAAAATATTTAAAATCGTTAATTACTTGATTAAGTAATTATATATATATATATATATATATATATATATATATATATATATATATATATATATATATATAACTTTCTGATTGGTGTTCAAATTGTATAAATATATTATAATTAATTCCAAGAGTATGATATTATATTTTGCATTGAGCAGCATATACTATACGATTCAATTTTGTAAAATAACTCAATTCATTTGCTGAAAGTAGTAAAATGTAAAAATCATCAAATACATTTCGCCATAAAAACTAACAAAAATAAATACATAATATGTTTTTATATATAATAGAATTATTTTTTTGTACTTTACTATTTGTTACAATTCTGTAGTATTTAGCTATCGACCTTCAGGCTGTATTATTGGATGTGTATATGAGTTTTAGGACATGCTACTTCAGAAAATCATCCCCGAATTATCTAATAATTGCATCCCAACGACAAATGCTACTGCCTACCCGGCTGGGTTTGGGATCATGGCTGTCCATTGGTAAAGCGGGGATGGAAGGAAATTACTAAATATTAATATCTTGCGTTCTCTAGAAAATTAATACATACATGAATAGTCTAAATGACGCCCGAAACCGCCGCTTTCTTAGGAAACCAGGTATTCAAAAAAAATACTATAAATAAATCTCACCCCATTTAAATTCAAAATTAAATATATAATACTATAATATAAATGAAATAAGTAAAATTCAGCAGAACTTCCTTTAATACCAACAGCCTGACATGAGACATACGTCCAAAAATCCCAAGTTTACGAAGAAAGAGACACCAAAGAAATATGTATATATATATATATATATATATATATATATATATATATATATATATATATATATATATTAGAAAATTAGTAATTTAGTGATTGGCTGTTATTGTGGCTGTGAGTATAATATTTTTCGAGAAAACTATAGAAAATTGAGCAGCAAAGACAAATTTGGACCTATATCCTCAAATATTGGATTGTCTTAAGTTAAAGTAAAAATCATAAAAAAAGTCATTAAAGTTATTACTGTATCTACGTATACAAAATACAAAGTTCCTATAAAATATCTTCATTAAAAAATAATAGCTCTTGTCAGTATTAATTCGTTATTCGCCACTTGGACACCATGCATTTCCATCTTCAGTGTAGTATTCCTTTAATTTACAATAAATATTTTATGTGTTGAGTTATTGTACCCAATATACATTCGCGTATTGAGCATCTGCAGACTACTAAAACATCCCATTAAAATAAATAGATAATAAAAGAAACCCCGGAAGGCACTTATTATTGGCGCTACAAATAAGGAAATAAAATTTTTATTCGCCTGCACAATTATCTCCCGCTGCAGCATTCTATCACGCGCGATTTTATTAATAACAGGGCTTACGCTATCACTTTCATTATCATTGTTATTTCAAACGTTTCTTAAAGATGATCATACTACATAATGGGATGGCTGATATAATACCATAATCATCGATTTGTATAAAAATAACATCAATTATAATTAAATGCATTATGGCCTTCCAACATTCTCAGACAGTGAAGCTCCAATGGAAAAAAAACGAATCTTAATTTCGCAATTATCGAAATGTTTTATTGCGATTGTTTATATTTTGATAGCAATATAATATTTATTTTCCTACAATTTATGGCAATAAATAAATTGAAGGTAAACATCGAGAATATGTTACTTAAAAATTCAGACAATTTGTGGGATATAAATAGTATAAAAGGTATTTTAGGGATAATATATGTAAATACAACATGATTCTTAATAATTAATGTCCTATTATTTTTTCATAGACCCTCGTCAACCTTTCGTCAGTTCATCTGCATAGGCAAAAAAATCTTCTTTATTTTTTGTACAAAATATTCTATTTTTCACTTCTAGGAATAGAACAATATTATGATAGCCATACCAAGCATAAGTAATAACACGTAAGAGTAACGCGTAAGATAAAAAGTTCGACTGTATTTGTTACTTGTTATCCCCGAGATAAACTAATACTACTATTACTATTAATTTAGTAACTAGCGACGTTCGGGACTTGATACTTTATAAAGTCGCCTTCGACATTGTGATTAAATGATAAATATGTTATACTTTGCATATTTTCTAAAAATTATAATATGCCACCGTTATAATAAACTACTATATAATATAATAATATAAACCATATTGTGATTTCATGGATATGCACATTTTCATAACGTGAAATAGTTGTCATTAAATACTCGTTATATACCATAATAAGGTAATATCCGTATTAATTTCTGAGTAGTGTATATTTCTACAAATAGATCGTCTACCGAAAATGGAAAGAAAATAAACCTTTAATTTTTAAGTAAATGAATATAGTTTGTGATTAAATGATAATTAATCTTTAATTACATTTTTAAATTTTATGAAGGAAATTCTAAAAAAGATATATTACCTATGTACGGGGTGACCGTAAGCCTGGGGATCTCGCTTATTGAGATACGTAGTCGGTTAAATTTGGGCTTCTTGTATCGTATCCGCAATCGGATATTGGCGATCATTTTGGCTATTACAATTTTGATCACTACCGCTCGGATGAGTCCCTTCGTAGTCAGTAAGAAACAACTAGATTCTATGGTCATCCCACGAAGGAACACACCTTGTCGTGATGTGGGGAGGAAATGAGGAGACATACGAAAAATGTCCTACTATGGAGGTAATAGCAGGGACCAGGATGGTGTCGCAGTGCTAAGATGTTCTGGGGCTCATGACAATTCCTTGCGTGTCTGAGCCTCTCTAGTAGCATCAATTTCACACCTTTGATCTATCGGCCTCCCTTGGCCAACTCTTTTGGCTCTTTCCGCCTCCAAAGCTATTAGGTATCGAGGACTAGGAGTCACACGACTTCTCTTCTCCGGTATGGGCTAAGAGCGAAAAGTAACCTATTTCTTCTGCGAGCCTGGCCGGGACGATAAATCCCCACACAGTCTGACTACTCCACCTGCCACAATGACACCCGTGGTAGCGGGGGGTTGTCGATCCCGGCGCCATTTCGTCTGCAAAGAGGAAATGACCACCCAAATACTTGAAATGTGTGTGATATCCTGGACTGACCCGATGATTACGATGCATGCCTGGCCATGGATAGGGGATGCCCTTAAAAGAAACCTCGTTACCAGATACCAGATAATTACTAGAGAATGGAAATCCGCCAAGAACTGGGAATGGAAATCCGCCAAGAACTGAGGCAAGTAACCAAGATCCCAAACTTGAAAAGTAGGAGAGTGGAGGCAACTCTTTAGGGAAAAAAACCACACAAAACGAACACTGTACACGGCCGGGGAAGGCTCCACTTTTACTCTAAAAAAGGGACAAATAGACGACGAGCAAAACAACAAACCGAATACCGTGCAGAAAAAGGAGACCTCAGAACCGGTCGATGAGCGAATCGCGCTGGGTGCCCCCCGACCATCATACGAGTACCACCCAGTAGCAGAGAAAGCGAACATGGGATTAGAGCCCATGGAAAATACCAAGCCGTTTGGAGGAAGCAGCATAACACCAGGCACTCTAACGACCAAAAGACTAATGGAAATAGAACCGAGCAAAAATGCCAAGGAACAGTAAGGAATCGCTAGTCGACTGGTTAATGAGATGGGCTAAATACTCGAAATCAGATGATGCAAGTCTTTAAATCCAGGCAGCCAAAAGAAAAGCCACCTCGCCTCCGGATAGGGGAGACAGGAAGGCGAAACAATCAGGAGGAAATAAAAACTGCCGAAACACCACAAAGCAGACAGCGAGGACGAGGACGAAGGTCGCGACGGCTACACACAGTTGGCAGAACTTAGAGACATAGTTTTAAGATGGACGTACATAGCAGTAATAACAAGAAACATACCCAAGGACGTCGAAGAAGACGAGGCGATCATTCGCGATAAATACGAGCGGCTCTTCAGGAAAACCGGAACCTCGTTAGAAGTCCCACAAAGCGAACGGTCTCAAGCGCCACTCAAGGTCAATGAGGCAGAGAGATGGACACAGAGATGAAGGACATGCATGCACAGCTAAACCAGCTAGCCAACCAAGTATGCCAAATGGTACCAAACCCGACGCCAGAGAAAGCAGAGACAATGAAGGAATCCATATCCAGAATAAGGGGCACTTTCGATTGGACAAAGACCTATAACGAAGCAGTGAACACAATGGCCAAGCAGTGGGCGCAGAGTACTTTCCAAAAGTGAAGGTTGAGGGCAGGGAAATAATCAAATGCCCCCGAGTGCAGAAGTGGTGTCTCACTCAATATACAAGGAATGCGAAGAAGTAATAAGCGACCGGAAGATGAAAACCGGAAGAGGAACTCTCGAAACTGAATCTGAAGATGGGTGAAGTGGCTACAATAGCCCACACCAAGGAAGTGCACCTCGCTGAAGGCCCAACAGGGAAAACCGAGCAGTTCACACACTAAATCATGTATGACACCACCATCGAGAAGATGATGAAGGAGAACTCCTACTACGACCTGTTTAATGTAAATAAGGATAATCGCAGAGACGAACTCTACAGACGCAATAGTAGTTGAGATGACAAGGTTGCCCATACAGGAGATAAGGAAGTTCACTGAATTCCTCTTCGCAGATCAAATCTGCAAGCAAGCATGAGGGCCTGGAGGAACATCACGTAACTAAAAATCCCAAGGGAACTACTACCGAGACAACAAAACCACCAATACAAGGAAGAAGGAGTCAATACTGATTAAGGGGTTATATACCTTTTTGTGTGGAAAAATTGAGGAAAGTTTGAATTTTTGTAAAGGTATGTAGCAATAATTTTTTTACATCAAAATTTTATCAATAGTACAAAAAATTCATAATTGGAGTTGGCCCTTTTCCCGAAACCCTCATTTTTTGATGAGGCTTGCGGTGATCATCATGAAAGTCAAACAGGTCAATTGAAATCATAAAACCCAAAAAATTTCATTAGTATAGGGACCTTCCTAGTACTTGAACGATTATTTAAATAAATATTTTGTTTTTTCAGCATACGGGAACGTTTTTCCCAAAACTCAATGTTTTGAGCTCTAAAAATTTTATTAAAAAATTCGTATTTGCAAAATAAAAATTTATACATAAAAAAGGAATCGTTCAAGTACTGACAACATTAATTACAAATAATTTAAAAAAAATGAAGAAGATCGGTCAAATAGTTTTTCGACAATCGTGATCACGGCAAACGCACTTTTGGAAAACACCATTTCGAGATAATCGAGTTTAGCGTGTAATTTTGTTTCGGGAATCCATACTGATTTTGTGAAAAGACGGCAAAACAAACAGCAGAGAAAAAAAATCGATAATCGATGCTAACGCATCGGAAGCTCGTATACAACTGATTATAAGGGATTTGTTACAAAACATACGCGATTTGAATGGTCGAGAATGAAGTAGATGTTCCAGGAAACATCGCACCCCGCTTCGAAACGCTGTAACTTTCGATCTATTGCTCGGATCTCCATGAAAATTTCGTAAAATATTCTCAAAGAGTGTTACTTTCAGATAAAGCAATAAATCGATTTTTTGAAGAAAATAAAGGTATATAACCCCTTAAACCGGCTGAGGGGCAAACATATTTAGGCCCAATCAGAAGTGTCCGAAAGATTGACAGTGGGGACAGCAATGTCGCCCGGTTCGAAAAGACAGACAACGATTACCTTCGGATTAGGGTGAGGGGGAGTGGCGCCAAAATGGACGCACAGTGTGGGGCAATCACCGCGAAGGAAACGGGAATCGAGACCAAAGTCAAGAGGCCTGCGTCAACTAACGGGAACCGAGGTTGAGACAAAATATCACCGTGTCAACCACCGAGAAAGACCTTGCAGCAACAAGGCTGAAAATGGTCATGATTTAGAGCTAGCAGAAGGCTGCAGCCGCTGGTGGTTTGGATTGCCACCGGGCCCCCGAGTATTGTGGGGAGGACAAAAGAAAACTATACCTAAGATGTGGCGAGGAAGGCCACCATCCCAAACAATGCAGGAGGCAGACTGCCAACTGCGCACTATGCAGGGCAGAAGGCCATGCCGCATGGATGCTCCGATACCCAATACAGAAAAGGGCTAGGGAAGAGGCAAACTGAATGAGGAGAGAGCCAATCCAGCGCAACGTAGATTTCAGACCAGCAAGACAAGATCAGAGAACTAGGATGGGACAAACAACCCTAATGCCCTGGGATCCCAGCCCTAGACCAAGGCAGCGTGTGGAGAGCTTAATGTGTCTTGAAGGCTCACGCGTGGGATGTGAGGAGGTTTAGTCGGTAGGCGCTCCGTTCAGAATGCGGGGTGAATCTGACACTGCCATCAGAGCATGGGCGTCTTTAGAAGATCCCTCCTCACAGCAAAAAAAGTTTCTTCAGCCAAGATATTCGCCTCATGTCTGGCCCTCTTTTTCTAACTACTTTCTCTTTTAGTATTACTTAGATTAGTCTTATAACATTTCCAAGGTATTTTAGTTTTCGTTGTTTCGCTGTGTTTATTACTTTCACTTAATTTTCCATACATTTTAGTATACTCTTGTTTGCTACATGATCTACCCATCGTATCCATATAATGCATTTATAAAACCATATATACCCTCGAGCTTCCTGTTTGATTCGTCGGGCACATGAAGACTATGAAGAAAATGACGCATCTAAGTAGTCGCATATTGGTGTTCTATCTAAATCATAGCGCTCGAATAGTTCAACCGCATGAAAGCTGAGTGTTGAGTACTGAAAGTATTTTTACGTATAATCCACACTAGAATTTACCAAATGTATGTGATCAGGTGGTTTAACACAATTTGGGTTTGTAACGGAGTTGGTACATGTGAGGTATTGTATCTCCCTTAATGCCTTGGCTCAATGATTGCGAGATATGAACTGCGACCTATACGATTATCGAAGGCATTTAATTGTGTATAATGTCAGACTACTTAAATAATCAACAGACCTAGACAGGAGGTACATATGATACACTAGGAGCCAATCGTGAGTTGGGTGTTGGGTGTTGGGTGTTGGGTGTTGGGTGTCACAGCAGCTCTTGAAGCACTGTTATGTCTACAACCACTCGACCTTCTTATAAGGGAGACTGCAGTAAAAAAAGCATTAAGGCTATCTTCACCCAACCTGCGGCATGATAAAGGTAGAATCATTGCACACAGGCGCATACTGAGTGAAGCTTTCAAACTAGACCCTCTCTATGTGCGACAGAATTCTACCCAAATACAGGTTTGTCAAACATTTTCAGACCATCATGCTCTGAAAAAAATAATAGAGTATAGGACACATGCTCTTCACAAGGTAAGATGGCGCGAAACGCCGGGCTGCAAGCAGTCAAAGGTAGCAATCAGGCAACCTTGTAAAATTGCAGCCACGGCCCGCCTTAACTTATCTAGAATGAATCTGAAATTATTGACCTACATCCTAACTGGCCACTGCCGGCTAAACAAACACCTACACACGATGGGTCTGGTGGACAGCCCGTTATGTAGAGGGTGCAATGAAGAACTAGAATCAGCAGAGCATGTAATATGCCTCTGCCCAGCTCTAGTAAACACCAGGCATCTAATACTAGGGGAGTGCTGGCCTAGTATGGCCAGCATTGGCAACTCCTCACCCGCTAAAGTTTTGCAGCTCGCACGCAAAATTGACTGGTGGGACGAGTGAGCAGCCTTAAAGGGAGGTTTCACAATGGGCTCATTTTAAGGTCTAAGTGTCTGTAGCTATACTACCCTCCAGCCAACTATCCAGAACTATCCAAAACTGGGTGTTGGGTGTTCTGTAAGGACCAGTTCTTGGAATCAGATGAAAAGCTATATATCTAGGCAATTCTAACCTAACATTACTAGAGCAGTTTTTTTATGACGAATGCATATCTGCTACAGGACTTGCAATGGTATCTAATATGGTCGGAAGAACAGCCATTATATTTTATATTCCAGTTATTTTTGTTGGATTGCAATGATCTATTACACAAGAAGATTTAATTGATTTTGTCCAAAATTTTCAATTATTCATCCACGAGCTTTCACATCCTTTCGTCCAGGATAAATCTTACTCTGTGCTGGAGTTTACTTCCTTCACCACAATAACCAAGTTGTGTCCTTGTATGTTACTTTGTCCGGAACCAGTCCATCTCATAATGTTGATTCCCTTTACATGTATGTCCATTCTATCTGTTTCTTGTATTACATTGTAGATCATTTCATCTTTTTGCAGGGTATGTACATTCCATGTACCTGTCTTAAACTCCAACCCGGAGAATCTTAGAAGCCTCTGACCAGTCAAGGTCTCCCGGGCAGACTAAGGCCAAATTTATTTGGTACTGCCATAATTGATTATTCGTAGAGAGTGTTTCTTTCATTTCCACATCACAGTGATAAAGCCATGATAGCTAATCTAGCTTTGGCTATATTTATCCACGGCTGAGTCCTTAAAGAGGTCAATCCTCAGTGATCTCAGCGGCACTCATGTAGCTAGTACCCACCATGAGTTTTAGCCATATTGGCTATATTTACTATGTTTAGGTCAATATAGTTTGCACTAGGAGCGAATCGTGAGAGTGTGGTGTCCTGTGAAGATCGTTCTCAGAATCCATCTCGCGTCTAACGCTTGTGCTCTCTTCAGCAGCTCCTCATACAGAACAGAATTTTTGTACCGATTAATAGTGTGCAAAGAAATTTGACCTATCATGGATAGTTTTTTTATATTGGAAAGGTACGATCAGTTGCGATGTTCATTGAGCTTTTTTTGTTCAAATTGAAAAGCAATATATTCAGGCAATTCTAACTAAAACATTATAGAGCACTTTTTGGCATAAGAAATGCATATATAATACTACTGGACTTGAAATGGTAATATGGCGGAGGAACAGCCATCACGTTTTATTTTTCAGTTTTTTTGTTGGATTGTGTGAAGATGCTTTAATATTAGATTTTGTCCAAAGTTTTCAATTATTCATTTACGCGCTTTTAAAAAAAGTCAGTATTCATAATGTGTAATATATTTTTATTTTCATGTTTTTCAATTATTAAATATTTCCGCAAAAAATAATTGTATAAGTACAAGCACGAACAAAAGAGTCCTTTTGTATATTATTGCTGGGCCCGACATTTCTACTTAAATGTTACAATAAGATAATGCTTGAGCTTATTTAACTTATCTTAATCGCCAATGATGTGAATTTAATGTTTCTTCTAAAAGTACTCTTATGTTCTATATTATAGATTCTTGGAATATGTCTTCGTTATTCATTAACATATTCCCGTAATAAAGATTTATCATATATAATATTGTAACAATCAATACCTATACGATATTTCATCGATATTAGCGAAAATAAAGTCAAAATCGAATATGACACGAACAAATAAATTTATTTACATAGTTGGCCATACAAATTTCATAGCTTAATTTACTGATGAGACTAGAAAAGATGAATTGAAATATGTTTCAATCAGCCAGTTAAACTGATGGCTAATATAAATGGTTTGTTTACAAATTACTCAGTAAAAACTTTCGACATATACTGTGTTAAATTTGACTCATTATTTGGATGATTTTATGCATTAAAAATAACTTAGCATAGCAATAAAGGAACGCCCAGGCCAAGAATGACTGTGTGAAGCACATATCTGTTATTTGCCTGCTGGCACCTTAATCTTAATTACGTTTTACCAAAGCACGACGATTAACATATTTAAACATTAATTAAAAATAAAGATTGACCCAATTATTTCTAATCTGGTAACTGTGTTTGGGACTATATTTGCATTGACGTAGTATATATTCACGACGAATTTCTTTATGTCGCATAACTGGTTCATTCATAAAGTACTGGAAATATTAGCATAGAAAAATATTAATTAGTCATACGAATATCACGAAACTCACATGTAGAATTAAATAACACGATACCTAATAAGTATTTTACCACTAATAATACCCTCACGATTTCAAATGTGTCCAATAAAGGTCAAAATACAATAATGTGTCAATATTTAGAATGATTCTGTAATAAATTTTAATCAACCTAATAAAATATTATAAATGGTAAATTGCAACCAAATATAAATAATTTGATAGACATAATTTATTTTTTAACATTTCGGCACTCGCGCTCAGTCTCATAGACCCGGAGCATATATATGCTCCGGGTCTATGAGACTAAGCGCGAGTGCCGGAAGGTTAATTATTGAATACATATATGAAATATATAGTATATATTTTAAATGTTTTAAACACAATATGAAGGCTGTTTTGAAAATGTAATATTTTATTAATGTATGTGTTATAAATGTTTACGCGTAAATAAATGATTTCATTATTATTATAACATTTAACTATGATGCTGTTGATGCTAATATACCATTACTTTTTTTCTAAATATGTTTATACAACTACACAGATTAATGATTACAACTCGTTTTAACTGTTTCTGCAAACCAAAAAAAAAACGAATTCAACATATTTCATAAAATATTTTATTATTTATGCACATATGGTATTCGCTGTAAATTGCACACTTTATCAAAAATGTCGCTGGTCTTACACGGTTTTGCCGTGGAGGAACAATAAATCTTTAAAAATGTAGTCTTGCGTGCGGCTTATCAGCATATTTAAA
Organism: Lordithon lunulatus; assembly: GCA_963942505.1. Taxonomy (NCBI): domain Eukaryota; kingdom Metazoa; phylum Arthropoda; class Insecta; order Coleoptera; family Staphylinidae; genus Lordithon; species Lordithon lunulatus. The sequence continues at coordinate 16,974,120 of OZ012671.1, read as the reverse complement.
TTCTATAAATGTATCCTGTTAAGACTACCGTAACGGTTTCTATTAACGATTGGATAATTAAACAGTTATTTAATATTAATGTCGCCAATTCGAATTATTCGCGCTTTTCCACTAAAATCGATTATAATCGACCATAAAATTGACCCAATTATAATATTCCCAAAACTCTAATGTAACAACCTTCATAAATAAAATACAGTTTTAAAGCAATTAATGCAATAAAAAAAATCGAAGTTATTTGAGTGTGTTGCTTGTGGAATTTCAATGCGGCTTGGGTAATTATGTTTACAATAAAACGTATTAATTAAGACTGCATTAAACTTTTAATTAAGTTATAATAAAATTTATGATTATTCCGTCTACAAGATGGCTTTTATTTAATAATTATTATTTCATGTGTTTCTGCTGGTGAAATTATATATTTTTACGTAAAATTATTGCTTGTACGTACGGTATTAATATATTATTATAAATCATTATGCGGTTTATTTTTATTTTTACTACAACGTTAAGATAGCGGTAGATCCTCTGCACTGATTTAATAAAGTCGGTTTATTTTGCGACCTTGCGCCACGATTTTTGCGGTTAGGTGCATTAAAATTTCATACGCTGCTCGAGATAAACGATTTCTGCGGTAAACGATGGTTTATGAGGATACACGCTTTTTTCAATATACTTCAAAATATAGGCTGCATAATGTAGTGTGCTAATGTTTAAAAAATAACAGTACCTACTTATTTTGTACAAATTATAAACGAGTGAATATAATTTTAATGATAACTATCTAAAATGATGTTGAAAAGATCAACTTGATAAACTAATTCAGATTTGGAGCTCACGAATATATTCTTATATGGGGTTGTTTCTGGTGGTTTTAATGCTGATCACATGCTGCTGGGCTGTGGCAAAGCCAGATTCGCAAGAAGTTGGTGAAAGCGCTGAATGCACGACATATCGATTCATCAAGCAGGCTTATGTATATGTATTATAGTATACTCACAAAATTCTTAATAGAAAAAATAGACAAGAACTTAAACGAAGAGAAGAACGGGTTAAGATCAAGAAGAAGCAAAATCAACGTGTTATAGATCATAATGAAGCAATTTATGGGAAAAACATTGAGCCGTATCAGGAAATGCATTATAAGGGAATATCTAACATAAAAAGGACCTTCTTAACGATATTTGGACTGAACTATGCCACTCAGACTTGGAATGTGCTCGCCCAGAAATACTACGAAACATGCAATTAATAATTATAAATCTGGAAATGCAGCAAGGTTAGACCTTAACTTCACTGAGAGAGTGGAGGCTTTCAAATAAATAGGTTTTGGTTTGATTGGAGAGGTAGGTGTAGGAAAAAAATGGTGTCGGTGCAAGTAAAGCAAGGAGAAAATGCGTGAATGCAGCCCATACTGCTGTACGGAGTGAAGGTGTGCGATAGCGTGGGAAGCGAACAGAGATGGGTTTTGAAGCTTCTGGGGCTGGAAAGGTCGACCCCTTTACCGATTCTCCTGCAAGAGACGAACTGAATGAGTTTGTGGTGGGACACATGTGGGAGGGTGGTAAATTTTGAAGAAAGGCGGAAGGGGTTGGAAGACGAAAGATTAGTCTGGGGGTGTGGATGTGATATAGGGGAAGGGCAGGGATCGTTGTACTTGTAATAAGGGGAGTGACCGTGGTGGCACTTGAGCAACGAGACGTACCTTTTTCCAAAGAAGGTCACATCAATAATTTTATAACAGGAGATGGTTTAAGGAAACGAGTTCTAACAGGGTTTCCTACTATTACCTCAGACTCCAAGGGCCACAACCCGGAGAACTTGAACAACATACTAAACTAGGTAATGGTAATCCTTGGAAATGAGGAAGTGACTGTAGATCCTTTCACCCCAGGGGAGCTAGAAGTAACCGTGGCGAGCTTCAGGAATAGGAAGGCGCCAGGCCCAGATGACATCCAACCAGAGATTGTGAAACTGGCAGCGAAGCTGGCCCCAAGGAAGGTTCTCAGGACCATGAACCAGACGTTAGGATAGTCTTCCCACAAATATGGAAAAAGGCCAGACTCGTGCTCATTTCCAAGTCAGTAAAGCCGCTGGATAGACCGCTGGCATACATGCCGTTATGTATGCTAGACACTATGGGCATGGTACTCGTGTAACAGACAAAACGCATGCTGGCTAGGATGGCCGAAAGCATTATGCATTACGGAGAAGCGACGTGGGTACGGACGATGGAGGTCGTCAAACACCGAGATCTGCTAGCAGATGTACAGCGGAGGTGCGCTCTGTTGGTGGCAAGGGGATATCGCTCGAGACCAACTATACCAGGAAGCAGTGAGCGGCCGGGAGGTCAGAGTAAGGACTATGGTAGGGTGCCAGCTGGCATAGTCAGAGACCAAAGACAAGACCGGTTGGGTAACCCGAGCCCACGGCGTACTTCAAACGTATGTCCCTGGTGCAGTCGGAGAACTACCCTCTGTGTGAGCCTCCGCAGGACACCGCGGAGCATGCCATCATTTTGCGCACGAGGTAGCCGGCGCCCAGGGCGGCCTTGGAGACCCTAGAAGCACTTTTGTCGAGTTTGAGTTTAAAGAAATTCATCCTATTCGCTGCAGTTGTAGCCTTCATTTGTACCCTGGACAAGGGCCCCACTAGGTATTATTGGGCGGAGCTAGCAAACCTACGTTGTTAAACCACCTTGAGTCTCATCGCCCTTCCACTTTCTCGTCCGGGATTGGAAATGGCAATGGCGGAGTTCATACCAAGAACAAACTTGATGTGGACAAATGCATAGAATATCAAGAGTGAAGCATATCGCACACTCTGGGGCTATAGACGCATAGGAAGAAACAGAGAGTTACTAGGAATTGTTAAAAAGCGAAAGATATTAATGGAGCCCGCAGTAAACACTTCTGGGTGAAGAACGTAACATACTGGACAGTCTAGAGTTTCACACTTTATTTAGTGCGACGAAAGATCGTGGAGAATTCGCAATGATTGTCGTAAACCTTCAGTAATGAAGAGGCATCTAAAGAAGAAGCCTGCCTCAAGAGTCGTGACATTGCCAAAGAAATATAAAACCAGAAATTGTTCAGACAACAGGATTGCTTTCATGAGTCACACCTTGACAATTCTTTTAAAGATAATACATAACAACACATGTAAGGCATTAGATGAAGACATCAGTGATACACAAATGGGGTTTAAAAGGAATGTGGGAACGATAGAAGCGCTCTTCGGATTTAGCGATGCCTATATATCTATCATGACATGTACATCTGCTTTAACGACATTCAAAAAGCATTTGATAGAGTCAAACATTCGAAACTACACTTACTAAGAAGAAAATCCATTGATAGTAAAGACAGAAGAATAATACCAAATCTCTATTGGCTCCAAACAGCGCGAGTTCAAGTTAGGGAAGATCTAAGCATTATGTTAAGTGTGTTAGACAGGGATGTGTTCTCTCGCCTCTGTTATTTAACGTATATAGTGAGGGTATATTTGAAGAAGGTGTTTCAAACGAAAGCGATGGTATTTGAATAAACGGGAAGAAAACCTTTAACAGCTTGCGATACTCATTTCATACCGTTAATTTAACCCATAGTCTAGAAGACCTAGAACATCTGAGTTAACAAGTACATTTTTAATACATTTGGCCTATATATTAATACAAAGAAAACATAAGTCATGGTAACCACAAAAATATATCAATCATAATATATCATCTATAAACATTGGTAATGATTCTACAGAATGGTTATCCTTCTATAAATATCTTCTCTACTATAATCTATATATTCGAAACTGAAATGAAGTGTCGAATTGAAGTCGTTGGCAGCGCTTTCATAAAAACGAAAAAACTAACTTGGACATAGAATATGCTAAATAATCACCATCATTGTATATAGAATGGAGGGATAAAGGCAGAAAACAGGATCCCAGGCGCATTTAAAATGTGGTCCTATGGGAGCTTGCTAAAAATACCATGGCTCGACTAGGATTCTAATGAAAAAGTATTATGCCGAATAAAATTGTCAAAGAAATTACTAATACAAAAAATAAACGAAAATTAGAATATCTATGACATGTTCCAAGAGGAGATAGATAAATTATCCTTAATCTAATAATTCAAGGATAACTAAAGGCCAAAGTACGGTTGGTAGAAATACAATCCCTTGGTAACTCGAGGCAGTGGTTTGCTGATATAAGGTCCAAGTAGTGTCTAATTAGAATATCTATGACATGTTCTGAGAGAAGATAGGCAAATCATCAATAATCTAAAATAAAAATAAAATAGAAGAAAAAGTACAGTTGGTAGAAATAAAATCCCTTGGCAACTTGAGGCAGTAGTTTGCTTGTAGATCTGCATAACTCTGTAGACAAGCAATTGATATAAGGTAAGTAAGGCAAGTGAGGTTGGCCAGGTTGTAGTGATTGCTGCAAATGCAAAAGATGTTGAAAAGAATGGCAAAGTACCTTGATAAGAGGAGGTTAATAGTGAATTTGGAACATCCGAAATGGATAATGTTTAAAAATAAGGGTTGGATGGGTAGAGCGGGAGAGTTGAAATGGAAGGAAGTAATGATTGAGAAAGTGGGTTTGACTAGAGAGGCCGGTTTAGGAAGCTTTGGAGTGGATGCAAGCAAAGGTGATAATGGATAGAGTAATAGCAAAGAGAAAATAGTCTTTAAAGTTATATTATTATACGGATTCGAAATTTGAAGAACCTACTAGGACTATAAAGATCCACGTCTTTGAAGATTCTCCTAGAGGAGGCTAATACATGTGGTCGAAGCTGTGAAGTTCGAGGAAAGATTACAGGAATTGGGAAAGGGGCACTGCGCAGAGGCTGGGTAAGATGTATGAGTGGGGTAGAGAGCGGACGGAGGAGGGATAGAGGAAGGGTGTATCGAAGTACGTCTGAGGTGTGGGTGGAGGAGAAGGGTTTGACTGTGGTCACGGACATAATGAGTCATGTTGAGTGTCAAGAAAGACAAGAGAGAATAAGTCAAAGTATGTCTGAGGTGTAGGTGGAGGAGAAGGGTTTGACTGTGGTCACGGACATAATGAGTCATGTTGAGTGACACGAAAGACAAGAGAGAATAAATTGAAGCCTTGTAGAACTCGGTTTATGTGGAGTTGCAAGTACGGCGGAAACCCCGGGGCTACATAACCATAATAGGGAGAAGCAGGTACACGCAGGTGCTTTACGAGCGTCACGAGCGATAAGCAGCTTGGAGGAAGCATCTGGGCAACGAAAGTGAGGAAGTGAAATGGAAGTGAGGGCTGTATTACTGAAATCACTGTCTTAGAATAAGAAGTGAATTACGGAAAGCGGAGGGTTGAGATGAAATATAGAATTAACGAGAGATATGAGGTATTCTATCATTTTTTAGTTAATTTTTGGGATGCCAAATAAGTAGCTTTTTTTAGTAATGATGATTTCCAATCTTATCAGAAAATTATGAATATTTTGATATTTGAAAATTATGTTCATCAGTTAATATTTTCGCATTCGAATTTCTTGCAAACGTTGTGCTGTCCCGATTGAAACTGTTCCTCTTTTCGTTTTTCACTAAGGAGTTTATTTATTTCATGTGGTTTCTCCGTTCTGTTTCTATTCGGTCATTATCACTAGCAAATATGTTTTTTGTATTCTTCATTTTCTACCTTTATTTGTAAATATTGCAATTGATTACACATTAGGATTCCTATTCATTCAAGATTTTTCACTTTCTTATCAATAAAAACCTCGATGAGTCCCGTATGTACTGTGGTATAAATAAGGTTAACATGTTATTTTGCTATTCACTAATTCACAACTGTCATTAACAACCATTTAAACTATCTACTGACTATGTAATCGCCAATAAAATAAAAAGTAATAATAATAATATTAATTTAGCAAATGTGCTAATAATATAACTTAATAGGCGGGAAAGCCAAGGGCCGATAGACTAATATATAACTTAACAAACTATGATATATATATATATATATATATATATATATATATATATATATATATATATATATATATATATTGGATACAATAGATTTATCTCATTTTCCCCGATATAGCCTATTATATATTTAGGCGAGTTTTCACCCATTTTAACCTAAAGTTGAATTCAGTTTATAAATGTCTTATTTAAAGCAATTAGCAACTTTATTTACCTTTGCTAATTTAAACTTTTCCACCTACAAGTTATTAGAAATTTATACACAAAACAAGTTAAAATATGCAAGTGCTTTACGTTTTACGTTTTATGCTTTAGAAGTTAGGTTTTAGTTGCATGATAAAGGTATTTAATAATACAGGAATTATATCGATATAATTATTATGCGTGTTGTGCGCTAAGGATAAGTTATCCTGGTGCTCTGCGACGCTGAAGATGCTATGCCCGTGACCCGCGGTCACGATGGTATTGACCTCATCGCGAAACCAATTTGTCCCGACGCGTTCTTCCGCAGAAACATGCCGCCTTATAGGGACAACTGGGTTAGCTATAAGTGCCTCTTATAAATATAATATCTAGTTAAGTAACATTATTATAGCTTTAGGAGTCACGGTCGTACTCTGTCTTTAGTTTTATTATTAATTTTAATACGGCGCGGTTGCCATAAATGTAAATATGCGAACACTTTGAAAATCGCATGAAAAATTATGGCTGTGTGTGCATGGGAAATAGGTGACTCACGCAATTACACGAAAAAATATCTAAGGCTGATAATTTTGTAATGTTCTTCTCGCATCACGCAGATATTAAACGCTTCAATATGAAACATTGTATGGAAGCCAATTGATCGGAACGAAAGACTGATAAATCCACAATATTAATTATAATGTACAAAAAATCTTAATATAAAAATACAACGAAAAATATCAACTTGAATTAAACATTATTAATCTTACTATTAGTTAGGAGATGTGATGTTGGCAAAGCCTATTACTACGAATAATTTGTACATAACATCAAAACAGATCTATGTACATCAGCCTTTTGTTTACAATACTTTAATTTAAACAAATTTCATTTTTATATTAGGTTAATTTTATTTATACACAATTGAGGAATTTCTAGATCTTAAATTTAATTTTTAATCTACTTTGTACATAATACTACTAGAGATTTTGTGAATTCATCCTCACTAACTGAGCTATCTGATGAGATCTAATAAGATCGAAATCTAGATATGTTGATTGCTAAGATTCACACATATATATTTTAGTCTCTTTTAGAGCGTTTCGTTTGTGTATCTACCTGTTTTCTCGTTAATTGTATATAATAAAAAACTTTGTAATTATTTTTTATCTCATTTTTTAATAATTTTTAATTATAATCTCAGGTAAAATGTATTTTTGTATTATTTGGACATGGGGCGACTGGAATCACGGTGAGGTGGGCTTCCAACTAACCCAGGTGTTGACGGGGCACGGCCGATCAGATCCTACCTCAAGAAGATGGGTCTGGATCAAGAGGACTGTGGATGATCTGCGGAGGTGAGCGCGATAACGCCGAACACGTCTAACAGATCGGAGCCTGGTGACGAGAAGGGTGGGGGAGAAGATCACGTCGGAGAATAAAACCACCATCATGATTACAAATAATGATAACTGGAGTGCCATGAATGGCCTGATCGCCCGAGTGGATTACAAAGAGAGGGAAGAGAAGTAGAGATAGGCGGCACCTCCCCGTCTGCTGGGAAGGTTCTCTAAGTGTTGAACTGTCATAAAAACATGTGCTTATAATAATATTTATAGTATGGGGTAAGATTTGAAATGTGGTGTGTACCGTGCATGTACGAACGTGTCTTCCCTGTAATGTTTTTTTTTAATGTGGGTGCTGTGCTTTGATAAATATTATACGCGCATTTCTCGGTGGTACCATCTCGGTCCGTAGTAAAGACCTACGGCCATTACCCGCTGAGGCCGGGCGGAAAGGGTGTCTTTTTAATGGATAAAAAGCGCACACTGTCAGCACAGTGTCTCATTAAACTCCAGTGAGCTTCTCCCATTACCGGCAAAAAGCGCTTGGACGGATAGCCCTATAAAAATAGAAGTTTGTTTTATTATTTAAATATTGAATTTTAGCTACCAGGAAAGAATTCTCTAATAATGCCTGAATGGTATCTTTGAGATACATTGGCATTTGATTCCCAGGAACAAAACCGTTGTTGTCTTATCATTGCCCCCAATCATGCTGTTACATCATTATGACTGAAGTTTTACATTAGCTTTAATCCATAACAAAGGCGGAAACGAACCCCATATTTTCATTAAAAAACTACAAAAGAAATGCCTCTTCATTTAGCCCGAATAGGCAAACGCGGACGTACAATGAAATATAAACCCGAACGATTCGGAATGATCTTTTCCATATTAGCGTCGTGTACTATTTCCGCAGAATTTCAAACCAGAATGCAAACATGGAAATAACATTGGTAGGTCGTTAACGAATAGCAAGGCAATAGATAAGCGCTTAAATAACTTGGGGCGTAACGGTAAACCGTATGTGTTTGAGATTCTCCGAAGCACTAATAGATGTATTGATAAAGAGGAGTAATTATTTTATCGGTGCGCGATTCATTGCCGCCGCAAAGGCAGGCATTTTACGGAAAGGCCGGAAAAATCGCGATGCAGGTGAGTGAAATGGAGTGATTTACGGTGGCGCGCTCGATTTCCGGCCGGCTACGCAACTTTCAATTAATCGCCTTCAGATGAGATACGCGCGTGCACACTTTGATGCAATAAAGGAGCTAATCTTAATTAGAATGATTGGATTAAAATAAAAACGTTATCGTTAGTTATTAACGAATGATGTGTGTATCATATAATTTAGAAAACTAATTATTTAAATAAGTTTATATTGCTGGATGTATTTATTCGCACAGGATACATAGCATTTAATAAGACATAACTTTCTTTTTATTAAATTATTGATTATAAATAAAAATAAATTCTAAAAATAAACTATTTTTTTTATTATTTATCATATGAACTACTGAAATTATGCCTAGATTGTATTTACTTAATATATTTTAATATGATCCCTAATTGCATTAAACACAAATATAGGACTAACAATATCATATGAAAGTAAAAGATGCAGCATAAAATAATTTCAATCATATTTAATGAATGGATGTGTATTAACATCAGTATCATTGGATTCTTAACAAAATCATGATAACTGGTGACTTCATTTAAACCATACAATATGTCCATACTATTATTGTATGGTTTAAATGAAGTCACCACTTATCATGATATTTTTTTTAAAGAAACCAATGATACTAATGTGAATACACGTAATGATGACTAAATGTGCTTATTTGATTAAACAATGTAATTAATACAGAAGTGCACGTACAAAGTAAATAATAGAATAATTGCATAAATAATGATAAACACATTAATGACGATAATGTTGATGACGCCACCACGGGAAAAAAAGAATTTTTGTTTATTGCATCCATCAAACAAGCGTGCAGAATTGTAAATTTCAATGATAATAATTTTAAAGACTCTCCTATTCAGGGCCGCATGCAAAACATTTATTAGCTTGTCTTGTCAATAAAAAATATTTCTGGAATTGACAAAACTGTATTTTATTTAAATATTTGTGTTTTAAATGTAGTTTATGCAAAACCAGTTACTCACTTTCGCCGAAAAAAAAAAACTTGTTTATGTTTATAGGTTGTTGTAAATAGTATCTAGCAATTTCATGAGATACAAATCGGGGAATCATCGTTAAGTTATTTATTATACACATGCCCCAAATAAAATTTATCAGATTAGTTATATTGTTTAAAACAAACATAAAACAAAATTAAAGTTGTATTTTTGTTTCTTTAATTTTAAACCCTAAACATCAAATGTCCATCGTGTTTATTTTAATTTTTTTGCAGATGGTTTTGTGTATATTTTTGTATCAGGAATTTTCATTTCATTTTTACTCTAGATCAGTATATGGAAGTAATATACAATCGACAAGAAATTTACTACTGCCCATTCCATAAACTTTATAGGTCTCATAAGCTATTGAATGGACATATTTAAAACGTCATTGTGACCGAAACTACCACCACACATGTCAAACACCTTAAATACCGCTTGTGATTGGAGATTTGATGACACCTTTTGTTCAGTGTTTCTAATAGAGATAATCTAAAGTAACTACATTCCCTAGATAACGTATTTATAGTTACAATAACAACGAATACTTATGGGTCATATATTGACATATTTATGAGACGTTGGTGAATACGAGGGTGAATATGTTGGCTATGTTGGGGTTGGATAACCACGGATAATATATACACATATACATATGCTCTTTCGAGATCGCGTTATACTTCTGAGACTTCTCACTTCCCACCGAGCCTTGAACGTGATATAAGTCTATCAACAGGCGTCAAACCCAATGAGGCGATAGGGGAGTTCTACTGGAGGATGATGAAACTCACAAAGAAAGGGGAGCTAGCAATAGTTATGGACGACTGTAATGCCAACATTGGGAAAGGATTTGATGGCCAGCTTTCTGGACACAATGAACACGGAGAAAGCAATGCAAGGGGAGACCGCCTAGTACAATTCTGTACAGAGCAATGCACCTTTGCCAAAAATATCTTCTTCAAGCAGCATCCCCGACGTCTATATACATGGAAGTTGCCAGCCGACTGTGATGATCAAGTAGTAAGAAATCAAGAGTTTGCTCTCATCAAAAGTCTGCAAATGAAATTTGTAACAAAAGCGACAACATACCCTGGTGCTGACGTTGACAACGACCGCGGCGCTGTAGTGAGAGAATTGTAGTTTCACCGTTTTGTACAGGCCCAACGCACGGAAAAGCCGCAACGGATCGACGACAAATGACTCGAAAGGTACGCGCTAATACAACCGAAAAACTCGAGGCCCGTATATATATGGACCGTTTAAAGCCAAAGTGGTGTAAGTCAAAAAAGTAAAATGCTGGGAAATTGGCTTTCTAGAAATGTTTATTCTTGTACACTTTGTTACTACTTTTACATTGTAATGTTTTTTTTACCTTGGTTACTGTTTAAATTACCTAAGTTTTCAGTTCCTAAATAAGGTAATCACATAATTATGTTTGTTAAAAGGCATATTTAAACTAAAACTTACAACACTTTGTTATCAGGAATGTAGATTTTGAAAATGTAGACTAGTATACAACAAAGTGGTGTAAGTAAGGCACTTACACCACTTTTCCTAAAATATCTTTACTCAAATCAGACTTACACCACTTTGGCTTTAACCCATTCATATCTAGATGGGCCTCGAGTTTTTGGGTGAAAGTTACCGATGAAAATTATAGAAAAAAAGACGGAGAACCTGAGTGGAATATGTTACTGAATAATGCTCTCATCGATACAATAGAAAGTAACATAGGATATACACGGGCCAATAAGAAACAACATTGAATGACGGATGAGATTCACAATTTATGGAAGAGAGTAGGAAACTGAAATCTAGGAATACTTACCGATACGACGAACTAAACAGGGCTGTGAGAGGGCTATGCCGCAAGACAAAGGAGTACTGGTTAGCCAAAAAGCTTCATAAAAGTAATGAGCTTACAAACAACTAACGTAAACGGAACCAAGGAGCGTTGAAAGATGCCAACAACATCTTGATGGGCATTGAGGATAAGCTAACAAGATGGAAGGAGTAGGTTGAGATCCCTCTCAACAACGCCAGACCAAGCACACCATCTCAAAGAGGACAGTCTTCATATTACAAGACAGGAAGTGAAGCATACTGTAAGAAGCCAGAAAAATGAGACAAAGCTGTAGGACCAGACTGAGACACACGTTGATATATTGAAACTGATTGCCGAAGCAAATGGGAAAGGGTGGGTTGAGCATACTCATATCATTGTTTAGATCTATAACCAAAGCTGAGATAATAATACTTGACTGAAATCAACAACACCCAAGAAAGTAAATGATTCCCAGTGCGATGACTACCTTATGATCAGACTAATGTCTCACGTTCTGAAGGCATTTCTTCTTATCATTCATACACGCATATACGCCAGATGCAAGAGATAGGTGGGTGATACCCAGTTTGAGTTCAGAGGCGGGATGAGCACGTGCGAGGCTTTATTCTCTCGGAATGCACTTAAGCCTTGGTTTGCTAGAAAGCGGTGTCGACAAAAGCAAGTACATGTAATTGTATAACTCACCAGATTCTTGTGTAATTCATGACATTTTCCCAATACTTTGAAGTATACCGCTCTCTGGATTACCAGTTTTATTTAAATATACGTAAAAGACGTCAGAATGACGTGAAATACGGCCACGTCATTCTGACGTCTTTTACGTATATTTAAATTAAACCTGTAATCCAGAGAGCGGTATACTTCAAAGTATTGGGAAAATGTCATGAATTACACAAGAATCTGGTGAGTTATACAATTACATGTACTTAAAACGTATCTTGTAATGAGTAAATGACATCAAAAACGGCCGTTTTTATCGACACCGCTTGCTAGGAAACCAGGACTTTACGCAGCGATGCAGGTATATGAATGTGGACGTATACGCCAGTTTTATTGACTACAGAAAGGCCTTTGACTGGACCTCACACCAAAAGCTTGCTGATATTTTAGTCGACCGATATAGATGAGGGAGAAACTGCCCAAATCAGAGTAGATGGCGTGACATCTGAATCAGTGGGAAGAAGGCAGAACTTGTGGCTAAAAGACGTACGTCGACGGTATGGATGGACGTTTATCTAAATCTTTAGAGCTACAGTTTCATGCACCATCAGTTGAATCGCCAACTTTCAGAGCGAGACGGCGAAGAATACCTTTTAGATATTGACGAAACTAGGGCAAAAATAGTGACAAAAAAATATCTATAAAAAAGTAGTAGCATAAAAGACGTACTTATTCTACAATCGAAGAATTTAAAAGTACATGAAAGTCGATCAAAAAACCTTAATAAAAATCAACAAAAATTATTGAACTACATAACTAACTAATATGTAATAATATATAAAGAAAATACCAAATATGCATCAAAATTCCTGAAAAGCTATAATAAGGTATTATCTTAGAAAGAATATGAGTTTAATTACAGTCAATTAATTATTCTATTTATAGATATTAACTTATATCCGGAAATGTAAATTTCGCGGAATGAGTTATGTTTTTATACATTAAAAACAAATCCTGTAGAAATGAATGAATCAACTGAGTCATCGTTGAGTCTGGACAGATCGTGAAAACAACATTGTACGGTTGAATGAAATATTATAACATACATAAATACAGATCGTGATAGGTAATTTAATTCGATATGATTTTATAAAAGATTTGATATTTTTATTTATATTTAACACTTATATAGAGATACATTTATATTAATAAAATATGAATTGAGGATCATGCAAATATGTATGAAATATTAAGATAATATCGTGGAAGTATGGATACTTACGCCCGGTTTCTCCAACGAATCTTAAGCTCGCTTATATAAGCTAGGCTCATATAAGCAATGTAAGACCGTCTTATCGTTTTAAGATCCGATTTTTGTTTGCTGCAACGCTTTAAGACCGTCTTATTATTAAGACGGTCTTAAATTAGTTAACGCCCGGTTTCTCCAACGAATCATAGAGCTCGTCTTATATAAGCTCGTCTTATATAAGCTGGTCTTATATAAACTCGTCTTATATATAACCACGTCTTAAATTTTTATTCTATTGTACCAAACATATGTAGATCTTACTTAGTCTTACAATGTAAGACCGTCTTATCGTTTTAAGATCCGATTTTTGTTTGGTGCAACGCTTTAATACCGTCGAATTATTAAGACGGTCTTAAACTAGTTAAGATTCGCTGGAGAAACCGGACGTTAGAAAAACAAATACAGTGTTCACAAATTGTTACTATTTTGTTTAGCTTTGTATATATTTGTGGAAAAAATAAAATAACAAATATTATATTTTGAAGTACAATAAAATATAGTAATGTAACATCGATCGTAAATAGTATTTTTCAATTATATTTTACATTAGGCTTGTGCAATTATGGTAAACTATTAATATCATTCAGTAGGATGAGTCCCACGAGGGGAATATATTTTGCTGTAGACTAAATGATTTGTTGGCGATGGCTAGTTCGTAAAAATGAACCATTACAATATTATTTGCAAATTTGTACACTAATAAAAAATCGTAATCCTAAATTTAACGTGCAAATGGAACATTACGTGGAATTTCATATATTTCAGATAAAGCATCAGATTTAGCTGACAGCTTTTTCTGAAAATATTTCAGTGGCGCCTATAGTGACACAAACTCAATTGATAAATTTTAATCTTAGCATAAACTAATTTGTATCAATTTTCTGGCAATGTTGTTCATAGACACACATACACACCCCTAATAAGGAATTAACAACTTGTGGAACGGGCCTAGCGCACCCGGGGTTCCTTAGTTGGTCTACAGGCATGTTTTTTCCTACTACTTTACGCTCAGCCCTATTATTTTTACTTTCTTCTATCTAACCTTAATTGGATAAAATTTTCCCCTTTCAAGCCTCGATGCTATTAGGTTTCGAGGGTTCGAGGTCTTCTATTTTCATCTCTCTGCTGAAACTATCTGGTTTAAGATGCACATATACTAGAGATCTCTTGATTTAAATAAAAGGTGGAGGCAGAGGAGTTAAGAGTTAAGAGGCACCGTTGCTAATACGCTTGGAGAATTTGTCACAGTATGTGCGAAGATGGACCATTACTTTAGAAATAAAAGGTCTGAACGAAACCAAGGAAGAAAAAGAAGCGATGGCTACGATTAAGGTATCGATAAGTGAATCTCAAATGAAAAGAATAAAGGTCAGAGCTATTAAGAACAATTGGGAGGAACGCAGGTCGTTCCTGTTATGTCTCCAGCTAATGCGGCAGCGGTTAAACTTAAAACTAGATGGCTCAGAATTGGCTGGCTTATGTTCCGCGTCAAAGAGAACATTCAAGTTTCGAGTTGCTACCGATGGTTAAGGGCATAAATCACGATATGAATGGAGCCGTTTTTTTGCGGAAGAAATATACACATCCCGAAGATCTGAAGAACAAAAATCTATAATCTGCACGGTGTGCAGTAAATAGCCTTATTTACTGCACACCATGCATATTATAGGTTTGTTTTCACAGCATATTTTAGGGAAATGCGAGGCGTGCCAGATCGCACTGGGCAAGACTCAACAATGATAAAGTACCTGTAAGTGAAGTGAAGCACAAGATCTGCTGGTGCAAACTGTCGTGGAGAAACAGGTCGATGTACTACTTATTAGTGAGTAGAATAAAAATTGAAACATAATGTTGATTTCAGGATACGACGAATAGAGCATTAATGGTAGTTTTGAATCCGAACATGTAAGTTACGGAGGTCAGCGAACAGATGGCAACTTCTGTATCACTTTGTATAGATCGTTGTTGTATGAGAATCTACAGCTGTTACTTCTCGTCCAATCACATATATGAGGACTTAGTATAATGGAGAGATGATCTCGAAATAACCTCCGTGTGATGATCTTTGAATTATTGATCTGGAGATTTCTGTTACAAGTCCCTAAAGTGGGACTCTTCCATACTGGAAGACAACTGCTATCAGAAATGACAGCCAGACATCTCAGGATCAGTAGCAGATAAAACGTTCTCTACTACAGATGTTACTGCTGGAGTGTCAACATGGAGAGTGCTAAAACTTAAGCAACCACGTGTTGTGTACCACGCTGCATGCCGGCCTGGTTAGACGATAGCACAGCGCCAGATGGTCGGTGGGAGTATATGGTTACTTGGCAAACTCGGCATAGAACGGCTTCGGACCTTACTGGCAGAAGAGAGGTAACAGCATGCCATGGAGTGAATAGCTGCGACAAGTGATCAGAAAAAACTAGTCACATTTCTAATGAAGACCATAACAGCAGCCTGCAACAATGCCACGCCTAAGCGATGCAAAATACGCACACGCAATAAATTTCCTATGTATTAGTGGATGCAGCAGCCTGCAACAAGGCCACGCCTAAGCGGTGCAAAATACGCACACGCAGTAAATTTCCTATGTATTAGTGGATGATATCAATAGCCGAATTAAGGAAAGAAAGCCTGGTGATCATCAAATGACGATCTACAACCTCCAAGGAGTCTAGAAATGCGTATGCGAGCTGCTATTAAATAGAGTAAAGTTTGACGAGAATCCCTACGGACTTCCGTTTAAGTAGCTGGTGAGTAAGTAACAGATTCGTGCCCGAATCGTATAAGAAAGATTGTGGGGCAAATGTTTCCAAGTACGAATAAAGAATAATACCAAACATCGACGAACCAGACACGTAGGTCAGTGCTGACCAACTATTGGAAAGTGCAAAACGTATGAAGAAAATGAAAGCCAGATAATATACCTAAAGAAATTATTCTTCAAGTGGTGGAAACATTTAACGCCTGTCTTCGTAGGGGCTTCTTTCCTAAAATATGGAAGGCAGCGCACTGTGGACACGACGGGGAAGTTAATTGTAAGACTCTGCAACGGCTATAAGCGCATGTCAAGACAAATGGAGGCTTATACCTGAGTCAATGCGGTTTCCAGAATGGCCGCTCGACTGTCCATGCTATTATGAACGTCGTCAAAACTGCAACAATTGTCACAAGCAGATCATGCTGGAGCAAGGAATACTGCACATGAGTTACTCTTGATATCCAAAATGCATTTAGTACAGCCAGGTGGGACAAAACGATTGAAGCGCTGAAAATGAAGCGAATGGTCATTACCTGTTGAGCGTAATTGATAATTACACCGCAGGCAGCTATGGAGTACGAGATTGCGGTTGGCATTCCACAGTTCTCGGTTCTTGTAACATTCCTGTGGAATGTTATATATCATTGACTACTCAACAACTACCGGGGACGACAAGCATTATAAGTTTTTCGGATGCTATAGCTGTGCTGGTTACTACCAATACAATGGAAACCTTGGAGGTGTTTGTAAATGAGGCTATACGGCGAGGCAGTGTGTGGCTAAATACCAATGGCCTCGAGATAGCGGTTCACAAGACTGAAACAGTGCTTATACCACAGAAGCGCTCATTTAACCCTCCTATATTAGCGTTGTAAGGAGCCATTGTACCCCGGAGCAAATACGTGAGATACTTGCGTGTACAGATAGACGATACAGATGTAAGGACATTTTCGGAGAAAGCAACAGGAGATGCAGATGAATTGTAAACTTACTCAGGCCCTGAGCAGTAACGGTTATTTTATGGCATATATTGAGCAATTTAAGAAGCGAAATAGCGCCACATGCTTGCTATGCTATAAGTTTCATGTTCTGGGTGATTTTTGAGTGCCCCCGAACAGTGAATGAAAGGTGTTACTTATAGGATGATTTAAGAGATACCATATCTATGGAATGCCTAATTCCAGCTATTTTGAGAGGAAAGAGTATATGGACGGTCGTGCCAGAGTGCATCAGATATGAAGTTGATGTAAGAAGGTCATTTGAACGGGCTTAGAAAGCAGCCCTTTCATATAATAGTCCATTCTACTAATTTATCCCTGAAACGTAGAAATCAAAAAGCACGGAGCGTGCGAAGTTGGCAAATGTCGCCTCACCGTTCTTTTAAGAGATACTGGAGAATGTTCTTTATGTAGAATTCAGTATTCATTGATCTTGTATTAATAGAAACTAGCTCCGTGCCGACATAGCTGCCCAAAACCTCCTTGTCATCTATACACACGCTGCCGCCCATCAGAATATTTCAGGCTTGTTCTTCTTTCATCAGAGAATAGAACTATCCTCTAGCAATTGAGGGTTCAATTTTCATGCGCCTGTGCAAATCGTAGTCGACCCCTGATGAGTTCTGGTATTTTTATAAACCTCCTACTGATCAAGCCTGCCTCCCCAGTTTTATTCATGGAAAGACTGGTGCGATAAACAGCAGTTTTTTATAATGATTTGTTTGTCTTTCTAGTATTTTAGTGATGACATGAGTTACTTTAGGATATATTTCTTGTTCGAATAGTTTACATATGATTTTTGTTTTTGTCGAAGCCAGATTTCTTTATGGTCTTTTAATTCTGTGACTATTTCGTTTATTTCTTCCTCATTGGTCCATTGCCTTCTTCTTGTCGCTTTGTAGTTGTTGCTGTTGGATCGATTTGTATATTTTTTATATCTTGTTCGGCAAGGTTTACTATAATTATAGTAGAAACCACCTTATAAAACTTAAGTTAAAACCAATACGCCGTGAGGATGTTTCAATCGAGTGACGAGACGATGGCAACAAAGCCGAGATTTTGAGTTTGAGTTTGTGATTTATAACCATGGGTGAAAAGTGGGTCCTGCCAGGTATAGCACGAAGGAAGAGAACAATGGATTGAATGGGGAGAACCGTCTCGAAAGGAGGCGAAGATAGTTCCATCCGCAGGCATGGCCATAGCTTCAGTTTTTTGGGATATGGCTGGGATCATTTTCAATGAATATCTTCAAAAACGAAAAACAATCAACGGCGAGTATTATCCAACTTAATGCAGCGTTTGAATGAAATCATAAATAACGGCTGCATTTGACGGATAAGAGAGTTGTTTCATCAAAGCAATGCACCAGTTCACACATCCGTTACCTCGAATTATTTTCTCTTCCCAAAAAATTACATACTGGTAAAAAGTTTGTAGAAGTGAATATTGCTGGCCATTTGCTGCTCTCACTATAAGCAGGGTCTTGAACATAGCTGGGAAAATTGTATCGAGCTGTTCTTAATTTCTCAGCATCTCAACATCTCAACATAATCTCCTATGTTGAAATGTTGAGAAATTATGAAATACATTTCTTCTTAGGTGGGGTTGAGGTCTGAGATCACCCTCATATATAATCATTTATCGATAGGCAATCCCTCGTCCTTTTATTTTTTTCATGTTTTCAGCTAGTTTCTATTATTTTTGTAGGTACAAAGGTCTATTTAATTTAAATTTTTCAATTTGCTTTATTTCGATTTTTTTGTTTCCGATTTGTTCAGGTCTCTTTTATTTTGGTTATTTACATTATGGTCAGATACAGGAGATTACTCAGCTTCTATCTTCACCATGTGGTCTATCTTATTGGCTATTACGTGGTAGAGTATGTGCTTGTTTTGTATGACGTTTACTATTTATACTATGTTTTGTATTCTTTGTATGTTGTTTACTATTTATAGTATGTTTTGTATTCTTTTGCTGTGTTATTGCTTTAACATGTGATTATTGTACTATTTTTTGCTTATTTGATTATTATTGATAGTATTTGTATATTATCAATTCTATTGTTTGTTAATGCATTGTCTTAAATGTTGTTTTCTACTGATGTATGATGAATTCCTCATCTTGTATCTCTTGAGTTGAATTTAGATCCAAGTGTGTCTATTTTATATAAGTATTCATTATATTATTTTAAACATAGTTCTGTTATTCTTATTATTTATGGATTATTTTGTGTTGCTGCTATTAGTTCTAGTTCATAGTTTTTGTTTTGTAGACTTCTGTCAACATTTTTATGTAAAGAAAATTTTAGACGATGTCAATATCAACGTTAAATATTAACCAATTTTACAAAGAAATTAATTTTAGATGCATTACATTTAAAGCTCATAGATACCACAAATTTATTGAATATTAAAATATATGAAACACACCTAGAAATACACAAAGAGTATAGAAAACAGATTTTGAACAAAACGAAAATCATCCCACATGCTTTTATCGGAAATGTGTTATTAAATCGCAGCGTTATTATCGTATGATGTATATATGATAATGGGGTGCAATATCTGTAAATTATGAAGCATCTATAAGTACATTTTACAACATAAATAACGTAATTTTCATAATGAATTGAAAATAAGACGCGATTACGATAACGCAATCGATAAGGAAATTTTATCAAAGCCAATAAGGAATCGAATTTGATTGCCTTGTTTGTGCCGTGCAAGGTTAATTGGTGATTCCTTATTATCCCGATTCGTAACTTACAACTTCCTATAAAGAGTGCAGAAGGAGCGAACGCGAACATAATTATACATTGGAATTGGAAGAGGATTCTCTACGGCGAGTTAAATCCACGTGTGGCACGGGACGTGATTAATAAAATTCCGAGAAATTACTATAAGATACTATACATACATCAATCGGTTGTTTATATTCCGATGCAAACAGGTATTGTAGGTGACCTAATAATTACTCACTGGCTGTGAGAGGTCGCCGGTTGGGGTTATAAAACGTCCATCCCAAGATCCTGGTTATGTCATGGCTATTTTTACATGTCCACACACACGTACACATACACTGCAAAACATCCCACTGCATGTTCAATACGTATGTACGCCCGTTGATTTTCATTCATCTTACAATAATGTGACACCATTATGCTTTCCCAGTAAGATCTTAATTGCACACACCCGTTAAATATCCACCTGTGATTTATTAGCAGTTCCATGGGTCACATGGAATATTATTTATTTGCAAGCTCGGCTATATTAATAGTTATTGACCTCCAGTGGTGTATTTTATTAATTATAATTAGAAGAATTTCCGTAGATGGAAATGTGGTAGCGTGAGTGCATGTATAATTTTCATAATTTATTATACAAAATAGGTAAATTTATTAATTTTATTGTTGGAGGAAACATGATTCGAATATAGAGATTGGGAAATGTATAAATGTAAACTTACCACGGCACCTTACTGGATATTCAACATAAAACCATCATATATAGTAAATATTAATAGATAATTTCCCAAATATACAGTTTTTTGTATATGCCTCATTTCCTAGGAAAGCGGTACAGTAAATGCGACTGCTTGTGACGTAACTTGTACTTTATAATAAACGTTTTAGTTACATAAAATTGGATTAATTAATTTTACTAATTGGGTTGGGTTATGTTAGGTTACAGTCACTAACTGTTCCATCGATTGTTTTCCAACTATCAATCGGACTATAGATTGCTTCGACACATAGATAGTTCTATATGAGATTTTTTATAGTAAATGGCCTATCACATCACGTTTTACATGTTGTCTCTATTTCTTAATCAGTTCCCTAATTTGACGAATCCGTTTATAAAACCATGTGTTAATCATATTACAAAATGGAATGCTATTTTTAGTTATGAAACGGATATTAAAACACGTATTATCTATGGGGAACGTAACGAATCTCTGTTCCATTGTATCCAAAAGGATTACAAATTTTATTCTAAGAAGGGGATTTTGTTGTGCATCCGCTTTATTGTAACATTGATATCCCGCATACCGCAGAACCACAAAGTAAGATGAATGCTCTTCCTGGAAACAAAAGTCCTGAAAATCAGAAATGATTATTAGTCACCACCAAATCATTAATATTGTACGATATGAAAGACCACTGATCGATAAACAACTCTAGAAAATAGTTAGTTAGAAAACAATTACATTTAATAAACATATTTCGGTTATTGTAATCAACACAAGTATTGGCAGAGAGATTCAATATATTGTATTGTAAGTAATGTAAATAAATATAAATGTATAATAATTACCATTACTCCTAATAGTTCGAGGAATCAAAATTAATTAAAAAATTAAGATGAAATAAATAAATAATTAGTCAATTAATAAATAGTATAGTAACACATAGAGACGAAAATTAAACATACGTAATGGGGCTAATTCAAAATTAGTTATATTGTAAAACATCTAGTTCTTTCATAAGGGACTGGGCGAATTCTAAACCGATATTGAATGTCGTAAGATTTCGTATGGAAAATGCGTTTGCCAAGATGACATCTATCACTAAAGCTGTTTATAACTATAATCCAATAGCTGTGCAAACAGATGAATTAGGATAATGTAGGAGTCAATATAAATGTTAGAAAACTCAATCACCTAAGATTTGTAGACTATCGAGTCCTGATAACCGATTGCCTGCAAGAAGCCACTGCGATGCTGCAAGAACTGAAAGTCTTCTCAGAACAAAAAGGACTAATAATAAATACCTAGAAAACCTGAACAACCGCAACTACATAAATAATATACGAGTGGAAAAAACACAATCTTACCAGGTCTGACGGTGCGAGATTAGCTACTGGCCGCAGGATGATGGGAAGAGAGCCTCCTATGGAAACAATTCGATTGACCAACAAATCAGCTAGCTTTCGAAAAATATCGACTTCTAATGTCAGAACTTTATACGAACTTTATCCGAAATGCAGCAATTGAAGTGAAACACGATGGTCAGCTTAGAAGATGAAAAATACCATCGACATAGTGTTGGAATAATGATAAGCAACAAAGTAAAAAGGCATGTTAAGACCTGCTTACCATACTCTGAGAGATTCCTGCTAATTCTACTTAATGCTAAACCTGTTAATATTAAGAAAATGCAACTGTATTTGCCCATAACTGATAAACTAGATGAAGAAACTAAAAAACTATACAACCAGATTGAACATATGTTATATTAAGAATAAAAACATCACCTTCGTAATGTGCGATTTCAATGCGAAGATAGAAGGGTGATTTGTGGATATAGTTAGAGATTATGGATTAGGCCAGAGGAATAAACGAGGAGACACATCACTCCAATACTGTCAAGAACAAAATATAATGATTAGTAACAATATACAGCAAGGCGCCTACACATGTATAGATCTCCACAAGATACGGAGGAACATATAGTCAGAAGCTAAATACATTACATTATAGTCAATAAACGGTTCCATGCAATGCAATAAACAACGTGAAAACATGTCCAAGAGCAGACCGATGATAATCCTGTACTCGATACCATCCAACTCTCTTTCAAAACATGACAATCAAAAATAATATATTTGAGTAAACTCCAAGATCTCGTTACTGCAAAAACGTATACTGTATATCTAAACTCCAAGACAAAAAAATTTAATACTAATAAATATTACATCTGTAGAAGAAATGGACAACAATTTAGGGTTTAGTGAACTAGTGCAGAACTTCTAGGCTGCTGTAAAAGCTAATTCAAGCAACAATGGATACACCATAACACCTTGAAATTAATGGACGGAAAAAACCAAAGTGAATACAAAATGCTGAATACCCAGATCAAAAATGAAATCCGATTAGCAACAACAAAAAATGCGTGTAAATAGATTAATATTATACAAAACATGACTCCTTTAAACTCTACAAAAGTATTAAGGATATCACACATACCTAGGTAGCCGCAGTGCAGTGGAATGCAACAGTAAAACCAGACCCCAGCCAGGAAAAAAGACACATACTTAAAAGAAGAAGAATGTTAATAGAAAACTAATAGATAATAACAGCAAAATAATGGTTAAAAATGAAGTTCAATTAAAAACGTAAAAGGAATATACAGAAAACATGTTTTCGGATAGACCATCAAACTCAGATAAAACAAACACTTCTTTAGAAGAACCGATCGTTCTTAAAGAATAACTTCGAAATACAATTTTAGATGTATAGCGCAGGAAGGCTGCTGGTTCTGGCGAAATTACTGCCGAACTTTTCAAGTCGAAATCAAGATGAAAGTTTTAGTCATCTACTTCGGTTGTATAATAAAACCTAGGCTAAAATCTACCTTAATTACATTGCCAGAAAAGCTAAGTAATGTAGCGAATACCGCTCCATTAGCCTAACAAGTCATGCATTAAAGATATTCTTAAGAATGTTTCACATTCGAATTTGGAAGAACATAAATCAAAATATTGGCGATACACATTTTGGATTCCGAGACGGATTCGGTGTAAGAGAGGTATTGTTTTCCATGCAGATTTTAAATCTATGCTTGTTTTATCGACTATGAAAATGTCATTCGACATGGAAAACTTGTTGTGATGCTTAAAAGAACTAATGTACATGAAAAAGACATTCGTATTATTACGAATCTCTACTGGAACCAAACAGCCCAGATTTCAGAACAAGCGGGGGAATTCCAAGTATTAAAAGGGGTGCGGCAAGGTTGCATTTTCTCATCGATTCTATTCAACTTATTTCCAAATACATATTCCATATAGCCTTAGATCAGGGGTAGCCAACAAGTCTATTGCGATCAACCGGTCGATCGCGAAATCAATTTTGGTCGATCGCTCACAATGTTTTAACCGATTGGACTACTTGATAAATACAGCACTAATGACAATAAGTCGACCGCATCACATTTTCTAGATAAAAAGTCCATCTTATGTACACACAAGTTAGCCCCTCCTGCTCTAGATGAATGCGTACAAGGAATAAAAGTAAACGCAAGCGCAGTTAATAACATACAATATCCAGATGACTCTATGATCCTAACTAACACTATTGAGGACTTGCAACATCTCACTGACTAAATGCACCAAGCTAGTTCTGATTATGGGCTCAATTTAAACATCACAAAGACGAAACTAATGATTATTAGTAAGAAGAGTGCCATGAATGCTGTATTAACCAATGAACGGACTCAACGACTCTGGGCAGTTGTTTCAATGCATATTGTGATTCAAAACAGGACATTAAAGGACGAAATGAAATAACCAGTAAAACAGCTTTCAAAAGCTCCGAGCCTTAGTGTGCAGTATGTACAGGGACCTCTGCCTTCTGACATCAGATGGAGAACGGAATAATGTTACGTTTTCTCGTTTTTATTGTTCAAGGCTGGACATTAAAAACACTTTCTATGAATAAACTTGAAGCCTCTGCGTTGTGACTGTACCGGAGGATGTTGAAAATTCCCTGGACAGACAATGTAATCAACAACGAAGGATACAGGAGAATGGACTCGGATTGGGAACTGCTCACGATGGCGAAACGCAGAGTTCTAGATACTTTGGACACATCTTCCGAAATAACAAATACCAATCCTGCAATTAATAATGGAAGGAAAAATGTAGGGAAAACACAGATTTCCTAGTTACGGAACCTCCGACGATTGGTTTGAAATCAAGGATACTCACATTAATACGACTCGCACAAGATCGGAAGACATGTGGTCGCCAACATCCTTTGAGGAGAAAGTATTGGAAGCCAATTAAACAATTGTATCAACGAAGTACCATTCAATTATTTTGATTAGTGTGAGTATAGATATTTACTCCTATGTATTATAGCTTCAAAGAATATGCTGATATGCAACTTGCTTTGGATAAAGCTGTTGACAGTGAGTTTGGATCGGTATGCATTTATCACAACAAATATCTGAATGGCCGAATATAGACATAATTTTTATCAAAATATCAAATATTCTGGGAAACTAGGTTATTCAAGCTATGACCAACTGATTCAGCGCGCAATGTACGTCGGAACTCAAACAGTTTATTCGATAATCCTGAAACTAGTGTTCAAAATATTATTTGTATGGCACCCGCAGCCTAGATCTACGTACTTGAGCGTCATTTCTCCAAAGGATATGCTATAGTTAAAGATGAGTCCCCAGCAAGCTTCTGTTATTGTTAAATCAATTAATCATCAATCTACTGCATGGAGATCAGTAACTGTACCCTTCTAACAGCTGAAGCTTTAGAGTTACTAGACAACTACCATCGATTTCTCTATTGCCAATGGTTCTTACAGGAACTAGCATCAGTGTTTCTAGTGACATACTTTATACCAATAAATCTTGTTTTATCAGATATGTTATTATATTATATGTTCATAGTTCACCGTCATATTTTGGATAGTGAGGGTTCTCAGTCGCCAACATCTCGAGATCTGAATGCTTTGGAACGTTACCTTTGGGGGCATATTAAACCTTTGGCACTAAGCCGGTTCGATACTAGCCAGTGCAGAAGCTTGTATTCATATGCACGGATGTCATTTGGAACATTTTTACTTTAATTGAATCTTCCCAATCACAATCTATTTATGATGTATAATTTATTCTATATAGCGTTGTTGAATATAATTAAATGTCTTGTATCTCTATAAAAAGAGATTGGAGACTATAAGTCCATATAAACTTGATTATTTGGAGAAAATATTAGATCAAATTCATAGAAATATTAATGATACTATTATGATAGGCCCAGCTCAGTGGCCGAGTGGTTAGAGGCGTCGTGTCGTACTGAGCATTGGGGAGCCCCGAGTTCGATCCCCAGCGGGGAACGAATTTGCTCGAATCACCTTTCACAGTTTTTCAGAGGTTTTCTGTGAAGTTAAGGTAAATACCGGGTGATTAAACTCCTCTGAGCTTCTCCCTTGACCGGCGGAAAAGCCTCACGGCTAATAGCCCTATAAAGATAGAAGTTTTTTTATTAGATTAAAATGTATGTTGTATATGTATTGCTGTGGTCTGGTGTTTTGATTGAATCCCCCAGATCATCGTTTTCGCATCTTTGATGTTGTTGGCTATTAGAACGATGTTGTCTGCAAACTCAGGTGCTTAATATGCTCTACATCCACCGTGACTCATAGGTTTTTCTAAGATACATCTTAAAAGAAAATTCGAAAGCGGTAGTAAAATAATAAACAGTGATCCTTTGGCAAATTCCCACAGCAATATTAAATTTGTTGATATTTTCGTGTAGCCTTATACTTGCTGTAGCGTTTAGGTAAATATAATAAAATAGCTTTGTGTATCAAAAAATAGCATTGCCTATTCGTGCCTTATGTAGAGCAGCATTTATAGCGGCAATTTCGACTATATCGAAAATCATTTCGAAGTCTGGGTATATCAGAACTAAAGGTTTACAATATTCGTAACAGTTTTCATGTTTTTTATTGCTTGAATGTAGTCATTTATATCATATTCGGTTCTAAACCCAGCTTTTTCTCTGGGTTGATAGCTCTGGGTCCAGCTTGGCTTTTGACCGTTTTGTGATTATTTTTGTAAAGAGTGTGATAGCAGACGTATCGATTTATAGTATCAAATTATATTATATCACATTTTTTGTAGAGGAAACTGTAGAGGCGTTATTCCATTTATTAAGTGTAAAACATTTTTCTAGACATGCGTTGAATAGTGCTTTTATTAAATGGAGTAGAGTATTTCCTCCTTGTTCTATAGACTTAATAGCTATGCCATCTTGGACTGGAGATTTGTTATTCTTAATCTCCTTGAGAGCATTTTCGGTTTCAGCTACCGATATACTTGCCATGTCTTCTGATTCCTTATATATTATCTACCTGGGATTTATTTATGGCTGTTATTCTGTTTCTGGCAATCGACTCTTGAATAGGCTTTCATAAAATGCATCCGCTGTCTTCAATATATCGTCTTTCCTTGTGTTATCTCTAAGTTGGAACATTTCTTATCATCCATTGAGACAGGTTTCTTTCATATTCCTGTTGGTCTCGTTAATTAGTTTCGTCTGTTAATATAAAATATAATAAAATCAATTTGTTTCCATTTGCTCTTACCCAGGTTCATCCCCTGTGTTCTTTTTGTAGAAAAAGCTATTCATTAGGTATAGTTACTGAATTATTAAGAAGTTTATTAGCATTTCTCTCCTATCGTTCGGGTACCCGAAATGTTTCATGGTTTCCAATCATAATATCAGATACATCTAACGTTTTGCCTTATATTATCATTCCAATATAAAGTGAGTAGGTGATTTGCCTGTGAGACGTCTTCGTAGAAACTTTCTAACCTCTCGTCTTCATATTCGGTTGTATGATTTTTATGCTATAATTGGAGTTTATTTTTAGTATTAGATATATGACTCCTATAGATCTCTTACGCCTATCATGTATTTTTCATGATTTTGACAGGAAAACCTACGTCTAGACACAGTGGAATAAAACCTGCAAATGCTCACGAAATCGCAATATTCGGCCGCAACAATTGTCGAGGCTAACCAAACCTACAGAGGAAGCACAATGTCCTCAAGACCCACTACAGATAATTGGAAACTCGAAACAGAAATAGCAAAACCACACAAAATAAGGTAGGCTATAAACAAATTCCAGCCGTTTAAATTGCATCGGATACACCCTATTACAGAAAGGACAGGACATTCTCGTCCCATACCTGTGCAAAATATGCAGAGTTAGCATAGCTTGGATGTACATACTGCAGGGGTTGCAGAAGGCCAAAGTCATCTTTCTACTATAGGTGAGAAGAACAAACGACAACACAAGTCTATAGACCCATCAGCCTTTCGTGTGTGCTCGTCAAGACGCTAGAAAGATTCATAGATAAACATATTAGGGATGGTATACTGAGAACTAACCTGCTAAACAATAGACAATACGCTTACCATCGAAAAATTCAACCCACTTGGCGTCGGATGACCTAACCAGACTTCTGGCAAAGACATTGGATGATGAAGATTAGCCATGGTCACGTACCTTGACTTTGAAGGGGCAGTCAACAATGCCGCAACACAGCCAGTGGTCAAGTCACTACGGAGGAAAGACATATCACAAGGTCAATGCTATTGAGAATAGCCAGCCTAGAGAACAGGATCATCATATCCACACTCGGCGAGGCCACCATAAAGGCGCGAACTGGAAGGAGGTGCCCGCAGGTCGGAGTACTATCACCGCTACTTTGGGCAGTCCTAGTAGACGATCTCCTAGAGAAGCT
This sequence comes from Lordithon lunulatus, assembly GCA_963942505.1. NCBI lineage: Eukaryota > Metazoa > Arthropoda > Insecta > Coleoptera > Staphylinidae > Lordithon > Lordithon lunulatus. The sequence continues at coordinate 16,945,586 of OZ012671.1, read as the reverse complement.
ATATCCTCCGAAGGTATCAACTGACTAGGATACGCGGATGACATTGCGATCGCCGTGAAAAGAAAATTCGCGGGAATATTCTCAGAGAGCATACTAACAGCCATGAATATAGTGGATAAATGGTGTGAGGATGAAGGCTTGTCCATAAAACCTCTGAAATCTACAATAGTCAACTATTCAATAAGTAGTAGTAAAAGGTGTACAACGTCCAATATTTGCATCCGAGACCAAATACCTAGATGTCATCTTTGACCAAAAACTATCATGGAACTATCAGAAAGCTACATTAACACTAGTAGGTGCAGTAGAATGTGCGGGAAAAACTGGGGCCTGAAGCCCCAAAATTATCCTATGGCTATACAGGAGGGTAGTAAGGCCCATGCTATCATATGGGTCAGTAGTATGGTGGCCCAAGAGTAAGCAAGCCAAAGCGAAAGCGGCACCCAAAGGCTTGCCTGCCTGACAACAACAGCGGCCATGAAATCAACACCAATATTGAAAAATTCAAGATCTGTAAGCCAGCTGCATAACGAGTTGAGGGCATACCCTATAATGAGCATGCCCCTAGGCAGTATGACTACTAAATAAAACTTAAGTAAGGAATACGATGTTGTAATACCAGGCAGGGAGGTCTGGTGAAATGGCTCACCCGTCAAAGCACCTTTCTCATTATTCACAGACGGCTTCAAAAACAGCGGGAGAAATAAGAACTGGTATCTTGAGCGTCAACCCGAGGACAAATATTTCAACAAATCTGGGCCAGCTTTCCACAGTATTTCAGGCAGAAGTAGTGGCTATACAACACTGTGCAAAGGAAGCGCTGAGATGCAAAATATCTAATATATGAATTTCTATATATACTGGCAGCAAAGCGGCAATAAAACTGACCTAGCATGGGTGTTAGGACATAGTGACATTGGATGCAATAACAGGATAGACAAAGTCACCCGAGAAGGCGCATCAAACCCCTTAATCGGTCCGGAGCAGTATTTCAAAAGTCACAAAGCCATGCATGGGAAAATGGTTAGCAATAAAGTCGCAGTACTGGTAGACAAACCAGCCAGTGCAAAGACATGCAAAATAATTTATAATAGGCCGACACCCCAAATTCAGAAGGATTTACTAACCCAAGACAGGAAAACTATCAGAAGGAAGGTAGGTCCCCTCACAGGCCACTGGAAGCTTAGCACCCACATGGCACGGATAGGTCTGGCAGAAGAATCCCTCGGCAGGTTCTATGTACGCTATGTACAGTGCGGTTTTTCAGTCTGCTGGCAAGGTCAGTGCTCATAGAAGTCCTTAAAGACATGTTGGGACCTCAGAAGCTCTATAGAGGGCACAATTATGTAGATCATGGAAGGCCACCCGTTCTTAATTTAATCTAATCTACGCCTCTTATGAAATTGTTTGCTTCTCTGATATGATCGAATATATGTATATGGCGAACACTTAAGTTAGGCGCCATTCTCCTCCGCGCTATCTTACTGCGTTTAGCCCCACTATATCCCGTTTGATCCGCATTGAGTCATCTATTTCAACGAATCTTTCCTCAATTGTTAGTATTCTTGCATTGCTGTGGCAATATCTAATGTTTGTATTTTGCCTTTGATGCTGTTCAGTTTCGTCTTTATCAGAATCCATCAGTCAGCCTGACTTATCAGGATGTGATATTGGGCTAGCTCTACTCACCTACGTTATAAGTTGCCCATTCTTTTGATTTTTGGAGCGTTTGGCATTAAAACGCCTGCCAATTGTGATTATTCGGCCGATCCTCTGGATGCATATGGCGTTTGCAGCCATCCTGGGTACAGATGCTGCTTGTTATATATGTTATTTGATTTCCCCGGTAGCACACATGGGGGAGCAATCCCCCTATCCGCCACTTGGGGAGGTGCCCGATGGAGAATCTAACAATCCCACACGAGAGTCCTTCAACATTCCTTAATTGGTTCTATTTAATTTTAAGATTTCTTCCGTCGCATCTTTACTGGGATCCTTAATGAAATTCTTGGAGTGTTTCATTTTTCCCTTCCACTATCGACGGTGGCAGTTTCTTTGGTGCTTTCTCAAGCTATTCCTTTCAGTGTTATATGGTATCCCGCAGGTTGGTTCGGGGCCAAGGATATTTTTTTTATTTGCCCCTTAACATTTTATTCGATTGTTCGTTGTCTTTGATTCACTGATAACCCACATAAGTGTGTAACTTTGTTGTGGGCACCCAGTATCATCAAGCTTTCAATGGATTCTATGACAACTCTAGCGGTAGTTTAATGCTCTTAAGACTGCTCGATTATCTGTTATAATATTGAATTCCTTCTTTCTATAGTTTCTTTTTATTATAACGCAACTTTGATTTACGATGATGTCTTGTTCAGTAAGGTATACTCGACCAGCTGAAGACTTGCGCCTCCGGCCGAGCCGTTCTCATATACTCCTATTCCTGTTCCTTTGTTGGTTTTAGGTCCATCCGTATACCAGATTGATCCTTTTTTGTAGTCTGCCTTCTCAGAACCCTGCAATGTTTCGTTATTTGGAGTGTTTATTGTCCTGTCGGGGCGTTTTCTTAGAAAGTGTTCTTCTGTATTCCCTAACGCCAGTTTGGATTGATTTGTGACTGATTGTACGACCTCCCTGTGGCGTTAGTTCTAAACATTGCTATTTTAGACTTCACTGAAGTGGAGGCAGGTCCAATATAACCTCTATTGCGGCGGTGCGGATTGTTGCCCAATTACGACATAACTTGACTCCCAAAATATTATTTATAAGATTTAGATCACAAATGGTTCCCGTATTATCTTTTTGTTAATCCATTTTTTAAACTTATAACAATAAATATTGTTTCACTTTCTGTCTTTATTTTTCTGTAATCAAATTATCTTTATGTCCTGTAAAGGTGACGACAAGCTAATAAAGATAGTTGTTTGGTGAATGTATATATGTTCAACAAAGACGTTATTTCTCGCCCTCGAATTTGTGGACCAAATTATCTGCATGCCACTATAAAAGCGACCATAAACTTACATTTTATTTTATTTGTCACAGCGAAAATTAAATTAAATTAAAGAAACGAAACTGTTGGATGCAAAAACATTTTTATTTCCGTGTATATTTAACACACGCGATTGTAGTAAGCAGACCAATGAACATAAACAAAACGTGGAGAACGGCCTTGCAAGGTGGAAAAAAATATACAATTCGCCAACTTCTATTTATATCCCGTTTATCGTCGAGAAGCTTCCTCTGCGATATCGCGGATAAATAATAAATTATAAAGAAATCGCACACGACCGCAGCATCCTATAATTTTATCGTATTATTCATCTGTAATTAACAATTAGCGAATCGTGGCGTAATCTCCGAGGTATTTAGTTAAGTTCATGTTGTTCGGAGTGGACTTGACTGGAGGCCATCCGGTTCGAGCCTGCGGCATGGGCGTCCTTTGGGGGTCTCTTCTTCGCGCCCCAAGCAATTGACTCATGCTATTCGATATTCGCTTTCAATACTGATAACCATCGCGATTACATCATATACTAATTAGGAAATGAATGGTAAAAAAATATGTTTGTTTTTGCTGGAGATTTATCTACTGATTGTTTATACAGTCGAAACATAAATTATTTTGGAAATATGCATAATTTTGTATAATTTGGTTATTAATTCAGTGAAATGCGGTTCCTCTTCCTTAAAAATATATTCTGCGTATCAAATAACTGTCACTGGGTGAATTAGTATTATGAACTCACGTAATGCAATGTTGTTCAAATAAATGCGGTAGTAGGTATGGAATAATATTTGCAATTAATCATCATTTCAATTACAATCCTACGTTTCGTGATTTGTGAGATAATTATGGCTGCTAATTTATTGCAGCTAAGTTTGTATTAGTTGGGAGCAAGGTTGTAATTTTAAAAATCGAAATAACAGTAAGTATATAAATAATCCCAAACGGTCTGCACTTTACCCTGGTGGTAATTTATTTATAATTATTTTATTATAGCATTTACATACACATAATATAAACAATATACCGCATGACGTTATGCATTAAAACACCATTTTCATCGTTGTAATTCCTTGACGCCTTCAGGGAAGGTCGTTCTTTACCTGAAGTTCCTATAAGATTCGTTATTAAAAACAAGTTGCGCGAAGTAATCATTGTTTTTATTTGTAATTTATTTGAATAGCATTTATTTCGACATCAATTTCGATTAATTTTGCAGGGGATTGAAGCAACCTGTCGTTTATTACATATATTACTGTCAATGTAATGACGAAACTACGTGTCGTACGCTGTATTAATTAATACATCATAAATATTAATTGGACATTAAATGACCACTACTATAATTATTTATTTAAATTGAATGAAGTGTTTTACACCAGTCAATTGATGATTGATATCACATAAAATCATGCAAATTCTAATAGTAAATTTATATGTGTATATATGTTTTGTACTGTTTAAAAGCTTAAGAAATTTATACTGTTATAAGGATATAAGAAGAACTATGAATATAGAAGAAAATTAAATATACATTGCCTATTGATGAGCTATAGAGGACGCATTGGCCTATTATTGCTTTTAAAGGTTATCGTGCGAAATTTTGTCTTGAATAACTTTATTTGCGTGTATCATAAGATAATAATAATAATAGTAATCTTCTGCAGGTTATAGAATATAAATATTGAATTGCAATCGCAATTGGTTGGTGTTGACGATTTTTATATTGTAAGATAGTAAATAAAAGATTATTATTTAATTATAATTTAATTATAATTATTTATATATAATTAATTAATACATTCGAGATTTTATATTAAAAGAAAATGAAGATTACTATTTTACAATATAACGATCGTCAACACCAACTAATTGCGATTGCAATTCAATATTTATATTGTATAACCTGCAGAAGATTACATTATTATTTGTATATAATATTAACACGGCAACAATGTAGAGTATTTCACGCTACAACAAAATAAACACATACCCTACAATAATACAATAGGGTTATGCTTAAATGAATATAATATTTGACAATATAAATAAAATTGTTAGTCAGAAACTTCAACAGAAAAATAAATTGTGTTTTTGAATCGCGTTCGTAATAACCTGGAATGGTCCATATTGTGTTGAATAATGTGTTAAATAAGCTAACATCTTTATAACATTTATAATTAATATAAACTCGAAAAATTAGGAAGTGTGAGAAGGAAAATCTGCAAATCCACAACCAAACCTTATACGTCATATGACATACCAAACTGGTTAATATTTAATTAAACATACAGTATTTTAAGTAATGACTTTAAATGAGTATATACTTTATATTTAACCATATTATGAAATTAATTAAATAAAAGAGGAACCTTAAAGGTGTGAAGTAATGAGGATGAATGTTCTAAGGAAGATCCACCGGCATTTATGACCATTTAATATTAATGTCCAATTAAAACGGCACTTTGCACAGGAAAGAATTCTATTTAGCTCCGCAACAAGCACTCGCAACCATGAAGTACACATGGACAATTTGAATATTTCGCTATAATGATGCGTTTTTAGAATGCCGCGAAACATCGCAGGCAACGCAGGGACAACCGGCTTCCCTATTCAACTGGTGTGTTTTAACAGTTAGCGTTCGGCTATATAATGGAATCAAGATTAAACTAAAGAGAATCATTAATAACGTTTGTTATGTAAACGGCGCTCAGGCAGCGTGGCAGAGTCGCACGCGTGTAATTTGAGTGTCAAAATCCTATATACAGAAATTCCGAGGTGTTATTGTTCCATCCGTTATTGTATTAAGCGCCTTACTTCTTTATTTGCTTTATAATTAATAATTTACGCGGCTCTGCCGTACGAGGAACACGGAAGTGACCTTCCGTCTGAGACGGCACAACCGAAGCGCAAATCTTCATTTTTGTTTCTCAGAATAACACAATGAAATTGTGTGCTATCAAATCACCAGAAAGTAATCGTTCATAATTACTCCACAGATGCATTGTTTGAATCATAAAGCATAAAATCAATTTCCGCAACAAGCTAATGACTAAGTAAACATAATTTGTATGGTAATAGTACTATTTTTAATACCTATTTAATACAAATCAAGGATTATACCGATTATTGTGTGTAGAAATGTTCACCAGTACATGTGTGCTCAGCTTTTATATACCGAAACTAAAAAAAATCTATCTTAGAATAAGAGCGTTTCCACCAATAAAGTAGCTCGGGGAAATACTTATACTGAGCTTGAAAAGCTCTGAACGATAATATGTGACTATCTATTTACGTGTGTAGTTTATGTTAAATATACAATTATTGGGGAAACTAGTGCCTGTCTCAAATTTATTAAGATATAACAATTTAAGTAAAACATATTTTAAGTGTAGTTTCACTCTTTCTATCTTTTTTCATCGGCATTTGTGTATAAATTTTTATAAAACTCTAAATATGAGTAATGATCAGCGTTAAATTAAAAATTTCAGTGTTTATTATTGCTGTATAAAGCTTTTATAAACTATCATTTGTATTAAGGCTTCAAATTTTCGTGTGACTTAAAACATACTTATATTTATTTTTATAGGCTAACACATAAATTCTATGAAATTACTGCTGTCATAAACAAGTAGTAAAATTCATACGCTATAACGTTTTGTTTAACACTCGTTATAACTTAATAAGCATCAGTTTTGTATAAGACTATAGAGGATATTAACCCCCGTTGCTAATTCTATAAAATATAACAGTCAACCAGAGTGACCATTTTAATAGCAATTCACTTAAGAGGTTTACATATTAATCTACTTTTAAGACATAATTGTGAACATATGCGTTTAAACTAGAATAAACGTTACTTGCTCCGATTGAATATAATTATATTTCATTTTTAATTCGTAAGTATATTTACTATATATCTAAACTTAAGATATATATAACCCAGCCTAGTGGTTTAGTGGTTAGAGGCACTATCCGTCTCGCACTGAGCATTGGGGAGTGTGATCTCAACCCCATTGAGGCGACTTTCGCGAATCATCTTTCACATTATATTTTAGAGATTTTCTGCGATGTCAACGTAAATTCCGCGTGATTAAACACCTCGGAGCTTCTCCCATAACCGGTCGAAAAGTCTCACGGCTGATAGCTCTACAAAGATAGAAGTTTTTTTTATTAAAGATATATGTAGTATATACATGTAATTTTTAATCTTCCATTGAATGTAAGAAACAAATCACATATAGAAGACCAGAAAAAACCTTTTTAATTATAATTTTCAATTGTCTTATGCTAGTAAACTTTTATATAGTTGAAGAGTGTTGAGATGTATGTCATACATTCCGATGTTTTATTAATATCAATAATTGGTAAGGTCATGATCTTGGTCCGTAACAGTCAGGGTGGAATGTTACGAGGATTGGTAGTCGTAGTTACTGTATTTGTTACAATTTGTAACTGGCTACTGAACTTCGGGTCTTTCTGTAGTGTGTTGTTTATTTGTGTGTGTGTTCGGACTTGCTACTTAAGAATATCAACTTTAAACTAGTCCCACTCACACCCTCTTGCCAGGGATAAAATCTCAAATGTTCATGGTTACATTCACTAGAACCAGCGATGAGCGGCTGCAAAAATTATCAGAAGCTGCGGATTAACTTAAATGGAAAAGACACACCATCCATATTATTCTCCACCGCCATCACTTTCTTTTCTATTCAGGATTTTCCGCTTGAACTAACAACCTTAGTAGTTGACCTTACACTATTTTCTTGTACAATTCCATTACATTATTATTTGGGAAATAATCCCAAACTTCCTGTACCCTTTAAACACCATATATTTAAATGATACCTTTTGCTCCTACACTCAGAGCATAGACTGAAAGGTCGACACCTATGACGGTGCACCTGAACCAAACTAATAGGATGAACATGTGGTGGGAGTCATCTGTGAGGGTAGTGACGACTAGGAAGGGTAGAGAGCGGAAGGATGTATGGAAGGATACCGAATCTTCCATACATCCTTCCTCTGTCTGAGGTGTAGCCGCAGGAAAAGCTGAGGAATTGGAAGTCTAGGAACTAAAGTCAGGGAGAGAATGAGGGTAGTTGAGTGGCAAGAAACGCAGGTACTAATAACTAAGAGGTCATACTACCCTAGGTGTGTTTAATAATAATCACTAGTTTTTCTTCTTACTAATTATTCTTCCTTAGATATCCTTCGAGATGATCCTGTTCTTTGTTTTCTATCAATACTGTTTCGCCAGGCTCCACACCTCATAGCATTCATTTACGCCCGTTCAACATTTAGTAACTCTTAATATCTAATTCTACCTTGTATTTTATGTTCGTGTCATTTTTATACCAATCCTATATAATTAATTTGCACGGAAAATTAGTTTTCAATTGTTTCCATTATGGTTTCTTGTGTATTCATCCGTGTTCTGATGTGTTCGTTCCATACTTGACACACTGCAATTAAAGTATTATTTTTCGACTGCATTCAGTTTGCGTCGCAAATCCGCATTCACCACACACGTTTCGCTGCCATAACATGGCACTGATTACAACAGTGCTGTCCCAATATTGTGTTTGTCCTCTTTGAGATATGTTGAACCCACCATAGCGAATTTGAGCACACCATTACTTCGGCACTTCTTAATTCGCATTTCCTGTTTTTCCAGTTCCTCTTTGTAATTAACAATTCTAAAATATTTAACATTTGCATTTTTTTTGCCTGTACATGAGGCCTCATTTCTTATACACTAAATTTAAGCATAGGGGTACACTTTACCCTCGTCTTAAGTCCTTAAAACTGATTCTGGTTGAGATAATTTGTTTCTATTTTTATAAAAATCTGGTTGTTACTAATTATGTAGATTATCTTAATTGGGTAAGTCCATGGTGGTCAATACTTCCTTTTTTCTCCTGCTAGAGCTACTTTATATTCTATAATTTTAACTGCAATAACTATATAATTCATGTTTTTGATTCCCTTCCCAAAAATTCAGCTCATTGTGCTATTTATACCTTAAACCTTTGTAATTATTTTGATTCCATCTTGTATAATGAGCCAATGTATGATATGTATTTATTTTATTTTGTTGGTTGCTAAACAGAAGAAGAGTGCCGTCACATTATCTAGTAATAATTGCCTGCCATTTAAAAAATAATAAAAAATGGTAAGCGATTGTTAGTAGATAGGCCGTACATTTCCTCTACTTCCCTGTTTATAATTTATATTATTTATTATTATTTATTTATATTGGTATAATTCATGTGTGTTATTCAGTAACGTTTTATTAAATGATATGCTTTTATTCTTAATATTGTCTTGATATTGATATTGTGAATGTTGCAAGAGCCTTCCAGTTGATGTCGCTAGCCAACATTAGTGGCCCGAGTCTCTTTGGGGTGGAAACCTCCTCCCCAAGCTCTGTAATCAATGTCGCCCGTTCGTGATACCACCAGCAGCATGTAGGTCGTAAAAGCTGAGTCGGCCATCCTGTCACAGTATTTGAATATTGGTGTGGCCATCTTACCAATCCTGTGGCGGTAAGATTTCCATGCCTCGACAGGATTTGCGTCAGGGGTTTTTCCAAATTCCCTTTCGATGAGCAGTCTAATTTGTGGGAAAAACAGCCACGTTCAACAGGCATGTTGGAACTAGTCCATGGTTATGTTTCTGGCCTTCTTTAGCGCGGTTGCTGGGGTCGCGCCTCCTTTGGTACTGTGGTATGTGTACGTTCTCTCTTCAGCTGCTAAATCCGCTGGGGCCACCGCAGCGAGCACCTACGTCGCGTCCATTGATATCATTCTATATGCCCGGCTGATGCGAAGACGCCCTCCTCTACCTGTCCGTATTCCACTGGATTTTGACAGCGTCGATCCAGGCCGGAACAGCGTACAGAAGTTAAAAGCGCAATACCGTTGCCACCAGCTTCCTCTTCTTATCCCCCGGGCCATCGATATTTACCAGTAGTCTTGTGAGTGCCGCTCCCGCTCTTGTAGCTTTCTGGATTGTCTGGATTACCTAATACATGTGATGATACTGCTGATCCTTCTCTCGATCTCATGAGTCTGTCCTGGCATGCGGATTGTGGTCCGTGCAACTTTTCTCTCCCACGGACGATGACAGTCAAATCATCCGCGAAGGCCATTAAGTCACGCCCGTTGGCAGCTCCAGCCGCAGGGCGTTGTCAAAAACGACGTTCCCCTACAGGGATCCGTCCTTGTCCCATTCCAAGGACGGAGCCCTGTTACTTAGAACTCCTTCCTACCTGCGGTTCTTCAAACGTGACCTCTCGGTTGTTGAGGTAGCCTCCGATGACATTCGTGTTTACTGGCAGTACTCCTTTCTTTCATAGTGCTGCCATGATGGTCGCCCATGGTAACGTATTGACGGCGTTAGACACGTCTAGGGTGACCACCATGCAGTGAGTGCAGTGGGTGGGAATAGTACCGTTATTAGTACCCTTACTTATCCGGATACCGTAGAATACGGACAGGACGGGCGAGCTCCAAGCTTATTCTTCTTTTCTTCTTTATGTGCCGTGTGCTCGTAGAATGTTGGTTACCATCACAGATAGTTGATTCCTGTCTACCGCAAGTCTGAAGAGTGCACTGTGAAGAGTTTATACTACACAAATCGCTCAAATTCTTCAACCAAGACATCTTACGCCTTCCAGGACTGCGTTTGCCAGAAATTTTATCATGTCATATTTTTAATGGTTATTATTCTAAGTTGATTTTTTTTGTAAGGGTAAGGCCAAATAGAGGTTGTTACCTTTACAGATTTTTATAATGCATGAAATTATATAAATGGAGTTTTAGTAAGCTAAATATTATTATTTATTTAAATCTTATTAATGTTTATAATTGGCCTATTTTTTAGCTTACTGTACCTTTTAAAGATCTTTATCACCATATATTTAATATGATAGCAAAAGTTTAAATATGATTAGCAACAATACCGATCAGTAAAATTACTATTCTGTCATAAGCAAAGCTAGAGAATACAAAATCTAGCGCAAATAAAATTATTTAGCGAATCCATATAAAATATCTAATTTTGCACAGTACATGAAGTAGACACTACTGATACGAATGCCACACACAATATTAAATGAACTGAAGCGTAAACGCTTGCAGGGATACGTCTACAAATTCCCCAACACAAACTAAAATTTGATTTCTGCTTCGTCGACTTACAAAAGGACGGTAATATGATTCGACACCCTGATAACATAAGCAATAATTCAGCAAAGTTCCCCCTACGGCAGTCTGCAACTCTGTTTCAATATTATGAAAAATGCAGAAGACGCTTAATTCCGAATTCAATTATAAACGCCCCCGCCTACTATAATATGTATGCTAAGCCCAATTAATCATAACGTTACAATAAAATGAATAAGTTATTTGCGAAATTCTCCCCTTATCTCGTTGTGACCATAACCCTCGTGTTTGCGTTCCCTGTTGCCTGCAGATTGTTATTTTGACAGCAATAAGGTGTTGGGGAGGGTATGTATGTTTTGGTGAGAAGATGTAGGAACGGGAAATAATTATTAATAACCACTATATATGCAGAACAATTAGTAGAATATCAATTACTGCACTTTAGTTCACACAATGTAAAAGGTAGAGATTAGTAATTTTAGATGTTATTAGCGAAAATATAAGTATGTATTATTTCTGTGTGGATGTAAGTAGAAACAGTAAATTTGAATAAAATAATGTATGATGGGAATTTATAATTATAGCTCATTAATTTAAAATCAAACATTCTTCTCTCAGTTCTAAATTATGAAGTATAATAGCGGGCCACACGTATGCAATAGCTAGATAACTGTCGGCATATGCTGAACTAAAATAAGAAAATAAGAAAAGTGTAGAGAGTTTGTTTTATATATTTATTTAATAGAATGCCTATCTACCATATTATCGGTGTGAGGTGAGGAGAGTTTTTATTAATAAATATAAAATAATAAAAAAAAATTTAAAAAGGCAGAAAGAGATAGAAAGTCGAATTGAGGATTTTTTGGAGTGTTGTCATGAAATAAGCTTAGCTTTTATAATCAATTTATAATATTTAATTGACTGACGCTTGAGGCGCTCATATTGTAATATATTTGCTTTATTTTACATCACACAAAGTAATATAAAACATATAAAGTATGTTTTAATTTAATTTAATTATTAAAATATTTAAATTATAAAACTGAATAACAAATATGTTGTTAGAATAACAATTCTGTGGCTATTTGCCAAAAGCTGTCTATTTCAATTATTCCACTTAAGGTTACATTACTACATATTCTGTTGCATAAAAGTAATAATTTACATAAGGAAATGTAAGTCAAGAGTTATTAAAATTCCAAGTAATAATAAAACACCCCATTTAATAAGTGAATTTAAAGAAATTTATGAAAAAAAGTTAGTAAAATTCACGTATCAGCTTCTGCCAAATAGCCACACAAATAATTTCAACAAAATTCAATGATAAATTATAGATGTGTACAATAAATACGCCCTTCGCTCAATGTATTTGTATAGTACATAAACAAAATGTAAAGCACAGAATTGATATTTGCGCAGTGGAGGAAATCCTAGAATTCAATTTTCACCCCAAGCTTCAAGGGTAGAAATGTTATTTTAGTTGGATTCTTCCCTCCCTATAAAAGCAAACATCTGCGCTGTCTAGCTGAAAATGATTTTAGCACCAATAAAAATAACAGGCGGAAAAGTAATTTTCCGGGGTGCCATTTTATTCTTACTGCCCTAGTGGAGATGAATACAAAACCCGACTGACACACATAATAGGCAATTTATTTCGCATTCCAAAAAAAGAAAACAATAACTACGTCGTATACTTGCGCAGTGGACGAACTATTTAATCTTTATCCTCCTTCCGTAATAATAAACTTTGATCGGGGTACTGAGTTTATATTAAATCCACTGAAGCTTTACCTTCAGCCAACCGTTCAAATTAAGCTCTTGCTTGCCGCAGCGTATTACGTCCGGAAAAAGTTCCCCTTTTCTATTAAAACTCGTAGATACGAATCAATTTAATCCCTAATCCGGCACGATGCTAGACGAAGGAAAAACTTTTGTTTCGCCAACCCGTAGTCTGATTGAAAATGCAATTATCCACAAATTAATCGCATCAATTTTATTTGTCTGAAGGCTGTATTTAATTGATGGCCAGAGATGATCGTACGGTTCGGATATAGGAAGTACACTTTCATTTTCATTCTTTTCTATCGCGAATTATGTTAGACCGAGGTTGAATTGCCGGAGTTTGCCACGAGCTAGTCACCACTTTTGCGCCTCGTTGAATCGGGCACAAAAAAAACACTGCGGGCATCCTGAACACGCGGAAATATTACAATCGTGGTTTTACCTGTGTTTTTACCAATGTACGCAAAGCAATGAATGTAAAACAAATCTATAATAATAATGCTATTATAACAATTACTATGTTTATATTAAAAAAGTCAGTGGTATGCCAGTTGTTTCAATTGGTGCTAGAAACTGGTGGCGTGTGATTACTTTATTAGAGTGAGAATGAATATATCAACACCAAAATTTATATATGTCCATATATTTTCTTGAAAATTATGTAAATTTTATACTCTGCTCAGGATAAGAAATAATAAAAGAATTAAAGAAAAAATAAGTGAAGTGGGAAACAGAAAGAGGGCAATTAAATAAAAGAGAAAACAATTGACCAAAAAAAGAACAGGGTAAGAATAATAAAATAATGAAAGAAGAAAGAAAAGTAGGAAGAAGAAAGAGGGCAATCAAATGAAAGAATAGATAATTTAGAGAACAGAATATAAAGTACTGCGAACGAAATGATATAGGAGCTGCAATCAAGGAATTCATGGCCAATGAGTTGAAAACTGCCCAAATACGTACAGCGTTCAAAATATACAAGGTAATAAAAGAATAATTGATTATAACAGCAACCGAATCATGGAATAAAAACAGGATATCATGAAAAACAAACCATTACCTAAGGACAGGAAAATATTCATAGATAATGATTTAACAAATAATGAAAGATAAATACAGAAAGAAATCCATAACAAGGGAAGGAAGATATAGTGCAATAGTGTAAGAGTGGGAATAATCAACTCAGTATATATGATATAGAATTTCAGTGAGAAGCGAATGATAGCATCACAAGTATTGGAAGCAAAAAACAAGTACAACAACACACGGATAATATGCGGAAATCGAGTGTATATAAATACGAACACGATACACAATACTAATTCATACCTCACTAATATTATTCTGTAATAAGGAATAATATCTAATAGACACAGACATTTTTTTCTATTAAATTCCAAAGCGTATTTTAAGAAACGGTGTGTTTATATTTGTATTTGGTATGAGGAGACTTGGTAATTTTAGCGCGCGTGCCCCCTACTTTTAACTGCCCCTTGCTTTCAGTATTAACGTTTAATGAAGTGTAAGCGGCTCTTTCATCTTTTTGTAGGCCATAAAAAGATGACTAGTGAAATGCACAAACGTGTCACTGTGAGTTAACGGTCCTGCATAAAATCTATGTAAATGAAATTATATTTAGTCACAGCTGACTTTTAATTTTATTTCGAAACTTTTATGGACACAATTAGACATCCGTGTATATGTTACGGTAACTGTGCATATTCCAGTAAATGTGCAGATTTTCCATGTGAGGTTGGCAAACGGACCTAAATGAAACAGAATTCTGTATTTCAACGTTATCCTATCTTCTATTCTAAGTTGTTTTTAATATTATTGCAAAATTATGCACTAATGTTATTTTAAGAATGTGAATAATAATTATACAGGAAAAATACGATGAAGGTTTGGTTTAAAGTTAGGAAATGCTCGGAAAATAGTTTTAAATAATAATCCTCCGTGTAACCGGATTAGTGTACGTGCCGATGAAACAATGTACCGGATTAGCGAGTTTCTACTTTAATTGGCGTTTTCCAGTAGGATTTGAATTGGACGGATGATTAATATGCCGGAATATTACTAAACCAGATTTAATGTTATCATCAAACAATGGTGTCCGCTGATTCGAATGGTATTTATTTGTTATACGTACCATCCAGCCCTTATGAAGTGAATTATATGAAAGTGAAATCCAGTCTGTTGTATTTTTTAATATTCTCATGTATTATCTAGAATTAAAATAGGACTAATTATTAGAGCTATCAGCTATTCAAGTGGGGAAAGGTGGAAGGAGGAGGATCGATTTAATGAAGCTCAAAGTTTGTCTGCGAAGGTATTCACGGACAAACTTTGATATACTGTGAATGATGATTCACTAAAATTTGGCTGATTGATCTTCAACTCGCTCTCTAATGCACCTCTACTAACTTGACCAGGGTATCTATCCTGTAAATTCAGACGGTCTTGTAAAGAAACAGACTGGGATGCGATTCCTGACACCTTTGGTTCCGAACGTATTCGTTTAACTGTCAAAGTCACTGCAACATACGAACCATCTACGAGTTTAGTTCATACTTGATGTAATTTCGGTTTATTAGTTTTATATAAGGCTAGTAAAACAAAACTCCATCATATTACGAACTTATATCGTCAATTGTACGTATTTTATTTACATATATTCAACGACTGCTGTCAGGAATCGCCCCTTTGGTTATCCATGGCAACCAACTTCCGCGAATGCTGGTATAATACTGCCTTAAGGTCGTTTTAGACAAGACAATTTCTTGACTCAAAAGTTAGTCAAGATCTGAGACAATCAAAATTGTCTCATATCATACATTGCGTACATTGAAATATTGAATTGGATGGTAGATCGAATGAAAAAATATAACGCGTTCTATTTATCAAGAACAAATTGTATGGGAGGAGGATATATGAATTCACTTCTTGAACAACTTCTGAGCTAAGAAATTGTCTTGTCTAAAACGACCTTTACCTCAAATGGCTACAAGTTTGTTAAGGCCGAGGTTAAGATAGTGAAATAGGTTATTATCTTATTCATGTCTCTATCTTAACATCGCTCTTGACAAACTTGTGATATTTGACGTAAGGCAGTATTACACTAAGGGCGCAGCGTAGCGCGGTGGTTCAAATCTCACAATGCGAAATACTTTTCTGCTTGTACACGCCCCGCACTCCCCAAATAGCCAGCGTGGTGTTTCACTGCTAACACCCTTCTCTGGTCCGGAGTAAATGATATTCTCATCCTGTACCTACTCCCTTGGATCGGAATACACCTGAAACCGTAGGTCCAGCTAGTGTCAGTTGCCAGGACAATAGGCAGAGAAGAGCCCAATACGCCTACAGTGGCGTGAAAGAGGATATAGTATTACACTAAGCTATTTATTTTTCAGAGCGATAGTTTTTTATTATAAATAATGCATACCCATACATTATTTTCACTTTCAATTGTAATTTGATGAACCACGTATATCACAAGTATCCAAAGAGAGGCAGTTTGTCGACTTATGCAACGAAAACAAGTACTTAGAATGTGCAGGAATTAGCAAATAAACTATCGGAATATTAATCGCAGGAACAAATATAGATGTTAAATATCTTACTGAAACGAAGAAGAAAGGCAATGGTAATAAATTAGCGCAGGACAATCTTCACTGTTTTGTCAGGGGTTGATAAGTCAGAACGAGCAAAGGACGGAATATGAATTTTTGTCAGAAAAAAATACACACACGCTTGGTTGTATAAAGCAGATAACTCTCGAATTAATTTCCAATCCGTGATTTTAACCTCACTTTTGACAACATTGACACATAATGCCACGTTGCCATATATAAACTGAGGTACACAAGACTATGAAATGGAAAGTTATTTACAATTTATACAACATCTAACAAAATAATCACGGGTTATAGTATACATCAGCTCTATACAACCGAACCTAACTCTATCAAGGATGTGCTACATATTAGTGAGATATAACTTAAAGTGAACCTAAAAACATATAGACGTTAAATAGTAGTCATAGCAGCACATGCATATATAGATAGCACTATATCACAGATGAAGGAGGAGTTTTACATATTTAAGACTATAATTAGATACAGTGTTCTCAAGAAGTTAGACGATGCTTTAAATGGTGAATAGTTTTAAGGATACATTATTTGGTCGTTGGACAATTTGGAGAAATGATAGCGGAGACTTATAACTCTATGCAGTCAGAACCAACAGACTGAAGAATGCTAGAGAGAGAAGATATCCAATATAATCCGAATAAAGAAAATTAATTAATTAATCATGTAATTCATCAAGCAGCTCTCTAGGAAGTAGCAACGGAATCAGAATGGATCAGGTTTGGTAGAGATAAAAATGGTGCCTAAAGTAACTGACGCATGGAAGGATCTGACGAAAAAAGACAAGCGTACATGAATCAGAACGGGAAAGAAAAACGAAGGATTGCACAAAGGAAAAATCAAAGCTGGGGTATATATGCAGGGAGATAGACGAACATATAAGCGACTCTCAGTCTACAGAAGTCTAGCGTGTTTTCTATCAATAGATGCCGGTCCCCTCTGTCACTCTTTATGTATATTAAACGTATCCTGTTTTGAGATTAGTGCCGCATTGATTTCTTTCGTAATTAGGTACAGTAGTTTCTTATATTAAAAAATATTATTTTTCAGTAGTAGTAGTAGCGTTCTTCCATTAAGTTAAGTATGTTCTCAGTTAATCAACTTTGCTGTTCCCCGACTTTTATAACAACTTCTTTTATTTATTTCCACTGGGTATTAGCATCCTCATCTATCTTTCGTATATATTTTAGCTTACCGTTAAGAGCATTCATTACAGCGTTTCTCACATCATCACTTTGGTTTGGCAATGTGCCTTGTAACGTCTTTACTTTTAACTGCTTTCAGTTTAGGCTCTAAATCAGCAGTTAGCAGACTATGATCCAAACCTATATCAGCGCCGATGTATGTTGTTGCTCTGTTGATGTTTCTGAAGCGCTTGTTTATTAGTAGGTAATCGATTTGGTTTCTAACAGAATCTTAGTACTTAGGCGTGAGGCTGGACAATAGCCTCACCTACGGCGTACAGATACAGGATGTTGCAGGGAGAGCGGACAAGTGCGTGACGGTCCTGGATAATATTATGACAAACACCAGGGGGTCTGGGCAAAGAAATCGCATTATGCTAGATAGGGTGGTCGAAAGCATTATGCTCTATGGAGCACCGGCATGGGCGCGAGACCCTCACACAGTTCTGTCAGGGCACGGCTGCTTCATGGCATGCCTCAAACGTATATCCCTGGACCATTTGGAGAACGGCCCCATGTGTGAGGCCACGGAGGACACCGTGGAGCACGCCATCTTTAAGTGCACGAGGTCGACGGCACCGAGGGCAGCCTTGGAGACGCGATTGGGGGCCAGGATGACTACGAACAGTATGTTGAGCCTAATGCCCTGGCTCATGGTGAGACATCGAGGGATACGTCTCGGTAATAATGGACGATACAATCAGGGAACGACAAGGACAACAGCGCCATGGCGCTGTTGTGGAAAGGAAATCCCGTCCTGGCTTCAAGTAATGCGCGAGCGATCCCGGGCCTGAGGCATGGCCATACATGAGTTTTAGCTGGTATGTCGGCCCTAGATGGTCGGAATCGAGCTCTACGCGGTGGAGAATAATGCCAACACTGCTTCCCGGATGTCTTACGAAGATTCCCCACCAAAAGCAAAAAGAAACAAGATAAAGTATCATAATTTTGTCTGATATCGGTGTAACAAAGATTCCAAGTCCATTTCGGTGTTCGCGGTTTAGCGTTGCTTCCTGGGCAGTACAGTGTGCCATATCCTTGGGAGCATGTGCCCACTTTTGCCCATCTAAGCTCGCTGATTGCCATGATGTCTAGATCGTGACGAGCGTTTTCGCATTACCGACTGCGAACACCCTGGATAGTTCTGGATAGTTGGCTGGAGGGTAGCATAGCTACAGACACTTAGACATCAAAATGGGTCCATTGTGAAACGTCCCTTTAAGGCTACTCACTCGTCCCACCAGTCAATTTTGCATGCGAGCTGCAAAACTCTGTCGGGAGAGGAGTTGCGAATGCTTGTCATTCTAGGCCAGCACTCCTCTTGTATTAGATGCCTAGGTTTACTAGAGCTGGACAGAGCCACATTACATGCTCTGCTGTTTCTAGTTCTTCATTGCACCCTCTACATAACGGGCTGTCTACCAGACCCATCGTGTGTAGGTGTTTGTTAGCCGGCAGTGGCCAGTTAGGATGTTGGTCAATAATTTCAGATTAGTTCTAGATAAGTTAATGCGGGTCGTGGCTGCAATTTTATAAGGCTTCCCAATTGCCACCCGGCAATTCTCGCCATCTTACCTTGTGAAGAGCATGTGTCCTATGTTCTATTATTTTTTTCAAAGTACCTGCAGAAAGTATTTCATCCTCTTGGGTTGTTAGAAGATATGAGGATCACTTTCTGGCAAGCTCATCTGCTATTTCGTTCCCCTCAATGCCACTATGTCCTTTAATCCAGCAGAGTTCTAGTTTGTTATTCTTAGCTAGCTCCTTCAGGCTGTGTAGACATGAATATAGCTCTTTCGACACAAATGTGTTTGCATTTAGAGCTGCTTTGCTGTCAGTGAGTATTTGGATATGTTTATCCTTAATATTCCTGTTAATTCAGCTTGGAAGACTGAAGTGAGTCTTCCAAGTGGTGCACTTATCTTGAGATTGAGTGCTGGTGAGAATATTCCATAGCGAGCTCTCGTCTTAGTTTTGGATCCATCAGTATACATGGTTATGTTGGCACCTTGTGGGATACCATCCAGTATGATGATGGTCTGAAAATGTTTGACAAAACTGTATTTGGGTAGAGTTCTGTCGCACCTACATTCTATGAGAGGGTCTAGTTTGATAGCTTCTCTCAGTATCACAGGTTGAGTGAATATAGCCTAAATGCTGTTTTTAGTGCAGTCTCCCTTAAAAGAAGGTTATAGTCATATCCTGGGGAATTTGAAGACCAGGGTAGTTTTACCTTACCTTGTCCGGTGTATCTTCAGCCGGCCCTAACGTGGGGAACAGACGCTGTTCATACCAACCCATATTGGGTTAGACGCTACGTTTTTCGCCATATCTGGCTACCCTCACTTAGTTTAGCCTGCTGGTCAAAGCAGTTTACCGGGGTGTGGCGCTTGGAGCCATAAGTGACGGCTGGGTACCCCGCGAGGACCAGTCACCACCAGCCATCTCCCGTCTAGGACGTTAGATGTGACCGCTAGTGGGAAAAGGTACTACCTCTGCGGCGTAGCCCCATACACCCCTCAACACTCATTTATATATATATATATATATATATATATATATATATATATATATATATATATATATATATATATATATATATATATATATCCCTGCCATGGTCGGGCGACATACATCGACGTACCTAAGTGTCTAATCAAGTGTGAAGTGTCCATACTGTGTGACATGTATTCTATTTATCACAACCTTTTAATTGTATTATACTGTCCATGTTTTACTTTTATATGACCCACGTGGTATGTGTTCCACTGAGGTCGAAGGCTTTTGCTAGTTCCGCAATCTCAAGCTTGTAAGTATCGGCTTACTTGTACAATAACTCTCACCCTGACTTTTAATACTTAACTTTTTGAACTTTTATTAAACTTTTAACTTTGTATTATTAACCTCACTATTCATTCATTATATTTAGCTTTAAATTCATTAACTTTTTATAAATTTTGTACGAAGATTATGGTTAACAGTTTGGTTTTTTAGTAGATCCTGATGAAGCTATATACTTCCTGGATAGTACACTCCTTTTATAATAAATCAATATATTTCGCTCGTTTAATTTCGAGCATCATCAGGATAATTAAACAGAGTTAATGAACATAGAAACTGGCAATTCACATAATTTACAACATTTTTTCAATTTAAATTTGGCATTTCGTTGGTTTGACAAAAATAAATCGTGTAATTGTATACATTAATATATATGTATGTGTATGTAAGTATGTGACTACTAAATTGTCATTTTTTAACTTTCATTAGCTATGCTAAAAAATTTAGGGATAATAAACCGCTTAATTGGGACAATGTATCATAATAATTAGAGAAATAGTTCATCAAGTAACAAGAAATGGTCTTTGATATTATTTTACGAAAATAGTTAACCCCTCTTTTTATGCTCTTAAGTCTAGTAGATAGCATCCCAATATATATATATATATATATATATATATATATATATATATATATATATATATATATATATATATATATATATATTTATATATCTCCCAGAGTAAACTCGTAAATCTACTGTAGTTTCCCAAAATAAGTAGCTAATAGATGTAGCTGTATGAAAGTGAATAAACTAAATTGAAATATTTTCGTTTACAAGTAACAAGTCAGAAATGATGATAATTATGTCAATTTTGCTGCAAATCGTTTATTATAATTCATTTCCCACTTCAAATGCGAATTGCTGGATTATTTTTAAATTTGTCGCTTTTTTGAATAATTTATTTTGTGTCTAATGTTGCTTTGTAAAACATTTTTTTATATTTAACAATTACAAAACAAACCACACCCAATCGTTATTTAACACATTAACTCTCCTCTCAAATTACTGATTGCATTATATCCTATATTAAAACTGATTTATAAGAACACCCAGCAGCGACTACCTGTATATCTTATAGACAACCACAAACTAATTTATAACCATTTTACAGAAGGTACAAATCAAAGAACATTACAGAATGTATCCTGAAACGATTTTCTGTGTCTACCATATTTATGTCTCTGTGTGATGGAATTTCTATTGTCTTTCATCTCGATATCAACCCGAGTGATCAATCTTTTGTATTATTTAAAATGCCATGCTAGGTTGTTATTATTCATTTATATTCAATTCATTTAAATAAATCACTATAACTCAAAATATATTAGTAATAAAATTCTATTAATTGGTGAATTTATTGTGAAACTATATTTAATAATATTATTTATTATTACAATGCCTCTTCATAATTATTATGGAAATTGCCTGTTCTTTGGGCTATCCTAAACTTAGCGTCAGAATTATTATGAATTTACACTGTATACGTAGATAATATATTTAAGTATAAGTAAAATTATGAAATTCAAGATTTATTGAATTGTTAATGTATTTATGGGAGCTAGAAATTGAATGGTTGTGTCTTCTACCATGTAGTAATTAATTTCATTCAGATATGAATTAAACTACTATGTGTTTTACAACTTAATTTATTGTTTACAACAACTAGTTTCGACTAAGCTCTAGAAAACTTGACAATACCTAGAGTTTAGGAGAAACTAGTTTGAAAATTTCGCCCATAATTATATTTTAGTAACAATTACACTTTACACCGTTTACCAAATTATTGATTACCACACACGTCCCAACAATGAACATAAATAGCACCTCCCGCTATTTTTTATTGATTGTTAAAACATCTAGCGTGTGTGTTATTTGCAATTGTGTCGACGCCCTCCTCGGGAAAATCCATATTAAAATTTTGTCAATTGGCTGCTGTTATTTTTGCACTAGGTATTGTCAAGTGTTCTAGAGCTTAGACGAAACTAGTCGTTCTAAATAGTAAATTAAGTGGTAAAAACATAGTAGTTTGATTCGTATCCATCATTGAATATATAGCAACATTATTCCATTTGATTGCATTTATATGTTTGAAAATCATAGGTTGTAATTAATTAATTGTTGATGTTTGAATTATAAATTGTACGCACTTTAATTCAAATTATTATAAGATAGTCTATATACTTGAACTAGAGCTAAATACATACATGCATGCAAATAATTGCACATTAAATCGTTACAGATCGTATAACATTGAACACTTTCCAATGGCATAACCTACCTCAATGAAACCGACGTTGATCTTAACCTTACTTAATAAAATAACTTTCCAATGGTTAAATAACAGCGCGCCATAATAAGCGACAATGTCAATGTGACTTCCTTATGGCACGCCGATCCTTAAAAAGGAAACGCATAGGGAGAGATCCCTATCAGCTGTGGACGGCCTCGCGTACATATAAAATCTTGATTAAAATTTTAAGAAGCCGACCAACCAACGTGTAACATATTTTAAAATACAATTTTTATAAAACCACTGTTTATAATTTAATATTAATAACTTTATTTTTATAGAGCTATCAGCCGTGATTTTTTCCGCCGGTAAAGGGAGAAGCTCAGAGGAGTATAATCACCCGATCTTTAACATTACAGAAAAGTCTGAATAATTGTGAAATGTGATTTGCGAAAATTCGCCCCAATGGGGTTTGAAGGCGCCTGTAAACACTAGGCCAACAAGCTGGGTAATAACAGAATATGAGTATTTCAGTGAAATTAAGGTTAATACGGTCTTATTATAGTCATCTGATGATACTATTTATATTAAAAAAAAATCAGGCTTGGCGCCCTAGCACATTCTTTTTTTAAGACATAAACTTGCATAATTTGTCAATATAGCCATATAGCAATGTGATTATTCATTATCAAAATATTCAAGCTGATGTCGCACCAAAGTCAAACGCCTTGACAACGTTACCATGAGCAGCTTGAATTTTCCGACAATAAATAGTTATTTTGATAAGTAGACGGAAATTGCCTGTTCTTTGGGCCTGTTCTTAAACTTAGCGTCAGAGCAGGCGTCTATACATATTAAAAAAATAATTATTAAATTAATACATATTAAAAATTGTTAATATCTGCTTAGAATCCGGTCTATTAGCTTAAAATAGTGTTATAAGGCGCTTTCGTTTAGCATGGTTTAAGCATTACTCGTCGCCCCGTTTCGTGCAGTATCGCGGTCGTGCGTCGCTTACGGGCGCAGGTAGAATTATGTGCATCGGAAGCGGCAAATAGAACAAGAAACAATAAGCCCGTACCAGCCCAGAGTGATAAACGAAAGGCACTACAATAGATTAATACAGCTCAGCACAAGCTAGCAACAGGTGTTCTTGCCCAATTGTCGCGACACTTTCCTATACTTTGATATATGGATATATTACTGTGTTTACTGCCAAATTTTAGTGCCAGGACACCAAGGTGGAATATTGTTCAATTATTACTATAGTACTATGCAGAATCATGAAGTGTTATGATATAGAGGCGCCCGCATTAGGCGCTGCATAAACAGCGAAATGAAAATACAATTTGAATCATAGAAATTGAAAAAATATATTTAAGAGGCGTGTACAGAGAAAATCTAGTGCACAGTCCTGGTACAAGGCAGTTTATTTTCCACCATCAGATAATTTTTAAGCTTGAAATATCTATAGATACTAATAATAGTAATAGTTTATTTGTTTTATTAATCAATACTATTAATTGCATATTCTCCAACAATCAACATTTTTAATATTAACAGCATTCGAGGTCATTTTTACTGTAGGTGCGAGCATGAATCAATATCTCTTACATATTAGATATGCAAGGCTTAATTACTCGCTAAATTATATAATAATAATAATAATATAATTATAAAATATATACCAGATATTTAAATACTATAAGTAGACGACCCTCGAGATAATAGTGATATGGATGATTTTTTCAATTTAATTATTTACAACGTAAATCATTAAAATTTATGATTGTTATTGTATATTTTATAATTAAATATATTTATAGATATTATGTTTGTTTAATTATTTGACAATAAATATGTATAATTAAATTATATTTCCATATATTAACAATAAATGTAAGTCGTTAATCTTTGTGAGTCAGAATATTTTAACAATCCTGCTATATTCATCACTTTAGGTGTAAATCCGACCGTAAACATAAACAATGATGTGTGAGGAAATGCATTTCTAAAAATAGCCTTTGCGGTATTAATTTCACACGCATGGTAAAAGACCCCGCGGGCAGTTACGCTGTTTTGCATTTGAAAATTTCCAAGTTCGATCATTGACGCGATGTTAAACTGATTTCCGACTCATTAAAATTCACTATTACTCATTGGGAGATCTCGTATGCGATTAAGTTTCATGCGCTGGAATGCGACTTTAATCGTTGCAAAAATAACAGCAGCCAGTTGACAAAATTTCAATATGGAAATTCCCGCGGAGGGCGTCGACACGATTGCAAATAACACACACGCGAGATGTTTTAACAATCAATTAAAAAAAACGGGAGGTGTTGGGACGTGTGTGATAATAACTGATTTGGTAATTGGTGTAAAGTGTAATTGTTACCAAAAGATAATTATGAGAGAAATTTTGTTTTGTTTGGTTTTTTATAAAATCCTTGTAAATACAGGGTGATTACACTCCTCTGAGCAGTAATATTAATAATAATTCTCTTCACTTCACTTCTAAAGCATGTTTAAATATTTTTTTAATTAATTAAGAAAGGAAATAAAAAAATATTAATCAAGGAGATGAACCAAACTACTATTTTTACTACTAATATATTGTTTGTAATATGTTGTTTGTAGTCTACACCGAAAGGTAAAAGGCAATTGATATATATATATATATATATATATATATATATATATATATATATATATATATATATATATATATATTGTTTAAAAACAACTAGTTTCGCCTAAGCTCTAGTCACTTCCAAATCATAGTAGTAAGATTCATCTCTTGTATTGATTATGAATTATCACATAAGCAGTTTTCGTTTATCACGCTGCTCTAAACTTATTGTCTATTGTTCTATTTGTCGTGCAAGCCGCTCCCGATGCGCACAATTCCATTACAACCGGCGCACGACCGCAAAACTTGGAACGATACAGCACGCCACGGGGCGACTAGTAATGTTACACGAAAACACCTATAGTAGCCATTCAATTTCCCCAAGAAAAATATCCTATATTACTATTTACTACTATTTACATACTTTAATATCTTTCAAAGATTCGAATGTATCTTTCTTTTTTGACAAATCCATGCATTCTGATAGTTCATTCTATCTAACGAAATGAGAATTTCAAGGACAGTTTTAGTCTGTAATGTCTGAAACTGTATATCGGTTATTAGTAGATAACTCAAAAATATGCTATCAACTTACTAATTTTTCATTATTATTTAGAGAGAAACGCACCAGTGTCTACGCAGGAAAACCACTGTGTGTCAAATGTGCTGGCAATCACATGACGGTTAAATGTACAAAACCAAAAAATACACCAACTAAATGTTTTTATCGCACACCCTGCCAACTACAGAGGGTGCATAATTATAAAAGAGCCGTAGAGGAGAAGGAAAACTGCAAACAAAGGTCAGAAGAAAAATCTTGTATCAAGATATTTTATAACTAAGAAATCAAGAACTGGAACACGTTAAGCTCAGGCGATACAGAACGGTTCGATATGTCCCACTCCATTCGTCCCAAATATATAACTATCACGAATGCAATTAATACAAAATATGATGACGATGCTAACTAATGTCGCTAATAGACTTAACAGGCCACAAAGACTGGCGCTAGTCCTAAAATAATTAAGTAATGAAAGATACTGAATTACGTATTGTCACATGGAATGTCAATGGCATCCTCAATAAGAAAGATGAACTAGAGGTGTTCTTAAATCTACGACACATTGATGCGTCTTATATCTTAAACTCAGATAATAAACCAGACTTATGTATAAATGAGAGGTTATATAGTATATCATACCATCCGCCCGGATAATCGAGCTAAATGCTAGTAGTGCTCTCATTGTATGCACACATTGAACACTGCCATCTACAGCGTAGACATTCAGCTCATCGTCGTTGCCATGAAGTATACCAAACAAAACATAACAGTTGGTCCACTTTACTGACACAACACATGGACCAAGAAGCTTGCACGTCCCTGGCCTTACAACTGAATACAAACAAAATAAAAATGCTGGCCCTTCGGCGCGAGGACCTGGAATGAGAAGTGTCGTTACTGTCTAGACAACATAATTAATGACAAGACAAACATAGGCGATGAGGTCTGTATTAGAATTAGCGCAGCTTTAAGATCATTCTGGTATCTGAAAAAACCGCGTATTCCTCGCAATGAAGATGGATTGATTCCAACGCTCCTCTACGGTAAGTTGCCTTAAAACTATCGCCTGACCAGTGTACTCTGCGGTTCGGTAAACTGACCGAGTAGGTTCTTCTAGCTCGAATTTTGAACATTACTGAGTCATATATTATTACCTGATGACCAGCAAGGATTCAACCGCTCTACTATCTACGCAGTATCAACTCACTAGAGTAGTCGAATACATTACAAACGGATTCACCACGAAGCGATCCACGGCTGTGATATTCCTAGATGTTGAGAAGGCGTTTGATAAAGTATAGTACCACGGCCTGCGTTATAAACTCATGCAATATGAATATCCGTACTATGACCTGAATCATCGTAGTTTCAAAATATAGCTGTGGCAGGGTCTCTCAAGGTTCTGCAATCGCGCCATATCTATTTACTGTGTATTTCTCAGATATCCCGAGACCCAAAAATATAATGATAGCGCAGTATAGAGCCGTGCAGCTGTATGGCTAGATAATCCGTAAAATAATCGCTGCAAGATTGCAATCAGCTAAAAACGAACTTGAGTTTGGCGGGTTCAGGTCCACATAGACAAGAACTGTCTTCTTTTCCTAAAGATGACTGGCGTGACTGAACGACATTCTTTTTTTGATAAGAGCATTCTCTAAAATGACTCTGTCAGGTATTTGGGTGTCACCCTAAGCCGAGCCGCTAGTGATTTCAAAATAACTTATACACTTAGAATGTTTTAAAATGCCCCATGGTACGTTAGGAATAGACGCGAGTGTGTAGTGGTAAGTATGTTTGATCATATCACAGATATTGCCTCAGAGTTCATCGAATAGAATCAGTCATGTTCCAAAACTAAAACGACCCAAGATGATACTTGCCCCAGGGCTGGCCAACATAGATATTCTAAAACTTCTCAAGTGGTTACTATCCCTTAATATAGACATAATCCTTAAGACCCTTAATATAGATACAATAATTGTTTTCGCTATGTTGCTGGGGTAGTGCTGTTTTAGTCATTAAAAATCTGACACTGTCTTCCTTCTCTTGTGAAAGAAATCGTCTTACATACGATTATCAATACTCCCTGGCTTGCGCCAACCATAAAAAAAGTGAATTCAGCGTCACCAGCAGAGCTACAATGATGAAATCTAATAAGATTTCGATATGTAGATTGCAAAAGACGTGAATCCACACATATATGTTTTAAGATTGGCTTTGTCATTTTAATAGAGGGCACCAATCGCTGATCCTGAAGATATGACTATGATAACGGATACTACTGTATGGGTCTGCATTATTAATTTTGTTGGATCTGTTAGATAGTCTTTGTCGTGACACATAGACGTGTCTTTTTACTGAGCCCAGCTGTCAAGCCAAGCCACCATATGATGTTAACACACCAAGCCTCGCAAGTAAGTCTTATTTAATTAAGTTTCTGAGAGTTCTTAGCCACCATGTCCGGCTTGGAGGAAGAAGGAATTCCACTACATATCTTCAAGCAGCTTGCTGTGATTCAAGCACTGCAAAGCAATTCTGCGTCTTGAAGCATTAAAGCCCCCCATGTCTAGATCCCGCTGTCCTGTTGGGAAAAAAAGCCAATCACTACGAATAAGCCCGTTTCTGGAAACCCACTCCTTAAGCCCGTCACACGCAAGCAGACTCCCCAGCTACCCTGATTGAGCCCATGTTCACTGAGCTAATTCATGAAACAATCAAACCCATGCTCACTAACCACTCAGTTCCCAAACGAGAGGCAGCGGATGACCTTTCTCGCCCCAGCTCTACTACTGCTGCTGGGTTGAGTTACACGAAGCACAAAACGCGGCATTCTAAGTTCCGAAGTCCTAACATGAAGCGGCGAAGCACCAGAGAATCGAGGCCACATCGGCATCTGTTCTCTCCCAAGATTCAGTCTCTGTAATTCCTCAGGCCAAAGAGAAAATGATGTCCTTAATTCGGAAGGGAACTACGGCTTTATTCTTCGCAAAAATAAAAATCACAAAATCAGAATTACAAAAGCGGTCAACACTGCTAATTGGGTGTGTCTCCACCCAGGGTCTTCCGACTATTTCCCACGCGTCACGTCATACCTCGATGAAAGAGGCTCTCAATGTTATAGCTTCACTATAGCCTCCGAAAAAACCCTCCGCATAGTTTTCTTGGCATTCCTGAAACTATAAATCAGGACTTCCCCGCGATATCGGCCCACAGGAAGGGCTAATAATCAAAAATCAAACTCCAGAGTGGTTCCACTGGTGACGCTGACATTACCATTGATCCCAGTCAGAAGACGAATCTTCTAGCTGACAAATTTCTTCATGTGCCATCGCGTCACGATGGAATTTAGCTGTTAAGCTATCCCTCGGCCTGAAGTATTCACGTCAATAGGCCAAGTATCGTAAAGTCCCCAGGGTCTGGCCAAATGGCTAATACACAACTTATGAAGATACAAATTTGACATTGTCTTCCTCCACTGGTGAAGGAAGTCGTCTTATGCAAGATTTTTAAACACTTACTTGCTAGTGCCAAACCAAAAAAAAAGTGAATTCAACCACCCTAGATTCGCTACACAGATGATATCCAAGAAGTTCTAAATCTAGCTATGTAGATTACCAAAAAGGTAAATTAACACACACATATATGGTGATTTCAGCAAAATTGTTTAAGATAAGTTCTTTTTCGTATAACACGAGATGGAAACGAAAGCAGCAGTAGTGATCTAAAACGCGAAAACGGAAACGTTCAACATTAAGTCAAGAGTTAGACAAGGAGATGCATTGTTAGCGCTACTGTTCAATCTAACCCAAACTAGAACTCTGCTGGATCAACGAACATAGTGGCACCAAGGGGAACGAAATAGCAGATAAGCTTGCCAGGAAGGGATTCTTACATCCTCTAACAACCCAAGAGGATGAAATACTTTCTGCAGGTACTCTGCAAAAGTTATAGAGCATAGGATACATGCTCTTCAGAAGGTAAGATGGCGAGAAATGCCGGGCTGCAAGCAACCAAAGATAGCAATTAGGCAAACTTGTAAAATTGCAGCCGCGGTCCGCATTGACATCCTAACTGGTCACTGCCGGCTAAACAAATACTTACACACGATGGGTCTGGTGGACAGCCCGTTATATAGAGGGTGCAATGAAGAACTAGAAACAGCAGAGCATATAATATGCCACTGCCCAGCTCTAGTAAATACTAGCCATCTAATACTAGGGGAGTGCTAGCCTAGTATGGCAAGCATTGGTAACTCCTCACCCGCCAGAGTTTTGCAGCTCGCACGTAAAATTGACTGGTGGAACGAGTGAGCCGCTTTAAAGGAAGATTTCGCAATGGGCCCATATTGAGGCATAAGCGTCTGTAGCTATGCGTACCCTCCAGCCCACTATCCAGAAATCAACTTAACCCTACATGCGGCAATAGATAAGTTTAATGTAACAGGAAACTTAACATACAACAGCATACAAGTTGGAGCTTACTCAGATGATATAGTTATCATGGGCCGCAATAAGCGGCACATTCAGAATCGTTGACAATGACATAATGAAGGTAGTGCTATCAGTAAATCAAGAGAAAACCAAGTACGTGTTGACGTCGAGGAGGACAATGAGAAATAGAGAAAAATACATAGTAGGGCAACGTAGCGCAGTGGTAAGGCAGTCCGATGCTGCGCTGAAGATCGTGAGTTCAAATCTCACAAAGCGAAATACTTTTCAGCTTGCACGCGCCCCCCACTCCCCAACCCGCTTTGCCAGCGTGGGATTTCATGGCTAAACAACTTTCTCTGGTCCGGAGTAGATGATATTCTCATCTAAAACGTACTCCAGTGGTTCGGAATCCACGCTAAACTGTAGGTCCACCTGTAGAGCCAGTTGCCAGCACTATAGGCAGAGAAAGAGACCCATACGCCAGGAGTGGCGTGAAAGTAGTTGAAAAAGAAGAAGAAGACATAGTAGATGATTACGACTTTGAAAGAGTAGATAACTTCGCGTATGACGAGAGGGAAGAAGTAAAAACAAAGATAATAATAGGAAACCGAGCTTACTATGCAAACAGAAAGTTATTAACCACCAAACTACTGTGTTACAAGTCGAAGCTAAAGATATATAGGACCCTTATACGGCCAGTAGCTGTGAGACGTGGACACGAAGAATTAAAGAGATTTGAGCGCAAAATATTACGAAAAATCTATGGCCCAATAGAGAGAAACAGATATACAGAATAAGAATGAATTTTGAACTCGAGGCTCACAGCAACAACATAGCGAAACACATAAAATCACAAAGAATTAGATGGCATGGACAGATACAGAGGATGGAAGCGGACAGGATCACAAAACTTATCACAAAATGGAAACCTACCAAGCGTAGCCCTAGAGGAAGACCCCGTAAATACTTGAAAGATAGAACTTGAAAGGTCCTTTTACAGTCTTTCTAGAGCAATGGGTGTACATAATTGGATAAGAGCCGCCTAAAATAGACGAAAGGTATAAAATTGTAGAAGAGGCCAAAATCCACGAAGGGTCGAAGAAAGAAGAAGTTTATTTTTAATTCCTGAAAAAATAATCGAAAATCATGGTCGTCGTTTTGAATTTATATCGTAAAAAACTATACTACTCACATATATATGTTTCATTATTATCTCATAGTACTAATTAGACTATCCAAAATGTAATCACAATTGTTTGTTTTTTTTCGTAAACTAGTTTTTTAGCTTACTGATAAATGGTGAAAATTCGTTCGCAGGCGAATTCATTCGTCAATACCTCAAAAATTCGTTGAAAATTTTCAATTTTTGTATCAAATAATAATATAACGGCACACTGTCGAATTTGTGTTTGCACCCGGCCACAGCCAGCTCCGGTAATAGGGGTGACGATATGCAGCCTTTTCGAACAATAATATATATATATATATATATATGTCTCTTGTCAGTTTTTCTTTATGTAATATATTTGCTTAATAGTTGTTGTAAATAATTTTCTCACGTATTTGTCATGTGTGCCATAATCTTCTAATATTTTCCACATTTTTGTTTGTTCATTAAAATAATGAAAACACACACATAATAGGAACCATTTCGATAGCCAGTTACTAATGAAACAAATACAGTAACTACTACTAGGAAACATTAATCCATGAAGTAATTATGCTTTTCGTTATTTATTGTTTAGTTCTTAGGAAACTAAAATAGTAATATGAACAAGCCGAGTCGTACAAGTACAAAACAGAACCGTGAATAGTCACATAGAATTATCACAGTTACCTCAAGTGAGATAACATTCAAGTAAAACCGTCCAAATATAGTTCCGCGATGATCATAAAGCCGACATTAAATTTACACATAACGAGATTCATACGATACAATCACCGCTACAATCCTGACCCGCAGTGATAAAATGCATGGTTTGAAATTAAATTACCACCCATAACAATTGTCTGCGTCGTCTCCCGACAATGCTCATTTCAGTCACATACTTTCTGTTCCGTCCAGCCCTAAATACAACAGACCAAGCTGTCAGCATCATTCATTTGTCATGTTAAGTCAACAATAATAAATAGTGGATCCCTTATATTCAAATGACAAACGCATTATGCACCCTATTAATAACAGTAAGCCCTTAGGATATGTAATAATGGGTTGTTAAGTATTTAAATATAAAAATATTACTTTTAAACAGTGAAATTGGTTTCTTTTGTCGAATAGAAATACGGGTATTAATTATTCAGTTGGGATTAAAACAGTTTATTATCTTATTGAATACTATGTGAATACTCCTTTTATTGATTTAATGGCTATTTGTGCATTCTATAAACTGTACATGTATTCCCACCAAAAACTATCATGAATTACATTGTACTTATTCTTCAATAAAGCGTATTTCAAGCCGACGAGCGGAAAATATGCATAGGGTCGCATGTTTTCCGCTATATAATTACCATTTTCCTGCAAAATACATTGCAAACTGTGCCAAAATGTGATTTTGGAGCCTTTTCTACCATTTTTTACAGCTAGAATTATTTCTAGTTTCAGGTAGAAATATTCTAGTTGCAAATCTATAGAGAATTTCAAACGACCCTCGAGCTGCTTTTAGGTATCTCTTAACATGTGTGCAAAATGTGATTTTTGAGAATCTTCACGATATTTAAGTCATAACTCTTTTCATTTTATAGCTAGATGGATGAGTCAACTTGTAAAGTTCAAGGCAACAACCGGCCATTTGGATGTTTTCCGCTATCTGTTAACCATTTCCCTCAAAATGCAACTGTGTGAAAATTTGATTTTTGTGCTCCATCACGGTTTTTCAGACTGTGTAATTTTTATTTTGTCTTATTATAGCTGGCACTATCAATATTATACTTTATACAAGTAATTTAGTAATATAATAATATCATTAAGTATAATGAGAAATTGCAAAATGATGGCGAAATTCAGATGTGACATGGGAATCTAATGACATTACATACTAATATATCAACTGAAGAGCGCCTCTTAAAAAAAGTGCATAGGTCATAATACCTACCATTATTAAACGTAATTACAGCGGCTTCGCAATTCCAAGAGCTCTGATATTAAGTAGCGTCGTACTAATAGCCATTAGCGTTTCCTGCATTTAATTTGGGAGGACCGCGCGCAATGAGCGCACAATCACCCGTCTGTATAAGCGTTCTCGGAATGAAAATTGGCCGTATATTCACATTCTGTTGAAAGTTTTTGCTGCTGTTTCTTTTATTCCCGCGCATCTGATAAGACGCAAAGTCTAGCAGAGCGTATAAAGACTGACGGCACATCCGCCGTGAAAAAAATTGTATAAGAATCTCTCTTTCATCGTAATATTCTTCATTATGCAAAAGCTTGGAACATTAAGAGTTAATGAACTTTTCGGGATGCCGCTGCCGGTACTTTATGTGAATATAAAAAGTAACATACGCCGCGGCGTGGTTTCTTCCACTATTACCAATTTAAAATTATGTGTTTATTCTAATTTACATAATGAAAGCACCCATCATCAGCAATATAATTTCAGTTTCAATCACAAAATAATCGCTATCCGAATATTAGAACTACCATCTTAATGCACTCACACCTAATAATTTCGAAACAAATTTCTAAAAGCATCCGATTTTATTATGATGTACGAGGCAAGGTGTTTTTATGTGAAATGAACACGAAATATTTATCAATGACAAAATTATTGATGCTATTTCAATACCGATTTCTTAAAATAAAAGGACGACATTTACCCAACCAATAGCTGACATCATTGCCACTTAAAGCGCAAACAAACTTAATTAAATATTTATATTAATACCATGCCAAAATGAAATGCTAATAATAAAAAGGTATCAAATTTCATAAACAGAAGTCGGGGGGTTTTATTATGACAATTGTTTATTCTGCCGTAAAAGAATTTATAGTTTTTAATACGTTTTTTACTGGTATTCAGTTTCAAAAACACATGCAAACATTGCAAATTGATAATAAAATGATCGTAAAATATTCAATACTTATATACATTGTATGCTAGATATGGTACTGTATGATGATTTGTAAGCACCGCAAAACTGAGGTAATTGAAAGAAACTCGCATTTACGGTGTGATTTATATACATGTAGATGGAAGAAAACTAGAATGGCTGGCTGAACTTTTGGGAAGAAGAAAACAAGTGCAATATAAATTAAGTTTAGAGGGAATGATAGTGTAATTACTTTTTTCAATATTGGTTTATTTTGTTGAGGGGGTATATATATATATGTTGATTTTTTCGAAGAAAAAGGAGGCTCACAACTTTTAAGTAATAAATAATGTTTACAATTAATTATATAGAACACGTATTGAAATATGAGTTTTTTTTAAATATATTTTAGAAAAATAATTATGCGTCATTGTATTAGACACTACATAAATTAAATAATACAATTAGTTGATCTATGTTCAAATTGTAAGTAGTACAAATACAATAATAGCCAATTATTCTATTAACAATTCTAGCGGTATGTAGGATATTGTACCGATTTATTTTACGACCGTTTAATTAATTGTTTTCTCATGTTAAAATAAATTCAAAACATACATACATTCTAAATACGCCTGCTTTTATATGAGATATACTTGCGATTGTGAATATAGTTATGTTTAATAGTTTTAACCTAATTAACATAAATTTATTGTACTAGATTTGTCTGATAAATATGGGTTTGCACATATACGCGTCTAACTAACGAACCAAGAAGAATTTAAGATCAAGCATAAATTACTAAGTTTACACATCGTTCATACTACATATATATTTTATTAGATTTCACGTATATAATAAAGCACAGTATATAATCCACTACAAACATGACAAATATATAAATTTTAATAACCCAAGGATTTGACTTTTTGTAGACAATATTTTTAATTACTTACGTTACTTTCTCGTTATTGTATATCGATTTGATACTATTTTTTTAGTCGCCACTAATATCTCTTTAATGAATATTTGAGAAAATCTCGATAGTAGTGACAGAATTGTAGTGATAATAGGAGAGCTGAAAAAATTATTAACAAAAATATGTTGGAATAATATTCTTTAGCAATTAAATATATACAATGATAACACAACACCATGCTATTAGAGATTATATATCGAATGCAAAAAAATGGGGGATGAAGTGATGGAGAACTGGAAAGGAATGCCAGCAAAGAAGTAAGCAAAGAAAAGAACATGAATTTTGTAATAAATTATTACACGGAAGGGCCAGCTTTTTGAAACGAAAGCTACAAAGAAGCTAACCTAAACCAACGGCACCTGATGACGTGCTTCTCTCTCCACGGATATCACCACCTAATATGCAACAAACTACCCTTCCATCTAATCGAGGATTCTTGCATATGCCGACTGTGCAACTGAACAACTAAAGATGGCCGATTGTCCTGTAGCCTTTGCTGAAACCCACTTGCTCTACCGGTTGGAATTAATCAAATTTAGTTGATAATCTATTAGTGATGATTATGATGATGATGATTTTCAATAACCAAAAGGTTGCTGGGGGCTCATCTGCAGACTGTGCTGAATACTTAGTAGGACCTTTGTGCATCCTCCAGTTGACATTTCAACTGTCATTCATCCATCCATCCCACAGTTGTGAAGCACTGTAGTTTAGAGGGATGACGCTAGGTGTGCTTATGTTTAGGCTGGGGGTGCCAACGCTTATTGATATCACTCTCGCATCAATGCACAATACAGCTGAGGACCTAAATAGGGAACTACAGAAGCGTGCGAGGCGACGATACCAAATAAGGAGGCGAGGACCTCCAAAAGGACCACCTAGTGGCGGTAGCAAGATACTAGGTAAACTGAGCGAGGAGGCTGGAGCAACGGACACGAGCCGATAGGACCTCAACCGAACACCTCTGGGAGCAATACCGGCTGAGGTGGAAAGATCTCAGGAGGCGATAGAGCGTAGTAAGGAGATATGCTAGCGCAGCACTGTAGGGAGGTCGAGGACGACACGTGAGGCCTCTCATATAGGCTGATAAAGAAGAGGATATCAGTTCTGCTGTCCCAGAAGCCACGGTCCCCGAAGGCGTGAGGGAGGTGGTGGCTGCCTTTTTCCCACCGGTCAGAAACTAAACTCAATCTCAAGCACATAGCAAAATGACCAGTAGCCAAATCACCACATCGACAGACGCTGGGGTAGTACTGACAGCAGCAACACCGGCTGTCATACTCGCAGAAGAAAGGCCGGAAGAGTTCAATAACATCAAACAAGGCACCTAACTCAAGAGAGCAATAGAGGGCGCCAAAAAACACACACTCTTCCTCCAGATAGCACCCCTAGTCGATAGGAATCATGGGTAGATCGACCACTGGCCGGAGCAGCTATTAACAGGACACATGCAGATTTGTGGTCAGCCAGACGACCCGGCGCATGAGAGAGGAGATGTTAGTTGTTAGTTCTTCAACTATATTTTCTTTGTCCTCTTCTGTCTTAATTGCTTGCAAGGCTATCGAACAAGCCAAGTATTTCGCAGATGCTTTAATAATTTTCCTCTGTCGGTAAGTCTTCTTTTCCTGAACTTCGTTTTAGAGTACGCCGTACTTCAGTTAAGTATGTATGTGATCCATCTGTGATCTGAGTAAAATAATTCAGACATTGTGCATTTGAATCACAGCATATGAGCAGGTGAATGTTGCCGTTCTTTGCATATATTACTAATTGTACCAACTCCATGGAAGGTAGTGGATACGGTGAGCCCGAGGGCAGATACACTGATGCCAGTATTATGTCATCT
Organism: Lordithon lunulatus; assembly: GCA_963942505.1. Taxonomy (NCBI): domain Eukaryota; kingdom Metazoa; phylum Arthropoda; class Insecta; order Coleoptera; family Staphylinidae; genus Lordithon; species Lordithon lunulatus. The sequence goes on along the minus strand of OZ012671.1, from coordinate 16,908,257 downwards.
TTCCCGTTTTGCCTACATCCGCCAATTCTGCAAGCTGAGATGTGTGAATAGTGTAACTGTTAAGTTCCGAGGTGTGTATATGTATAAGTTGTCATTTTCCTATTTGTGGGCGTGGATGTGATTTTCCCACCTAGTTTTCCTGATCACGATATCCTAGCTTTAACAATCCAGGGTTCCTGGATCAGGGCCATCTTGTGTTGGTCCATAGCCAGTCTACAAGAAATTTGGGCAGTGACAGACCAACAATGGTGGAAGTTTACCTACACGGCCCCCTCTTTATTTTGCCCATGGGCTAATAAGAAGGAAGAATCTGGACAAGTGTGTTCTCCTTCCTCCATTGAGCCCCGACCCAGTAGTCTTTTCCACCTCAGGTGTGTCAGCAGCCTGCTTTGTTTCAGACTGTCACCTAAGTGGAATCCTCCTCCAGGAGGGTCGAATCTATTCCATCGTCTTTTTCAGCGTTTCTAGTGGATTTTAATTTGAGGGCAAGGGAGAGAAAGCCAAAACTCACTCTACCCTTCATACCACTAACTTTCTCAGCATCTCCTTCAAGGAGGCCCATAATTAGGATTGTTCTAGTGACTTCCTCTTTATCCGCATGGTGGAAGAGAAGCCACTTGGTCACCTCTATCCAGGGGTTTTGCGTTTTGCTGTCTAGCCTCGATTGGACGGCTTCGGAATTCAGAGGGATGCCCTAACCAGCTTAGGCAGTAGGTATGTCAACCTGGACAACGTTGAGTTTCGCTCCCGTCCTCACCGTTTAAGTTAATTACTGTAGTGATTGGTCATCCTTGCAGTTGAGTCGTAGGATCTTCCCTGTGCGACCCCAGGCACGGAAAGTTGGCGGCTTCAGGCCAGGTGTGGTCAATCTGGCCAATTAAATGTTGTTCCAGCAGAGTTATTTCAGCCTCTGAGAATCGGCCCAAGGCCTGCTGCTATTCTAAAATTGCTGCAGGCATGTGCTTAGTGACAACCTGTGTGAGGCCTGGTCTTTGGCCACCTCATCGTACTTGATCAGTCGTTTTATCATCGCAGGGTTAGCCGGGGATCGACTGATCGACTTTTTGGCTTCCATGGTTGGAGTCCTGACGGGGAGCTTTTCAGTCCTCTTTTGAGGTTGGGGCCGTTCCATCCACTTGTTCCCCAGTTCAGGCGTAGACACCAGCTTCGTGAGGTGTTTTCCTGTCTTTGTTCGGCACCGATGTCTTCCGGGGAATGTTTCTGTCTTTGGGCAGTTTGAATACGCCATCGGATGGATTTCCATCGGCCGCATTAAGCAATGTGACCGCCGGATGTGCAAAAACCCGTCAGTTTGTGACGACACCCTCTTGTTCCTCAGCTCAGACGTGGCTGCCGCAGCTTCGTGAGCTGTTTTTTCCGCATTTGTTCGGCTCCTGATGTCTTCCGGCGAATGTTTCTGCCTTTGGGCAGGTTGAATGCGAGATCGGACGGACCAGTTTTCGAGCGTGGAGGATCTCTGTATGTGGTGCATCCAAAGAGGCTCCCACTAGTGATGTGTCCGAAGACGCGCCCACTAGCGGTGCATCCGAAAACGTGTCAACAGCAGTCGCATAGTCCAATGCGACCGCCCACCGGGCGTGCAAGAACCCGTCAGCTTGTGACGACTCCAGGGAAACTGCCACCAGGTGCGCTGGAATATTGAAGAGCAGGATGACTTCTGTATTTTGCCATGTATCTGGTATGTTGCCTTCCTCAAGGCATCTATTTAGAAGCTCCTAATGTTCTTGGATCTGGTATCGTAGAGAAGTAAAGGTGTAAAAAGGCTCAATATGCGTAGCAGTGTATTCACTATTGTTGATTAAGGTGTTTTTTGATATTTCGTTTCTCAAATCTTATGTGTGCATGTGGAAAGTATCGCTATGTATCGATCTGTGCACTGCCAGGCACCGTACATATAGCAAAGTGGTAGCTCTGACACCAGCCAGATGCAACCCATGTCTACAGCGGACAGGCAATGTTATAAATGGCTTAGATCTATATTAAGACGATATGTGTCGATTTCAGCACTGTACAGCACCATACATATAACAAAGGGGTAGCTCAGACACGAGTCGGATGCAACCCATCTCTACAACGGACCTACAGGCGATATTCTATATGACTGAAGTCTATTTTGAGCCTACATGTGTCAGCACCGTGATGCGCGGTACATATAGCAAAAGCATAGCTCTGACACCAGCCAGGTGCAACCAACCCATGCCCACAACGGATGATTGATTTTAGAATGTTCATGTGCTTTTGGTGCTTTTGGTTATTCCGGTGTCATATGTTCGAATGTCTCTTTTATTTTCATTATTAATTCATTTATTTAGTTCTCAATAATCTGTTGTGGCTTTTGCTATTTATAATTAAGAAATTTATTGGAATTAGGTTAGGGCACGACTCTCCCAGGCGGGTATATGGGAAAAATCAGGTGCTCAGGAATGCAGAGGTCGCCAATCTCTGAAGTAGATACACTATGGTTTGTAGATCAGTATCTACCTTTTACCCGTATAGATAGATGCCTTCGCCGAATATTAACGATAAGATGTCCTGAGGTTGTATCCAATAATGAGCTTCGAAAGCTAGCCCGATAGTCCTGGAAATAAAATATGAAAAAATAGCCATACAATAAGTAGACCAATCAACAACATTGTCAGGACGAGCTTAGATAGGAACCCACAGGGCAGATTCAAACCAGGTAGATCAAAATTGACATGGAGACGTATAGTGCATAAAGAAGCCTCTGAAGATGGCGTATTAAGAGTTACACCCTACGCTTCTAATCAGGAGTTACAGGATCCAAGAAGAAGATTACTACTATTTTAAAAAAAACAGAAGAATCAATCTATTAACAATAGTAACGTAAAATATTATCTTGGTGCAATTTATTAATGCCAATCATATTTTTTTGAATCGAAATTTTTCATAACATCCAAAATTTACTTTATTAGATTATTAAAAAATAATAAGATACAATAATTTGAATAATGTGATTAGTTTATTTAAAAGTATGTAATTATTTTCATTCCGGATATGAGGTTCACCATTATAATTTTTCATAGGTATACACATTTCATTCCCAATTATCATAAATGTTGGAATCATATGCAAACTGAATATTTGTGGCGAGAAAATAATCACACGTAATTGTATTTTTAATGAAAAAGTGATGAATAGTGCAGTAGCAACGCAAATTTCATCACCATTTCATTATTACCCAACTAATCGATAAGTTAATTTTAAACTCTGAAACGTTTTTAGTTCAACTTGTTCACAGTAGCTAATTATTTTCATTGCAGTAGATAACTAGGAAAGCAGTAGAGATAAAAAAAATATATAAAAGCATTCCCATAATACATGTTAATACGAAGCGTACACATTTTTATACGTGCTAATTAGCTGGTTACACTCTGCAAGTTCTATTGTGCAATGGACGCCTTTATAGTCTATTAAAGTTTAATTTTTGATTTAATTACTAAAAAGATCCTTATAATATTCAAGTTCAAGTGCAATTCCCACCTTGCAAGTGCGGTGGTTGCACGACATTGCCAAGGCCGGTGTAAATTAATGTGGCTCTGCTCTCATGTACACTTGTGGTTATTTTGAGAAAGAACAGGTTTATATGGATTTATAACATGTCGGTTGTGCGTGGCGAATACTCGAGATGCGCTTAAAAAGCCGTCTATATTTATCCCATTATTGCACACTATAATCATTAGCATATCATTAGCACCAGGATAAGCAATTACTGCCCTAATAGAATACACACTAAACTCTCATACTTAATACATATTCATACACACATCAGCATGAGTTCACTAATGCCTTGCAATTCATTATTATAATAAATCATTCAATTTATTTTATCAATATTTCCATCGAGATCACACGATTAAATTCTAATAAAACCGTTCGGCATGCCTCCAACGTAAGTTTCTGTAATATAAATATAAATGTTAGTTTAGTGGGCGGAACTGGAAGTTATAAAAACAAGATTGGACAGGGTGCACTCAAGGGGAAGTTGTTCCAACCGAAGTGAAATAAAATTACGAAGATAAGACAATGCTGACATTAAGTGGATATTACACATGTCACACCAAGGGGATATAACTCCAGCCCTCCAAATAAATAACCTATTACTGAAATCATTGCTATAATATCCGAAAATTATTTGCAACAACATTACCAAGAAATGGAGAGCAATCTATAAAAAGTAATTGGATTATTTTGTGTCCATACGTAGAATTCTTTTTCTATTGGGGAAATTTTCGCCAATAATAATCAATCCGAGTTGGGACACTCCGAACGGTCTTGCAATTCCGTGAAGTGATAATAGCCACAGGAAACGGCCTTGATGGCATAGTCCTCCGCTGTGGGGGGATACATCGCGAAAAGTGCCGGGGTCGTAAATAATCGATGATCAAATCGTTTGGTTAGTATTAGTTTCATATTGAGTCATCGTTCTATTGAATTTCTTAATCAGACTCGTATTAATAAAATTACGCTGTGGTTGGGAACAAGGATTTTGAGAGTCTCAGGAATGCGATTAATTACATATGAATCTTTTCTGAATGTTTATGTTTATACACACGATTTACCATTATAAACAGGGTTAAGATATTATATGTTTATGTTTTATTTAAACATAATAGTAGTAGTTAATGTATTTGTTGCCGCTGATGACCAGTTACTAGGTCATCAGCGGCCCTTCTGTTATTCATCATAATAATTTTTGAGATTTTATTATTTATTTACATTTAGAACAGATCAAATAGCAATAGTAAATACATCAACATTAATCAATGTAAAACATGTTTTAGTAATTTTGTGTTATATTATTCATTATTTATATTAATATTTTATTATATATATATATATATATATATATATATATATATATATATATATATATATTTCTGAACATAATGGCAGTTATTATTGTTATCTGTAATAACTAATGTCTATTGTGTTTAAACAATATCGCTTATAGTAGGCGAAAATCACTAAACCATATGTTTAATATAAATGCTTATAAAATTGTAAATTTATTTTATGTCAAAACTCAAATTAGTAAATATATTTGTATGCGGATGTTTACATTTTGGCTATGTTCTAGACATTTTATTTAAAACTCTAATTTGATTACTGTTCTAGGTTTATCTTTATAATGTTTTATTGGTGTGCCTTTTTGTGGAACCAACAGTAACCACAAGCTTGGGTACGATTCTTGAAACCACTCGTTTCGAACGTATTCGTTTAAGTGTCAAAGTCGCTCCGCAAAATACAGATAATTCACGATTTGAGTTAGTTTAATGATGGAATCTTGGTTTATTAGAATTTTGTAGGGCTACAACTAAATTCCATAATTTTACGAGCTCACATCGTGATATGTCCGTATTTTCCTATGGACTAACAATTAAATGTAAATACGTTCGAAACGAGTGGTTTCAAGAATCGCACCCATGTACCAAGTATATATTTTTTTATTTATGCCGACATGTGTATTTATACGTATATCTGAATAAAAAGTATGTATTTCTAGTAAGCATCTGTTAAATCAATAAATCAATCATATATACAATACTATACAACAAATAAGAAACGCAGGATGTTGTTATTTTAGTTTCAAATATTATTATCAATTTTCCATGTGCATCATGGACATTTCATTTCCTTTTTAGTGTCTCACGTTACATGCAGATACCTACATAATATTTCGAAAATTTTACTAACTAGAAGCAAATGAATTTTGGCATCTGTCGGTTACCTATTTCTCTATAGTACCTGTAACTAAAACCAATTGATGATATAAAAATGAACGCATCTACTGAATTAGAATTATAAAATAACTTAGGACATAATTTCTCAGAAAATAATTAATAATAATTCTAGACAATAAAAATACATTACAAGTACATTTTATGCATAAAGCGTCAGTAAGCAAACATAAAAACTTTTTACTTTCAATATCACATTAGTCACTGTTTAATTCCACTATTTACTCATCTTCAGCAAATCCATTCTTTTGCTGATTAATTCGAATATTATCCCTTTTTTCAATGAACCTCTCGCAATAGCCGAGGGTCACATACACACACATCAAGGGCCCCCGCCGAAGGCTGAATTAACTGTGTCAAATGCAATCTATTTGTAAGTGATGTAATTAAAGGATAAAGACGTCTTCGAAAAACGTCCATCGTGTGTTTAATATGTAACCTAGAGAATGTGTGACTGGAAATTTTGTGGATGTGATGTAATCATATGGGTAGTCATTATCTAATTATTACTGAGTGGTACATGGTATAAAATTAATACGATATTTAGTTAGATATATCAGACATAATTTTTAATGAATGCAGATACTTTATATAGTTAAGCAGAATTAAATATAATTGCAATAATGTCTGTATTCATAATATATAATATATTGCATCACTTAAAAAGTATATCTAGACTCTTTGTATAGACTTACGGCTACTGAATAATACAGCGGTTAGGACTAGAAATAGGCTTAACAACGATTTTGTAATCGCAGTTATAACATGGACATTATTATCTGCGAGACGGTGATCGTATCTCCTTAATTATTACAATATAATATACACAGTTATTTACGTAAGTTACTATAAACATATATACAAATTAATTACCGAAAATAAGAAACATGATACAGCTCTACAGTAGGCGCAGTTCTATCTTTTACCCAATACTCAGGGAAAAAGAAAGGAAATAGCCGAGAGGGGTGTAATTAATTTTATAAAATTCCTCGGAATACGTTGTGAGTCGTAAATACTCACTTAAAACTCTTAAGGTTCCTTTACAATAAGTATGGAGTAGCAACGTAGCCGGTAAGCAATATTTTGCAGGTCTATAAAACTCGCAGCGTTGATAGTAGATGGTAAAGCTGTAATAGAATTATGATTGAAGTTATTACCTCAATTGTATCATCCAGTTATGAACGTATGGATTTAATAAAAAAAAAACTTCTATCTTTATAGGGCTATCAGCCGTGAGGCTTTTCCGCCGGTCAAGGGAGAAGAGAGGAGTTTAATCGCCCGGTATTTGCCTTAACTTCACAGAAAACCTCTGAAAAACTGTGAACGGTGATTCGAGAAAATTCGTTCCCCGCTGAGGATCGAACTCAGGCTCCCCAATGCTCAGTACGAGACGGACGACGCCTCTAACCAATCGGCCACTGAGCTGGGTTGGATTTAATATATGTCTAATATTTGGTTTGCCCATTACCACTACCGCGCTTATTGTGAATGAACTTTAAGAGTTTCAACCCCATAGGGAATAATCATCAGCGTCTCACAAAGTATTCAGAGGATTTAATTAAACACCTCTTATCTGTTTCCTTTCCCAGCTTAAAGTTGTTTAAACTTACAACTTCATAGTTGGGAGTTTCTAAGAAACACATACTTAAAAGTATTTACTAAAATAGATATTTAATGGCTGAGTATTACTAAAATGTGGGGATGAAGCTTAGGGACCCAACTATCCATAATGTACAACATGATATTAAAGGATGAAACAATACGAGAAGAGTGGAGAAGCAGCACGACCATACCAGTGTTCAAGAAAGGAAATACCTCTGATCAAGCTAACTACCGTAGAATATAACTTCTAAGCACATCCATAAAACTATTCATCTTAGGACTACAGATTATTGGCCAGATCGCAATAAGTTAAGAAAAAAAGGTATTAGGAGAAACCGATTGACAATCGATGCAATCTTCGTGGATAGGCAGGTCATAGAAAAAGCATACGAATAATACAAACCGACAAATATGTGTTTTGTAGACCTAGCTAAAGCGTTCGAGTACGCCTCCTGGATGTGAAGACAGAACTAAAGCATGAGAGACAACAGATAAAATTTAAGTTCCTACATAAATAAGAAGGCCAGTCCAATACTATTCAATATAATTGTGAATAGGATAATAGAAAAAGGCAACCCACGGCTACGCAATGGGAAAATTATCCATTATGTGAATGATGCAGCTCTGATCGCAGACATGGAAAACAAGTCAAACAAGAAACAGATATACAACATGGACATTTCTAAATTTCTAAAAAAAGCATGTTGTTAACCAAAGAGCTACGTAGATGCATGCTTGTGATCAATAACGAAATAATAGAACAAGTATCTGAGAACGACAATCTCAGCCTACGGAATAATGAGGAGAGACGTGCGAAATAAGGTAAAGTAGACAAGGCAACCAGAATAGGTTGCGCTCTAAGGACGATAATATGAACAACTGCATCTCCGTACCAAGTAAAGTTAAAATTTACAAAACATGTGTAAGACCAGTGATAACATACGCTGTAGAAACAAGAGCGGTCACTGCTGAGACTAAAAGAATGGTGCGAACAAATGAAATGAAAATATCAAGAACAGTAACATGAAACAAGATAAGAGACTATAGCAGTACTACTGAAATAAGCGAATAATGCAAAACGGAGAATGTGTCGCGATGGGCCTGTGCCCAAATACGATACTGCGATGCACACGTGTCAAAGATGGAGGAAGACAGGATCGCAATAATTAAAAAAAAATGGAAAACCAGTCTCTAAGAGTCTTGTAGGGCGCCCATCAAAACAATGGAAGGATAGCTGGTTCTCGGTCTCCCAGGAGGAAAGATTGGACAGAGATGTAGATGAGTCAAGAGCTGGAGGATAAACCAAGAGGGACAAAAAATGGAAACAGCAACTATTAACCAAAATTTAGCGCCAGACCACCAAAGTTAATAGAATAATAGATAAGCCAGAGGGGGAAAAATGACCTAAAAATAGAGTTGAGGTGCTGGAGGATCCAATAGAAGGTGGAGGAAAATACCAACCATTATATAACCCTAATTGTCACAGAAAAGAGAACCTACTAAGCAGGCGCGATTAGAAAATCCTTCTTCAGGGCTCGGGACATGGATGAACAAAGAGAATATCGGGAAACATAACATATATATATATATATATATATATATATATATATATATATATAATCCGGGTTCATAGCGAGTGGTTTCGCCTTCCGGAACTCTGCCCCCAGGCTCGGCGATGGAGCCAATCACCTTCCTTGAGATTCCTTTAAGACATCGATTTCATGATCCCAACCTTCCATGCAAGCGCTGGGCGACCTCTTCGCCTTCTTTCCGGAGGAACCCATACATAAAGCTGCTTCGGTAGTCGTTCAGCTGGCATCCAGTTCACATGCCCAAACCAGATCAGTTATTTTGTTTGTATTTCATGTATGATTGTGTCTTTCGCTTTCATTTTGTCTCTAATCACCGTATTTCGTATTTTGTCGAGCTTGGATATTCCTGCTAATCTTCTCAGGAAGTCCATCCCTACGACAAGAAGGTTCTTCTTCAACGATTTAGAAATAGGCCATCTGTTATGTATATACATAATCGGTATGTATATACACAACACATCCTTCGCATCCGTAGGTTAACGTACTCTTAAGGATCGAGTTATAGATGAGCATTTTCGTTCGGAATCTTATGTTAGGTTGCCACAGTGTAGAGTTTAGTGCCCCTATTACTTTCCTACCCTTGGTGATACGGTTCTTTATATCACTTTCCACTTTACCATTATCATCAATTTCAGGGCAAAGGTAAGTATACTTTCTGCAGGTTTTTATTTTGTCGCCATTTGCCATAATTAGATCCGTAGCTCTATCACCAATGCACATGGACTGACTCTTGTTAAAGTTTATTTCTAATCCCCATTTTCCGTATTCTTCATGAAGTTTTCGGGACATATATTGTATATCATCGTAGTCTTGAGGCACAACGACCTAATCATCGGCATATTGCAGTGTCTATAGGGTGTTAGCTCCAACAGCATTCCCATTCCATGGCATTTCCTTCTCCATTGTTTCAGGGCGGCATCAAGATATATGTTAAACAGTATTGCCGATACACAATAGCCCTGTCGGAGACGCTTTGTAACTTCTCGTTAGGTGGGTTCCAAGCTTTATTTGTGATGTTTGTTCCTTGTATAGTTCTTTCAAAGCACCAATCACATTGACGTTAATGTTGCTTCCGTCCAGTACCTCCCACATCTTGCTCACGGGCACGCTGTCATGCCTTATTTTATTTATTTAAGTCTACAAACATAAGTTGTACCTCTCTGTTTCTGGCGATCCGCTTTTCTATTAGTTGGGTTAGGCAGAATATGTTGTCGACCGTTGATCGGCCTGCTCGAAAGCCACGCTGTTCCTCCATTTCGTGTGGATGGTATTCTTTGCATATTAACTCTTTTGGCAGTCTGCCATACAACCGAGTAAATGTACTGATTACGGATATTCCCCGATAATTCTTGCAACAGTCCTTCCTTCCCTTTTTATGTATAGGAGATATATGTTGCCTTCCACTCGTTCGGCAGTTTATCTCCATTTACGCACTTAAACATTTGTGATATCAGTTGGAATAGTGTTTTGGTTCCATATTTCAGCAATTCAGCTGGATTACCCCCTGGGCCAGCTGAACTTCTATTCTTCAGTTTCTTAATGGCATTTCCAACAGCTTCTCCACTTATTTCGACTTTATCGCCTTCTAGGAGGTGTTGTACCCTTCGATTGTCGGTAGTGTAGTCTGGGCGGCTTTCCGTTAACAGATTTTCGTAGTGTTTAACCCAGTTTTATTATGTTAGTTCTTGATCAGTTTTGTCTGACTTTAATGTTCTTATGAATCGCCATGCTTCCTGGGACCTTTTACCTCCGATATAGGTGTCTCCTTGCATTTCATGTCCCAGTCGTTGTTCTTTTCGGTGATGACAGTACGTTTAAAGTTGGCAAGAGAGGTTCTGTATGCAGCTTTGTCTCGTTTTAGTTTGCAGCCATTTGAGGTTTAGGTCTTGTTTTTCTTTTTTGCTGCTTGAAGTTCTTCAGTCCACCAGTGTCTCCTCTTCATCGGCTTTTCATCTTTTAACCCTATTGCATCCTTGGCTGCAGAATGTTATATGGTCATAAATTTGCAGGGATTACTTATCTTGTATGTTATCTGACAGTAGGACTTCTAGGCGTCGTTGATCTAAGGCAACCGTACTTTCATGGTAATAACTGTTAACGTCATATCTAGGAATTTTGATCTTCTCTAGTTGGTCATAAATTTGCAGGGATTATTTATCTTGTATGTTATCTGACAGTAGGGCTTCTAGGCGTCGTTGATATAAGTCGACCGTACGCATGGTAAAAACTATCAACGTCATATCTAGGAATTTCGATCTTCTCTAGTTCATTGGTTCCGGTATCGGCTGGGAAACATAGCATAAGATGAATAAATAATAAACGTTGAGTAAGTCGTAGAATAGTATGGTGATGATGGCAATCAGTAATTGGATATTGGGGAAAAGTAGCATAGAGTATAGTAACGATATGCCATAGTCTTAATTGGACACCCATCGCAGTGCAAGTAGATGGACTAATGAAGAAATGCCCTCTTTCTTCCTCATACGATGCTTGTAGTTTGATTGAAAAATTGTGACTCCTTTGTGTGATCTTAGGATGTTGACTTTCTATCTGTTAGGTGGTCTTTGCGGTGGTCTTCAGGTTATAGGTTTGCTATCCCTTGCGAATTTTATTACCCTGTTTCCTGGCATTCTAGAGATGTGTTCGTCGCATGCTCTCCGCCTCTGACTATTTGTTGTGTGTTGCATGTGTGTCTAATTTATTCATACGCCATTGGCATTAATACAAGTTATCACAAGTGAAAATACGATGACTGCTTGCGCGATGGCTCGCCAGAAGGCACGGAAGGAAGTAACGGAAGTCAAGATGGAAATAGGAATGGACCATTTAATATTATAAGGTACAATCGTGCAGAAAGAAGTAAAAACATATACATACGTTAAAATTATGTTCGCAATATCGTTCTATATATGCCAACCTTGGCAATTGATTGCATTTATGATTTGTTAGACGGCACTGAAGACTTCGTCACTTCCTCTACCAATATAAGTCATGTGAACCACTCCGCCACGTATCGCCTCTGCTTTATTGCTATAGATTATTCTAACAATACATGTACATGGCGTTAGACCACCTCATTCTATTACAAAGATTGTATCAAGATGGTGAGAGTTGGCGGGGACTGAATATGGTCTCTGGCGTTCAATACAGGTGGTAGGACGTGAGGAGTGCTTTTGGAATGAGATGGAAGTAGCGATAGGTCAGTTTAAATTTTGAATGGCGCGGTCTAGAATGAAGCCAGCCGCCAGAATGTTGCCAGCGGAGGGAAGGGAGAAACTGCTACAGTGCATCAATAGTGTAGAGAAGAGCGGTAGAGGTTTCAGAAGACTGGCCCGTGGGTGTGATTGTTCCAGTGAATAAAGGGAAGGGGGGTAGCCTCAGAGCTGAACAATTATAGAGGATCACGCTAATGAGTGCGGTACAAGCTAACGATGACAATGGTGAACAGACTCAAAAGTGAACTGGACAGAATTACGTGACTGAATAATGTTTAATAATGTCCAAAATTGATCAAATCCTAATGGAAAAGAAACTTTATTACCAATTATTTGTTTTACATATTCATCACTTCAAATACTATTAAAAGAAATGTTTTAGAATTATAGTATAAATGTTCATTATTTTTGCGTGGAAAGAGAAGATAAATATGTCATATTTATACACATATATTACAACATCAGTACGTATAAAATTGAGGATTTGGTATTCAAGAATAGCAACATTGAAACAAAATTTCTGGCTGGACTTTTACATTTAATAGTGGTGGGTGTTGAATGGTTGGCAAACAACCCTGAAAGAGTGCCGTCCGTCGATCTATTCTTAGACGACCACTTTTTCTCGTCCGAATGGCATCGCAGTGCGCATTTATAGTGTCATTGTTCAAGTTTTTTATTGCAATGTCTCTTTGTTGCACACTCCAGTTGCTCATCGCCTAGCTCCATATAGGACGAATGCGACTCCAAACAATCGCATGCCCATTTTTATTTATTCGCCGATGCAAAACGCGACCCGCGACTGGAAGCGCATCCACAGCCGGGCACAATTTTATACAACAAAATACCTTTTGATTCGTCCTAGCGCGAGCAGTCGTTTGATACGGCACATTACAAATTTGCGATAGAAGGTCATATAATTCACACCTGGATTGCGAATTGTAATTGCGTCTTCAAGCCACATTACTTAGTCTAGTTAAAAGAAATAGCTGATTGTAATTAATGTAACATAATTGGGTATTATGTACGAGAGTTTGAATTGGTGGCAGTCCAATTAGTTCGGGAATTACGATGCAATCTATATGGTAATCTGAAAATATTAAATGAAATTGATTCGGGAGCCGAATTTCATTATAAACTGCTACTCCTGAAATATGAGTTCGCCAGATTTATCGATACTATATTGTGGTAGTTGACTTTAAGATTTAGCGGGGGGTTTAATAAAATTCTTGTTACGATTAATAGTCTAAGGATATAGTATAGTTATCTTTCAAGTGCGGTTATTAAAATGGATTATTTATTGTGTTGAATATATTTCAATTTTAAAAGTTACAAAGTGTTCATATACTTATGAACGCACAGGCGCAAACAGAGGCAACATGAGCAACTGTATCTCCCTTGGCACACAATTTTGAAAATATGATTTTGTTTGTTATATATTATATAATATTTGCTATATATTAAGCATTAAAATGCTAAAATGATTCGGTAATTCTCTACAGCGTTTCTCCGGATTAAATCTTTTGTAGAAAAATCATTTATTATCATTAGTTTTGTTTCTTATAAACATATGTATACATTTCTCTTCTCAAACTTTTTTATGGGAACTATATACCTATTTTATTCCTCAATCATTGGTCTCCTGTAGGGTTGCCATCTGTAAAATCACTAACCAAGGACAAAGTGCTTCAAAACCCCGGACTTTTCAGTGTAAAATCCGGACGTTTTGTCAACGATTATATATTGTTATCAAATAAAAGAAAATATAGTTTTAATTATAATCTTTAGTGACCACTATACTGCACCGTACTGACCGTACTGTACAGACGCAAAAAAAACAAAAACAAAAACATAGATTATAGTATATAACAACAATACTCTACTATAAAGCCAAAAATACATTAGCAGATAAACATAAGTATATGAAAAATTAAATCAATCACAATTGTTAAATACTCTGTAGATTGAAATAAACATACATAATCTTTCATCTTTAAAAATAAAAATTAATAATCCCCTAATAATCATGAACTCAAGCATTTTAAATTTTAAGATGAATTCGTTTCAGTATTATGAGTCTTATATGTTATCTCTTAACATTTCTTATTGCCTCCAGAACATCTTTTCTACCGCGGTATCTTTGGAAGTTAATGCAAGTATAATATTAAAAATTATATTTAGTCCTTAATCAACGATGATATAGTTTTTAGTTCAATAGATTTCTTTCTTTCCTCCACTGTTGAGTTCCTAAAGAAAATATTGTTTCATCGTGAAATTTTTTCCGTAAGTCTAAATTTTTCGTAGTTCGTAGAAATATCTACAAACACGCCCAGACGTCCCCGGACGCTTCTAATACTAGGACAAATCCGGGGAAATCCAGATGGATGCCAACTATAGTCTTCTGTGATATGGATACTCTGTCCATCCTTTTGGTAGTCTTCCAAGAAGTCTCGCTTTGTTGGGTTTTTATGTCATGGCCCAGTTGGCGAACAGGTGTGAATCCATGCGTTTCACATGGTCCTGCCAGTTTCTTCTAAGGACTCTTGTCCAACGTACGACATCCTGTATTTGTAGGTTCGCTCTGGTCGTAGAGCTCATGTCTTGATCTCTCAACATGACTCCTTTTATGGCTCTTAGGGTGCGTATTTCGGTCGTTCTTAATTGTTTGGTGACTGTCGTGCACTTGCTTCAACGACATATGTCAGAATTGGTCTTATTGCGGTCTTCTATATTCGGAAAAATATCTGTATACATTCCTACTTTTTATTCTCTATTCTCCATAATTTAGGAAAAACACATTTTACCTGAATCGAAAATATATTTTTGAAACATTGACACAGCTAGTGTCATTTCTGTCAATGATATATTTTTTTTCATTTGTAATAAAATATTCTAAATTAAAATTTTGTACACAATTTCAGTAAACGTAGTGATAGTTTATTCAACGACGAAAAATCGTAGTGGATAAACATGGAGTTTCCCCTGGCCGTTTTCTACCAAAACGAATCAATACAGTTATAAGAGCTACCTAAATGTAAAATTTGGTTTGAAAGTAGGTATTAGTTGTTCTAAAAACATGGTGGACAATTTTCTCAGGGACAACGAACGACGGGCGAACATTTTCCTGAGATGGTCTTAAACTGATCAGAGAATACAATAAAAAGAAAAAAGAAAAAAATCTAAAATGTTAGTTACATACTACCTTGCGAACTGCTACCTGGAATGTCCTTAACTGTAAAGATGTACTAGAGGTGTTATTAAATCTACAACACATTGATGTTTCATCTCTGAAACTCACCTAACAAACCAGAGTGATGTAAAAAAAATAAGGGGTTACAAAGTTTATCACACCAACCAGAATTGGGCTAAAGGTGGTATAGCTCTCATCATTAAAGAATCCGCAAGCAACAATGAACAATGCCATCTACAGCGTGAAGATAATCAGATTACCGTATAGTCAACCAATCAAACATAACAGTTGGGATAGTCCACTGCTCTCCGAGGCACAACGTCCAGTTTAAAGGATACAAAAGACTCTTCCAACATTCCGGTGGAAAGTTAATCATAGGCAGTTACTACATTGCTTAACATGTAGACTGGGTATCAAGGCTGACTACAATAAAAGGTAGTAAATTAAGAAAAGCTGTTCGTCCGACAAGTTGTAACTTCTATTCCACAGGAAAGTTCACCTACTAGCCTACCGTCCCAAATAAACTTCCTGATATACTTGATTTCTTCATCTCAAAAAAGAAGTGTCACCTAACTTTATAGAAACTGAAGAAAATGTTGATCTAGACTCCGATCACGCAGCTGTCATTTTAAGTTATAGTTAAAGAATCATCAAGAATGAAGCTCGGCCAATGCTTGTCAATAAAACCACTGATTGTATCTTAAAACTCATACAATCAGTGGTATTATTGATAAGCATTGGCCGAGCTTCATTTTTGAACATTTGAACTAGAACCAATAACGGATTAATTTATATGTTGCTTTAATATCAACGGAACAATTAACGAAGTCATCACAAGCAGTAGCTTAAAATTACCCGCATAAATAAAGGACTAAACTATCCAGTCGAAATCAGAGAACTTGTCAGAGAGATAAGACCGGCTCGACAAAGATGGCAACAAACTATAAACCCAGCGGACAAGATGATTCTAAAGAACAAAACGCAAATCAAGAAAATCACAGAGGAATCTAGTAGTTCTTACCTACAACGTCTTGATTCTAATAAAGAAAGCGATTATTCAGTATGAAAGGCAACCAAGAAAATCAATATATAACCTATAACATCAATTTCATCCATTAAAAAAGACCGGGAACCGTGGGCCAGGAGTACCAAAAAAGGCTGATATGCCTGAAGACCTAGTGAAAATCTTTACGCCAAATCTAGTGGAGGAAGAGTTCGTTCTCAAAGCAACACCCAAGCCAATATCAGAAGAAATCAATCACGTTACCCAAAAGATAATAATAATATTACGCTAATCTGAATCAAAAGAAAGCACCTGGCTTCAATCTAATGACCGATGTAATAAGAAAGCAATTACCAAGGAGATGATTAGGCATGCTGGCCCACCTCTTTGATGCGACCTTCCGTCTAAAACATGTACGACATTGACAAATAACGTAAAATCACGCAGAACCTTTTAATTGTTGACAATTATATCGAAATGAATTGAAAATCTTCTTAAAAGAATGAAAACTGTAACTTGATTCCTTCCGTATGTCAAACCAGACATCAAGAGAATCGCCGGCATGATTTTGGCTGCACCATCATGTCAATGTGAAAATGATCAAATTGCTTGATAACTACAAAGTTGCTAGAAGACTGAAGATAATCAATTCCTTGGTGATTGAGACAAAACAGAGTAAAGTACGCGAGTTAATTAAGACAATGGTGGAACAGATTGGAAGATGAAGTGGACAGGTGAGGGTTGGAAAGGGAATAGGGACGAGGCGGCAGATTTTAACTGTATCGGAATGGCGGAGGAAGCGTTGGAGTGACAGGACAGGCGGGAGAAGTCATGGTGGGCTTTTGGCATATGCGGATGATGTAGTGCTTGCGACCAAGAGAGTTGAAGAGATGTTGGAAAGAATGGGCAGGTACATACATAGGGGGGAGTAGATGTAGAAAAAAACGTTTGGATGATGTTTAGGAATAGATCCAGAATGGGTAGTTTGGAAGAGCTGAAATGGAATAGAAGAGTGATTGGGAGAGTGAATAGTTTTAAATATTTGGACTGCAAAGGTGTGTTTAACTTTATAGTATGATGGTGTTCGCTGAGGAGATATTGGAGCGGGCAGTATGGATGAGGTGTAGGAGTAGAACAGGGAGTGGATGGTACCTGAATAGTGTGCTAGGACTCGAAAATCGACACCTAGAGCGGTGCTGTTATAGGATACGCATCGGATGAACATGTGATGGAAGTCTTGTGCGAGGGCAGTGAGGTTCGAAGAAAGATTGCAGGAGTTGGGTGAGGAGAGACTGCCGCAGGAGATGTGGAAGAGGTGCAGGAATAAGACAGATCGTACATAAAGAAAGCATAGGGATGTATGTGTGTAATAGTGAGTATGTCTGAGGTGCGGGTAGAGGAAAAGCTGGTAGGAACTAAAGTAAGGGAGAGAATGAGGGATATGCAGATGTTGTTGCATTTTACTTTGAGGGCATCTCGTGTCGTTAAATAGCTCTTTAATGTATTCCAGCGTATGAGTTTTTGGGCTTGGTCTGTTATTATTTTGCCGGATTTCGTTTTTATAATCGACGTCACTCGTTTCTTATTAGTTCCTGTTAGTTAGTGTTTAATTTTCTTATGTAGATTGAAACTGTAGTCTTGACTTTGCAGCTTTTCGATATCTTTGCATTTCTCAGACATCCAGTTTTCTTTTGCTTGATGAATATTTCTTTTGATGGTTTTGTGGATCTCTTTATATTTTATTTGGTTCCCTTCATTTGTTCGTGTTTCATTCATAAGGTCTAAAATTTCTTTTGTCATCCATTGTTGTTTTGGTATAACTTTGTCTGGTGCAAGCATATTTCTGCTTCCTTCCAGTAGCGCTCTTTTGATGCTTCCCCATTTCTCATTCGCATTATCTGTATTTGATGTGTCTAATTTCTGGATACTTGCTTTCGTTCTTTGTCTGATTTGCTCTCTTATCTCAACATCCTTATGTTTTTCGGTTGCAATTCTTACTAGTTTTCTTTTTGACTGTAGGTTTTTGAGCCTCACTTTGACATTGGCTACGACTGTATTGTGGTCTGATGAAGCTTCGGCTCATGGGTAGGTTTTGACTGAGGTGATGCTGTTCCTATATCGTTTTCTAATTAGGATATAATCTATTTGGTTTCTAACTATTTTTTCTTTCGTATGAAATGCAGACGTCCACGTATATAGATGTCTTGGTGGTAGTTTATAGTGCGTGTTTGTCACTAGACGATAGAAGAATGGGTATGTGTAGAAAATAAACACGAGGGGGAAGGGCGGTTCATTTAAGGAAATTGCTATTGTTTAATTGCATTGAAACGCTCATAATATTGATTAATAGTAGAATTATTTTTAGTATCAATAAATTAAAACTATTCTTTGATACATCGTCGAAATCTACACTCCCTAAATATTTTGTGCGACCCCCACTTTGAGAATCACTAGTTTCTACAACAGTAATTCTCAAAGTGACCCCCGCACAAAATAGTTGGGGGGTCGCAGAAAAATGGATTGGATTTTGCGTGTGTTACAAAGCCTAATATAGATCTTTTTTAACAGAAAACGATATATTTATTTTCATTCAGTTACAGTTATTATACAAATGAATTAATAATCCATTAATTCATATTGGATTTAAAACTTTATCCATAACAAACCTCACATTAAAAATATGAGATTAACAAACCGGCAGTAGGTATTACATATTATGCTAATAAGATATGACACTGAAATCTGTGTCACTGGTGGACGTTAATGAACATTTTTGTCAAATTTACATTTCTTACGACTCACTTTTGTTACCTATCCGTCAAAAGTGTATGAATTAGCATAAAATATCCATTACATTAGTAGAGAACGTAGCGTGTCCGTTATTTTTGTCAGTGTACCCGTGCAACAGAATTTCATCAACATTTTGATGCTTTATTTGAGCATATCCAGATTACACATTATATTAGAATATACATTTTATAAGAAACATTATAATATATTGTAATTTTAGTATAATAACCAACCTAATTTGATTCTAGGTGCTCTATTTAGTGCATGGTCAAATAAATTGAAAATTAACCAATATATAATAAATAAGGAATTAATTTTATATATTGCGGAAACAATCGTTTTCACATTAAAATATAATGTTAACAAATTCTAATAAATATGGTCCAATATGATGGTGCAAAACAGTTACGATTCAGTTATTTTTACTAATTTTGCCACAATAAACGATAATAGAGAAATTATTTTAATTCATAATATTTACAGAAATTGACATCTGTAAATAATATTATGAAATAAAATATTTTCTCTAAAATAGTTTATTGCGACGAAATTAGTAAAAATATCCGAAATAAATCTTTATTGTGTAAGCATAAATGATTAGACATTTTCTATTGTCTTGTTTCATGTTTTAAATTTAATGTTTTACAAAAATCCGTATTGAATTGTATTACATAATTTAATCGAGTACCTAGAGGCATTCAAGTTTATATAGATATATTCACTGGAGATTTATAAATACAGGGTACTCCCACACTCCTTTTATTAATATATAATTTCCTTATCTGCCAGCGTAAAATTATATCATCAGAAAGCGGACATTAACATGCGTTTCAACACAGCCGAGCATTAATAAAGTACAAGTGCAAGGTGTCCGTTAATCGCGCCGAGTTCAATGTCATATATGTAATTGCTCTAGAAATGTCGGTATGACCTACATTGCCCCGGTTCCTCAGCACACAGCTTAAATACATTACGTAAGATAACTGGGTTACTTGTTCTTATTTTTTATCATATTCCTATTTTCGCATCTAGCTCTAAATCGCAAACAATGATTTATTTTAATTAATAGTAATTTCGTTAAAGCATAACACGAAATGCCCGACGCAAAAATTTAGCGAATAAAAAAATTTACACCACAGCTATTTTTTATTATTATGCTCTCAGCTACAAGATAATGTTGCCTTAAATTACTATGCATCCTAAAACATGATTTATGATACAGTTTGTTTTTTATCGGCGTTTACGATTACTTTTTATTGACATTAAGGCGATCAAATAATTATAGCAATTTTGAAGATTAAAAATTTCTGTATCTCGTGGCCATTAATTTATCTATTGCCATATAATTGCATATGAAATTTCGGATTCCACAGGAGGTCAGTCGCTCGGATAGCCGGAGGTGCCTTCAACCATCACAAACTATGAAGCAATATTGTTTCCTCAAATAACTCTAACGGTGAATCTCGGGCTAAAAAGCGTCTGCCGAAAAGTACTTAAGCGTTTGTTGATTACCATTAGAGAAGTAGAGAGAGATGAGGAGAAAAAAACCACACGACATGAGATCGAATTATTATTTCAAATTGGCTCACGTATCGCTGCTCCTCTTTTTTTACGAACAATTTTCTCTTGAATAGGAATACTGTTATTTGGCGGTCTTTCATGTTCATCGCGAATGTTGCACAAGTTACAGTCGTCAATAAGAATTTAACACAGACCGCCAAATATTGGTAGCGGTTTAAATTAAGAGGAGCGGCGGCGGTGAAAAAAGAACTATAACCAAAGGGCAATACCCGTTAAGCGTATAATTATTAGAGTTATACGGTACCCGTAAATTAGGCGCCCATACAATTATAAATTAGGCAACGCGTAAACTGCACCGGCCGAATTTATTGATTAACCCCGTGACGAAAATTATGCGCACCTGAACATAAAATTTTATTTTGTAATTATTTAAAATTGCATTACGGTAAATCAAAAATACCTATGGCTCCCAGCGATTGGGATAAATTGAAATATTATGCAGGTTTGTAAACACTATAAATATGTAAATTACCGAAAGCTTCAATCATAACAAAGCAACTATATTTTATGATGGGGGAGTTCACGAAAAGTGTCAGGGGGTATTTCCTGAGAAGTATAATTTTAGTTTTGGAACGAAAACATCAAGTAAAAAAAGAATGAATAGATATAATGAAATTTTGTTGTTTTGTATGCAAATCTTTAATTGATTAAGGTCAGGCAGGATTGGATTTCAAAATATTATTTTGATATCTCAAAACATGTAATTTATACCTACACTGAAGTTGATCCGTAGACAACTTCAATCTGCGAGGATTACAAATGACATGATTTTTAATATAGGGATTTTGAACTTCGGGATAAAGAACGGGACCATTTATTTAACCGGAAATTTGCGGTTTGTATCCTAGAATTTCCCGAGATAGATTTCCGTTGAAAATTAGGTCAACTAGCATAGAGTTTAATTTTTTCATATTATTTATCAATTATTTCATTTATGCCTTACAGTATCTCAATCTGCGTTGGCCTAGTATGACCAGCATTGGCAACTCCTCACCCGCCAGAGTTTTGCGGCTCGTACGCAAAATTGACTGGTGGGACGAGTGAGTGGCCATAAGGGAGGTTTCACAATGGGCCCATTTTGAGGCATATGTGTCTGTAGCTATGCTACCCTCCAGCCAACAATCAAGAACAATCCAGAATCTCAATCTGAGTGGAAAAATTCTTTCAAATACATGCAAAAGTGTATTGATCTTCATGGATATTTATCATCGAAAATCGTTTTTATTGGTTTTCAAAATATTTTTGGAAAACCAATAAAACGACTTTCGATGATAAATATAAAAGGTAACCTTCTTATCAAGAGAATATATGGATTTTAGTAACATAGATTTGTCAAAAATGACATACTATTGAAAGATACGTCAGTATCAGTCGGCAGATACTTACTTAAAATTATTGTTGAATCCATTGGATATTTCGTATTATCGTATATATGGTTAAGGTTTATCTATATGAATTTTAATATTTTCTTTCTTTTGGAAATTTGTTCATGTTGGTTTTAACAATACCCCAAACTATTTGGTTTGTTATTACAATTTTTAATTAATTGTAAATTGAGAAATTTTACCTGTTAATGTATTAAATGGTAAAAATGAAAAACAAAAACAATACAAAACATAATCGACTAGAAGACAACAATTTTGAATAATGAAAGGATTCAACTGAGGACACAGAAATAGCCCGAAGAGAAATCTCTGCAGAACTAGAAATGATTGAGAAACAACCTGAATCAGAAAACATAAGAACTCACTTAAACCCTGAGGAACTTTCCTCCAGAAGAGAACCCAACGCAACAAGAGCCGAAACCAAAATAGAAGTAGCTTTTAATAACAGTTAATATACAATGGAGAAGCTAATTAATATAATATATTTGGTGGCAGTACAACCAACTTTATGTTTACATCACTAAGGCGACAAGCAGAGAAAACAAAGTGAGAAAAATAGTGGAAAGTCGCGCTCGTCTGGTTGGCCCTTTCCAATTCATGTTCCCCATACCTCTATTCTGCCATCTCCATCCGCCATCATCCTACAATCCTACATCCTACAAAATTAAATCAGCTGTCTCTCTGGCCCCCGCTCTTATTTCTCACTAACGCAGCCATCCTCACCCTCTCCAATTGCTGCATCGAATGCACCTCATCCCACGTCAAGCCTTTCAGCATTTTTTCGTACACTGACATTTCTGGGTTACTCCAGCCAAACCCATGTTGCCGAGGCGGTTCGTAGCATAGTGGTCTAAGGCGACGGTCTAAAGCGATTGCGTACGGAACGTTGGTCGTTCTAATCCACCACTAGACGGGTTGCTGTAGGTGATTAATAGGGTGTGGGGTGGAGAGGAGGAGGTGCCGGAAAAGTGGCGTGTAGGGGCGGTGGTACATAAAGGGAGAATGGCCGCGGATGTAAAGAACTATAGGGAGGTGGCTGTTTCGAGTGCGGGTGCGGATTGTATAGTGAAGTAGAAAGAAAATTGCTGCTGCCGAAATACCAGCTGGGTTCAGAAATGGAGGAGGGACGAGGGAGCAGACGTTCACGATAGCGAAAATGGCAGCGGAAGCACTGGAATACAAAGGGGGAGTGTATGCGGTGTTTGTCAATTTGAAAGCAGCGTATAACTCAGTTAATAGGAGAAAACTTGTGGAGTGTATGGATAGGTTGGGTATGGAAGTAAAAGGAGTTGAGTGGGTGAGAAGGATGTATACAGAGTCGTGTGCAAAAGCAAGGGTGTATAGAGAAGTATTCGGAGAAATTTTGGGTGATGTGGGTATAAGGAATTGCTGCCTCGAAGCCCCCTCCTGTTAAATCGGTACACGAGCGAAGTGCTGAAGATAGGACAGCGGAAAGGGTGGTGATCAGTAGAACCAAGGTGTAGATGTTGGCGTATCTAGATGACATAGGGCTGATAGCCTAGAGAGTGGAAGAGATGCAACAGATGTTGGAAAGAATGGGAAGCTACCTTGACAGGAGGCGGCTAGCGGCGAAAATCCCAAAGAGATGATGTTTAGGAATAGGGTAGGAGGGAGTGGAAAAGCGGAAATGGAAAGGAAGAATGTTTGAGAGAGCGAATGGATTTAAATATTTGGGCTTTTGGTTTGACTGTGGAAGAAGGCATGTGGAGTGTATATAGGCGGAAGCGACATTGACTTAGGGGGATAGCGAGGTGAAATTGGGAGAGTTTGAGGGGCAGTAACCTCGTAATGGTGTGCAAGATCTGGTATGCGCGTGTAAAACCTATACTATTGTAAAGAGTGGATGTGAGGTGATTGCGTGAATGGTATGTATTGGAAAGGGAGCTGGTATGATTCCTGAAAAGTATACTAGGTCTTGAAAGATCGAAACCTATGGCGGTGCTAGTGCAAGAGACGAATCGTATGACCATGTGGTGGGAGTCGTGTGTGAGGATTGTTTGTAGAAGGATTGCAGGATTTGGATGGGAAAAGGCTGGTGCGGGAGGTATAGATGAGGTGTAGGAGTATGACGGAGAGTGAATGGCGGAAGTATAGAGGAAGAATGTATGAAAGAGTGGGTATGTCTTCAACTAAGTAGGTTTAACAAAGTTTGTAATTATGTTGCTTTAATAAATCTTGAAAATTCATTGCGGTTCATTTCAGCGGATCTATATTAAAATCTCCAACAGTATATGTTTCGATTATGTTAAAATAATAAATCATATCAATAAAAAGTTTTGATCGCCGAGAGGGAGAATGATATTACAAATTACGCAAATGAGCCGAGGGGGTCTATAGCAAACTATCAGACCGGTGTGTTACCTACCAGCCAAATAAAACAAACTGTTTCTTTGAGAACGCTAGTGTTATACTGCATACAAGTTTCTCAAGTGTGACGTTTAGATAGTGAAATAGTTTATAATCCTATTTCACTAACTTGTGACATTTGACGTGAGATAGTATTACACTAGCGTTCGCTGTTTATTTGGTTGCCATGGGTAACAGACCGGTCTGACCCCCAGATTTCGATATTAGGCCCAATTCACACATAAGCGACGTCGGGCGCAGGCGCGGTGCAGGCGAGGCGCAGGCACAAAGTCGCACAGGCGGTTGTGATGTTCATATGCAGTGCAGGGGTGGATTTTGCAGCTTATGTTTAAATATAGGCGGCGTGAAAGAGTTATGCCTTTCGCCTCTTCGCCTACCGTGTCTTAGGCGAAGAGGCAAAGACGCTGCGAGAGGCACGACGCTTCAATCGAGCCCCCTCTATATAAACATGTGGTGCAATGCTTACTTAGGAGACGAGGCACCGCGTCTTCGCCTAAGACACGGTAGGCGAAACTCTTCCACGCCGCCTCCATGTAAACATAAGGTGCAATGTCCACCCCTTCATTGCATATGGACATCACAATCGCCTGTGCAACGTCGCGCCTGCGCCTCGCCTACACCGCGCCTGCGCCCGACGCCGCTTATGTGTGAATTGGGCCTTATATTTACTTGAAGGGCACGGAACGATTTCGAATTGAACAACAAAAATTAAAACAAGTCGAATTAACTTATTTCACATAACTGCGCCCTACACATCCAGTATTATGAGGCCCGTAAAATAGGGAAGCCCAGGGTCCCTCTTGAAGCAACCACACCTCTGATACGCCCTGAGGATAAAAATAATAGAAGGTCTACGATATCAATTAATACTTATGCCAATATTCAGAAACGTATGTTAAAAACAAAGGTCCGTTAAATCCAAAATGGACCATTCAATTTTAACAACATTTTGATAATATTTGATTAAGTACTAATCCTGGATTAATAATAGCATTTGCCTATTTCGGCCGCTTAGGCATTTAATTTGTGATATGACCTTAAAATCAGTTCTGTCCAAAATTACGTACATTACCTAGATTTCATAAATATTATAGATCCCATAAGCTATCGAATGGACAAATTGAAAACGTGATTTGTGACAGAAATTCCGAAGACAAATGTCAAACACCTTGCATTGCGATTGTGATTAGAGCTTTGATGACACATTTTGTATATTATTCAGTGCTTTCAAGAGAATCAAAAGTAAGTAGATTCCATAGATAATGTATTTATTGTTGCTATAACAACGAATACTTATGGGTTCATTAAGGCTCCTTACACGGTCAATAATACTGTCATTCCGAGTACTGTCAGTAATTGCTCCTACAATATTTATCAAGTAATCAATTATTCGGATAAACATCAGTATTCTCATCATTCTTTCATTACTATACCTTACACGATCTGTAATACTGTCAATATTTTAGGATAACAGAAATTTTAAACAAGTTATCGTACAGTAACACTGTCATTATTCTAAAATATTGACAGTAGTATTGACCGTGTAAGGTACATTATTGGAACGTTGGTGAAAACGGGGGTCGCGGGGAGCTTTATTTGTATTGATTATAATACAACTAATAAATATCATTTATAATCATCTGAAAATAGTTCTAAGGTAATCAGTTTGTTACTAATACCTATTTAGTCTAAAAAATGTTCAACACCTTCGAGACTAAACTAACCTCTTCTATAACTACAATATCTCACTTAGTGAGTCCATTAAATTTTCAATATTAATTTACTATATAGTAAAGACGTGATATAAACACAAAATATTTCGCAGCAAGCAAATAAGGCTATATGAACATTACAATTGTCTCAGAATTGAAGTGGTAATTTTATTTGAATTCTAAGAAATTCCTTGTCCAGCATGTATTTCTGCAATTACAATGGTACCCAACGAGTATAATCGATTATACACACCGTCCAGTATCCGTTATAATAAATTTGTTTGATGAACACCCGTTTAACATTAGCGTGAACGGTTGCCGCTGCAAACACTACTAACGTACATGTTTATAATAAAATAACTGTGAAAATGCATATTTACCATAATAAATTATTTATATACATTGTAAATGTATATTAAATTCATGATTTAGTTTTATTGTGTACTACTCGAAAATAATCCATAATTCTTTACATCCAAAAACCTACAATGAATCCAAATTGAATGTACGGTCTCACAATATTTTTACGAAATATGTTTTAGGGGTTGTAATTTCAGTTATTTTCAGTGGTCTAGCGATTACTAATTAATTATTTCATTAATAATGGAAAGAATTCTTCAAAGAATTGTTGAAGGTAAAGAAAAACTACTTAAGAAATATAGAAGGGCTCCAAAAAACTATTGCAATATTGAAAAAAAAATAGAAACCGTAAACAATAACCTAAAAAATAAAATAATACAAGGCACAGCATGCTAAAATCGAAACAACTAGAATATATCAGCGAACAAGAAGATAAAATCCTTTTAGAGCTGACAAATAAAATGTGGGAGAATACTTATAGACTGGCCGTGATAATCGTATTAAAAAATCGAGGCTAATATCATTTTATCGAAAACAAAAACTGTACGAAAATGTGATTTAAGGGAAACTCGGTTTTCCGACCATGACTTAGCATTTGATTGCTTCGAATAGATGTATTTATTAAGTCAAAACTACGCATTCAATATATAGACAGGATCTTTTTACATATTTTAAGCTATATCAACCATTTTCGCACAAATACTTAGCGTTTAGATTTTTAGTCTATAATTTGAATCCTTCGGGCCTTTACTTAAAGGAAAATATACATATTCTTTTAATATCTCTCAATTTTTGCCAAAACTAAACTGATTATATTCTTCAGGACTTCGTTTAAACTATGAATTAGTAGAACAAGTGTTCGAAAAATATCTCGGGTTCCGGGAGAGCGACCTCAAGAAGGAAATCAACGAATTGAACAGGTCTGAAGAACATTCATATCTATGAAGACTTTCGGTACCTAAGCCTTCAGCTCCGCAACCGCAAACTATGATGTTATATCTTTCCAGTGCTTCTCAATGGTTTCGAAAGATGGACACTTAGCCCGTTACTTGATCAACAGATCTGAGATGTCTCTATTTCGATAGATTCTGCGTATATCCTGGATGGAAAGAAAAACCAACGAAGAAGTGCTTGGATGGATGAAGAAAAAGTAACAACTGCTGACAACCATCAAAAAACGGAATTCCAATACATAGGACACATCATCATCATGAAGGGAGAGCGCTATCTGATTATTCAGTTCATCATCGAACGGAAGATCGAGGGGAAAAGATCTGTGAGAAAAAGGCAGTGGGTTAAAACGGAAATCGATTGAACGGGCGGACATCTACAGCTACTGTCTCACGTTCAATCATAGCCAGTTGGATCGTCAACCTTCGGCGGGAGATAGAGGCTAAGAAGAAGAATGGAATCTGAAAACATAGAATAAAGTATGGTCTGCATTCCAACGAGGCAGGTAAAGCAAGGCTGCATGGATGGAAGCAGGTATAATGCAAGGTAGAAGGGTGCACTGGCGTTTGTGATTGTACCTGGAACAGCCTAAGATTAATGGGAAAAGAAAGTTAATACAATACCATGAAATGTCAATTTTAATTGATAAATATCCGTCAAGTGTTATTATTATTACATTTGTGGTGTAGATTAATGGAAAGCAACATACCAATAAAGCTCTATATGTACATTAATTTCTGTATTAACCAAATGAGGTCTGCTGAATTTATTCCTGAAAACTATCCATGGTTATATTGGGATGAGGCCTAAGTACACCAATAGGATACTCTCATGAAACAAGAGTCCATGCACAGGGTTCATAAGGGCTTTACGCCACCCATGAAGACGAAGACGCATTTTTCTGCACGATGCCCACAGTTTTCTGGGATGGTAACGGGATTCTATCAATTGAGTATATGTCAAAAGTGACTACAATAATGGGGAATGTCTACAAAGACACAATTAAGAACTTAAACGTGGCTGTACAAGAAAAGCACGGTGACTGTGTACGCTAAAAAAAACTGGCTAGTACACGACAACTGCAGGGTGCATAAATCACGAATTGTTGAAGATGTAGTCAATTAATGCGGCTTTAAGGATCTACAAAACCCTTACAGTCCCGACGTCGGATGTTCACTGTGACTATTATCTCTTTTCAAAACACAAAAAATCAATAGAGGGTGTCATACGAAGTGGGAGTATCCGAAAAGACTGTGGTATCACTGATCCCGCGAATGGAACCAGTACGTATTACGTATGGACGATAATAGAATAGCGAAGGAAGCCGCAATATCAAGACCGGATACAAGAAGACCCACCGGACGCCTACACAAAAGATGTAAAGACAGCTGGACATCGGGATCATAAGAGGAAAACTAGTTGAAAAAAGGACTCATTCTAAAACAATAAGAAGGAGAAGAAGAAGAAGTAGATAACAAAAAATCTCCCTTCGTAAGTAGGCCGTAGAAATAAATATTACCTAGTTTTATTATCGAAAAGACTAAAGTAATTAATTAATAATGTAATTTGAAATAAAATTTCTGTTTATAACTTTTAACGTTCATTTTTATGGATGTATGCAAAATAGCTATAAGACCTATTATAATGGATAGAATTCTAGAATATTAATATTGAAAATTCTTTTTCTGTGTTAGATGTGACAAACATAATGATATACTTTAACTTAATAATATTCTCCACAAAAAAGGTATATAAAACATAAACAAAGAGGAAGGAACAAATTGTGCAGTTCATTTACATTATTATTCTTAAATAGCTCGTATAATTCATTCAGCCACTTTCGCAAATTGAAAATATGGTAAAAAGGGCCATTTAGCGACTCGCATCTCAAGACAATCGGGGCTACATTGGAGCAAATCCCAAGGGGGCCATTAAAGAAGGACTACATATAAAGTTACTGCACAGTTCCGCAGACAATCGATGCCTCCGAGGCAGGAAAAAAACGTTTGAAATATGACTACATAAATCTTATAACAGGTCTTTAAAATGTAATGTAAAAATAAATTTCTCTGCACTGGAAGCAAATAAAAAATGCGCGCATACCGAACAGTAGTCGCGCGGAATTTTCGGAATGCAAAATGCGTGGGAGGTCCCCCACCCCGCTCATCGTTAGCATTGTGTGGCTCTAATTCGAAATAGTCCTAGATAAATAGAATGTGCGAAAGTCGCTCTCACGGTATCGGATCCTGGTTAAAATGCATGGGACGTGGTTCGCGACAGACATGCCGGGCCGTACCCAATGCGGGCTGTGTCGTACATCGCTGACAAGATACTTTACACATTGACAGCTGTCTATCTTATAATAGCTAGGCGTAGACGTTCGCCCGCCTTACACATTTATCACAAATGCATTATCTGTTATGCACATAGTATCAAGCTACTGGGGATATTTAATTCATATGGTCACTACACACACGCGTTCCTCGGCGCTTAGAAACAAATAAATTATGATTTCTATACAACTTTGTAGGTAGAATGAAAATTAATTATTGTGTGTCTTTATTCCGTGCTACAACGAGTTTTTTGATTATAGTAGAGCAACAATGTATTGATTTATAAGATAGTAAAATGGTGCCCACCTACTCATAGTAAAATATCTTATATAACTAACTAATCAATATGATACCAAGTGTATTTACTGACTTGTGATAATAGACCTCAATAAAAGGAAGTTGAGAAGAAATTGTTTCTAACAATCTTTCAAAACCAGTGGATTGTGGGTCTTCTATGGATGTATACCATATGTAGCTACAATTGCTGCATAGTTATACATAGCTGAAAATACCGAAATATATTTCAAAATACTGTTTCAAAGTGCCGCTCTATAGCAGTGATTCTCACAGTTGAGGTGACGAAAAATATTTGGGGGTCCCAAAAAAAAGTACAGATAATTCGGAATGTTTTTACACAACCCATTCTTCAGGGGGTCCTTGACATTTTTAAGTGTAAAAGGGGGCCGAGGACCAAACAATTTCAGAAACACAAGCAGTGATTAGGATAACATCCTTTTATTTGTATTAACACTAATACTAATAATATGAACTGTGTATCCCCAGATTGTTGCCCAAAGAGGACACTTTATTTAGTTTTTATTTCATATCATTATATTTAAAATGTTTGTTCTTACTAAAATCACATGGTAAATACGAAATTTGAGTTACTAAATCTATTATAATATGAAAATACCTTCAAATATATGTACTTTTAATTTTGACTTTACACTTACTCATGTAATAAATTTAAATTAAAACAATATATGAAAAAATAAAATAATTATTTGTTATCAAAAATGTAGTAGCCGCTTCTTGTCGTAGATACTAAATGACTGGCAAATTTTAGGTATTGGGACTAGCGTTCCCAAATATCAGCTTAATATTATAAAATATATTTTTAAGTAGACTCGTTCAACCCTATCCCAATCCAAGCTGAGAAAGGGCGAGGGGAGCAGTAACTATCTCATTAAAAGCCAGGGTTCATCTGACCCGAATGTGGCACCTTGCAAGGTGCCAGTCCAGGGTGCTGCCTTTCAGGAAGATCTTGGCTCATCAAACGCCAAAGGAAGGAAAACCTTGACTACAAATCACCCAGGTCATCAATGAATTGGGGTTTTAGGCAATTAGTCTGTACAAAGACTGCGCCTCACAAATTAAAATAGGAAAACACTCTCAGCGCTATTTCCCGCCAAAAAGGGTTAAAACAGGGGTGTTGCCTCGTTAGCACCGGTTCAGCCATATGGGGAAGTATATGGAAGTACTCAAGGTGCTACGGTGATCACGAGGGGCGAAATACATGGGGAGCGCCGCATCGGAATCGATGTAGTTCACTGTTGTGTTGAGACAACATCGGTATGCCACGGATTCTGGGAAGCGAGACACGGCGCAGCACACCGCATAGGACCGGAACGCCCAAGGAGATGCCAGAGTTGCGGAGAAGAGGGTCACTTCGCTCGGAAGGTAGACCTGCCACTCCTTTCTGCCTACTCTGCGATGTCAGCGGACACGGAGTGGGGACCATGAGGTGTGCGACGAGGAAGAGAAAGGATTCTTCCGGGCTGATAATGGTGGCTAACACCGCAGGCAGGGTGCCACAAAGTTATTCAAATCAACCTGAATAGATGCCGTGTAGCACACGACCTGCTGTGCGCCACTACTGCGGCAGATGCATTCGAACGACCTTGTGATCGCTAGCGATTTAAACAAAAAACTCACGAAGGGTACGGGATGGTCCAGCAGCCAGGACGGGCTAACGGGAATATGGGTACGCGCTGGACCACCCTGGACAAAGGGGCAATGCGCTAGGGAATATGCCTCCATTAGGCCCAATTCACACATAAGCGGCTTCGGGCGCAGGCGCGACGTTGCACAGGCGATTGTGATGTTCATATGCAGTGAAGGGGTGGACATTGCACCTTATGTTTACGTAGAGGCGGCGTGGATGCCTTTCGCCTCTTCGCCTACCGTGTCTTAGGCGAAGACGCGGTGCCGGCGAGCGAGAAACACGAGGCAAATGTCCGCCCTTCTTCACTTAAGTGGGCATTGCACCACATGTTTATATAGAGGGGGCTTGCAGTGTCGTGCCTTTCGCAGCGCCGGTACCGCGACCTTGCCTCTTCGCCTAAGATAAGGTAGGCGAAGAGGCGAAAGGCATAACTCTTCCACGCCGCCTCTACGTAAATATAAAGTACAATGTCCACCACTTCACTGCATATGGACATCACAATCGCCTGTGCAACGTCGCGCCTGCGCCTCGCCTGCGCCGCACCTGCGCCGACGCCGCTTATGTGTGAATTGGGCCTTAGTATAACAGGAAGTTGCGTATACTCCGTATACGCTCCTCCTGCAGAGTTGGAGGATCTAATGGAGACTCTGAGCGAGATTGGCTTATGTACAACCGCGGACAGAACAGGCAGTCACTGAGTGGTGGTTGGAGATTTCATCGCCAAGTCCTCATAGTGTTCTACCACCAAACACAGAGGAACACTACTGGCGGAGTAAGTAGCCACCTACAACCTTGTTCCGGTCAATGAGGTAGAATGACCGGAGAGGTAATTATATGGCCACTCTCGACCTCTTCAACATTTGTGTCGGCCACAGTCGTCAGTCATCAAGGACTAGCAGGAGCTGGAAGGGGAAGCATTTAGTGACCATTTACATATAAGCTTCCGATACGACCATGACACAAGGTAACAATGCGCACCAACCCAGCTAGTCTACCGGCGAGACATGATTAATAGAGCCGTACATAACCCGGACTCACTAGCTGCGTTAGTTACAAAGACATGTGAGGCCAGCATGGCCCCCAAAGCCGTGGTAAAAGGCTTGGGATTTACTGGTGGACCGAGACCACAACGGACCTCCGGAAAAGATGTCTGCGCATGAGAAGTATGCTGACTCGGCTAAGTGGCAAACCCGGTGAGGAACTGGCTATTTCATTCCACAGGCCGGCCAAAACAGCCCTACGGGATGAGATCAAGGCCTCCAAAAGGCATGAATGGGAGGAAGTGATTACTGTCATTGATAAGGATGCCTGGGAACAAGGCTACAAGATTGACCTCAGAAGATTGAAATTCAGGTCACCGATAGAATGTACTACACTAGAAGCGGATTACCTCGCAAATGCAGCCCAAGTCAGCGACAGGCCCTTGGCAGGATCATGCCAAACCGCCGTGGGTCAAGAGTAAGCAAGAGAATGATACCTGCCGCTACAGTAAAAAGCATAATGTAGTACGGTGCCCCGGTAAAGGCTGTACAGGGCAGGACAGGAGGGTACAAGGGGGTCCAGAAAGACTACAAGAGATAGTACCATAATCAAGTGGTACGAGAATGTACAATGATGGAAACCGAAGAATAATCAATTCTTACGATGTACCTTTTACGTTTGTTTTTCCCTGGCTGGCGTCTTACCGTTGCATCCTACTGAACTGCGGGAACGGCTGACCTATTGTGCTCCCCCATGTCTAATCACTAATTTATGAGCTCTGTATCTTCAATGAAGTCCAGAATTCTCATGAATGCCTTTGACTTTTAATTGCATGAATTGAATGCTTCGCAGCTAGTGCTTACACGCAGTGTGGTTTCATCTTCTTTTCCACAACCTTTGTGCGTTGGTGATTTGTCTACCCCTATAGTTTGCTAGTGTTTTCAATGTACAGTGTCCTTTTAGAAGTCCTACAACATTAACATTCCTTGGTTCCTAGTTAGTCTTAAGATTTCTTCCGTTTACTGGGAGCGTTGGCTCTGTACCTCTTGCTTGTGTAGCTTGTAATAGATTCAAATGAGGTATTATCAAAGGCTATATCCAAGAAGACTGCAAGAGCAGTTTGATTGTTCCCGATGCCTTTTTCTGTTGTTATGGCTATTTTGTGCACTGCGACTTCGCACGACTTTCCAGATTGATAAGCAAACTGGTGTCTGTACAGTGGTTTTAAGACTATTGCTTGCATCATCCTGGTGTGTCTATCAATGTGTTTTTCAACTGTTTTCAGTAGGAACGAGGTCAAACTGATGGGCCTGTGAGATTTCGCCAGTTTTATGGATTATTATTACAGTTACTATCTATTACATATCTCTATATCAATGGAATTATGACCCTATCGAACTCTTGAAAACTTAAAATTCATTGAAATCGCACAATATAATATTGGTAATGATAACCACTTAATCGAAACTATTATTTATATAGAATATAAGTCGTGATCACTAATATTATAAAATATAAACCTCTACTTATGCAAGGATATAAAGATATGTTATATAACTTCATTATTAGAAAAATGCAAGCGGTAAAAATGTAATAATTTCAAATGAAGATACGTAATTAAATGTTGGTAAAACATGCATTCTTTAAAGAAAAAATACGTGTTCTACAAAATTCTGATTATCGAGATGAAAATGACAAAAATGAACAAGAATTAAGAAAAATGGGGCAGCGCTATGCATTCTAGAGAATAGCTAATTTAGTTCGAACCGTTTTCTGTTTTTTCTGATGTTGCAACTATATATGGATATATAGATACTGTAGTTACCGAACTGTTTTCGTATAAAACACTAATTTATTTGGTTGGTTGTAGTATATCGTGTTCATTTAAAAACATTACATTTTAACGCATAACGCTGGTATTAAAATATGCATGACTTAAAGTAATTACTATGTGTGAGAAAATATTAAACTTAAAGCCTAAAGTGATGGTTCATGGCCAATAATCCAGTAAAAGATCGGTAAGCAAAAATGTTTGTGTTGTTTTTTTGTAATAAAATGTATCGCAACATGAATCGATTGTGTGAAACGAACATCGTTACATGATCGATATCGGAGCGTGTCCACATGTTACACCGATAAAGATCGTTGTTAGCACTCTGGAATCAGCGATCTATCGCCCATGGTGCAAGGTGGTGCGAACTGTGTAAAGGGATGTCGGAGGTGTTTTCTTTGCTGCCCGTAGGAGTGCATGGTTTACGAGCTCATGTAGGATATGTAGGTTACTACAAGGCGCTGTAGTGGAGAGAACGGCTGGTAAAATAATAGTGCGCCGGTAACGTACAAGTAATATAAACACGCCGCGTGCAACTCGATCAAGTTTGAATTATTATTCTCTGTCCAGAACATCGATTAAATGCGAGGAATACAATGGCCGCATATGGTTACCCGGTTACCCCGATCTGCACACTAAACTAACGGAAAGAGTAACTCTTGTGCACTGTGCGACCGTCGACGACGAGACTGCGACACCGTCATGACGTCCGCACCGATACATCGGCAGTCCACTCACGCTTTCCGTGGAAATTCCTCCGATTATACTCATTTCGCATTGGAGATCCGCTCTTCAGTGTGGCATATCAAATTGTCGACGTCAGACAGCCAGGAATAATAATACACGCAACTAAAAACCTGCCCGAGCTAAGGGAGCTGATACCGAGATTTCTTCCTATGGATCGTTGGCGTCGCCTCCATCCACTTACCTCCCTTTTGACGTGCCGTCACTGCCGGCATTTTGATCCGCACGGAATACTTTATCATCTCTTTCGCATAATTATTTTTACTACGCAGTTGCCCTTCAGTGTTCAACCGTACGAATCTCAGCTGTCTGACTCATAACAAACCCACCCTGCGGCGTGGAATTCTCTATAACTGCACTGTATTCATTAAATAATACCAGATTACATAAAAATAAATAACAATTATATTTTTTAATACAGCCGGTTTGATTAATGCTTGTCTAAATCAAAACAAAACTTTCAACCCTTATCGTATTCTTAATTATCCTTTCCAGGACATTAGACATGAGAGAAAAAAACAACGTTAATGCTTATTAGTTTTACATAGTCATGCCAAAAACTAATTCATGAAGATTTTATATTAAAATGGCAATCCAATATCAGTAGTAATTTATTTTTAATTATCCCGTGTTGGTTATATTTTCATAACATTCCAAATTCCACTAATTCTGTCTTGAAAAATAGGATTTTTCAATCAATGATAATACATTATCAGCATAATCTATAGAGATCACATATCTACTAGCTAATCCTCTTGATACTTAGTGTATAAAAACTACAATGTCGCATTGGTCAATTATGTTGTACTAATAATTTGAATGAGGACAACTGCAAAATTGACGAGTTTTAGAAAATCATAAGTAATTTCAACGGTCCTCAATAATGAGTGATCGCGATTTAATATTGTACAGTAGAAAAATTGTTTTTTTGTTTATTTATTAATCATACCTATACGTATTCAACCGAGCATCCAGAGAGAGGTTGGACTATCAATGAACACCGAGAAGATGGAAATAATAAGTCCAGCCGAATCTTATATAGGTACCACTAGAGCATAGTAATCGAATGCGTAAACGACTATGCATACGTCGGCCTAGTGATCAAGGTAAGGAAAGAAAATTAGACAGCGGAAGTCACCAGGTGCATATGCCTTAGGCCCAATTCACACATAAGCGGGGTCGGGCGCAGGCGCGGTTTAGGCGAGGTGCAGGCGCGACCTCGCACAGGCGATTGTGATGTCCACATGCAGTGAAGGGGTGGATATTGCACATTATGTTCACATAGAGGCGGCGTGGAAGAGTTTCGCCTCTTCGCCTACCGTGTCTTAGGCGAAGGGGCGAAGACGCGGTGCCGGCACGGCGAGAGGCACTAGGCAAATGCCCTGCCTCGTCACCTAAGTAAGCATTGCACCACATGTTTATATCGAAGGGGCTTGAAGCGTCGTGCCTCTTGCAGTGCCGACACCGCGTCTTTGCCTCTTCACCCAAGACACGGTAGCCAGAGGCATAACTCTTCCATGCCGCCTCTATGTAAACATAAGGTGCAATGTCCACCCCTTCACTGCATATGGACATCGCAATCGACTGTGCGACGTCGCGCCTGCACCTCGCCTACACCGCGCCTGCGCCCGACGCCGCTTATGTGTGAATTGGGCCTTATACGGGCGGCATTTGGAAATCTGCAATCTGCTTCACATCTTGGGAAACAACAACATACCTATAAACCTGAAAATAAAACACTGGAAGCAATGAGCCTTAAAAACACGAGTGCGAAAAGATTATGAACAACACCGAGGCTATGGAACGCACCAAAATCAGTATCACTTTAATAGACAAAGTCAGAAACGTGACAATCAGAAGAAGAACTAAAAGTACGGACGTGGCAGAACGGATAGCGCAGCTAAAATGTAGCAGGGCAGGGCATATCGCAAGACAATACAGCGACTGATGGATATAGTCACGTATTGGCGGCTAAGCAAAGAGGAACAACAAGACGCTTAGATCGGCTACAAAGTAAATATGTGGACGACATAAAAGTAGCCATCGCGATAGACTAGTTCCCCAAAGCCCAACATCGATAGACTTGGAAGATATACGGAGAGGCCTATGTCCAGGAGTGGACAAAGGAAGACTGATTAAGAAGACAATTGGAAGAAATTACAGTTAATTAAATCTACGAATTTGAAGAAAGATTGATACTAAAGACTTTAGTACGGCGAATTTCTTCAGGGATGCCGTTGATTATTGTTTGTATGTATGTTATTACTCTTTCTTTGTGTTCTCCATGAATTATTATGTTTTGTATTGATACTATTGGACTTGTTCAGATCATTATTTTCGTACATTATATGTCCGTAATTTTATGTCCACTCTTACTCTTCCTATCAGTTTTGCATGATTTCCTTTTTTAAAATAATTCAACTCTATCGTAAGAAACTTTAACGACCCCTGGCGGATGCACATCCATGTGGTAGTAACCTTCAACATATGCATGCCATCAGCGTTACTGAGAGGTACCCTCCATTAGAATAACATTCCAATTGAATGTTCGATACATCAGCTCAAGGCCAATCTGATAAACTATATAATCCCGATGGCACGTTTATGTTGTAGGTTATTACCATATTGGTGTTTAATTAATGTGGTTACCGCCAGATGACATTAAACTGTCTCCCTAGAAACTTGTATTACTTTGTATGTAAATTTTCTGAATTCATCCTCATTCAGCTGAGCAGCATTAATGAGATCTATTAATAAGATCGAAATCTAGATCTGGGTTACCTCCACGAAGAACACACCCTGTCATGGGGCGGGGCCCAGTGAGGCGACATACGAAACAAGCCCTAATATGGAGTTAGGTTATAGCAGGGACCGGGATGGCGCCGCATTGCTAAGACGTTCGGAGGACCAGCACAATTCATTGCATGACTGCCTTCACTTCACACCTTTGATATGTCGGTCTCCCTTGGACAACTCTTCAGCCTTTCTTGGCTCTTTCCGATAACGCGGGCTAAGAGTTACACTTCTCTTCTTTATAAATAAAGTAATCCTTGTGTTCGGCATGCCTAGCTGGACGGTGCCCTTCCGCACGGTCTGACTACTCCACCTGCCACAATGACACCCGTGGCAGCAAGCGGTTGCCAATTGCGGTGGTATTTCGGGGACAAAGGGATAAATATAATGAATACCAAAAGGAATGAATATGTGTGATGACCTGGACTGACCCGACGACGACGATGCATACAGGACCATGGATAGGAGATGCCCTTAAACAAAACCTCGGCGTCAGACGCCAAACAAGGACTACGGCACTACGGAAACCCGCCGAGAACTGACGTAAATGACCATGACCCCACAATTGAACAAAGAGAAAGAGAGTGGAGGCACGCACTGAGGAAAGAAAACACGACAACGCAAAATGGAAACGACCATGGAAGGGCACCACTTTTACCATAATTAAAACTAACAAATGGTCAAAAGAGAGTGACCTTAGCACCAGTCGGTGAGGGCATCGTGGTGAGTGCCCCCCGACCGTCAACCCGACTACCATTCAGTATTAGAGGAAGCGGGTTGGAGGAGGCTGCAATAATACCAAGGACTCCAACGACCAAAAGACTAATGGAGATAGAACCGAGCGAAAACTCTCGAATGAACAGTAAAGAATCGTTAGTCAACTTGTTAATGAGAAGGGCCAAAAATTCGGACGAGGATGAAAGGTACCAAATCCAGGCACCAAAGAGGAAAGCCTCCGGATAGGGGGAGAAGGCGCAACAGTCAGGAGCGAAGAAATAGCAGCCGAAGCACCATAAAGCAGACATTGAGGACGAGGACGTAGGTCAGGACGCCTACACACAGTTGTCAGAACACAGTGCTAAGACTAACGGACACGACAGTAACAACAAGAAACATACATAAGGCCCAATTCACACATAAGCGGCAGACGAAGCAACGACGATTGTGATGTCCATATGCAGTAAAGGGGTGGACATTGCATCATATGTTTACATAGAGGCGGTGTGGAAGAGTTTCGCCTCTTCGCCTACCGTGCTTAGGCTAATAGGCGAAGACGCGGTGCCGGCGCGGCGAAAGACACGAGGCAAATTCCCGCGCCTCGTCACCTAAGTTGGCATTGCACCACATGTTTATATAGAGGGGACGTGAAAGCGTCGTGCCTCTCGCCGCGCCGGACCTGCGCCATCGCCTCTTCGCCTGAGACACGGTGCCTGCGAGGCGACAGGCACAACTCTTCCACGCCGCCTCTATGTAAACATAAGGTGCCATGTCCACCCCTTCACTGCATATGGACATCACAATCGTCTGTGTGACGTCGCGCCTGCACCTCGCCTACACCGCGCCTCCTCCCGACGCCGCTTATGTGTGAATTGGGCCTAAGGACGCGAAAGTGAACGCAGCGATCTTTCACGAGAAATACGAGCGGCTCTTCGGAAAAACCGGAACTCTGTTCGAAGTCCCCCAAAGCGCCAAAGCGAAAGGCCTCAGGCGCCAGTTGGATGCCCTGAAGGCAGAAAAAGCTCAATGGGGCTGGACCAGCTGACTAGCCAAGTATGCCAAATGATACATTCTATCGGACAAAGACCTACAACGAAGCAGTCAAAACACTGACCGAACATTGGCCGCAGATCACCTACCAAAAGGTGAAGGTGGTAGGTACCAATTAGCACCCAAGCGTAAAAGAGGTGAGACAAATAGACCAGGAATGCATAGCAGTGATAAGTGGCCGGAAGAGGAAATGCGGACGGCTGATCGAGGAACTCTCAAACCTGAATCTGAAGTGGCTAAAATAGTCCATACCACGGAAGTGCACCGCCTCGTCCCAACAAGAAAATCCGCGGGATTCACACACTACATCGTATGTGACAGCATCAGCGAGCAGACCTACCATGATATTCACGCATTAGGACAATCACGAATGAGACGGAGGCAATTGCAGTTGAGGCCCACACAGGACACACGGAAAATAACCGAATACCATTTTGCAGATTCAGCGTTTCAAGCAACCATCAGGGACCTTTTTTTTGTCATCTGGGGTGGAATCTTCGAAAGACACCGATGCCTCCATAATCACCACTATGGTGATAGGCATGGGTAGTGTCGGATTCACCCCGCGTATTGGCCGGGGCGCCTACCGACTAAACCAAAACCCAGGTTCTGTCGACGAGGGGTTTGACCGCCTAACAGGCATTTCTAAGCCCCCCGGACCGAACCATCAGGGACCTGGAGGAACATCACGCAACGGAAACCCCCAGGGGACTACCACAGTGACAACAAAATCCAAGACAAAGAAGGAGGAGTTAATACTGATTAAACCGGCCGAGGGGCAAATGTATTCGGAACTAGTCCGGAGGGTTCGGGAGTTTGACAGCGAGGATAGCAATGTCGGTTCGAGAAGACAATGGATACCTCCGGACTAGAGTGACGGGCAGTGGCGCCAAAGTCCATGGGCTTTGTGAGGCCATCAGCGCGAAGGAAACGGGCCCAAAGTCTGGAGGCCCGGAGTAACTATGCTCATAAGGGGCCTGGATCTACTGACGACGAGAACCGAGGTTGAGACGGCCAACATGACGTCAACCAATTCTGAACACTAAGGGATAGGTGAGCCGAGACCGGACCGAAACGAGAAGCAAAACATCACGGTATCAACAACAGAGAAAGGGGCGATGACCTTGGAGAAACAAGGTTAAAAATATGTATAATTCAATGTAGAGACCAGAAGGGAAGAGCTGCCACAACGCTACAGCCATTGTTGACGGCTGGATGGCCACCGAGTGTAGTAGGGTGACAGGAGATGCAGCAACTGGGTAGCGCTGACACCCGTCAGGTACAAACCATGTCGGTACAGGACCTACAGGCGATGCTCTTGAGTCGATATGTATCGATCTGAGCACCGCGATGCACTGTCCTTACAGCAAGGAGATAGCTCTGACATCAGCCAGGTACAACCCGTGTCCATATAGGACCTATAGGCGATGCTTTTGTGGCGAGAAAGGCTGCCTACTACTCACTATGCAGGGAAGAAGTCGGGGGCGCCGATGCCGAATAACGGGAAAGGCTAGGGAAGAGGCAAATATCAAGGCCAGAGGTAAAGGCGACGGGGGTGCAACTCACCGCAATGTAGATTTTAGACCAGCTGATAAAAATATTAGAGAAATACGATGGAACAAACAACCCTCACCACCCGGGATCCCGGTCCTAGGTCAAGACAGCGTGTGGAGATCTTAGTGTGCCTGGAAGACTCCTGCGTGGGATGTGAGGACGTTTAGTCGGTGGGCAGAAGGACGACGTATGTATGGCCGTTCACAAGATAGGAAGGATAGTATAGATTGGGTACTGTGTAGCATAAATATTGACACATAGTGGCAGCTAGGCAACGCATATGATGGACTGAAAATAGAGTGGGTGGGGAATTTCAGAAAGATGAGTTGAATGGTTAAGAGAACATGGGACAGGCGTGAGAATCTGCACAAGGCTACGTGCGAAAGGGCGTAAGAGTAGAGAGAGAATAGTGGGAGAAGTAGTATTTTTCTAGTTGCAGCATTATATTTTACTATTAGATATTCTGTTGAGTTGGATTTGTATATTTGTATTGTTGTTTTTTCGTATAATGCTTTATGTCAAATAATGTTTTTTTTTATAGTGGTGTAGTGTAAGTCTATTATGCATACATAAACATCGTAGTTGACATCTCGACATTTTTGGATTGAGACATAAACTCCAAAAAGTACTCCTGGTGTCCCTAGTCCACTTCGAAATCCGAATTGATTTACAAAAAGTAGGTTATCTAGTTTCCGGTATATTATTCCTATACAGTTAGAATCCGAATCTTAAGATGCGCTTCATGTCGTTTTAAAGTGTAAGATTGAATCTTAAAAACGAACAGATGCACTTTATTTGGTGTAATACTTATTATTAAGAACGATCTTATCTAGTTAGTATTTATTATAGACAATTTATTTATTTATATTTTATATTGAATGATTTTTGTTTATGAATAATGAATGTCTGTTATTCAACTTAACCTGTATGCATCATTTATTTTTGCGAATTGTATATAATGTTAGGTGTGTATCTTATTACATCACTAAAAATCAACTAGATTTCTCTTCTCTATAACTAACACTTTCATTGAGCAGAGAAATGTGAAATGTATCACCAACATTTTGAGAATTTTGTAGATGTGGTATATTTCAAGATTTCCATAAAATGAAACCGATTATTGCATAAGATCTAACTCCGTTGTTATTACAGAGCACCTACGCGTAAATAGCCCAAGAGAAGGTCAGAATATTTAAATGATCACAAGAATTGTTTTAATGGAATACCCGAAAACATATTGGAATTCCCATATTACCATAATAATATTAGCAAAAAAAAAAGATATTACTGCAATATACACGGTTCTAGGTCACACTTTATTTATTTTCCTCACTAATAAAATAATAAATTTAAAGAATATAATACAATTATTTGCAATTTAATTTCTAAAATGTCTGTTATATATTGTATGTTATATTTCTGTTTATGTTACATCTGAATATATAGCAATTGTGTTATGTATTACTAGAGTTATATAGCATATATACTTTAACTCAGCTACGGTATATACTTATGTACAAAAGAAAAACAGTCCAAAACTAGGAGTTTTAAAGAACATCTAGAATATTTTGTGAGAAACGTGCCATATTTTAGTATACTTTTGATGTTTAATCGTATTAAAAGAATGCCATAATGTAT
Organism: Lordithon lunulatus; assembly: GCA_963942505.1. Classification (NCBI taxonomy): domain Eukaryota; kingdom Metazoa; phylum Arthropoda; class Insecta; order Coleoptera; family Staphylinidae; genus Lordithon; species Lordithon lunulatus. The sequence goes on along the minus strand of OZ012671.1, from coordinate 16,865,125 downwards.
TTTACATGGTTTGCTAGATTATGGAAATAAATTGAATCTAGTTAGTAGTACAATAAACACAATGATGAAACAGTTCGTTCAGGTTACTTACTCCTGAATACGCGAATTATGAAGTCATAAACCGTGAAATACGCAACTTGTCATGCTACGGTCCTATCTCTTCGCAGCCGTGCCGCAATAAACTGCAAGAGCAAATATTGATTCTGTACGTTTTGAACGCGTTTCCTTCTAATCGGAATACCTGTGGGAATGGTGCGTCAAGCTACCCAGTGCATGTAGAATGCAGTATATGAATCATCTCTCCACGTATCTCACCAAATTACATCAACGGCCGTGCGAAAATTGATGCATTGTCAACGCAAACAGGGGTGCGCTTCGGCCTGCAATTTGTGCAGATTGCAGCCGGCGCCCACCCTCATCCCCGTGCTAATAGAGCCCGGAAGTATAAACATTACACAATCGACGTTTCATTTCACGATTACACGAGCGTAAATGCGCACGAGGCGGAGAGGAAACACTTTCTCTGTCGCATTTCTTCTGTTACGCTTAAAGAGGCCAAGTTCGCGGTTTAAATCGAGTTCAAAGTCGGCGAAAGGCGGTGCGCAACGCACCAATAGTTATGAAATGTGTGCTCTATAATTGTAAGCGACATGTGGCGGTTCATTGGCAGGACCGCCCGCTGGTACCCCGATCATCTGCATCTGTATGCCCATTGTGGACCTAATGCCGACCACGCAGATGCCATCCATGTACGCCCAACACACACATAAATCAGCAAAACTTATCTAAATCCAATAAACCACCCTAATGTCACAATGCACTTTCAACCCCTGCAAGAAACTTCTACTCGACGCCCTGTGACACGACGCTGCTCGTCACGTACGCAATTCAACCTTCGAGAATTAGTTTTTTTTATATTAAACTCTACTTTCAATGATTTTCTATACACGAATTCCAATTGAGTTTGTACAAACTTATTACTTCATAGTAACATTTCAATGAAATGCCAGATATAGGTAATTTTTTAATCGTTATATGGATTTGTTTGTTTTTTTTTTCTCGAAAATTGATTATACATAGTTTATGCATTTTAGAAATACATTTCGTTACTTACATGTGATATAAAAAATGTTTAATGGCATTGATATTTTACACTTAATTACGATTAGCAATTTCCTACGGCCACCTGAATGTTTTCTGTTTAAATACCACAGGATAATTAAAAAAAATGTTTTTCCGTATATTCACATACATAAATATTTCAAGTCAATATGAAAATATTGGAAATTGCGGTTTGATTCATGTAGCCTCTCCGAATATTCCTGCCTGCAGTCTGGTTCCAAGTTGCCATGGCAGCAACTGCCGACTCTGCATGGGATTTTCATTCGAGTTATTAATAAAAAAAGCATAGCGGTACATTTTGTAGTTCTTAAGATTTTCCGAGGATATTGAGTTAATAAATCTGGCATTTGGAATGGTAAGGACCGCCGACGCTGCTACGGTATTAAATTTCACGGCGGGCCGTTGTGTAAAATGGAATATTTAACATAATTATCATCCCTCCGGGGATACCCACAGTGTCAAAGCCTCATAAATTTCCCAGCCAGTCGGCGCAGGAAGTAACAACTCGGCTAATGGATGACCTCCTAATTGGATCGCAACGCACATTTGGACTAACTAATGAGGGCATGCGAGAACTTGAAAGATGAAAAGAACACACGGAGATAATTCCGGGCGTACAAACAAAGGGAATTGGTAATAGGAAATGGAAATATGAAGAGATGGGAAGTGAAAGTGAGGGCTGTTTACGGCTCAATAGACGCAGACGAGGCCGTAGGGGTAGGTCGGCGCGCGCGCCTCGCGAAGGGCGACGATTGCATTAAAACATTGGTCCAGCGTCGAGACGCTCCGCAGACACAACGCTCTCTCGCTTCCGCCGGCAAAAGGTAATTTATCATTTTTTTTAAGTAATAATTTTTACGGACGCCCAGTGAACGCTGGCGGCGCGCCTGCATTACAAATCGGGTTCCAGCCTTCATCGTCTATTAAAGTCTATTAGGCTGGAGTTAATTAAAATTCAAAATATTGACCGTTTCGAGTGTCATATAGTACAAACGCTTACAATGACTTGGTATTCGTTAATTATAATTCCATTAATGTATTTTTTTGCATATACACACATACAAAAAGACAATTAAAATTTAATTAAAGGTAATTGGCAACTACAATTACACCATTAGCTAATTCATTATCAAAATTATGTTAATTTATTACATTATTTGCTGCAATTAATATTTGCAGTTATATTTTAATATTTTATTACTTGAAGAAACAAAAGTGAGGCCATATAAATTATTGATTGAATTAGATTTACATTCACGTATTTTTTTAAACTGAAAAACTTTTGACTGTTACTTACGATTTTTGTGGAGTGGCGTGCAACGGTTTATTGATTACTGCAACAGCGGATGCTGACTAAAGCAGGAATATATGTATGGTACAAAACTATTGAATTACCATGTTAAAAAGTGAGCAACTACTTACAAATTAATTATGAAAATTATTGTTTAGGTAAAATATTAGAATATTCTTTTTATTATTATCAGATATATAGATGTTTAAATATTAAAAATTATTATATATTATATTTATTATTTTATATAATAATAATTTGTAGTCTCAATCTCCATAAAATAGCAATATGATATAATAATATACATATTGAGACTACAAATTATTATTCAATGAGCGATGAATTTTGAATTGTTATCTACTTTTATGTAGTGTGGGAAGATATCAAATAAATTCGATTATTCAATAGAAATTTTAACCTTTAGTTAAATTGAAATTACGCTTTTTCTATTACTATTGATGATCTACATAAAATTTGTTATTAATCTTTTTTGTAATATTCATTGTGTTTATACTCTAGTGTAAATAATCTATTGATTGCAAGTTTTTGATAATGCGTTTACGCTGCCATAAAATAAAATATAATACAGATGAAATTAGAGAAAATAAAGTTTATTTTAAATCATGTAGGCTCATAAAGAAATGAATTTTTACTGAATATACAAAATTATTTCCAATATAGCTTGTGTATTTTACCAAATAACTTTTCGTATCTCCTCTGTCCTTGCTAAGATATGTGTGGTTCCTCCTTTGGGTTGTCGGTATTGAAAGAAGTATATTGTTTTTTATTCGAAATTTTCATTTATTTATTCAGTTGTTTTATTCTAATGTTGCGTCAGCACAAACCCACCTTAACATCAATATGAATAACGGTTATAGAAACGAATTAATGGTAAATTCAAAATATTCTTTCTTAGAAGCATTGATTTCAATAAATTATTTTCTTTTTATAATTAATTCTAGGATAATAACGACAATATGTAAATAGTCAAAGTTATTTATTGTTTAAGTAGTATATTGCTACCAACACTGAGAAGAATTTGAAATCATAAATTATAAATTAAGATGGCACTTTTTCTAGGGCTAGATGTTGTCTCTAATTATTCTTTTATTATTTGAACTGTAACAATGCTAAAAAACAATCATTTATATAGATCAATAATAAAATTCTACATTGAAACATATATAATAATTGCACTACATACTTAAGTAACTTACTGCACACTTCCTTATATAAACTTTAAATAAAAAGTAGCAAAACTAATTGTAGATTGAACTTGCATATAATTAATGCTAGATAAATTATGTCTAAAGTTGATGCAGTATACGGTATATTGCAGCGGATAAAATGTTCCTGAAAACTGTCGATATTACTGCAGGACATAAATGTTAAATGCGTCTGTATTCAGATGCTGTCGAGTAAGTTTGTATAATAAATCTGCACTGCAGTCTGCTGAAAACTCAATAGGACTGCAACAAGGTTTTGCACTCAAAATCTGCTCTAATAAGGATAACTAATTCACGTCGGGGGTCAACCACGAGTATCGATTTTATGAATGGCAGCGTTAATTGGAAAATCTGGAACCCCGGGATAAAGTCACCCGTGTGCACATACACGTATATATTGCTCATGTGTGTGTATGTGTGTGTGTGCATTCCTAGCGATTTCTTCTTTACCCTCAGGCGAGCCAATCAGAGCCGGCTCTAGTAGCGCCGTTGTCCAAGAGCATTGCGGGGCCGTTCCCCCGCTCACCGGAGTATTTAAACTTGAGGCGCGGAGCTCCGCATGAGTTCACTTCTGGTCGATGTGTTGCCTGTCTGGTCTTATTCGCGAACAGTGGACATCAGTGCGTACCCAACATATCCCGGCCAAAAAGGGACTTTATTTTATAAACATTTCTGTGGACTTCTTCGTGTGCTGGCCGCCAGCTTGTTTTAACCCGAAGAGCCCGCGTCTTCATTCTGCATCTACTCGTCGATTTTAATATTGTTTTTACTTACAGGTAAGTCTAGTGATAAGTGCACCAAGTGCCTGGTGGTTTTCAGTGTTTGTGTTCGATTTTTCAAAAAACGGATTAAAGCGCGAATCGAACGAAATTCTCTCTCTCAAAGCCTTGCCCCTGAATATCCTGCGGACCTTGAAAACGAAACCGACAGTCCCGCGTTAACGCAGTTTTGTGAGACTAATGAATGTGATTAAAATTAACATTTTTATAGAGGATTCTTCAGTTTAATCAGGATATCATATATATTTTCAGAAAAAAATATGAATTGTAAATTATTTTGCATATATACAAAATTTTTTAAGCGAATAAGTTTTAGTGTTAAAGGAATAAGTTTAGTGTTTTAAGAATTTAAGCAATTAATTGACTTGAATTCTTTATCTAACAAAATTTTGCATTTAAAAAATTGGAATTATATCATATATTATATATTATTATATATTATATGATATTATATGATATTATATGATATTATATGATATTATATGATATTTATCTGAATTAATATATTTTAAATATTTACAAGGCAATTTGTAAAACTAATGCATATGATACCGGCAAAGTTTAATCAGGATATATTTATTTTAAAAAAATACGACTTGAAATTATTTTGCATATATCAACAAAAAAAGTTTTAGTGCATTCAGAATTCAAGCAATTAATAAATTTAATTTGAATTCTTTATCTAACCAAATCTTGAATTTAAAACATTGGAATTAAATAATTTATATTTATCTGAATTAATATATTTTAAATATTTATAAGGCAGTTTATGAAACTAATGAATGTGATTCCTGTTTAATCAGGATATATTTATTTTCACAAAAAATATGTGTTGTAAATTATATAGCACATATGAACAAAAAGGTGGAAAAGTTTTAAACAAATAAGTTTTAGTGCATTCATAATTTAAGCAATTAATAAACTGAACTTGAAATTCTTTATCTAACAAAATTTTGAATTTAAGAAATTAGAATTAAATTATTTTTATGTATCTGAATTAATATATTTTATATATTTATAAGGCAGTTTGTGAAACTAACGAATGTGATTCCAAGATTAAGAGTAAATTTATTTTCAAAAAAAATTTGTTGAAAATTATATAGCACATATGAACAAAAAGGTGGAAATGATTTAAACAAATAAGTTTTAGTGCATTTAGAATTTAAGCAATAAATAAACTTGACTTGAATTCTTTATCTCAGCAAATTTTGAAGTTAAAAAATCGTAATTAAAATTATTTTCATTTGTAAGGATTAATATATTTTAATATTCTATTATTTAGTTTATAAAACAGTTTCTGCATCTAATGAATGTGATTACAAGTTCAATCAGGATCATGTATAATTTCAAAAAATTATGAATTATAAATTATTTTGCATATGTGATAAAAATGTGGAAACAAATAAGTTTCAGTGTTTTAAGAATTTAAGCAACTATCAAACTTGATCTTGAATTCTTTATCTAACAAAATATTGAAGTTAAGAAATTGGAATTAAAATAATTTTCATTTATAAGGATTCATATATTTTAATATTTTATTATTTACTTTATAAAGCAGTTTCTGAATCTAATGAATGTGATTACAAGTTCAATCAGGATATCATATATATTTTCAAAAAATTATAAAATTATAAATTATTTTCATATGTGATAAAAATGTGGAAACAAATAAGTTTCAGTGTTTTAAGAATTTAAGCAACTATCAAACTTGATCTTGAATTCTTTAGCTAACAAAATATTGAATTTAAAAAATTGAATTATTTTATTTTATATCAATAAATATATTTTAATATTATATTATTTAGTTTATAAAGCAGTTTATGAATTTAATTAATATGATTACAAGTTCAATCAGGATATCATATATATTTTCAAAAAATTATGAATTATAAATTATTTTCATATGTGATAAAAATGTGGAAACGAATAAGTTTCAGTGTTTTAAGAATTTAAGCAACTATCAAACTTGATCTTGAATTCTTTATCTAACAAAATATTGAAGTTAAAAAATTGGAATTCAATTATTTTCATTTATATGAATAAATATATTTTAATATTATTATATTTAGTTTATAAAGCAGTTTATGAAACTAATGAATGTGATTACAAGTTCAATCAGGATATCATATATATTTACAAGAAATCATGAATTATAAATTATTTCTCATATACTTTAATAAAAAGGTGGAAGTTTTCTAAATGAATAAGTTTCAGTGTTTTAAGAATTTAAGCAATTATCAAACTTGATCTTAAATTCTTTATGTAACAAAATATTGAATTTAAAAAATAGAATTTTATTCGAATACTAAATTTTTTAAATCAAAATTCATATTAAATTAAATTATATAATCTTAGAATTTTATATATGCGTAAATTCAGTATATACAATTAAAATATGAATATAAATTCTATTTAAAACTCTTTTAAGATTTTATTTAAAACAGTGTAATTTAATTTATATGTGTATAAATTTAGTATATAAAATTAAAATAAGAATATAAATACCATTTCCAACTCTTTCAAGATTTATATAAACAGTTTAATTTAATATATTTGCTTTAATTTAATTTGATATATCAGCTAGCTACAACTATAATTTTCCAAATATAAATATATAAATATAAATAAATGATAGTTTCTTAAGCAAATTTCCGAAATGTTAAAATTTCAAAGTTATCTAATTTCTAATACAAAAATACAATATATTTCGAAAAAGTTTCCTAATGTGTATTCTATGTAATATTGTTATAACTACCATTTACTCGAAGAAAATATATTTAAAGTAAGTTCCAATACAACCAACATTTATAAAAAAAATTCTAATTTAAGTTCAAAGATAATATTGCTATACTATCAGTGTATTCTATGTAATATTGTTATAACTACCATTTACTCGAAGAAAAAATATTTAAAGTAAGTTCCAATAAAACCAACATTTATAAAAAAAATTCTAATTTAAGTTCAAAGATAATATTGCTATACTATCAGTATAACTTAATTAGTGAATAAAAAATAAAATAATATCTACGACTTGTAACATATTTAAAAAAAATATATTATAAAACTTCTATTAAATTTCAGACTAATCTAATAAATACAAATGTATTAAACTACACAACATTTGAACACATATAGCTCAGAATTTTTTTTTTAAATATCCTTTCGATTAATAATTACTCACATAGAAGAAATCTTAAAATTTCTGAGTATAAATTACTCTTAAATTTTATAAAATAAGATATATTAAACTATACAAAATACAATCTAAATGAGCTATTATTTATTATTATATTGAGTTACTGAATTAATCTTATATAAAATTATAGGATCATATATTTGTAAAATTGGTATTCGATTAAACTAAAATTGTATACAGCTCATACAATCTAATCAGACAGACTAATCTAATAAATACAAATGTATTAAACTACACAACATTTGAACACATATAGCTCAGATTTTTTTTTAAATATCCTTTCGATTAATAATTACTCACATAGAAGAAATCTTAAAATTTCTGAGTATGAATTACTCTTAAATTGTATAAAATAAGATATATTAAATTATACAAAATACAATCTACATGAGCTACTATTTATTATTATATGAGATACTGAATTAATCTTATATAAAATTATAAGATCATATATTTGTAAAATTGGTATTCGATTAAACTAAAATTGTATATAGCTCATACAATTTTAGTTTAATCGAATACCAAATTTACAAATATATGATCCTATAATTTTATATAAGATTAATTCAGTATATCCTAAATATTAATATAAATTCCATTTAGAATAGAAAATAAATGTAATCAAGATGTATTAAAAAAAGTGATAGATAGCGACCAAAAGACTTGGGGGTCTTCATTTTCATTAAACCTACCATAAATTTCATAAAAAGCTCTATAGAGATCGTAATTTCCAAACAAAAAGCTTATTCTATGATTACACTAAATATATAAGTTTAGAATTAGTAGCTTTATAATGCAATTGATGCTTCTGAAGCATTACAACGCATAATTCTGGAAATATCCTAATGGTAACTGAAAGACGCCGTTGACCGGTCGATGCTCCTTTGTATTTTGATTTACCATGAACACAATAAAAATTATTTAATTTCAATGAGTCTTTAAAAATGCAAATTCCGGAGTAGCTAACTGTATGTACGTAAATAATTATTATTGAAAAATATTCTGCATTACATAAATTGTGCCGGATTTATGCCTTTATTCTCACACGGAATTCATCAAGTTTATGTATACATATAGAATATTTAATTAAAATTATAATAATAATCTTATTATTGATGTAGTTAGTAACGGGATTTTTCACACGGAAATGATTCACACTATAAAAATAGTTTATTTCGATATTTTACTAGTAGTTATTTGAAACCATTTATAACTAGCTATCGACCTTCGACTTTCGGGTCCTTTATATAATATATAAATAATATTTTTTAATTTTTATATAATAATAATAATATTATATTTCTATTATTTAGAAATACACACCTAGGTCTAGGTAGCCCCTAGGTTAATATTACAATGTGATCAAATATAGATCAATGAGTAATTTTGTTCCAAATTAAATTATTAGAGCCATAAAACTTATATTTAACGAAATATTAATTAGGATATTTATTTAAAAAAGTCCTATTACCTTAGAAAAATAAATCATATTTGATGAAGGGATTTATAGAAATTTGAAAATAGCTAAACAGTTAGTTTAGTTTTAGTCCTTCAGAAAAAAAAAATATTTAAAAATTTATTTGTAATAAAAATTAAATGCTGTCAAATTAGCACTTATATTTCAATAGTACAAATCCAAACAAAACAAAAAAAATTATAAATTTAGACGATTTTGCTTCATTCATATTATATTTTATATATCTATAGTCAGGGCCGTAACACATACACATGCCCAGGGTCCATAAGGAAGGGGGCCGAACAAATCGATCGAACAAATTCTTTATTAATTCATTATATTTAAAAAAAAACTGTACTCATTTCAACAACTTTTTGGGTATATAATGGAATTAAATGGTAAAATATGGTTACATATTTGATCTAATACAATCATTATTTATATATACTAAGGCTTATGTCTCATCTATTTGCAGCATACGCTGACCTTTATTTTGCAGAGACTAGTCAGTCAACTGGAAAATCCCACTGTCGGGGTTTAATAAAAATCCTTGATAACTAGTTTATTTAATTAATTATGGGGAATTTTATCAAAAAAAAGATCCTGGGGTTGTACATTTAAATTCATAATGGATAAATATTTCGGCTGTGGATTCCTATAATGTATTGAGTTCTTATTACTTATTTTGCCACCATAAACAATATGATGAAAAATATCCTATTGAAATTAATTTATTATTTATTTTTACTTATTTATAATAGCATAAACTCACTTTAAACTCGGTCAGTATTACCAGTATATTACTCTAATTATTCTAAAATTATTGACAGTATTACTAATCGTGTAAGTTGTAGTATTCATGGACTGAACAGAATATTGAGGTTAATCCGAATAATTTCTAATCTAAGCATCAATACTTCAATATATCAGACTACACCCACACATAATATTCATATATAAATTATACTGCATTATTTGATGGCTCGAAGTCTGGGGGGATATTGAAGAAAAAATTGACAATATGGAATCATCGTGAAAGGTTGATAAAAATTGTTTTGACGATTGATACAATTACTGACAGTACCAGAAATGACAGTTTTATTGACTGTAGCCGCTTTCGTTTATCGTTCCCTAACTGTTCCGGGCTGTACTAAGCCAGCTAATACTAGCTCGGAACAGCTCCCGAACGATAAACGAAAACGGCTTGTATAAGGTGCCCTTTAGAGTAATGTTTTAAATATATTAATATCTACACACATTTCGCATATACGAAAAAAAAATTAAATATAATTTATATTTTCGATAAAGAGCCTAATTATTACACTGAAGAAGCCTAAACTAAATTATAATATGTTCTGTTATGTCCTTACATTTAAAGTACAGTTATAAAATGTATGAAGCATAATTAATTTGGAAAACTAATTATAAAATGCTTAAAACAAAGAAACGTGCGCGGAACTGTAGCAATTTGTAAAAATAAGTAACGAGATCCTGCTTTATACTTAAATTAATTCAAGTACTACATTGTTTTGTGGCCACCGCATGCATATATGAGATACAGTCACGTACATCCGTGGGCGCTTAAAATTGGTAATAAATAATACACACAGACACATCTCGTAAATACGCTTACAGATATTATATAACCACGAAGAAGTTTCATATTCAAAATAAGATTAATATTTATTACACCTTTAAGCCACAAATTGCCATCAATTTTATTCGCACGCTTTTTTCTAGTTGTGTGTATAACAATTACTACTAATACATGTACAGTTTTCGCAATGTGTTTCCACATAGGATGGGACGTTTATTTAGTCGTTATGATAATAATAATAGTTTATTGCCATCAAAGTAGAATAAAATGTGTGTGCCCGCCGAGGTTAATTGTGCCAGTAATGCGGGGTGGGTAGGTCAGTTCAGTGTGCCAATGCCCACTTGCCAAACCTGCCCGAAAATTAATCTTTTAACACGAATACAAACGTGTTCTGGAAAGTCGCGCTTCATTCACGTACAGGCGAGGGCAAAAAATTAATGATTTCACGTTGCGGTTTGCGCGAATGGGATTTCCTTCGCGCATTATTGTTTTAACTGGAACCGACCGGAGAAGAGATATGTGGACGTGGGAACCTGGGGTCTAACACGGGGATGCAAAGTGCGTTGGCAAACACGAAGAGAACAGCAAAGAGAGGCGTCCGTTTACTTAAGCCGACTGTTGGCGTTCCTTTCGATGGGAATTAATCAATTGACCGAGGACTTATTCATTAGTATTCTGTATGGACTAAGCTAGATTTATTTATAACCGGCGCGCGTTTCCATTGTAAATTTGGCATTTGCTGTGAGCTGTGGGACACACACGCACCCGGCGACCGTCTGCTCTACTTCTAATTGGAATTTTAGATTTTTTATTCAAAAACATTCCAATGGGATCAAGTTTTTTTTATATATAAGTAATTTAATTGCTACCGAATAATGCATTAAGGAATTAATTTATTTAAATCATATATATGTAATGAAATCACTGCTTGTAAAGCAGTTGATTTGCAATTAAAATATTTAAAAAGGAAGCCGTTTGAATTATCAACGGCAATTTCGTTTGAAAAAGGAGCTGGAAAAACATCTGCGTCGGTCGTTAAGTTTACTGACATTGATTTTTAAAATTGTTCCGATTCATCCTGCTCGCGAAGAGTCATTAGCGACACATTTTTTTATTAGGTAATTTCATCAAGGCTGAATTCTCAAATAATCATTCCGCGCTCACTGAAACGAGTTCTTATTTTCCTTACATCATTACACTCGTTTTCCTTGATGATTCATTAAAACATATATACGCGCGCTTTTTCGCCATCCTTTCCAGCAGCAGCAGCCACCGCACCGTGTCATTGACATTGAACGTCAATACACCTGAGCCGTCGCCGTGTGCAGATATAAACATAGATTCCGCGTGATGTAACCAGTCATGAGGTATTAGCTATTAGCGCAATTTTCCTCCGATGCTCAATTCCGCGTTATTTATTGCATGCACCGCATATTCGCTCGTTGCTCCTAGAGAAGCGGGAATAAGAAAATCAATTTCGAGCGCAAATTGATGTTATTCGCGTGTCTTTTTTTTAGTTGTTTGGGATGGGATAAGTAGGGTCCGATGCGGAAGCCGTGTGTGGGAATCTATTTTAACGATTGCACACAAGTGCCAGTTTTGCTTTAACTTAAAAGGATACGCAAACAAGAACTACTTATACTAGTATAATCTATGTTTTGAACAACTATAATTTAAGATATAGGTAAATATATAAATCATATGGAGTGTTTCCCAGGGACCATCTTTTCTAATGGACCTCCTAATTTGTCATGTTTGACGTGTTTTAATTTAATTTTTTGAGCCTATTTATACTCATACAAACATTTACAATCAACATTTTTTAATTTTTGGTACGCTCAAGGTGAAGATGATCGTCCAGTCGCAATTTCTTCTTACTTTTCGTATTTATTTTTTGGTCTACGTTTTGATTCTTAATCTTTGGTTCATATCCGCAATGTGCGCCATTGGACCTCACCCATGGATCTGAAGAACCAAGGGTGTATGTGCTTCAGATGCGTATTGTTTTAGGCGGTCAGTAGTCCTGCTGCAAGTCCATTTGGATGCTGTCTTAAAAGTCGTTTTAGACAAGACACTTTCTTAGCTTAAAAGTTGTTGAAGAAATGATTTCATATATCCTCCTCCCATACAACTTGTACTTGACAAATAGAACGCGTTATATTTTTTCCATTCGATCTACCATCCAATTCAATATTTCAAATAATTTGCTGTATGATACGAGACAATCTAGATTGTCTCGCATCTTGCCTAACTTTTGAGTCAAGAAATTGTCTTGTCTAAAACGACCTTTAGACAATTGTTGTATTTATCGTTTGTGATTTTAATTTCTTGTTTGACCGTGTGGATCTTTTATTCTTGAAGAAGCCAGTTCGAGTATTTTTGGTAGATTAAGTATCAATCGTGGAACTTTGTTTTGGCTCTTTCTAGGATCTCAATGTTTGAGTTGCTTGCAGCACCCCAGAAAATGATTCCGTAATCCCACATAGGTTTTAGTCTTATACCTTAATATGTTGTTTTATCTATCTTGTACGCTATCCTATAATCCAGTACATTCGTCTGAGATTCTCCCCAAGTTGTAATCTTTATTACATATGTGTCTTTTCCATGTAAATCGCCTGTCTAGATGTATGCCAAGGTATTTTGTACGGTCTTCTTGTGGAAACTGTTGATTATTATTAGGAATACTGGGGCACCTGTTTATTTTTTTAGTACGTACGTTGTTTGCTTTTTATTATTAACGGTGAGTACAGAGCCTAGGCTCTGTGCACTTCGGCCCTTCATGGACCTATTGTGCCCCACACAACATCCATAATATAGCATATCATGGACGTTATGGAGGACAGAATAGGCCGGGTCAACTTTTTGTAGAAGTTTCCCGACTAGCGTTGGATTCGAACCACCAACGTTCCGTACGCAATGGCTTCAGACCGCCACCTTAGACCACTGCGCCACGAACCGCCTCTTACGTTAAATGGGTCTATATATTGTTATTATTATTATAAATAATTTAGACAACTTCCGAAATTAATTTGTTATTAATTATTTAAAACTAGCAGCTATTATTTACTGATAATTATGACGAATAACTAATTAATGCCACTCTTCAGGCGTTATTAATTAGCTTGATTATGTTGTATAAATTTTTTCTTAAGATCTTTAATGTTATCCTTGTAAAATACACCATTTTATTATATCAAATACATAGATGATATAATTAAACGAGTTAATTGCGTGGTTGTTTGTTGTTTTGCTACATATTTATCTGATGTGTCTTTTTAATGTTCTGCGTAAAAATAGCCATACAATGTGATAATTCAAGCGAATAATCGGAGAACGTACAATTAAAATTACAATAATATCATTTCTACGTGCTAAATAAACGTTTGATCTTGATAGGGCTTTCAATTCATTCAGGCGATGCTGATTCATATTGTTCTAGAAACGTAATACAGGCGAACTGATAAACAGGTTTTAACGAATTGTACTACGCAATGGTAAAAGATTTTAATAACATTTATTATATATTATAATATTATTATTTATCACTGATAAATGTTAGTATGTACATAAAAAAATTATGGGTTTATTAAATTTTATATTTTATGACTATACACTTTAAACTGACTAGGTTATAAATTAATTATAACATAATTATTTTATATAAATACAAATCATTATGTTACTTTCCATGCTAATTTTTTTGTTTTATAATATTCTAATATCATATAATATTTATATAATAATGGAATTGTGATAACGTGAATGAAAATTATAATGTAGTTTTTCAAGAAAATTACTTTGGGTAATAATAAACATGTTTCTGATTAGAGTAGGATTATGTTTATATTTTTAGTTGATGTTTATATGTTTTAATAAATATTTTAATATCATTTAATATTTATATAATAATGGAATTGTGATAACGTGAATGAAAATTATAAAATAGTTTTTTCAGAAAATTACTTTGGGTAATAATAAACATGTTTCTGATTAGAGTAGGATTATGTCTATATTTTTAGTTGATGTTTTCGTGTTTTAATTCTCTGTATGACACGGCGGAGTTTTTCAGCCGCATTGACGCTTTTAAACAAATACACATTCACTTCATGTGATTTTTTCCGATAGAATCGAATTCGGATTATCGACGGTCCGAATTTTTGACGTCGGGATTATAGACAGTCCATAATCCGGAATCGATTGTGACTAAAAAAAATCGCATGAGGTAAATATTTATTTGAAAATTGTATTTTACCAATGCTCGAGACGGTCTACGCCTCTACCCACATGGCATCTGAGCTGGATGAAATGAAATATTTAAACGATCCAGTTTTGATCAAAAAGTCTAAAAACTATATTATTCAACCAACCATACAGTTTACATAGTAATGCATATATTATCCAAGTTAAATTCAAAACAATACCATCAGAGTTACATATTATTTGTTGATCTTCTGGGTGGTTACCGATAGCGAAAGCAATTGAAATGCAAAAAGCCTACTAAATTCGCCGTAACGATTTCCCTTTGTTTATCTCAAGACAAATATTGCCTCGCTATCTAAATGCATGAACCAAATTTAAAATCGTCCAATCCAGAAAATAATGGGATCGGAATGACAACGCGACATCCTGCGTCGTAAAGGCAACAATCCAGAGCATTACGCCATATCAGAAAACCATAAAACTCGCGATACCAAAAATCGTCGTTGCAAAGTTATGCTAATCCCGATTTTACGGCGGCGGGCGGCGTATGCAATAATTCGCGTGGCCTGGTATTAAAAGCGTCCCGCCGTTCGTTCGGCGCACCACAAATAAATAATACAGTACACGTCTGATTCAGAATCCGGTCTTACCGTTGCTTTTGGCAGTTCTGTTTATTACCTTTCACTGCGTATCCTACACCATCTCTGAAACACAACGGTGTTCCGCGAGAGACGACAAACGCCCAAATAGATAGGCATCGATATTCCACTCCCTATCGTGCGTATATTATGTAATAGCTGGTATTGTCGGCGAAAATATGTTATGTTATGGTAATACATTTGCGATAGGTGGTAATTTCCTTGTCCCTCGCTTACAAAACATTAGATTCTATAGTGCAATTACATTATTATATTTATTTGCACATAAATAAATAAATATTATTTTAGACAAATACCTCAACAATTCAAGAAGTTAATACATACATATAATAATAATCTTTATTATTTCATATATTTTAATTCATTTAACCATAAAAAAATTGCGATGTTCAAATATATATATATATATATATATATATATATATATATATATATATATATATATATATATATATATATAATATAAGTTAATATCTTTGAATGTGTAAAATATAATTATACTAAACTATCTTATAGAGATTTTGTTAATTGTACGCAACCTTAAAATAGTAATTTTCATTATATAATTATATTAAGATTATTATAAACTAATCATTTAACGTGTAAAGTCAATATACAAAGATATCTGCCAGTACGTTACAAAAATGATATGCACGAAACAAGAAAGAATCACGGGAAATCAATAGGAGAAATACAAAAAAGTAAACAAAGACATAAGCAAACGACTAAGAAAAGATCGAAGAGAATATAAAACAAAATTCGTAAAGGACACTATAGAAAACAACAAAAATATGAAGGACCTCAACACAATACTATCTTTAGATTCACTTACTAAAAAAATCCATTATTTGGCATATTCTACACTCACAAAAATACTTCACTTCGCACGTACACAACCCACCCTACCATCCTCCGTCCCTCACCCATATCCTCTCCTACGACAGTCTTCTGCAGATTTCTACGCCACTCCCGTCCTCTTTTAGCTATTCATCACTTTCTTTCCTACCCCCCACACTTATTGCTCAGGTTCCACCACTAGTCACCCCCTTTACATATTATACACGCGGTGTACCCATCCATACTTCCCTTCCCCTGTCTTCCGACCCACACCTCGCTCGTGCCATGCATACCTTCACCTCTCTGCTTAACCGTAACCTGGTTTTGTAGCCTAGGGGTAGTAGCCCCCGTCCCTACCACGCCGCATAGTTCGGATTATAGGAGCTCTTATTCAATCTTTTCTGTTGCTCTACCACTCATCCCTCATTACTTCCGTGATCTCAGTTCGCACGCTTCCCCCGCAGCTTAGTTTCGCATCCATACACATCTTAGGCCAAATTCATACATAGGAGGCGAAGAGGCGAAGGCGCGGTGCCGGCGCGGCGAGAGGCACGACACTTTCACGTCCCCTTTATATAAACATATGGTGCAATGCCCACTTAGATGACGAGGCGCGGGCATTTGTCCCTTCACTGCATATGGACATCGCCTGTGTGACGTTACGCCTGCATCTCGCATATACCGCGCCTCCGCTCGACGCCGCTTATGTGTGAATTGGGCCTTAGACATACCCACTCTTTCATATATCCGTCCTCCAAAAGCTCTCTGCCCTACCGCTATCTTATCTCATCCATACCACGCGCACTAGACTTTCGTCCTCCTGCATCCTTTTCTCAAACTTAACCACCCTTCCACACTTCTCTCACAACATACTCATTTGGTTCATCTTTTACAGAAGGATCAGTAAAGCGGTCGAGCTTTCTAGTCCCATCAGTTTCTTTAAAAACCATCCCTGCCCCATTCCACCAGATCCCACTATCTTGCACTCCATACTTGTACTCGGTATCGCAGTATGGGCTTCACGCATGCATCCCAAGTCTTACATGCAATTTCTATATCTACGTTCTACCATTTTCTCCTTGCTATCCCCTACGCCAATATCGCTTTTGCTTGCACCCATCCACAGAGTATTTCCTACACTCACCTCCGCAGTTAAACCTTCACTTGCTAAATGAGTAGACGTTTTACAAAACGTCTGATTTTACCTTTCGCCTTTGACTTATAAAACATATCATATAGTGAAGCTTTGTTTGTAGTAGTGAGACAGATATAGAAGGGTGCAAACAAATTTGAGAACAGAAGAACATAAACTAAATGTTTCATGTTTTGTAGATGTAATAAATCTGCATGAAAATGTAAAAGTATTTGTAATTAACGTAGTTCATGTCTGTAAACTCGGTAACGTCTTTATTAACGATGTTAAAAATTAGAGACGTAAACGTTTTTCATTATCTTCTAACGTTTTTCCATCAAATTTTCATATGAAAATCTGATAATATTCGCGGTAAACTCGGTAACATTTGTAAAACATATATACGTGTGATTCCACCTCTTAGCAATACATACCAAATGAGTGTGCATTGCTAATTGATGTGGTGCCGCCAGATGGCGTTTAACTTTCCTCGTAGAGAGTTAGTTGTATAAGTTTCGGTAACATTTATTTAGAAATGCTAGAAAAATGGTTTGTGTCCAAATGTATGATATCAGAGAAATGGATGATTAGACATTAGATTATGTAGTCCTACCGTATTCTGAAAGTATTGGAAATGAACGTTTTTTTTTTTATTATTAGCAATGCTACAAATATGAGTATATGCGGGCCTAGGCTTAGTGGATTGATGGCTACTGTGTTATTATTTACATTCAAAATTTTAAAAAACAGCAAAATCAGAAGAGAATAGAAAAACTTGTTCATAAATATCAAGTTATTTTTTAAATAGCATTTGTTTTGGTGTACTGATACTGTGTTAGCATTTACATTCAAAACCTTAAAAAAAATCAGCCAAACCAGAAGAGAATAGAAAAAAAATGTTCATATCTACTTTTTTAAACAGATTTTTTTGCTGAACTCTGAAAGAGCCCTAGCATTTTAGTTACTAGGCCCTATTACGTGAATAAGTAAGAATGTTATTCCATGCCTTGAGGAGAAAAAAAACTTGTATGTTTATAGGGCTATCGGCCAGTTTAATCACCTGGTATTTACTTTAACTTCACAGAAAACCTCTGAAAACTGTAAAAGGTGAAAATTCGGCTCCGTGTTGTTTAAACCCACAGTCTCCAATGCTCAGAACGAGACGGAGTCTCATGGAGATTTTGAGAATCGGCGAATTTTCTTTTCGCTATGCCATGTCAACGTTTGTCATTTAGCTGCATTTAGCTAAACATAAAGTAAATCTATTGTTCTTTAATCAGAAGAAACCCCGGATTAGCTAGTACTTTTTGATCTTATACTTTTCTCTCGCATCTTAAAACAAACAAACTTGTTTTATTTATTATTTAATAATCAATTATCACAAAGTAGACGTAACAACACAATCCCTTTTTTCGTTAGATATTAAACTAACTACATTGTTTTTACAGTGTATATTTTCTAGATGTTTCAACACAATTATAAAATTATTTTTCCAAATCGTTTGGAGAACGGTACTTTTTCATTGATCTGACATGCCGGACTCTTCATTTCTATAAGCGACATCAGCAGTAAAAGTGGTAAAAGTTGCTGTTTATGGCATTCACAGTGGTAGGTAAATTAATTCAATAACAGGATAACTAAAGATTAGGATAATTAATATATCATATTTAATTAAGCGAGACATTAATGTACATAAACATAGAAGTATAATCAAATACGTAACTCGTAATGTCTTTTGGAACTAAAAACAAATAAGAAAAAAATAATAATATAAAATATTTTTGGGTTTGATATTTATGTAAATCCACGTGCGCTTTCATATATTGGTTGTTATTTGTAATTACTAATTCATTGTTATATTAATTATTGTTATATTTTTATGTTTATATATATATATATATATATATATATATATATATATATATATATATAAAGGCACCTTACACGATCAATATTACTGTCAATATTTTAGAATAATGACAGTATTACTGTACGATAATATGTTTAAAATGTTTCTTATTCTAAAATGTTGCCAGTATTACTCATCGTGTAAGGTATAGTAATGATGTAATGAAGAGAATATTGATCTTTATCCGGATAATTGATTACTTGATAGATATAAAAGGAGGATTGAAGCAAATATTGACAGTAGTAGGATTGGCAGTATTATTGACCGTGTAAGGTGCCTTATATACCAACATTGTATGAAATGTATTTTTGTATAATTAAGGAATGTGTAATCAAATAAAATCAAAAAACAAATAGCATATATTAATATGACATTTCATAAACGAAAATTAACTATGGGTTGACATTAATGTTAAATTACGACCGCTTTGTAATATTTGTATAATCAATTATTTATACATTTAGTGTTGTAGTTTTGTTTACTGTCCTCAGTGAAAATAATATGAGCTTGAGGCGTTTTCTAGAGATCAACCTATAAAATAATATAATTGCTTATAAATTTTAAAATCCATTATACAGAATCCACTTTCATCTAAATGTACCGAGGATAGCCTGATTGTCCAAGTTATATAACACGTATGTAATTTTTCTACGTTTATATTCCTTTGGCAAACACTGCGTCGTGTTGATAACTAAAATGGATTACGGCATCGTGTAGTTTTTTTCCTCCGGCTACTTTAAACAAGGGCTCGGCCGTTTCTCGTCCAGTACTTATACTTTATGTAAATATTAGCCGGCACACGGATGAAAAGGAGGAAACTCTCCGAGGCAACAGTTAAATCTTAAAACAATCGGTGCAATCGGCGTGCACATAAGGTGAAACAGTTATTGCGTTATTATTGAACAAACCATTTGCTATATAGGCGAGCTTTTATGTGTCGATAATTAAAACCCAATACGTACGTTAGAAGCACGTGGGAACCTAATCTTTTTAATAAATATAAATCGCGTCGGTTTGATTGCAACCATTCCCTTTGTAATCGCGATATTAACATGCCGATTCCATTCCGAAGACAATGTGGAATTAATTGTATAGCAAATTGTGCATTGTACTCCTTCTGGAACGGCAATAGGATTACCAAAATACCCATGCTATCTCTAGTACGTAAAGAACTGCACCATCCCCATATAAAGACAAATTCACTGTTCCTCCATCATTGTTGCGGGTAACCACTAGCCGTTTCAGATATAGCATTCCAATAGCTAACCATAAATATCTTGCACCTCAACTTGGAATCTCAATCAGTTATTGTGCGCCGCGTGGTGTAATGGATGTATGTCTTTCCGAGAAGACGCTCGAGGTGCAGTGCAGAATGCGGTAACGTCCGCCTGTGCTGCAGCCGCGCGTTTCTTATACTCTCGTACTGTTACTTTCAAGTACCGTTCGTAATGCAACTTTTTAATTCCAATATCCGAGCGCGGGCAATGGAAACAAACACGAAAAAAAAAACCGGGAGAATACCGAACCGCGCGGGACACTTGCATTGAAACTGGAATCCATCTAACCGAACAAGGCAATTATGCCTTTCAGCTAAGCAAACACAAGGCAGGCGATTTAATGGTTTATTAATGCGGTTTTATGTGTGAGCTGCCTCCACCTGTAGCTAGTGACGTAACTAGGTAATGGATGGGTCTAGCTAAACAATAAATATATTGCACACACGGTATACTGGATGATTGTAGGTCAATTATTTATTTATTTTTTCGGGTTTTATGTTGATTGTTTACTTTAACAGTAATACAACTGAAGATATAAGTTATGATTAGTAGGTTATACAAATGTGTTGACCACAGAAGTGCGTTTTCTGTGCCATACTCTCAAGAACCGTTAGCTATAATGAATTGCACTATAAAACGCTATACCACAAAATCTGTACCGCATTCTGTATATGGTAATAGATTTTTTTAAAGAGTTAAAATAATACTTTTTATCATGAATGTTATTTTAAATATATATTAAGAAACTACAAATATTAGTGTTGATAGCAAAGAACTGCTTTAAAATAGTAATAGAAAACAGAATCCATTCGATAACTACATTTGTTAAAATAGTTAAGTAGTAATAGAAGCTAGATTAATGAGCTTATGGCAGTACATTAAGCAAACGACAGTTCAATACAATTACATATTAAGGCGTTAAATCAATTTAAGTGTTTAGCAGCAGACTGTAACTATATAAAGACCAAACAGCAGCAGTACGTCTATACATGCAACAATGCAACAGATTACGCTCGCGTGGACCACCACAATGTTGTCATCGTTTTTGGCCTATCGGATCTCACATTAATGAAAACATATATTACCAATTATTATTGCTAGAGCTTATTTATACAGAGTGAATCGAGGGCCGTACAGGCCTATTTTATGAACTATGTTCTTATTTTCGCTGTTATAATTTACCAAAATATGGCTATTTTCAACACTTTATTAAACTAATTTAGAATTATGTTTTTGAAAAAAATACTCTGAACGGCCCTCGATTACTTATTCTCTTTCCATGTAATAGTAGTTTAGTGATTCTATATCAAAACATATAGCCGTGAGCCGTCAGGAAAAAAGTACTATAATCGACGCTTGCAAATATAGTAATATTTCCATTATATCACCTCACGGCTATATGTTTTGAGATAGAACCACAAAACTACTATTACATGAACAAGGAATAAGTAAATGAGGGCTGTTCAGAGTCTTTTTTTCAAAAACATAATTCTAAATTAGTTTAATAAAGTGTTGAAAATAGCCATATTTTGGTAAATTATAACGGCGAAAATAAGAACATAGTTCATAAAATAGGCCTGTACGGCCCTCGAGTTTTTTTTTTTGAAAAAAATATTTTTTTTATTAATTTTAAAAAAATGTTTAAAATAACCATACTTTGTTAACTTATAACGGCGATCATAAGAACATATTTAATAAAATAGGCCTGAACGCCCTCACTTCACTTTTTATAAATAAGCTCCAGCAAAAATAATTGGTAATATATGTTTTTTAATGCGAAATCCGATAGGATAAAGACGACGACAAAATGGTAGTGGTCCAAGTGAGCGGATTCAGTTGCTTGGTATTGACATGTTTGGTGTATAGTCTACTACTGCTGTTTCGTATTTATGTAGTGTACAGTGTACTAGTAAACACTTAAATTTGTCGAATGAATCAAATTGAGGATAAAAATAATAATGGTGTGCGAGGATTATCGACTGTTGAATAATGTTTTTAACATTTAGTATGTCGCAATCAATTATAAAAAACTTAATTGAGAATTTAAAACATAGCCTATAATCTCCAATAGATTAATTGTGAAACCCTTTTGAGATTTTAATCTATCTAAAAAAAACTTTTATCTATGTAGGACTATCAGCCATGCTTTTCCACGTGTCAAGGGAGAAGTTCAGAGGAATTTAATCAGCAAGTATTTACTTTAAATTCCAGAAAATCTCTTAAAAATTGTGGAAGGTGATTCGCGAAAATTCGCCCCGATGGGGATCGAACTCACCACGCTCCCCATGCTCAGCACGAGACGCCTATAACCACTCGGCCACTGAGCGGGTATCTATTTATATTAATCAAACTATCAAAAATATTATTTTTCAAAATATTGTTAAATTAAGCTTTATTATATTTGCAAATTATTATGCCGTTCTGGGCTTTTGTCTCAAATGTATGTAAGTGCATGCAATTTTAGGTCAGTGTATTTGCATATAGCAAATGTATGGTCAAGTATTTATGTGTAAAACATGTTGCAGTATACAACAGCCTTATTATTTTACCCATTAGTATAAGTCACGTTACATAAATTATAAAACAATTCATGCAACATTTCTGCATAAAAACTGATTTCAGGTTGATCCATTTACTGAAAACAGAGAAACGTTTTTAAGTATTTATTTGGAACATATGTTATAGTATGAAACCGATTTATTATAATGTCTATATGTAGTATTATATTATTATATAAGTATTGTATACTTCAATCAACATTATTATAAAGTCACATTAGATAAATTATAATTATAATAATGCTTTATTTCCACAGCTATATCCATAGATAGAAAGCATAAAAAAGTAATAATAATAAGTCATAATAAATATAAATAATTTAAAAGAATGAATAAATATTAAAATTACTAAATTATATTAAATCTAAAAACTCATTAAAACGATTAAAGCAAAATTGCTATATAAAAACTTATTTTATATAGCGCCTCAATAAAAATCTGGTTGATGCATTTCCTGAAAAGGAGGAAACGTTTTTAAGATTACGCCCGCTGCTCGCAGCCACATAAATAATGCAGTAGAAGACGCCGCCGGCTGCTATTTACCCATCCTTTTATTTTTAAAGATTTGGGGGATGTCAAAATATGGCAAGAGGATTACGCTTTAGTGGCCGCAGATGTTTTCGTTCGGTAATGTAATCCAGTGCGGAAGATTGTGTAAATGCCCCGGAGGCGCTGACAGACGATATCCTCTTTCGGTGAAGATGAAATGCCGGTTTCCGAAAGTTAAATACGCCATAAATCCACGCCACAGAACCGTTCTAAAATAATCAAACACTAAATCTGACTGTGGTAGCAAAGTCGGACGTAAAAGTATATGAGGGATTTGTATGGTGTGTTTGTTGGATTTCAATCCATCAAATACTAAACTGCAGTAGTACAACCAATAAATTATTTTAATAGTTCTTAATTATTGTCAGAAAAAAATATATAAAATATATCTTATAGTAATCGGCCAATACCCTTATTATATATGAAATTTGTCTTTAACTCTTTGAACAAATTTTATTGGAACGCCCTTTGTAGGTCGTGAAAAGGCTTTTTACATTTTGTGGGAAGCGGTAAGAGATAGCAGAAACTACGTAGAGGGTACTAGTAATTCTCTATAAGCTTGCAATTTGAATTATCCTTCGAATAATTTGATAATAAAATTAAAATATTAATTTGAATTGAATACTAACCAACTGCACGTCATTAGGTGGCATAAATGGTCCCTTATAGACTTCCGGTAAAGATATTTATAATTAATTAATGTTAATTTGGTGATACCACGTCTCTTCTCAACTAATGAGGATTATTCCATATCGGCTATGTAATGTCACTATTGGCTAAAGTGCCTTTTCTCTATTTGCAATACTAGCAATTTAATTCTATATATGGAGTATATATTATAAATTAAATGTAATTCTCAGGAGTATAGATAATTACAGAAACACCCTACAGTTTAAATTGTTTCATCTTCATCGAATCAAACCATGGTGAAGATTGTGAAAATACTTTCTTTCACGATCTTCAGCGAAAAAACAAACATGATTACCTATTTTGAAATAAAATTAATTCCGATTTCCGAATCACTGTAGTCTAGATTCATTATCAACAATCATTATTCCACTGCTTGAGCAATGCTCTGAATACCTCATTTCTGGTACAAAATGATTAGAAATACGGTTACGGGAATATATATATATATATATATATATATATATATATATATATATATATATATATATATTTATAAAGAGTGAATTTATATTTTAATCTTCATAAAGTGTATAGCCATGAAACCCCTTACACGAAAAATATTCCGAGTATCTTCACCTCAATAATCATTACCTTAATAGAAGTTGAAAACCGAATCACTAGGGTTAGATGATCTTTTCTGGTCTAGCTGTGTTTAGGCGAGTCTATATAATCAAAAGATGAGGGGGGCAAGAAGTTTATTCTCTAATCAAAATACAAGGGAGGAATTAAATATAATACAAGCAATGTTCACATAAGTATAGGAAACATACAACTCTAATCTTGATACATTGAGAACTGGTGCGCATAACAAATCCATTAACCATGATTGTATTTAATTTTATTCTCTCTTATCTTTAATTTATGCAACTTGATGATTTCAATGTTTTGCTTGTACTTTTAATTTTCTCAATCTGCAGTTCTACTGTTTCTAGTTTTTTTCTCAAATATGCATACACTGTCGACATTACATTCCATTTTATTTTTGATTGCTATAACATTTAGTTATATTCTTTCACATTTACTGGTAACTGGCTTTAAGGGTAGCAACCTTATAATCCTTAATTACGACGCAACTTTTAAAATTTACGTTTTAAAATATCTGTCTTCAAAAGTAGTGAAGTTATTTGTGCATATCACTAACATTTTTAACTTCGATCAGTAACTGCTTGCTCAAAAATATCTGTTTTCCAAAAGAAGTGAAGTTATTCCCGCATACCACTAACAGTTTTAGCTTCAATCAAAGTAGGTACTTTAAAAAATGCTTCTAATCCTGATGATTTTCATACATTTTAATCATGTAATTAAGATTTTTGAATAATTATTTGAGTATGATTTTAACCGATGATATTTGAATCCTGAATATTATAAGCCTGACCTACTTTCCCTAAATCCATGCTCCGCTCCATTTTCAAATCTTAGCCACACATCATACAACCTATGGTTCCTATGCAATTCAAATTTTGCAGCACAATCCTTTCTAGCCTTGTTGTAGAACACGGCATTCTTTTAATATCATTAACTTCTCGAAGGTACTTTAAAATATGCTTCTAACCCTAATGATATTCATATATTCTAATCATGTAACCAATATTTTTTAATTCTGATTTGAGTATGATTCTGATCTACTTTCAAGCTAAATGTCTACTGCACTGCAGTTTCGCTTCATACTTTAAAAATGTTCCTTGGTACCATTTCTATTTCTTACCTACACATAGAGATAGGCAAGAATTGCAATTTTTAAATTCTACTCATTTTACTAAGATATTTGAATTCATGGATATTATGATTTTGACTTACTTGCTCCGCTCCATTTTTATTCCTAGTTACAAATCAGACAACCTGCGGATCTCATACAGAAGCATGTAATTCATATTTTGTAGGGCAATCCCATCTAGCTTTGTTATAGAGCACGTTATCCTTTTGATATCATTAACTTTTCGAAAGTACCTTCTAATCCTGATGACTCATAGATTCTAACCATGTAACTAAGATTTTTTAAAACTCAAATATGATTCTGACCTTCAAGTTAAATGTCTGTTGTATATTTTAAATCCTTGCTATGCTCCATTTTCAATTCTTAGAAATCTTCTTTCAGAATATATACAGATTTATATCACAGTTGCGTTTTGATATCAGTAACTTTCAGTCAATAACATATTTGAATGCATTTTCTTGATTCACTTCATCAATTAAATTCTTCTCACATTTGATAACATAAATTAATTTTAGTTATGACCTATTTTTTCTTGGCATCCGCGTCTTCCGCCAATTTCAGTATGGCCATTTTATGCACCTCCATACTCTTCTTATCAACCAAGAAATAATAAAACTCTTCCAATCTACGTTTCAAAACATTCACCTCATCCTGAAGACCACTATTAATATCAGTCATATCATTCAAATGGCTTTCAGCAATGTGCAGCTGTTCATTCAAAATCGTGATTTCATTCTGAATATTTCGCTTCTTATCAGCCTCCAAGTTGATCTTCTGTTGCATTTCAGCTTCATACTCTGAAACCTTCCACTGCCCCCTTTGCAATTCTCTATTCATAGGCCCTAAAATATTCTCTCTGGTATGCTTTAATTTCAGCCGCAAATCCGCTAATTCATCATACAACTTACGGTTCTCATATAAAAGCATGTAATTCATATTTTGCAGTGCAGTCCCATCTAGCTTTGTTGTAGAGCACGGTCTATTTTTGATATTCTCAACTTTCTTCGCAGCCTCTTTGAATGCAGTCATTTTACTCCGCAACGCATTCACTTCATCAATCAAATTCTTCTCATCCTTGGACAATTCCTTAATCCTTTTCATGTTCCGCACATCTGGATCATTTATGGAGAATACTGACATATTGCTCATGTCGGGTAACACCATCGGTTCCAGTTTTTGTTTATTACAATTGGAGCTGCATGGTAGAGTTACTAGTTGGTTCACATTTGCATCGGGCTGGTTCTGCGCTAGTTTGGCCATATTGAAGGCCATGACTGCCGGCATAGAGGCTTCCATTTGGTCGACCCTCGATTGTAAATCGAGTTGCTCTTTTTCCAGGTCTTCATTGCGGTCCTCGTACTTGTTAATGATGGCTTTCCAGAATTCGTTTTGCTTCTTGGATTTATCATCGAGGCTTGTATTACTACTCATTGCCCCCCGCAAAAAAAATTATACTGACAATGAATGACAGATTTGACATAAATGTGTCAAGTCAGATTATTAATAATGGTAGTGCGTGCAATTGGAATTAGCCAGAGCTATTGTTTTGGTCAGGAAAAAGTTGTATTTCGAATTTATGGTGTGATTTTTATAGCAATCGGAATCGGGAATATTGCATGAAATTGTACATCATACATGTGAAGTGATGCCAACTGAGTAGCACAAAAAATTATCTCATGAAGAAAATCTTAATAAAAAAAGAAAAAAGTAGAGGGCGCTGTTATGTCTAAAATATTGTAGATATTACACTTTAGTGATCTAAGAGTGTAATTAGTTTTACGCATAAGCATATTTGAAATTTCTATACAAAATACAAAAATAAATAATCTCCTATCAGCGCCAAGGTAGATGATTAGAGGAGTTAAATCGCCCAGTATTTACCTTAGCTTCATACAAAATAGTGCAAGATGATTCGCGAACATTGGCCCCAATGTGGTTCGAACTCATGCTCAAGCCGATGCTCAATACGGATGACGTCACTCGTCTACTGAACTGTGTGATTTTTTTTATTTTTCCGAAAATTATTTTATTAATAGTTGTGGTAACTTCACACTTTGAAACTACCAAATTTTTGAGCAAATGATCCGATTATAAAGTTATACGAAAAAGAAAACATGTTTCTACCTATTTCAACTCATTTTTAGCTATTAAGGTGGGGTTTTGTAGACATATAATAAGAAATAAGACAGTTGTTAAAAATAAAGATAATTATGGACTGTTTATGAACACAGAATAAGTGTAATAGTTTATATTATTATTTTTTTCACAATAGACAAACAAGTATTTCCTTATTCTCTATTTTATTTCATCATCCACCTATAGACTTAGTCTTAAATTGAAGTTACGTGTAACTAATGAAATACCAATCTCGGTTAATAAAATAATTCAGAGAAGTTCTCACATCGGCCAATCAATGGAAACTACATTTGCGTATACAACAGGAAAATGTAATGTCTCGCAGTTTCCTCGAATCAGCAACACCTCGCCTTTCTGTATTATGGATATTCTGCGAATATAACTCAATGGTAATATAAAATATTCATTCAGTAGGAATGCGAGTGTTTCTATTCGCATACTGATGACCAATATGGGATTGCATTAAAATTATCATCTGATTTATCAATTAGCGATAAGAGTCAAGAAAGTCAAGTTATTGCGTATAATAATTATTAAAGTAGTATACATGTAAACTAAACAGAAAATTACTATATACAAGAGGATTTTAAACTGAAATGAAAGATCATAGTGACGAATGAAAGCACTAATATAATCAGATGAATTCGGATTACTGAGTAGCACCAGTATATGAATAATAGAATAAAAGTATGTGAATAGTCATAATTTAAGTATTTCAAACACTTTTCAAATAGATAAATAGTATCTTCATGCCTAGAGAATAAGGTAAAAGGCTGTCGGATTTCGATTGCCGACAAATATCCTACGGCCCATGCTACTGGGGTCAGATACATTGCCAACTGTCGGCCGACACTTCTTGCGTTTTCTGACTAATCTTATTCACACTATTGTGTCAACTGGGTATAATAAAAGTTATTGTCGGTCTTTTTTATCACCATATTAAAGCTTAATAATAATATTCTCGCCATTAATGACAAAACATGCATGCAAATTATGTCCAATATAATTTCTTAACTTGATTATTGAATTTAAAATCAATTACTCTCATTAATAATCTTGTAAATACCACAACAATGCCTACAAATAATTAAACGACAGGAAGTCGTTTACAACTTCACGCAAACACGCCTAAAACCAACACCAAGTGATTACCAACATAAATGGCATATAAGTAATAACTATAATTCCGAATTAAACCTGCGGAAGGACAATGCGGTCTTTAAATCGGCACGGGTCTTAACGACATCCGCATGTGTCGCAAGCCCGAAATCTCGGCCGCTCCACAAAGCTGTTAACAACGGTTCGGGCCACAGACACGAAAATATTTGCCGCCGAATGAATGAAACCCACATGGCCGGGGCCGCTATTAATTATTCATGTCCTAATCCTGTGCTACAACTAACGTGCCGGTTACTTCGCGAATATTAAAACAGTATGAGAAGATAAATACTGTTAGATGTGAGTGGATGACCCTTAGATTTAGATCAAAAAATTTCCCACAATTGGCAATCTATAATTGTACTGAAACTTGTTTTAATATTTTAATACCCTGCCCGTCGGTGTTTCTTTTTGTAGTGTAAACGCCGCATTATTCCATATTTATTTAATCTGCGAGTAATAAATGCGGGTCGGTTTCGTTTTTTTATGGCATGTCCAGTCCAGAGTTGCATTAGTTATAGTTAACGGGCTTCTATTTTATGGACTCCTTTTTTCTGTCATCCTGCGAGAGAGCGCGCGCATTGTTGCATGCTGAACGATTTCACGTTAATTTTTTTTTTGTTCTCTGTTTCAGGACGCGCCATGTCGGCGTGGAGTTCAGGGTCGCAAGCCCTGATGGCACTGCTCGTGGTGATTCTGATACCTAGCATAGTACTCTCAGGTAATTATTGCAGAGATGCACGGGGTTTTAATGTAATTAGTGTTATGAGCATCGTTAGTATTAAAATTACGAATCAAGGTGATGTTATTCACAATATGTGTGCAGAGAAAAAAAAGTCGAGTGAAAAGAAGTGACCCTGGTGTCGATTATATCATCATGATTGAAAAAATATAATCTAGACAGAAAGTAAGGTTTCTATATATCTAGTGGCAAACCTGATTCTAATGTTTTATATCGCTGAACAGATTTAAAATTACAAATTGGGAATTATATATTCAAAGGATATTTTAACTACAACTAAAAATGAGAATCCCACCACAAATTACAGCGTTAGACCAACTATAATTCATTGACAGAAGGATTTGTAAGAATATTTCGAATTAAAGGTGGCATCACGTCTGTACTTTTCTTAACATTGTATTGTCCTCTGTCAATAAACTTGAACAAGTTTTTAGTAGCATAGCCATCTAGTAGCATAGCCATCTAATTCTTGTACCTTATAATATCTCTGAGAAAGTGTGGTAAATTGAATTACCACACTTTCTCAGAGATATTCATAAATATTCATTCTTGTTGTTGGTTCATAGTTCTGGCCCAAGAATATTTCTCATGAACTTCCTTTCTAGTACCTTTACTCTTTATTGTTCTTTTAGAGTGATAGTCATCGTTTTTGTCGCATACATTATTATCGGTCTTACCATTGTCTTGTAAACTTTAATTTAGTTTCTGATACTTATGGATTTGTTTCTTAAAATTGTACTATTTGCATAAACCTCCTATTCGTGGCCTGTTATTTCTCATAAATCTCATTTTGCTTTTCAATGTTGCTACTTATGAGTGTGCCTACCTACTTATAATTCGCTACATCCTCAAATACGTATTTACTATCCTACTTATCATTTTTTACTTATTTTTCCAATTCTTGGTTTTGTTCTCTTTTCTTTATTTATCTCCAGACCCCTCTTTTGTTCTTCTGTCACTATTTCCTTTAATACGATTTCCAATAGTTTACTTTGCATCCTTAGTACCATTACATTGTCAGCATATGGCATTTGCTATTAGTTCCATTTGTTCTTAAAGTTCCTCTGTTTTAGATCTTTCTTTGGGTGTATTCCAAGGCCTCGTTGAAAAGAGTGGCTGCTAATGTATCACCTAAATTGGTTTCAAAACTCTCTGTTGTTCACCCTTATCCTGTGTGTCCTCTTGTTCTGGATCTGCTTACTGTCATGGCAATTAATCTTCTTAGCTTTGTGGGTATATTAATTTCATATAGCGTTTCCATGAGCGTTTTCCTCTTAATTGAAGCAAATAATAACCTTTTATAATTTTGCCATTTTGCCACATTCGTGGCATATTCATATGCCTTTTTCACGATTTGCTGTTGATTTGCCGCTCATCAAGCCATACTGGTATTCCCTTATTACTTTCTTGTTATATTTCTTGAAACGATTTTGAAAGATCATCAATAATATTTGTATCCATTGTTTAATAATGTTATTCGCCTATAATTTTTACATTTCGTTGGATTTCTCCCTTCTTGTGTATTGTTATATAGTGCCCTTGTTCAGTAATTGATCAATTATTGTGTGCATTGAGTGCATGACGTAATTATGGTACCACGTCTATATTTTCGTACTCACTCTTAAGATTTGATGCCGCCATTAAAAGAGAATTCTGTAAAAGTCCCCTCTCAACGAAATTATGATTGATTTAACAGTAGGATTTTTTTGAGTTCTAGTGAAAATCTCTCGTTCAGATAGTGGTTTTAAATTCTCAAAGATACTTAATAAATTATATACGAGTTTTAGGGTAGTTTAGGGATATTAATTTGCAATAGATCCATAAACCGCTTAGATATCTTCTCAATACAATTACTATAAATTGTATTGAGAAGTTATCTAAAGGTCGTTTTAGATAAGACAATTTCTTGACTCAAAAGTGAGTCAAGATGCGAGAAAATCTAAATTCTCGCGTACATACAGCAAATTATTTGAAATATTGAATTGGATGGTAGATCGAATGGAAAAATATAACGCGTTCTATTTGTCAAGGACGAATTGTATGGGAGAAGAATATATGAATTCATTTCTTGAACAACTTTTGAGCTAAGAAATTGTCTTGTCTAAGGCCCAATTCACACATAAGCGGCGTCGGGCGCAGGCGCGGTGTAGGCGAGGCGCAGGCGCAGAGGCGATTGTGATGTACATATGCAGTAAAGGGGTGGACATTGCACCTTATGTTTACATAGAGGCGGCATGGAAGAGTTTCGCCTCTTCGCCTACCGTGTCTTAGGCGAATAGGCGAAGATGCGGTGCCGGCGCAGCGAGAGGCACGAGGCAAATGCCCGCCCCTCGTCACTTAAGTGGGCATTGCACCACATGTTTATATAGAGGGGGCTTGAAGCGTCGTGCCTCTCGCAGCGCCGTCACCGCGTCTTCGCCTAAGACACGGTAGGCGAAGAGGCGAAAGGCATAACTCTTCCACGCGGCCTCTATGTAAACATAAGGTGCAATGTCCACCCCTTCACTGCATATGTACGTCACAATCGCCTGTGCGACGTCGCGTCTGCGCCTCACCTACACCGCGCCTGCGCCCGATGCCGCTTATGTGTGAATTGGGCCTAAAACGACCTTAAGCTGCGAGTTGAAACCAGTTGTCACATTTATACTTTCCTTATGGTGCGAATTGTAAAATTGTATGTTTCAGTAATTGATCAATTATTACCTCATAGGGGCATGACTTCAAGGTGGTATCCCCTATATTTCATACTTATTCTTAATCACGTCTTAAAAATATGTAAGAAATATATGATGTACCTGTTTCCCGGATTCATTCAGTGATTGTCTCGTGAGTGCAGGACGCACTGATGGCATAACGTCTATATTTGTCTTGTCATACTCTTAAGACGTGATGTCATCCTTAAAAAAGAATATACTTCATTGTACATATTTTATTGAATTCTAGTGAGAATCTCTTGATCAAAAATTGATTTTAAATTCTTAAGAGCTCTTCCAAAATTAAGGTAGTTTGTGGATATTAATTCGCATAGTCTAGTAATTGTATAGAGAAGACATCGAAGCGGCGAGATGGAACCATATATGACATAATTTTCTTAAGGCGCCAGTTATAAAATTATATGTTTCAATTATTGATCAATTAGTGCCTCGTGGGGGAAAGGATTAAGAGTGGTATCAGTCTATATTGTTCTTAGTTAGTCTTAAGGCGCGTTGTCACCCTTAAAAATGAATCCTTACAAAGTCCTTTTTCTTCTTCTAGTACTACATATATTTTTTAATGGGTGTTTGCAACCACCTGTTGTTGCATCTCGTTCCGATCCCTCGATTTATGGATCAAACTCCCTGTATCGCGTATTTGTCTTCACTGCTTCCTGTTTAGCAGCCATGACATTTTTTTTCCATTCCAGTCCTCTCGTTCCTTCAATTTTGTCCTCGATTATCAGTAGTATGAGCTGGCACTATTGTTTGCACCTCACGTGAGTAGGCTCTTCATCTCATCATTTCTTTATTGTAGTCATCAGACTTCAATCTGTATTTACCTGTCCTTCGGACATCTTTGGTCTTTTTGCGGTCCATGGGATCTTTAGAATTCTCCGATAAGGCCACAATTCCATAGCTTCCAGTTTGTTCCTCTACCTAGCTTTTAAGGTCCATCCTTAATAGAGTACTGTAAAGAAGGACTTGACGAGTCTCACTCTAAGATTAAGGTTAAAGTCAGTACCGGTAAAACTGCACTGAACTACATAAATACGCTGCGTGCATGTTCGATTCGGGATTTCATTTCCATAGCTGATGTCCATTCATCGCAGAGCTTCACCCCTAACTCTTTGAATTTGGTGACTTTTTCTATGCAAAAGTCGTTAATGTTAGTGCAGCATCCTTGGTCGTTTTCGGGGGATTACCATGAACTTAGTATTCTTCGTATTTATGTTTAATCCCTTAAGATGATGGTCTGGTGTGGTCGCTTCGTTCCTTTTTTGCTTATTGAGACTATCTTCATGAGATAATTTGTTCTACTCAGTTGGCATCCCTTTACATTTATGAGAGGCCTTTCTGCCATAAATTCATGATGTTCTATAAACGCCAACAAATGCATGCAAATTCCCGATTCCGATTGCGCTTGCGCTTGCGATAAAAATTGCATCATAATTCCGATTTAAAGCCCTAAAATACATGAAATTCAAAATATAACCCTTTACTGGACAAAAAAATAGCTATTGATTTCTTGGTTGACAAGAAGAGTATATAGATGCATAAAATGGCTTAATACTTAAAATCAGCGGAAGACACACATGACAAGAAAAAATAGCTGATAAGTAAAATGAATTTATTTTATCATACTTGACAAAAATTTAATTGATGAAGTGAATCAGAGGGCAGAGAAAGGTTTGAGAGTATGAAGCTGAAGTGCAATTGAAGACTAGCTTGGAGGCCGACAGGAAGTGAAATATTCAGAATAAAAACAAAAAGTTTACTGAAATTACTGATGACAATGTGAGCGACATAACCGGAATTAATAGTAATCTCATTCTGAAGATTACTATTTTGAAGAAGATTTATTTATAGTTGTAGTGAACAATTTTTGATCAAAAATTGGTTCTAATTTCTCAAGACTTCTCAAGGATGCTTAAAAAATATAGACGAGTTTAGAAGCAGTTTAGTGATATTAATTCGAATATAACTATAGAAATTATATAGATAAGACATGCAGCGAGATGGAACTAGTTATTACTATCATAGACTCGTGCTAGTCGTAGTGTGGTCACAGTGGATTATTTGCAACACAGACATAATTATCTATCCTACAGCCTATTTCGTCCACTATAGAATATAGACCTCTCTTAATATTATCCATTGCCTTTGGTCTTGAGCAGACATATATAATTCAAAATACTGCTGGACACCATGTTGGCCTCACAGTTGTCGATGAAATACAGCACTAGAAATCATCGAAGTACAATTGAGGGTATCTTTAAAAGTTGTAGAGAATCATGTAAAGTAGATAGAGCACACTTAAACATGCGCTATACATGAATTTTATAATCTCATCTATATAACAAACAGTTGATAAATAACATTATAACAAACAGTTGATAAATAACATTTTTAAAATTAAAAATTATAACAATACCTCTACTTAAAAAGAGGTTACAGTTACGAAACGATGAACTTGGAACGGTAGGAGTTAATGCCATTATATCCTAGTAAATGAGAAACACAATTATCTCATTATTGTGCAAGCGTGTGAGATGCAGAAGACAATAGGCAAACTTTACATCTTATTATACCGGTAATTGCATCAATCTCCGCATCAATTATGTAAAATCGGTTCACTTAATGGCACTAATAGGGTTTTGTTTTTCGTTTATAATTTGTTTTCGGTTTGAGCGTTTGTTATGGAAAAGGTCGCCGCTAAGAGGGGGCAAGAAAATGCACGTCTAGACGTTCAGTAACCTGTAACTTGCGACAGATTTAATATAAAAAAGTATATATATATATATAGTAACATTCCCATTTTATGGCGTGTACATTAATTAAGCATGACAGTTAGTGCTAATAGAAGTAATTAAATCGCGTACTCTCGGTTTCATTTTCCGCTTAAAAAATTACACAGCATGAGAAATAGCGAGGATTTAGAGCTCCATCCGTGGCGTTGGCAATCGTAAAACGAATTTGAAAAGCACTTCGACGGTGTTGCAAACAGTTTGATAGCCTTGCATATCATTCTGGTGTTTGGTTTCGACTGTTAATTGCTAATGTACTCGTCAACATTGTATTATTCGGGAACGAGTGTAAATATATCCGAACGCAAATAATCACGTGTGTAAAAGAATGTTTTACGACTTGTTATAAAGCGGCCGGCGGTAATGCTGTAACGTTTTTAGTGGTCGCGGGTTCGAGGCCTGACCCCCCATACAGCCGCCATATGTGTCTCCCACGCTGGACACCGTCTGGCTATTTTAATATATGCAAATGATATTTCTGCATTCACAAATTACGATATACTTGAGTCGTGCTTATGTAACTGCAACTGCCGTTATTCCGCGATAGAGCGCAAGTTCACGACCACGAATTATGAAAACTCTTTGGGAGACTGCGCGCGTTTTTCGTTTCGCGAGCCGGGGAACATTAATTATTCGCCCGCTAGGCACTCAAACGGACATGATAAGTCACCGGTGTACTCAAAACCACGATGGTGTGGGCTTCAGCCAAGCAGGTCATCGTGTCAAAAAATCACGCTTGATTGTCTGTTATGCCGAAGATAAGCATACGCAGGTTGCACTTTAAGAAATTAAACTGTACAGTTAACAGAGGTAATTCTAAATTGGAACACGCATTACAAGTTTATGATCAGTAAATCAACTCAATTGTGTTTTATTAGATATGTTTTTGATTTAATTAATCACAAATCTCGTTTAATTTATTTAATGACGAATTCAAAGAACTTCAAAGTTACCGAGTATTAATGCAACACAGCGAAGAGCACTTTATAAAGTAAATAAATCTCATATGCAAATCAGTGCTATATGAGCGTCGCTAAAACATTAGATTCTAAAAATAAAATCCTCTAATTTGTATTCTAGGAATGGCTGTAGTAAAATTTATTAACATCATAATTTACAGTGATTCATCTACCGGATCTACGAAATAAATCTCAATTAAACACCACGGTGGTCGGATGGGATTGCGGCTAGTAATTTCCTAATGACACTTACGTGTCATAATTGCACCATGAAGAATCAATTGCAGCAATGTAATTATTTAATTAAAACTACAACAATGTTATATCACATTGAAATGCCTTTATGGGAGCGTGTGCATGTTTTATGTCTTCGTACACGTGTCGCCAATACCGAAAGACATTTGTTCCAATAAAGTGGTAACTGGATTGCGACCAAATTTGTTCACGGTACAGGCGGTTACACTTGTACACGTGCATTGCATAGTTTAGAATAAGACCGCCCGTGAATAGTAAAACGGAGGTTTGCTGAAGACGTGTGTGATCTTTCTTGAACTTTTTTTATAACAAAAATATTTTATTAGATAAACAAATCACAAGATAAATTAAATAGCATGCAATTTAAATTAAAGATGGTATTAAATAGTAAGCAGCTATTTTCCCGCGGCTCAAACTGGATTCGCTAGTCCAATGTTTAATTCACCACACGGTCATCGAACTACAGAAAAGGCCAAGACCAACTACGAGTATATGCATTGAGTGTTTACACATCCTGCATATTTTCCTATTAATGCAATTAGTGAACATAAAAAGTGTTTTTTTAAGTTATAACTTATGAGCATCTACATTCATTTAAAGATACACCGTGATATATGTTGATGACTCACAATCGCGCACAGACTTGACACTAATATTGTTGGAATTGAAATATGCATGCACGATTAGCGGTCGTATTTGTTATGCAGGTAGTGCAGACCACTCCTGTGGCCTTGGTGAGCCAGTGACCTGTTCCTGCTCTTGTCCTGCCCCACTGTCATCTATCTGTACATTATCTAATCTTGGATAATTAAATTTATTTTCTTTTGCAGCGCCGGTCACGGAACACAGTACAGATATGGAAACATACTACCCAGGTAATTGAAATGATATGTTTTAATATCATCCGATATAATTCCCAACATCTCAATCTAATAAATAAATCATTTTATCAACAGTTGCAGATGCAACGGGCTGCTACTACAATTTCCAACACTACGACGAGGGAGATAGAATAATAACGAACGAACCTTGCCTCAATTGTACTTGCCATAATCGAATGCTTATGTGCTACTTGCGGGTATGCCCATTTATTAAAGCAATTGGCGAAGACTGTAAAATGGAGAAACGCCCGGACCAGTGTTGTCCTGTAATTACTTGCCCGGAAGGTATGCAAATTCCAGGATTAAAGATATAAACAGGTTCATAAAATTGCTTTTACAGTTCCTGTTCAACTACTTACATCGACAACGACCGAATCTTCAGCTGGACCTACAGACGTTGGACATCTGGACACTTATGGATGCTCTATTGATCGATTATTCTATTCAGATGGTGCTCGAGTTCCTTCCGATCCTAGTAAACCATGCGAATTATGCTACTGTATTCGAAACAAGACTGCTTGTGTCATGCAAGAATGTACCTTACATATACAAGGCTGCAAACCGATTTATCAAGAGGGCGTATGTTGTCCGGTCAGATACGATTGTGGTAAGTTACTCAACAATTAATAAAATCCTCAAGATATTAATGTAAACATTTTATAGAACATCCTGACGAAGAATTACCAGCCCTCACTACAACACAAGCACCATCCACTACAGGACTAATATTTACTACAACAATGGCACCAGGAGTTACAACGGACTGTATTTTCAAGGGAGAAATGTACGCTGATGGAGCTTTAGTTAAAAAGGATGTAGCATGTGAACATTGTTACTGTATGAAGGGGGATATCGTATGTGCAGTAATGGAATGTGCTCCAACACCGCTCGATAAGGTCAATTGTACAGCAATGCCAGCAAGAGAAGGCCAATGTTGTCCAGATACATACGACTGTGAATACGTCTCACAAGAAGAACTTACGACTACGATTTACGAAATGACCACGCTGCCACCTCGACCAGAAGAGAACATTATACCAGAAGCAGATGAACATACGTTATCTCCAACAAGTGAAGAAGAACCAACACCAGCTGCTCCACAATTAACTACCAGTGCACCACCAAAGGAGGGTATTACAGAAATACCTAAATCTGATGAAGTACCTCAAGAGCACGATGAAAGTACAAAGGAAATGGAACCACCACTAGAAACTACTGATAGAGTTCCTGAATTGCAAGAATCTGAAAAGGCGACAACTGCAGCACCTGAAACTACTTCAGAGGAGATTCTACACGAACCTGTTTTACCTGAAGAAGAAGAAGAACGCGATGATGTAACTAAACAACCAGAAGAAGCAATTGAACCAGAAACGACAATTAAATCGCTGGAACCTGAAGCAACCGCAGCACCGATTGAACCAGAACCAACAGTTAAATCAACTGAACCTGAAGCAACTGCAGCACCAGTTGAACCAGAACCAACTATTAAATCAATTGAACCCGAAACAACTATTAAATCAGTTGAACCATCTGAACGTATTCCCGAAAGTACTGAGTCTGTACCAGATGTAGAACTTGACATAACAACTGCACAACCTATGTCTGCAGAGGAAGCTACAACAATCGTCCAACCTAAAGAACCAACACCAACTACGGCAACCGTATCGGAAACAACACCTAAAGAAATCCTTGAAGGTCAAGTACCTGTAGAGGATGAGACTGCCACACAAGAACACCGACCAGAAGCGCAAACAGAAACACCTGAATTGCCTTCAATCGAAGAAGAGAAAACGGGAGAGCCTACAACAGAAGCAGAAGAACCTATGGTGGTCACAGAATCAGCAGAGAAACCGCATGAAATGCCAGCTGTTGATGAACACGTAACTGAAATATTGAAGGAAACAGATGAACAAACAATGCAACCGCAACAGCCAATTGATGTCGAAGGTAAACCAGAAAAACTACCCGAGGATGTACAAACAGAAGCTGCAGTCTCTGTTGAAACAACTCCAGCTTCTGAAGGTGTTGCTAAGGCGGAAACGGAAACTCCATCTGAAACTGCTGAAACGACATCGCCAACTCGTGTTGAATCAGAAATAACCGAAGGTGTGCCTGCTGTAACAGAAGTCCCACAAAAACCAGTTGACGAAGGTATTACACCTTCTGTACAACATGAAGATATTGAACCAGAAACAACTGAATCAGGCGAAGAAGGATCACCATCTGTTACAACTGTATTCCATGAAATACCAGCACAAACAGAGGCTCCGGAAATATCAGAACCTCAAACGGCTTCACCGGAACCAATCGAGGGACAGACCGGTCCACCACAAATTGCTGGAACGGAACCAACTTCCTCTGAAGCAGCACCTGAAGTAACTGCAGAGGTAGAAGAAGCTACCGCAGCTCCAGCAATTGTAGAACCCGAACAACCTCAAACTGCTGCCCCTGTATCTGAGACAAGTGAATCGGTTACACCAGACATTATTTCGCAAGAAACCGTCGCTCCAATTACAGAAATTCCAAGTGCAACCGAATCACATATTCCATCGGAAACACCCAGTGAGGAACAAACACAAACATCTCCGGCACTTTCTCCAGAAACTGTCGCGCAAGATGTAACTACACCAATCGCTGTAACTGAAGTACAACCAGAAACTGAGGGCGTACTCAAGGCAGAAACGGAAGCACCTACAATACCAGCAACGGAGGAAATTGATCAAACACCTATTCTTAAGTCCGAAACGGACGAACCAACAAGCGTTACTGAAACACCTAAAGAAGAAATTCAACCTAGTGTCACTGAAGCACAACCATTGCCAGTTGAAACAGAACAACCAATAGCACAAGTACCAGTGGAAGAGGAAGTATCACAGCCATCCGCCACTGAGGAAATGCCAACTGGAAGTGAACAACCATCAACTGAAGGTCAATTACCAGTTACAGTACCTGGAGATGTTGAAAAAGAAGAACCCACTGCCACAGAAACAACTAAAGAAGGTGAGGAACCTACAGCAACTGAACAGGTTCAAGTTCCCCAACAACCAATTGAGGAAGGTGAGAAACCAACAGCGACTGAAGAAGTTCCACACATTCCCGAACAACCAACCAAGGAAGGTGAAGAACCAACAGTTACAGAACAAGTTCCACAGGTTTCCGAACAACCAACCAAGGAAGGTGAAGAACCAACAGCGACTGAACAAACTTCGAAAGTTCCTGAACAACCAACTGAGGAAGGTGAACTACCAACAGCTACAGAACAAGTACCACATGTTCCTGAACAACCCACCAAGGAAGGTGAAGAACCAACGGTCACCGAAACTCCGGAACAACCAATCAAAGAAGGTGAAGAACCAACTGCGACTGAACGAGTTCTTGGAGAGCCAACCAAGGAAGGTGAAGAACCAACAGCTACTGAACAAGTGCCGGCAATTCCTGAACAACCAACCGAGGAAGGTGAATTACCAACAGCCACGGAGCAAGTTCCACACGTTACTGAAAAACCAACCAAGGAAGGTGAAGAACCAACAGCCACTGAACAATTACCAGAAATCTCAGAAGCACCAACCAAAGAAGGCGATGAACCAAGCGCCACAGAACGAGTTCTTGAAGAGCCAACTAAGGAAGGCGAAGAGCCAACGGCCACTGAACAAGTTCCGGAGAAAGCAACTGAAGAAGAAGAAGCACCTTCTGCCACTGAAAGAATGCCACAAGTTCCTGAGGAACCAACTAAGGAAGGTGAGGAACCTACAGCCACTGAACAAGTGCCACAAGTTCCCGAACAACCAACTGAAGAAGGAAAAAAACCAACAGCAACTGAACAAGTGCCCCACGTTCCCGAACAACCAACCGAGGAAGGTGAAAAACCAACGGCTACCGAACAAGTTCCACAAGCTACTGAAAAAACAACCAAGGAAGGTGAAGAGCCGACAGCGACTGAACAAGTCCCAGAAACTCCAGAACACCCAACTGAAGAAGGTCAAGAACCAAGTGTCACTGAAGGAGTTCATGAAGAGCCAACCAAGGAAGGTGAAGAACCAGCGGCTACTGAACAAGTACCACAAGTTCCCAAAGAACCAACCGAGGAAGGTGAACAACCAACAGCCACTGAACAAGTGCCACAAACTCCTGAAGAATCCACTAAGGAAGAACCTACAACAACAGAAAAGGTTCAGCCAGCTGAGGATATTACTAAAGAAGGTGAAATTGAACCAACAGTCACTGAAGTTTCACATGACGTCGAGCAACCAACTGAAGAATCTCCCAGAGAAGAAGAGCCGGTTGTCACAGAACATATCATATATGATTCTGAACATCCATCTGAGGATGAAACCCCTAAAGAAGAAGGTGAAGATAAAATTCAGCCTTCGGTTACAGAAGGTGCAACTGAACAACCAATTGAAGGTGAAAAGGAGGAACCTACCGCTACTGTACAACCAATTAAAGAGGGCGCCGAACCAACTATCACTGAAAAAGTTCTACCAATTGAGGATATTACAAAAAGCGATGAAATTCCTAAAGAAGAAGAATCAGCTACTAAGCCAGGTGAGCCCTCCGTTACCGAAACTATTCCAACTGAAGCCGAGCCAACAAAAGAACCTGCCGAAATTCCATCTGAAACTGAGAAACCAGTCGATGAAATTCCAACCACTGATGAAGTACCACTTGTCACAGAAGCACCGGTTGAAGAAACTCCAAAACCAGACGAACATGCACAGCCTACAGAGGGAACACCAACAACACAAAAAGCTCTCTCAGAACCTGAAGTTCCAAGCGCAACTGAAAGCATCCCAGTTGAATCCGAACAACCCACTGAGGAAGCTCCTAAAGAGGTCGATCAATTACAACCAACAGAACAAATTCCAGCTAAACCAGAAACAACCGAATTACCCGAAGCTCCTACTACTACTCCTGCTGTGCATATTAGTACTGATAAACCAAGCGAGGAACCAATCGCACCAGCTACTGAAGAATCAACTAAAGATATTGAAGCACAAACTGATGTATCAGAAGATATGCATACTACTCCCAAATATATAAAACAACAACCTGAAGGATCTGGAGATGAGCAACCTATCGAACCAATGACAGAAAGATCTGGATATGAAGCGCCTACACACGAAGGTTCGGGAGAAGATATCGAAGAAACAACTGATGAAATTGTGCATGAACCTATTGAAGAAGATGAAGGCAAGGAACATATTCCTGATGTTGAAGGTGTTACACCAACAGAATACCCAGAAATGCCTGAACGTGAACATGTCATTCCAGGCGAAGGAAGTTGTTTGGTTGATGGCCTAACTTACTCCAACAACACAAGCGTGCCACCGATTAACCATTGTCAAACCTCATGTAAATGCGTTAGTTCCATACTGCAATGCGAGATGGTTACCTGCTCACCAGCACCATCCAGCCTGGTTAACTGTATGCCAGTTTATCATGGACCTGATAGTTGTTGTCCAACTTATAGTTGCAGTAAGTTTTTTTAAACTCTCTTGATTAATAAACAGCTGTTTACAATATATTTTTTTATAGGTGTTCCTGAAACTCAGGAAATGGAGTCGGATAGTCACAAAATGGATGAAGCTACAACTGTTGAAACTGAATTGAAACCAACTGAAGCGGTTCCAGAAGTGAAACCTGAATTGCCTGTTGAGGAAGAAGCTACTACTACGACAGATCTTAAAGCTGCTACTGAATCAGCTACTACTCCTGCTTATATTGTGCCATCCACTGATTCAGTTCAAAGTGATACCG
This sequence comes from Lordithon lunulatus, assembly GCA_963942505.1. NCBI lineage: Eukaryota > Metazoa > Arthropoda > Insecta > Coleoptera > Staphylinidae > Lordithon > Lordithon lunulatus. Next base: position 16,821,545 of record OZ012671.1, on the reverse strand, counting down.
TTACGCCTGTTAGTGATGTGAAGCCTTATGCAGGAACGGAACCAGCAACAACGCCAGAAGGATATGTACATGAGACTGAAGCTCCAATTGCGGTTACTGAGGGCAAGTTTGAAGCAACCACATCAGCTCAAGAAATTAGTCCATTCACTGGTGAACCAGAGAAACTTCCTGAAGTAGAATCTTCATCCGAGGTTGAACCCACTACACATGCTATTGAGGAGGCGCCTATTACAACAGCACCAGGTGTCGAACAAGAACCTATTACTTCTGCACCAGGTGTCGAACAAGAACCTATTACTTCTGCACCAGGTGTCGAACAAGAACCTATTACAACAGCACCAGGTGTCGTACTAGAACCTGAAACTTCTGCACCAGGTGTCGAGCAAGAACCTATAACAGCAGCACCAGGAGTCGCGCAAGAACCCATTACAACAGCACCAGGTGTCGAGGTAGAACCTGAAACTTCTGCACCAAGTGTCGAGCAAGAACCTATTACAACAGAACCCGGTGTCGCGGTAGAACCTGAAACTTCTGCACCAAGTGTCGAGCAAGAACCTATTACAGGATCTGAACAAGAGCCTGCTACATCAGCACCAGGTGTTGAGCAAGAACCTATTACCACAGCGCCAGTTGCCGAAGAAGAACCAGCTACATCAGCACCAGGTGTCGAACAAGAACCTATTACAACAGCGCCAGGTGTCGAGCAAGAACCAATTACAGCAGCACCAGGAGTCGAACAAGAACCTACTGCGACGGAAGAACAGGTTAAGACAGACGTAACTGAGAAAATAGAACCTGAAGTTCAACCATGTGCGCCAGGTGCGGATTGTGAAATACCTTCTATACCAGAGCAGGAACCAATTACAACTGCACCAGGTATCGAACAAGAACCAATTACAACAGCACCAGGAATCGAACAAGAACCTGCCACTTCCGCCCCAGGTATCGAGAGAGAACCTATTACAATAGCACCAGCTGGCGAACAAGAATCATCCACATCAGTACCAGCTGCCGAGAAAGAGCCTATTACAACAGTACCAGGTATTGATCAGGAACCAATTACAGCAGTGCCAGGAGCTGAAGAAGAACCTGCCACTTCAGCACCAAGCGTAGAGGCAGAACCTACTACTAAAGCACCAGGTGTTGAACAAGAACCTGCCACTTCAGGAACAGATGTTGAGCAAGAACCTGTCACTTCAGGACCAGATGTTGAGCAAGAACCTATTACAACAGTGCCAGGGGATATACAAGAACCAATCACCACAGCACCAGGAGTCAAAAAAGAACCGACAGCCACTGAAGAACAGGTTAAGATGGACGTAACAGAGAGAATTGAACCTGAAGTTAAACCATGTGCGCCAGGTGCGGATTGTGAAATCCCATCCATACCAACAGTGCCATGCGATGGTACTGAATGCCAACCGTTGGTACCAGTAGAACCACAACCATGTGTTGATGGCTCTGACTGCCAATTCATACCACCACCAAACATTCCGATTGTTGTTGAACCATGCCCAGCTGGAGCTATTTGTGGACCTCCACAACCAGGAATTGTAATTGTACCAATCCAACCATGTCCAGAAGGAGCTGATTGTGAACCAGAAACATCAAATGAAATCAGTCCAGAGTGTACAGATAAGGGTGATTGCGCACAGCCTGAGGTTAAAAAACCAGAGGATTGTAAGGAAGGCACAGAATGTGTTCAAACACCTTCTGCTTGTGAAGGTGATGGTTGTGTTGTACCAGAAGAAGTAACTACACCTACCGCAGTATTAGAAGAAGGTTGCAAAGAAGGAACTGATTGTGTTCTGCCTATAGTACCATCTGCGGATTGCAAAGAAGGCGCATGTGCTCAAACCCCTGAATTGAAACCTGCAGTTGACTGTGAAGAAGGTTCTGCTGACTGCAAGCCAGTGTCAGAGGAACAAACTGAGGTTCCTATTAAACCACAATATGTTGAACCATGCCAAGGGGAACTATGTGTTTTACCAAGCCACAGTACCGAGTCTGCTGTTACCGAAGGTGAAATGGTTCCTACTACGGCAACATCTCCAATTGAAATAATTACTGAAGGCATTTCACATGATACGTCAGCTCCAGAAACATCTGAACACGTCACAGAAGCTAAACCAGTCGATCAAACCGAACCAGTTATCAGTCCAGCGACTCCAACGGAATCCACACCTATAGCAAGCACTGAGCCACCAGCAGCTGAAGATATAACACAGGTAGTTTTACCTGTTGAGGCTGATACAGCTGCACCAGCTAAACCGGAAGATGTGGCCTCTGTTACTCCATCTGCTGAATCACCAGAAACTGAGACGCCTATCGTAACTGTACTACCTATCGAAACGACTAGAGTTACTAGTGAAAGTGTACCAGCAGAAACTGAAATGGGCACTGAATCGGCTGCAACTGAATTACCTGTGGTAACAATTAAGGCTGAAACTACACAGAAACCATCTGAAGATGAAACAGGTACTGCTTCGAGCAAACCTGAACTTGAAGATGAAGTAGAAACGGAGCATGTACCAATTGCTGAAACAGAAGGACCTCTAGCAACTGTACCCGAAGAGAAGGTTCCAACTGATACAACAACTCCAGTGGAAATTGTAGCAACTGAAGCTACTCTACCTGTAACTGAAGCTAAACCTGCATCTGAAACACCCGAGGAAGCCACAGAAGGCAAACCTGATGTTACAGAAGTACCAAGTAAACCAGAGACCACTGAACCAGCTGTAAGTGAAACCGAAAAACCAGCTGTAAGTGAAACCGAGAAACCAGCTGTAAGCGAAACCGAAAAACCCGCTGCACCTGAAGCTGCTACAACTACCAAACCTGAAGTTGCGACAGAAGCCCCAGAAATACAAGTTGAAGAAGAGACCGGATACACGCCACAATCAGAAATAGGTAAACCATCATTACCAGAAGGATCAACAGAATCCGTTGAGACTCCAACCGAAACCGAGTACATTCCAACAATTCACGATACTGAAACTGAAAAACCAACTCCACTTGAAGGAGACTCGCAGTATAAACCTCAGGCACCTGAAACCACTCCAGCAGTAGTACCAAGCATAACAGAACCCGCCGCTACTGAGGGTCCCATTGAATCAGAAACACCAATTGACCACGTTCCGGCTGAAACAGAGAAACCTATCGAAAAGGAAACTGAAAAACCGGCCGTACCAACAGAAGGTGCTACGGAAGCAGAACCAGTTGCCCCAGAAGCAGAAACCAGTAAACCGGTTGCTGAAACTGAACCTACGCCAAGCAAGCCTGAAATTATTACGGAGGGTGTCGAGCATGAACCAACAGAGGTAACAGAAGAGCCAGTGCACGATGCTATTACAGATAAATCAACTGAACCTGAAGGCGAAACGCAGGCGTCAGTTGAAGGCGAGCCTCAAGTGCCAGTTGAAGGTGAAACTCCAAAACCAATTGAAGGCGAACCTGAGGTACCTACTGAGGGTGAAACTCCGAAACCAATTGAGGGCGAAACGCCGAAACCAATTGAAGGCGAACCGCAGATACCTATTGAAGGTGAAACTGAGAAACCAAGTGAAGGTGAAACTCAGAGACCAATTGAAGCTGAAACTCAGAAACCAGTTGAAGGTGAAACTCAGAAACCAATTGAACCTGAAGTTCAACCATGTGCACCAGGTGCGGATTGTGAAATACCTTCCATACCCACAGTGCCATGCGATGGTACTGAATGCCAACCATTAGTACCAGCAGAACCGGAACCATGTGTTGATGGCTCTGACTGCCAATTCACCCCAGTTGAAAGTGAAACTCAGAAACCAATTGAACCTGAAGTTCAACCATGTGCCCCAGGTGCGGATTGTGAAATACCTTCCATACCAGTGACATGCGATGGTACTGAATGCCAATACATACCAGTTGAAGGTGAAACTGAGAAACCAATTGAAGGCGAACCTCAAATTCCAATTGTAGCTGGTACTGAGGCACCAGTTGAAGGCGAAACCAAGACTCCGGTTGAAGGAGAAAGTGAGAAACCAATCGAAGGCCAAACTCAGAAACCATTTGAAGGCGAAACACAAAAACCGATTGAAGGAGAAACACCGCAACCAATCGAGGGTGAGACACCGAAACCAATTGAAGAAGAACATACGGAGAAATTACCTGCAGGTGATAGTGAAACTCAGAAACCAATTGAAGGTGAAACAGAGAAACCAACTGATGGTGCAACTGAAAAACCCATTGACGCCGAAACCCAGAAACCTGTCGAAGTCGAAACTGAGAAACCTATCGGAGAAGAGGAACAACCAAAATTGCCATCTGCTACTACAACAGAATCAATAAAACCAGAAGATGAAACTCAAACTGAAGTGTTGGCCGTACCTGGAGTTGAACATGAGCCAACATCAGAGGAAACTGAGAAGCCAGAAGATGACAAGGTATCCACTGAAATTCCTGAAACTGCTGTACCAGAAAAACCAGAAAGTACAACTGTTCAACTGGGAGAACCAGAAGAAACGCAGACTGAATTGGCGGAGAAGGAACCAATTAAACCTGTTGCACCAGAAACTGAAAAGACACCTTCTGTACCCGAAGAAGGAACTGTTCCATCTGTATCTCAGGATGTTACAGAACAGCCTGAAATTGGAACCAAAGAAACAGAGCAAGTACCTACAAAACAGGAAGACATCACTGAAATTCCTCATCCTTCTATTGAAAGCGAATCAGAGAAATTACCTACGGAAGCGGACGTTGAAAAGGAAACTGAATCTACAAAGGAAAGTGAACCTGGTAAACCTATTGAGGCAGTTGAAGCAGAAACGGAGCATGTTCCAGCTGAAACAGAGAAGGCAACTACTGAAAAGCACGAGGATGAAGAAAAACCAGAATACGATGCAAGTACAGACAAAAGAATTCCTGGAGAAGAAATCACTGAGGAACCTGAAAAGGAATACTCCGAAAAACCAAGCGTACCAGAAGAAACCACTGACAAACTGTATACTACAACGCCAATTGACCACTATACCACACCTTTGTCTGAACTGTACAACCGCACTACACAAGAACCATTACCAGGCACCACTCCAGCAGATGATCTCCTTGGCCAAGAAGTACCAGAACATAAACCAGAAATCCCAGACTATCAAGTTCCTGGCGCTGAAGACTATGAAGAAGAAGATCAAAATTCATTCGGACCCGGTACTTGCCGTTATGGTGGAAAAGTATACGTATCTGCTCAACAAATTCCAAGGGACGATCCATGTGATTTCTGCTTCTGCTTTAGAAGCGATATTATTTGCTTGCAACAAAGTTGCCCACCACCTATTCCTAGATGTCACGAAGAACCCATTAGGGGCTTCTGTTGTCCAAGATACGAATGTCCTGTATCTATGGCTACTTCCGTTAACATCACTACTACTACTACAACAACAACCACAACACTACCTCCTCACTTCTTATCTCATGCCTACAAAGGAAGAGCAACTCGGACGGGTTGCCTCATTCAGGGACAATCATATCGAATCGGTGAAACGATAAAATCAGCGTCTGGTCCATGCCTGCACTGTGTGTAAGTATAATCTTTATTTTCTACCTAAAATGTCCGTGTGATAATAATTTGAATTCGTAATATATTTACACGTGCGTATTTTTTATGTTACAGATGTGGAGGCGATGGCCAAATGAAATGTGATCCCAAAGTGTGTAGCCCAGAACCTATGCTTAGACAAATGATAGCGGCAGCAGCATCGCGAAGAAGATGAGCCTCATACGTGAATTAGTGACAATGCACGAGTCAACACAAGAATTGTGCGAGTGATAACAAAGACAATTATGTAATTTAAAGGACTGTAGTCTTGAACTTAAATGTTAAGCATTCTCGGGTGCCAAAATGAACTAAGACTAGGTATATAATCGTGCCTTTGACGGGGACACTAAAGAGTCTCTTCGTAAGTGCGTGTGAGTGTGTGTTACTTGTGAAAGCACGCGCGGTGATTCAATGCGTATACTCCGATACATATTTATATGATACTATGATAAAAAACTGATAAAATCGAAGTGGAAACGGAATAAAAAAAATGATATAAAATAAAAACTCAAATATGACTGATATACAATTTTTGTAAAACTAGGATTTCGAACGTGTCGTATTTTGAAAGCCATTTGATATCCCAGTTTAGGGCTCTTACATTTTTTAATTTTCGTATTGCGTATCCCGGCGCTCCGTCTGGGTTGTTTGACTAGTAGAAATTCGTGTTTTTTTTATAAATATTTAATCGATATTGATTTTTATATAAGATTTTCTTTATGTTTTCATTTGTAATTATTTCTACCACTTGAACGCCTAGACACAACATTGTATATTAACGGATGCTCAATATTATACATTAAATTAGATTATGTAGTATTTATCATTAATTAAATGAAATAAATTATGTAAATGACTTAATTGTGTATGTATTTATTGATATTTACCCAACCCCAAGCTTTCGATCAATAGGGAGATATGTACCAAATGCCAAACGTAACAAGAAAAAAAATAAACAAATAAGCAAAATAGTTTTGAATATTTAATGAGATGTCACATTGGCAATATGAAGATATTAATCGTTTATACCTGATCACTAAATTACACTCATGGTCCATATTTTTTATTCCATAATAACTTTTCTGGAACAATATTATATCTTTTTGTACCGTAGCATTCTAATTAGAACGTAAACAACATTTTCGATCTTATATGAAGTATGAACCCAGAGGCCTAGTGGTTAGAGGCGCAGTCTGTCTTGTGCTAAACGTTGGCAAGCGAGAGCTTAAACCTCATCGCTGGGCAATCGCCTTTTACAGTTTCAGCGCTTTGCAGTGAGGTAAATACCGAGTCATGAATGTCCCGTCAGCTTTTCCTTCTACCGGCAGAAACGCCCCTGGCTGAAGGCCCGATGAAAATATTTATTATGTATGAAACTAAGAAAACAAATTTACACACAAACACACGAGATCCTCTGAACATTGTAAGATATGTTATATATATATATATATATATATATATATATATATATATATATATATATATATTTATTTATATATTATATATATATTCTGACATCGAATAAAATCTACGAGATTAAAATAACAATGGGAGACTTCAATTCAAACCATTAGTAAAGATTATATAAGATTTTTGACACTTTTAAAACGAAATCGCAATACTTAATTTATAAAGCACTTACTACTTGTTGCGGGACTAGCTCACATTAGGAATCCCCGTTGGTGTCCTCAAGTTACTTGCGCGGTGCTCCACCATTCCGTCTCCAGCCCATCTAATGCACTAACTTTAATTTGTATTAAAAGAAACTAGATACTTTCCCTAATGTGGTTTAAAAACGCGGACTAATTAAAGCGGCACGATTTGTTTAATTTGGCAATCAAAAGCTATACACGAACACCTGTAACAAAAGGAGATTTAGTATGTCATGAAAAGATTCAAAAGTTACGTTAGAATATGTGTTTTAAGAATGAGAGGACAATTCCAAAAATATCGTTTATCATCAACCACGCTCTAACCGAAGAAAATGCGAAGGAAGAAAAGACTATATGGATCTGAATAGAGATAACAAATAAATATGAGGAAATAACAACTCAGAATAATTTTAGGAGATACTAACGCGGAGATTGACATGAGAGGTATTCAGGCCCACAATAAGAAGATATATAAACAGTAGAGAAAAGAACGAAAATAATCAATTCATAATATACCTTTCAAATGAAAATAACATGTCAAAAATACGTACTTCGATAGGAAATAAATTCGGGGAGTCTGAGCGGGAATTAAAATGAACCAAGAAATACCGCAGAAATGAAGCTAGGAAAAAGCATGTAGTATCTAAGCCTAGCCGCTGTGGGTGCTAGGCTTAGAAGTCAGGTGGCACACTCAAACTATGAGAAAGATGTTAAGAGACAAGCCTTGTGCAATACCAAGGAAAATAGAAACATAGAAGAAACAATATGGGAAAAAGCTGCTAAAAGGAAAAACTATGAAACAGGACAAATTACTACTAAATATGTTAACAACAAAGGAAGAGGATCAAAACCGAGGGAAAACTGGAAATACAACAAACAGTTAATAGAATAAATAGAAACAAGGTATAAAAATAACCAACTTAACAAAAAAGAGGCTACCATAACAAATAGAGCTTCTATAAAAACAAAAATGGAAAAATACTAGCTGCAGACGAGGCAGTGCTGAAAGATGGAAGGATATTTTGACAAACTGCGGAACGACACGAAGACATCAGCGGCTGAAGATGCAGAACAAGCTATACCCGTGGAGCCGAACGAACAAACCTCAAGCAAGGAGAAGTTAATATAATAATATAATTTCAAACCTTAACACGTCGAGCAACGAAAATATAACATCAGAAATTATTGAGCACGGCGGAAAAGCGCTAAAAGAAATATGGAACCGGAAAAAAAACAGAGATCTGGACAGAGAAAATACCCTGTCCATGAGAAAGGAGATAAAGCGGTTGTAATAACTACAGGGGTATATCGCTTCTTAATGTAGTATATAAGATACTAGCAACCTTCATCAAGAATAAGTCAGAACTTAGGATGGATAGAAAAGATAGTAGCAAGTCTTCTACTATGGTATATATATATATATATATATATATATATATATATATATACAAGTAGTGAGCTACGAAAAATATGGTCCCAACAATAGCCCTATGTATTGATTTCAAACAGGCCTATACTAAAGTACAGAGGAACAAGATACACAAAACCCTGAAGAGTCTGAATATAAATGATTAGTTTATAATGATGGTAAAACTAACACTACAAAGAATTAAGAGCATGGTGAGAGTAAACAATGGAAGGTCAAATAAGTTCGAAGTCAATGAGTCCTTGATTACGTCAAGGCGATCCTCTGCCGTCAGTGTTATTTAGCTTAATGTTGGAAAGTGCTATAAGAAAAGCAAACAACAATAGATGAGGCCTCAAATACCAAAGAAATGCCCTGAAGAAAACCCTGAAGGGTCTGAATATAAATGATTAGCTTATAATGATGGTAAAACTAACACTACAAAGAATTAAGAGCATGGTGAGAGTAAACAATGGAAGGTCAAATAAGTTCGAAGTCAATGAGTCCTTGAGTACGTCAAGGCGATCCTCTGCCGTCAGTGTTATTTAGCTTAATGTTGGAAAGTGCTATAAGAAAAGCAAACAACAATAGAAGAGGCCTCAAATACCAATGAAATGCCCTGAAGAAAACCCTGAAGGGTCTGAATATAAATGATTAGCTTATAATTATGGTAAAACTAACACTACAAAGAATTAAGAGCATGGTGAGAGTAAACAATGGAAGGTCAAATAAGTTCGAAGTCAATGAGTCCTTGAGTATGTCAAGGCGATCCTCTGCCATCAGTGTTATTTAGCTTAATGTTGGAAAGTGCAATAAGAAAAGCAAACAACAATAGAAGAGGCCTCAAATACCAAAGAAATGCCCTGAAGAAGACTCTGAAGAGTCTGAATATAAATGATTAGCTTATAATGATGGTAAAACTAACACTACAAAGAATTAAGAGCATGGTGAGAGTAAACAATGGAAGGTCAAATAAGTTCGAAGTCAATGAGTCCTTGAGTATGTCAAGGCGATCCTCTGCCATCAGTGTTATTTAGCTTAATGTTGGAAAGTGCAATAAGAAAAGCAAACAACAATAGAAGAGGCCTCAAATACCAAAGAAATGCCCTGAAGAAGACTCTGAAGAGTCTGAATATAAATGATTAGCTTATAATGATGGTAAAACTAACACTACAAAGAATTAAGAGCATGGTGAGAGTAAACAATGGAAGGTCAAATAAGTTCGAAGTCAATGAGTCCTTGAGTACGTCAAGGCGATCCTCTGCCATCAGTGTTATTTAGCTTAATGTTGGAAAGTGCAATAAGAAAAGCAAACAACAATAGAAGAGGCCTCAAATACCAAAGAAATGCCCTGAAGAAGACTCTGAAGAGTCTGAATATAAATGATTAGCTTATAATGATGGTAAAACTAACACTACAAAGAATTAAGAGCATGGTGAGAGTAAACAATGGAAGGTCAAATAAGTTCGAAGTCAATGAGTCCTTGAGTATGTCAAGGCGATCCTCTGCCATCAGTGTTATTTAGCTTAATGTTGGAAAGTGCAATAAGAAAAGCAAACAACAATAGAAGAGGCCTCAAATACCAAAGAAATGCCCTGAAGAAGACTCTGAAGAGTCTGAATATAAATGATTAGCTTATAATGATGGTAAAACTAACACTACAAAGAATTAAGAGCATGGTGAGAGTAAACAATGGAAGGTCAAATAAGTTCGAAGTCAATGAGTCCTTGAGTATGTCAAGGCGATCCTCTGCCATCAGTGTTATTTAGCTTAATGTTGGAAAGTGCAATAAGAAAAGCAAACAACAATAGAAGAGGCCTCAAATACCAAAGAAATGCCCTGAAGAAGACTCTGAAGAGTCTGAATATAAATGATTAGCTTATAATGATGGTAAAACTAACACTACAAAGAATTAAGAGCATGGTGAGAGTAAACAATGGAAGGTCAAATAAGTTCGAAGTCAATGAGTCCTTGAGTACGTCAAGGCGATCCTCTGCCGTCAGTGTTATTTAGCTTAATGTTGGAAAGTGCTATAAGAAAAGCAAACAACAATAGAAGAGGCCTCAAATACCAAAGAAATGCCCTGAAGAAAACCCTGAAGGGTCTGAATATAAATGATTAGCTTATAATGATGGTAAAACTAACACTACAAAGAATTAAGAGCATGGTGAGAGTAAACAATGGAAGGTCAAATAAGTTCGAAGTCAATGAGTCCTTGAGTACGTCAAGGCGATCCTCTGCCATCAGTGTTATTTAGCTTAATGTTGGAAAGTGCAATAAGAAAAGCAAACAACAATAGAAGAGGCCTCAAATACCAAAGAAATGCCCTGAAGAAGACTCGAAGAGTCTGAATATAAATGATTAGCTTATAATGATGGTAAAACTAACACCACAAAGAATTAAGAGCATGGTGAGAGTAAACAATGGAAGGTCAAATAAGTTCGAAGTCAATGAGTCCTTGAGTACGTCAAGGCGATCCTCTGCCGTCAGTGTTATTTAGCTTAATGTTGGAAAGTGCAATAAGAAAAGCAAACAACAATAGAAGAAGCCTCAAATACCAAAGAAATGCTGATGGCCTAGTAATACTCACACGAAACAGTAAAGAATTAAAATAAGTGGTAAATAGACTAGAACAATATGCTGGAAAGGTGGGCTTATATATAAACGTGTCAAAGACAAAATATATTGAGTGTACACATCAGGAATTCGAGGAGGTACAGCATATACGGTTCACAACAGAAGTAGGCAAAACCTATAAGTTTGAGGAAGAGGAAAAAGTAACCCATCTATCATTACAGATAAGATTCAATGGAGGATTATGATGAAGAACCGTTGCATAAACGTAGTTCACGGAATATTAAAAAGCAAGTGTATAACTAGAGGAACTAAGATAAGACACTATATGCGCCCAATAATCACCTATACTTCACTAAATAAATCGGTAAATCAATAATGGAAGAGAAAACTGTTTATGAAAATGTTCGGAGAGAATATAACAAATGACACAATGACATATTGGTGAACCAATGAAAAGGTGAAAGAGCTGTACAAAGATCCAAATGTAGTAGGAGTAGTAAAAGCCCAAAGGATATCGTGGCGAGGGCGCATACAAAGAATGCCATACACTGCGTCCATAACTTTACCGGTTCGATTCCGGTATTAATAGACTCTTTTCCGTACGGAATTTGGGTCTATTAATCCATGGGTGGTGTGTTTGTCAATAGGTTAGTGTGGTTTTGTGTAATAGTGATATATACAGTTTATAAAAACATAATACTACATAGTTAATGGCTAGTGTGATCGATGGATCAACAAACAAAAAACAAAAAAATACAGCTCACCTAATATCCCTACCGGTGCACAAGTTTAATTTAACACTGGAGCACAATAAACTAAATAACAGATTAAAAATGTTAACTTTTCTTTAACTGTCGTTGCACGCACTGTGATAGACAAACTCGTACTGCCGCCGTCGCCCCGCGGAGCCTGCGACGGAGCGAGTGACTCAGTTTTTTGTTACAGAAAAAAGCCAGAACGAGCGGATAACAAACAAGTCTACGCAGTGATTCATCGGCTGGGTAGACGAAAATCGCCATAAAATTTATCTCGATAAAGCGAGCATATTTTAATCGTAACCAAATATATTTCTTGTTTTAATTCGACAAATTTGTATTGAACAATTAAATATGCACAGAAAAAATAATGATGTGGCCAGTGCATATTACCTTATTATACACATCATAATAATTAAAATATATTTTTGTAAGAAATAGAATATTTTATATTTTGAATTTTCCATCATTTATGTATATATTTTTCAAGCGATATGTTATTCAGTCCTAACACTTACATATATGTACATAAACTAACACACGGCAGAAGGACCCTAAGGTTGAGTCACAAATTGTAAGAAATACAGTAACCTACCACTACTACACAAAATACTTAATATATATTTTTTACAAAATTGATATTTTAATTTTAATTTATTAATATTTGTTTCTTTTCATAAATTAGTATATACATTTCAATGCAGGAGGGGTAAAATTGTAGCTTAGACTGTAGTAAGATTTTAACTGAATACAATCATTATTATCATTATTAATTTTTACAATTGTCTCCGATGGGGGCTGGGAACCCTTTATATCTACAGGGCCCTTGACTGCAGCCCAAAATCCGATATATAGATACGCCTCTGTACTGACCACAAGTTTCCATATTTTGATTATCTTCAGATCTTGCACATCGCAGAGAAGGGAAGAAAATTACCATTATTAGAATCATTTGAAATTAATAAATTACGTAAACAAAACATAATAAACAATGTAGAAATTGACGCTTGACCTACTATACACACCGATATTTCAATGAATTCCGTTAGTATAAAATTGTAATGAGCTCTAAATTATAATTATTATTTTAATAAAATTATATTTTAAATATTTTTTATATCGTGTATTATATATTATTTTGATTTAAATTCTATTTCACTTCTTGCATTTGTAATTCAATATTTATATTATCGTATTCATTTCACATATACCAATTGAAATCTATCTCTCAGTAGCTTTCCACACGAATTCTTTATTATTGTTTATTTCATTTTTTGTTTTATATATTTTTTTATGCCTTAAAAGTTGGAAAACCCCGCTGTGGGAATTGGTTTGTAACCATTAGTGTTTACAGGGTAATACCAGAGAGTTGGGTTTTCCTCCTTATTTGGTCTCACATATTTCTCTATAATATTTTTTTTTTCGTTTTAAAATGTTTGTTTCTGTTCAATTGTATATTGTTTCAGTTCACTTTCATTTGTACCTTCAGTCATCGGATAAACTTGAAAATGCCTAGAGCTTAGGCGAAAGTAGTTGTTTCAACAATTATATAATTGGTAAAAACATGGTAGTTTTATTCATCTCCTTCAGCTGACGAAGTGTTGGAGGGCTAAGGGAGAATGTATGCGGTTTTTATGGATCTGAATATATGAGCCTATGAGAATGAATGTGATGTAAGTCACATTTGAATGGTTTTGAAAAGGAGATGATTTTGGGTTTGCTATTTATGTGAATCGACATGCGCAGTGCGCAGTTACAGACTTTATTTATTCATAAATAAAAATGTAACTGCGTACGTGTTTATATATATATATATATATATATATATATATATATATATATATATATATATATATATATTTGCCTTTTACTTTTCGGTGTAGGCTAACTTACATAGATGCCAAACGCAAAATCATATCCTTTTCAAAACAATTCAGATGTGACTTACACCACTTTCATTCTCTCTCATCTTCAGAGGCGGCGCATATAGCTCAGTTCCTAGAGTATCGCCCTTAGTTAGGGATGGAATAGGAAGTGGTAAATGGGTGAAAAGAAGATCCAAAGAGCCGTCGACAAAAGGAAGAGTGAATGTGGATATGTTGCAGAAATGTTATAATGTGGAAGTCTACTATGACTCGAAAGATCGACGTCTATGACGGTTCTCCTACAAAAACGAATCGGAGGAGCATGTGGTCACCACGTCGACCTTTCGATCTTTCGAGTCATAGTAGACTTCACTCTAGCTTTTGCACACGGCTTTTTGTACCTTCTTTTCGCCCATTTACCCCATACTATTCCATTCCTAACGTTTCCATACACACCACTAGTCGTGTTCGAGATTAGTGGAATTCGAGGCAAATGAGGGATGTTGAGAAAGGCAGGTGATAATGACTGAGAGCTCCCACAACTCTGGTTATGTGAAGTGGCAAGGGTGCAGGATATCCCTGTGCTAAATAACTAGGAGAGGGTGGAGTAGGAAGGGCAAAGTGTGCATGGAAAGAACGAGATGGAATTCAGAAGACAAAGGAAGGAAAGTTTAGGTGGGCAAGGGTGGAGGTTTGCAGAAATGTGAGAGAATAGTTAAGATAGGAATTGGACCGACACATGATGATGTTACTTTCGAAGGTGAATTTGAAAATATGGAATTTATTATGTTTATATTTTCATCAATAAAGCAATTTTTTAAGATAGGATGGGAAAGGCGTGGAAATCTGAAAAAGACTAGCGTGGGAGAGGAAGTGGGTGAGGGCACCGAGGGTATAGTGGGAGGAGGGTTATATGACTAGTTTTAGTATTTTAGTATTCGAGATTATGTAGAGTTATGACAAATATAGGTTTTGGTAATTTTAGAGAGAGATTATTGTAATATATTAAGTGAGCTGGCAATACATTTTATATTTTTGTCATTATTAACGTGATGTTTCTTGTGATGTATATGCATGTTCTGGATAGTTCTGGATAGTTGGCAGGAGGGCCCATTGTGAAACCTCCTTTTAAGGCTACTCACTCGTCCCACCAGTTCTAGCCAGCACTCCCCTAGTATTAGATGCCTAGTGTTTACTAGAGCTGTGCAGAGGCATTACATGCTCACATAAGTAGTATAACATAAAGCAACTACAGTTAATTAATTAATAATCCAATACCAATAAAACAGCACCAAATGTATAAACAGTTAAACAACTTAATGCACTGACCTTACAACTGACTTGATGGTATGTATAATCTTGGCCGGCTCACACTTGTTTGCGTTGATTATATATTTCCAAAATCTTCGAATTTCCTAGCTCTAATAAATGCAGCACTTATTTTGTATCTCCCGGGTTAGTTATGTACGACCACAATACAAATCACTAGAATCTTCATTAAATCCCCGTTCTTTGAACAAAATTCACTCTACCGGGGCAGTTGTTTATGCAACAACATTTCAATACAAATTTCAACTTATAGAAGCCATATCTTTGAAGGCAATGAAGATATCTCATTAGCGTTTTTGAAATTGAGTACATTTTTGAACAATTGTAACAAAAAAATTCTAAAATTAGATAATGAGGAACCGCTTTCCTCTCCAGAAAAGACTGATAATATTAATTTCAATTTTAATAACCATTTCTTTGAAAATAATGAAGATATATCATTAAGGTCTTTGTAATTTAGATCTTCATACATTTCTGGACAAGTATAACACGAAAAATTCTAAAATTACAACATGATGAATCCTATTTTTAGCAAGAATGTGTGATTATACAACTTTTACACGCCATATAAAAAAATAGAAGTGATTCTCTTTGCAGGAACTCGCGAGAATGCCCCACTTGTCCTGGTATCGAGAGATGCAGGTAGTCGTGGTATGGTGGTGGTTGGTGGTTCGGATCTCAGTGTTATTTGTCTCTATGTTGCATTATTTCTCTCTTCAGATTTTCTCTGAATTTTTTAACGTTAGTTTGTTACTTTAGAGATTTTATTGTATGCTATTGTATCTGCTATTAGTATGCTTTTATTTAGGATATTAGTTTTGTTTTTTGTTAGGTGCATGTCACTTTTTCGTCGCGTGTTGTATTTGTGTAGTTCCTTGTTTCTTTTTAAGTTTATGTTTGTTTTTATATTTCCTGTTTTACTTTTGTGTATATGAGTAATTTTATTTAGTTGGATATCATTAAAGATGATGAAGATATTTGAGTTATTAAAATTGTTCCTATCTTTAGACCAGTGTACCAAAAAAATCCTAAATTTACATAATGAGATACCGTTTTCTTTATCAGAAAAGACTGATAATATAAATTTAAAATTTAATAAGCCATATCTTTGACAATGAAGATATATCACTAAGGTCTTTAGAGTTTTTAAAATTGAGTTCTTAATACATTTCTTGACTAGTGCAATAAATAAAAACCGTGAATTACATAATGAGGAATAGTTTTCATTAGCAGAAAATAGTGATAATACAAATTTCAAATTAAACAATCCATATCTTTGAAGATAATAAAGATATCTCATTGGGGTCTTTATAATTGAGTTTTTCATATATTTTTAGATGAGAATAACATAAAAAATCCTAAAATGGCATCATAATGATAAGGTGTTTTTGCAGGAATATGTGATAATACAAATGTCAACTTTTACAGGCCATATCTTTGCAAATAATGAAGATATCTCATTGTAGTCTTTATAATTGAGTTTTTCATTCATGGTTAGACAAAAATAACACAAAAAATGTGAAAATTACATCATGATGAATAGATATTTTGGAAGAATGTGTGATAATACAAATTTCAAATTTTACAAGCCATATCTTTGAAGATAATGAAGATATCTCATTGCGGTCTTTATAATTGAGTTTTTCATTCATGTTTAGACAAAAATAACACAAAAAATATGAAAATTACATCATGATGAATAGATATTTTAGAAGAATGTGTGATAATTTTAACTTTTACAAGCCATATATTTGAATATAATGAAGATTACTTATTAGAGTCTTTATAATTGAGTTGTTCATACATTTTTCGATGAGAATAACACACACAAAATCTTAAAATGGCATCATGATGAATAGATGTTGCAGGAATGTGTGATAGTACAAATGTCAACTTTTACAAGCCATATCTTTGAAAATAATGAAGATATCTCATCGGATTCTTTATAATTGAGTTTTTCATAAATTTTTAGACAAAAATAGCACAAAAAATATGAAAAATACATCATGATGAATAGATATTTTAGAAGAATGTGTCATAATACAAATTTCAACTTTTACAAGCCATATCTTTGAACATAATGAAGATTACTTATTAGAGTCTTTATAATTGAGTTTTTCATACATTTTTCGATGAGAATAACAGACAATAAATCTTAAAATGGCATCATGATGAATATGTGTTGTTGCAGGAATGTGTGATAGTACAAATGTCAACTTTCACAAGCCATATCTTTGAAAATAATGAAGATATCTCATTGAATTCTTTATAATTGAGTTTTTCATACATTTTTAGACAGAAATAACACAAAAAATGTTAAAATTACATCATTACCAATAGATATTTTAGAAGAATGTGCGATAATACAAATGTCAACTTTTACAAGCCATATCTTTGAAAATAATGAAGATATCTCATTGGATTCTTTATAATTGAGTTTTTCATACATTTTTAGGTGAGAATAACACACAAAAAATCTTAAAATGGCATCATGATGAATAGGTGTTGTTTCAGGAATGTGTGATAGTACAAATGTCAACTTTTACAAGCCATATTTTTGAAAATAATGAAGATATTTCATTGGATTCTTTATAATTGAGTTTTTCATACATTTTTAGACAAGAATAACACAAAAAATTGCATCATGATGAACAGGTATTTTTGCAGAAATGTGTGATAAAACAAATTTCCGATTTCACAAGCTATATGTTTGAAGATAATGAAGATATCCCATTGCCGTCTTCATAATTAAGTTTTTCATATATATTTAAACAATAATAACATAACAAATTTTTAAATTGCTTTATGATGAATAGGTATTTTTGCAGGAATGTGTGATAATACAAATTTCAACTTTTACAAGCCATATCTTTCAAGATGTCAATTGTATGTTTAGAACTCTTTTGATAGCTCATGCCTCGGGCTGAATTTGGCCACCCGTGTTCGGCGCACACCTAGGATCGGCCCTGGATTAGAGTGTCCGCCGGCTTGAATCGCTCCATAGACAACCGCCCATAACTTTGAAGCCAAATTGTAAAATATCACAAAACGCTTAAGAAAGACCTACTAGTGCCACCTATTATGATTATTATGTCACTATTAATATTTAGTTTATATCCGAACCAATAATGATTTCCTTATACATTAGTTTATTTCCTAACTAAACGTAAACAAACATTAATATTAATGTCGAAACCAAATTTATTGGAGAATTAAATTGATCCATTCGTGAATAAAAATGGCACTCTCAATTGAGCCATCTAAATTACTTATACCACTAATAAGATGTTACGTGCAGAAAAAGGCTTTAAAAACAGCAGGAATTATAGGTTATAAATTGTATTCCCTACAATTACATTTACTCTTATACATTACCTACAGTGATAATAATATGATTACTATTTGAATTCATTTCAGTGATAGGAGATGAAATTTTAAAAGGAGCTGTCTTGGATACGAACTCTAATTATATAATGAGATCATTGTACAATTTAGGAATAAAAGTATGCAAGGTGTGTTTTTAGATGCAGGTGTATGAAATATGTATTACTCATCTTACTATTTAGCTATTTTCAGGTATCTGTTATTGGTGACTCCATTAAAGTTATTTCGGATGAAATTAAATTATATTCAAGTCAGTATAATTATGTAATCACCACAGGAGGAATTGGACCGACACATGATGATGTTACTTTTGAAGGTGAATTTGAAAATATGGAATTTATTATGTTTATATTTTGATCTATAAAGCATTTTATTATATTGTTGGATGAAATATTTACACCTGGTTTCTCCAACGAATCTTAAAGCTTGTCTTATATAAACTTGCCTTATATATTACCTTGTCTTAAATTATTATTCTGTTGCACCAAACATGTAGAATCTTACTTAGTCTTACAATGTAAGACTGTCTTATTGTTTTAAGATCCGAGTTTTGTTTGGTGTAATGCTTTAATACTGTCTCATTATAAAGATGGTCTTAAACTAGTTAAGATGCGTTGGAGAAACTGGGTGTTAATGCTTTAACATTAGCCCTGTTTGTTTGACTACTACTAGTGAATAGTAGTGGCACATGCTGATGTCACTGTACTATTAGTATGAGTGTGACTTCAGCATGTGTGACTACTAGTCACTAGTAGTAACCACATGGACAGGGCCTTTATGTTTGCTGCCACTGACACATGGCTAGTTGTGCCTAGAGCAAGGTACATGCAATTGGATATATTTGTATCAGCAAAGCATATAAGGTTTTTACATTTTGAGGCTACTTATGGTTTACTTACTACTCATGATTAATATTATTTTGAGGCCAGTTTTCATTTAAAACATCAGCTAAATCATCTTTTATTTCAAAACATGATGCTACCTTCAGATACCAATATTAGAGTGGCAGTGAATGTAATAATGCTTCATTGATGATTATGTATGCTCTCATAGGAGCAGAGGTTTCTAATTCAAAGTACTGAAAAGATTAGTTATATCATACTAAAAAAATTTAACACATGATGCATGTAACACTATACACCAAAATTGATTTATCTATAACTTAAAATTTGTATAATTTCTTAATGTCTGGATCACTTGCTAGCATATTAGCATATAGTTTTACAATATTTTTGCTTTATTTAAATACCTTAAAATACACAATTTTTCCGAGAAAGGGCAATCATGATAACTTAAACCCTATTGTAATGATATTTGAAGACAATATTAACTTTTAACAGGTATAAAGCAAATATTTTATAGACTTACTATATATTTTTAGCAATTGCAAATGCATTTGGGGAACCACTATTCCCACATCCACAACTAGTGGACATTTGCCAACAATACTTCAAGTGTGAGGACTTACAGTCACCTGGAATGAAACTAGCATATGTTAGTGAATTCATTAAATATTTTTTGCAATATGTGTCCTATTTGTATATATTTATAGGTGCCAAAATCAGCTAAACTAAAGTTTGGTGAAAGCAAGAAGCTAAATCTGAAGATGAATTATCCCAATATTTGTGTTCGAAATGTATACATCTTTCCTGGAATTCCGATACTCCTTCAAAAATCTATTGATTTGCTAGGTGCTGAATTGTTTGCTTCAGATAGTAAATTCTACACAAAAAGTGTATATTTGAATGTAAAAGAAGATAAGATAGTTAATGTGTTAAATCAGCTGGTTAGTGAGTATCCAGATGTTATTTTTGGGTCTTATCCAGAGATGCAGAATAGGTATGTTGGTTATTATAGCATTTCATCAATTACACACTACAATATAATATAATTAAGAAGGTGCTTGGAACTTCACTGGTTCCCAAATTTAAAAAAAAAACAACAAATAAACTACTTTATTCTAATTAATAAAAAATGATTCTTATAAAGGTATTCAGTATATTTATTTAAATATACTGAATACCTTTATAAGAATCATTTTTTATTAATTAGATTTTTAGGAATAATAATGCAGAAATTAATTATGTTTACTATCTTATAAAAATAAACTGAACATACATAACAAAAATAATTTATTATTTAATAAAACTAGTGTGGGAGCTTGGGTCATCCTGGGTGAATCTAAGCACCACTATGTAGCATTTAAGTCAAATAAAGCAGTTTTAATTGTAAAAAATAATAAAACATACACTCTTTACTTATGTAGAAATAATCTATATTATACTTTCCTGTCTTATAACAATTATTACCTCCCAATATGTTTTTAAAACTGTCCAACTCTATTGTGATTTGAACTAACATTTTCACAAATATTGTTTAATATTGTACTGTTTCAATAAATTATTTTTTATTTTTCTAGCCAGTATGAAGTCAAAATAACAATTGAGTCTCAAAATGAAAAGTCCACAGAGAATGCAGCTAATAAGTTTCTGGAATTAGTCCCCAAAAATAATATTATAAAACAAGTATAATCATATATTTAACCATTGTGAAAAATAAATTATATATTTTATTTTATTTTAATAAAATGTCTTATTTGTGAAAAAACCCCAATCTAATGTATACATGATGACATTGAATTTTAGTCATTTGGTGGGATTATGACTATTAAAAGAGATGAATAATAATACTTAGAAGTAAAATAACACTTTTTTGAGGACCTGGAATGAGGAAGTAAGACAATTGATAAAATCCCTGTGTTTAAATTAGCATTACCCCTAGAAAAGGAAACAGAGAAGCTAATAGATATGCAGTTCTATGTAAAAGAAATCTGTCTATAAAAACTGCAGATAGGAGGCAACAATTTAAGTTCATGATAAATGAATTGAAGCAGAATTTGAATTATTGGAGGAAAAGAAAGAAATTATGAAAGTTCAAATTTGTAGACAGATATTTACATCCCTACAATATAAAATTTTTTGAAGCTAACTGACCTGTCAGCTATGACTTTTGTGCAAAACGAGGGATCGTGGGTTCGAATCCCATCGAGGATGGTATTTTTTAATGTTTTAATTGAATATTTAATTGGTTTACAATATAAGCAAAATTGACTTTTAAAACTACTTTAATCCTGTAAAAAAAAATCATACAATATAAGTATGGAATCCATAAAAGGAAATTTATAAACGGATCGTAATTCAGGGTTTACAATATAAGCAAAATAAAATTGTGACCATATAAAACTGCGAGGCAAAGAATTATGATTCAATAAAAGATTCGGGTATATTGATGAACAGTAAACGAAACGCGTTCTACTTCCATGGTTCATTTGTATATCCTTTATTTTGTTGATGGGTCATATTTTAAAAGAAAATATCCTCTATCCCCACCACAAAACATATCACCAAATGGAAACGTGCAGTCGCCATCTACTAACACTAACACGGATTAATTGCTTTGATATGAAAAATGTTTCATTTGCAACTACAACGAAAAATCTTTAATACAACCTTAAAAGGTTGACTAAAATGTTATATAGACTTCTAAAACAACAGCGAAACCGAATTATTAAACCTTATATTTCCAAATTTTATAACTCACGGTTGACATCACAATGACGTTCAGATTCAGCTAGCTTCATGTTCGTTTTGTTTTTGTGCGCCATTGCTGATAAATAAAAACAGGCCGATTCTTTCAAATAATATGGGTAAGTGTGTAGATAATTTGGGCACAAATCAAATTCATTATAGGTGAAATTGGGTCACCATCAACTTGGAGTTGCAGGATTCATCAAGCAACAGTCTGTGCAATGCTGTAATCTGAAATATAAAGGTATTATTATATTTCAATATCTATTTTCTTATATAGTTGGCTTTGTACAAACAAAATATTATTATTAAAAATTACTAATATTCAAAAATCTGTACAGATACGTATTATGTTTCTACAAAAACTTCCATCTTTATAGGGCTATTGGTTGTGAGATTTTCTGCTGTTCAAGGGGGAAGCTCTGAATCTTTATAGCTATCATTGAGGGTTTTTCTGTTGGTCAAGGGAGAAGCTGTAGCTGGGAGGACTGTATCATATCATCTAGAACTTCACTGAAGCTTCTGATTCTTGAAATTTGTTTCTACTCGTACTCCCTAATGTCCTCAGTATAAGATGGATTGCGCCTTTATCATTAGGTCACTGAACTGGGTAATTATAATTATTATTTCTATATTTGTAACATTAGTAAGTGCTTATTGAGCTTCAAGATATTCTGCTGTGTTATTGTATGTATAAGTAATTGTTTTGAAAATAATCGTGCTCATATTTTCTATAATGTTGTTGATTGTATGACTCAAGTAGAGGATAGCTCATGCCCTATGCTATATTTATTTACATAGATACATACAGCTATAAAATAGTGTAATATTTACATTATATATACAAAAACTACATTTTAGAACCAGTATTATATTCCTTTGGAATATTTTTTGCTCCCAATAGCATGCATGCACTTTCATCCCTTATCCTATCCACTGTATTATGCTTGTGTGTCAAATAAACAAAATTATTTCATTTACATACAATTATATTATGAAGCTAGGCTCCCTTGTAATATTTATGCCCATATTCTGACTTTGGAAACTTGATGTAATGAATATTTTTATTTATTGTTTTGTAAATATTTGTTTATGCTGTTTTATTTTAGTAGCTTGAAAATATATGGTTTTTAGTCTGTATTATGAATGTTCTTTTATTTCCTTTAATTATTTTGATACCTTATTGTATTCTATTATATAGGACATTTATATAAATAATACAGCTACTGTAATAAAACCACTATACTTGCTCGAAAACAAAACCCTGCATAGGAGCCTGGATTTTTGTAATAATTTACCATATGGAGAGCCATGTTCGACAAGAGCATATATATTTTTAAGCTTTTAAGCATTTATTCCTTTAATGACCATATTCACCAAGATTCCATAAAATGTATAAATTCTATAAGATATTTAATAAATAAATTGTAACTTTCTCTTGATAGAAATTTTAAAAAATATTTTTTTTTAAATGGACAAATAAAACGATTTTGACTTTGTTTTTTATCATACTTAGCACTACTTTTGACTGAGCTGTAGCCATTTTTGAGTTCTTCCAATGACTGTTCTCATCAGAGGAGCTCAAAAATGGTTAGACCTTAGCTGTTACTAGTTGCAAAGTGTAACTAAAGTATAATAAAAAACAAACTAAAAATAGTTTTATTTATCCCTTAAAATTAATTATCACAAAGTAGATTCCTTAACAATCCAATATTAAAAAGCATGCATTTATTGATTAATTACTTATCTCATGCAGTCTTTTTAATAGCTGATAGTGGTATTAGTTGTGAGATACTAGTTCTATAGAAAATCTATTTATTCTTGCTATAAATACTCGTACATATGAGTTTAATAACTATTGATAGATTGGCTCGGTTATGGAATGTTTTTGAATATATGTCTTATACCTAATGTGCTGAAGCAATTGACTAATTATAAACAAGCTCTTCATATTGGCTGAACAAAAGTGGATGGGTGAATTTCAAAAACCCAGTTTACGCAGTGCAGTAGTATTAACAACATTGCTTTTGTAATCCCTTTGTGCTATGCTTTGTCTCAGTGTTCAAGAAGTTTAAATTTACTTGTACATTGTAATACAGATGCATATAGTGATCTAGTACAATTGAAATCATGCTTAAGATGAGTTTATACTAATATAAAATAATAAATTAGACAGAATGAATCAGTGGAAATATTTATGCTCACAAAATAAGAATATTTACTTGCCATTTAGTTCTTAGTACTGGTATTGTCACAATTAATAATATTATGAGGAAATAATCCTATGAAATTACTCCTTATATATTATATTATTTATTATTTTATGTCAGTATAAACCCACCTTTATATAGTTTATTTAGTTGACTACATATATTAAATTTTAAACGAATTTATTTTGGGCATGTTAATATAATAACAAATTGATTGAATAAGGTGAGTTATTAAATCTGAATCAATAAACATAGGTGAAGAACGCCAACAACAACATTGCAAGCTGTAATTCCATCCAGATAATCCCCAAGTGTTGCTTATTTAAATGGTATCCTATCCATTAGATAATTGATTGAGCCATCAACATCGTATAAGTATGGTACCATCTCCATTTATGAAAAAGGTAAGTGATATATTTACAGTTGTTTCATGTATATAATATACTTTGCTATATAGATTGATGTTAATAGACTGATATAGGCTATATTAAGTTGGTAGCTTCAAAACAATTAAAAATGCTTAATACAAACTGCAAATATCAAATTATATTACACAATTGAATTCATTACAGAAGTTGCATATATTTATTTGAATCTGCAAAGCTCATATTATATATATGGACCTAATATTGAATTAGTTAGAATCTTACCGTGTTAAAATGTTACAACTTGAGTTATAATCAACATAATTTGATGCAAAATAGTCTCCTGAAATTATTTTGTGAGCACTAACCCATATGTTTTTTGAAACATATGAAAAAGAATCACACACCCCCTGAATACCGAAAGCACAGGCTTAAATAATTGCTACACATCCAGGGCCGTACCTAGACAACCAACCAAGGCCCCAAAAAAGCTAGATACGGCCCTGCGCACATCTATCTCTCACACAATGATTTTACCATACAAAGTATTCACTTACCAATTAATATAACTGCATAGGTAGAAAGGCAACCGTCCGATAGCCGAATAAAGATTGTTTCTCCCTATAAATGCATCACCGTTTCAAACACACGTACACACATAACACTTGTTGCGTCCGGCAGGTTTCAACAGGACTGTATCATCCATAGAAAACTACCATCGTTCACTTGAATGTGCATGTCATCCCGGCACTTCGCGATAACACACCCGGTACTGTTATAATAAACAAATCAACATGTGCCATGCAATTCATTTGTTAAAAGTCGTTATTTGTTGCAATTGTTACTTGCGCAGAGCACACGACTAACTTGACAGATTACCAACAGAATGAATCACGCAGCCAATCAGATGCACCGCACGGCATTATGAGCGCGGAAAATTTAAATTATGATAATAACAAACATGTTTTAATGCATTTATTTGATTATATAATACAAATTATGATACAGTTCAAATATTTATTACACCATTCGAGTTATCATAAATTAAACAAAGTATTCAATTGGAAAAAAATATATATAAATAACGTAATGGAAACTTCACCATAAATTTAATTGTTTTAAAATCTTGTATATTGCATTATAAATACATTATTGATATTATTTGTGAATTAAATAGAGTTATCTTGAGTATAAATGATATTTTAAACATTAAAATTAATACATTATGGATTAAAAAAATCGCCACACATTCAATTTAATTCGTATCTGTTTGAAATCTTTTATATAGCATTATAAATGTCTTATTGGCATTATGTGTGAATTTGATTGAGTTATCTCGATTATAACTTGAGTTGTGACATTTTAAACATCGAAAAAATAATAAATTGACGACAAAAAAAAATTGTCAAATATTTATTTTGAATCCTATCGGTTTTAAATATTTTATGTTGCTTTATATATATCTTGTTGGCATTATGTTTAAATTTGATCGAGTTATATCGATTATAGCTCGAGTTGGAACATTTAAAACATCGAAAAAATAATAAATTGAGGTCAAAAATCATTGCCACAAATTTATTTTGAGGCCTATCAGTTTGAAATATTACATATAGCTTTATATATGTCTTATTGACATTATGTGTGAATTTGATTGATTTATATTAATTGTAACTCGAGTTGTGATACTTTAAACATTGTATTTCCTTGAAAAACATATATATTGCAGGACTAAAACATCCGTAATTAATTTAATTTAATTTGTATCAGTTTGAAATGTTATATATTGCATTATAAGTGTATCATTGACAATATGTGTAAATTTGATCGAGTTATGTGGATTACAACTCGAGCTGTGCCATTTTAAACATATAATTCCCTTGAAAAAATAAATGTTGGAGGACTAAAAAATTCGTAAAAAATTTAATTTGATTCGTATCAGTTTGTAATCATTTATATTGTATTATAAATGTATTATTGACATTATGTGTGAATTTGATCTAATTAAATTGATTGTAACTCGAGTTTAGATTAGATAAAAAAATTAATCAACAAATCAATTTTATTTGTATTGATTTGAAATTTTCTATATTGCATTCTAGTTATATTATTGATCTCTCATGTGAATTTCATAGAGTTACTTCAAGTATAATTCAAGTTGTCACATTTTAAACACTGTAAACAACTTTTCAACTAGTTGCTCTTAATAGTGTCAGGTAAAGTGACATTTTTAGTAAAATTTTGACAAAATGTTATAAAGATAATTCATTCACAATTAAAAATCATGAGCATATGCAAAGTTTCATTAAATTTAATCAACTTTTAGAAAATAGTTATTCATGTCAAACAAATATTTCAGGTAAAGTTAGATTTCTAGTGATCCTATAATAAATTTTTTATTAAAATAATTTATTTAAAATTGAAAATGATGGGCTTATGCAAAGTTTCATCAAAATTGGTAATTTTTGAGAAAAAAGGTTTTTTTTTAAATAGTGTCAGGTAAAGTGCCATTTTTAGTACATAGTTGAAATTGTTTTATAAAGATAATTTATTCATAATTATAAATAATGAGCATATGCAAAGTTTCATCAAATTTAATCAACTTTTAGAAAATAGTTATTCATGTTAAACACATATTTCAGGTAAAGTTAGATTTCTAGTGATCCTATAATAAAATTTTATTAAAATAATTAATTTGAAATTAAAAATTATAGGCTTATGCAAAGTTTGATCAAAATCGGTCATATTTGGCAAAAAAAAGTTTTTTTAGTGTCAGGTAAAGTGTCATTTGTAGGCAAAATTTGAAAAAATGTTATAAAGATAATTAATTCAAAATTAAAAATTAGGACTATATGTAAAGTTTTATCAAATTTAGAAAAATTTTATAATTATTTTTAACTTTTCAGCTTACAATATGGAAACGACGTGGATCATCTCTTCACCTCCAAGCCCAACTTCCACCAGCAATTACACCTTGCTGAAGTTTATTTATAAGAGTGTTTGCCTATGATTCAATTGCATACGATTAGTATAAGTAGGTTTTATCAATTACCAATCGATTATAACACTGATATATATCATGTTACTTGGAGCAATCATTAAATATTTTACCAAAAACTGTCTTTATAACACATAATCTGCAACAAACATTAGATAATCTTAAAGCCCCATTTGCCAAAGAACTTTCAATCAAATATTTCACCTTAAAAAACAGCTACAACAGCAATACGTGACTTGACACCTAGCATTCTTGAGATTTTTCTGTAGATATCACCAAAAACTGTATTTGTAACATACAATCTTGGAATATTTTTCAATAATCTTAAAGCCCGCATCCATTGAAACAACATTTGACAACACAATCCACATTAAATGCACTCAAAACAGCTTGAATTGTGATATTTCATCTGGCTCACTCGTAAAATTAGTAGTTATCACCAAAAACTATCTTTACAATATACAATCTTCTAATATTTTTCAATAATATTAAGGCCTACATCTAGTATTAGAACTTTCCATCACACAGTCTGCACTCAAAACAGCCCCATAAGTGATTTACCACTTGAGTCCACTCGGTCTGTTCGCCCAGGGTCTTCAAAAACTGTGTTTCCAACATACCATGTTGAAATATTTTTCTATAATCTTAAAGCCTATGTCTCGTTGAGTAATTATCAATCATTCAACCCCTATTTATTGCAATAAAACTATCTTAAAAAACCACCCATCGCTCTTGAGATTTTTTGGTAGGAATCGCCAAGAACTGTATTTGTAACAAACAATCTTGCAATATTAGGCTTAAAGCCTACATACAGATAAATATATTTGACCACAAAATTCAGCTTAAATGCACCCAAAACAACTTCAAATGTGATATTCCATCTGGCTCACTTGTAAAAGTAGGAGTTATCACAACAAACTATCTTTACAATACACACTCTTCCAATATTTTTCAATAATATTAGAGCTTACATCTAGTATTACAACTTTACACCACATAATCTACCTTTAGTGCACTAAAAACAGCCCCATAAGTGATTTACCACTTAAGCCCACCCGGTCTGTTCGCCCAGGGTCTCCAAAAACTGTGTTTCCAACTCATACTGTGCAAATATTTTTCTATAATCTTAAACCCTATGTCCCGTTGAGTAATTATCAATCATAAAACTCCCATTTATTGCATGGAAACTATCTCAAATAAACTTGACAAATATCAAGCCGATCAGGCCAAATCTAAAATGCTTCTGGCATCCACAAAAACTGTTTTTACACTGCACACTCTTCTAATTTGCATTAATTATGTTAAATTCTACCTCTAGCAACTAATTTGAACACTAGAAGTCCTACAAATAAAATAATTTTATAATAAATGTTATAAAACCTAACCTGAAATCGTAATTTAAGCCCTACACGTACAAAACCCTTCCTAGACATAAACTAGCACCGGAATACTCATGTGGAGCCCCCGCAGCACCCGTGCGTACAGTTCGCCACCCCAAACTCTCTAAAACAACCCCAATATAATCATTTTCCAGGAGCCCCGGCGACTATTTTAAATTAGCCAAAAATGTATTAAAAACTAGCGAAATGCATCTAAAAACACGCGTAAACACCTTATAAATCAACAAGCCACGTTATTTTGACACCAAGCGGGCCCCAAACAGTCTAAATTAAAAAATCGCATTTTTTTTCGGGAAACCGAAAAACACAACCTCTCTCGACCGACCGGCCGGCAAAAATAAAGTTACCGCAAATTTCACCGCCCGCGCCCCCAAAACACTCTTATCCTATGTAATCGGCCACGCCGGGAACGTGGAGCACATTTTTAAGACCTGAACCAATCTAGTTTTCAAGTTATTTCAAAAAAATATTTTGTAACCTGTTTTTAATTAATTTCGACCAGAAAAATAGGTTTAAAAGACCCAACCCGGTGGTTTATCCCTGTTTTTGAATGCGGGCTACAAGATAGGATAGATATTTTGGCCCAAATCGATGGTCAAATTTTGACACATTTTTG
Source organism: Lordithon lunulatus (assembly GCA_963942505.1). Classification (NCBI taxonomy): domain Eukaryota; kingdom Metazoa; phylum Arthropoda; class Insecta; order Coleoptera; family Staphylinidae; genus Lordithon; species Lordithon lunulatus. The sequence goes on along the minus strand of OZ012671.1, from coordinate 16,791,836 downwards.
GTTGCCGACCAACTTTTTTGGAAAAATTTCTAACAAATATACCAGATGGTAGAGGGTGTTTTTAGAATCATGGTACGGTTTTTCTTTTTACGATATTCGCTCGATTTATATGATTAATTTGAGTTTGAAAATCATAAAATTTAAGTTGGTATGCCGGAGGGGGCATTTTCCTATATAAGCAGTGCTGCGGGGAGGCCATTTTCAGTCTTCTCCCGTTCGCGCCGTGAAATGTTACCAGTGTGTTATAAAAATTTGAGGTTTTATTAAGGGTAATCGTTGCCCAGGAGTTGTTTTAGTCGTTGGGTGCGCGAATTACGCGGGTTTGCCACCCCGGGTGGCTTAAATCGAATTTTTCGGCCGATCTGAGTGATGGATTTTCTTGAGGTTGTTTTCAAGATGGCGCCAGTTTTCAATTTATGTTGGTAGCACTGCTCGGTGGCAGATATTTGTTTTGACAGATGACTTACCGGTGAGTTTGTTTTAGTTGAACTTATTTTATTTGCGGCAGTTGAATCGTGTCGCGGATTTTGGTGAGCCATCTTAAATTAAATTCAATTAATGCAGTTCCGCATTTGTCAATGCGGAACTACTAGGGTGCAATCAATATTCTTCGATTATAAAGTGACCGTTTCCCTAACCAATAAACATATTTCTCAACACTTCGGTGCTGAATGAATAGAAACCGCTTATATGCGGTTAGTTTTAATTAGCTTTGTTTGTTTTTCAATGTTTTTATTATTATTATTCATATGTAATTAGTGTTTTAGGGTTGACTTGTTTATAGATTGCATTCAGGGGTATGTTTCTATTATTATATCATTAGCAATCTATGAAACAATTGATTCATATTGAGGTTCCCTTTTACAGTTTTATTATACTTGATAGTTTAATTGGTTGGTGAGTTTTATGAATATAACTATTCTATTTGATACATTCAATAATTTTTGGGTATTCATTACTCATATTTATGAACTGTATCAGTGTTTCTTAAACTTTTTGGGCCGGAAATGGACCCTATCACTCAGATTTATGAACTCATACCAGTGTTTTTTAAACTTTATGGTCTGGAACCCAGGCCTCTTCACTCTGCTTTATGAACTATATCATTATTTTTTTAACTTTTTGGTCAGGGACATGTTCCTGATTACTGATATTTATGAACTTATCAGTGTTTCTTAAACTTTTTGGACTGGGACATGGATCCCATTGCTCAAATGTATGCTAACTATCTTAGGGTTTCTTAAACTTTTGGTCTGAGACACGGACCTTTTGTAAGAATGAATATGTGTAGAAACACATCCCAAATTATCTGTAATTATTTTTTCCAATTAACCACCCAAATATTTTTCGCCACCCCCAATTTGGAATCACTGAACCATATTGTGTATCTATCACAAAACAATTTAATGATATTTGGACATGAATATTTATAATTTTAATGTGTCATAGTAGTAGTTACAATTATGTAACTAGCTATCGACCTTTGAATCCTGTCATGTGATAGTATATGTGAGTGCTACGACTTGCTACTTCACAAAATTGTACCTGAGTTAATTGTATCCCAATGACAAATGGTACTGACTAGCCAGTCTGGGATTCGAACCTAGGCTGCCCGTTCTTAAAGCGGGGGTGCTAACCACTGTGCCTACATGGCCATGTATATGTCATATTTTATTACTTTTGGTATAGTTTTTTTTACTGATATTTATATATTAGTGGTTTTCCATTACTTGCCTGTACTTTATATTTCTAATGAATAATTATTAACTAGTTTTATAGATTTATATTTACATTTGTGAGTGAATTTTATATAAATTCTAATACTTTTCAAATAGTTTTATGCCTGTTATTTATATATTAGTTGTTTTTTTTTTACTTGCCAGTGCCTTAAAGTTTTCTTTTAAAGAGTTTAATTGATAATGAATGATTATTAGCTAGTTTTAGTGATTTATAATCAGTTTTGAGGAATTTTATCACTAATATTTAATAATTTAGCTCATTTTAGTTTTCCGATATAATATTTAATACTTTTTTTGTTAGGTTTACTCCTGTTATTTATATTTTAGTTGTATTTCTTTACTTGCCAGTTATTGCCAACAAATAATAATTATCTCTTTTTAGTGATTTATAATAACATTTTTAAAATTTTATTACTGATATTTAATAACTTAGCTAATTTTTATTTTACAATATAAATTTAAATGATTTTTTATGCCTGATATTTAGATTAGTTTTTTTTTCTTGACCCCCCAGAGCCTAATATATCTCTTTTAAAGAGTTTCAATGCTAATATATAATTAATAGCAAGTTTTAGCAATTTACAATCACATTTGAAAAATGTTATCACTGATATTTAATAATTTATCTAATTTTAGTTTGACAATACAAACCTGATTGATTTTTGGATAGTTTTATTCTAGTTCTTTACATTTTATTTGTTTCCTGTTACTTACCAGTAATATATCAATTTTTTTTAAAGTTTAATTACTAATAATAAGCTAGTTTTAATGATTTATAATCACATTTGTTGAATTTTATTTATGATATTTAATAACTTGGCTAATTTTTGTTTTACGATACCAGTATTTATGTTTATTTACAAGTTTTATGCCTGATACATATAAATTAGTTGTTTTTATTTACTCACCAGTGCCTTATAATTCTTTTTTTGAAGAGTTTGAATACTAATATATAATTATTAGCTAGTTTTAATGATTTACAACCAGATTTGTTGAGTTTAATTGTAATAACTTAGCTAAACTTTGTTTTTGGACATACATTTTAATAATTTTTACCTATTTTAATGCCTGATATTTGTATATTAATTATTTTTCTTTACTTGCCAGTAGCAAATAAATCTCTTTAAAAGAGTTGAATGCTGATATATAATTAACAGCTAGTTTTAGTGATTTATAATCACATTTGAGGAATTTTATTACCGATATTTAATAACATTTTAGTTTTATGATATACATTTCAACATTAATGAATGGGATTTCTTATTAATTAAATTGAAATTATTTGTTATATTAAAATTTAATTCCTGTTCCCCATTTATCTCTTATTACAACCTGCCTATATATCGTTGATCACAACCTGCCTCCTTCACCACAGTTAATATAACATATATAATCCTGCCATATTTAAAAAAAATTCATCCATCTGATGATTGTAATACAGCAAAACAATTACCATGTTACAATAAATAATTCTGTGAAACTTAAAAACGATTTTATATAAATATTTATTAATAATATTAAGTAATTTTTAATTAAGTTATTAATTGTATAACTTGTCTCCTCATCAGATAAAAGGGGAAATGATTAAGAAAAAAGAAAGAAAAATGATGTAACTTAACATAACATTTAGCAATTTTATAGTCATACTTTTATTTTTATTTAAATAGCATACATTTCTAAAGCCAAACTGTTATGTGTTAGTAGTGGGAGTAGTATTGGTAGTAGTAGTATTATTGGTATTAGTAGTAGTAGTGGTATTAGTGCTTATAGTATTAGTCTAAGACTAATAAATAAATAGTTTTATTTATTAGTTTGAGGCTTTAGTAGTAGTCATTGGTAATATGTAAATAGGGGACGCCCTAGATATAATGTGTAACAGTTTGGTGGCAGATTTGATGGATTAGTTTAAAATCAAGACTAGTAAATGTATTCAAATCAGTTTGTGTTTGCAAATACTAAAAACTAAGATTTTAATACACTGATTTCATAAATTATTCAAATAAGTGTGGGTTAAAAATATATTCTAATATAATCTGTGACTTGCAGACATTACAGACCTAATGTTGCTAAATTTTATTAAATAATTTAAGGGTAAATATTCATAATTGCTTCACTAATAATAATAATAAAATTATTTTTCTTTATTTGATAAGAAAATAAAATACATTCATTTGAAACGAATGGTTGAAGAATCACACCGCTGGAGACTTGCATTTTTTTTGTGGCTGGTGTCTTTAATAATTGTACTGTCATGTTCATATGCAGGCGAATCAGGTCAAAGTATGTGGCAATTGTGGTGCTTTATTTCTCAATCCCTGACTAATTAATTTTAATCCCCACAATGCTGTTACTCTTTTTCATATTAGAGACATGTTTTTGTGCAGGCCATTCAGGTCAAAGGAGGTTTTAATTGGGGGACTTTAGTTCTCCAAGAAAAAACTGTTAATTTTATAAACTAACACTAATTTATTTTAATTCTCACAATAAGGCAAGTCGTTTTCATCATGTCAAGTTTGCAGGCAGGTCAATCAGGTCAACATAGTGACATATTGGACAACCTGGGGAGCTTTGCTTCTTAGATCCAATTAAGTCATTTTTTTTATTAAACTGACTAGTTTATTTTAGTCCTTATGACGAGGCAGGTATTTATTTTTATTAAACTGAGACTAGTTTATTTTATAACGAGGCAAGTCTTTCTCGTAATTGTACTTTCATGTATAATTTTAATTCTCACAATGAGGTGAGTCTTTTTAATAGTAGTATTAATTGGTTGGACAGCTCAATGTAGGGACTAATTGGGCAACCTGGGGGACTTTGTTTCTCAGATCCAATTAAGTCATATTTTTTAAACTGAAAATAGTTTATAAGAAATGCAAGTCTATTTCATAATAATAGTTTCATGTTTATAGGCAGGTTATTCAGGTCATAGTAGGCGGTAACTGGGGAACTTTACTTCTCAAACTCAATATTTTTTTTTATAAACTCACTAATTTATTTTAATCCTAACAAGTAGACGAGACTTTCATGGTACTATCAAATGTTTAGGCAGATCAATCAGGTCAACATAGGGTCTTATTATGACCACCTGGGGTTCAGTTTAAAGTAGGTTGTAACTGAATGCTGCACTTCTCAAACCCAATGACCTTTTAATTTATGAACTAATTTATTTTAATCCTCACAATCAGGCAACAACAACAGCTCAACAAGTGTTCAAGCAGGACAATCAGGTCTATATAGAAACTTATTGGGGCAACCTGGGGGGCTTTGCTTCCCAAACCCAATTAAGTCATATTTTTGTAACTGAGACTAATTTATTTTAATCATTATCTATTTCATTAATAAAAAATAGTCTCAAATTTATAGTCAGGTCATTCAGGTCAAAGTAGGTATTAACTGGAGATTTTAATTCTCCAACTAAAGATCCTTGAAATAAGGCGAGTCTTTTTCATAGTAGTATCAAATGTTTAGGCAGGCCAAGCAGGTCAATATAAGGACTTATTGTGACAATCTGGGGGGCTTTGCTTCCCAGATCCAATTAAGTCATTTTTTTTGCAACTGAAACTAATTTATTTTAGTCATTATGATGATGCAAGTTTTTTTCAATATAGTAGACTCAAGTTTGTAGGCAGGTTATTCAGTTCAAAGTAATTTGTAACTCTCCTACTAAAGTTCCTCACAATGAGGTGAGTCATATAGGTAATAGTATGAAATATTTAGGCAGGTCAATCAGATCTATGCAGGGACTTATTGTGACAACCTGGGAGGCTTTGCTTTCCAGATCCAATTAAGTCATTCTTTTTAAACTGAGACTGGTTTATTTCAGTCCTTATGACGAGGCAAGTTTTTCTCATAATAGTAGTCTCAAGTTTGTAGGCAGGTCATTCAGGTCAAACTAGGTGGTGGCTGGGGAAGCTTTACTTCTCCAACTAAACATCCGAATAATAAGGCGAGTCTTATCCATAGTAGTATGAAGTGTTTAGGCATGCCAAGCAGGTTAACATAGGGACTTATTGTGAGAACCTGGGGGGCTTTGCTTCCCAGATCCAATTAAGTCATTTTTTTTGCAACTGAAACTACTTTATTTTAGTCATTATGATGATACAAGTATTTTTCAATATAGTAGTCTCAAGTTTGTACACAGGTGATTCAGTTCAAAGTAGGTTGTAACTTCTCCTACTAAAGTTCATCACAATGAGGTGAGTCAAATTGGTAATAGTATCAAATATTTAATCAGGTCAATCAGGTCTATGTAGGGACTTATTGTGACAATCCGGAGGGCTTTGCTTTCCAGATCCAATTAAGTCATTTTTTTTATTAAACTAAGCCTATTTTATTATAGTCCTTATGACTAGGCAATTATTTTTCATAATAGTAGTCTCAAGTTTGTAGGCAGGTCATTCAGGTCAAAGTAGGTGGTAACTGGGGGAGCTTTACTTAGCTTAATTAAATATCCTCATAATGAGGCAAGTCTTATCTGGAGTAGTATCAAGTGTTTAGGCAGGCCATGTAGGTCAACGTAGGGACTTATTGTGAGAACCTGGGGGGCTTTGCTTCGCAGATCCAATTAAGTAATTTTTTTGCAACTGAAACTAATTTATTTTAGTCATTATGATGATGCAAGTCTTTTTCAATATAGTAGACTCAAGTTTATAGGCAGGTCATTCAGTTCAAAGTAGGTTGTAACTTCTCCTACTAAAGTTCCTCACAATGAGGTGAGTCATATAGGTAATAGTATCAAATATTTAGGCAGGTCAATCAGGTCTATGTAGGGACTTATTGTGACAACCTGGAGGGCTTTACTTTCCAGATCCAATTAAGTCATTTTTTTTTATTAAACTGAGCCTATTTTATTATAGTCCTTATGACGAGGCATGTATTTTTCATAATAGTAGTTTCAAGTTTGTAGGCAGGTCATTCAGGCCAAAGTAGGTGGTAACTGGGGGAGCTTTACTTCTCCAACTAAACATTCTCATAATAAGGCGAGTGTATCCGTAGTAGTATCAAGTGTTTAGGCAGGCCAAGTAGGTCAATGTAGGGACTTTTTGAGAAAACCTGGGGGGCTTTGCTTCCCAGATCCAATTAAGTCATTTTTTTTTGCAACTGAAACTAATTTATTTTAGTCATTATGATGATGCAAGTCTTTTTCAATATAGTAGACTCAAGTTTGTAGGCAGGCCATTCAGTTCAAAGTAGGTTGTAACTTCTACTAAAGTTCCTCACAATGAGGTGAGTCATATAGGTAATAGTATCAAATATTTAGGCAGGTCGATCAGGTCTATGTAGGGACTTATTGTGACAACCTGGAGGGCTTTGCTATCCAGATCCAATTAAGTCATTTTTTTTATTATTAAACTGAGCCTATTTTATTATAGTCCTTCTGACGAGGCAAGTATTTTTCATAATAGTACTATCAAGGTTGTAGGCAGGTCATTCAGGTCAAAGTATATTGTAACTGGGGGAGCTTTACTTCTCCAACTAAACATACCCATAACGAGGCGAGTCCCATCCGTAGTAGTATCAAGTGTTTAGGCAAACCAAGCAGGTCAACGTAAGGACTTGTTGTGACAATCTGGGGGGCTTTACTTCCCAGATCCAATTAAGTCATTTTTGGTAACTGAGACTATTTTATTCTAGTCATTATGATTAGGCAAGTCTTTTTCAATATAGTAGACTCAAGTTTGTAGGCAGGTCATTCAGTTAAAAGTAGGTTGTAACTTCTCCTACTAAAGTTCCTCACAATGAGGTGAGTTATATAGGTAATAGTATCAAATATTTAGGCAGGTCAATCATGTCTATGTAGGGACTTATTGTGACAACCTGGAGGGCGTTGCTTTCCAGATCCAATTAAGTCATTTGTTTATTAAACTAAGCCTATTTTATTATAGTCCTTATGACTAGGCAATTATGTTTCATAATAGTAGTCTCAAGTTTGAAGGCAAGTCATTCAGGTCAAAGTAGGTGGTAACTGGGGGAGCTTTACTTCTCCAACTAAACATCCTCATAATGAGGCAAGTCTTATCTGTAGTAATATCAAGTATTTAGGTAGGCTAAGTAGGTCAACGTAGGGACTTATTGTGACAAACTGGGAAGTTTTGCTTCGCAGATCCAATTAAGTCATTCTTTTTAAACTGAGATTGGTTAATTTCAGTCCTTATGACGAGGCAAGTCTTTCTCATAATAGTAATCTCATGTTTAAAGTTGGGTCATTCAGGTAATATCAAATGTTTAGGCATGGCAACATAGCAACTTACTGGGACAACCTGGGGGACTTTATTTCTCAGATCCTAGACTAGTTTATTTTAATCCTTGTGACAAGGTATTTTCCATAATAGTAGTTTCATGTTAGGGGGCAGTGTAGTGCAGTGGTTAAAGCATTGGGCTATTGCTTTGATACTCAAAATAGAGTTCAAATCTCCCTAACCCGCCTGGCGAGCGTGAAGTTTCACAGCCAACACCCTTCTCTGATCCGGCCTAGATGAAAGTCTTATCCAAACGTACTCCAGTGGTCCGTAATCCACCTTAAACAGTATGTCCACCTGTAGCATCCTTTGCCAGCTGTATAGGCATAAAAGAAACCAATACGCCTGCAGTGGCGTATAATCGATTTAGAAGTCTCATGTTTATAATCAGGTCATTCATGTCCAACTAGATTGACCTGATTGCTTTACTTCTCAACCCCAATTACGTTTTTTTATGATCCGACTAGTTATTTGGATTATCATAATGACACAAGTTTCTTTCATACTATCAAATGTTTAGGCAGTTTAACGTAGAGACTTATTGTGACTACCTGGGGACTTTGTTTCCCAGATCCAATGAAGTCATTTTTTTAAACTGAGACTAATTTATTTCATTTCTTATGACGAGGCAAGCCTACAAGCCATGTTAGTAGTCTCAATTTATAGGCAGGTCATTTAAGTCAAATTAGGGATTCATTGCGATATTCTGGGGGACTATCATGTTTCCCAGATCCAATGATATCTTCAGTGAACAGACATATTTTTTCATTATAGTGGGTGTTGGGATTTGCTAGATATGTCTGTTCTAGGTCAAACAATTAAAACTCATAGGTTTTACCTATGCCAACGTCCCAATAATGCATCGACCCAAAACCAATAAAACTGAATACCATTCTCTATTCTCATCAACTATAAAATCGTTAATACAACTGTCATACAATCAGGGTTTATGGGATATAGTCAGTTAGGTTTCATTCATTCTTACTCGCGTTTACAGAAGAATGTCACTACACTCACCGGTAGAATAATTTAATTTCACTTAAACATATATATATATATCTATATATATATATCTCAAAATTAACGGGAGCAGACACAGTGCTAATATAAAAGTGCCGCGTACTATCGAGTGCATCAGAGACCTCCAAGACATTCAAGACCTTCAGGAATTTTAAGGAAGTACTCGTAAACAATTACTGGATATGCACTGAATGAGGAAGGAATTTTAAAGAAGTAGCAGCATCACATCTTTATTGAAGATTAGAAGATAAAGGTAGGGTGGTTATAGTGATCACCACGCCCATATTCCACTCGATTCGTTGAAATTTTACCGCTTTTCAGAGCCCCCGCGTTTGTTATGTTTGTCCACGCTTTTTGTCGTTTACTTTAGGTACTAGTAGGGCACATTTATTTGTGTGTTTCAGAGCTTTGCATTTCAGCGATTGTACCATCCTCTCCACTATTGCAATGACACGTACGACTAATGGTGAGTGATTTGATTTTCATAATTGCTAGACTTTGTATTTCATAATTTTCTTCTTTTATAGTTGCTACTGTCATTATGCGATATGGGGTGGATGGATGGAGGTTGCGACGCGTTAACACTGGCTTTTTAAAGGTATGATATGAGATTTTTTAGTTTTAGCTAATAGGACGTTGCTATTATTCAAATTTATTGATGTTAAAAGTCCAAAGTGTGTCATCCCATTGGCATACTATGCATTAGAAGGTGGGGTAATAGGATGACAAAAGTTTTAAAGTTGGTTACATATTACAAAACCTCTGATAGCACTGAAAAACTAGTAAGCAATAAGCTCTAGTTTTTTCAGTGGCATCAGAGGTTTTATAATATTTAAATAACTCTAAAACATTTGTCCTCCTGATGACCTCACCTTCGAACACATAGTTTGGCTATTTGATGACACACTTTGGACGTGTTTAAAGTTTTTAAAACCTCTGCTTTCATTGAAAAAAATAATTATGGGAACAAAGGTGGGGCAGGAATCTCATAACCAACCAATCTAGTCCCATTCACTATTTCAATCGACTTGAATTTTGCATTACACTATTTTTCATAATGATTTTTATTAACTAAATCTTAATTAATTAATAAATTTGTTTGGATCAAACAAGTTATTAACAATTTAATAATATGTAAAATAAACAGACGGACCTGATTTTTTTAAAATGTATTTTTCTACAAATTATAATTGGAAACGTTTGTACAACGTTATTTTCAAAAATAATCGGTGGATAAATGAAAACAATTTATCCACCGATTATTTTTGAAAATAATGTTTGCAGAAACGAAAAAACGTCTCGGGAAATTTCTGTTTCGGGGTTTTCCCTTTCCACCACCCTTTGTATGGGGACAAGTCGATTAAAATTGTGAATGGATATAGATTAGTTGGTTGTGAAAAACCACAAACCCTCCAAACTTGTTTCACAGTTGGTTTATTTGGCTACAAACGAATCAAACCAACCGAACATTAACGTAAGAACACGAAGGTTTATTGTATAAAGCAGATAACTCGAGTTTAATTTCATCAGTCACGTTTGTCAATTTTGACATATAATGCGACGTTGCCATATATAAATAGATGTATATGAGGCTATGAAATTGAAAGTTAAAAACAATTTATAGCACATCTAACAATATAATCACGGGTTATATTATAAAACCGAGCTCTACTGCCTATTTTAACCACGTGTGGTTCTTAGAAAATTGCTACCCTTGATTCACTTATATGTACGCCGTATGAGCTTATGAGCTAACAATGGCTACTTTTGATTCACTAATAGAAACATTATTTAGCAATAATATTAGCTAAAATGAAGTAAACATGTACAGTACATTACTAAGTATGTTTTTTTCTTTCTTACAGCCGTTGTTAATGCTAGCATCTTGAAAATAGTCCCAAATAATGTGTGGACAAATGAAATTTGTAATGTGGTAATATGGTATATCCATAAAGAGGCGGAAAAAGCCTAATAAATATGGTTTGGTTATATTTATGAAGGTAAATTTATACTACATTATTTATGTTAATTTTAGCTTACAATATTTATTTTTCAGATATTTATATCTGTTTACTAAAACTGGTAATTGGGTTAAAAGTTATTTTGCTGGATATTGCTTGGTATGTTTTAAATAAACTTATTTTTGTACACTACACTATACACCACATACACATTTAAACATTATATATATATATATATATATATATATATATATATATATATATATATATATATATTTATATATATATACATTTAAATTTTTTCTTTTATCTTGCAAATAAGTAATACCACAGATTAGTGTTAATGTAAATATTTTAACGTTTATATAAACATATTGTGGTACTGTAAAGTAACTATTGATAATACAATTGAATCATATTTAAAGCCTCTAATATTATAGTTTAAAATTATTCTTATAATGAATATTTTTTATACTATAGTATTATATTAAATTAAATTCACAAACATTTGGAATGTATGCACTGATTCAGTCAAGAGAGAAGAGATGTAGTAGATTCAAGAAAGCTAGTAGGGTGGGGAAGACTGAGAGCGGGTTATTCGGAATTGCAACATTCCCAAAGGCCAGAAGTTTCTCATACTCGTTTTGTTGGTGCAAGTAAAAAGAAGAGATTCAGTGCATAGGTTTCAAATACAAAAATATACCCCTGTTTTGGATTTTGCCATCATTCAAGAGACGAAGAGATGTAGCTTGATATTATAAGTGAAAGAAAACAAGAAAGCTAGTGGGGTGGGGCAGACTGAGAGCGGGTTATTCGGAATTGCAAGATTCCGAAAGGCCAGAAGTCTCTCATACTCGCTTTGTTGGTGCAAGTAAAAAGAAGAGATTAACATCATTGAAGAAAACCAAGATCTGACGTGATTGCAATGATTAGGGGTAACCATAATTCCTCTTTGAGCTTTCACTAACCTGAAGCAACGCGTAATCAAGACATCACAAATCAAAACGGGGCCGAGTATATTTTTGTCGTTTATTTTCGGGACACATAGGGTGCACCTATCTATTTGTTTGCAGTACTAACTTTTTTTATTTTAGCAATAGTACCAGCTATCGTTAAAATAAAAAAGGTTAGGTTATCATATAAAACAGTGTAGTGCATAGTTCAAGTCGATTGAAACCGTGATCGACAGCATTTAGTTGGTTTGAACTCACTTACCCTCTCTACGTTTGCTAGTATAGTTTTGTTAATATATAACACACTTTTTATGGTTGTTATATATTCTATATAAAAAACTATGCACACAATAATAGGACGAGGATGTGTTTTAAAACCAACCAAACTTCCCATTCACAATTTCAAGTGACTTGTACTCTATACTACACTGGTTTTCGCAATTAAATCAACACGAGGTGTCTACTTTAAGGTGTCTACTCTAGGGAATGGCTATACCTAGGGTATATTATCTAAAATTAAGTAGGCTCACAAATGCTTTTCTAATTATGTTTTATTTTATTTCTTTCAGCTGCTGTTAATGCTAGCATATTTAAAGTGCTCCATATTGATGTCTCAATTACAAGTTTAATCTTAAAAAGGACCCTCAAAGGGTTGATAACCTAATAAAGATGGTTTACTTATATATATATATATATATATATATATATATATATATATATATATATATATATTCATCAAGGTAAATGTACACTATATATTATTTGCATTATTTACAACTAACAATTTTATTTTTATTTTTTTTAGATCACTGTATCCTTTACTGCACCTGGTAATTCACGATATTTTTTGTTCAAAATTTCACTAAAAATTGCTTGGCTGATTAATTTGTTTTCATTGCTCATTATTTTTTATTTAATTTTATTGTATTACCCAATTTAATTTAATTAATTTTATTCTTGGCACAAATTTTAACTTTAAATCAAAAATATCATCCAAATCAAATGAGCTTTACTTAAATAGTTTAATTTTAAAGTCAATACAATTTTAATTAATTCAATTTAAAAACATATGATTTATGTATAAAATATTTTTCATATCATTTAAAGCAATTTTAATTTTAATTACAAAAATCAGACCAAATGAGTATACTAAAAAAAAATTCAAATCAATTTTAATTCAGTTCACTTTAACAAATCAAATGAACTTACATTTTTTTTTAGTTTCAAATCAAATTAATATTAAGTTCAAATTGAAATGAACTTGTTTTTTTTTATTTCAAATTCAATTAATATTTTTATAAGTTCAATTAAAATAAAACAATTAAATCATATGAACTTGATTTTTTTAGTTTCAAATCAAATCAAAATTAAGTTCAATATTATAAAAACAAATGAACTTGATTTTTTAAATTATTGATAAAATCAATATTATATATCAATTTAAATAACAAAACAATTAAATTAAATAAACTTACTTTTCTAGTTACAAATTAAATCAATATTAAGCTCAATATAAGTAAACAAATTACCTTATTTTTTTAAATTTCAAAAGTTCAATTTAGAAAATAATTCAATTTAATCAAATGAACTTATTTTTTTTAGTTTCAAATTAAATTAATATTTTAATTTAAGAAAAGAAAAGAAAAAAAACTTCAAAAAATCAAGTCAAATCATTTTTAATTAAGTTCAATTTAAATTCAAATGAACTTATTTCTTTGTTTTATTTCAAAGTAAATTCACACATTACACTTTACACAACACCTACACACTCACATGTATGTTTTTCTTTTTTAATGTTCCCAAAGTGCGCGTGCTTTAAACCGAACTATGCCCTCCAAGTAATCAGTAAAATAAAATATTTCAGGTGCGTGTTTCGTTTGCAATTTAGTTCGCGAGTATAAATTGTTTAGGGTTCGTCTGTTAAATTCGGTATGGAAGAGCCTTTGGAGATGGAATGGTGGACGAACGGAGGACAAATGGAGGACAACGCGCAGGACATCAATCGGGGTTGTATATTCTAACGTGAATACACCCCGCAACAAAGCAAGTAGTTTTGAGGTTTTGGTTTTCGGGTTCGGTTTTTCGGTGTCGGTTTTTCGGTTCCGCTTTTTGCGGTTACGTTTTTTCCGTTGCGCACTCTTACCTGTTCTAAAACAAAGGGTTATACTTTTAGCTTTTTTGTTTGGGAGAGGGTTTAAGATGTAAATTCGTGTGCGCACCTTAGAAAGAGAATTGTTCCCCTCTTTCGAAAGGATTCGTCGCTCGTCGCCTTGGACACATGGAAGTAGTAGTAGTCCTCAAGTCGTGCATTAATAGCTCATTATCCAACGAGATTTTGAGATATGGTGCATTACTTGGGATGATTGGTATGGCAGCTTTATTTTTGCTTTAACTTGCTTTATGATGTATATGTTTCTTTTCGGGGTTTGCGGTATTAATTTAACTTCAACTCGGTTTTAGATAAAATTAAATTTTCGGGTTTTAACTTAGCTGCGGATTTAATTTAAATTTAACTCGGTTTCGGATGTAATTTAACTTTAGCTCGGTTGCGGATCTAATTTAATTTTCGGGTTTTCAGGTTCTTTAACTTAGCCGCGGATTTAATTTCAATTTAATTCGGTTTCGGACGTAATTAAAGTTTCGGGTTTTCAGGTTTTTTTTAAAAACTTAGAAACGAATTTAATTTCAATTTAACTCGGTTGCGGTTCTAATATAATTTTCGGGGTTTCAGGTTCAATTCATTAAAATACTTTATGAATTTCAATAGTCCTAAAACTGCATAACATACACTACTCTCACACACACCACACTAAGCTACACTTAATATGCAATCCGCAATTGAATAGGACAGTCAATAATATTGACAAACATATTGGATATACATTCCAATAATTGGCTAATGATTATTAGCCTACAACTGTATATATTTTACACTACAATACAATACACATACCATTACACAATTCGCCTAATGTTGTTTCGTCGACAACAACAAACTCGTGCTAAATAACTTCAATTTTAAAATGCGCAACCGAATATTAGTCAATTATACTCATATAAACATGTAACAATCGGTTAACAGTTTGATTTAGTTTTCAACTAAATACAAATTGTAATATATTCATTTTCAAATAAAGCTGCCAGCCAATTTGTTTGTTTATTGTATGTATTGTACTGACTACTGCTCGCCTAACGTGCGAGTGGTTTTCAGAAGGTTCTATAAACATTTTTTGTGTACATTCTTATTTGCCCAACAATATTATCCGTTTGTAGTTTTAGATTTTTCTAAATTTCCATGTAGACTAATCTAGCTACCGCGAAAATAGAACTAGCCCGATTTAATTAATGTGTAATTAAATAGGCGGGGATGGGAGTGAAGGATGAAAGATGTTCATGCTTCTATCCCATTCCCCCTGCTCGAAGAATTAGTACCTTGTCGTGGTGAGCAGGCTTAATCACATGTACATTGACAATTTTAATAATTTGATTGTATTACTTTATTTTTAATTTTTTTAAATTTATTTATTTGTACATCATAATATTACATTTGATCATATTATTATCATATTAAATTAATATAATTTGAAGTGTCAACATGTTGATAAATATACCTATATTTTAAATATTAATATCCTTTCATTCATTGTCCGGTAAGAAACTGATACTTGTATATAGACGATAACAATTTGTGATTATATTTTTAAATGTTGCATAAACTGTTTTAAACTTTCCTTTTCATAAGCTCGGGTAGTTCTGTTTATATATGGCAACGTCGCATTATCTGTCAAAGTTGTCAAAAGTGAGTCACTGGTTGGAAATGAATTCCAAAGTTATCAGCTTTATACAACCAAGCCTTAACTTTTTAAAATTATATAATGAAAATATAAAAAGTCATCAATTACAAGTCCTAAATTACAAGTAAACTAAACTAAAATAATTTTTATTGATTTTATTTTTCAAGTAGTTTCATGCAGTCATATAACCCAGTTATTATTTTTTCATTGTACATGTGAGACCAAAACTAATTCATTTCCTAACCCCGTATAATTATTATTCAGTGTTTCCAATAGAGAGAATCTAAAGTAACTATATTTTCTAGATAATGTATTTATTGGTGCTATAACAAAGAATACTTATGGGTTCAATAGATACAGTTTTCACAATTTTAGAAAAGAATTTAACATAATTATCGGATGAAAAATACTATACGAAAGAGAGGGGTGGGTGGGTAGTCACATACCAACCAGATTATGCCTATTCATGATATTAAATGCTGGAACTATGCCCATTCGCTATTTCAAACGAGTTGAACTATATCAATTCACTGTTTAAAATGGCAGGAAATAGTCATTTGTTTTTTCACTCATAGAAGTTTTAGAAAAACCAAGAAAAAACAAACCATTGAATAAAATTCCATGTAAAATCTGTCGGCGGCAATTGCCAACGAAATAAATACACCATCAGATTTTATGGTAGTGGTTTCTTATATATTAAAGCCATACTATAAGAACACAATACTCTTACAACAAACAATCAACGGAAATTTAAATGATTCAATAACGAAAACTTGGCGTCAAAGGTATATGTCACCTTTACACCATTTCGGACCGGCGCGGTGGCGCCCCCATTGGTAATTCTATTGACCGATAATAATGTATATTGCCCTCTATCAGCATTAATAATAAGTACTTGATTCATGAGTTGTCTCGTAGATGTCGCCAGACGGTTGAAACTTGTGTGTTTACAAAATATTAACGTTTTAGATTTAAATAATTAACAACAGCAGGATATGCAACTCAATGGGCTATAATAGCAATAATCTATGCAATGTATAATGCAAATTCGCATTGCTTTGCAATTTTCATAGTAGAGGTTAAAAGTGTTTTCTTTGCAAAGAAGTTAATTTATACTGTGAATTCGATAACTGGTTCGCCGGTGAAGTGAATTCTATTAGAAGCAGTTGATGAATGTAAGTTCTATTTGATTTAGTTGTTGTTTACATTGATCTAGGTGTACATTTTCCTATATTGGTCCTGCAAATACATAACCTTAAATTGATTATGATGATTTATTGCGGTTTCAGCTGGTTTGTTATTTGGAAGATGGTTATATGTCTATTACATCATTTCCAATTTCTACAAACTGTAGGTAAACTTTTAAATTTTTTAAATCAACAAATAATATAAAAAACTAATAATTTTGACTGAGATCTTCAAGATTTATGTGATAGAATAGTATATTACGTAACCAGCACGGATAGAGATAAAAAACCATAGTTATCACCAAAAAACTACTCATCATCATATCTTATACAACTACAAATATATCCTCCCACTATTCCCCCTCTTTCATCGCCAACTTTCTTTCCAACGCCAGTCTTTGCAGATTTCTACGCCTTTTCCACGGTCTCCTAACTATTCACTCACCTTTTTACAATTTTACAATCACTCACCCACTCTGCGTTCACTCCCTTACATCCGTTGACTAGGTGCCACCACCTCACGCTCCCCATCCTACATAGCACACACGCGATATATTCTTGCCCTATCCACACTTCCTCTCTATTCCGAATCGCAGCTCGTCCTAGCCATGCACACTTTGTCTTCCCTGCTTCATCCGCCCCCGGTTAAGTTCCTCGGGCTTTATTCCGTACTTGCCATTCCACATAACCAGGGTTGTATGAGCTCTCAGCTACCTGTCTTTCTTGCCACTGCACATCCCTCATTCTGTCCTCGTCCTCAGTCCCTACAACTTTTAACTTTTCACACTTTGTCTTCCCTGCTTCATCCACCACCGGTTAAGTTCCTCGGGCTTTATTCCGTACTTGCCATTCCACATAACCAGGGTTGTATGAGGTCTCAGCTACCTGTCTTTCTTGCCACTGCACATCCCTCAGTCTGTCCTCGACCTCAGTCCCTACAACTTTTAACTTTTCCTCCACCCACGACCCACTCTTTCATACATTCTCCTTCTATTCTATCCCCAGCCACTCTGTGTCGAACTCCTGCCACTCTACCACACCTCCCGCACCAGATTCCCTCTTCACCATATTCCTGCAATCATTTCTCAAACTTCAATACCCTCCCATTCGACTTCCACCACATGCTCATTTGATTCGTCTCCTGCAGGAACACTGTCATATGCGTCGATCTTCCGAGTTCTAGCAGATTCTTTACAAACCAACCTTGCTCTCTTTCGATTATATCTCACTCTCGAAATTTCCACACTTCCACTTCATACAATAAAATACACGCATCTCAGATCTTACACGCTATTACTGGGTTACAATTCCACCACCTCTCCCATTTTCTCTTCATCGCCATTTCCTAAGCCATTCTCGCCTTTGCTTGCATCCACTCAAAATGCTTCCTAATCACAAATACCGCATACATATCTGTCTTTAAACTATTTGCTCCAGCATTCTCGTTAGCGTGAACATCTGCTGCCTCGTCCCTCTACCGCCATCACCAAACTTTCTAGCTTAATATGACAACACCGCCCGCCTACTCCATCTGTAATACTTCCTCTCATTTTTTCCCCAAATATGTTAAACAACAACTGATTCAACGAGCAACCCTGCCTACCCCTTGAATCTCTTCGATCTTACATCTCCTACACACATACACTCTCGACAATATGTTTCTGCATACAGCTTTGACACTCTTTCTCTAGTTTGCACAGTCTGTCCCCTATCCATCAGACACGCAATCATCCTGTATCCCCCTATAGTGACATACACAGCCTTCCAATGAATGAAAATACCTTATAACTACCGTTGATCTCGTTAGAAATCACATTGCACATCATGTACCATCTAACTACTTTCCCTTTCCCTCCCCTGCCCATCTCATTCTCTCTGTTACATCCGCCAGCGATTAACCTATTATTTGTTCTAATCTCATTCAGCTTACTTTTATTTCATTCTTAATCGCGGTCTGTCCGCAATACCAATGTTAAGGGCATTTGATTATTTATTACATTAGTAGCCGAACGAGCATTTTTTAAAACTAATACAGTTGAAAGTACTACCCACAATTGAGGCATTGAGGGCAACAAAATTCTAGTTTTTTATTATTACTAATAATAATAATAATAGTAAAACCATAAAACTAGATTTTAAAAATTTGATAGTTTTGCTCTCTGTGAGCTTGAATACGACCCGGTTCAAAGGACCAAATAATGTGACAGATTGAAAACGATTCGGGTCGAAGGACCAACAAATGAGACGTAAAGTAAATTAAAATCACAATCTGAAATATACATATTTACACAATATACTATAAGCTGATACAATAATCGCAGAGCGTAAGACGATGTTCGACTTGCGATTAGTTCGACGAACGATATCTAACAATCGCAGAGCGCAAACTATCTTATACACTTGTTATGGACATCCCTCGAAGGCATCGAGGGGGTGGACTTCGCTTAAAGGGAAACCCCTTTGGGCTAAGTGCCGGTCTAATGTTGATCTAAAATGTAGAATTGCCGCTACTTTTGCGATGTCGCCAACAAAATCTTGTGGGACTGGTGCTCAAATGTCAGGCCACTGACTGTCTTGTGGTAATGGAAGATTTCATACGCACACCAATAAATCACTAAAACGCGAAATTCCTGCTAAGCGCTTTATGAACAGGGTTGCGATGCGACTTGAAAAAGCAATAAATATCTATAAATAATTATGCAGGGGACGATTTGGGTTACACTGTGTGGGGCCATTTCAACACTCTCATTTCATGACTTCTCTTGCTAAATATTTTCCACGCCACTATCTTCTCTCTATAGACACCCTTTAATTTTCTTACCTATATATTCCATATCAGTACCACCGCCTCTTAACCTCTCGTATGTCTCTTTCATGTATCTTCCCCTTTCGAAACAGAAGCGTGCAGCCTAGTCTAACACTTCTAAGTACCCTGAAACATTCAGACATTCTACACCCAATCTATCGCATATATCTCCCGTAAATATTCCCCCGCAATCAGTTTTTACAGAAAAACAATATACTTCTATCTACCATATCGTAAGCTGCTTTTATGTCCATAAATTCCGCGAATATCTTGCCCCCTGAATTTTTGCTCGAGCGATACATTTACATATATCGCAGGGTAATCAGGGTGCCCGTCTTATATACTTCCTTCTGAAAATTTCTGTGTGAGAATTTGTTTCTCTTTTATAATATTTCCATTAAAGTTATACCGATATAATTATTTTTCCCCTATCATATTTAAAAAAATAGGAATTATGATACCCTCTCTCTAGTTGGATTGCAGCCAGTCCTGTCCAAATGTCAATCCGCCAGAAATAGTGCCTAGCGTACCTTTCATAATTCCCCCTATTTCCACCAGGACAAGACGCCCGGTTATTCTACATAGTTCTGGATAGTTGGCTGGAGGGTAGCATAGCTACAGACATTTAGGCCTGTAAATGGGCCCATTGTAAAACCTCCTTTGAAGGCTACTCACTCGTCCCACCAGTCAATTTGGCGTGCGAGCTGCAAAACTCTTGCGGGTGCGGAGTTGCCAATGCTGGTCATGCTAGGCCAGCACTCCCCTAGTATTAGATGCCTAGTGTTTACTAGAGCTGGGCAGAGGCATATTACATGCTTGCTGTTTCTAGTTCTTCACTGAACCCTCTACATAACGGGCTATCCACCAGACCCATTGTGTATAGGTGTTTGTTTAGCCGGCAGTGGCCAGTTAGGATGTTGGTCAATATTTTCAGATTAGTTCTAGATAAGTTAAGGCGGACCGTGGCTGCAATTTTACAAGGTTGCCTAATTGCTACCTTTGATTGCTTGCAGCCCGGCGGTTCTCGCCATCTTACCTTGTGAAGAGCATGTATCCTATGCTGTATGAGTACCTGCAGAAAGTATTTCATCCTCTTGGGTTGTTAGAGGATGTGAGGATTCCTTCCTGGCAAGGTCATCTGCTATTTCGTTCCCCTCGATGCCACTATGTCCTTTGATCCAGCAGAGTTCTAGTTTATTATGCTTAGCTAGCTCCTACAGGCTCTGTAGGCATGAATATAGCTCTTTCAACACACATGTGTTGGCATTTAGTGCATTTAGAGGTGCTTTGCTGTCGGTGAGTATTTGGATATGTTTATCCTTAATATTCTTAATATATTATTAGTATTCCTGTTAATTCAGCTTGACTGAAGTGGTGTACTTATCTTGAGATCGAGTTCTGGTGAGAATATTCCAAAGCCAGCTCTCGTCTTAGTTTTGGATCCATGAGTATTCATGGTTATGTTGGAGCCTTGTTTGATACCATCCAGTATGATAATGGTCTGAAAATGTTTGACAAAACTGTATTTGGGTAGAATTCTGTCGCACTTACCTTCTATGAGGTGGTCTAGTTTGATAGCGCCCGGTTGTTACTTATTGGTCTTTTTCTTCTTCGTATTTCCTCTTTGTATGGGAGTCTTGATCATGGCTTTGATAAAGTGGCCATCAGTTTTTTGTGACACTTAACTTCTGTGTATCTTCTTACCAATCGTTACGGAGATCTTCCTCTAGCCCTTGAGCCCTCGAGTAACCTCCCTACAATGAGTGCTCTACATTTTCACCTAGACTTCGCTGAATGTGACCGAAATAGCTCAGACCACCTTTCTTCTATCTTGTGCCTCCATTGTCCATGATTACTTGACATTTACCGATGTAGCGCAGGTGTTGGTGGTTGTGGTATGCTTTGTCGATAATCATGACTTTTGTTTTAGTATGGTTGATATGTAACCCACAGCCTCTACTCTCTTCTTCTCATCTTAGATGGATTTCTGACAGTTCGGCATTAGACTCCGCCGGAATTATCGTGTCGTCGGCGTATCGGGGGTTGTTACATCGCCATCCCATGGCGACTCCTCCATCCCACTTATTATCCTTCTTATTATGTATTCGCCTTCGCCATATATATTAAAGAGGAGGGAAGAACGTTTACATCCTTGTACGACTCATTTTCTCATGTAGCAGGAGTTTAATAGTTAGAAGTCTACTCGTATTAGCACTCATACGAGTAGACTCTAACTATCAAACTCCTGCTCCATGAGAAAAGGAGTCGTACAAGGATGTAAACGTTCTTCCCTCCCCTTTAATATATATGGCGAATACATAATAAGAATTGTATCTACAAATTATAGATAATCGAAATGAGGTGCTGGGGGACAACCATTTGTATTAGAATTTCCCACATTAAACCTCACTCGATACTGTCAAAGGCCTTGCGATAGTCGATGAAGCATAGATACAGTGGTTTGTTAAATTCTCGACAATTCTCTATGATCAGTCGCACCTTGGAAATTTGTTCTCGTGTGCCTAGGCAATTTACGAAGCCTGCTCTTTCGTTTAGTATGTTTAAGAGAATTTACTGGAGTGTTATATAAGGGTTATGAGGCGATTATCTCGCAATCTCCTTGTGAACTTTTCTTGCGGAGAGGTATAAATATATATCCACGTGTTTTTGTCGTCCAAATATTTTGACACTATCCGTAGAATCGTTCGGCTACGATGTCTCCAATAACTTTTATTATTTCAGCGGAGATACCATTGGGGCTGGGTGCTTAATGCAATTTCAGCCTTCTGATAGCTCCTTCTACTTCCGTTTTTAGGATTGATGGTTCCTCACTTTGTACCTCTGGCGTATCACCCGCTCCGATATCACTTTGGAACAGCTACTCGCAGTATGTCCTCCAGGTTTCCAGAATGTCTCTTATGTCGTTACCTCCTTGCCCACTTGTGTTTCCATCTCTTCATCTAGTTGTACTTTGTTTTTTCGGGGAACTCTAAGATATTCAAGAAACGGTCTGTGGCGTAGTGGCCTAATGCTAAGGTCTGAACCATTACGTACGGTTGGTGGTTCAAGTCCACTGCTAGACAGGAAACTTTTCTACGAAGACTAGAAAAGGTCCGTGAAGGGTTGCAGTGCACAATAAAAATCCGGTTTGAAGCTTTTCCAGTCCTACTCATTATTAACTCTAGCTGTCATAACTGTATAATGAACGATACAGTTATGAAAGCTAGAGAGGGAGAAGGATAGGAGAATGGTGTTCATGGAATAGGATAATGGAGTTTATTTCCCATGATTCCTCAGTTTGAATGCAATTTACTGAAAGATTTCTTATTACATAGAAGACTACGTATTTTTTGTTATTGGCCTATATGTTGACCTCTCAGTTAACGTTGTCTCGCATTTTATCTATTGCTTCTAAGTGTAACCTTAGTTCGTATCAATTTAGATCCCCAGTGTAAATGTGTGTTGAAGTAGTTATGACCAATGATACATCTATAGCCTTGACTTTTGAGAACATTTTGTGTTATGGCATGCTTTGGATGATCATAGACAACATATATTATAATATATAACATTTTTGGTTTATACTCTTATTGCAGTAGTCTGAAATTCAGGTAGGTACGAGGCATATCCAGAAAGTAATAGTACTGAATCTTTGTAGGTGTTCAAATTTTTTATTTAAACAAAAAAATTACGTGAAACTTTAGTACATAATAAAAGCTATTTTTCGACATAGTCGCCATTCCTCTCTATGCAGGTGGTGTAGCGAGGTATCAATTTTTTGATGCCTTCCTCGAAGTAGTTTCCCGCCAACTCCTTCGTCCACTTCTCCAACTCCTCCTTTACCTCCTCGTCGGTTAAAAACCTTTTTCCACCCATGTGCAGCTTCAGGGAGGTAAAGAGATAGTAATCTGAAGGTGCTAGATCAGGGGAATGCGCGGGATGGTTCAGGACATCCCATTTAAACGAGGCGAGCAGTTGCTTCGTGGCGTTGGCCGTGTGTGGTCTGGCATTGTCGTATAGCAGGTAGACTCCTTTTGTCAGCATGCCTCTCCTCTTGTTCACTTTATCACCATATGCAGTTTTCACCTCATTATAAATCTCAAATGGAGGTTTTCCCTTCCAAACGAGATAACGGATGACGCCGCGTATTTCGCACTTAGCGGGAGATTGGATTGACATTATTCGCGAAACTTGTTGTCGTGTCAACAGTTCTCAACCTACTGACCTCGAACCGTTCTCGGTGCAAAGGGGAGGAGTCAGGCTACACTGCCGTGTGGCCAACATGATGAAAATAAAATCCCTCCGACCGTGAGAGCCTCAGTACTCTTACTTTCTGGATATGCCTCGTATTTCTGGAACTCGTCGCAATGAATTAGTTATTTTTAAAATAACATAGAATTAAAGACGCTTTCGTTTAGCATATTTTAGCATTACTAGTCGCCCCGTGGCGTGCAGTATCGCGGTCGTTCGCCACCGGTTGTAAGGGCCGAGGTTGAATTATGCGCAGAACAAGAAACAATCAGCCCGTACCAGCCCAGAGTGATAAACGAAAGGCACTTATGTAAGAGATATGTGCTGCCACTTGCAAATTAAATGGGCGATTTCTTTGTCCCTTTTGATGAAATCGCGCGTAATTAACTATAGAAATCAATTCATTTTTGAAAAAAATAATGTTACCCAAAGATACTAAATTAGAGAGGATATCTCATAAGGTATACGCCGATCAAGGAACATTTAAATATTGTCTAAAACTTACCTTTCCATATTCTGTCAGTTATTGTTGCAGCTATTTAGGTTTTATTATAAACACATTAATTAAATGCAATTATTTAATTTTAATAAGTAATATATTTGACCAATTACCGCATTCCTTTATATTTTAGATATAAAAATGGTCAGTAAATGATGTCACAGAGTGATCAAGTTTAAATTTGTGCTATATGTTGCAGAATAGGTCTTATAGTTTAATACCCTTACATTACCTCTTTGAATTTGCTGGGATTTTAATGTAGAAAGGACAAGGTTATCACAATTTGACACAAATAATCATCAGCAGTTTTGGAAGTATACCTAATATACTTCAGAATTACAGTGGGGTCTTGATTTCTAGCTAGAAACAACTGGCTTATGACCGTAGGAATAGTCTAAAATTCTGATTATATCTAGTTTCCCGCGCTTAAGAAAGATAAGCTCTCTTTGTTGAATGTATAAAATCCCTGAAAAGAATACGTTACTTCTAATATTACAGTAATGGAGAACGAATTATCAGTGGTGATAATTCTATATTGTCATAGTAATACACATGTACACTGAACCCGTACCACTACTCCGGCCTTCATTTTATAATAACAAGTAAATGTATTTTTTAAATAACATTACCTTTAATCTTCCAGACAGTTGTATCTATTTTTTTAAATTTCGTATATATTTTAGTCTGATGGCATATTCTAACGGTTATTTAAGCAAGTTCATCAGTTGGCCATGTGCGTAAAAGCTTTGTCAACAAGCTAGATGATATCCCAAATATTATTATTAATATTAATGTATTATGTTATGCACAGCAACTTTTTGTAGTTCAAAATTATAATTTTGTTACTTTTCATTTAGATTATAGATAAAGTAGCACTAATTAATATTAGTGCTACTTTCATTATAATTAATGAAAATTAATTTAAATCTATAGAAATACTAAGTGCAACCTAATGTTTCAGGTATTTTTATAAGTTACGTTATATTCGTTTATATTAGCTGTGTTTTTTTAATTATTCGGGTTCACGTGAACCCAATTACCCCTAATAATCGTCAATCTACTGTGTTTCAATTTGTCTCTATCTGGAGCAATATTTTTTTTTAAATAAAGATTACTGCCGGTAACGATATATCGTTACTAATTGCAAATATAACCAATCAACATCATTTTGCTTGTGTCCATATTAAGTGGTGTGTGTGTAATACACTACTGCATACTTATTAGTATAACATAATTTTAAAAAAACAGTTTAATTAAAGTTACGTGTACATAATTATAATCGTAAATATTACCTTTCGAATCAATAATAAAACATAACAGGGCACAACATATGAAGCTAATATTAAATTATTCATCAGTGACATGCCGTCGTTATTGTCAATTTTTAAATATCGAATCAGAACATGAAATGAGTAGATTCAATTTCAACAGACCGAACAGAACGCGCCACTCAATGTAATCAATACATATGAAAAAAATCCTTACGTTCGTTACGGCAATATTCAGAAAATAACTTAATTACTCGATTGAAATTGGAAAATAGAATTACAGTTGCTTGTTTCATTATACGAAACTTGTTTTCGGAACAAAAAAAGAACTGAACATCCCGTGTTACTTGTCAAGTGGGACTACTAGCATTTTATTCAGCTGGAATCTACATACTGGTATTTTCAGTTAGAGACAATAGCCTTTGATTTACAGTCAGCATTTTAATTCAGGACATAATGTCTCGTTGATTTGTGACAACGCCATCCAAAACATTATCGACGATCGCATAAATCAACACCGGACATCTGCACCGGAATATAATAAATACACGAATAAATATCTGCCTTAAAAACGGCCAAACAATCGAGAGAATGTTGGAAAAAAGATGGCTAGACTGGCTAAACGATATATAATCGTTACACGTATAATGCAAATAATCGTATTTAATTAATTATTTTATAACCTGTTATGACTATATTTATAAACTTTCGTTATTGTCTTTGTAATTAATATTTAATTACAATATAAAAACTTATTTGCTATTGGAGTCGAGTTTCTGTTTTAAAGCGTGTAATAAATAATTTAAATTGATTTTTATTATAAAACTTTTAATGTGCAAAATTTTAGAAGTTTTAAGCAAATAATATAATTCTCCTAGTCGACCTCGAAAATATAAGATATATAGAAGAAGTTCCAACGAAAATGCTAATAATTTTTAAAACGGGGCCACCGCCGCCATGTAATATTCTCCCCCCTAACAACCGCCCCACCACTCAGCGAGCACGGAAAACATTATTGCGAAACTTTAATAAATAAATCAACGCGGAAAATGGATACATTTCCAATGGTGTGCGCAATCTCTTTTAATCTGTATTGGGGGGAGTCTCGTAGGCCCACTTCCGGAAAAATGAAGACGCTCCAGAACAAATGAAACATTCTCCCGTGAGACATCAACACTTTATTATTTACAACAGTGTTGTGAATTTACACGGTATTAAATTGGGAAGTAACTTGTTTCTAGATTTCGATATTGAGGTAATGGAATTATAAGAATTACTGTTTTTTTCACGCGTAATTAGTGGCAGAATACGCCATATTTTAGTAAGGAGATGATCGATAATAGGAATTGACATTCATTGGGGAAGCGCGGCTGGGGAGCCTAGACATTTCACAATGGGTTGGTATATGTGGT
This sequence comes from Lordithon lunulatus, assembly GCA_963942505.1. Lineage (NCBI taxonomy): Eukaryota > Metazoa > Arthropoda > Insecta > Coleoptera > Staphylinidae > Lordithon > Lordithon lunulatus. The sequence goes on along the minus strand of OZ012671.1, from coordinate 16,764,707 downwards.
GGTAGATTTTTAATAATGTTCGTCACGTATAATAATAATATTTCATTTTACGCCAATTCATACATATTCTTACAAAATATAAAATATTACATACTACAAAATAAAATGACTAAGTATGCAAAATATAAAAATAAAATTTAATTTTCGTTTACTAAGACGTGAAATCAATTTTAAAAAGAAACATTTAAAGACATACTGACCAATTTTAGCGTATAATATACGCATATCCTTATATTATTTATATTTATATAGTAGAGAATTTCGGCCATAATTTGTGGTATGAAATGTTACCCTAAACAATAGTGTTTGTCTATTTTTCTGCTAGATTGATTAAAATTGGAATAATTAATATAAAAACTAAGCCATTCAGTAATTCGACACAGTTTATATCTAAAACTATTTACTAGCTGATGAAACAGATGTCACTTATCACTCTACTATCGCCAAAAGTCAATATATTTATTTCAGTTTAAAATAATTGCATTACTTCTATTTGTTTTAAATGTACCTCAAATGCTTTGTCTGTATTATTTATAACTTATTACAATGTATACACCACGGAGGCATACTCTGTGATGCGAAGAACAAGTGAAATAAAGAGATATTCATTAGTCTGCGACAATTAAATCCCAAGCATCTAAAAGCTTCTACTGCTATCTTCGATATATGACCAGCCACATTTAACTGAGTCTATTTGAACCCTAACTCGCGGATTTCATTTACACTTTTTCAGTCAATTCAATCAGTCACGTTTTCATGTCAATCTAAAACATATTGTGTCTTCAACAACAATGGCATTCTACTAAATGATAGTTATCTCATTTAGCAGGAGGTCATGGATTTACTGATGTTTAGATGCAAACAATTAATTTGACACCACTCTTCTAATCCATACAAGACAGGCTGCAATGGCTGGGGTTCCTCCTCGCTGTTGTAGATTTGACAGATGTAAAGTAAACACTAACATTCCAGTGTTCTTCAAATAGTGATTAATATAATTTATGAGCTCAGTGGCCGAGTGGTTAGAGCCGTCGTCCGTCTCGTACTGAGCATTGGGGAGCCTGAGTTCGATCCCCAGCGGGGAATGAATTCTCGCGAATCACCTTTCACAGTTTTTCAGAGGTTTTCTGTGAAGTTAAGGTAAATGCCGGGTGATTAAACTTCTCTGAGCTTCTCCCTTGACCGGCGGAAAAGCCTCACGGCTGATAGCCCTATAAAGATAGATTATTTTTTTTATAATTTATGAATAAAGGAAATAATATAGGTTCAACAATGAGAACCTTGTACAACACGAATCTCTTTGGATATGCATTCTACATACCTTCCTTTTGCAGTTTTAGGGGTGTGAGGAGAGGGGAAAATGCATACGCACGCCCAGCGTTTCTCGTCGGGTGTACTACTTACCCTAAATTTCATTGCAGATCATACCCACTACACCCTCTACCCGTGCCCACGGCCATGCGCTAGTCTGTCTCAGAGGCACTTCCTTAGCGTTGGGTCGTTGCCCGATCCTATCTACTTCGGGTTAACTGCGGATATTCGGGATGAGCCGCATCGTCCACTCCCCTTTCGCTGTCTCCTGCCACCTTCTCTGCCACTCTTTCGTGGTTGTTTCTATGGCCTGCTTGTTCCTAGCTGGAGTTCCTCCTCGCCTTAAGTTGTGTATCACCAACTTTTCAGATGCCTGTAGGTCCGCTGGTATGACCGAGGCAATAACTTCGACCACGTCCGCGGAGACCGTCCTGTACAAGCAACTAGTCCTTAGGGCCCATTGCGGAGGGCCGAGCCCAGTGTCTTATGTTGTGAGCTTGCCGCTCCACTGGCCCAGTAGGGCGCCGCGTATAGTAGCAGGGCACGGGATACTGTTGCCTCCCTGAGGCCGCTGATATTTGATAGTATCCTTGGTATTGCGGCTTCTTTCCTAGCTGCCTTTTGCGAGGCCTGCAGAATGTGGGCCGTATGGTGGACGTTGGCTTCCAGCAAGGTGTCCAGTTAACTAATTGTGCGTTTGATATCGATTGTTTCGCCCAGGAGCAGGATAGTTCTGCTTCTGTCCACATCGGCCATTTGATGGACAGTAATGCGGCCTCTATCTTATCTCCATCTCCAATCCGTTAATCAGCATCTATCGTACAACTAAGTTATGCTTCGGTTGCACGTTCCGCTTCAGTGCCTCTACGTCCTGCTCACTTCCAATGACTGAGAGGTCGTCGGTATACCTTACTGGATTGGTGCCAGTCCACCTGCTTCTTCTATCATCTTCTCCAGACATTTCGTCGTCATCTGCTTTTTCTATCATCTTCTACAGACAGTTAGCCGACATCGACTCTAGGACTTCGACCATGCCATCCAACAGGCAAAGTGCACTAATTATGCTTCCTTCCATCTGGTGGGAAATGTGCACTCCGTCAGGCACTCGTTGAATGTGTTTTGGGCGTCTAGGCTTATGGTAGCAGCCGCTCCCTGCAAGTCTTCATTCGGCAGGACGTCAGGGCCCGGCGTCTTTCTGTTCGGTAGGTTTCCTAGGGCCTTTAGCAACGTCTCCTCGCTCCATTGTCTGTATTCGTCTGTGTCGGTGCCGTCGAGCGGTATACCGGGGCTCGTGGTCATTCCAATCGGACAGAGTGCCGCGAAAACCGTTATCGTTCCGCCGGCTCCAGTCGCGTCCGGTCCTGAAGGCCTTGGCCCAAGTCTCTTCATAATGATCATATAGGGGAGTCCTCAGGGGTCTACTTCCACTTCCTCGTACAGACGGCGCAAGCAGCGGTTTTGGCTCCGATGGATGGTGGCTCTGTACTCCTTCCTCTTGTCCTGTACTGAGCCAGCAACTGACATGTTGGTCCTGCCACTCTCTCCTGCTGTGCTTCCCTACGCGCGTAGTTAGTTGTCCTCCATGCCATCGCAACCTCCTCGCACCACCGGTAGGCCGGACATTACCGCTGCTCTGGCTAGCATCTTGGTATCACAGGTCTCCTGCAGTTTGGCAATAAGTTGGTTTGCCATAAGCTCGGCTTCTTAGTGACGCATGTTCGAGGTTTGGTCTAGATGCCAATTTAGAGCCTCGGGTTGAAGCCGACTTGTGTTCCACTTCCTGCCTGTTCCTGCTGAGGTTATTCTGTTACTGTTGCTTTCCGACGCCGGGACTACGTATTCGATGAGTTTGTGGTAGCTTAGTTATTCTTCGTCTGTCACCTTCCATCCCGTAATTCTTCCATACACCTCGGCCTTTGCCAACTCAACGTCGATTTTCGAAGTGAAGTGGCTCCTCATAAACGTTTGGGAGTTCCCGGAATTTCAGGGGAAGATGACTAGGGCGGTTGTCAGCTCCATAACCTCTTGCCCCTCGTGTCCGTGCGTGGCGCACTGCACTGGACAGCTTTCGACTGCAGGTCCCCCGCAACTATCACTTTGCTTACTGCCGCCTTCACTGCTGTCTCGAGCCTCTGCAGTAATTCTCTGAAGGCCACCATGCCTGTGTTTGGGGAGACGTAACAGATGATGACAGTTACGTCCCCGATGGTGGCCCAGACTACTATCTTCCCTGGTTGGTAGTGTAGGTAGCGCCACCTGGCCCATGAGTGAGCCATGACGTATTGAGCCTGGCATGGTTCGGCTCACTGCCGATGATGACGTGTGCCACTCGTACTGCTGCCATTGATAGGAGCAGGTCGTGTGCAAACATTCCTTCCCTTTTGCCCTTCACAGCATCGACGGAGGCAGTTTCTTGGATGCTTTCTCAAGCTATTCCCTGTGGTGTTATATGATATCATACATGTTCTGGGCCAATACATTTTGATTCACTCGTCTCTCTTTCCAATTTGTCCGGTTTTTTGTTGCCTTAATTCTCTGATGAACCAGGGCCCACACAAGTGTTACTTTGTTGTGGGCTCCCGGTATCATTGGGTGTTAGTGGATGCTCTCTTCCCGGCTAGCAGGGACACCAGACAGATGAACGAACGAGAGAAGAAAACTACAGCAACCCTGGACAACGAGGTTCGAAACTAGAATGAAGAGGAGGTGAAGCACGCAGGGGCACAGGAAGGAAGGCAGCGGGGCCCGACGAACACCCCAACGAGCTAAACGCGGCAGCATCTCTTGCGATTACTGCCAGACTGACTGACCTGGATAACAAATGCCATTCTAGCGGTCCGCAAGATCGTGACAGAGGCTAACTCTGGCATGTGGAGGAGACGGAAATACTTCGACGTGACCAACGCTTTTAACACGCTCTGTTGGGTAGTCATCACAGCAGCACTGGAGCGCAGGAAAATACCTAATGCCTTGCAAGATCAGAAACTACCTACCTAAGTGAGAAAGAGGTAGTGTACGCAGGCCCCTCGGAGATCTAAAGCAGTTAGAGGAGGGGTACCTCAGGGCTCCGTCCTAGGACCACTTCTTTGGAACGTCGCCTTCGACGACGTTATTTACCTACAACTGCCAGCATACGTAACTACTATTGCGTTTGCGGACGACCTTGCCGTGGTGGCCCGAGGGAGGGACCTCGATGAAACGAAAACCAAGCTAAGACTAGCAGTCCTGGATGGAGAACTCAGGACTCAAGATCGCAGTACTGAAGACAGAAGTCGCCCTCCTGTCAACCAGCAGACCATGCGATACGTAGAGAATCAAGTACCTGGGAACCTTCTTGGAGACCAACACCAGTCACACAGCACAGGTGTTGGCCACGACGAAGAAAACTGCCCGCACTCTTGAGACTCTTGGCAAACATAGGCGGCCCGGGTGAGGGGAAGGGCAAACCCTACTAAAGGTGCTTTCGTTTAGTATGGTTTATCATTGCTAGTCGCCCCCGTGGCGTGCAGTATCGCTTAGTTCTTGCGGTCGTGCGCTGCCGGTTGTAGGGGCCGAGGTAGAGCCTTTACCAGCCCAGACTGATAAACGAAAGGCACTTAAGGAGGGCGTTTCGCATCAGTGCCATGAGAATCACCCGGACGTAGTGCTGGCCGCCACCACTTCGGCGGATCTGCTAGTGGAGGAGCTGGCGGCGATCTACCATGAGACGAAGCGGGACACGGCCCCCAAAAACGCTGCTATGGAAGCCAGGATCAATAACATGACAGAGTAACAGTAAACACGGACAGGTAGACCACACAGGTTGACGGCAGTGCTATCAAGGCACGGCGTCTTTCAAATCTATCTGCTCCGCATCAGAAAGCCACACCTGACGACCACGCACACACCATTTACGACTGTTATAAATGGTACACAAAACGAACCACTATGGATGGCTAGAGCTAGGGGAACACCACCCGACACCGGAAAAAATTGGCATACTTGTCATGTTGTCAACGGAACAAAACTGAAAAGATGTAGCGAAATTCGTCGTTTCACGTATTCAGTTAGGTTTTAGCCCGTAGACCGAGCAGAACATGGGGCGAATCGGATACTATCCTTGTCTCTAACACCAGGAGGTTATAGTGAGGCATGGGTGTCGTTCGAAGATATTCTTCTCACAGGACAAACAAGGTCTTCAATGCATTCTATGACAGCTATGGAATTATACATGCCAGAGTCTAATGCTCTGAGCCCTGCTTGACTATATGTTAGAATATTGATTTCCTTCTTTTCGTATTTTTTTTATTATAGTTTTAATGCAACTTTGTGTTGTAATAATTTCTGGCAGGAATACGGGGTATACTCGTCCACCCTTCGGCTAGTTCTATAGATTGCTATTTTGGTCTCTATCTCCATTTTAATGTGAAGTAAAGGCAGGTCCAATATAACCTCCATTTCGGGGGTGGGTATTTTTGCTATTACCTTCAGTTGGTTGTTTTTGTTTCATTTACGCCAATACAAATGTTTACTACTACTCGTAATTGTTTAAAACTATTCATTAGCTCATATCCTATTTCTGTACATTCAGCGTGATTTCATGTTGATTTTATCATTAGCAATAATAACTTTTCCCGTTTTTTTTTTCTTCTGAAAATTAATACTACTTAAATAACATACGCGGAAATAAGATAAATTACAGTTGTAATATAGTTTCATTTAAGTTTTCAGAAGGACGTTTACATTAGGGACGTCTGAATGAAGAGATAACTCTTTTTTTTGTAAAATGATGCTGCATTGCATTTGCAAGTAGTGTGTATTATAATTCTTGTACGTATGTATATTTTTATTATTAAGAGTGATTTTAAAGTACGGCATGTATGGACTAGTGTATATTTGTGGCTATAAATTAATTATGCAGTACTGCAACTATGACTTGAATAAACAATAACGAAATCTATATTTATCTAAACTTTAAATATAAGTTTAATGTGTATATTGGACTAGAGTTGGAGTAGAGATAAGAACAATTTGTTTGTTTAATTCCCATGAATAGGGCAAAATCTGCCCGAAGGACGGATACCGACGGCATATTAAGATTATAACTGGATAGGGCGAATAATATAGAAAGATGAAAGTGTAATGTTTATTAATCTTAACAAATTAAGTCGCCATTGGCAGATGTACATTAAAATGTGTAATTATCGTTATCGTCATACTGCCTCCTAAATTTTTTCCCGATTCGAAACGACGTATATGCATATGGATAGCTATTAATTACTACGATTCCGTAAATATGTATGTAATGTAATTCTTAATACAAAGTTAAAATTATTATTCGCATATATGGATCTTTTACCTGAAATTAAAGTGTGAATTGTTCCGTTATATCTAGTTAATATTAATATTGAAATATATGATACATTTTCAATATTCAACATTTTATTATTCAGCAATTTTATGGGCCGGTTTTGTTATTCTAATATATTACTTTAGTTTTCGTATATGCTATTTAGTACTCTAATAGCGAAACATACAAAAAGCTTATTGCTGTAATGTTATAAAAACTGGGTAAGCTGAATTTCATGCACAAATTAAACTACATAGTAATTATAATATCAAATTACATTTAACTTACTTAAAATTATTATTCTATAATTAATTATTAATTGACTAATTCATACACATTCTGAATTAGGTAAGAATGATAACAATATAATATAATATCCGTGCCAATTAAAATAAATAACGTTGGAATCAAATTGGAAGTGGATACAAATCTTAAATGTTTGTTTGTCAACATATTAATTAAGCTTTATATATTTTATTTATTATAATCAATAAAAGAAAACGAGGTTCATGGGCTCTTTAAATACGGCATATATAGCTATACATTTCCGAGTAATTCAGACTCATAATTAAATGCAGAACTAGTGAATAATTTCAAATTCTTCGGTTGCATATAGTCTGCGGATAACAACGATATAAAGCCTGCATGACAAGTTTAATTAATATTGAAATTCAATTAAATAATATGTATAAGCAGTTTTACTGGGATATACGCGATTCCAAAACTCCGTGCGACTGAGCACGTGTGTCTGACTACATATTGATTTTAACATCCTATTAGCGAAATTAGTATACAATTTATATCAAACGTAGCATTATATTAATAATATACATGTATTTTAATTTGCATGTAATTACATCACATATTTTATATATTAAATAATATAAGAACATCGCTTGCAATGATGAAAGTAATACAACATTGTGCTAGTCATTGCATATACTATCAAGCTACAGTGAAATCCTTCTTGCATAATGATGCACTTATCACACTTACCAATTAAATATTCATTCTCAAGTCAGCATAATTAAGTATCGCTATAATTTACCTTTCATTTAAAATGAATCCTAATACGAATTGAGTATAAAACTAATTATCGTTATATAATAACGAGATTATGGAATTTAATAATTAAAATCCATTCTTTACTGCTAATAAAAGTGTCTAGACATTCGCATTCATTTATTTCAATGGCACGTAATGAAATGCTGCGAATTTAATATGGTAAATCGTAGAAAAGAGTTCAAACGGTTTGATTACAATAGGATGCAATAAAATTTCCTTCAAAGACACAGTGATTATATGTATTGGGTAGAATTATAGAGCCGGTTTTACATATCATTTAAAAGAATTAAATGTTAGTTGTTGCAATTTGAATACAATAAACGCGTGCACACAATAAAATTGGAAGTTATGAAATAAAACGGCAAAAAAGGCACACAAAAGGCACTATAATGTATGCGCATACTTATTACCCTATAAATAAGATATAAGAGCAATAATTTTTTTGCTAAAAAAATATGTTGAGTGAGTGCAAGCGACGGATGTATGGACGGAGAGAGACGGACATATAAATATTGAAAGGCATTCAATATCGCGAACCTCCCAGAAGTATTTATTTTGAAATACATTATTTAAGGTTACAGAACGAGAAATTTATATACAGATAAAACATAAATATAGCATTGTATACGGCAACCTGATTTCTATATCTTATAAATATATACGTAGGTATCGTTATTTGCAACATCGAACTAGCTTATATCACATTCAAACCCGCTTTTTTCTCTTTCTCAATCGAACGTGGAGAAAGAGAATATTGTGAAAGTCGCGGCATGTATAAATTGCTCACTAAAGGGCACATGCTCTTTCACAGGGGAAATTTTCATATAAAATCGAATCAATACAATATTCGAATTTAAATCACTTTATAATTTAAACATTTTGATATTTATATTTATCAAACGTTTTATGTAACAAATTATTAATAGTTTTGCACTTGATGTTTCTATTTATTTATAAAAAGGTTACATAACCATTATAAGCAAAGTAAGTAGTTTAAGTAACTAAAAATATAAAATTTAATACTAATTAATGAATTGGGAATAGATTAAAATGTTAATTAAATTACCATAATTTTGTGGGTTGAAAGTGCAAGAAAATTTTAATAGCAAACTAAAGGGCGTTTTAATAGGTTAAATGGCAAATGTTTTTCAGAATAATTAATAATATTAATAACAAAATTATTAAAAGTATCCTTATATCTGCGAATTCTTCGGCCCATGATCAGATTTTAAACGGCTTATTTATGCATAAGAAATTAATAAAGATGCTACACCAACAATAATTAATGTTTCAGTTTTCAAAATTTAAATGTTCTAGTAGTATTCTTCTACTATTAACTCTACCGCTCATGGTGAGTTTTGGCTTCCTTAACTATCCCGTTTCCATTGGATCTAATTTATAGTACCAGTAGTTCGTCTTTTGTTCTTTTACGTAGGCAATCTGCCTGTTTTCCTTCAATACGGCCCCGCTAGGTTGCCGCTCCATCTTTTTCTTGGTCATCCTGAAGATCTCCTGCTTCTTGGTATTTTTATTGCTTGGGGTGGGGATTTTTTGTTGACACTCTGGAGAGCCCACTGGCCTTCTTCTCTGGGTAGTGCTAGATTCCGGCCTTCAAGGTGCAACCTACGAACGAAACCCCACCTCTTTCTACACTCCAGATCCGGGATCGCTCGCACATTTCAAGTCTGGTGGGATTTCCTCGCAGCCAGTCAGCACTGTTATGGCGCTGCTGCCCTTATTGTTTGCTCTCTTCCCTTTCGTCCATTATCACTGTGACGTGTCCCTCGATGTCTGACCATGAGCCTGGGCTCTCGAGCATTACGCCCACCATGCTCTCCGGAGACATCCTGGCCCCCACTCGCGTCTTCAACGCCCACCTCGTGCACGAAAAGATGGCTTGCTACGGTGTCCTACGGAGCCTCACGCAGGGGGCAGTTCTCCGACTGATCCAGGGACAACATACGTTTGAGGTATGCCCCGAAACAGCTGTGCCCCGATAAAACTTCAGTGGGCTCGATTAGCCCTCGCTTCGATATCTGGGATTATCCGGCCTTGTCTTCCCTAGACACCGTCCGGTACTCCCTTACCACCTTCAGCGCGCACCTGCACGGTACTCCCGCTAGCAGATCACGGTATTTGTGAATTTTGGACTCCTGATGTTTGACATGATTCTTGCCAGGGCCGTCACGCACTTGACCGCCCTCCCTGCGACCTCCTGCATTTGGCGGTACTAGGTGCGGCCCTTATCCACTCGCACCCCCAGGTATTTTTGGCTATCTTTCGGCGCCACCTCCGTCTTGCCGATCTGAAAAGTTATCATTGGTGGCCTCCTTCTACCAATAAGGAATACCGCCTACGTTTTATGTTAGTCTGCCTGAATCTGGATGTGATATAACCATCGCCTCACGCCCTCCAGGCTGGGTTGACTACCGTTCTCAGGTGCTCCTGGCCACCAGGGCGACGTCATCTGCTACATGCCCAATCATCTTGGCCCTGTCTGGCAGATCGATCCTGTGACTGCCGTCGTACATCACACAGGTTGGACCCCATTGCGGACCACTGTGGAACGCCGGAGCTCAGTCACATGCCGCTCCTGTCCCTGAGATAACTCCTAATAAATCTTAGCGATATTCAGGGCCTTGCACCTCTTTAATGTGCGATCCCTGTGCGTCGAGTTGAAGGCATTATTGATGATTACGCAGAGCCATGTGGCCTTGTTGACATATCTGGCCGCCTGCCTTGCCTCGCCTAGAGCTCCCACCGTCGATATGCCTGGCCGGAAGCCATGCTGCCGACGGACTCTCCAGTAGCTTTCCTGGCGTACGAAGGAGCACCAGCCTGGCCTTAATCTATATCTGCGGGAAGACGCTGTGTTCTAGGGCCTGGTTTATGACCCTCAAAACTATCTGTGGGGCCAGCTGCGCTACCAGTTTTACCGCCTTTCTAGACGTGGTGAAAGCATCCTCATTTTCGTTGTGGGTGGTGGAGTTGTCATGCTCGTCCTAGTTTGCCCCTGGGAAGAAGTCACGGACGTCGTCGATTTCTTCGTCGTCCAGCCTCGGGATCGGCGGCCTAGCCTTTATGCGGCGAAGGACGACTTGTAGCCCTGTCCCCTTACGCCCTCCTCGATAGAGTCGAGGATCTCCACCCAACAGGCATCTTTAGATTCCTGTATAGCTACTCTAAGCTCTCTCTTCGCTGTGGAGTATACTAGCCTTTCCTGCTCATCAGGTGCGCCCCCACGCTGGCTGCTACACAAGCCCTCCGCCGATCCGCGATCTCTTCAGGCCACTAATACACCCCTCTACTAACGCCACCTACCCTTGTCCACGATTTTGTGTTACAAAGCCCAGCTTTACTGACTGCTGCGTCCTTTTCTCTTGGTGATCGCGCTGTATGTGTAGACTCTCGTATAGGTGGTCGCTGTGTGTTTCGGTCTCTATCACTCTAGCACACCATTGCACCACTCTGGCTGCCATGTCCCGAGGGATTATGGTCTGGTAAAAGACCACCCGGTGTCATCACCAGATCATTACCGGCCATGAAGTTAGCGAGTGCTTTGCCGTGGTTGCTCTCAATCGGACTGCCTCAAGCTGCGTTCTTTGCGATTAAGTTGCCTCCTATGATGATGCGTCGTCTCTTGGTGGTGACCAGGTCGCGTTGCAGCCTCTCCAAGCACCGGTCCATGTTCTTCTTGTCGCTGGTCGGCGACATATACACGCTTACCAGGGCCGTGTCTATCTGAGCAGCCACACACTTATCGGTACTGGCCACCAGCTTCGTTGCCACGCTCTTCCCCTTCCAGATCGCTGCCCCTTCACCCAAGACGATCAGCTATGTCGACTCCTCCATCCGCTTTCAATTCGGGTCACCTCCTAACACACCATCATAACGCCCCTTGCTGCGGCACTCCGGTTATGGCCACAGGAGATCGTGAGCCGCCCGGCACCTATTGAGGTTAATCTGCAGCAGGCGGAGGTTCATTGCAACCGTCTTTCCTCGGGCCCTGTTCGCACAGGCAGTAGGGCGTATGAGCTGTGCACTTTGCCGTGTAGTGCCCTGCCTTATCATAGCGTCTACTGCGCCCACCCACGGCTCCCCCGCAGTGGCTCTACTAGTGTCCGGTTCTTCAGAAGCAGAAGCACTACAGCTTCTCCTCGTCAGAGATTCCGCAGAAGACGAGGCTCACTCTCACAGTCCTCCTTTCTACATACTTTCATTCGATGCTATTTCGATGCCTGTCCCTTGCAACTCTCGCTATTATGTTTCTATCCATCCTCTTAATATGTGCGTTATATTCCGCCCTGCTGCTTCTTGTCCACATTGCTTACTATGCCCAGAATTTTTTATTTGGAATGCATCGAAGTCCTTTCATTTCTGTAATTTCTCGTCTCGTTTACGAGTATACAGCTTTGTATATTCCACTCTTTGCTTCCTTACCTGTATTGGTCCATATCGTGCTTCATAGGCAGTCCGTGATCCTAAAAAACCCCAGCCCCGAACCTATCCTTCATTATAGCCTTCAGACTGGGGGAGTTTTCTGCCCATCACTTATCTCACGCCTCTGCGTCGCACTCAGCTTCCCCCGTCAATTTGGCCCAGCCGCACCGGGCGTTCTCTCTTCGCTATGATGCATTCTTCAATGATAGTTGTACTGTAGATATACGTTGCTGTCCACGCTATTTACCATATTCTCTGGCGTCAGGCCAGTCCCGGTGAAAACTTCGAGAAATGGCCCGGAGCCGTGCACAGGGCGCCCTCCGCGTGAGGTTCGTCGTCTCTTCCTCGAGTTTTTCGTTGTTGTCCTCCTCGGCCCCCGTGAATAGCTTGCGGACGATTCGGGTGTTCGTCATCCCTGAGTATGTGCGATGGCGACACACTCCGCGCCAGTCTCTCTTCACCCATGTCCTGCGACTTCCACCACAAGCTTATCCGATTTCTTTCCTGCAGCAGCACCGTCCTAGGCGTCAATCATTCGAGTGCCAATAGACTCTACAAAAACCAGCCTTGCTCTCTTTCGATTATTCCCACTCTCGTAATCCTCACACATCCAATCCATGCAACTAATGCTGGGTTACCATCCCACTATATGTTCCACTTTGTCTTCGCCTTCACCTAAGCCATTCTCGGTTTTGCTTGTACGTACTACAAATGCTTCCTAAACACACCTCTGCAGTCAAACCAAAAGCCTAAATACTTAAAGCATTTGATTTTCACTTTACTTTTTTGCATCTGAACTGCAAGACTCGTTGACTTCTGTGATTGTACTGCGTATTTCCTTATGAATTTGTTTCTACTCAGGTTGTTTTTGTTGTATTTTCAGATTTCTGCATTATTTCATATTCTACAGGATTTCTTGTGTCCTCCGTTCTTGTTTTTATGTGCTTCCGATACTAGCGTGCTTTAGATGTATCTTCAATGCTTTTTAGTTGTTGTCCTTCTTTTATGTTTTTGTTTTTATGTTAGGGTCTTCTATTAGTTTGCAAATGTCAGTCATCTTTAACTTTAGGTGTTTTCGGTTTTACAGGCGCAGGTCTGTATTCGCTATGATGGGGTTGAGATCTGAGGCGATGTCAAATCCCGGGCAAGCGGCCACTGGTTGGATAATATCATTGCGAAATATTTTGTTGATTTTCTGACTGTGTCCTGGCCTGTTTGTGGGAAGGGGGAGGGGATTATGTTCATGTGTATAAACGACGCTTCGGCATTTGGAACCATGATGCTGCTGATTCAACTCTGCTTATAACTATCTATGCATGCCGATCTATATAGTCTTTCGCCTTATGCCATTACTGATTGCGCTACGGTCTTACCTCATGGAAGATTATTGAGCAGCCTGTATTTTTACCATATACCTTACTTAGGTGTGCCTCTGAGTCACGCGGTATGTGGTATTGTGGAGCCATACATAAGAGTTGGATACCCTGTGAGAACCTGACAGCAAGACCTACCTCCTGCCAATGGCATTCGGTGTGACCGTCCGAGGTGAAAGGTGCTACCTCTACAGCGTGAACCTATACATTAAGAGATATACATATATATTTAGTACTACCATTTAATACCACTATTAAATAGTAGTACTAAATAGTTTCAAATAACATTATTTCTATCCGTCCAATATTTTCAAACTAAAGTAAATGGGATATACAAAATAGAGGTACATGATCGTTATTTTGTAATATCGGCGCCATTACTGTAGCTGTTTTTTGTTCTATACTAACTATTTATCAATAAAGCAATATGCTTCCAAATGTTGTTGCATAATATGTGCAATGTTCAATATATATCACAATATGCCGTGTACCTCCGCTTGAGGTGCCAATTGAAAATTGATTATTACATTATTGCACTTACGTTATTAAGACATCTTTCTTCTTCTTTACCAGCCTCTAACAGTCCACTCCTCGACATAGGCTGCTCCTATTTCTTTCCACTCTTCTGTGTTGTGCCTCTTGATAGTACCACCTTCCTCCCTTTTTTTCTGATGTCATCTACCTAGCGCATCTGTGGTTTTCCCGTACATCTTTTGTGGGGTTTTGATCTTCTATGTATAATTTGTTTCGTCCATTTGCTGCTTTCTTAGCGGGCAGTGTGACCAGCCCAGCTCCATTTGTTTTTTGCTAGTGAATACAACATCATCCGCACTTGTTCTTAGTCTTATATAAAAATATACTTTAAATTGATTTGCTTTATAAAATCGTTTACACAACACTATTATACATTTTAGTTATTCCTCTATTATTCATTTAAATCTATATTAAAATAGTTCCACAGTCAAGTAATCTGACACAACATGAACGGTTTGCATCTCCATTCATTTGGCTCTGTTCCCATTTTGTATTGGATTTGATTTCATTTATCAATCAATCCGCCATTGAGAAACCGGTTCGGAGAATATGTCAGTTATCCCTCCGCCACGTCCATTTATTTGCATAGCTCGTATACATGTCAGCCCTTTTATATATCGCTACCCCTCTCATAAATAGAAATAATTACATACACCAAATTATTATTTATAGACGCAGTAAATTAGCGTTATTATTTCACCCATGTGTAATTAATAAATCATATACATTTACGGAAGAGTGTGAGATATTTATATGTTAAGAAGTATTCACTTTATATTTATTTGCTGCGGGAAATTGAGTGTGCACATTGTAATGATAAAATGTGTGCGTTCGTTATGAAGTTTCCGCGATACCCCTGTCGCGGTAAAAGTAATATTAAATTTTTATAAGAAGGGAAAAAGAAATAGAAAAGTCTTTTCCGAGTAATATAGGTTTATGGCTTCCATCTGTGAGATTACTTTAGACGTTTCAGAAGAAAGTGGACTTTTCCGAGAGAGACAGAGGTATAAAATAAAAGAAACTACGCGAAAAAAATACGCATAAAAGCTTCACTTCTTTCACATACTGTTTGCCGGCTAAAAGCAGTTGTTATCAAACATATTCAGATGATACAACGATTGTATCCCGAAGAGTTCTCATATTCATTTTCAAGCTATTCCGTTTCGAATTATTATATTTTTATTTCTCCACTCGCAGACCGGGACTTTGTTAAAACTCTTTCTATTATTGTTCCTGCTGCACAGATTTATTTTAAAACTTGTTTTATTCGCTCCTTTTCTTTTTTACGAAAGAATTGCTTTTCAAACATTCTATACATTACAAAGTTGCAAAACTCCACAGATTTCATCTGTCTAAGCAATTACTTTTTTCCTTCTCTTACTCGTTCCTGTTCGGAGCTTTCCACTCAAACTTATTTTGGTTTCCCATCACACAAAAGGGAAATAAAATATTATTTCTATTGATTTCGATATAATGCCATTAATAAGCCCCCTTTCATGTCCTATTACTACATATCCTTGCTGAATTTATATATTTAAAGCCCTCAAACGTAATCATCTTACCAAGCAAATTGTATCGTGAAATAATATTTTATGGAAGAATATTAATTACCTACTCTTTGTGTTTAATTGTGTTTTGCATTATTATCACAAATGTATTAATCATTTAAATTAATTACATCGTAAATAATTAACAACATTTTAAGGGATATTAAATTATATAAGTACTTTTTTAATATGAGTTGTTACTTCATGCAAATCAATACGGATATACAAAAATAATCCTTTATTTATTATCCACCCGTCCAATCCGATGATTTGTGTTCACGATAATATCAATCGATATATTATTACTGGATTTATTTTCGCGCATTCATATTATCACATTTGTGTATTTAAACAGACTGAAAGCCATAATTAATTGATCCCATAAATTTATTTAAATCTTATTAAACAATCCAGCCGCTAACTCTTCTTATAATATACCAACTACTTTGATATAAGCTTTAATCTAAACAAAGCGCAAAGAAGTGATATTTCTAGGGAATGAAACATATGTGTCGATATCGCGTAATACCTTGCAGCATGAAAATAAAATGTTTACGAGTCAACCGAGAGCGGTTTCTAGTGCCCCATCACTTATAAAATTTACCGCCGACAATAAGAGAGAAAATATATTTACATTTTATTATAATGGACAGCTCCGTGATGACATGTAATTTATTACAGTATTTTAATCACTCCATATTATAGGTATTAAATTTAATTAGATTATTTTAATTGGATTTCCTTTTAATAAAGCTATAAATCATAAATCCGACTTAATAATGTCAGACAACTCGTAAGGAATATTGCTTTCTTTGAATTCCCTAGATAATTCTGGAGATTTTTTCCCTGGCCATCATTAAATGTACCGTTTAATGGTAAGCCTGATTAAATACAATAGCAGCGCTTCGAATAAATTTCTAAGAAATTATTTTTCGAATCATTCTAGATGTGCTCTACATTCAGAACGTACATGTCTTTTTACGCGACACATAAATTGTATAGCCTGACGGGGATTTCAAATTCAACATGCGCCAGTGATTTTATTACAACTGATATATTACAGCAAAGTAAACTCTTTTAAAATATTGTAATGGAAAAGTCGAAGCTCGTAAAGTATCTCGTAGATAATAATAGACAATCTACTTGTGGGAAAATATTTCACTGAAATAATTTCAATGTTTCCACAAAATTTATATTACAACGTATTTCAGGAATATTAAATTTGACTTGGTTTATAGACGACGTGTAATGTATAATTTGTATGAAAATCAGTATTTTAACTTTAAATTAGTTTATAAACTAAATGAATAGCAATACAAAATTGACTCAATTATAATATTAATATTAATATAATTACTCTACAATTCACCAGATTGCATCCCGCCATTTCCATCCTCGTCCATGCGTGCCCTTACATTCCTTCCCAATGCTCTCACTTATCATTGCCTTCTCCATACAACCTACATTTTCATCCCGTATTTAGTTCCCCTTTCCATGAGCTCACACCTAACCTAACAAGTAACCTTCGGCCCTCTGGTGCCCTAGGATGTATAAGTAGTCAGGTACAACTGTAAACTGTGGTATATCTGTGTATCCTGTTACCTTTTCCTGTGAGGTGGATTATTCGAAAGATAACCTGCCTCTGTCACCACCACCAGGTGGTAGGTATGGGTAGTGCCAGATTCACCCCGCGTTCAGTCCGGGGCGTCTACCGGGTAAACCAAAACTCAGGAACTGTCGTAAACCCGCCTCAGAGGCACTCTATGCCCCATGCACCATCCTTTATTCGTCCGTGTTGTTACGTCTGCGTTAGTTTGAGGTCATCTGTACTTACGTCTCATAACCACGTTATCTCCTTGAGATCGTGGCCAGGAGTTTTTGTTTCTTCTCACTGACTCCGTCAATGTTAGGCAAGAGCATTGCCAAGGCCACCTCGGTACGGGCTACCTTTTGGGTTGCCTTCATGACTTGTGAATGCCGCTTTTCCACATTTTATCTGGTTCAGCACCTCCTCAACTTCCTCTGGCCTAAAATCATCATCATTTCCATATCTGCATCTCCTTAAAAGAGCTCCTTAAATAATTCCTCAAATTTCACTTTGCTCACATGACTGTTAGTTCCTTCTCTTTTATTCTTCAGCATGTTTCAGAGTTTATTCTTATTTTGAATATTTCTAATATTTCTAATACTGCTTCTGCCTGCTGCAACACTTTTCAAACCGATTTATACTTCTCTCAATATTACCATTCATGCCCCTCGTTTCCACCTCCGGACCGTTTGCCTCCACAGCATCTTGTAATTGATACATTCTTCGTCCATACATTCCATTGTCTCTCGCTTTAATGTTTCTACCGTTTCTTCAAAAGAGTATACCGAGCAAAAATCCATTTGGTCCACATTTTGCTTATATGAAATTTTTGAATTTTCGAACCAACTTCGCCCCCTGACGGTCTCAACATTTTCTTCGGCTCCTTCATTTAGCGACTTCAAAACGTTCTATTAAGGTCCTCCATTCATCTTCCGTAATTATATAATGTATTACCCCTGGATCCTTTTTAAGTATGTTCGCCTTCCCAATCATCTAACACTTTATCCTTGGATTTTTTAATTTCTATAAAGATGATGCATCGAGCATTGTAGGATTTACCCTGCATTCTGAACTTGCCTTCCGACTAAACTTCCTAACATTCCACACGGGAGGATTGACCGCCTTAAAGGTACACTAAGCTCTCCACACGATGCCGTGGCCTAGGGCTGGGATTCCGGGTCTACAGGGTTGCTTATCCCATCTTAGTTTCTGGTGTCAAGTCTATTTTGCGTTTGGTTGGCCTACACCTTCACATCTGGCCTTGATCTTTGCCTCTTCCCTACCGCTTCTCTTTATTGGGCATCGTAGGTCCCCTGCGGCATGACCTCCTGCCCTGCATATTGCCATTAGGCAGCCTGCTTCCTGCACTATCTGGCCTATTAACCTTCCTCGTCACAACTTAGGTATAGATTTCTCCTGTTTTCCCTACTACAATCATGGATCCTTTGGCAATCCAACCAAAAACCGCTGCAGCCTTGTAGCAGTTCTTCTTTTCTGATGGCTCTACATTGAATCATACCTACTTTCAACCTTGTTGTTGCAAGGTCGTCCCGTCCTTTCTTGGTTGTTAATACCGTCTTATTTTGCATCCGTTTCGGCCCGCGTCTCGGCTCACCTACCCTATAGTGTATCCCACTCTTGGTTGCCGCTTTGATGGCTGTCTCAACCTCGGTTCTCGCCGCCAGTAGATCTAGGCCCCCCATGGTTGTTCCGACTCGGTTCCTGGTTCCTTCGCGCTTATGGTCTCGTGCGTTGGCTTTGGCGCCACTCTAACCCGTAGGTGTTATCTGTCTTCTCGAACTGGGCGATATTGCTGTCTCGCTGTCAATCTTCCAGGATCCTCCGGACAAGGTCCGAATACATTTGCTCCTGAGTGCTGAGAATTTAATCAGTATTGACTCCTACTTCTTTGTCTTTGTAGTTCCCTGGAGATTTTCAATTGCGCAATGTTCCTTGATGACCCTGATGGTTCCTTGCACCTTTGAATCTGCGAAGAGGTATTCGCTTATTATCCGTATGTCCTGTGTCAACTGCAATCGCTTCGGTCTCGTTTGCCTCTTCGAATGTCCTTATGCGCTAAATACCATATCAATTCCTTCATTGTCTGCTCGCTGGTGGTATCATACACGATATTGTGTTACCCGCTCTGTTTTCCCCGTTGGGCCTGCAGGGAGGTGCAGCTCCGTGGTATGGGCTATTGTAGCCATTTCATCCACCTTCAGATTCAGGTTGTAGTGTTCTTCGATCAGCCGTTGGGTTTTTCTGTTCCGGCCGCTTGTCACTGCTCTGTATTCCTGGTCTATTTGTCTCACTACCTCGGCGCTCAGGACCATTTGGTTACTTCCGTGCCCACCACCTTCACCTTCTGAAAGATACCCTGGGACCAGTGCTCGGCCAGTGGTTCAACTGCTTCATTGTAGGTCTTTATCTTATCGGAAGTGCTCTGTATTCTGATTATTGCCGCCTCCACTCCTTTCTCTAGTCAGCTGGTCCAGCCTTGTATGCATGTTACTTAGCTGTGGTCTTCCTGTATCGATGTCCCTGTCCCATTGTGCTTTTTCCGCCCGCAGGCTTCCGGGTGGCGCTTGAAGCCTTTCGCTTTGGCGCTTTGGGGCATTTCTAGCGGGGTTTTGGCTTTCCCAAAGAGCCGTTCGTGTTTCTCGCTAAGAATCGCCGCGGCCATTTTCGCGTCCTTGGATATGTTCCTTGTCTATTTACATTTGTCTTCAGTCGTTGGCGCGTTTGGTGTTATACCACCACCTCTAATCCCGTGTTCGCTTCCTCTGCTACTGGTGGTAGTCGAATGACGGTCGGGGGGCATCCACCGCGATTCCTTCACAGACCGAAGCTGAGGTCTCCCTCCTCTGCTCGGTATTCGGTTTGTTGTTTTAGACGTTAGACATTGGTTCCTTTTATTTAGGGTAAAAGTGGTGCCTTTTTTCGTTTCTTTGTTCGTTATCGTGTTTTTTTTTTCACTCAGTGTTTGCCTTCATTCTTCATCTTTTTTCCCCAAGTTTGGGCTCTTGGTCACTTACCTCAGGTCTCGGCTTTCCGTAGTATTCTAGTCCTCGTCTGGTGCTTGGTGTCTATGAGGTTTCATTTAAGGGCATCCTCTATCCATGGTAAACCATGTGTCGTGGTCGTCTAGTCAGTCCAGGACATCTCACTCACTTAATTTCTTGGGTGGCCCCTTCCAAAGGCACATTCCATAAAGTAAAAATCGTTTGATTTATTCTTTAATTCATTTTAATATAATTTATTAAATGCGAGCATTGATTTTTATTGTATGTATTAACAGTTTCATATGGACCTTAATTTCGAATTAATTAGTAGCAGTGCTTGTTTATTTTATGTAGATGTAATTTGATTTATTAATAAAAATTCACAATAATATACCAAGGTCAATAATGGTATATAAATAAAAACGCCCTGAAGATAATTTTAGATAATATTTTGCAAGTAGCACCAGTTCTATGTTCTCGTTGTTTATTTTTCCAACCTGTATTGTTAAAACGTAATAATTTTTAAATTACTGAATTTTATGAGCATTTAATTCAATTTTCCTAAGAACGACGCTTAGTAGTTATTCGCCGTAAATGTATATTGCCTGTCTATAAACGTTCGAGCAATCTCAATGATTGATTATTGATTTTATATGCCCTGAATATTCTGTTTCATAGATTAGTTTATAAATATGATCAAAGTTTACCTATACATCATATTAAATGGCTTCTAACATAATCATTTTAGGCACTATTATGTTAACCGTGCCATAAAACTTTTCCAATTATATCAATCACTCGCTATGACATAAATTGAAAGTATGCAATAGTTGAAATTTATCATAATTATTGTAATGAAAGTTAAGACAACAATATTTAATATATTTTATTATCTTTATTTATATATTGAAAATGTTTTTGCTAGAGTGGGGTGCAATAGAAATGATAATAATTAAAGTATATAAGTGTGAACCGACCTCTAAGTAATCTACATATCTAGAATTCGATCTTGTTAGATTTCATCAGTGTAGCTCAGCTAGTGAGAATGAATTCACACAATAACTCGAGTGGTTATATACAAAAATGATAGAAATGTTCCCCTAGGAGGAAAGTTTAACGCTATTTGGCGACACCACATCAATTATCAATGCATACCCATATGGTATTAACCGTCAACATGCTCATGCCGCCAGGAATACAGTGTAGTGCTGGTAGTGCCCTCCATTGGAATAATAATAGTTCAACAGTGTTTGATAAATCAGCACAAGGCCAATCTTATATAAAATATATAAGTATGAACCCACCTCCTAGAAATTTACATCTCTAGATTTCGATATTGTTAGATCTCATCAGTGTAGCTCAGCTAGTCAGGACGAATTTACACAATATCTCGAGTGGCTACATACAAAAATTATATAACTTTCCCCCTAGGAGGAAAGTTTATCGCCATTTGGCAACACCACATCAATTAACAATGCACACCCATATGTTAATAACCATATTGTACCACGTTTTATGGCTATCCTTGCCTGCCAACCCTCCTCCTCTACCCGGGCTTGGGGCCGGCAGGGACTCCTGGTGGGCTGCTCGATTCACCCACCAGTTGCCCCAGGTAGAGTTCAAGTAGTCTAGCAAAAGTGGCAGAGACGGCAGTCGAACAACAACATAACCTAGATGAGTTGGAGAAGAAACTAGTTAAAAGAATATTAAAATAAGTATAGAAAAGCAAACACTATGATAATCTCAATGGAAAAGCAAGAACATAATAAAACTTTATGGAAAAAAGATTGATCACGTAGAAACTTTTAGATACCTAGGATCTGCTTATTGATTCTAGGTATCTCAAAGTTTCTACGTATATAATATTGATTGACCAAGAGATAATTGGAAAATTGAGAGTAAGACAAAGATAGATTAAGGAACGAAAGGTGAACAGAATATAAACATAAAACCAGTAAATGAAAATTTCTAATAGTTCGAACACATGGAAAGAAAAATACAAATACATAGGATAATAACACCTTACAATAGAAGACAATGATTAAATAAAAAATAAATAAAAAATAATAAAGATTGAATTAAAAAAATAGTTATTGTACTCTATTCTCTTGATTAGGGATCGGTTTATACTTATATTATAAGAAATTATACAGAAGCAGAAGAGTTGTGTATAAGGATTATTTTGAGCTATTTGGAGTTCTTGCTTATTTTATCACTATAAAAACCATAATGAAAATATCCCTCTGAATGTAATTTCTTATTGCATATATTATTTCAGCATCCGTACTTAAATAATATATGAGCCTAGTATTGCTTATATTATTTATTAGCAACGTATTATTTCAACTATAAAATATAAAATGTTTTCAAAACAGGTAAGTTCATAATGCCTATAGAATAATGTTTAACACAAACTTGTTAATAATAGTGTTGGCATACATAAAAGTTTACTACCCAGCTATTAGACTGTAAATTCATATAGCGCAAGTAATTGCTATATAATAATTTATTAATATTATCGCGGTTATCGGGCCGTATGCTAGCTACAGAGGTACGGGTTATCGAAATCGCAATCGTCCATTGATTAGAACGTTACTGCTACCAATTATAAATATCCATGAATATAAAATGGGATGTTGATAAACTAAATGGTATACAGTCACTCTGGGTGGATGTAACGCTATTTTATAAAATTATCCAAGTACATTAAATTTTGTAAATGACGGCTTTCATTAGTAACTTCTGTTAAACTAATTTAAGTTCTCAAAGCACTAATATTAAACAGTATAGAGAGAGTATATAATTATGTTATGGTATTAAATAATAGTTTAACTAACTATTCACTCTATACTGTGAATGGAACGGAATATGAAATTGTGACAGATTTTATATATTAAATAACTCACGAGTTTCTGATTGTTCTAATTATATGCAGTTTCCAGTGAGTGCTCTTACAATATTACAATATTAACAATCGTGGATACTAACTTCTGTAAGTATTCAATAACATGGGTACTGAAAATAATGTTAACTCTAGATAAAAGTAATTATATGAGTTAATAGTATTCTTATTAGTTCTTCGGGATTATGTGGTATAAAACACTATTATTGAAAGACAGAGCTTTATAATTTATTTGAATTACTTTTAATCAAAAACTTAAATCTGTCTCTTTATTAATGTTAGCCACTTTTTGATAATATAGCCTGGTCTGTTAGGTCAGTCCTGATTCTCAACCCCGTCTTAATTGTTTCTAAAGTATCCTTTAAACGTACTGTCTATTCATATAGCTTCATTGTTCCAAATCTAAATTCCATATTATGCATACTTTTTCTTTCTTGCAGGTCGTAATGGTAACTTAATATGTCTATATATATAACAAAAGCAATATTGACAACATTTACTGATATCTATGATCTGAGATCAACCTTGTGTGAGATATCTTCAGTTTGAAGGAAGTAGTACCGCGAAAAGAAATCCGGATCTTTTGTGTGATCATTTAGAACAGTACTTTTCTCTTCTTCTTTCTGTAAACAGGCCTTAGCATGTTGGTTCAATCGCATTCTCGCCTCTTCCGATATCAAGGTCCAGCACTCTCTTCAGCGTTTAGGCCATCTTCCTCTACCTCTTTTCCCCATCTTTTTTCGTCAGTTGCTATCTTGGCAATGCGGTCACCAGTTATCCTGTTTACGTCCTCCTTTCACCATCTCCATATCCTGAGATTACTCCTTTCTCTTAGATCTTCACTCCCTATGCTCTCACGAATTTGATGTATTACTTTGACTACTTTCATTCTCACTGTTCTGGCGAGTAGTATTGTTTTTGGTGGTCAGTCTCTGTTTCTGCAACATAAGTCTTAATTTACCTATTGTTATGTACATTCGGACCTTACTTTCTACAGACATATTGGGGTTATTCCTTCTGCTTTAATGGTTTCGTCCTTAGTTCATAGTCTAGTGCTTCGAAAATCCAAATCTTTGAACAGCTATTTTGTCCTGTGAAAGATTGTGAAAGACAGTCGGACAGTTTATCCCGCATTGCGACAGGGCGCCTACCGACTAAAACACCTCACATGGGGGGTTGCCCCGCTTAAGGCATTTCCAAGCTCTCCCCTGACGGTCGTCATCGTGTTTCAGCATGTTCGGTATCTCCGCAACTGGAGGTCGTTGTTGAACCGTAGCTGAATCACAGCGTCAGCGAATTTAACTACAGCGTCCTAATACTTGTTGCTTTGTAGAATCTTGTCGCTCAGCTTCTTTGGGGTAACGTCTCTCAGTTCTGTGTGGCTCGTCCCCGATTCCATCGCTAGCATAGGGTATGTGATATCTGTCCGACTGCAGTAGCACCATTTGGCTGTTGCGTCCTTGCCTTACGTACCTGCAACAGATACGTCTGGAACACTCCATGGTCGGACAGGATCTGTGTGGTCCAGTGGTCCAACTGCCCGTGTCCTCGGGTCAAACATGGTTCCAGCTGTGGGATGATCCTCCTTGTCCAGGATGAGTGGGGGTCTCGTCCCATCGACGCTGCTATTTAACCACTGTTCTTCTTCTGGCGTCATACTTGATCGTTCCGATATATTTCGGCCTGATCTTGCACCAGCAAGTTTGCTGGCACGATCGTCGTCAGTACCTACACGGCATCAGTCGATGTAGTGGGATAGGCCCGAGTGATCCGAAGAGCGCTGGTGCGCAGCGTCCTCCGAAGACTATCTACGTTGTGCCGGGCGTTCTTAGAATTTACACAGGCTGGGGCTCCGTAGAGGAGCTGAGTATGCGATACCGTAACCAGCAACCTGCGTGGCCTACAGTACCTGTGCAGTATGGCTGCTGTTTGCCCCAATCATCGTTCCAAGATAGCGGATCTTGCTGGAGATGTTGAACGATCGATGGCGTCCTGGTTACCTGCCATCTTAGTAGAGAGCAGGGGCGCGATTATTGATAGTTGTTCAGGACGTATTCGTTTAACTTTCAAAGTCGCTCCGCATTATATGGACAATTCACGATTTGACTTCTTTAAATTATGGAATTTCGTTTTATTACTGTTTATTAAAAGCTAGTAAACCCAAATTCCATAATTTTACGAGCTTACATCGTGAATCTATTATGCGGAGCTACTTTGACAGTTAAGTGAATACGTACGGAACGAGCGGTGTCAGGAATCGCACCCCAACGCGACTTCGGTCTTCGCAGCGGCAATTAAAGTAGTTTAAAGCCTGTCATCCAGTCCGAGATCGCTTCCGTTACTTGCCTGGTGTTTTTATCCCGGTCTTGTCCACTGGCGTCCGCAAAGGCTAGTGTTGTCGCCTCTGGAGGGAGGGTTACCTTCAGGGCGTCGTCATAGACGACGTTCCATAGGAGGTTGCCTATAACGGAATTTTGTGGATTCCCCAGTCACCTCAAACCTCCGCTCGTATGTCACCTCAAGGCCTTACTTATTTGCAGCGCCGTCATAATTGTCACCCAGCGTGTTAAATGTTGGACACGTCCAGGGTGAACATCAAGTGGTTTCTGAGCCACCTTTTTTTTCCTCTGGTGTGAAATCTCCGAAAGACACCCCATGCCTCAGAACTCCCACTATGGGGCCGACACGTAGTGCCGGATACGCCCCGCGTCTGTTCGGGGCGCCTACCGGCTAAACCAAAACCCAGGTTCTGTCCTAAGAGGGCTTGTCCGCCTTGTAGGCACTGCTAAGCCCCCTTAGTGGTCTAACGTTAGTCAAGCTTCATGTCTCTTATGCGGATATAGGGGTCTGTCACTGTCGTCTTGTTTTAAGTTGAATTTCGGTCGTTGATCCTTAAATCGTCTTCAAACTTGGCCGCCATCACTTTCCCGAATAACCCTGTGAATGCGGACCAAGCGTCACTGTCTGTTGCCATTTTTTCCCCTAGCTCTTCTGATGGGATCTAGAGTTCTACCCTCGCCGCCATCCATCTTGGGCATTTGTAGATGGTGTGAGCCGGATCGTCTACACCACCACAGGAACGGCAAGTCGGCGTGTTTGCCTATCCGGTGGAGGTATGACTGGAGGACTCCATGGCCGAATAGGGCTTGGGTGGTCCAGTGATCCAGCTCACCATGCCCCCTAGATACCCATAATTTTATATTGGGAACTAACCTTCGGGTCCACTCTGCATTTGTGGTGGCGACCCAGCGTTCTTGCCATCGCCTCATCGTTTCCGCACATGCTGTCTCGCGTGCTCTATTTGTCTCGTCTCTGGCCCTCTTACGGCGGAAGATGTCGGCCCGCTCCAATACTAGTAGTCACCAGGAGTTGTCCCGGCCAGGACTTCCGCTGCGTCCGTCGAGACGGTTCGGTATCATATGATGATTCGTATGGCGCTGGTGCGCAGTCTGTGGTCGTTCCTCTTTGTCTTGGTGGAGTCCGCCCAGGCGGGTGCTGTGTAAGTGAGCTGGGCACACGACACCAGAGCTAGTAATCTCCGTTTCTTTCCGCTGGGGCCACCGATGTTAGGCAGGAACCTGGCAAGCGCTGCCTCTGTCTTCCCCGCCTTCCTTGTTGCTTCAAGTACCTGGGCGGAGTGGTGCGTGTTGGCCTCTAGGACAATTCCCAGGTACTTGATCCTCCTGGCTATGTGAAGCGTTTCCCCCAACAACTGGATGTTGGGGGTGGCCTTCTGGATACCTGCTCTCTTGGTGGAGAGCCACCTGTAAATTCCGACGTTGTCCTCATCGACTATGTTTCGGACCGCTAGAATGGCGTCGGTGGTAGACCTTCCTGTACCCGCACTACCGTGTTAACGTACGGTATTTTCCAGTGCTTTGACCAGTCTCTTTATGAAATTATCTGTTCCGTCAAGGAGGGGTCGGTAGGTACTTGCTTGTCGGCTTTCCTGGCTTAGATATTAAAACTAGCCTCGCCGTTTTTGAACATCGGGGAAGTGCCTGCCTTCCGCCATTTGATTGTAATGTCCGTTATTGCCCTCGTCATAGCCGATGTTGCTGCCCTGAGAAATGTCTTCGCACCTAAGTAGTTGTAGGTGATTACCTGTTGTATGACTTTACCATCGGCAGTGTTGTATTAATATACCTCCTACCTGTCTCTCAAGTTCCCTTTAAAACTACTGTATATAGATATAACTTCAATATTATAAATATAAATGTTCTGTAATGCATCCTTTTCGGCATAATGTTTTAAAGGTCATTCAATCATAGTCTGCCTATATGTAACAAAAGAAAGCTTTGCAACATTTGTATTTAGTGTTCTAGAAGTTATGTTCTAAGATCAATCTTGTGTTTTGATTCCTAGAAAAAAACTGGTTAGTTTTCAAAAGCTTGCCTCTCTCATTCATTTGTTTCTTGCCAGGGGGGTTTCAGAAAGGGAAGAGGGACGAGGGAGCAGATTTTCACGCTTGCGAGAATGGTGGAGGAAGCGTTGGAGTGCAAAGGGAGAGTGTATGCGGTGTTTGTGGATTTGAAAGCGGCGTATGACTCAGTTCCTAGGGGAAACTGGTGGAATGTATGGATAGATTGGGTATGGAAGTGGAAGGAGTGGAGTGGGTGAGAAGTATATATAAAGAGACGTGGGCAAAATCGAGAGTGAATGGAGAAGTGTCTGAGAAGTTTAGGGTGAATGTGGGTGTAAGGCAAGGGTGCCCGCTAAGCCCCCTCCTGTTCAATCTATACACAAGCGAGTTGGAGGCGGTGCTGAGGAGAGGACAGGCTGGAGGGGTCATGGTGGGGAGAACCAAGGTGTGGATGCTGGCATATGCGGATGTATTAGTAGCCAAGAGAGTGGAAGAGGTGCAAGAGATGTTGGAAAGAATGGGAAGGTACATGGATAGGAGAGGGCTAGTAGTGAATGTGGAGAAGACTAAATGGATGATGTTTAGGAATAGGGGTAGAAGGGGTAGAGTGGAAGAGCTGAAATGGAAGGGAAGGATGATTGAGAGAGTGAATGTCTTTAAATATTTGGGTTTCTGGTTTGACAGTGGAGGAGGATTTAGGGTGCATGTGGAAAGTATGCAAGCGAAAGCGAGAATGGCTTGGGGAATAGCGAGAAGGAAATGGGAGAGGTTGTGGGGCGGTAACCTCGTAATGGCGTGCAAGATCTGGGATGCGTGTGTAAAACCTATTCTGTTGTATGGAATTGTGGGGATTGCGTGAGTGGGATGTGATAGAGAGAGAGCAAGGTGTGCTCCTGAAGAGTCTGCTGGGTCTCGAAAGGTCGACACCGAGAGCAGTGCTGTTGCAGGAGACGAATCGTATGAGTATGTGGTGGGAGTCGTGTGTAAGGGTTGTGAAATTTGAAGAAAGATTGCAGGAATTGGGTGAGGAAAGACTGGTGCGGGAGGTATGGATGAGGTGTAAGAGTAGGACGGAGAGTGGTTGGAGAAAGGATAGAGGAAGGATGTATGAAAGAGTGGGTATGTCTGAGGTGTGGTAGAGGAGAAGCTGAGAGAAATGGGAAGCCTAGGAACTGAGGTAAGAGAGAGATTGAGAGATATTGAGTGGCAAGAACGGCAGACTAGAATGAATGAGAGCTCTTACAACCCGGGCTACGTAGAGGGCAAGTCAGTGGGAGACTCCCGAGTTACTTAGCCAGGGATGAGTGGAGCAGGGAGGACAAGGTATGCATGGCAAGAGCGAGGTGTGGGTCAGACGAGAGAGGGAGGAATGCGTGGATGGGTTTAGGGTACACCGCGTGTGCGCTGTGTAGTAAGGGAAGCGACACGTGGTGGCACCTTAGCGAAGAATGTGACGGTGTGAAAGCAGAGTGGGTGGGAGACTGCAGAAAGCTGAATGAATGGTTATGCGAGGATGGGGAAGGCGTGAAAATCTGCAGGAGGCTGACGTGGGAGAGGAAAGTGGCAAGGGCAAAGGGAGCGGCGATAGATGGGGGTAATTAGTAATTTTTGGCGGAGTAGTACTTTTATTTATATTGTATTTTTATTTTTATTTTTGTATATTTTTGTTGAGGTTTGTGATGTGGAGGGGTTGAGGGAAATGCCAATAAAGGTCTTTTTTTTTCATTTGTTTCTTATCAAGAATCCATTGTGACACTCCTAGTTCTGTAACTTAGGTCGGTCTTTTGATACTTACAATATATTAATTTCGTCAGTCTCATTCCCCATTGCTTTTATTGAGATAAATCTGGAACTGGAATATTTTCCCCAATTAAACATCTGTATATCCTTTCATAACTGTTATAGATTGAGATCGGGGATTATCCAAATTTCCTAGGCGGATCTCGAAATAAGCAGGTACCCTAAACAACCGTAGTCCACTGTATAAGATGACTGAGTATATATTCTTCCGTTTGTTATACTGTATAAAACTGTATAAAACCCTTTTTATACTATGCCAAAAAGGAAAAGCCTGCGTCGTATAGTCCACTGTCTACTCGACGGACTGGCCAAGGTACTGGAGCGGCTGGTTGCAAAAGACCTGGAGGAGGAAATCGAGGACGCGGGTTAGCTAGTACCAACATAATATTGTTTCTGAAAGGGGCGTTAGACGGTGGACGCTATACAGGTAGTTAGGTAGTACGTCGAGGCTACAAACACAGGTCCACGGAGGAGACGGAGGCATTATCTGATGGTCACATTAGACGTCAGCAATGCCTTCAACTTCCTCCCTTGGGACAAAATCATGACAGCGCTCGGGTAGCTGGACATCTGACGCCGCTGCTACGTCTGATGGTAAGCTACCTATGCGAGAGTACAGTAAGCCTCTGTACTAACGAAGTACGAAGTGACCTGAGGAGTCCCACAAGGGACCCCTTCTCTGGAACATCGTTTAGGATGGGGTTCTAAGGCTGCGCCTCCCACCCCTAAACGAAATGGTGGAGTTCTGCTGTAATCGCGATACTATATGCTTCAAGGTCTGCCATAATTACATCATACAGCTACATAGAGATAAACACTGAGATAGGAATGATACATGGATGTGAATTATCGCCATTACTCTTCGAATTATTTTCAGCAGATATAATACAAGAAGCACTGGAAGAATAGAGAACAGCCGTAATGATAGTTAATGTGAAATTTATCAACAACATCAGATATGCATATGATTCTGTACTTATTGCCGAATCTTTGGTAGAACTGTAAAGACTAATGGACCAAGTTCTAAAAACTAATGAAAAGAGGGGACTCACACTGAACACATCACAAAGGCACAACAACGAAAAAAATATGGATTAAAGGAGAGCCAGTGGAAAAAGTCTGCAAATACAAGTCCTTCTTAAAGACGGCACGTAAAGATGAAGAAGCCATGACGAAAAAATGTCATCTTCAAGGACTACATAGTCGTACGGAATTATAATCCTCAACATTTCGAATTGGGTTCCTCTGTACTATGTGCTTCAGATAATAGTCGGTGGTAACACTAGTATCCGAATTTGAAACAAAAATCTTGACTATAGACAATTCTTTCAATAAAAAAAAGTGTCATCGGCTTCTGATGTTTATTTTGTAGAATTGTACGGTTATTATTCTACGAGCGCATAATTAACTCTATTCCTTACTAGGAATTCGGTTTGCGACACGAGAACCAATTTGTTGTCTTACTTTATTCATTTTCCTGTAATACTTTGTGTATTTCAATAGTGTGTTGGGTTTGAGGGATTGTCGCGGTAGTCAACAATATTTTAAATTAGAGTATTATACCTGGATGCAATTTTGTTTATTTCAAAGCTGTTCTATTCTATACAATATTAATTAATTAATACTGTTTGTAGAAGCTTGTTAAATAAAAGCAGTGATGAGAGTGTTCTAAATATGTAACCAATCGCAGAGCCGAAGGTGTTTCTATAGGACAACAAAATGAAGCTTCAATGAAACTAAAACTTATTGAAACTCGAAACCACGCTGCCGCCATTATGCTATAACTTTTTATGTTATTAATATCTATTAATAAATTTCAAACTTCTAATTATATCCGTTATTACGTGCTTGCAATGAAATGAATATGAACCATGAGCTATTAATTTATGTAAACCGCTAGACAATTTTCCAATAATAACAGTTTGAATTAATGACCTCACTTCATAAATTCATGCAAATATCGGTTAGACCGCCCCACGAACGTAATTAATGCACTTGCCTCCTTAACTCACAATGATAATAATTCACTAGAGGCTCAGGAATTACGCGAATCTCCGTTTAATTACGGCCTGTTGTTCTCGACGTCAGGTTGCGTGCTCGGATCGATTTATTCGGCGCAATTTGGTCTCGCCGCCACTTTCACACATTTACCTTTTGCTAAATTGTATATTGCTTTCGAGATTTCCGGCTGGAAATTGAACTTTGCGTGGGTGGAAAAACGCGCGTTATATATAGCGTATTGTAGCTTTCCAATACGAGATGGCGCAAATGATATAACATTTTATAAAATGATTATCATTTCATTAAAACAAGTTAGAATTATATTTTAAAGAACAATTTATACGACCTGTGAAATTTATGTCTATTACTTTTTAATTCATGTGTGTACTCGTCTAGCATTCTTAATTCTTGAATGCTTTTTACTAATGATGTACTTTAATGACCATCTTTACTAAACTATGTAGTTTTAACGTGCACACAATAATGTTCGTCTTAAATCTAATTACCTTTATTACATTTTACTCTAAAAGTTCCGAGGTTTTATTAGGAATAATTCTTTATTTCATTTCACGAGTTGCCAAGAGCCCTTCAGATAAAATATACGAGCCATTAAAGTGTATATAAGCAATAAAACGCGTATCTCGAAAATTGCCGCTAGAAAATAATTTAAAATGAAAATTGAAAATAATCATGTTCATTCCAATATACACGCCATATAATTACACAACCTCATTTTCACAGTGAAATAATAATATCGCGTTGACATGCAATCGATAACATTTTATATTATTAAAACTTTGTTTGTGACGTGACTATGTAATTAAATTAATATATTAATAAAATAGTAGATGGAGTCGAAATGGAAACTTCAAAGGTATGCAATATGCAACGAATTGCAAAGTGCACAAAGGCCTATCAGAATTTCAAAAGAATAACTGAACGCATTTACGTGAAATTAATGTGGAAAAATTAAATCCGCCAGACCATTTTCAGATGAAAATGAATGCACATAGCGCAAACAATAATAATAATGATGCATCTCAGGTACAATGCTCCACGGTCTAGACTAGCTTAACCGATCGATACCCATTGCACATTTGCTTGTATTACCAGGAATATGACTGCCATTTAAGGAGCACCGTATCGTGATATTGTGTAATAACCAAATCCATTTATTATGACGCAAACTCGATACCCAAATTTGTCGGATGATGATTAATGGTGATTGTTATATTTTATTATATGAGCATATCATTATTACACAACGGAAGTAGGTAATTTATTTAATATGGTCCACGAATACAATAACTTGCACAATCAAACATAATTATGAAATCATTCGATTTATTTATTAAATTTATAAATTTTAGAGTTGTTGCATTATTAATTATTTTATTATAAGCATATTAAAAATATGCCTCATAAACTCCTTATATATTGTAAATAATTTAGTACATGTACGTGTAAAGTAATCTATTTGTATAAAGTACCCCCAGCTTGTTGCTGTGCAATCTCATTTTCTTTATAAGCGTTTGTTTTAAATACTAAAAGACTGCCAGTTATCCGAATGAACGGAGCAATATCCTTTCTGTGCGAGATAGTAAGAGACAGGCTGTAGGACGTAAAGTGCGGCCATTACTGAATTTCAATGGCACATTCAGAGTGAAATATGCTTTCCATTACGACTTAGCATTAAAGATATGGGCAAAAAAGTTTTAAGGACTGTCCTTATTATTTATTTGCCCGATTCATTCCGGACGTAAAAGTTTCTAGTTGGAATTTGTTTTCAAACAAACTTTTTTTTAGTGTTGCAAGATGTAGGAATATTAGGTTCGCGGTTTTCAGGTGGGTAAAAACGCTTTTATGATCATTTCATTTCGATTAATGTTCGTGGGAATGTAAAATGTAATTGCTTTTAGGAAGCTTGTCGCAAATGTTGCGTTTGATAGGTATATTAAAATACTAATTATTAATTGAAATTTCATCAAGTAGAAATACATCTAAATAAGTAATTGAGTCTATTCAGAAGTTCTGTCCTAATATTCGATTTAATAAAATATTTACTACTAACCTACTAGGATATTATCGAGTAATGTTTTTCTGTATTTAATATATAATCTTAGTCTGCTCAGTGGTCTAGTGGTTACATGCACCGCTCGGCTTGTACAGAGCATTGGGGAGCGAGAGTTCAAACCCCGCTGTGGGCGAAAGTTAGTAAATCACCTTTTCCAGAGTTTCAGAGGTTTTCTGGGGAGTAGATATATAGCAGTCTCTCTCTGAGCTTCTCCCTTGACCAGCGGAAAGGCCCTCGGGCTGATAGCAGTAACGATTTTTTTAATATAATCTTGTATTAAATTTAGTTTTGCACCCTTATGATGTAAATATATAATCAAATACTTGAACGTATTTAAATTGTTACATGAATATAAAGAACAGTTTATATTTTAATATTGTATTTCTTCTTCTACCTATGCTTTATTATTAAAGGAGGTTGGCGACCATATGTCTGTACTCGTCCCGATCTTGTACGAGTTGTATTAATGTGGGATCCCTAAATGGGAATTGAGAAACATTGACGGAGGTTCAGTAACCAGGAAAACTGTTCCCTTCCAATCCCGCGTTTTCCCTGTATTTTTCCATGCATGCTTATTTACAGGAATTGGTACCCAGTTATTCTGCGTTACACTATCGCGAGCAGCTCCTTATTCTTGTCCTCCTGAGTACTTTGTTATTTGTTACCTTGTCAGTTCATGTAATTTGCAACATCCTCCTGTACACCTTAAAGCCTTCAAGTCCATTAATTGAAAATATTCATAATGTCCAGCATTCACTCGGTACAATAAAACCGAGAAAACGTAATATTTAGTGTTGGCTAGAGTCTTCTGCGTATCGTATGATATTATTCACCGCCTTTCCGTTTCCATTTATTCCTTGTGTGCATTCATCTAGAGTAGTCCAGAATAAGTATTCAGATTATAGGTTGAATAGAATCGGTGATAGAATGCAACTTTGCCGAACACCTTTTAGTATTCGAAATTCTTCCGTTTGTTCTTACCCGACTTTAACCTGGGTTATTTGGTTTCAGTAGAGGTTCGTGATAACGCGGATATCTTTTTGGTCTATATCTGTTATTTTAAGCATTTTCACAAGTTTTCCAGGTTAATATTGTTAAATGCTTTTGCATAGACGATTAAACAAGCATGTACGGCGTTCATAGAAGCACTTTTGAGTGCAAACGTGCATGGAAAACAATGCCTCTATTTTACCGAATCCGCTTCTAATAATGCGTATCGCTAATGTCTTCATGTATCTTTTTCCCAATTCGAGTGTGTTTAATTCGAATATATTCGAAGCATGGTTGATCCGTCTAATGAGACGGTATTTACTGCACCTCTCAGCGTTTACTTTTTTCGGAGGGCAATAATGGTAGATCTTAGCCAGTCCTCCTGGGATGCATCCTGTATTGTCGGCCGTAATTTCGTCTGGACCAGCGGCCTACCTGCTTTTTTGCATCTTGAATTGCCTTAGGTAGTTCTTCTTTAAGAATGATCGGTTCTTCTCAAGAAGTATCTGTTTCATCTGGTGGTCTATCATACGAAAAAAACTTCTGTGTATATTCCTTCCATATTTGTATGTGATCTACGTTTTCAAATATTAGTTTGCTGTTAATTTCTATTAGTTTTTCATTTACATTCTTCTTCTTGTTCTTCTTATAAGTGACATTTTCTTAATTATTTTGTGGATATTGAATGAATGATGTTTTGTTGTTTCCAGGACTTTTTTCTTTTGCTATTCGGGTTTCATTTTTGATCTGTCTATAAAAACATTTTGTATACTATTGGATGGTTCTTAAGCTATCTCCGTTCTTCCATTAATTGTAAGATGTTATCGTTTATCCATTCTTGCTTGAATTCTCTTTTACACCACCCTAAGATTTATAAACGCCAGAGTAATATATGGTGACTCGATCAGATTGACATATTCCAGTTCCCTGCCCCTCGTGGTTCACATATCCCCAAATATAGCCGGATCACTTCGCACCGCAATTTTCCATCATCCATATGGTTTTACTAGGGAGTAGTAATGAGTTGGTTTCCTTCATGCCTACCTTATCGCCGCAATAAATCTATTTTTGCTACTACAGATATTGGGCGTAGCGTCCTTTAAGAACTATCTTCATATCTCCTGAACTACATTCCTGGGTTTGATAAGCCCTAGTGGGATGTATGGGATCATGCCGCAGAGGTAGTATCTTATACCAAAGCGGTGACATCAACGTCATAGATGGATGATTGCTTAGGATAATTGGTTCTCGAGGGATACCTACCTCTCACTTTTGATTCCAAGCGCTACACCTCGGGTGTATTGACCTACAGGCTAAACGAAGTGATGGTAGCTAGATATGCTGGGCAACAGCTACATGAACACTATATTAAGTAACCGACGATTACCTGTTTAAGAGCTCAAATATAGACACAAAAAGGCACTCTATTTTATCAGTGCAATGTGAAAAGCAACGGAGAACTACACAAGAAGTCTTTAAGAACACTGCGGAAACAAAATGATATATGAACGTCAGTCCCCGGCAGACCTTCAGTGGTCAGACTGCTAAGAATCCCCGGGTCAAAAATTAAGACGTTAATGTACGTGGAATGTAAGAAAAGAACTCTATATCAAGATGGAAAAAGCGATGATACACAGGAATCGGATAGAATGGGAATAAACATACTGGGATCAGAGATATACGATAGACGGCGCCATCACAATGCACCATAAACGTATTTATTCGGATGGCGATATATAATATATCCTGAAGTGGATAAACTATTAGATCACAATTCAGAGGTAGCCAAAGCGTCAACCGAGGTCGGCCAGTCGACCTCGTAACGATCCTAGTCGCCCGCCTGTTTGATATGTTCACATCTCTGATGCCTATCCCACACAGTGAGTACTTAATACAAACGATTTTGGTAGACCGCCACCTATAATTTGAAGAACAGGTCGCCCAAACATTGGCCACCCTTGTTCTAAATGGTAATTTCAAACTAAAACTGAAAAAGGTAATGCCGAGAAATCCTACTTTACGACTGGAAAACAGTACACTGAAAGACGCATGCACGGTGTTTCTCATCGGGAGGTTTAGGACTCTCTGCATTTCAGTGCAGCTCATACCCACTAAACCCTCAACCTGTGCTCACGGCCATGCGCTCTCTGCCTCAGAGACACTTCCTTAGCACTGCGCCGCTTCCCTACGTCCGATGTTACCTGTCTACGTCTCCTGTCTGGCGGGTTGGCTGCCAGCCCGTCCTGGTGCTTCGCGACGATGACCACTCTGCCGAAGCGAGTCACCGCGTCCCATGTTTCGGACGTCTCGTTTGGCTCCAGGTGGGATGTGGTTATGCTCTCGCCAAACGCTTCTGCAAGCTCCTGTCTATCCCTGGTTCACCTCTTGCAGGTCCCCAGAGTGTGCATCGCGCTTACAGTGCTGACAGACTCTGCTGGTCGCCTTCCCGATCCAAACCAGGTAGAACTGGAAGCACCCGTGCCCTGTAAATACTTGGGTCGGTATCAGCGAATCTTCGATCGGTCCATTCCTGGATCTTTTGGGATGATTCCTGATCCTGATCCCTTGCGTCCTTGGCCAAGGTTCGTCCTCGCCTTAAGTTGTGTATTATCATTCTTTCAGTTGTCTGTAAGTCCGCTGGGCGCGATTGAAGTCATTGCCTCGGTCATAGGCAATGACTTCAACCGCGCCCGTGGAGACCTTCCTGTACGAGCAACTAATCCTTAGGGCTCCAGTGCGGACCGCCAAGCGCAGTTTCTGTATGTTGCGTTATGAGCTTGCCGCTTCTTCGGCCTAGCAGGGCGCGGCGTATAGTAGCGGGGCAGGATTTTTCTGGATAGTTGGCTGGAGGGTAGCATAGCTACAGACACTTAGGCCTCAACATATGCCCATTGTGAAACCTCCCTTTAAGGCTGCTCACTCGTCCCACCAGTCAATTTTGCGTGCAAGCTGCAAAACTCTGGCGGGTGAGGAGCTGCCAATGCTGACCATACTAGGCCAGCACTCCCCTAGTATTAGATGCCTGGTGTTTACTAGAGCTAGGCAGAGGCATATTACATGCTCTGCTGTTTCTAGTTCTTCATTGCACCCTCTACATAACGGGCTGTTCACCAGACCCATCGTGGGTAGGTGTTTCTTTAGCCGGCAGTGGCCGGTTAGGATGTTAGTCAATAATTTCAGATTAGTTCTAGATAAGTTAAGGCGGGCCGTGGCTGCAATTTTACAAGGTTGCCTAATTGCTACCTTTGATTGTTTGCAGCCCGGCGTTTCTCGCCATCTTACCTTGTGTAGAGCTTGTGTCCTATGCTCTATTATTTTTTTCAGAGTTCCTTCAGAAAGTATTTCATCCTCTTGGGTTGTTAGAGGATGTGAGGATCCCTTCCTGGCAAGTTCATCTGCTATTTCGTTCCCCTTGATGCCACTATGTCGTTTTATCCAGTAGAGTTCTAGTTTGTTATATTTAGCTAGCTCCTCCAGGCTGTGTAGACATGAATATAACTCTTTCGACACAAATGTGTTGGCATTTAGTGCATTTAGAGCTGCTTTGCTGTCGGTGAGTATTTGGATATGTTTATCCTTAATATTCCGCTAAAATTTGAACACACTTTAGTATTCCTGTTAATTCCGCTTAGAAGACTGACGTGAGTCTTCCAAGTGGTGCACTTATCTTGAGATCGAGTTCTGGTGAGAATATTCCATAGCCAGCTCTCGTCTTAGTTTTGGATTCATCAGTATACATGGTTATGTTGGCGCCTTGTGGGATACCATCCATTGTGATGATGGTCTGAAAGTGTTTGACAAAACTGTATTTGGGTAGAATTCTGTCGCACTTACCTTCTATGAGGGTGTCTAGTTTGATAGCTTCACTCAGTATGCTCCTGTGTCCAATGATTTAGCTGGGCAGGGGAGATACTATTGCCAGCAGTCTCTTCTTAGCTTCCCTGGGGCCGCCGATGTATGGTAATATCCTTGCTATCGCGGCTTCTGCCCTAGCTGCTTCTGCGAGGTCTGCATATTATTGGCCGTATGGAGGACGTTAGCCTCCAGCAAGGTACCCATGTAACTAATTGTGCGTTTGATATCGTTTGTCTCGCCGGATGGACCTGCATCTATCCACATCGGGCCTTTTGATGGACAGTAGTCGGCCTCTGTCTGCTAGGTGGTCCAATCCGTTGTATCACATCCACCCTGCAACTTGCTTAACCGCCAGTTGCTCGTTTCTCTTCAGTGCCTTTACGTGCTGCTCGTTTTCGACGACTGCGAGGTCGTCGGCAAACTCTACTGTCTCTATCCCTGGTGGGAAGTTCAGTCTCAGGACATCGTCGTACACGATGTTCTAGAGGAGCGGTCCTAAGACTGAACACAGTGGGACTCCTCTAGTCATATGGTGCCTGACGTCTGTGCCATCCGGCGCCCTATGCGCTACCCTCCTGGAGCTAAGGTAGGTAGCGCAATATCAGTATGTGTAATTTCACAGCACCTCGATGATTTTCCCGTACGGGAGGAAGTTGAAAACATTGTAGACAAACAAGTGACTATCAAGCAATGCCTCCACCGTGGTTTACGGTCGGCCGCACCTCGCGGAACCATACTGGGACTGTGCCAGTCGTTCTAAGACTTTGGCCATGCCGTCCAATAGGCAAAGTAGCCTGTACGACTTAGGCTCTGCGGTTGGCTTCCCCATTTTCGGGATGAGCACTAATGTGGCTTTCTTCCATCTGGTTGAATATGTTTTTGGCGTTCAGTGTCTGCATGATGATCTAATAGAGGAGTCCCAGGGGCCGACCTCCACTTCCTCGCACAGAAGGCGGCTGCAGCGATTCTGGCTTCGCTGGATAGCGGCTCTGTACTCCTTCGTCTTGTCTCTATATTGGTCCAAGAGCTGGCGTAGTCCTGCCGTCTTCGCCCGTTGTGCTTCCCTACGCGCACTTCTTGGTTGTCCTCCTAGCCATCGCCACCTCCTCGCACCACCAGTTGGCTGAACATTGCTGTCCTTCCGTCGTCCTGGCTAGTATGCTAGTATCGTGGCGTCACAGGCATCCTGCATTTTTGCAATAAGTTGGTTTGCCATATCCAGGGCGTATGCTCGAGATTTGGCCTAGGTGCCGATTCAAGGCAGTCTCACAATTCTTCTGTACTCCCCGGTCATTGCCAGCGTTAGTGGGGTGGCCCCGCACAAATGTCGGGGAATTCCCGGAGTTGCATGGGAAGATGTCTAGGGCGCTTGTCACTCCTGCCCCCTCGCGACCGTGAGTGACGCCCCCACTGCCGCCTCGAGCCTCTCTAGGTCGCCATACCTATGTTTGGGGAGGCGTAACAGTTGATATGATGACTGTTACGTCCCCCATTGCGACCTAGACTATTCCCTTTCCCAGTCTTCTGCAGCCGTTGGGGCGTGTCGCTGTCTCACCTTTTATATACATATAATATAAAAAAGCGGCATCGCCACACGGCCCATCAGTGAGCCATGATGCAGTGAGCCTGGCATGTTTCGGCTTACTGACTATGATGACGTCTGCTCCTCGAGCTGCTGCCGTTAACAGGAGAGGCTGTGCGCCAACCTGCCCCTGCCAATGTTGACTTGGAGTAGTATTAGGTCGGATCTATATCGACCAAAGATTATACTGAAGAATACATGGGTGATTATTCGCATAACAACTGGTACGAGACAAGCTCTATTTTGCACCAAAACAGAAGGCATTCGAAATAGTACAATACAACAAACTGCTAGAGGTCCTGAATTACATGGGTATAGATGGCAGAGGCTTAAATATTATCAAAACCATGGCATAGAAGCAGGAATATTAATAAACGATTAAAGAATTGACAACATTTGACGTCCGTTCACAAACAAGTTAGCAACTTTTGGAATTTCCGAAGTATGTTCGAACCTGGGAAGTTGGCGAATACCATACGCAAAATGCGACGACTGAACATCGATATTCTAGGTATCAATTAGTTGTGATGTACAGGCTAATTGCACAATGAATACAACATATATATATATATATATATATATATATATATATCCAAACCATAACAGGCCTCTTTGTTATAAGCGGTCGTCTATGCAAGCTCTTATTCGGTAGTTGGAATTCTCTCTAGCGTTGATACTCTGAAATTCCGTCTTAGGTAGTTCATCTCTACAGCGTTCAGACACTGTTTCATTTCCGTGTTTACTACCCATACTCGCATAACACAATACTCGTTGGTTGAAGAACATTCGAGATTGGTACGGCCAGAGTACCAAATCGCTATTCCAAGATCCTGTGTTAAACAATAAAATAGCTATAATAGTCGTCAACCTTCGGTAGGAGACTGCTCCAGAAGAGGAAGTCATTAACCCCTTACATTTAGTCAACATTATAATTAGAGTAATTTGTCACAACA
The DNA here is from genome assembly GCA_963942505.1 of Lordithon lunulatus. NCBI lineage: Eukaryota > Metazoa > Arthropoda > Insecta > Coleoptera > Staphylinidae > Lordithon > Lordithon lunulatus. The sequence continues at coordinate 16,723,998 of OZ012671.1, read as the reverse complement.
GTATGCATTCTTTTGTTCGTACTAGTTCTTATATCGTATTCATTTGAATGCATGACCAATATTCTCATTTCTAGATCCATAGTTTATTAATTTAATTTAATTTGGTCAATGTGTTTTCTCACGGTTTTCGTTTCTATTTTGAATGTTGGGCTAACGTACAGATTAGTTCTATTCCCCCTTTTTTACTACTATATTGTTGTTGCTTTTTGTTCCCATACGTTCTCTACACTTTATATTTGAAATTTGAGTTTTTTCCTTTTGAGCGCGGTCTTTCATGCAGGCGTATATGTAAATGACCTATTATTTTCCTTCTATTCCTTCTGGTCTAGTCCCTATATATTTTTCTTTTTGTGTAAGCTATTACTAGTAATTAGAATGCCGCATAACAATCGGGAGATATTGATACAAGATAGAAGTCTAATCGCGATTGTATGTTATACAAGGTTTGTAAAATAGTGGCAACGTAGATAGAAATCAATTTATAACGATGTGAGGAATCGTGAGTGTCGTTTTGACCGCCCCACAGCACGAGACAGGCCGTCCATTCCTCAACATCAGATTGGCGTCAGTGGTCAGTTTTCATTGACCGTCGATGGACTGTTTGCGAATATTTTTTTAATTTTTTTTTATTCCTGGACAGTCAATCGACGGTATATGGAAAGTAGGCCACTCAAGATATCAACAAGATGTTGAGGAATGGACGGCCAATTCGTAGTCTCATTGCATCTGTTCTACCTATAGGACATTCTCGACATCCTCGATGATATTCATATGCCATGGACAACCTCGATTTTAATAAAACAATTATATTTTCGTCATTAATTTTAATGTAAACATATTTTAGAGTGGTCAAAATGACCCTCTCCATTGTAACACTACACAGCAACAACCCCATATAACTGTTTTAAAGGTAATAAACTTTGCTGGTAATTATATTGAAGGACTGTAATGCAATTTTACTTGTAAGTTCAATATAAATGAATTTCTATTTATCTTGCCACTATTTTATATACAACCTTCTTATTTATGGGTAAATGATCCAGTATAATATATACCGCTCAAAAAATATAAATTCCGCCAGTTTTCATGCTACTGGAGTGGTTTGTGAATGTATTCATTATAATATTGGCAGTGATACAACAATTCTATCAGACAAACAAGGACACAACAGACATAAATGAGTAACTATTAAATTGTTTTATAAACAATGTTTACTATACATATTGTCGACATCAACAATAAACAGAAACATTTCCCTGTAAACGTTATCTTAAAAAGCCAGCATCAAATATTATATGTAAGAAATGGGGAATCCTGTTTGCATAATTTAGTACTAAAAGTAAATTAATTCATAATATTTTATTATACACGAAAATTGTTTCGTAGAGCATTAAATAGCTTTATGTGTTTCAGACGCTTTTAACTTCAGCTACATCCGCAATGCGAACATGAGAAAATAAGTTTTATTGATGTTATACAATTGTTACTTGAAGTAATTTGATTTTAAATATTTATACAAAAGGAATCTATTTAGATTATCTCCGCGGCAAATGTATTTAGACTGAAAGTTTCCGGCAACATCTGCATATTACATTGTATAAATTATATCTTACATTAACATATACAGTTATATGAGTGATCTCATGCATAAATTTATATGTATCACTCAAACACTTCAATCATTATTTAGCAAAAGTAGATATTATGTGTATACAGTATCAGTGGTGTAACTATAAATTGCGAATAGCCGAAACACAACGTTAAGTGAACCAACACGAAAAAGTAGCAATTATGGGCGGCAAAATAAGACCACTGGTTAGTATTGGGTATATATCAGTTTACATTATAATATTGAATTCATCCAATTTTTCTTTCACACTTCATTTTATTTGTAAACCATTAACGTAGAAGGTAATTGTTATGTAGCCATGTAATATATTAAGAATGTAGGTATTATATTACTTTCACTTACTGAATTTCTCATGAAAACCACTCACACTAATATATGTTTTACAAATATCAACTTATAAATTATGCAGACAAAATAAGAGATAGATAACAAATAAAATAAGAAATATGGAATTTATTATATATGAATGGTTTGCACAGTTTACTGTGACAAACTAAGTAATAAGAATGAAATTGTAAATGTATATTCTTATTTTATGGACAATAATAATTATTATTTCCACTGATTTGAGGTGACTTTATGCTGACATAAAATAAGAAATCATCATCATCAAACATCAATCAGCCTTGTTGCGTCCACTGCTAGACATAGGCCTCACGTAATTTTACCTCTCTATTTTTCGCTTTGCATCCAGTTTATTCAATAAGAAATAAGAGAGAAGAAAACAGTAAATTGTTTTAGAAGAATTAAGAGTTATGGATACTAGATAAATTGCAATTGAATATTGATATTCTAAAAGCAATGGTTATAACAATTTCGAGTACAATACTTACAAGACTTAAAAGTAACAAATAGAAAACTGCGATGACTTGTTAGAAGGTTGTTTCCGTTGTAAAATTTAATTAACTACTCTTATATCAATATAAACCCGCTCTTACGTATACTATATTTACTTTACACTGTTTCTTTTCACTACAAATATTATTTTAACATTGCCTGCGTCTTTTTAGATTTGAGGCCTCAAAATATATTCCGAGGGAGAAAGGTGCATTGAATAAACATGTATACAACGAAGCCGGTGTGTTGTGTATGTGCTTGTATGTATAGCCGCGTAAATTGGGCGAATTGAGTCGGACCATTTCATTTTATAGCCTCGAGGAATGAATTTATAGAATGTTGACGAATTTCCATGGAAATGCCATCATAACATAATATTATAACATGTATGTGTATGGCCTCTCTAGCATGCTCGTAGCAACATATACTCGCCTTAATTGAGATAAATAGTTAATTTAAATTAAAGTCGTTGTGGATTTGATATGAAAATGACATTGAATTTTCGTAACAACCGAACGTGGGATCATATATGTATCTGTATGAATACAATCATTATTGAAACTAAAAATGGGAAAATATACGTTTGTGGGAAAATAAAACGGAAAATTATATCAAATATTAGTTTATCGAAGTGAAAACAGTTTTTTAAACATTGTACATATTCGGAATTTACTAAATAAATGTGGCAGCCGTTAAATTTCGATGTGAAGCTCTGCGGGAGAATCCTTATATATCATAGCGCTTTAATTAAATTAGTTTAACAATTAATAGTTGTGTTATTATCATAAATTTAACGAGGTTATGTTTATTTGGGTAGACTACATTTGAATTGGACACTATTACATATTACATAGTTGTTGATTTTGAACTACTACTCATTATGATTGTTTCACTTACAGTCACATATATTAATTCCATAACTAAAAATTGACAAAATAAATTGAGTTTCCTTATAATTAAACCTAAAAATTACCAGATACTAAAATTTTCAACTCAGCTGACTATAATTCCCATCTTAACTACAATTTATCCACCTCATTGCTTCCAGGCCACATTGTTTCTTGTCCATGCATGCGCTTACATTCCTTCCCGCCATGCTCTCCCTCTCACTAACATTCATACTCACACTCTTCAAACTAATGCTCCTATTTATTCGTATCTTCTCCACACAACCTACATTTCCTACCTATAGCCCTGATCCCTCAATTATTTGTTTCCACTTCCCACACCTAAACCTTGTAGTTAACCTTTCGACCTCTATTGCCCAGGGCTCTTTCAGATACGACAGCAAACGGCGGTGTACCTGCACATTCTTATACCTGCCGGTATACCTACTTTTTTCTATTTTCTCCTGCCGTACTTAACAGGGTCAATTCTTGCACATAAACATTTAATTCCAGACGTATATTCACCAATTTTGCTTGCGTATATTTCTAATCGAGTTGAACAGTCTTTCATCAGTCATTTGCGCTTATTCATTCATTCCTCATCACTCTTGCCGCAGCCTATATTGATGGCATCATATTTATTTTCTGCAGTTCTATATATCTTAGGGTTGCTGTTTTCATGCCTAGCAGTCCATTCAGTTACTGTAGATGACACTTTTAACCACAAGCACTTCTGCGATATCACCTGAGGGTGATACAGAACTTGTGAAAAGGTCCTAACGAACTCCCTAGCTGATCTTCAATCGTTTTTCCGATTACTTTTACTCCCCTACTCTTTTTACTTTGTTCTATCTAACCTCACTTGGTTAAATTCTTCCTCATTCCAACCCCGACGCTATTAAGATTTGAGGGCTCAGGGTGTTCTATTTCCATCTCTCTAGTATTCTACATATGAACACAAAACTATGATAAACGACAATGACATGAAAATTATGACTATGGAACAAAGTGTCGGTAACTTAGAACAAGCTGGGCAAGTGGGCTCCACCCAATCGTCTACCAGCGACCACTCAGTGCCCTTGGTGATAAATAGGCCAGAATAACGTAAAAAGTGTCTGGAACTAGAATAAGAGAAGGAAAACCTCTTCCTCAAGCGGAGAGGAAAAGTCCTCCAACCAAAGGAGTATTAGCGTGGACTTGCTAAGCAGTCATGTACAGGTAGATGCGAAGCATTCTATTTATGAGTAGGTACATCGGAACAGAAAAGGAGAGGTGTCGCTTACAGGATCATTTGGAAATACCATATGTATGGAATACCTTGTACCGGCCATGTTGAGAGTACGTGGATTGCTGTATCAGAGTACATCAGATGTGTAAATGATGTCAGAAGGGCTCAGAAAGCACCTGCGGATTGAGAGGATTTCATCCCCCAAAGCCTTTCTAGGATGAGGAAAATGGCATGACATAAATACAACTGAGCCCATGAAAGGCGATAATAAACACCACCCTAATGCAATGCGTGAGCGGTCCCGGGGTGGTATCTTCGGTATCGGTATTCGGTCACTTATGGGTTACTTGCAAACCCTACACCCTTAATAAAACTACCACGACACTTCATACTTCAGCATCATATAGCAGTGTGGCCCTCACGCACGCATCTCATATATAACCAGCTTGCTACTAAAACAATCATATAACTCCTTCTCCCACGCCACCTTCGTTCTACTGTCACTAGGGCTTTATACGTAACATGCCGGATGTGCTCTGTAAATTTCCTTTTTTTAGCAACTGTGAAGCCCAGGTACTTGAAGCACTGTACCTTTTCTACATTTTTCCACCCTTCTTCCACCCTTGGTGGAAGAAGGGTGAAATAATGTTTCCCATAAAACATACATTCTTTTATTCATAGTTATGATTCCAGTTCCCGCTTCCCAAACAACTCACTGAAGGACTGGGCCATAACTAAAACATCGTACGCATATGACAAAGACCAAACATTTTCCCTGTCTATCACCACACCCCCTGCTTATCCCATTCTTAATACTTCCTCCACCTTTTCCACACGCAAATTGAATAATAATGGACTCGACGGATAGCCCTTGCCTATCCTATGATCTTGATCCCCCAACTCACTCGATAGTACAGTCCAGATCATCCACGCTCCGCCATCCCATTTCCCCTTAAATATTGATTTGAATTCTATCTATTGAGTCATATGCCGTCTTCAAACAACGAAAAGCGCAAAGAATTTCCCTCCCTTCGACTCCAATTCCTTTTCCACCAGCAGCTGAAATGTAAGCATATGATCCTCCTGCCACTACTAAACCCGCATTGCACCTCGGGAATAAGCTGCCTATTTTCCACCTCACACCCGAACCTTCACGCGATCAACGTAGTATACATTGTGTAGTGGTTGTTCATTAGTTTGATATCTCTATAATTTTATAACTTATGGTAGCGCTGCACTCATATCACTGGTTAGAGCCTGCCGGGCGGTAAAATATATATGGTTTCTTGTTTTTTGTTTCAAGTTGAGTCGCTCCTCTTTTGGGAATGGACATAGCCTTCCTAGTGGACCGTCCGCCCGCTTTGTAAACTCGTAGTCCAACAACTCTTCAGGAAGAATGTCTTTGATTCTGCCCCGGCGCCAGAGCAGCATCTTTCTTCAGGTACGAGTCGGCCACTTGCGATGACGATACTGGGATGAAATCATTTCATGCGCTCCTGGAGCAAAGTAAGGACTCTTTGAGTCAACGGTCCTCGCGTTTAAACCATTCGTTGGACACCGGCGGTGATATGTCCGCAACCACTTGCGGTTCGGGGTTTCGTCTTCACCGAAGGGTGACTATCACAAGAGGGTTTCCTATTATTTGAAGTAGTTATTGTTATAGTGTGGTCCTCTCCATCACCAATATTGTGATTGTCACTGAGTGTGGAATATTCGTTTGTTGTGTGGGTGGGCCTGTTGGTCCTTGTGGACTCCCGGCGTGAACCCGCGCAGGTTCACGTTTCTGGCGTCGCTGTCATCCGAGGACGTTCGGTGTATTTCATCTGACGCTTTCCCCGTCGAAGTACCCGGGTGCTTGGTCGAGGAGGTTGATGAGAGTGGTGAGCCGGGATGCGCACTGGGGACTGATCGCTACGGGAGCTGCCACCGTCACTACTGCTGAGCGACCGTTTCACGTTCCCAGCAGGGATAGTGTGTTCTGTAGGTTTGAACTGCTGATATGATTGTTGTTGAGGTGGTTGGAAGATGGACCATTGACGTTATTGGTGTGCAACGTGGGTGGTTGTTTGGAAGGTGGACTGCTGAGCGGTGAAGGCGGAGTGGCTTGGTATTATATTCGGAAGAGGCTACTTTGGTTCTCCTTATCACCAATATTGCGGTTTTTATTGAGCGTGGAATATCCCTTTATTGTGCTGGATTTCACGTTGGTGGCTTCGCGGCCGTCCGTGGACAGACGTCGCTATTTGTTCCACCACATACCATTGGATCTTTTCTGACGTGACGTCGACAGACCGTATGCTTCGTCCAAGTAGCCGGGGTGAGCCGGGGTGCGTACTGGGTAAGGAGTAACCGCTACGGGCGCTGCCACCATCCCTACTACTGAGTGATCGTTTCACATATCCCAGCAGGGATGGTTTGTTCTGTGGATTTGAGCTGCTGATGTGATTGTTGACGAGGCTGTTGGACGATGCACCATTGATGTTATTGGTGTTCAGCGTGGGCGGTTGTTTGTAAGGCAGACTGCCTTTGTTCAACACCACCGATAGTAAAAATAACGATGGTGTTGCTTTGTTCCGTTTTGGGGCGGCGGCAGAAGCTCCCACGGCGACGAAGGCCGTGCGATACTTGGTTCACTTTCTCCTTGCGTCCGATGGCATCTTTGACATGTATGCTGATCCTGTGAGAATTTTGAGTATTCACGGAATATCTCATTGTTGCTATATATCTTCCTTTTTATTGAATAAAAGTGCATAGAACTCTCTTTCTCGGTACACCGATTCCGGGTGGATCTTTAAACGGTAAAGTAACCAGAAAACGGCCACTTGTGCGTTGCTTTTCGTATGTGTCAGAAAGTTTTCTTCGCAGTACTTTTCTTTGCTTGTGAAGGCTCGTTTATTAGGAAGTTCCTATACCTGCCAAACTTTCTCTCGTATTAGGAATAGGCCACAAATTCGCGTCGGCCCGCGATGGAATTGATCCTAACACGATCCAGCAGAGTGTGGTTTTCTGCAGAGAGATGTCTCCTAGCTGAATTTTACTAATCGAAAAAATGTCCACAAATACTTCGACACCAAGTAAAATCCTCTGAACCTGAGATGATGAAAATGGAATCCGCTAGTTTTATGTGTCGGGGAAATTAGCCAAATCCTTTCTGATTGTCCGCAGTGGTAAATTTATGGGTATATTCTCAACTATTAAAAGTTTTGCACTTCTGGTACTTTGTGCGTACTGGCTACGTAACTTGCAACTTACTGTTTTGGTTATTCTTTCATTTATGCTGTTGATTTCAGAGATTAAAGTCAACATCGTCGTACATACCAAACCTAGCCCTTTGGCACAGGCTTCCGTCATTAAGTTACTCTGAGATTAAGAGTTTAAAGGTGCACGCACCAAATGTGTATGACCCTCTGCGTAGTTTATTGGAACCAGCGCCCTCCAAACCAAAACTTCGGTCGGTTTCAATGGCGTGCAAGCCGGCGACCTACGTCAAAAACTCTTCATACGGCTTCTCAAAATATGAAAGTATATGGTGCGATCCCCCACATTTTTGGTACTTTGATGGCTTGCACTGCTTCAGACAGTGACCTGTTACCATGTAATTCAAACAGCAATCCTTGTCTTCGATGTGTTTATATAGTGTTGTACTTCCATTCGAAGGAGTTCCTCGCACGTACCCAAATAATATGATTCCTTGCACAGTGGACACTTGATCGATTTCGCGATACTAGATACATCCACTTGTTCGGTTGTTTGAGGTTGACTTTGGTACGACCACTTCGATAACCCTACATTTTCTGCTGAGAAATTTCGTGAGATCAGTATTTGGACATCTGCCCATCAATCAGAAAAGTTTCCCGGTTCCCTGTTAATTGGGTATCAAATTTAGGACACTGCATGTATCCCAGTATTTGAGTTTCAAGATGAGTATAACATGTTTTGTATTTTATTGATTTGTGGGAAAGACATTATTATTATTATTAACATTATTATAATTATAAACCATTCTAATAATTAATATAATTATATAATAATTAAACTAGTAGACGAAGATACAAAAAATGCAATTCCTAGAAAATGACAATAGCGTTATCGATAATCCCTTTTTATTTTCCTTATTCGGAATTATGACAGAGTTATAAATTTTAGTTTGTACGTAAATAAAGTTGAAATTGATAAAATATTGCGAAAGTTTGTAGGACGAAAATTGCATCCATGCATTATTCATGCCGGCCTAACTATATCAAGTCTTGGAAAGTTTCTAAAGGAGAAGGACGGCGCACAGTGTGTCCGAATAAGACAGAAAACAGTTTAGGAAGGACATTTATTACTAAATTAGTTCAATAAGATCTTAATAACTTTGGGTAACTTTAGCAAATGGGCTTTTTAATTAGAATTTTATATATCTTGATAGATACTAAATCAGATTAATGTACGGTATTAAATCTTGTTTTGTGGTGAACATGCTAACTTTAACGAGTTAATAAAAGGGTAATAAATACAAAGTAACGTAATTAAAACCTGATAACGTGTATCACATTTTTATAATGTACCTATATATAGATTGTGTTTTGAAAATTCAATTCCTATGTACCTATAGATAGATAGAAATTTAATTTTTAAATCACAATATGGATTACAAGCTGCATTTTCAACTTATAACTTCTGGGAGAAAACAAGCTAGGCTTAAAAAAAACTACGTTGAGTTTACTTTGTTATCGCTCTTAATAATATAGTCGAAATAAAGTATTTTGTGTGTTTGCCTGTGTGTCTGGGAATGGGCTATGTATCGGAATCAAATTTGGAAATTGATGTTGAACCTGATGAATTTTGAGCAAAATCTGACTGCTGAGAGTGACAGTTTATCTGAAACAAAAATTATAATTGCGTATAACTTAGTTAGTAACGTTTAAAAATGAATAGTGGTAGTTGCTGTTTGAACATTCGTATTTTATTCGAGTTTATGTACTATGTATTGGAGTCGACAAAAACAATCTAATATTTATGAAAATCAGAAATTAAAAATGAATATTATGTAACCAACATAGTTTTTTATTTGTATAAAATTAAGTAAGTTCCCGGCATATTAAATTCCTTGTTTCAGAACTAACACAAAAAGCAAACTTTCATTTCTACATAAAGTATATAATAAGTGCAATTTTAACTTTATATTAGTATCCTGTTCATATAACGTTACCTTTTGTTGTATAACGCTGTGCTTTATTTTTCTTTAAAACTTTCCTACTTTATGTATAGATATATAAGCAACGTGCGGACGCGATGGGGCCGCGCGCTCGCCCCCCTTTTATCTTCGTCCATTATTAAAAAAAGTTTGTTCACCTTAGATAAGGATCCTTGAAATAAGAAAAACAAGGGACAATTTAATTTATAACTCCGATGCTTTCCTTTTAAAATATTATTACTGAAACGATAACGGGAACCTGGAAAACCAATTTTTAAGACGTAATTGCATCAAGCACAAAAATAGAGTGGATATTGTCGGATGATTTCTCTCCCTCTCACTCTCCTCCTTTTGTGCGAAACAAATTTCAGACAGAAAAAATTAAAAGCTTTTATTTTGGAGGGTATACGATTTCCGTGATAAAAACCTAATTATACTCGGCTCTTGCGTTTAACGAAAATGCTTTCTGGAAAGGGTAAACCGTGCCGCTGACACGTATTGATTTGTAATAGCATAACCTACCATATAATAGACATATCAAGTTCATATCGTAATTTATATGAATATTATATTTTAATATCAATAACCAGGTAATTTATTATATGCATACATATAATTTCTCTGTTATTCAGGAATCGAAAGAAATTAGGAACGACGAATAATTTATTATGAATCAATAATTTAAATAAAACATATTTAAATGATTTCACATTATTTACTGAAAATCCTGGTTTCAATAGTTGGGTTACGTTAATGGTCAAAATTATCAATGTTGCGCTACCAACGCATACAGTTAGTATACCCTGTGGGGTATACTAACAAATTTAAATTTATTCAAACTACAAGACATTCTGAATCATTTTATAAAAAGTTGATAAACAAAGTATTCGATATTGCTATTCGAACTACTAATTAAGCAATGTCAACGAGAACCAGAATTTTAAGAGTAAAAGATCACCAAAAATACAGATCTGAAGACCATAGAAAACATAGACAGTAGTGAAAACTAAAAAATAACAATACCGGAAATATATTTTTTATTGATGTAATATCAGCGCTGTTGAATTTAATGGCTTTATATACTCAGTAGCTTCTAAAATTGTAGCTAATATCAGTATTACTATAAAACCGATCCTATATGTTATCTAAACAAGCCTAATTTACCGTGCATATCTTATGTATAATGTTTCTGGATGCGTGATATATAGCTAGAGACGTCTTTGGTATAAATATAGTATAAAGCGTCGAACGTAAATAATCTAAACAAAAAAATATCAAAAGAAAACAGAAGTACAACGAAGAATATCGATGACTTGGGCAGCATTTGTCATGCTGAACAATATGCGGAAATGCCCCTTACTCTAAAACACGTACATTCGACCAGTGCGTCCTTCCAGTGCTGACATATGAAAAAGAAACACGGGCATTAAAGAAACAAATAATACATAAAATTAAAGTAACACAACTGGCGATGGAAAGGAGAATGCTGGTTAAAACTAAACTAATAAATGGATACGCCAGCACACAAAAGTAACGGATGTGATATACCATATCGGCTATCTCAAATGGAGCTGAGCTGGGCACATAGTCAGAGTGAAGGATAACAGATGGAAACGCCGACTAGCTGAATGGATATAATGGACACAGAAAAGACCGCAGGGAAGACCCAGACCAGATGCACATAAAACGACTGGTATGACATTACTGGTTAAGAAAAACAGAAGGCAGAGAGGAATGGAAGAAACTAAGGGAGGCTTACATCCGAAGATATATAATATAGCAAATGATGATGATCTCTATCGACCAATATGATCTATTGCTGATGATGATATATTTTTTGCTTATGTTTTAATTGCCGTATATTTCATTTATTCTAATGAGAATTTCTGCCAGTATCCTTAGGCTTTCTGTTATGATAATAGTATCATCTGCAATATAGCAAGTTATTGAGGCATAGACCAGAATATGAGATATATGTTATTATATAATATTCATTGTGCTGAATTTTGAGAATTTTCCAGGTTAATAAAACACTGTTAGTATTGATTTCGTAGAGGAGAATAATATTTCTATTGTCCCTATATTATTTGGGAATCCGAATTGTGTTTTTCTTATGCATTCTACTATTTTTCGGTAAATACTTTATATATTCTACATAAAAAGATGTTCATTATGTGTGATTTATCATACTAATTATGGGTTGATCAGAACCTACAAGGGCGATGCTACGTGCTTCTGCTATGTTCTTTTTTCTATTATAATCCTAAACGTAGATTTCAGTTGTCTGAATGGAATTAAATATTTAAATGAATTGTTATTCAACTTCAAAAAATTATAAGCCATTCCATTCTGCAGTTTTTATTAAAAGCTCAATAAAATTTGAAATTGACGTCATAAGAATAGTATAGATGTGATCCCTCCTTTAAAGCCTATAGCTTGTTTGCATTATTAAATTAGAATAAATCGTGGTCTTTCTAACATTATCTAAAATTTTATCCGCTGTTATTATACATTAACAATATATTTAAATTAGAAATAAAATATTGTTTCCTCTGTTTCAGGTGAGTTCTTATTTTCTACTACAGAACATCTTTTTTCGAAGTAAGTGTATATAATTTACAAATGTATATAGTATGATTTAATGTAGGTTATAGAAAATACATTCTATCTACCATGCTTTGACTACAAATGTTTTAATATTGGTATTCTATTTTCGGATGTAATTTGGTTATCAATAACTTATAACTTATATATATATATATATATATATATATATATATATATATATATATATATATATATATATATATATATATATATATATATATATATATATTAATAGCTTACGTATTACTTTACGTATTATATCATTCCTTCATGAATACATGATGATATCATTTCCTGTTCTTAGTTATAATACTACTCGTCTCTTCTGATTCAATATTTTCGTTTTCTTATGCATATATCAATTAATGGACGTTAGCCATAATATGATTAATTTAGAGATTTCTGGCTCTATGAGCAAGACATCCTATGGCCTTTAATTCCGCTCATTGCATTCTTCCAACTCCTCGTTTTCCTTTTTTTCTTCAATTTTACCTTCAATGATAAGTTGTAGTATATCATACTTCTGATTGCGTCCTAGAGACGCAGTCATCCTTCTTTTTATTGCATTCAAAAGTTCACGATGTCTGCCTACCCGTCGTAGGACTTTGTTATTCTTGCGGTCCACAATGCCCTGAGCATTCTACGGTAGAGCCACATCTCGAAGGCTTACATTATGTTCATTGATAATACTTTCATCGTCCATCCTTACCTGTCCGATTCGTTAGTACCTTTATTGTTATCTGTTTTTAGTGCCAGTTTTTGTTCTGTGAGGTAGAATCTTCGAAAGACACCCATACCCCGTCACCACCCATTTTCGGTGATAGGCACGGGCAATGCCGGATTCACCACGCGTTCTGGCCTACCGACTAAAGCAAAACTCATGTTCTGTCGGTGGGGGACTTGCCCGCCTCTAGGCACCCTAAGCCCCCTAATGCTGTCCCGATGTTAGGTACGTCAATCCTGTCTTCTGTGTGTCTTGTTTGTCCGTCGTTATGTGTTAGGTCTGCAGTTCGTCATTATACGTCTGCTTCACTTACGTTGAACATTTCGCAACCGTGTCTCAGTGCTCAGATGTTCAATTTTCTAGGGATGGTCGTCCTCTCCCAGTTCTGTCCATAAACTGGCTCGTGCATTATACTATCTATCACAGCAGTACAACGCGTGGGTAGGGTCGTCGGTCTTGTTACAGTAGCCGCACTTGTCGCCTTCCCAATCCTGTATAAATAGGATTGGAAAACGCCTGTTCTGTCAGTAGTTGCGTCAGCGACCATTGGCTCTCCAACTGCCTCTCGTATTTATAGTAGATAAGTGGTCTTCGTTGGGGGAAGAACCCCTTCGTCCATGACGCGTTTCATGTCTCGTCCCAGCGACTTTGCCATTTGCATAAGGCTTGCTTCCTTGCCTCGTCTCTCGCTATCTGGATAATGGTCCCCCTTTAATTCCTCGGTATACGGCTTCCCTCTCTTCCACCATTAGGTCCGCCGGAATCGTGGCCGCCAGAACCTCCACCGCATCCGTAGTGGTGGTCCAATATGCCCGGGTGATTCGAAGAGCGCTGGTGCGCAACGCCCTTCATGACCTGTGCACATCGCTGGGGTCTTTATTATATAGACCCAGGCCGGAGCTACATGCAGAAGTTGGGTGCGCGACACCGCGGACCTCTTATGCTAGGCAGTAGCCATGCTAGCGTCCGGGCCTTCTTCGTCGCTTCCAAAACCGGTGCGATGTGGTTGGTGTTGGACTCTAATAGGATTCCCAAGTATTTAATCTGCCTTTTCAGAGGCATGTCGACCCCAGGAATTCAATCTTGGTGACGGCCTGGATACCCGCTCTTTTAGTGGAGAGCAGGGCGACATCTGTTTTGGCATCGACAATGCTAAGTCCATTGCTCTTCATCCAGACCGCCATCGTCTCCGTCGCTTGCCTTCTTCTCGTTATAGTCTCATCTAGGTCGTATGCGCGAGCGACTAGTGTCATGTCGTTCGCGAACGCGATAGTTGTCGTATCCCCGGGAAGCGTCGTCGTAGTGCGTCATCATAAGCTAAATTCCATTGGAGGGTACCCAGGACAGAGCCCTGTGGTACCCCTGTCACCTCGTATCTGATCATGCCGTCCCTTCCTTCATGGGTGATCTCCCTGCCTTGTAGGTAGCCTCTGACTATCCTGGTGAGTGCCGGTAGTATGCCTCTTCTCGTTAGTGCTTCCATCTTGGTGACAGCGTGTTAAACGCGGTTGCGATGTCCAATGCCTCATCTTTCTGCCCGTGTTGGCCTCGCTAACCAGAATGTGGACCGCCAGGATCGCGTCGTTGGTAGATCTGCCTTTTCTGAAGCCATACAGACGGTTGTGCAGTCCCCCGGCAGCTTTAATGGCTTTAGTAGGTCAGTCCCGAATCAATCGCTCTAGCGTCTTTGCCACTCCGTCCAGCAGACATAGTGGGCGGTAGGCAGACGGTTCGTTAAGGGGTTTTCCGGGTTTCTGGATGAGGACTAGCCTTGATATCTTCCATCGTCTCGGAAACTTGCCCTTTCCCAGGCAGCGGTTTGCGATTAGTGACTCGTCTCGGTATCGCCGGAGCGGCTGCCTTGATTATTTGGTTCGGCAGTCCGGGGTTCAGGTCCTAGCGCCTTGCTTTCATGTAACCTGAGGATGTCTGCCGACACCTCACCCTCCTCCGATGCGTTGGAGGGTGAGGTGTCTCCTCATTCCCAGGTTGTGGTTCTTGTGTTATGGTTGCTCTTGGTAGAATAAAGCAGCTATCACAGCCTTCTCACCTCCAGAAACGGATGCATCAGGGCCAGGCGAGCACGCGCCGATATTCTTTAAAACGAGTTTATAAGGGAGGCCCCGTGGGTCATCCTTGATCTCCCTGTACGGTTTTCGCCAGCAGACCTTCTGATGTTTTCGAATCGCCCGCCTATACTCTTTCCGCTGTGTTTTGTAGGTTGAGCAACTACGTTTCCTCCTCTAGTATTTTCCAGCCCGAACTCTCTCCATCAGTTGCGCCGACGCTAGTGTTATGTCATTGAAGGATGCGGAGTTCCTTCTCTTGAAGGTCCACCTCCACATTGCAGACTGATAGATTGAGTCGTAGGCGATCTCCACCTGATCGAATTCGCGCTGAAGTCGCGCACCACCCCTTGTTGTCTGCTTGAGTTTGTCCATCCACTCTGCCGCATGTATTCTTCCACAGTTTGGCGAGATATAGCAGGCCATGATGGTTATGTCCCCTATCACCGTCCAAGCGATCCATCTCGTGGGTGAACCATGGGACTCGATGTGCCCATTGGAGGCTTCCCAGGACCTTGATTGTCACCCACGAGCATTCGAGTTTAGAGTTGTTGGGTTAATTGGCTATTATCACGTCTTCCCGGGTGGGTATCCTTCTTCTTCCCAGTTCGGCCCTGATATGTGTGGTGCCCGAGCTATCTGCGATTGCTCTTAGGCGTCTTGCTTCGTTGTATAGCGATCACCTCATGTTTTCCTCTGAAGTGGTGTTGCACATTAGGTAATGCATTGTCCAAGTGGTCGCGTTCGCTAGTCCTGCACAGTCCCTGACTTTTGTGGTCCTGAACAAGGTTGCTACCTCGCCCTCCTTTATGCCACGGCCCATGAGTTCTGGGGCGATCCTCCCAGTTTTTTTTGCGCTTTGTGATCGCCCGGTAGTTTTTGTCCATTAATCTGACGACCGGTGTGTCGTGGGAGGGTTTGTCCTTTGCCTCTTTATGCTCCTTACATTTTGGAAGACAGCTAGCGACTATTACTCCTCTAGTGTCTTGTCGGATTCCTCGTATATGCCGTGTTCGTTGATTGCGTTATGGATTCTTGTCACTTAATGATCAGCTGTCTCCTCCTCTGCGGGTTTGGATATTCCCGTGTGTGCCTCAAGGCGCTTCTCTCTGTCTATCAGTTCTTGTCTTATGAGGTTGTTGTCAGCCTTTAATGCCTCGACCTTAGCCCGTGGCACCTCTGTTTTGTAGCTGTGGGATATGTTTAGAAGGGTTCCAATTTTGCCCAGGAGCGTCTCGTAGAGCTCCCTGAGTGTCTCAGCATCCGCCTTTGCCTCCACGGTATGCTGCGGGTGTTTTCAGCCGTATCTGTGAGTCGCAGCACTATGTCTTTCTTCCCTTAGTGCGTTTTAGTCGCTCCCGCTTGGAATGACTTAGTTGTGCCGGCGGTCTTGTTTGTTTGGGTCTTTTTCTTCTCGTCCAAGCCGCTACTGGTTTCCGGCGCTTCGGTCGGCGCAGATGCCGCCCTTTACCCTCCATGGCGAGTCTGACAGTTTTTCTAGATATCCGGACCCTGTACTTTGTATATCTGCCTCTATACCTTGGTGGGCGCTTTCTTGTTTGTGACTTCGCTATCATTGTGGTGGTCGTAGGTTAACGGTTGGAAGGCCCCCTGCCCGACGGGGATCCCCCTGCACCTATTCCGATCCTGTGCATCGTATACTTCACGTTTTCTACAATTTCCCTTAATTCCTTATTATATTTTCGGTTTCCAAATAGTTCTTTCAGTATATTTTCCATTCCTCCTATTTCTGATTTCTCCGGACTTATTTTAGGTATCATTTGTCTACAAATGCACTATCTTTCTTAACAATTCGAAATCTTAAAATAATAGTACATATAGTGTACTTAGTTACAAAGCGCCAGTAATGACTATAAATACAATTTCACAGAAACAATGAAATTGTTACTAACTCAATTAACACCAATGTGAAGCAAATCATAAATAATTGCACTTTCGTATTTAATTGTCCGTTATAAATATGTAGCAGCAATATTATAGCAATTACTTGCAGCAGTTACATCACACTGTATATAATTATAAGATTAAGTGCGCATGTTTAATACAGCAGTGACATGGGAATGTACTAGATATTACAAAAGCATATCTTGCAAAAGAAAATGAGTTTTTATAATTGTACTAAATCTAATGCATGTATTGTATTGTAATTTGTAGCATGAAACGGCAATTAAAATGGTTAATGTATAGCTCTACCGCCGAATCGATAGTGCTTACAGAATTATTGAGTATCCAGTTCTAGAAACAAAAACGAAATAAAGGGTTGCCAGCCAGTAATACAACGGGCATTGAACTCGTGCAGGAGGAGATTCGTTTTGATTCATAATTATAATCGGACGAAAAGTTATAAAACCTCAACACAATTGCCAATAAAACGAATACAATAACTAGATTATTTGAGTGATTGGATTTGATAATTACATTTGGCCGTAACAATTGAATGTGTTTTAAACTATATCACTGATAATATATAAACAACGCAGTGTTATTTATCGGAATTATATTCAATAATTAATTAAAATTTCCAGACGATATATCTTTTAGGTCGCATTGTTGCAATGTAATTTAAATCGGTTGCGTTATATAAGTCGTGTATTATTTAATCTATTCAGTTTGGTCTATTTATTTTACAAAATGAATGTTTCCTTTTCACTAAAATGGATTCTCTTTTATTATAGTTTAATTTGAATTTCAAATTTAATTGCATACATGTCAAGTTGATAGACGGCATGGCAACAGCATTATTAATTTGTTGTTTAAAATTACTCGTTTAATGGGGGAGCCACCCAATATCATTTTTAAACGTTTTAATAAGCATATATGGGCATATGGAATCCAGCTACAGTTTTTATTCATTTCAACTTTAATGCATTCTAATACTGTTGTAATATTATGCATCAGTTCGTTTTGTGTCAGATTAAATCCCAAATAAATAAACACCAAACACGACATGTTTAATGGTTGTATAAATGTATCGGACTACCATGGTGATATTTGTTTGCTTTTTTTAATAAAGCCATATAATACTTTTACACGCTTATGATATACACGACGCATTTATTTGAATTATTATAATATAATTTATATTCTTATCCTAATCAATCAACAATAATTAAACATGCACGGTTTTATATATTCTGTTTATTAAAGCTATAGTAATAATTATAATTTAATTAACAAAATATATTAGTAATACCATAATACGTAAGTCGTTGTTACATATCAATTCAGTTCCCAAATTTGCCGTATTGATTTCAATACTCAATGATTAATTTATACACATATACGATGTCAGATTGGTATGTTTCTAGTGAATTGAATGTCAATGTTTATGCAAATAATTGCATACTACGTAGGCATCCTGATGTATTGCTTACAGTAATTGGTGTGAATTACACACAGACATAGATATACATAAAGTATTGCCTGTAGCGTGAAAAATAAAGACACTTTTCGTTCGTTCACTTCATACATCCAGGTGAAAATAAAGAATCTTGTTATAAATATGCTGTCAGTTTCATGAAAAATAACTGCTATATTACAATATCAAATTTTTCTGACATCTCGTATAAAATCTGAGCGCTTTTATAATTCAATTTAGCAGTTGTCACTAAATATACAAGACTTTTTGTATTAAAGAAATCAAAAGTGCGCATGATTTGGATTATATACAGCACATAAATCAATAAATATTTCATCAGTTATTATGTTATATGTGTAATAATTACGTTTTGATTAATTGGAAACTCAAATCAATACCACTTTATAGAATTAATAGTCCCTACACATCATCGGCACACGACATGTTCTAATATTGATTCGTAATAATAGCTTCTTGCGCAGCACACTGTAATAATTGCAGCATGCAATTTACTTTTATTATTTGTAATCTATCCCTATCAAAGTATAAAGTTATAATCTCCATAAAAGGAATTAATACAAATATTGATTAGTGGTCATAAAAGGAAATTGACACAAAACGGAACTTTTATGGCTCTAACTTAATATATAGGGTAGTTTTTGTCAGAAGAGATCACTAGCAATAAAAGATATAAAGGGAGAGAATTAGAACGTGCCCATTATATGATAAAAGTATTATCGAGTGAAATGTAATTGACGTTCCTATGAATGAATGAAGACGTACTTGTCTGCTTAAAACGATAGGATGGATTGATTGTTATGTACGACACGCTGTCGATATTTCCGCGAGGAGATACGGTTAGTGAAAAATTTTTCGACGTCAATAAAAGTTTTAGAAAATTTAAAAGAATAGAGTGTATAAAGAATCAATAGACTGGAGGCAATATTCATTCCGATGCGAAATTTGTCATTCATCCCAGAAATTGGATGGGAATTTATGATTGAAATGAATATTGGGATTCCGACGGAGCGGAAAAGAATACGATTCTAATAATACATGAAAAGATAAAATACATATAATATGAAATTCTTCTATGCTTTAAATGAAAACGAACGGGTTCCGCCCCGTTCCCCCCAGTCAGTCTGACTGTACGTATGTTTGTTTCCATTCAATACCCTCGTAAAACTGATATAAAATCCCTTAAAATACCTTGTGTACGAATTTACGATAATTGGACGTTATAAAATAAGAGATTATGTTCACTGATATTTATTTTTTATTTACTTGCACTCACACGAACTTTATTGTTATGTACGTGCATGCCAATCCAAATTGTGTTGCTATTTATAAACTTTGCAAATATTATACAAGCTATATAATTTAATATACATTTTAATAACTTAATGAATATATAAGGCTTTTTAGATCAATTGACACAATATTTTCTTATAGCCTAATATTAACGGTTACTAACTACACCCTACTTGCAGTCTAATATAAACATAATATTGATAAAATAGAAATGTAATTCTATATGGATTTAAATAACTTTAATGAAAACCGTATGTAGGTTTTGTAGATCAATTATATAATAAACATAATATCGATTAAATAGAAAGGAAGACACAGATCAGTAGCCTAGTGATTATGTGCTTCTTACCACAAGGCTCGTTAGAGCATTTAGGAGCGATAGTTGAAAGCCTTGTGGACGAAATCACATTTCACAGTTTTTCAGAAGGTTTGTCTACTTTTAATATAAATGCAGGGCGATACACTCCTCTAAGCTTCTTCCCTTAACAGTGGAAATGCTCTCGGACTGGCTATAAACATTATTTTTAGAAAAAGAGATTCATTACTGTCCTATACCGAAAAAGAAAGGAGTTAAGAGATATTGCAAGAAAATAGAGAGGAAGAAAGTGGCTAACAAAAAACTAATTTCTGATAATTAATGGTTCCAATACAATGAACGGAGAAAAACAATACAAGAAAAATTAATTGATGCAAGATAAGAGATAATGAGCAGACATAGGGCAATAAAAACAGATAATAGTGAAGGTACTAACAAATCTTTTTGTTCATCCTGTGGATGTTGGCTATTACATTGGACGATCTTATTGTATTCACTGCTATCCTGAATAGAGCTGTTGACTTAATTCCAGTCCATATACGTAGGTTTCGTGACATCCATAACATTCTGCTCCGACCTTCTGATCTTCGCCCTTCTATCTTCCATTGTAGGATAAGTTGCAGAAGATGATATTTTTCGTTTTTCATTACGTGTTTAAAGTACGTTTTCAGTGTTTGATAGTTAGAAATACTAGTTGTTTCGCGATACGCTGCAGTACCTTTTCGTTTGTAATATGGTGGACACATGGCATTTAGACCATGCGGCGATAACACCACATCCCAAATGCTGCGATCTTTTTACAGGAAGCTTCAGTGAGGGTCCGCGCTGCAGCCCCATATAGAAGGACCTACAGCATGTAGCATCTTAAAACATTAATTCAAGTATGAATGCCGAGTGTTAAATTACATAGTATGTTTCTCATTTTGTTGCCTTTTCGATTCGGCATCGTATTCCTCGAGAGTGATCATTAATCAGAGTACATCCCAAGTAGGATAATTGTCTCGGCCAATGGCATAACTGTATTGGTGGCTGTACACTCGAGGTTATCGATGTGGTTTTCGCTGATGATTAGGATTTGTGTTTAGTTCAAGTTCAGCTACATACCATATAATTGACTTGCCGATGTTATGCAGTTTTTAGTTTCTGAAGTTTCAGCCGTGTAGAAGACCGAATGTCAGATACGTTTAGAATAAAGAGGGGAGTGCTCCAGGGATACTGCTGATCAAGTATAAGAGCAGTATAATCTGCATACCACAGGATATTTATTATTTTGCCATCTAGCCAAGATCTTCCTCGACGTTATATATTGCTTCTCTAAAAAGGTGTTAAAAGTAAGAGTTAAATAATATCGTTGAGCATATACAAACCTGGCCCAGTCCTTCTTTATTCTAAACTTATCTGACGTTTGGTCTTCTATACGGCTTTTGTTGGAGGTAGACCTTTGATGATATAGCTTTGTCTCTATCGTCGAATTCTGCGTCCCATATCAATACTATCGGCTTATTATCCTGGATCTCATCCAACGCGTTTTCATAGTAGATAAAGCATGTGAAGACGCTTACATTCATGTCTCATGGCATGATTTGAATCTCCATAAGAAGATAAAGGAAGTAACAGGAAGTAACCAAACAAGAGGTGGGAGTATAATTCTGGATTCGGACAATAACATCATTACAGACATATTGATAAAATCTTGCAAAATGGAACAACATATAGATGAGCTCTTTGGAGATGTCCTGAGAGGAAGTGCTTCGTCGTCCGATATTATATCCGCATTCTTGCCTCCACTTGCATCTCTAAAGAGCATGTTCATATGTTATTTGCATCTTGCAAGTTTTTATCAATATATCTGTGATGAGGTTATTGTCCGAATCCAGAATTATTTATATATTTATTTATTTATCTATTTTATTGTTTATACATTAACCTTATCTCAGATACTAATGTCCAGACCCATTTAATATGTTTAAAGAGGCAAATACCACATTATTTCAATCCCAAATGTTCCACTGTAATCGTTTCATACAATAGTCGTCAATTCAATATTTCCCATTTCTTCATTCTACTTATCATCAGTTGCTATTTTCCTTTTCTCACAAAACTCTCCAAAACCAAAATTTGATCGATTTCTACTTCACACCATACTCCCGCGCCTTCTTTGGTTACTACCTGTTGGTTCCTTTATCTTCTTATGGAGATTCAAGCCATAATGCCTTGCTTGCAGTTTTTCGATATCGATCATTTTTCTTGTAGTCATTGTTCTTTAGCCACTTTAGTTGTCTTAAGTACGTTTCTAAGACATAGACCAATGATGTGTTTATTTTATCCAACAATTCTTCTATTTCTGTGTCAGAAATTGGTATTTTCAGAGATGATCTTGTGTTTGCTGTTTATCCTATATTTTGTTTTATTTAGTACTTGGTCTTGTTTACTGTTTTCAGTTTCTACATCAGCTCTTATTAGAGGTCTCTTCAGTTGTAGCTCGGCTAGCACAGATGGTTGTGATTTACAATCAAATCACAACCATCTGTGCTAGCCGTCGACGCATAGATACATTTTAACGATTGCGTTGCGGTAATTTTCGTTTACCATTACATACCCAATGTGATTCCTCACAATTTCCTGGTAGTTATCGGCTGAAGATCTCCACGTGTAAAGTGTGTAATCTTTTGCGGGGTAGTTTGAAATGTGTGTTCGTGATTGTAAATACCATTTATTGGTATATTGGCCTCTATCGTGTCTCACACCTGATCCAAAGCTTCTCGCTATATTTTCGACCTTTCCTTCTCTCACTTTAGCTTTCATATCTTCTAGAATTATATTGAGTTCTTCCCTTTTTGTATATTTGAGGATAGTTCTAAGTTGGTCATAGAATTCTTCGATTTCTTGTTCGGTGAGTTCAGGAGTAGTGTGACGAGGCCTGCGATGTGCGGCTCAACGTACGTTGCGCCTTACCACCACTACTCGACCACGGCATGCCCTCTCTACTTCGAACTCCTTCTATAATAAACCTACCAACCCGCCAGCTTCAACTCGCAGCCCGCCTCTGTGATTTGCAGCCTTTGGAAGCCATCACCTGCGGATTATTCCTGTCTACCTTCTCTTCTGAACCAACCGTGCCATGACACACTCGTTCGTCAACTCCAATCTCTGTTGTTCCAAACCAGCGGTGCCTCGGTGCACTCATTGGTTCCCTACTAGGGTTGCCAACCGTCCTTTTGAAAGCACAATCCTCCTTGCTCCGTATTTTTGGTTACTGCATTGATGGCATTCTCAACCTATGTCTTTGTTGTTAGTAGTTCTAACCTCATTTATGGAGGGTTCCACCCGGCCTCTTGATCCTAGCCTCTGTTCCCGCTTCCTTTTCGCTGATGGCCTCACACACACTTTGACGCCACTGCCCCTTATCATAATGTGAAGGTGGTTATTTTCCGTACTCTCAAAACGGGCAACATTGACGTCACTACTGTCTATTTTTCGGATCCTCCGGACTAGGCCCGCATATTACTGGCCCTCGGTCGTTTTCACCAATATGGTTTCTTCCATTCTTGTCTTCGATTTTGTGTTAGTAGTGGCCATACTTGGGGATTTTCGTTGGTGTTGTTCTACTCCAGGTTCCTGATGATTGCTTAGACAGGCGAGCCTGTAAAATGGTATGCTTTATTTTCATTATGTCCAGGGCGGGCAGCCTTGGTGCCTCATTTAGTATTCGCTCTATGCTGTTTGCCTCTGCGATCGGATGTTATTGTAGATGTTTTTCATGTCTTCACTGGTAGTATCGCTACCTCTGCGTTATGGAATATTGTTGTCACTTCACCATCCTCCAGGTTTAGTCTCGCGAGTTCTGCGACCAGACGTCCGTTGTTTTTTTTTCGGCCTCTGGTCACTGTTCTGTACTCAACATCTATTAACCTGACTGTTTCAACGCTGGGGCCAGTTGGATGCTACCCTCCTCATCATCTTCACGATCTGGAAGGTGCCTTGCAGCTAGCGTTCGGCCATAGTCTCGGCTGTTTTCTTGTAACTGGCATACGTATCAAAATAGCCCCTTATTCTAGCTATGGTCTCTTCCGTGTCTCCACTTCTTCTGGTATAGGGGTTGGTGCCGTAGCGCATCTATGGCTGGCCAGTTGGTCCAACCAGGGCTGCATGGCCCTAATCTGTATTCTCACTATCTCCATCTTCTTTGGCCTTCAGGGCTTCCAACTGGTGTTTGAGGCCTTTTGCTTCGGATCTTTGGTGAATTTCTAGTGGGGTTCTGATTTATCCGAGGAGCTGCTCGTATTGTTCGCGAACGACCGCCGCGTCTAGTTTAGATTCCTATATGTTCCTTGTCGCCACAGCCGTTTTGGTTAATTTTAACACTGTATCCTCTGCCATCTGTATGTAGCCATCCTCTCTTTCGGCTTCTTCCTCGGTACCTATCTATATGTTTTAAGTGGTATTTCGGCAGCTTCTTTTGTGTCTCTGTTGTTTCCACCTTCTACTCCCCTTTTCGAGGTAGCTTTCCTCTTGGCTGATTAGGTTGAGTGGCTTTCTTCCTCAGTAGTCGAATTCGCAGCTATTATTCACTAGACTAGCGATTCTCTGCTGTTTTCCAGGAGGTTTCTGTATTGTTTTACCTTCGTTTGGATTGCTTTCTGTTCGATGGGGTCCTGGGTGTTACATCGCTTCCCTAAAATGGTGTCTTCTACGGGCTCTGGTTCCGGATTTGCTTCTTCTACTCGGATGACGATTGAGGGTACCCACCGCGATGTCCTCACGGATCAGTGCTGAGGTGTCCCTCCTCTGCACAGTGAACGATGAATTATGTGTATCCTTGTGAATTAGTTCTTTTTATTCGAGGGAAAAAGTGGTGCCCTTCCTTGGTCGTATGTAGTGGTCGTCATCGTGGTTATGTCACTCACTGTCACACACAGGATGGTGAAGGATACCTCCTTCACCATCCTTCTCTTTGTACAAATTTAGGCTCCTGATCACTAGTCTGAGTTCACGGGTTTTCGTGGGCAGATACACAGTAGTCTCACGGGATCGGTGGTGTTGCGACCCGCGGACTACGTGGGCGCCTATGTTAAGTCACCGTCCCGACAAGACTTGGTGAGCTAGCCCTCCTTCTCCACGCCTCAAGAATTGTCTGGGTGTTGAGGTTTTCCCCTTCTCTTTCACATCTCCGCGCAACCACCCCTAACCTAACCCCACTCCCTGACCTGTTCTCATTTTGAAACAAGAATAGCAACCGTCCTCTGACCACGCTGCCCATCGTCATCGTGCCCCGCCTACCGCCGCTAGTCTCCGTAGGATACCGTTTAGTTTGTTATTATTATTAGAAGTTATTTTATTTTGTTTTATTGGGATTATTTTAATTTATGAATATACGTTTTATTTCATTTTATTTGGGAGCCACCCGACGGAATCTGCCCGTCACAGTAGGTGCAAATACTTACGTGATGTTAGGTTGAATGGTCTTGCAATGATTTTCAATAATGCTACTCTATTTGAAATAGGGATATAACCTTTTATGGCCTCATTTATTTGCTTGCTTAGTATTATTACCACTTCATTTTTGTTTTAGTGGTGGTGTTATCTCCAGAGAAAATACAAGTTATTCGTCTATAACTATAGCTTCGTGAGTTCGGACATCTTGTCTCACTGCACGTACTATACCGATCTAGCTAGCTTCTTTTACTATGTTTTCAGCTTTTCCTGTTTGGCATATTCCATGTGCCTATTCCCTTTTCTTTATCTTTAGGACATCCTTAGATGACCGGGGAATTCTTCATACCCTCTTGCCACTTAAGGGTTGCACGGAACTGAGGGCCTTTGTCTGTATTTTGTATTTCTCAAGACATCCTTGAGGAATGTTTGTGTTATGTAGTTTCAAGGTACTTTCCTGAATTGTTACAGCCGCTTCTACTTGGAGAACTCTACCGCAGTCCGCCGTGTGCTATGTGCCTTAGTTGATCCGCGGTTGTTTATTTGTGTATTCATACCGGTCCTGTATAATCTACATGATCTTTCCCTAAAAGTCGTTAGGCCGCGCCGTAACAGCGCGCTAGAGTACGATCAGCACCCCTTAATATCGTACAAATGTTAAGAAATAGGTCCCCAGGGGGTAGAACAGAATACCGCACTGAGATTAAACTGCCATTCTGCTCCAAGGAACATCCATAAGCTAGAAATTGATGATGATGAATATTGCCGCATATAATATCACATCATTACCATCAGAAACCGAACGGAAGAACTAGAACCGGAACTAATTAAAATCAGTTGAGACTTAGTTGGTTTATGTGAGACAAGGAAAAGAGGAGATAAACTATACTACAAAGCGTATAAACACTCCAGCTTAGGAAGCGTAGGAATATTACACCCGGAACCGGCGCGGGGACAGAATCGACGAACAGGAAAGGATGTGTTATCGAATCTCGGCGACGGCGGGGTTGGTTAAGGAAGCTGCTGTCTGTCGCCGATGTGAGCTCTTCGTAAGACAGGTACGTGGAAGGATATAAACCGTCAGGTCGCCTTAATGGGAAGATATGATATGCTTGAAACGGTTCTCTGGTCGTGGAGAGGGAGATCCGTCACAAGAGGAATAATGCCACAATTATCAGTGTAAGCTGGTAGGTGCAAGGAAATAAATCGATCCTCTGAGATTTGGAGAGGGAGAATCGATTTACCAAGCGTAAAAAGTGAAACTCAAGTATCGGTTTTAAGCGAAGTAAGGTAAGGTCCTCTGAGTCTTGGTGAGGGAGAACCGAATGCCGTTTAAAGGTGCGTGCACGTTATTTATAGGGGGCAAATAGGCCTAAAACGGTAACATATGGTATACTCAACAGCGAAGACTATATCAGAAAGGGTAGTAACATAACATTGACAATAAATAAACTTGAATCACTGTAAATTATAGAGCCATATGCCCCCACAAGCAGCGCTGAAGATGAAGAGTTCATCAAATTTTAGGAACATGGGCAGCATTTGGAAAAGTAAAAGACATCTTATGAACATCTCCATGTAGTTAAAAACCGAACTAAAACACAATTAGTGTATCCTACCAGTCACCAACTGTGGATCACAAACTTGGACATTCACAAAATCATTCTAGAAAAGCTAAAAACACATCAAAGAGCTTTAGAGAGGCGAATACTAGGCATATCCCTAGAAGATCGTAAACTAAATACCTGGATCAGGGAAAAGTCGAACACGTGGTCAAACGCATTCCCACCATGAAATTGATTTGGGCGAAATGTGTAGCAAGGGATCGGGATAAATTTAGCGGTAAGCTGATTAGATGGAGGCCATGGACGAAGTACCTGTCGGTCCCAAATGGGGTGAAGCGACGATCTGAAACATACCGCAGGACTAAATTTGTATCAACTGGTCCATAGGCGGAAAGACTTAAGTTCTATATTGCGTATACCCATAGGGCAGAAAACGGCTAAAAATAATGACATTTCACAACAATTTTCTCCGTAATTAGTTCTTGTGACGTAATAGCTACCTCTAATATTAAATATAATAATTGGATATTAGATGAAAAATAGTAATGAATACGGATTACTTTTGCGTTTTGTTAATGCCATCTCGTTCAATTAACTCTTTTCTTTGATAGCAAATTGAAATTGATGCTATATTCGTTCTCTTTCCGCATGAAATGTGATCAATGTGATGTGATTTTGTGGCAAATAAAAAGCCTCTTTGACCGACAAACGGTGTTACATTACGCTGACAGTATCGATGGTATTCGCACCTCTGGTGCAAAAAATAAAAACATAATAGGGCGGCCGTCGACGCCGTTACATTTTATCAGCGTCGCTAGCCGGTGTCGATCCATGCTTCAAATTACCGTTTTTAATTTCACTAATTACGACGGATGTACGTGTGCCCCAGCAACTTTTTAAAATATTCACAAATGTCGGCAACGCAGCGTATAAATAACAGAGAGCGCACCGTAGGAAACGGATACAAAATGAGTATTTATAACCTCAGCAATAATAACATTAATAAATGGTCGTTAATATACTCATTATTAGCGAAATTACAGATGTTCTACCTGCAACTACATGTCATGATGGGCATAATTATATGTTACTATCATTTTAATGCGCAATTATATTTTTCAAATATTTATATTAGGGTCATTCGATTTTAATTCGCTTGTAAATTATTCAATCCGCGTTTGATACGCCGGGGTATCATTAAAATCATTATGCGTCCATGAAATAAAATAATTAATCGGTTGCATTATTGCAACGTTAATACATTAACTACTATTTAATAACCCTTTGACATAGAGGTATTTTTTCGTAATTATAATATTAATGCAAATACTTGGATAATTATAAATTATTACTAATTTATTGTTGTGCAATATTTTTGCATTTAATATGCACCTTTGTCGTTTTATTATATTTAAAAAAAAAAACTTCTAACTTTATAAGGCTATCAGCCGTGATACCGGTCAAGGGAGAAACTCAGAAGAGTTTAATCACCCGGTATTTACCTTAACTTCACGAAAAACCTATGAAAAACTGTGTTCGCAAAAATTCACTCCCCGCTGGGGATCGAACTCAGGCTCCCCAATATGCAGTACGAGACGGGCGACGCCTCTAACCACTCTTCCACTGAGCTGGGTTACTATGATTATTTGTCAGCAATTCTGACAAATATTTATGAGATAACTATAAAATATTTTAGCTAGTGCATTAAAGTCAAATTTCAATATTCAATTTCCTATTCCTGATACCTATTGTGCTGTTTATCTGAGCAGCTTTAGAATGTATTAATATTCAGGAAGCTGGTGCTGCACAACATTGATGAATATTAAGTTATGGCAGGGATGTTATGACTTCCAAAGGGGGTGGGGGGTTAGTCGGGTGAGTTACAATTAAGAAACGGAGACGGCGGGGAAGGCAATCCCAGGACAAGATCAGAAAACAGCTAATAAAGATGATGTCATTTCACAACAATTTTTCTCTAATTAGTTCTTGTGACGAAACAGCTACCTTTAAAATTAAACATAATAATTGGATTTGAGATGAAAAATAGTAATGAATACGAACTACTTTTACATTTTGTTAATGCCATCTCAGCAACAACAAGAATGGTGGCTTTTGAGGAAAAGCTGAAGTTCGTGAAGTGGGAAAAGGTGCAATAGGTCTACCAATTGACGGGGGTGACAGGGCAGCATTTGGAGATATCGAAGAAGAATGGTACGGCAATGTAAATCGCGTCTCGCAGTAGCATAATATATACTCTGCAGTTTCTTCCTCTCCCTGCCAGATCCTACAGTGGGATATGATTGTTAAGCCTGCAGTGACCTGTTAAGAGGCCCACTATCATTCTGACAGTGTTCCTGTTTGTTATTAACATAAGTCCTTTGTGAATATAGGGCCTCGGCCTATTATAAATTATTTTGCATACCTCTGTCCTGGCTGGTTTGTCCACCATTCCTGAGACTTTCTTGCCATCCATTTACCCATAGATGTATTTGTGATTGTTTTTGAAACACGGCATAGAACTGCCAGGAGTGACTTACCTATTGGGTTGATGTTGACGCTTCCCCATGTGATATGGTGGACATGGCGTAACAACTGATGATGAGTTGGAGGTTCCTTCCTTCGTGGTAGGCAACAATTTCGATTAGTATCGGGGGACAACTATTCTCACCTGGAAAATAGGCGGATCTTACCAGCATTCTCTTCGATCCCCTATAGGTTGGTGCCGTTAGAAGAGCTCCGATGTGCATAGTTTCGGTATGAATGTGCAGCCTTTCCTTTCATTGTATACTATACAGGCCCGTGGTTTCCCATTCGCGCTACTATATAGTACTATACCTTATTGCGGAGAAGTATGGGGACATATTGCTGGCATCCAGGACCGCATGCGGGTTTGTGTCCATTGAGGAGGTCCATACTTGTCCCTTCTCTTTAGAAGTAACGCCCCAAATTGTTCACAGATTCGTTTTCAGTTCATGATTGGCCACTTGCAACCTTTTCTGCATCTTGGAAGACTCTAGCCTCTCACCATGCTCGTCTGGTATGAATACATATATGGTTTCGAAACGTCCTATTTCTCCAGCTCTTGCAGCGTTGCCCTCTCAAAGGGATGGAGTGTTGTGCCAATGCGCCGTTATTTGATCTGCGCAGGTACTGACGAAGTAGTCTGGTCTGTGGTTGCATTTGGCGAACCTTATTAGTGGTCCGCCTTCTGGTATGTCTGCGCAGTGAGGTTGGCTCTCTGGACGGCGACTAGCCATTCTGGGTCCACCTGCGCAGAGGTAAAATCATCTTGTATCACCGCCACTTTCACAGCCTCCAGGGCTTCTTTGAACGTGGTGATTGGCACCGCTCGGGCCTACCAACTAAATACCCCCCACGAGAGACATTGATCGCCTCAGAGGCACACCAAGCCCTCTCGCTTGCCTTGCCATCGTTTGGATCACTGGCCCCTTAGTAGTGTGTGCAGGATGGGCCAGGTTCTTTTTGGCAAGTTGGGAGTGGTGGTTTCGGAGCGTGGCCTTTTCTGTGTCCCCGAGACCCGGTCTTTTGGGACTTTGTGACATTCTTCCTTTGCTCCGCTCTCAGAACGATTCCCATGAACGTCATTCTTCTGGCGCCCAGGAAATCCTTCCCGCTTTTATTAAGGCCTTATGGCCCATTGACAATAAGCGCGGTAGTGGTAGCGTAGCGGTAAGCAATATTTTGCATTGCTATAAAATTTTAGTGTTTAGGATTGGGCAGTAATACTGTGCCATAATTATGGTAGAGATAATTACCCATGTTCTGTCATAGTTTTACTGCGCTGCTGTAAACGCCCGCATTTTTAAACAAGTGTGTAATTTCGCTTACCGCTACTCTACGCCTACCGCGCTTATTATGAATGGACCATTAAGCCTCTGCCTTTCAGGCACCTGAAACTTCCTTGTCCGAGGTCCGCCTCCTCTGCAGATTTTAACCTGCAGGCGTGTTGCGTGATAGAGGGCCTATTAGCCTCTGCTACCTCTTTACCTCTGTTTGTTGATGCAGAGCGCCTGTTCACCGTGGTCTTCTTGGGCGATGCGGGCCTTATAGCCTTTGCAGGATCCTGACCTTCGGTGTCGCATGATCGTGTTTGTTGGTTGTTTTGATTTGTCCTTGTTGTTCCCAAGAGATGGTAGAGAAAGAGAGGTCCACTCGAGCTGAGCCACGCGTGCCCAAGTAAGGCTGACTGCATTACTCATCCTGCTGTCATTTAGTCCTTGGCACGTTACCTTACACCTTGACTTGGGTGCGGCCACTCGCGTGGCCAGTATTAACCAGGACTTGGTTGAGGTTGCCCATGCCGTCACCGGGCCGCTTTACTCTCGTAGGGCATCGCGCGATCTGGCGGGCTCTTACCCCCCCCATATCACATGAGGTAACTAGGGTATAGGTGAGAGTAGCGTTGGTTCCCTCGAACCCCCTTCCTCTCTTTAGCTAACCTAGTGCAATTTACTGCCCTGCCTCCGAGAAATCATCTTCCCTACTCTCTATTTTTTATATACCCAACTCCTTCTCGCTGCCCTTTCAGATAACAAAATCAGCATCCTCCTGAAGTAATGCCAGGCACCACCATTTATTAAAGTAAAATTCAGGGTTGCTCTGTTATATCAGTTTTAATAGCAAAACCAATATAAAAAATTAAATTTAATGTTTGTTATGTCTTTATTTTAATTTTTTTTAATTTGATTTATTTTTAACTTATATTTAATACATATATAAGTGTGAATCCACCTCCTAACAATCTACATATTTCGATTATATTAGATCTCATCAGTGTAGCTCAGCTAGTGAGGATGAATTCACACAATATCTCAAGTGGTTATAAACAAAAATGATACAACTAACCCCCTAGGAGGAAAGTTAAACGCCATCTGGCGGCACCAGATCAATTAGCAATGCACACTCATATGGCAATAACCGTCAACATGCTCATGCCATCAGGATTACCGGGTAGTACCCTCTATGAAATAATATTCCAACAGAGTGCTTGAGATATCAGCACAAGGCCAATCGTATAAAACATATATAAGTGTGGTTCCACCTCATAGCAATCTACATATCTAGAATGCATGATCCTGATAGCATGAGCATGTGGACGGTTATCATCATATGGATGTGCATTGCTAATAGATGTGGTGCCGCCAGATGGCGTTTAACTTTCTTCCTAGGGGGTTAGTTGTATTATTTTTGTATATAATCACTCGAGATATTATGTGAATTTATCCTAATTAGCTGAGCTACACTGATGAGATCTAATAAGATCGAAATCTAGATATATAGATGACTAAGAGGTGGATTCACACTTATATATGTTTTATAAGATTGGCCTTGTGCTGATATCTCAAACACTCTGTTGGAATATTATTCCATAGAGGGCACTACCCGGTGTTCCTGATGGCATGAGCATGGTGACGGTTATTACCATATGTGTGTGCATTGCTAATTGATGTGGTGCCGCCAGATGGCGTTTAATTTTCTTCCTAGGGGGTTAGTTGATCATTTTTCATATCTAATAGTATATTGATGCCTTATTCTTGAAGGTTTATAATTACAATTTAATTTTCTTGCACATTGCGATGGTTTATGCATTTTCCAGCAGGCCTTAGGTCTTTTCCTACCATTTACAAAGTTATAGTTTATTTAATGATTTAATTTTATGTCCCTGTTATTGATAATGTTCAATTTTCAAAATTGAATGGTTAGTTCATCCTACCGGTTTTTTTAGATTTAAGGCGTGTTTTTCTCTTTATACATATACGTTAATTTTGCAATGCAATGTAATAAAATAAAATGTCTGTATGTTTGTTTTGATTATTGTTAACTAATCGATTCATCGAATACCGCAGTGGCTAAAATATTCTTAAGCTAGTTTTGACAACATGATTTAAAAACTGGTGAATAGTTTCTTGAAAAATTTTTCATTTGTCGGTTTAGCTTGGAATATAACCACAGAATTATGTTAAAATATAATTGTGTTTTTTTATTAAATATTTATGCCTTATACAAACCCTATAGATATAGTAATACGAATAGCATAATTCGTTACTATTTAGTCAGCCGCTGATTAAATCATCTTTCAAATGAACTTGAATTAATGAATTCACAACGTAATTTTAATTTTGTTCATATTTTGTTTGGGTACTGATATAATAAAACTATATATATTAATGATAGATATTCTTTTAATGTCAGATAAATAAAATATAATATATTATTCAAGATTAAACTTAATTAGATGATAGTTAATCAATATTTAGAATTCTTTAAATATTACATGTTTTCTAAATGTCAGTACTTTAATAGGAAACTATATGGTAACTACAGCAGATTTTTTATGACTAGCCTAAACGGTAGCTGTTTTTTGTCGATTCCGAATCCGAGTGTCCGGTCTTAATGCTCAACTACTAAACTGCTGGGCTACTGCAATAAATCAATTATCGACAACTGCAGCTATTCATTTTATCATTATGTAGATTTTTAATCATTACAAATCATGTTCGTTTTATACTGTCAACCTACATAGCATTCAGAAATGTATCCCGTCACAACCTTGAAATCACTTCATGTAGCCACAACAGCATTAAATCATTAAATTGAAATTTGTAATTTCACGGTAAGGAATACCCGTTTGTCAGGTAACAGGTTTTGAAAATGTGAATGTAATCCGAATATTTCTTCTGGAGGACTACAAGAATTCATTTATTTTAGTTTTAAAGCATATTGCTAGTAATATTTAGTATAATAATACGTAACTTGGCATGAATGTAAACTTCATCATGCCCGGATGCACATTCGCCTGTTAGCAATCAGTCCCTGTTTCAATAATGAATAGTAATTGTATTGTAAAGTAAGCATTATTTTAGTAAATGATATTTACAGTGAAATCTTATTAGTAAGATTCTCGTTGTATAATTGTATCTCTGTATTTTAGTTAGGGGGATGAGTCGTTCCAGTTCCCTACGGGACGGAGCGAGAGGGAGAAACACAATCCCCGTTGTTTGGCTTTCATTTATCGGGCAACTGGGGGAGAGATGTTTAAATAATGCCCCATTTCATAAAAGTTATCTATTGTTATAATCATTAAACGTACGTTCTGTGTAAATAGACTTAGTAAATGCTTTCGAGTTGTTTTTCTTTCATAATTTTATTTATGATAACAAAACTTTGCTTGTTCGAATTTTAAGGCCTTTTATAATAGAATAGCTTATCCTTTGAATATTTGTTTAAAATAATTATATTAATAAACTATCTTCATAATTATACAATATATTTAATAGGAGTATAATAATTCAGATCTTACCAACAGTGATTTAATATATCCTATACACGCATTAATTTGTTTTGTAACTTCGATTATATAATGAATTCGAGCAATAAGCCTATAATTATAGAAATATAGTAATCATATACCATATACTTTTATATAGATGAGGTCTCTTTCAATCTATTTTGCTCAAAAATTATTTGAAAAAAAAAAATGTAGAATATAGTGAATAATTTCGTTGAAAAATAATATAATGACTATATTCAGTTATTCACATTATCATGGAACTTTACATAAAAGAATCCACTCTTGGTATATCATTAATTCCGTATGAAAGTATCTCGGAGTAGTTCGTAACGAATATTCCGTGTACGCAATCATACAAACTGAATAGACTCTCTGCAATTCTAGTCTTGTATAAATTGCGAATGGGAAGGTTAAGAGCGAACCATTCGTTTAGAAATTCGGTTTAAGTATAATCTTCCAATATTGACTCTTGTTTAATAATCACCAACTTGAAGTAAAATATTTGCGGACTAAAATGTATTTAATGAAATTCTTACTGCTAATATTGCTTTTCGTTAAATGGAAATATTGCTAATTAACTTTCGCGAAGCCTTTTAATTAGATTTGAACTGTAACAAACATGTTAGCTATAAGCTCATAAATATTAACTAGTTTATGTAATGATTTTATAAAACTTGTTAATTTGTATCGCAAAGCGGAAATACAAATATGCGAATATTTACTGTTATATATTAGCATAACTTGAACAACATATTTTATCTCGTGATTAAAGTAATGCTCAAATTATGAGTATTTGCCGGGATGAAAAGAAAAGGGCGCTTACGGGACTGAGGGATAAATGAAGTATGAAATATTCGAGCGTTTTCATTAAAATCAGGAGGAAGGAGAGCGTTTTTATATAATAACCCCATTCAGAATTGTTATTTCTTCTCTTTTATGAAACTTTAATAATTATACAAAGAGTCTGGAAACTTAGTACAATAACACAGCAAACATTTTATATTGCTGTTTAAATTAATGAATTCCATTTGTCGTAAATTCATTTTCCAGTTTGAAAATAATTAAAAACTTTATCCACTCCTTAAAGAAATGTCGTGCAGTGGTTGCAATTCAATTAAAGAGTTTGCCATGAAAACTGTGCTGCGCTACGCGGGACGGGGTCAGCACCCACACTACTACATGTAAAAACTTTGTTTGGGACCCTTTCTGTTCATCGTCCTTCATTTAAATCATATTTAAATAAACATTAATTTAAAATCTAATGGGTTATTAAATTTACTGATACAAATTAAATAACACTCACTAATTAATTTGTAATAATAGAATATATAATATACTTTATAAATATGGTTTGTTGGTTTACAAAATAAAGATATAACATTTTATTTGTGGAATATAATAGTATTACTTTGTTACGGGTTGCTTTACTTAATATATTATTGGGCCAGTATTGCTCTTGAAAGGTTTCCTTATTTTGTTGGAGTTTTATTTCTCGGTTCTATGATGCCGAAATCAATACATATCGTTTTAAAACCTATTCCACAATGTAGGAAACAGAATTTCAGTACGCCATAAATATTTCATGTCGACTGTTAAATCGTATTTTAAAATATCGTTCATTACGATAATGGCATAAAATGCATATTTTATGTCCATATCGACAATTATGTAATACTTAATGATCAGAGCAATTATTTATGCATATCGTATAATATATTTATTTTATTCAATCGCATGTTAATGCACAAGGCTATATTCAAGCAAATTTAATTCATTATTTAGTTAGTTCAAAAGTTTTTATTTGCTTATTTTTGCTGGGGAATTGATTTTTTATTGATTTAAAGTTTATTTTCTTTTTTACTGCCTTTATAAATACGTAATGTTTTGTGATTTCCAGATTTCTATTTGGTCATTATAGCTCTATGGTCAGATAGGTCACATTCCTTTATTTTTATCTCAAAGCGCTGTTGTATTTGTAATTACGTGGTCTATTATCAGTATGTGTCTTATTTGCTCGAGTGGTTTGTCTTTCTTTTTCTTTGATCATAATTACGTAAGCTTATTCTATTATTATATTCTTATATTGGTGAACTAAGTTGCTTCTGTTAAGTATATTATAAGACTATGTTTCCTTTCTGTTATACATAATACACTAGTTTCTAGTACGTTTAAGGACGTTTGATTATCGATTAAGGGGGTTTGTATACCACAGTATATTGATAGTTCTTCTAAGTGCATTTTAATTAATTCTATCTTGTTGATTGTAGTATTTTAATTACATCATAATTTCTATTATCTTTGACACAAACAGCTACTCCACCTCTTGTTTGTCTGCAATTGTGCGTATGATTGCAGTTCTTAATCTGGTATTTTTTCAATTTTGTCTAAATTATTAAGTGTGGTAAAGATTTTAGTTTCAAATACTTCTAATGTTTTGTAGATATAAAGTTTTATGTTTTTATGTTAGTTCGATAGATTGTATATATCAGGGGTAGCTAAAGGGTCGACTACTCGTAACTATTCCTAGTCGACCTCCCGCCCGACCACTAATAATGTAAAAATTATAGAACTTATTATAAAACCTTGATATAGAATATGTATTAGCATTATCTATGTTTATTTTAAATTTAAACATGGTTTTGGTTTTACTGCTTTTCATATCATTTAAAAAATACGATGTTGGTAGACCGCCGCTTATAATTTAAGAAACAAGTCGCCGAAAGTGATCAAAAGAGTGTCCACTTCTTGTATCTTGCCTGCGTTTTATTTGGCATTTTATTGGTCTATTATTTTTCCTAAGTAGAACTTTTCCATTATTCAGCATAATTAATATATTTGTACCCTTTCTCTTTTAATTTCCGTGCTTCGTAGTAAGGTTTATTATGTGCAGCGGTCAGTATTTCATTGAAGTAGATTATATTATTGGGTCCTCCTAAGTTGGTTTATGTTACATTTGTAGATCCTACTGATTTCCTTTTCATTATTAGATTGGTTCTCATTTTCTTTCTTTTTAAATTTAATTACTATTGGTCCTGAATCTTTTTCATCCGATAGCTTTCACATATGTCTTCTGATTTTGTTTTTTCTATTTTTGTAGACTTGTAAGATTTTTTGAATAGTTTCCCTTGTTGTACATTTCGGTCCTGATGGAACGCCACTCAGTACTATGCAATTTTTAAAGTTTTCCTGTTCCAGATCGCTACAGCATCCTTTAAATGTTTTTAATTCTGAATTTAATTTTTTAAATCTTGCATCAATTGTTTCAATTCATTATTTTGTTTACTGTATTCCTTAAAATTGACCAGCATATAAATGACACTGTCTTTTAATTATTTAAATTCCTATATCAAGTCCTTTGGATTCCTAATGTCTGTCTCTATTCCTAGAACACAAAAACAAACTGAAGAGTTTTTTTGTCTTCTAGGAAACATTTTTCTTTTATATATGTTTATATTCTATATTAAAGAAGTTACATTTAACAAGGATCTACAAGATGATGTAAAATCGGAGACACACTTGCCACCCGGCGCCTTTTTACAAAAATAACGGGAGACCACAGTAGAGGGAAAGTGAATAGTATACGATGTTAGTTAACAAATAATAAATACGAATAAAGATATACACAGGACGAAAATTGTGTATAAATTAATAATTATTGTTTATATAAAAATAGGGTGTGTGTAGGTTTCGAACTTACATGGTCTATCCTTGCCACGCTTTGCTTCCTCTCTGTTCTGAACCGCACCTCGCTCTTACCATAAATACATTCTCCTTGCTCCAGCCTCCCCTGGTTATGTAGCTCGGGGTTTACCCCCGAACTTGCCACTCTACATAACCAGAGCTGTACGAGCTCTCAATAATTATTCTTAATATTTCCTCCACCCACCCCTCAGAAATACCTACTATTTCATACATCGTTACTCTATCTTTTTCCATCCGCTCTCCGTCCCACTCTTAGATCTCATCCACACCTTCCGTACCAGTCTCTTTTCCATCAAGTCCTGTAATCGTTCAACACTACCCTCCCACAAGACTCCCACCACATGCATATGCTTATCCGATTAGTTTCCTGAAGGTCCACCATCATAGGCGTCAATGTCACGATGTAGTTTATTGCACTTCCAGTTGCACATAGGAATCTAGGAAGTTTGCGTGGATTCATGCGAGTCCAGGGACAATCTTCAGTAATATGGCGGATGGTCTGTCGTGGGGCTCCACAGTCGCACTAAGAACTGGGCGCCTTGCCCCATGTGTACAGGTTGTTTGCGCTATTTGCCTTAATTCTGTTTAATGTTGCCCATATTTTGCGTGATAGTTCTAATTCCAGGGGCTTGGTGCTGATGGCTGGCATTGTACAACGTTAAATTCTTCAGGATTAGTGAGTTCCCTTTTAGGATTGGAGGGTGTCCACAGCACAGTAGGTTTAGGTCTATGTTGTTGGTGAATGGGGGAGGTGATTATTGCCTTGTATGTTATTCTAATTTTCTTAGGTGGGCATTTTTTGTTCACTTGGCGGTGAGATCTCGCTTATTGTGTCCATGGCTGTGAATCTTAGGGAAGGTTCCGAGGAGCTCCATGTTGTGCCACATAGATTTTGAATGATATGATTTCTTGTTTTTAGTTTTCCAGCTGTTTTTAGGAGTTCCTTAAAGGTTAGCTTTCTTTCTAGAGTGACTCCAAGGTATATTTGTGGGCGTGTGCGATATTTATGCAGAAATAGTATACTTTTGTTTTCTATGCATTTGATTTTAGTCTATACTTGCGGAAATATTCTTCCAGAATGGTGAGATAGTTGGTTAGTGTTGCTTCCATTTCCTCCATGTGTTTGTGCCTGGCCGCTATCGTCTAGTCCGTATACCGAAATTTCTAAGATACGGTATCTGGAATATGAGCGGTGTAGGCTAAATAGCAGATTAAACACAATGTGTTCACTATGTGGGAAACAACTATATTTGGGGTATAGAGGGGGTTTCTCTTGTAAGGCTGTCTCCTAGTTTCCTGAGAAGGAACCACGTTTTTCTGTTTGATTTTCCAAGGTCCAGCTCTTCTACGGTATCTGTCCATTTTTGTCGTCTGGCTGTGTCTAGGATGTGCAGTAATTTGTCCGCAATTTCCTCATACTACCTGCCGGTGAACTCTTCATATCGTCTTTCACACTTCTCGTCCCATTCCGGGACATATTTCTTTGGGAAGTGTTTCTTTTATTGTGGCAAGTACTGCTTTAACAAATATGCTGTAATTTTGCATTGTTGGTGTTATCCATCCAAAGCGTTTATCCAGTTTCTCTGAATATCCAGTCCAGTCAGGATTTTATTGGACGAAGAAAAGATGTTATAATTGGTATATCTTCGATTATAATTAGTCGATGCTGGCTGTGACGGACTTTGGCCATGCCGTCCGACAGGCGTAGTGGCCTCTAGGACGTAGACTCTGCGGCTGGCTTCCCCTTTTTCGGGATGAGCACTAATATGGCTTCCTTCCATCTAATGGAAAATATGCCCTCCTGCATGCACTGGTTGAATGTGTTTTTGGCGTCCAGGCTTATGGTTGCAGCCTCTGCTTTCAGGACCTCGTTCGGCAGGTCGTCAGTGCCCGTCCTAATCCTGTTCCGTAGGTTTCCTAGGACTTTTACCACCTCCTCCTCGTACGGCGGTATGTTGTGGCTCGTGCGCCAGTGCGCTGCCGTTCTGCCGGCTATCATCGCGTCCGGTCCTAAAGGCCTTGCCCTGTGTCTCATAATGATCTTATAGGGAAGTCTCTAAGGCTCGACCTCCACTTCCTCGCCAGCAGCGGTTTCGGCTCCGCTGGATGACGGCTCTGTACTCTTTGTCTCTGTCTTGGGTTAGCAACTGGCATGTTGCTAGTCCTCCCGCTCTCGCCCGCTGTGGACAGTTTCTATGTTGGTGTTACTAATTATTAGGGTTGACTTATACTTGATTTTGCAAAGACTTTGTTACTGCTAACATTATCTTGATCATTTTAAAGTTGATTTTGAGTCCGTATTCGTTACAGTGATCTTTTAATTTGTGAATGATTCTCCATTTATAACTATCCCTGCTGACTCTTCTTCTAGAGTTTCGGCAAAAATGGCTTCACTGTAAAGATTGAATAGGAGCGGATATAATATGCACCCTTGTCTCACGCCTCGTGAATCTCAATTCTCTATTGGTTTTCAATTATTACCTTGTCATTTTGCCCCCAGTATAAGTTACCTATTATTGACATCCTTGAAGTCAATATTTTTACTAAGTAACGTTTATACCGAATATCCTTTTCCTAGTCTCGAGACTCGAGTAATCCGAACTGTTTACTGCTGATCTCTTCTTTCGGTTCCTTGTAAATTCTCTTATGAATGATCTTCAACAACAAGTTTATGGTCTGACTCATAATCTCTATAGTTGAATATTCTGATCATTCGTTCGCATTCGGTTACTTGGGAACAAGTACAAATGTTGATTCTAGCAATTTCTCAGGGTTGACGCCTTTTTCATATATGGTGTTGTATAGATCCGGGAGAATATCATTAGGATCCTCGTCAAAGAGTTATATAAACTCCATGTAATTTGATCTGGGTCAACGATTTAGCCGGTTTTATAGTCTCTAGGGCATATTCTAGTACTGCCCTTAGTATTTTTAGGTTAACGTTGTCCACTTCTATGTTAGCACTGGGAGGCCTTCTTTATGCCTCTCGTAAGTTTTTCTAATTATTCGTAAAACTCTTCCATTTCTGCGTTTTCCTTATCTTCTGTTAGTGCATATGTTGGCTTGATGTACATGTTTCCTGTGGTTGTTTTCAGTTGGAGCATCATAGCTCTGTCTGAGTAGGGTGTGAAACTGGTAACTGGTTCTCCAATACTTTTGTCCACGATCACTCCAACTGCATACAGGTGCTTTGGGTCATTATTCCCCGAGTAGTAAACTGTACCATTGTTTGTTTTTCAAGTGCTACTTATCGAGCACTTAACATTACTTATTCCTGGAATGTTTTTTTAGCCTTTCCATTTCTCTTATTACGTTTGAAATGTTCTTCATGTTTACTCGCAGCAGGAAGAAGCTCTTATAGTTCCACGTTCCAATTTTCAAGTTGGTGATATTTTCATACGCTTGTTCCTAACTTTTCACTCCGGAGATCCGATTGGGGAAGTTTTCCTCAGGGACTGACTGACTTTAGTTCGGAACATTGACATGATGATTGTACCAAGTATCTGTGCGTCTAATGCAATGGTTTCCACTTTCCTTCAGCATCCGCATGCCGTTGACCAATCCTGGTTCCTTGGCCTTTTGGAAAAATTTCTCCACCCTAGGACAAGTGAGTTTCCTTACTCTTACGGGCTCTTCCACTCGAGGCTGTTGCCCGAAAGAGGGATCTGCTTATACCGCCAGGTATTTGGTCGACAAAGTCTCGTTGGATATAGCAGGTGAGGTTGGCAATTGAGCTGGCATTGGCATTGTTTTTGCCATCGCCCATTACACTCTGGCTCTCGATTGATATGTGTTTATTCTTCCATATTGGTCTGCGCAGTGCGCCTAAGATCCTTGTCACCTTGTTGGTTTGGGTCAAGAAGGTATCTTTCAGAACCCCATACGTGTTGTTTTGTATCTTAAGATAATCGAATGCGGACACTTGTTCGATGATATTGTCCTGCACTACTACTACTTTGTACCTAATTGGAGATTTTGCGATAACTAGGCTTTTAGTTTTGTTGGTGGAGATTTTCATATTGACCCTGTCGCATGTCATGAATATGCTTAGTGGTCATTGAAGTATATCTTCTAAGTCTGCAATAATGATGGCATCGATAGCATAGCAACTGATTTTTACAACAGTCCTTCCTAATTGGTATCCGTGGGTAGTTCTGTCCAGGCTTTTGATTAGTTTGTGCATTAGCAGGTTGAATAGTTGAAGAGTTCGTGATACTTTATAGAGAAAAATTACCCGTCAACCACCTCATATTGTTTTCAAGAGTAAATTTATATATTGCAGCATAGAGCATCAACTAACCTGTCCTAGTTTAGTAGTAATAATGAGTATTATGTTTTAGTTTTATTATTCTGGCTCTTGATTAGATATTGAAACAAGCCCTAGTTTTAATAATCAAATTGGCGAATGGGAAGCGACATAATAATAAATACATAAATGCATTTTTATTCACGTAATTAATCTTTTGTCTAGTTCGCATTTTAACAAAGTCATTTATTTACTTGTATTACTCAGGAAATTTTGAAAATAGGAATCCGACTAATATCGTTTTTCAGAAGCCCTATGAAACCTCCTGCCGGCTCAGACTAGTATTGTTGCTAATCCTAATAAAGGTTTTTTAAATTATGCATGGAATTTCGTAAAAACAAGAAATTATTTGGGATCTATTTAAATAGTGTGTTCGTATTATCTACATTTAAATATTTATCTAATGAGAGCATGTGTATCTACACGAATGCACATCATTTATGTTTACCTTTAATTACCGGATTTTCTAAAGCACGGGTTTAGAGTAGAATATTTCAAAAGCGCGAGCTTGAACCTTCCTGCTGTCAGAGTTTGAAATTTGAAATCAAAAATTAGTTATAAATTTTAAATAATATTAATTAGAATTTCAAAAGTATGTCAAGGATGTGTGCATGTGTTTAAATAGTAAGTTTTAAAGTATTGAATTGTATTATTGTTAGAGGTTTTGTTTTTAACATTTAAATATAATAAAATTCTATTATTTATTATTTAAATGTTAAAAACGATACATCTACAATCAAACAATAATAGACATTATAAATATTTGCCTATTAATTCGTTATTGTACTTTTAATAATGTACAGATGATTATAATGTATAAATTTTCTTTTTATATTAATTGTTAGATACAGTCCATACAAATATCATAAATAATGCATAAAGGAAGCTTTAGCGGAAGAACATTATGTAACGAGAAATTAATGAATATTTGTAGGTAAACTGTATGAAATTAAATGTGTAATGTATATACATGTATGTATGTGGGTAAATATTTGAGTTCGCGTCTGAGTTGATTTTATTGGATGTTCCCTCTCTCTCGCTTCCCTCTCCCGTCCTTCACACAAAAAGAATAAATTGTATAGATCAATAATGAAATACTTTTAAAGGGAAAGAATTTTTGAGTAATTCAGTTTTAATATTAAAAATGCTTTTCAAACTCGTCTGTCTCGTTCTCGCTAGCAAACCGTCGAGTCGTGTGCGGCCGTGAGGTTTCCACGTTTTAATATATTTTTGTATTAAATTCGGCATTCTAGCATGAAATATCACGGTGATTTCAAAATAAATGTAAATATATAAAATGATATACTGTGTATTTATATGCAATATTAATACGGGAACATTTTTCCTGTTTGTTTGTCTTTTCCATCTTGCTTACATACGTCGTAGCGATGTTTGCATATCAAACAGCGCCCTCGGTGTTCGACTATGTTTATTTCGCATTGGAATTCGATTCGATGTTATAATAAGAAAGAAATAAGACAATCCATTTTTATAGCCGGGTTAATGGTGTGAATTGCTTTAATAAATTCATACCCTTTTTTGCGTCCAGTGAAAGTCGCGTCTAACCTGTGGAGTCGCTTGGCGTGCCTGCGGTGATCCTTTTGAACCCTAATCTTTGTCAAACTTTTTGTTCGCTAG
Organism: Lordithon lunulatus; assembly: GCA_963942505.1. Lineage (NCBI taxonomy): Eukaryota > Metazoa > Arthropoda > Insecta > Coleoptera > Staphylinidae > Lordithon > Lordithon lunulatus. The sequence continues at coordinate 16,679,878 of OZ012671.1, read as the reverse complement.
TAATATCTCATATTAACTCGTACATTTTATAAACCTATATACTTCCCTAATAATTAATTTATATGTAATTAAGTTTTATGATATAAAATAATTGAATATTAAAAGCTTTTATAACTTTTAAAAGGTATACATTTAAATTTTATAACATTATTAAATGTAATAGTTTGTATGTATGATTACATATTCGATGTAAAGTTTGAAATAATGTTGGTATATGCAGTATGTATTTAACTAGCCATTACATGCTATGCAGACTTATATACTTGTAACCTAAGAGAATATTAAAGTGATGTATCTTTTTGGACATTCATGAGTTTTAAGTCTTATTTTGAATGGGTATAAGGGTTGGAATAGTGCGAAAAAAGGAAAACAAGAGAAGTGGGGCGGGGAGAGGCGGGGGTGGGTATATAAAAAGTAATACGTTGAATATGTGATGTCGTTCGCGAGAGAGGGATGAGCGAGAGGCAAAATCTTAAAGTACTGTACGCAAGACGAAGATGCAACCGATCGATACATCATTTGGGGCTGTTTCCATGGCAGCACGTGCCTGTTTCCCCACGTTCCCCGCCACCCCTCTTTATATTAGTAGTATATATAGGGGTTGAGGGAAATGAATATTTTCTATTTAAGTTTGTGTATGCCTAACCCCTTACATGCTTAATGCTTAAAGCTTGCGTTTAGTTGACTCACAATGGTCCTTCCGGGGATAGAGGTCATGGCACCGTTTAGCCTCCTTGTCTGGTGGGGGTCGCTCACTTAGGTGTTACACGACCACGATTACTAAAACCGATTTTAATTACGAATCTTTCCCCGCATATCCCCCTTTAGAATTAATTCCACTATTTTATTCTCACTTTTGGTTTTGATCTCACCACCTCAAAGGAATATTCACGCATTAATTGTCATAAAGCTTGCTTGGGTTCCCATTTGTATGCGTCCATATTTTCCTTTTTAATTATGCCTCGATGCAGACGACTATTTACATATTAATTAACAATATTTTGACAATCACTAAATACAATTTACATACATAACATCCCAACTGCTGCGTCCCCACTCGCGGCATCCCTCGAAATGGGGCACATTTCATAACTTCTTGATTGCAAAACTAACACCCACATTTACACAACACACTAGTGTATTACAATGCTTGCGGAATAATTTATGATTTCATGAATCCTTTCATAATCCCAACATAAAGGGATTTTCATAATATTATTAATATCTTAGCGTAATACTATCTAATTATTCAAACTATTGCTGTAGTAAAATTACGCTTTAATTTAATTTATCGGCTATTTTAATGAATCTGAATATATAATAATTATAATATCATTTTATAATCGTTATTATCCTAAATGCAGGGTTTATTATCGGTTAAGCTCTATTGGTTCTTAAAAAGATATTATATCCTAGTTACATAATTTTTTTTTTATATTTATTTATAAATTAAATTATTCTACTAATCCATTTTTATTTATAATAATGAGAATAATTAGTTTAATGAAAAAATAAAATTAAACTTCTATCGGTAAGAATATTTCAAATGCCCTGCCTATGAACTATCTGATATCACAAATAGAAGCAGTCTATTTTTTACTTTTTTAGTCGATTTTGTTTTAACTGAATGTATGTTAACTGAAAATAAATACATCTTTTTTTTTAAATTAGCTTTTTCGTCGTATACTAACTATTTGGATCCATCCGATGCGGCATTGCTTTACTAATATATATGGAGCTAGACGACTGTAGAACACTTTTCTGTGAAATTCGATTTAGTTGGAGAACCTGCCGGATGTAAGAAACTAGAATTGTCAATTTATACCTCAAAGTGTTCCGATCAGTGCAGTACTGTCACAAAACAAATTATACGTAGCTTTTGCGCTAAAGGTGTTGCATATTGCGCTTCAATAGAAATGTATAATTATGAGATTGTTTATAAAAATTAAAATGCATTGTCTACATATTAAATCCGCTTATTCTATTGGCAACAGTCTTTTTCGTATTACATTATACACTATTCGCTCTTCATAGGGTTATGTCTATCATTAATTTTATTGTTTAAACCTTGTTATAATCAGTGCTATTTAGTCTTGCTTAAAAAAATGTCACGTTGCTTCTTTGTATTTACATTCTAGACTATTAGCAATTTTTTAATGTATTCCAATGTTTTTACTAAAAAAAAAACCTTTATTTGTACACCCAAAGTCGACATATTATCAAAAAGTACATTATGACCCTCAAACTTGAAAAATAACCCTCCTCCTTGTATTCCCTACCCCTCACCAACTTTCTCTACCAAGCTAGCCTTTGCGGATTTCCACGCCTTTTGTTTCCTCTCTTAACCATTCAATGAACTTTCTGCAATCCCCCACCCACTCTGCTTGCACATTCTCACATTCGTTGCTTACATGCCATCACGTGTCACTCCCCTTACTACACTGTACATACGTTGTGTATCCTTGTCCACACTTTTTCTCCTCTCTCTTCTGAACCGTACCACATTCTTGCCATACAACAACCCTCATTCCTTTTCTGTCATCCAAGTTGTTATTGGCAAACTTCTTAACTAGCCACTGTACCTAAACAAACACTTGCACATGATGGGTCTGGCAGACAGCCCATTATATAGAGGGTGTAATGAAGCTTTGACTTTAACATTGACTAGAGCTGAGCAGTGGCATATAACATCTTCTCACAACAAGTACAACTTGTCCACCGAATAGATTGCTGTATTGAATGCTTAGAGCTGAACCTGGGTTAAATACGAATACGAAAATTACAGTAACAGGTGACACTATGATTGAAATAACGACAGAAGAACTATACGCCAGAATTAGCATGGAAGTAAACTGTAGTGCAATAATTAGGAATCTTACTCTTCCTCTTTATTGATGGAACTGGTAGAACAGCTCGTTGATATACAACGGAACCAGTCTCCATTATGTTTTAACCAGGGAATCCGACGTCTTCCACTGTTCTAATGTCTGGAACTTGTTCTTGGATTATGAACTGTAATAATATGTTTCCTCTTATTGTATCCCTTAGATATTCTCATTTCCAAAATTTAATGGTATGGAGGATTACTTCTGCATTACTATCACTATGTTAGCCACATATATAAGTTGTGTGCGTAACAGTAAACTTAAAGATGTCCTACGTTCTTTCGGATACAGCGACGATAAATTAACACGAAGCTTCTACAAATATTTTATGCAAGACAATCTTTTTATTCAGAATTCTTACAAACAATAACTTGGGACTGCCTTGTGGGAAATTAGTCTTGGAAATCAAAACATAGATTAATACTTAATAAGAGTAATAGCAAGGCGTAGCTATAGCAAATGCTGCAAATATATTTGTACAAGATTGTTATACTCCCGGTGCCATCGCAGTATATTATGAAATGTCTAGTATACACTGAAGTACTTATATTCGATACATTTCATCCTCACAATACCATAGACGGATATTTATTATTTCTTAACGTCATTACGACTATCCCAGAATTAAAATAGCATAGAATACAATGGGATCATATTTACAATACTTTTTCAGGAGAAGGATTTTTACGATATCTACTCGAATTAATATTCTGTGTGTCTAATTATTCATAACTAATATTTGTAGAAGGGCAATGGAATGAGTCATGCTAGGCAAAAGTTTAAGGGATCTGGTAAGGAACGACGATATTCGTCGGTGCAGCAGAATCACAGACACAGTACAGCGCATTTCGAACCTCACGTGGAGCTAGGTTAGGCTTACAAGACGAGCTATATAGACTCATAAAACAGTTTTATGGCGGCCAAGAACCACTAAAACTACCGTCGGTAGGCCCCCCAAAAGGTGAATGGACGACGTTAGAAATGTTAGAGGCAAATAATGCCACTAAGACATTAAATAGGGACTTGCAAAACCAAATGAGGATGGCCTATGTCCAGTAATGAACTATCATGAGAGAAGAAGAAGAGATTATTTGTAGATATGGTATAGACTCCACTCCCCACTGCTGTTTTATTACTATGTGTTGGTGTTATAATTTATAAAATGATTAGTCTTAATCTAATATATATAGGTCATGTAACTCGGGGGTTTCCTCTGCACTTGTCACTCCACATAACCAAATTTGTGTGAGCTTTCGGCCATTTTCTCCTGCCTTTCTTGCCACTTACCTTAACTCAGTCTCTCCCTGACTTCAGTTCCTATACTTTGCATTCCTCTCTAATTGTACTCCACGTATACCTACCTACCTTTTCGTACATCCACCCTCTATGTTTTTCCATCCTCTCTCTTTCCTACTCCTACACCTCATCCACACCTCCCATACCAGTCTCTCTTCATTCAACTCCTGTAATCTTTTTTCACTTCACTATCCTCAGAAATTTGCTTGGCTGGGCATGGCAAGAAAAATGTTGTGCGTGAAGCGCTGAATGAAATTTAAAGATACAAAAGAAACAATTAAGAAAAACGATAATGTCCGGACCATGTGAGATCCGGTGGAAATTAGCAAGGCCACGGCGCTGTTTCTGCCTACAAAAATACTTCGCCCTCAAACATGGGGTAAACAAAATGCAGAAACAACGCCGTATTTGAGTACAAGAAGAGGATACTCACAGAAATACCTTGCCTCTTTCCACCATCAACTCACACGTGTCCGGATACACCAGCCAAGACAAATTACACCAGAGACATGTAGACACTAAGACGGGCACGGAAGAAGAGAGCTATCCTGTAGCGATCGCCGCGCAGCAAAACCGCGTGACCCCTACTCAGCCACGCTGAGCACAAAAAACTGTACTCAAATAGAACATGTTTTAATATAACCAGCTAATCACAATTAAATGTACACCATGCGTACTAAAATAACTAAATAAGTGGTCAAAAGCGGGGGCTGCTAAAGGTATGTTTAATTAATTTGTTATTAATAATTAAACAACAAACAATATGGGTTGCATACAGTCAAACCCGTGCAACAAGAAGATGGAACGAAATAAATTTCGTTACAACCTTGGCTCTGCCCATCACGACCCCTCTCACTTTTCCTCTACTTAACGCCTCCTTCAACTCACTCATGTATAGATTGGGAAGGAGAGGGCTTAGAGCGACAACAAATTACACATTCGTTCTAATTTTCCCAGAAAATTTTCTATTCACTCTATCTCTTGCCTATGACTTTTTGTACATTCTTCTTATCCATACCACCGCGTCTTCTTCCATCCCTAACCTTTCCATACACTCTACTTGCTTACCCCTAGAACCTGAGTCATATGCTCCTTTCATATCCACCAAAACCACATACATACTTCTTTTGAACTCCAACACGTCCTCCACCATTCTTGCTAGCGTAAAAATTTGCTCCCTCTTTCATCTTTCTACTTTTAGCTTTTTTAATTGCTCCTTCCAGTTCCATTATTGTGATGGGTGGCCTGATTGTGGTGTTCTGCAGGTCTGGTATTGGCATATGGGTGTTCACGAACACTTCCTCCATATAGTCTTCCCATCTTTCCATGTGTTTATCTATATCTAGAAGGAACTTCCAATGTTTGTCATTCAATAATGTTTTACCTACACATTGTCTGACACAAGCAACTTCAAATATCGTTTTATGTACTTGGAACATATTATGTTTTTTATGTTTCAATATCTATACCCTCGTGGTTTAACCATTCATCTTTTCCGTTTCTGGGTTCCTTCGGATGTCCCTGTTAAGTTATTTGTACTTAGTCTCGTCTCCCTATATTTGTAATTTCTTTTTTTTTTCACGAGGCTCATAAACCGTCTTCAGTCATCCGTTTTTTCTTCTTAGCTGGTCGGTTCCGCTTTAGTTTTCCTTCTGTGACCTTATTGATGACAGATTTAAAATTGATCCATGTGTTCTCAGTTTGCTTTTGTTGCTTTGGGGTTATCTTCTTGAATTCTTTGTCTACTATATCGCCTAAACCGATCGCTTTTTGGTGGTCTTTCTGTTGGTCCGTGTCTGCTTGATTTATCTGTGACGGTTTTGGTGTTTTCTTTAGCAGGGCTTTGCTAACGATTGACTATAATCTGATGGTACGTCTGCGTCCGGGAATGTCTTTACTGACTGATGAAATTCCGGTATCTTTGTTTTACTGCGATATTCTATCTTATTTCATACAATATTGTGAGAGTATGTGCAGGTGGGGTGACAGCGTAGCGCAGTGATAAGACACCGGACTGCTGCGCTGAAGATCGTAAGTTAAAATCTCACAATGCTTGCACGCGCGCCCCATCCCAACCCGCTTTGCCAGCGTGGGGTTTCATGGCTAAACACTTTTCTCTGGTCCGGAGTAGACGATATTGTCAGCTAAACGTAATCCAGTGGTTCGGAATCCACGCTAAACTGTAGGTCCACCTGTAGTGCCAGTCGTCAGCACAATAGGCAGAGAAAGGGAGGAGTGGCGTGAAAGTTGTCGATAACGTAAATGTGCAGGTCCATTTGTATATACGTCGTTTTAGTAGTTGAAAGAAGGTGTTCATGTTGTTGGCACATATATGGTTTTCCACCCTGACCGCTTTTCGGTCGTACGGATATGCGTTATCTTTCTATTTCCATATGTGTGTTATGAATTTTGCCGGATTATTTTATGCCTCTGATATTTCAAGTTCTCATTCGCTTACTGCTGGGATCGCCAACTTTTGTGTAGATAAGATATACTTTGTATCTTAATAATGTGTCGCCATCGGATTCTTGGCATGGACATAGTCCATGTATTTATTTATACACTGTAAGAGGGCCACTCTTCCTATGGGTAGACTAGAGCTATGGACAAATAAGCAAAATATATGTCCAAGCACACGTATCTACCTTAAATACTTAACATCGCGAGTGATCTACCAAAATTGGTTTCGCGATCGACCGATCGGCTTACTGGATATCTTTCTCACCTTGGCTTTGGTTGACCACGAGATTCATCACACTCATTAAAGAGACGTCCGTACTCGGGGCCATGTTTGTAGCCATTGTCATAATTTTTGGCAGGAATATTTAGTATCGTGGTTTCCCATTGCCTTCTATACTGCTGTGCAAATGCCGTTTTATGGTTACCATTGTGTCGTTTGGTATCTGCTTTACAGAAGTTCCAATCCTTTTATTTCCGTCTGTGGTCTGTTTTGGCAAACCAACTACCACTTGCCAACCTTAGGTTTCAGGACAGGTTCCCTAGATGAGTTGCTTTCTCTGAAGCTCATCTCCACATACGGTTTGCTTGCAGCTGCTTACTCTGATTCAGACGCTGTGTTGCAGTGCTAGTTTTGGTCCGCATTTCATTTCTCCATTACCACCCACATATATATATATATATATATATATATATATATATATATCTAGGAGTCATTGCCCTATCCGCCACCTGGGATGTCGCCTGATAGGTGACTAGTAACCCCCACATCAGGGATCCCACGGGTTCTTCTAGCTCACGCTTTTCCATCAGTTCTCTCCTATTCAGTTTTCACCTGTTCATTAGGTCCATCATCTTAATTAATTCCTATCTCATGATTTTTATCCTCTGCTCCATCTCATTCCTAATATATAAAACAGTCTCTAGATTTTAGCAATAATAATTTTTTGTCATACCAGGATATCCAAGATTTTTTCACTCACAGCAATGTGTTTACAGACTTATATACAGTAATCTTAGTTTTATTCTAATTATAAACCAGGAATTATTTGTGATTATTAATTCAAGTTACAATGCTAAGTTTCTAATAGTAAAGTTTCCAGCCTATCAGATAATAATGTTTGGTAAGGGTTAACACTTTGATTGTCAGACGGCACGTTAAAATGCGGAGATTACCCACAAATTCAGCTGTCAATCAAAATACCCGACGGAGCGCCGTCGGTAACATTTACTATGACACATATCAACGGGCTAGAACCGCACACCACCCCCGGGCACACAGTTTTCAGGCTATGATCCTTTAAACACCCATGTAAACTCTCAGCTATAAATTTTGGGCAAGACTTATTATTCATTACAAACACAGTAATCTGGGCACTATTAATAATCATAGGATTTTATTATAATCATATATTGAATTGCATGGCTTATTAAATATGATCGATAGCTATAAAGTATATTAATATCAGTCAGATAATTTCAATCATTCATCCAAATTAATCATATAAATGAGTTATTTTATATTATGCCTGGTATTACCCAGAAAACAATTATGCACATTATCTATACACGCCGAAATAGATGCACGCACTGCGCTAATATAATTTGTAACTAAATATTGCATGAATCCATACAAAATATGAGCAGACTTGAAAGCAAATATAAATACGAGTAATTGCTTTAATGCATTATAAATAAACTTGAGAAACCTTGTTGTTATTAAATTACAAAATAATTTTAAAACAACATCATACAATAACGTATTTCATTATTATTGTATAAGTTAATGTAGGTTCTCTTCAAATCTAAATATGCGCGTAATATACCTGAAATGTAATATCTGCAGCCACAATATTCAACTTAACTTCATGCAGTTGTAGCACAATTTAAGTTTTAATTGCTTTTTTTAGTTATATTTAAACGCGCAGTATGACGAATCAGGAATAAACTATATAGTTCAGTTCGATTTTAATTAAGTTGGTCAGTATTAAGGGTGATATTGAATGCAACATCATAATCAAGTCACCCTCAAGGGTGAATATTCTTGTTAGGAAATTACATCGCGTGTTCCAGTCATAGTTATGTTAAGATAACTGATGGTTTTATTGCTTGAAATTTGATAGTGATTGAGACCATTATTTTCAAAGTAGTGGGATAGGCCATTAACTTTTTCAATATGTTGGAATTTTATAATAATAATATTATTAATTTGTTGACGACAACAAAATAAAAGATACACATATCAACCACATGGTCAATAAATGGCTATTCATCCATCTCCAATAAGATATATTAAAAAATGTACAAAAATCTATCACAGAAATAAAAAGAATTGAATTGTGGTTATTTTGTTCATACTTTTATGACATATTGCGTTAGATATTCGTTTAAATTAATAAAACACAATCATTTAAAACTTATGGTTTGACTATGACAAGTTGAGTTGCTAAACTATTTCCATAAAAAGCCTTATCATAAACAACTCATTGGAATATAACAAGCTACAAAAATATATTAAAATCATCAAGGACATCACCAAATTTAAAAGTGAGTACAAAGAACAAATAAAGAGTGAAAGGACGCAACAATTGACCATCTAGTCAACCATCCAAGACATCGGATAATGGAAGCAGTTTTCTAAACCAAGCAGACGGACGAGTCCTTCACCGAGTCCATCTGCTTGCATGTTATATAAACAATGTGATTGTGCTATATTAATTTATATATACTATGTATAACGAAGTACAAGTCTCCAGTATAACCAAGTAATCCGTTGTTTCTTTCAACGTCGGCATGGGTTTAATTATTTCTTTGAACTTTTTTAAAATAACATAATTGAGTAATGTAACTTTAATAATACATACCCATATGGTATGTATAACCGTCAAAATGCTCATTCCGTCAGGATCATCGAGTGGGCCTCTATTGTAATAATATTTCAACAGATGTTTGAGATATCAACACAAAGCCAATATTAAAAAATACATGGGTCGCCCATTCAAGTTACCCTTAGGGAACAAAACGAAGAGACCCCACCCCCGGTGCAGAGACGGATGATCACCAAACTGATGGCGATTAGGGAAGAAACATTACTAGCCAAACCCGCAGATGGACAAACGTACACGGACCTAGTAAGAGCGGTCAGATAGGTGGATCACAATAAAAGTACCATGGTGAGAACGGGCAAAATAGAGAACGGGCAGCTGTGAATTATAGTGAAAGGCTGTGGTGAGAAGGCGGACGCCATCTGCGGAGTCATAACTGACAAAGCTGTAGGGGCGGAAGCAAGGGAAGCCGGGGATGGACATCCTAACAACAACGAAGGAGGTCGAGGATGCCATACAGACGGCGACCCCAGAATAGAGAGAGACCTATACGACGGGAATGTCCAGACTTGGCAAAAATAGACGAGACCAACACCGCCCTCATATCAATCCCAACGAGTAAATGGGGTAAATGGAAATTGAAAATGGTAATTAGGTGCCCCCGACATAGACATTTTGATAGAGATGATGAGGGTCACTACAATCCAGCAGAGGACTACCGCAGACCAAATGGTGGAAAACCTGAAACTACGCATACAACAGGCATGTTTGACTGCGGTACGAACCAGGACAGCCACCAGCGTGCCGAGGAGGAGGGCCTATTGTTGGTGCCAGAATATAGGGAAGAAACGAACGCAAGTGAACAAATCTAGAAGAAGAAAAAACAACGAGCTAAAGGCAGTGGAGCGGTGACTGAACAACTCAAGGGAGAGTACAAGAAAAGACACACAGAATTCCGGTGGGCGATAGAAGGGAGCCAGGCGGACAACTGGAAAATACTTTGTAGGGAAGTGAGCCTTCCTTACAAAGTCACTATGAAGACGATTGGAGCTCGCCCACCGGGACCGGAAGCCTCGGTGGCTGGAGGAGTGAAGTCGATAGTCATGACTCATGATAAAGGAATGACCCACAAGCTAGCGCGAGACCAGCAACACCACACTGAAGTGAGATAAAGATGCTACGTAACAGGAAGGCCCCGGGACCATAGAACCTCCCGAACGAGGTCATCAAGACATTAGCACCAGAGATAGCCCCGACCATCTAGGCAATTGGAAACAAGAAGAAGGAGCGTTCCCACCGTGCCACTGGTGCTGATCCTCAAACCGGGGAATCTCGCAACAATCTCATGATCCTACATTCCGCCCTGCCTCTTTAACGGAACGGCGAAGGTAGTGGAGCGCCTTATCCCGGACCGCATCATGGAGGCCCTAGACAAACCAGGAGGCCTCCACCCAAGGTGGCAAGTATGGCTTCTGGAAAGGAAGATCTGCGACCGATGCCATACTGGTGGTCCGCGGGATAGCGTAGGCCGCTAACCCCGGGACATTGAGGAGACGACAAGATTGCTTGAAGGCCATCGTGGACGTGGCAAATGGTTTTAACGTGCTACCATGAGGGGTCATGGCAGCGCCACGGAGGAGAAGGGTATCAGAGGCTGTAGCGGCCTACGTTGACAAACGGGAGATTACCTACATAGGCACCGGAGGGGTCTCCAAATACGATACGACTAGACAGGGGAGTGGGGCCTGGGGCTCAGTCCTTGGACCTGGGATGTTATCCGGGCCCGGAGCTTTCCCTTTTATGAATTTTTTTAATGGTCATCGAATCTCCGCTGGACGTCTAATTTTGACTGATTTTAAAACTCGAGTGACTTTATGTTTGGCCCTACGGACACATATACATATATATTCATGTATGTATAACATGGTTCACATTTTATTTCAGCTGTACGTAAGTGACACCGGGTGCATGGAGGAACGTATGGATTGTCGGAATTGTTTATTGGTCTTTAATCCTTCTGCATTACAGAACACTAACTTGAATGATGGGGCCACCGTATTCTGGTGAGCTAGCATTTTAAGGTCCTGCGGAAATAATGGTCATAAATTTGATCAAGTTTATTAGCGCGTCTTGTGCTTCAGCAGAGAAGCCCTGGACCATTTTTACATCGATTAGATCATTCAAGCCGTTAATATAGGTTAATGGTTGAAAGCTTGAAGATTTCTCTTCCCGTTGGCACACCACCATCATCATGGGGAACAGGTTAAGCTTGTGTTTTGGCCTAGCGGATGGGCAGAAATGGACTCAGGAATACCACGAATGTATGGTATGTGTGAAATATATGACGTCTGCAGTGCAGGGTTCCTTTAGCAGTATTGATTGACTCTTGATTTGGATTTCGCGAACGCGAACTTCACGGACAATAGTGTCGTAATTGTCCTTCAAGTGGCGGATTACGGGGGGAGGTGCTTTTTCCTTGGCCGGAGGGGTATCGGAAGTAGACACAGAAGTGCTATAGGTGGTAGGGGGAGCAGCAACCGTAGATTTTGTTTTGGCGCGTTCAGCGGTTTTTTTGTGAACTATTGACATGGAATTTGTCCTCCCTCATCGAAAGTCAAGGATTCCACATAGGCGGCCGAGTTCGGGCGAGAACTATCAATAGACGCCTTTCGTGTGACTTCCGGATAAAGTCATCTGATTCGGCGGAAAGCCTAATAGGGTGGTGATGTAAGGTCCGAAGTATGTGATTCGGGACCTGGGGAGTATCGCGTACGGGTACTGCTAGGCACATTGTTAAAGCACTCGAAGTCTACAGGAAATGTTCTAATGTATCTTCAAGACACCAGACCTTGCTATTCAATAGTTGTATCACCGAGACCTATTCCTCCTTGGTGTTATCGAGCATAATCTCGATGGACAAGGTGGTCATTGTTGAAATGCGCATCCTGTGGTAATTTGGTTTCACAGCTAAGCTTGAATTCATAGAATATCTTGAGTGGTTATATACAAAGTAATGTACCTTTCCCTCTAGAGAGAGTTTAACGCCACCTGGCTTTGTGCTGATATCTTAAACACTTTATTTCACTTTCCAATTCCAATAAAGGGCACTATTCGGTAATTCTGATAGCATGAACATGTTGAGCGCGGGTGACTATTTTTATACTTTCCTCTCAAAATTTAAGATAACTATAGAGCAAATATCCTACTATCGTGTTGTTTTGCAAACAAAAGTGCCAGTAATAAAATTATTGTCACAACATGCACTAACAGCACAAAACTCATAAGTGACAGGTCGGTCGACCTCAACAAATTGTCTTCCTCTTTTATATTATAGAGATGGAAGTGCATTGTTAATTGATGTACTGTCGCCAGGTGGCATTAAACTTTCTCTCTAGTGGGAAAGTTAAATTCATTTGTATATACCCACTCGATATACTGTCTGAATTCATCCTCACTAACTGAGATACATTGATGAAGATTGAAATCTGGATATGTACATTGCTAAGAAGTGGAATAACACTTATATATTGTAGAATATAAGTGAATTAGTATATTTCATCTAGGATATGGATTCGATTTGATTTATAGATAAAAAATCTAACATATATAACTCTACATTCAAGAATATTACTTAATATTTCATAGATTTTATTCAGAATGGGGCTAGTTTGTACTGCTTATTAAGTATCATGCTTGTGGGGTTAATCCCAACGCTTGTCACTGGTGGCATTGCTCAATAATTGGATATCGACATTATTAGAATTACTATGGGATTTGTTGATGCATGTTATCGAAATTCGATGTGTTAATATTGGTATTTGCAGATTTGTCTTTAAATTAAATATGCTTGCTGTACAATGTATGGATGAACAAACACATTTGTGTAGCTATTAAAGGTCATTTTACCACTCACGGATAAAACATCTTGAACCTTTTATTTGTAATGCAGTGTATTTTCTAATGATTAAATATTAAAAGAAAAACATATTGCAATATTTTATATGTTTATTTGAAGTAATGTTTAAGAAAATGCACAATTACTTGTATTTTTATAATTAATATTTAATTCTCTTATGTAGTAGTATATAGTTGAGGCTGTACAAACTGGGAAGATATCATTTAAGTATACAAAAAGTAACATTAAACACACCCTAATAAATGGGCATGGATGTAAACAAACTACTTAGAGAACGTCTACCTTTCAAACGCCTTTATTAAATCCTGCAGAGACGAATAAATAATTTAATTAAAAATAAGTGCACGTAAATGTATATTATATGTTATTTCTGCTTTTTTACTGTCTATTAAATTTTCATTCGCACCAAGAAAGAACGAAAAAATATATAAAATAAAATTCAGTCTATGAGGGTTTTTGTGATATTCTACATTAGGTTCATTAATCTAAAAAATTTACTTACAATTTATGTAAGAGATACTAATAAGTTTAAAATTATATTATATATATATATATATATATATATATATATATATATATAAATAATTGCACCTTTTCTAAAACATGTTTACGTCTGAATATACCAACGTGTTACACAACGACGCTACCTATTGTTCGACCCACAATACTACTTTTATCTTATCCAGGAGGAGATCTACATATTTATTGTGCCATTAACGCACGGAACATGCCATTGAATTTTAAATCATTTAAATTAGCTTCTGCAGGCTATTTGTTTTTTAATAACCTATTAAATTGAATTACTGTCTCTCCTACGAGAAGCAGATTAAATTCCTGCCGTTGATAAGAGGGACACTTACGTGCAACCATGTAATTTATATAGCCGTATTGTTACAATGATATCGCGGAATGTATTATTTCGAATTAATTTATACTTTAAATAATATAATAAAGTATTTTTGATATATTAGAGTGCAACGTGAAGTAAACTAGGGTTAAATAAATATTGTAAATAGCTACGTGTCAGGCAATCTAGCCATATATCTTAATTCACTACGTTACGTGATAGCATTGTTTGAAAAAGTTAAAATTTTATAACAGTAACCCATTATTAGCAACCACTAAATAATAATGAGTTGCAAACTCGAGACAAGTTTATGAGATTATATAAAATGGATAATTATAAATGCATTGTTTTATCAGTTCGTGTATGCACGTCCAAACCTAGCAATTTTTAAACAGAATTTAATATTTCTTGTTAATCATACAAAAATCCACCGAATACAGGTCCGGCTTCTTAAAAGTCTGTAAACTAGACCAAGTCTATCAATCCATCTCTTATTAAACATATTGTTGAGCCATTTAGTTACATTTCCTCCAATATGGGATGTACCATCGTAATCTGGTAACATTTCTTAAACCAAGTAATACTTCGACGAATAAATTGTTTTCCGAATTAAAAAAACTGAGATGTATAACTCCCAATAGTAGTAGTAGTGGTAATGTCTCAATAAAACACCACATGATTTTAAATGGCCAAATATGAGATTCTTGCAAATGAACAGTTTATATTTCCAGGACTTATCGTGAACAGCATTCTGTGGAATCCTGTAAACAATGCGCGCGTGTAATTCAAACTTTTCATTTTCTTTCATTATGCTCCAGTTAAGAATCATCTTGTTAATATGATCATCATCAATCAACCAATTTCGTCCACTGCTGGACATAGGTCTCCCGTAATTTTATCGATTTTTGCCGATCTTGTGCTGCTTCTATCCAGTTGGTTTTAATCCTTTTGATGTCGTCAGCCCTTATAGTTAGCGGGCTTCACTTCAGTCTCCACTGAAGTATTTTCTTTGTCCAACGGTTGTCCGAAAGTCGTCGTGCCCAGTGCCATTTTCAAGTTGCTGTACGGGTAACCGCAGGCGCTTTCGTTTAGCATGGTTTATCATTGCTATTCGCCCCCGTGGCGTGCAGTATTGCTCAGGTCTTGCAGTCGTGCGCTGCCGGTTGTAAGGGCCGATGTAGAATTATGCGCATCGGAAGCGGCAAGAAGAAACAATAAGCCCGTACCAGTCCAGAGTGATAAACGAAAGGAACTTATAACTGTAGCTCCGGTCATCCCCTTTATTCTGTTTGATCTGGGCTATCAACTTAAAATGAACATCTACCATCCTTAGTAGGTTTGGATATTTAGTTGCAAATTTAAATTACGGCAGATCGGCGATGAACTTAGAAGTATAATTAAAACAATAATAGTGCCTTATAATTAAAATAAAGTAGTTTATTTCAAATTTAAATCAATAAAACAAATGGTATTGAATAGTAATATTATTATATCAGAGGTATTAAAAAAAATTGCTACACGGCATTTCTGAGACCTGGCAACAACCTACTGCAACAAAGCGCATCAAATTGTCCACATTGTGTTTATGCAACTTCTACGTCCGTACGTCCGCTTATATACTGTCCTTCGTTTCAGATGGCGTTTAAGCTCGGCAATATATATATATATATATATGCACAGTGGCCTGCAGTTATTAAACAAGAAAATAAGGAATAACGAGTTCAAACTATATACTTATATATTTTTATAAATGCAACATTACAATACAATTTGAATTACATTTACATTTCTATTTAATTGAAAAGCAATGTTGGTTCAAAAGGTCCCTGTTTCAGTTTTTTTGTAATTCACTCTTCCCCATCTTTGGCTAAAATAAAATATAATAATAAAATCATAATTAAATAAGTAACATTCGTAATAATTACATTTCGAATCCTTATTTCCTCCACGCTTTCCATTCTTCTTTTCTCCACCTTTTCCTTTACCTTTACCATTTTCATTATCCTTGCCTTTTCCCTTACCTTTTCCTTTACCTTTACCCTTGCCTTTTCCTTTGCCCTTACCATTATCGTTATCGTCGCCCTTGCCTTCGTGCACTTCCGTTTGTGTCGGTGTTGAGGGCGTAGTAACATCTTTGGAGGTATTATCTACACTCGTGGATTCTTCAGCAGCCGCATAACTGATGTTGCACTAGACATGATTAATTGTTATTAATAATAATGGATACTCAGGATAGTACTGAACAAGACTATTTAAAGAGTAGTAGTAATGTATTCTTGTGCGGCTACCCTTCAAGCTGAACTTAGCGAAGCACTAATAATAGCTGATAATAAGAACATTCAAACAAATATGTATATAATAAATATATGTATATAAGAAACTTACCAGTACTGCAAATAACACGAAAATAGCAAAAACGATTGTAGCACACCTCATGTTTCCAAATTGAAATACAAGATACTTGATTTGAATGATATTGTTTGTGGAAAATGTGCGCATTTATATACTCAAAAATGTAATGCATCATTAAGTTGTGAATTGCTGCTCCAAATCATAATTCAAATACTTTGTAATATTCTATTATGTTGAAAAGGCTTCATTAATTTAAATATTGCTATTATACCATCTAAATTGTGTTATATAACCAATTACAGGCAAAAAAGACGATTTATTTTATATGATTATTTTCAAGTTTAAATTACTTTACTTTAATGCCACCCTAATTCAAGCTGTGCACTTATTCATCTATTGCTTCCCCCAATCCTCTACTTTCCACGTATCCCACAATATCTTCACTATTTTATCCACCCTCTACTACTTCTTGTCACATTAATAGGGAGATCAGCCTCTACTCATAGTGCGTGACGCTAACACAACGAGTTCCTTAAAGGAACAAAAATTTAAGATCAATGACTGTGCTAAACGAATAAGAACATGGAACGTCAAAGTTTATTCAAAGCTGACTACGTAATGTAATATCAGAAATGCGGCGGTTGAACATAGAGATGTATGAGTGACGTACAATGGCAAGATAAAGGAGTATGCTTCATTAATGATTAACACATGTACTTTACTCAGGAGCTACAGATGTACAATACTAATTTGGAGTGGTCATAATAAACAAAAATTAATGAATATCAAACGTATCGAGGTAAAAGTAGATAATGTAAAGATCCAACTCAAATCCCATATAGGCAAAGTAAACATCTTCCAAGTGTATGTAACACAGCGGGTAAGATTAAACAAGATATGGGAAAGTTTTTAACCAACTAGATGACATTGTGAAAATAGTTAAGAACTCGAATACACCATTATTCTGGGAGATTATAACGCTAATGTAGGAAGCGGAGAGGAAGAGAAATGTGTAAGCGCATATTCACTAGGGGAAAGACATGACAGAAAATCTGGTCATCACCGAGCCATTCACGAGATTTTTTTTTTCTACGGAGAGTACAGCCTCCCCCCCTAGGCTGCATGTACTGCGGCCCTTCACGAATCTATTGTGCCTCATACAACATACATGATATGTTAGCCGGATCAACTCTTTGTAGAAACGTGTCCCGACTAGCGGTGGATTCGAACCACTAACATTTCGTACGCAATGGCTTCAGACCGTCGACTTAGACCACTGCGCCTCTATTCACGAGATACAACTGTTCGAAAACAAATAGATAATATCTTGATAAACAAAAGGTATAAGAATTCGATGATTTCGGTTTAAGCATACCCAACAATTAAAAAGCACACCACGGTCTGATAAAAAAAACGGTGGATCATTGACGAAATCCTGATACTAATTGAAACTAGAAGACAATATAAAAAACGGGACATGGAGAACATGAAATCAGACAACAATTTAGACAGAAGAAAGGCACAACATACTTGAGCTTTCTCAAGTGTTATTAAAAAAAAAGACCTTTATTTGGCATATCAGACCAACCCTTCCCTTTACAAATTCCAGCCGCAAAAAAAACAATACTTTCACAGAAAGAACTAAAAATAAAAAAAGAATACAAATTAACATTTTTTACCCACTAAGATAAACTATACCCCCTCTGCCCTCGCCGATTTCCTTTCCCACGTCAGCCTCCTGCATATTTCCACGCCTTTCCCATCCTCTCCTAACTATTCGTTCAGCTTTCTGCACTCGCCCACCTACTCTGCTTTCACACCCTCACATTCTTTGCTAAGGTGCCACCACGTGTCACTCCCCTTCCTACACAGCGCACACACGGTGTACCCCAGCCCCATCCACACTTTTCTTCCTCATTCTTCTGACCCACACCTCGCTCTTGCCATGCATACTTTGTCCTCTCTGCTCCACTCTCCCCTGACTAAGTAGCTCGGGAATTTCCCCTGCACATGCCACTCTACATAGCCAGGGTTGTATGAGCTCTCAGCCATTCTCACTTGCATTTCTTGCCACTCAATATCCCTCAGTCTCTCCCTTATCTCAGTTCCTAGGCTACCCCTTTCTCTCAGCTTCTCCTCTACCCACACCTCAGACATACCCACTCTTTCATACATCCTTTCTCTATCTTTCCTCCATCTACTCTCTGTTCTACACTTACACCTCATCCATACCTCCCGTACCAGTCTTTCCTCAAACTTCACAACCCTCACACAGGACTTCCACCACATACTCATACGACTTGTCTCCTGCAACAGCACTGCCCTCGGTGTCGACTTTTCGAGCCCTAGCAGATTCTTCAGAAACCAACCTTGCTCCCTTTCTAATACCTCCCATTCACGCAATCCCCACACTTCCACTCCATACAACAATATAGGTTTTACACACGCATCCCAGATCTTGCACGCCATTACGAGGTTACCACCCCACAAACTCCCCCATTTCCTGCACGCAATCCCCCAAGCCATTCTTGGTTTCGCCTGCATACACTCCACATGCATCCTAAGCCCTCCTCCACAGTCAAACCAAAAGCCCAAATATTTAAAGCCATTCACTCTCTCAATCAGCCTTTCCTTCCATTTAAGCCCTTCGCCCTTACCCCTCCTGTCCCTATTCCTAAACAACATCCATTTGGTCTTTTCCACATTCACCACTAGCTCCCTCTTATCCAAGTACCTACCCATTCTATCCAACATCTCTTGCATCTCTTCCACTCTCTTAGCCACCAGCACCACGTCATCTGCATACGCCAACATCCACACCTTGGAACTATCCACCACGACCTCTCCTGCCTGTCCTCTCCTCAGCACCTCTTCCAACTCGCTCGTGTACAGATTAAACAGGAGGGGACTCAGCGGGCAACCCTACCTTACTCCCACATTCACACTAAATTTCTCAGATATTTCTCCATTCACTCTTCCTTTCACCCATGTCTCTTTATACATCCTTATCACCCACTCCACTCTTTCCTCTTCCATACCCAATCTATCCATACATTCCACCAGTTTCCCCCTAGGAACTGAGTCATACGCCGTTTTTAAATCCACAAACATCGCATACACGTGTTATTAGATGCAAGCATTAAAACACAGATACATTGCATTGAACCTATATAAAATGGTTAATGGCGCACCCTGTAAAACATATATAATGTTGATTACGCATAGGAAATCTGCCTACGAGGAAGCAACCTTAGTGCAGAGGATAGGAGATTGGAAGCAGAGTTTCATCCATCCAATTTTTTTGACAAACCTAGGGTGATCGCATCATGAGACAAGAAATACTTAACTGCGTCAGCATTCAACTTGGGTGAATATCCTGAACAGAACCATAGATACGATAGAAATTGTAGTAGCATGGAGGACGATAATGGTTAAGTCACTCTACAAAGGTAAAAGTGATCCGAGAGAACCGGACTTATATAGAGGAATTGCTCTAGCATCAACCCAATTAAAGGTACTAACCATGAACTCAGAGCAAGGAGTACATTGAGCACCATTTCTTCCCTATTTCTTGCTTTTGTACAGGACCCACCATATTTCACCAACATGGAAGAAACAAAATGCTTAAAGCACGCAGATAATATTGTCGTTTAGTCTAAAAACGAACAGTAACTCTAGCTAAGTCAAACACAGCTCTACTTGTGGTGTTGGGAAAATAAACTTCCTTGTCCATCTACAAACCATATTAACATTAACCAGATTTATAGGGGTAAAAAGTAGAACTATGGCAAGAGTATTAAGGTATCTGAAATGTATGAAATTAAGTTTAAATGCAATGATTAAACTCTATAACATAAAGATCTGGACAGCAGTAACATATGGCCTCAAAACGCTAAGCTCTGCATTTGAATTTATCTAGCTTTTTCCATTTTTTTGAGCCGAAATAAAGAATATTATTATAAAAAGGTTGAGGAATTCAGTGGCATTGGAAGGAGAACGTAGAATGGGCTGATAAAGATCAACAAACGGAAAATCATAAAAAGATTAAGAGGAAGTCAGATCTAATAAACAGCTATTTGATGATAATAGGAATGAAATAGTCATATAACAGGCCATAAAACGAGTAATAATAACATCTAATGAGGTGCCTACTATGATCAAAAGACGCAATGTACCAGATGAGATACCAGTAAATATTCTCAAATTAATTGAAGGTGACAGAATCAGCGTCCTGGCAAATCTGTATAATACTAGGTGTAATACTGGAATTACACAACAAGAGTGGCTAATTTCAACGTTTACCAAAGAAGGTCAACGTAAGAGAGGCCTTAGACTTCTGAACAATTAGTCTGATGAGCCATACCCTAAAAGTTTTCCTGAAAGTTGTTCATGTACGTCTATATAAGTCTATGGCGGATATCAGTGAGACAAAGTTTGGTTTTGGTAATAATTTAGCAAAAAGAAACACATTATTAGGAATAAACATGTTAATCCAATGGAAGCTTAGATATGAATGTAGACCTATACATCAGCTTTATTGACCATGAGAAGCCTTTGATAACGTTAAACATGAACGACTGATGAAAGTCGTATAACAAAAGGTCCTTGATTACAATGACATACGAATAATAAATACATTGTATTGGAACCAAGAGATCTAGTCTGTAAGATCAGATCGTTCTAGTAAAGGATCAGACCAGTCTGTTACCCATGGCAACCAAATAAATTGTTCTGCGAACACTATTGTAATACTGATAGGGAAATATATACGATTATAACATATTTTACTATCTAAACATCACTTTTGACAAACTTGTGACATTTGACCTGAAGCAGTATTACACTAGCGTTCTTGAAGAGATAGGTAGCTGACCGTTCTGATCTTTTATAAGACCGATTTGAACTTAAAGAATAGACCCCCAGGATTCAGTAATAAGCGTACAGGGATATGATTCTCAGAAACTAGAAAATAGAGTTCGAGAAGGCTGCATACAGTCGCCAATGCTATTCAATATTTATTCAGAATGCATATTCGATGAAGCCACCAACGATGATTCAGGAGGAGTGGTAATAAATGGAATAACGGTCAACAATATTCGATATTCACGCGATCCCGCGATAATAGCAACCGCTATCAAAGAACAAAAATTGATGCAAGACACTATATACTATAAGTCAGTCTTATGAAATAAAAATGAATTTCAGAAAGAGTAAATGAATTATCTTCAAAAAGAATAATGACAATACCATTCCAGCCGTATTTGTAAATATCACTATAATAGAGACTACGGAGCTACCAAAACTTAGGTACACGAATCGATGACAACCAAGATGAAACCTGGAAAGTGAATAAACGCATGAAAATAACAAGGGCAAGGTTAATCAAAATGAAAAAAGTATTCATAAATGGAAACCTCAACCTAAACTACAGATACGAATAATGCGTTGTTACGTCTTTCCTATTCTATTGTATGGCATGGAAGCATGGATTACATAAATGCAACATCAATAAGTTAAGTCGTTTAATACATCCACGTATCGTAGCTTACTCAAGATACCCTGGACGGGCCTTGCTTAAAGATAAACAACTACCTGTGGCAATCAAAAACGGAAGCTCGAATACTTTACAGGAAGGGCAAGTGACAGATGGAACATCTGCTACGACTATCGCGGTTAAGGGGGTTTAGACTCTAAGAAATTAAGGTATGCGTCTTTATTTTAGTTTATTTTAGTATGAAAGTATCTGCCCGGAACATGTTACTTAAAACTACCTTACAACTAGTCTTACCCACGCATCGTCGTGCTCGAGTTACTCTACCACGCAGACCAAGATGTAAGAGGGAGAGTTCATGGGTATTATTTATTCGTAAATCGATCATGGTATTCCCATTTGGGTGAGAGGGAACGCAGTTGTTTAAACATATAAAACTTATATAAAGAAAAGCGGACAATTAATTACGTTGTCACTAGACCGTAGCGACAAATATTATACATTCCGCAGGCAAATAATAATAAAATGAATGCTTCGACCAGTAGTCAGTTGTACTTTGAATAAACCGTGGACAAAAGTAAAACATAATGCAACTTTACCTGTCAATGACATATATAAAGTAACATATCTAGAAAACTTGCTGCAAATGGTACTCGCGAGTACTGACATTGAATTGCATTTTATGAAAATACTGTAATGTAGAATTCACGTCGCTACAAATCGGGGCATAGTTTGATTGGTCTGAGCTGAGCTATCAACTTTAAACTAATAACCATCTGCCATCCTAGGTGGATTTGGATATTTAGCTGAAAATTTCAATTACGGCAGATCGGGCTATGAGGTGTTGATGTGAAATGATGGAAGGACCACCGCTGTCACCAAAATTATGTGTAACGATGGAAGGACCCTGCTTATGACGCCAATACTGAGGTATAGTTGCCGAATCGATTCCGCCAATGCTGAGTGGATCCACCGCTGGATGCCAACTGTTTAACTTTTGGAACGTACTTACTGGAAGCGTAGCTGCCACCACCTGAATGACTGTCGACTAAAACTAGTGCTGTGTTATTGAAAGTTGTGGATCTTGTTTGGGTGAAGACTATGATGTGTGTGTTCTTGGTCGCTCCGCGATTGTCTCGTCTGTGGGTACTCTTGCCACTGTTCGTCCTCGTCCGTGTCTGCACGCCTTATTATTTATATAAAGTAGTTTATTACAAATTCAAATCAATAAAATGGATAGTATTTATTTGTATATGTGAACTAGTGTATTTTATATATATATATATATATATATATATATATATATATAGTGTATATATTATTGCACACGGAATTTCAGAGATCCGGCTGCAACAAAACGCACCACAGTGTCCACATTGTGTTTAGGAATCCTTTTGTATACTGTCCTTGATTTTAGATAGGATTTAAACTTGACAATGAAAAACACGGGAAATACATAGTGACATAGCTATTAAATAAGAAAATAAATCATAATGAGTTCAAACTATATAATTATATATTTTTATAAATGTCAAACATTACAATACAACTTGAATTATATATAGTTATAGTTATATTTAATGAAAAGAAATATTGGTTCAAAATGTTTCAGTTTCAGATTTTTAGAATTCACTCTTCACCTTCTTTAGCTGAAATAAAATAAAGTAATAAAAACCCAATTAAATAAATAACATGCATAATAATTACATTTCGAATCCTTATTTCCTCCACCCTTTCCATGTTTCTTTTCTCCGCCTTTTCCTTTTCCTTTTCCTTTACCATTTTCATTATCTTTGCCTTTTCCCTTACCTTTGCCTTTACCTTTACCCTTGCCTTTTCCTTTGCCCTTACCATTATCGTCGCCTTTGCCTTCATGCACTTCCGTTTGTGTTGGTGTTAAGGGCGTAGTAACATCTTTGTCGGCATTATCTACACTCGTTGATTCTTCAGCAGCCGCATAACTGATGTTACACTAGATATGATCAAATTGTTAATATTAATAATAGATAATCAAGAAAGTATTGAACAAAACCATATAAGAGTTCTTATGCGCGAAGGACAACACAATGGTGTAGATTTTTTTTTAAATACTATATTAATCATTACACAAACAAAACGTACTAGCAATAAGAATATTAGAGCCTGTCTTCATCGATAAATCAATACTTATAAAGCTAATCGTAAAAGAAATATATGTGTGGGCATTACTATGAGGCATTACTATGAGTAGAATTTAAATTATTATATATACCATTTTGTAGCATTTTGTTTTAAGTATCAAGAAGAACATACAGAGGAATAATAATTATTATTAGTAATGAATTGAACATATTATACATAATTTATTTGAAACAAAATAATTTTTACTTTATAATAGGAAGTACGGATACAGATTGTATCGTACCAACCATATTTTTAAATAAGGTGTCCCAACAGTGCACGATACATATTTAGTGCCATTTTTTTCTGTTCGGATTATTAAAAATGGAGCTCTACACAATTAAACAATGCGTTATAATTGTGAAAATCCATTACATACATGAGGAAACGCTGAGATCGCTCGCAAATAACGCGTCATTTTCGGTCTTGGAAATGCACCTGTTTCAAGACTCACAAGAGTGATCATAAAATTTGAAGAAACTGGGTCGATTATCGACAGTAAGTGTCCTTTGCGTCGTCATACCGGACGGTCTCTCGAAAACATTGCTGCTGTAAACGAGAGTGTCGTCGAAAACCAGAGAACATCAAATCAAAATAGTTCACAACAACTTCAAATTTTGACGAAAGACCTCCATCTACACCCGTACTAGATTCAGCTCATGAGGGAGCTCAAACCAGCAGACCATGCAATCCAT
Organism: Lordithon lunulatus; assembly: GCA_963942505.1. Lineage (NCBI taxonomy): Eukaryota > Metazoa > Arthropoda > Insecta > Coleoptera > Staphylinidae > Lordithon > Lordithon lunulatus. Next base: position 16,654,954 of record OZ012671.1, on the reverse strand, counting down.
GTATTGGAACAACGATTTTCAGGACGAATCCTCTCCCGAAATGATGGTGTCAACTGGCGACCAAGATCTTGCGATGTAACGCCGTGCAATTTCTCTCTTTGGGGTTTTGTGAAATCTCAGGTCTATGCGAATAAACCACAAACAAGTCCTGAGCTCAAGGCCGAGATCTAACGCGTTATCGGTGAGATAGTCACATCTTTGTCAATATGTCATCGAAAATTTGATGAAAAGGGCAAGGGTATATGTTCAAAGCTACGGGGGGCATTTGCCGGATAATCCATACACAATTGGAACATGTGTACTTTACAATGCAATAAAAATATCACCACTCGCTCAAAAAATATGCGTTCTATTTTTAAAATATATCGTTGGGTCACTATTATGTGTTATGGAAATCCTCTTTATTAGGACCTCCAATCATTTTAAGACTATCTCTGGCAAAGGCCTGTACGTGTGTAAGAAGTTTTCTTGCCACGTTTATAAAAAGCTACATGTTTTAAATCTAAATTTTGCTTATGGCTATTATTTCACATAACTTAGTTTCGCTTAAATTTTTGTGAAATGTGCACAAGTGGAATTTTCGATTGGAATCAAAATAGAAGACGTAATACTGTGCAAAATGCTTATTACATTACGAGAATTTTTTATACGTGTTGTAATTTTTCAAAATAGTACATTGGATTTAGGTGTGTGATTTTTGAAAAAATATCGAGTATAGTTATGCTACAGTAGAAATAAATTATTTCGAATTAATATTAGAAACGTATGCAGATTTACATTACAATTGCATACAAATTATGAACAATTTTATATACTAAAGTATTTTTAAAAAATCTAATGAATATGATAATATTTCATGATTTTTATATATTTTGTATAGTCATACAAATAATGTACGTTAATAAATATATAAATAATAAACTTACCAGTACTGCAAATAGCACAAAAATAGCAAAAACGATTGTAGCACACCTCATGTTACCAAATTGAAATACAAGCTATGTGATTTGAATGATATTTTTTGTGGGAAATGTGTGCCTTTATATACCGAAACGTGTAATGGATCATTAAGTTGTAAATTGCTGCTCCAAATCGCAATTGAAATACATTGTAATATTATATTATTTTCAAACGGCTTCATTAATTTAAATAATGCTCTTATACTAACTAAATTGCGTAATATCACCAATTATAGGCAAGTAAAGCTAATATTTCGTCTTGAATCGTATGTTTAAACTTTTTTCCAAAACTCCGCACCGCGTTATCAAGCAAATGTCTAAAACATTATGTTCTAACTCAGAATATGTAAAACAACAGTATTGTTTTAAAGTATAATTATAATTTTCTTCATGAAATAAATGCAATAAACCGAATCTCAATAGAGGTACCATCAAAGTAATGCCAAATGTTCACATTTTATAAAGTCTATGAAGATTTGATGGTTTTTGCTTAAATAAAGTAAGATGCATCCAATATATGAGCTTGAGAGAATGAAAGTGGCGTAAGTCACATTTGAATTGTTGAGAAAATGAGAAGATTTTGCGTTTTGTATTTATGTGAATTGATGTACGCAGTTACATTTTTATTTTTGAATAAATTGACTTCAAGTCTGAAACTGCGCACGTCGATTTACATAAATACTAAACGCATAAAACTCCTTTTCTTAATAATTAAAATGTGACTTACGCTATCTTTATTCTCACAGGCTCATATATTGGATGCATCTTACTTTATTTAAGCAAAAACCATCAAATCTTCATAGACTTCATAAAATGTGAAAATTTGGCATTACTTTGATGGTACCTCTATTGAGATTCGGCTTATTGCATTTATTTCATGAAGAAAATTATAATTATACTTTACTTTATACTGTTGTTTTACATATTCTGAGTTAGAACATAATTCTCACAGGCTCATATGATGAAACATATGATGCGAATAATAAACACATAACAAGATTTATTTATTTAAAGAGTGATTTAGTTATTTCCAATTTTTTATTTACATTACTTTGGTGCCTCCCCAAGTCAAGCCGTGCACTCATACATGATGCTCACCATTCGGCTGCTTTCCACATATCCCACAATATCTTCACTGTTTTGTAATGCACCCTCTACTTTCTTGTCATTTTGATAGCAAAAGATAAAATTCTGCACATTTTTGTTTTGAGGTCACCAACTTCTGGGACTGAATAGATTATACGTGTATATCATTGCCATAATTGCTAGTTGCAATTGAATATGTCGCAGGTCCTGAGCACGACATTAAACTGCATCCACCGAGTATCTGCCGGGATAAGCAAACACGTCTTGCTGACCAACAGTATCGGACGGAATAGCCAGCAAGAGCAAGGACATCGCGTGTCCTCATTAATCAATAATTGGTCAGCGGTAGAAGAATGCAGAAAGCCTTGGAAAATTCAAGATCCACCGGTATATCCCCAAGAATAGAAATCATCATGATCTCATTTAATTCTATGACGTGGGACTACAATGACGCCAATACAACGAGTTCCTTAATCGGAAAAAGTAATTTAAGACCAATGACTGTTCTAAACGAATAAGAATATGGAACACACAACAAACAAAATTCCAAGCAGGAAAACCATATAATGTAATAGAGGAAATGCGGGGGTTGTACATATGTATCGTGGGAATTAGTGTCGTACAATGGCAAGATCACGACATTCTTTGTGATCTTGCCTCCCATCAATGATTACCATATGTACTACTCCGGAGCTACAGATGCACACCGCAGATATGGAGTGGCTATCATTATATCAAAGAATATTAAACGTACCGTGGTAATTCTAGAGAATGTAATGAAACAGCTCAGATCCTCTATAGGCAAAATGAACATCAACCAAGTGTATGTACCAACAGCGGATAAGAGTAACGAATTTATAGCGACATTCTATAACTAGACAGCACTATGAAAATTGTTAAGAACAATGATCATTCCAGGAAATTTAAACACTAAATTGGGAAACGGAGTGGTAGAGGAATATGTAGTCCCATATGCACTTGGGGAAAGAAATGAGAGAGAACTCATTTAATGTGCCCAAACCAGATGAATGGTAACTACATGGTTTAAACTACCTAAGAGAAAGTTGCATCACTAAGCCGTTCATGAGATGGAACTGTTCGCAACCACATACACTCTAATTTGGTCAACCAAGGTATGAATATTCCTTCGGGATATCCAGGAACAAATGCGGGAACCGACCAAGTCGATTTGATAGTCTAGCTAGAAAAGTATCAAAACCGTAAATTAAACACAAGGATGTCCCGGCTATAAGATACTCGAACGCTTTATAAACCCGACATAGACTATCAAGGAAGCCTAATGGATAGAAGAAAGGAGCAGTCAAAATGCAGACCACGGCCTGCTAAGGAGCAGTGGATGACTAAGGGAATCATAGCACTAATGGAAACTAGAAGACAATATAAAGAACGTGACACGAAGAAGTATAAAACAAACAAATCAGACAAAAAATAGAGAGGCAAAAGAAATACACTTGAGAAAGAAATATGAAGAAATAGAAGTGTTAGAAAACAGATACTATGCGTGTAACCAACATAAAAAGCTTAAGGAATTCACTGGCATTGGTAGGATGGGCAGATAAGCGACAATAACGGAAACATCATAATGTATCTTCATAAGAAAATCGAGAGATGGGAAGAATATACACAATAGCTATTTTATGATAATAGAAAAGAAATAGTCATACAAGAGACAATAAACGGACGCATACTAACTATATACATACTAGTAACAATGGTTTTACTGTTCCTTAAGTTCCTTCAGACTGTGACTGGAGTATACCCAGGCACCTCCAGTAACAACGCGCTTGCACCTCTTGCAAGACCAGATGCCGACCACGCTACGTTTCGTGGCATTCTTTCCACAGAAACTGCAAGAGTACTGGCTGTGGTGATTTCCATTTTCGTGACCATCTTACGCTGGGACGCACTATAACGGGTACAATACTTGCAGGTGATTTCAACCTTCTTGGTGTGGTTGGCCATTTATTTAAGTTTATCGTGTCAAAAACATAGCCGATGAGGTAAAATATGCGATTGAGAACTCAAAAGATGCCTAGATGTGATACCTGTAGATCAGCGTCCTCGTAAATCTGTATAATACCATCGATAATATTGGAATCTTACAATAAAAGTGGCTAGAATCGATGTTCCTATACTAAGAAACCCACTACAATAGTGGGCTCAGACTTCAGAACAATTAGTCTGATGAGCCATACCGTAAAAGCTTTCCTGAAAGTTGTTCATGTATGTATCTTCAAGAATCTGGAGGCCGATATCAACGAGACGTCGTTTGGTTCCCGTAATAGCTTAGGAAGAAGAGAGGCATTATTTACGTTATAATCCAAAGACGCTTCCATATAAATCGCATGGCTTTATCGACTATGAGAAGCGTATGGCGACGCAGAATATCGTGGTTTAAGAACTCCTGGTATGGAAAATCTACGGAACTCTTTAAAGCTGCGACCTCGAATATCAGAATTCAAGTCGACCGGAGACCGCACTTAAAGTTCAAGTTTAAAATGTTTCACCTCTCTAACACTATAAGACATAGTCATACAGGCGCTAGTTTGATATTTACTTGAAGTAAGCCATGTGCACTCATACAAATTCCTTTTCTCAATTTCTTAAATGTTCCACCTCTCCATTTAGAGAATTATGTTTCAACATAATAGAATATTACAATGTATTTCAATTATGATTTGCAGCCATAATTTACAGCTTAATGATCCATTTCATTTTTGGATATATAATGGTGCACATTTTCCACAAAAATATCATACAATTTGGAAACATGAGGTGTGCTACAATAGTTTTTGCTATTTTCGTGTTATTTTCAGTATTGGTGAGTTTCTTATTTATATCTTTATTAATATAACGTCTTTGAATGACTTTACAACGTACCCATCATGAAATTGTTTTTAAATAAATATTAACTGAATTAACGTTCAATTTATTTGTATTATTATAAAATTATAATATTAATTCTATTTTTCGCTGAGAAAGAATGTTTAAGAACGTTTATGACATTTTGTACAAAATTCTTAATTATTTCGTACATTTTATTTAAATGAAAAAAAATATGATTGAACTGAAATAACACAAATATGCAATAGACAACGGACGGACAGACATTTCGTGTATTTTATTTAAATGAAAAAAATGGTATTTTTTACTGAACTGAAATGTCACAAATATGCCACAGATAACGGACGGACAGACCTTTTCCAGAGATAGTCAGTCTTAAAATTATCTGGGGACATAATAAAGAGGATTTACAAAACAAATAGAAGCAAATTGTTTCTTTGTTCTTTATCCGTACTTAATAATAATAACTTTATTCTCAAACAATTTACAGATTACTGTTATTAAAGAAAAAAATATAATATATATATATATATATATATATATATATATATATATATATATATATATATATATATATATATAGGATTATTAAAAGGAGAAAATTATAGTCCTGGAGTAACAGGATTCTAATTTCCATTTTGCTTTGTATTATAAAATTATGTATTTTCATATAAATTATGTTCAATCTAATACCAACATTATTATTCTCTGTTTCTTCTCCTTGACACTTCATAGAAAATAGTATAGTTGTTTCAATACTACTCATAATAATGCCCACATATATATTTCCTTTACGTAAGCTTTCTAAGAGTCGATTTATGCAGTATTGGCGAATAAAATATAATATAAAGCTAAAATATTTAAAATTCTATACCATAATGTTGTTGAGCAATTTGGCAACTAGAACATAATTCTAGTACTCTTTACATGGATTTGATCAGTACTTTCCCGATTATCTATTATTAATATTGGCAATTGATTATATCTAGTGTAACATCAGTTATGCGGCTGCTGAAGAATCAACGAATGTAGATAATGTCTCCAAAGATGTTACTACGCCCTCAACATCAACACAAACGGAAGTAAATGAAGGCAAAGCCGACGATAACGATAATGGCAAGGGCAAAGGAAAAGGCAAGGGTAAAGGAAAAGGCAAGGGTAAGGGAAAAGGCAAAGATAATGAAAATGGTAAAGGAAAAGGCAAAGGCAGCGAAAAGAAGAATGGAAAGCGTGGAGGAAATAAGGAATCGAAATGTAATTATTATACATGTTATTTATTTAATTACGTTTTTATTATTTTATTTTATTTTAGCTAAAGAAGGGGAGGAGTGAATTATAAAAAACTGGATCTAGAATATTTTGAACTAATTGTTTTTCAATTAAATATAAATGTAAATATAATTCAACTTATATTGTAATGTTTATGTTTATGCATTTATAAAAATATATAATTAGATAGTTTGAACTCATTAATATTTATTTTATTTCTATTATTACTTATGCCTTACGTCAACTTGTGACATTTGTTGTAAGGCAGTATCACCATTGATAATCATCATGACGATTAATCAATGGTATACCAACCAGACTATGCCCGTTCACTATTTCAAATGACTTGAACTCTATACTACATTTTTATCCATTACTTTTTATAATTCAATTAATTTCATTTATTAATTTACGTTTGATTCATTCAAAATATGTGACAAACATTGTTGCACTACATTATTTCTCACAATTTTTTTATGAATCAGACGTAAATTAATAAATGTAATTAATTGAATTATCGAAAGTAATGGATACAAATGTAGTGTAGAATTCAAGTCACTTGAAATAGTGGACGGGCATGGTCTGGTTGGTAGGGGCACCCGCCCACACCACCTTCGCTCGCATAGTTTTCTCAATGGATACAGACGTTTTTATATTGTTTAAACCATTTCAAGGAGGAGTGTTATCCAATTGGCACTACCAACGCTGAAACAGTTGTTTATTTGGTTGCCATGGGTAACAGACCCATCTTTTACCAGACCGCTCTGCACTCACAGAATAGACCCCACTCCAATCTCTGATATTTTTGAGCCACAAATATTTCCTTTCCTTTCTTTTTCCTTCTATAATGAGCTTCAGAAATTGATAATTGGTATTTATAATTATATGGCCCAGGTAAGCTGTTTTTCTTCGGTTCATAGTTTTAGCTTTAAGAATCCAGGTCTGCACGCCATAAAGTAACACAGAGTATACGTAGCACAAAGCGATAACGTAGGCGCAATTTGAGTCTTTGATTAGTCAACAGAGTTCTCATATTTGTAAATACTGTATAGCGGATTCAAACCTGCTTCGTATCTCCGTATATGGATCTTCGGTTATCCAGCTGCCGAGGTACTTAAATTTAGAAACCTGGTGGATCTATTGGTCTTTGACTAAAATGGTTAGATGCCCAGTCATTGCCCTACTAATGTTCATGATTTTTGTTTTTTCCAAGTTAATTTCTAAACGAAATCCCCTACCCTCAGGGTATATTTTACTAATAAGGCGTTCCAATTCTTCTTGGCTTTCAGCAATAATAATTGCGTCAAGAGCGTAGCGAAGGTTACTAACCGGGTGGCCATTGATTTTATACCTTCGTTTGTGTCTTTTAGTACGCGATCAAAAATAGCCTCTGAGTATAAGTTAAAGAAGAGAGGTGACAAAACACAGCCTTCTCTTACACTGAAATCCTTGCGTAATTAATATCTCACTTCCATCGCTGCTTTGTGATTTATATAAAGGTTCTTTATGCAAAGAAGAATGTATGTCATTCAATATTTGTTCCTATTAAAGCCGTATTAATACTAAACGATTGACATAATCGAATAATTTTTAGTAGTCTATGAATCATAGACATACATCTTTTCCCTTGTCTCGACATTTTTGAAGGAAGACACTCAGGCTAAATAGTGTAGGAAATCTTGTAGGAAATCTCTGCCTGAATCCAAATTGGATAGGGTAGATCTCCTTTTCTCCATTATACACTCTGCCATAAATTATCTTTATGAAGAGCTTTAGGACTTAGCTCGTCATTATGAACTGATGCAGAGTTCGGTATATATTTTTTAGGCATGGGTACATAGACTGAGTGTAACCAGTCTTCCGGTATTTGACCGATTAATATATTTTATTGAATAGCTGAACTAAAACATCAATACTTTTATCATCTAGAAGTTTCATTGACTATATAGATGGTATCTAGGGCCTGCCTTCTTGGTTTGCTTATTTTGTTACATATGTCTATTATAGACCATTGCTTATTTTCGTAAAATAGCTGTTGGGAGTAGCCGTTCCAATGATTCAGTAGCTTATTTGTTTCGACAATGCCTTTGCTATCTTTCCTGATACTGTTTAATTTGTAAGGTTTTACTGTAGTATCTTTTACAGGTTTATGGGTGGAGATAGTCATGTTATTCTATCTCTATCAGAACCAGCGGCGTAGCGAGGGGGGGCAGGGGGGTGGGGTGATAATGCTCCGGGCGCTACTCACAAAGGGGCGCCAAATGGTTATATTATATGGTTTTCGAAAGGGAAGGAGGGGGAGGGGGCACTAAAAAGGTATTGTGCCCCAGGCGCGAGTTAAGTTCGCTACGCCAATGATCGGTACATCTCTCTTCCAGGCACCGTTCTTTAGCATTGAGGAGGGAGCCGATGGGAGACTTGCAACAGTGTATTTCTGAGATCCGGCAACAACCGGCTACAACAAAACGACGCATCGGAGTTATGTTTATGCAACTTTTACGTCTTCTTGTATGCTGCCCTTGGTTTTAAATAGGATTTAAACTCAGCAATAAAAGACGTTAGAGAATAAACAGTGGCATATGCAATTGAACAATTAAATAAATAATAATGAGTTCTATATAATTATATATTTTTATAAATGCAACATTACAATACAAGTTGGATTTTAATTATATTTATATTTAATTGAAAAACATTGTTGGATCAAAATATTCCAGTTTCAGTTTTTTTCAGAATTTACTCCTCCCCTTCTTTAGCTAAAATAAAATAAAATAATAAAAACATAATTAAATAAATAACAATCATAATAATTACATTTCGAATCCTTATTTCCTCCACCCTTTCCATGTTTCTTTTCTGCGCCTTTTCCTCTTCCTTTTCCTTTACCATTTTCATTATCTTTGCCTTTTCCCTTACCTTTGCCTTTACCTTTACCCTTGCCTTTTCCTTTGCCCTTACCATTATCGTTATCGTCGCCTTTGCCTTCATGCACTTCCGTTTGTGTTGGTGTTAAGGGCGTAGTAACATCCTTGGCGGCATTATCTACATTGGTTGATTCTTCAGCAGCCGCATAACTGATGTTACACTAGATATGATCAATTGTTAATATTAATAATAGCTAAACAGGAAAGTATTAAACAAAACTATGTACAGAGTAGTAGAATCGTGTTCATATGCGACTACATTGTAAGCTGAACTTATTAAAGCACTAAGGATAACGATAGATGATAATATCATAATGAGTATAGTCCTACAAATATGTTATATACATAAGAAACTTACCAGAACTGCAAATAACACAAAAATAGCAAAAACGATAGTAGCACACCTCATGATTTCAAATTGAAATACAAGATACTTGATTGGAATGATATTTATTTGTGTGGAATATGTGCGCCTTTATATACCCAAAAATGCAATGCATCATTAAGTTGTAAATTGCTGTTCCAAATTATATTGAAATACATTGTAATATTCTATTATATTCAAATGGCTTCATTAATTTAAATATTGCTATTATACCAGCTATAGTGTGTTATGGTTTACTAAATCGCATGTCTCCAATTATGGTCACATAATATTTTATCTAGAATCTTGTGTTTAAACTTTCCTCCCGAAACCGCGCTATCTAGGAATTGTCTTAAACATTATCCTCTATATCTGAATATGTGAAACATCAGTATTGTTTCAAAGTATAATTATAATTTTCTTAATGAAATTAATGTAATAGCCATATCTTAATAGTGGCACCATCAAAGCCATTCCAAATTTTAGCCTATGATGTCATCCTCGACTAAGGATTTGATTGTTTTGGCTGAAACATGTTTAAATTTCTCGATCATGAGTAAACAAATTCATGTTTTCAATGTATGACAGAAATAATAAAAATATTTTAAAACTAAACAAGGGATTTATTTATTTAAAAGAGGGATTATTTTTTAATTGTTTTAAACTACTTTACTTCTGTGCCTCTCCAAGTCAATCACCGAATGCTCCCACCAATCCTCTGCTTTTCACATATCCCACTATATCTTCAGTCTTTTTTATCCACCTTCTATTAATTCCTTCCATTTTGACACGAAACTTCTTGATCAGTCTCAGCTATAGCTTGTTTTGAGCCCACAAAATACCGGGACTGGCTATTTTATATTTGTGTTTGTTGATAGTTGCCATAATTGCTAGTTGAAATTGAATATGTCGTAGATCCTGGGCATGACATTAAACTACTGAGTAGCTGCCGAGATAAACAGACCCCTCTTGTTCGCCAACAGCTCCGGATAGACAAGCCAGGAAGAGCAAGGCCATTCTTGTGTCGTTGGGGTGAGAAATCGCCTCAAAAGGCTCCAGGATCAACATCCAATCTCTTAAACTTGAATGACGTCTAGACAACGACAAGAAATTTTAGATCAACGACTATCCTAAACGAATAGGAACATAGAATGTCAAAGTTCATTTTAAGCAGGAAAACTACATTTTAACGGTCAAGTAGGAAACGGAGAGGTAGAGGAATGTATAGGCCCATATGCAATTTGAGATAGAATCGAGAGAGACGAAAGACTCATTGAACTTGCCCAAACCGGAAGTATGGTAATTATAAATATATGGATTAAACTACCAAAGACTAGGCTGTATACCTGGACACCGAGCCATTCGCGATATAAAATTGTTCGCTACCAAATAGACTATATATATACATCAATAAAGGATGTAGAAATTCTATTCTTTCGATAAAGACATACCTAGGTGTAGATGTGGAAACCCAGCGATGATTATATGCGCTGGGTGGGCCGACTTGAGTCAAACTAAAAAATCGAAACAAATAATGAAACTGTTAATTACATAAATAATACATAAGTATGTAGCGACAAAAAGAGTCAAGCAATATGGTTAGGACGAATATCAACTCTCCAAAATTTCGAACGAGTTATACAGGGAAGACGCACCCTACACATATGTGAATAAAATGTGGTAGATGAGATCAAGGAAGCCCTAATGAATGGAAGCAGGGAGTTATTGGAAAGCAAACCGCGGTCTGCTAAGGAACCGTGGATGACAGACCAAATTATGACACTAATGGAACTAGAAGACAGTACAAAGAGCAGTACTCGGACAAGTATCAAACAATTCCATGAATTAAAAAAACGTATATAAGCAAAAGATACACACTAGAGAAAGAAATGTTAAGAGATATAAGCATTGGACCTACATACAAAGGTTATGGAATTCACTAGCATTAGGAGAAAGTAATATAGGCTGATAGGACAACAACGAAAACATTAGAATGGATCTTGATAAAACATTAACAAATGAGAAAAATATATACAACAGTTATTTGATGATAATAGGAATGCAATAGAGATACAGCAAACCATAAAACGACCCATAATAATAGCCAATAAGGTAAAATATGCTACAGAGAAAGATGGAAAATGATCTGAGCACACGGACAAGATGAGATATATGTAAATATTTTCAAATTGATTGAAGTAGACAAAATCAGCGTACTCGTAAATCTGTATAATAATAGCTATAATACCAGAAACAAGCCATAAGAGTGGCTAAAATTAACGTTTTTTTCTATACTCAAAAAAAAACCAATGTAAGAGAGACTTCAGAATAATTCGTCTGATATGGCACACCCTAATAGTTTTTCTGAAAGAGACCCGTATCAGAGAACGTAGTTTGGTTTCCGAAATAATGTCATAATTCAACGATGCCTCCATGTGAATGTAGACCTATACATCCGCTTTATCGACTACGATAAAGCCTTTGTTAAAGTTAAGATGAACGACTGATGGAATTTGTACAACATCCTCTTGACAACAAGACCTCTTGATTACAATGACATACGAATAATAAAAACGTTATATTGCAACCAGATCGCAATATTAAGCGTACAGGTACATGAGTCTCAGAAATTGGATATTAGTTGCGGAGGTCGATTCAATAACGAGGACTCAAGAGGAGTAGTGATAAATAGACAAATGACCAATAATGTTCGATTTACAGGCAATAGCGCCATAATAGCCAGCCGAGATCTTCAATAAATGATGCAAGTTACAAACACAGTTAGTCAATCTTATGAATCAAAATTAATTTAAAAAAGACCAAATGGATGGTCTTTAAAATGAAAGATACAATAAGCCGTATTAGTAAAGAACACTATAAAATAGACAGTACGGATCTATTAATACTTGGGGACACGAATATATGACTACCAAGATCAGAACAAAGAAGTGAATAAACGCATACAAATATCAAGCGCAACGTTCATCAATATGAAGAAACTATTCATAAATAGAAACCTTAACCTAAATTTACGGATTCGAATAATGCGTCTTTCCTATTCTATTGTACGGCACAGAAGCATGGACATTGAATAATTGCAACATAAGAAAAGTTGGAGTTACTCGAGATGTGGATGTACCGCCACATACAGAGTATCTTCAGTATGCGACGGTACATCCACATCTCGAGTGACTCCAACTTGCACCTTGTAACCAATGAAATGATCATGTGTAGAATGCTTAATGAAAAAGAACTAATGTTGACAATTAAATAACCGGAAGCTCGAAAATTTGGGCCATTTTACCAAAGAAGAGGGTTACTCTACACTCTAAATGATCATGCCAGGGAAGATACTGGGAAAGAGGGGTGGCGTAAGTCGACACAGATTTCGTGGTTAAAGAACCTCCGTGAATTGTATGGAATAACATGAAGAAACTTTTCCCAGCTGCGACATCGAATATCAGAATTGCAATAATGATTGCCAACCTCCTATAGGAGACAGCACTTTTTGAAGAGGAACGTCGCTCTTATGCACCAACTAGCATAGCCTCTTTGGCACTATAAGCCTATATAGTCTTAAAGAAACTATTTTTCTATGCACTGATACAATTTCTAAATTTCTTATATATTCCGTTTCTTTATTTGGTTCATCTAATGTTCAATTACTTTGTATCGCAAAATTATTATTAACCCTTCGCTCATCTGACTCGCCTTCATTTGAAACCTCTACCGGTTGCTATGCTACAATTAAGTTAAATTACTTATATACATAATAGGATATTTAATAGAATATTACAATGTATTTCAGTTTTGATTTGGAACAGCAGTTTACAAGTTAATGATCCATTACACTTTTGGGTATATAAAGGCGCACATTTTCGACAAAAAATATCATTCAAATCAAGTACTTGTATATCAATTTGGAATCATGAGGTGTGCTACAATCGTTTTTGCTATTTTTGTATTATTTGCAGTACTGGTAAGTTACTTATTTATCTATTCATTATCATCCATCCTGAAATTATTCTTAAATAAATATTTACTATTCCGATTAAATTATTTTTCATTTACTATTATTATCTAATTATTTTTGAAATTAAATTTCATTCTATTAGCAAGAATCTGTGAATCTGCAATCACAATAAAAAGATTTTTACTTTATAATATATGTATATGATAAGTATGGATAAAATACGGACGACGGACAGGCATTTTCCAGAATTAGTCAGTTTTAAAATGATCCGGGGGCCCAATAAAGAGTTCATTTTATTACTAAATACTTAATATTATTATTTTCTGTTTTTCTTGATAATGAATACAAAAATGGTATATTTGTATTAATACAAGTCATAGTAATGCTCACACATATATTTCTTTGCGATAACTTCGTAACTGTCGATTAACGCAGTGTTGGTGAAGACAGACTAATATGACGACTTGTGGTTGGTACGTTTTGTTTTGTGTAATGATTAATATAAAAATAAAATAAAATCTATACCATAATGTGTTGAGTTGTTTCCGCACAAGAATATAAATAATTCTACTATTATTTACATGGATTTGATCAGTACTTTCCCGATTATCTATTATTAATATTAACAATTGATCATATTTAGTGTAACATTAGTTATGCGGCTGCTGAAGAATCAACGAATGTAGATAATGTCACCAAAGATGTTACTACGCCCTCAACATCAACACTAACGGAAGTAAATGAAGGCAAAGCCGACGATAACGATAACGGCAAGTGCAAAGGAAAGGGCAAGGGTAAAGGAAAAGGCAAAGGTAAGGGAAAAGGCAAAGATAATGAAAATGGCAAAGGAAAAGGAAAAGGTGCAGAAAAGAAGAATGGAAAGCGTGGAGGAAATAAGGATTCGAAATGTAATAATTATGCATGTTATTTATTTAATTATATTTTTATTAATTTATTTTATTTTAGCTAAAGAAGGGGAGGAGTGAATTTTAAAAACTGAAACTGGAATATTTTGAACCAAATCGTTTTTCATTAAAAATTAATATAATTATAATTGTAATGTTACATTTATAAATATATATAATTATATAAACTAATAATTATTTATTTTCTTGTTTAAAAGCTTTATGCAACTGTGTATTTTTCTATGACTTTTTTTTAGTTTAAATTCTGTCTAAAATTGAGGACATTAATTTGTATTTCATACAAATAGCGGACAGAATGTAGACACTCTGATGTTGCAGCCGGTTTTGGCCAGAGCTCCGAATAAAAAATACCATGATATATAATTCTCTAGTTTGTTCACATAAACCACGTTTTTTTTCAAATACGATTAGTACTACATTTGCCTCGTAGTAACGTGTAACTACTTTAGTTTAAGGCATGCATCACACTATTACAGCTTTATATTTATTATATTATATTATTAGAACACTGTGATGTTTTAGCCGTTTTTTGCCAGATCTTAGAAAAAATATACCATGATGTAATTCTCTAGTTTGTTCAAATAAACCACGTTTTTTTCAAATAAGATTAGTATTGGTATTTCAATTTGTAGTAAACTGTTTCATTTTAAGGGATGCATTACATTTCTACAGCTTTATATTTGCTGCTAACAAGCCCGATCTGCCCTATGTACCTTCATTTAAATGCACGGCTAAATATCCAAACCTACTTAGGATGGCAGATGTTTTTGATGATTTCTAGCGCCTTCAATTCTGCACTATACAATTTTTGTAACATGCAATTCAATCATAAAGGTCGTTTTAGACAAGACAATTTCTTGACTCAAAAATTAGTCAAGATGTGAGACACTCTAAATTGTCTCGCATCATACAGCAAATTATTTGAAATATTGAATTGGATGGTAGATCGAATGGAAAAATGTAACGCGTTCTATTTGTTAAGGACAAATTGTATGGGAGGAGGATATATGAATTCATTTCTTGATCAACTTTTGAGCTAAGAAATTGTCTTGTCTAAAACGACCTTAACACTCGCCTATGCCAGTTGCAGCTCTATTTCTAGATATGTTACTTTATACCTATGACTAACTTTAACTCTCGTCTACGGTTTCTTAAGCTTATTTTAGACAAGACAATTTATTGAACCAAAAATTAGTCAAAATATGAGTTCATCTTTATTATTTGGCATCAAACAGTGATTGTTTTAATTGAATTGTAGATTGAATGGAAAATAAAATGCGATATATTCTTCAATGACAAATTTTAAGCGGAATTGCATGATGGCGGACCTACTCTTATTTCGTATTTCGTTTCATATATGTTCATCAAGTAAACCACCTTAAATCTTAGTAAATATATTAATATAATTTCCTACAACTTATGATTCAAGAAATTGTCTTATCCACCTTTATATATTTTATATACAACTGACTACCGCTCGAAGCAATCATTTTATTATCATTTATCTGCGGACTGTATAATATTTGTTGCTGTGGTCAAGTAATAACGCACATAATTGTCCCAATTTCCTTTATATATGTCTTCATTGTTTAAACAACTGCGTTTCCACTTACCCCATCGGGAATACGATGATCGAGTTACGCATAAATAATATCCATGAATTCGCTCTTTTGCTTCTTGATCAGCCTGACCGAATAAAAAACCTACCATGACGATGCTTGGGTCAGTTTAGTTTTGAGGTAGATTTAAGTAATATGTTCTGGGTGGATACTTTTCTGCTAATTAATGGCGCATACCTTAATATCTGATGCCCGTTTGCACCGCAGCCGGTTAAAGTTTTAATCGTCGTTAATCGATTTGCACCGCCATATACTATTGGTTAAGGTCCAGTTAAACGTGAAATATTTAACGGGAAGAGTTCGAGTACTTAAGATTCCAGTTAAGGATATACACGTGCGCATGGACTATCTTTCAATTAATAAGTTATATTTATACTTTTAAAATTTCACATGTTGCTTACTTCTCAATTTAAACGGAATTGTTGAGTGGTTGATATAATCAATTTCTGCAGACAACTGAATGTGTGAATTATTATTATTAAATGTTAGAAGAAAAATCTAAAATTCATTAGACAAAGGGTTGGAATAATTTCTATAGTGTTATAATGGAGAATAGAATTATTCGATTTTCAAATTTTCTGTTTTTGGGAATGCAGGTGGAGTTTTGACAATTATTAGTATAAATGGTTTATGTGAACAAACCAGTGAATTGCAAGACGGCATTTCTGAGATCCTGCAACATCAAAGTGTCCACTTTGCTTCTACTTCTGCTTCCCCTTGTATACTGTTGTTGGTATTATATTTCATTTAAACCCGGCAATAAAAGACAGGAACATACACAGTTGCATACAGGTATTATACAAGAAAATATTTAATAATGACTTCCAACTATATAATTATATTTTTTTATAAATGCAACATTACAATATAAGTTGAATTATAATTATATTTATATTTATTTGATAAACAATGTTGGTTCAAAATGTTCCAGTTTCAGTTTTTTTCAGAATTCACTCCTCCCCTTCTTTAGCTAAAAAAAATAAAATAATAAACACATAATTAAATAAATAACAATCATAATAATTACATTTTGAATCCTTATTTTCTCCACGCTTTCCTTGCTTCTTCTCTCCGCCTTTTCCTTTTCCTTTTCCTTTACCATTTTCATTATCTTTGCCTTTTCCCTTACCTTTGCCTTTACCTTTACCCTTGCCTTTTCCTTTGCCCTTACCATTATCGTTATCGTCGCCCTTGCCTTCATGCACTTCCGTTTGTGTTGGTGTTAAGGGCGTAGTAACATCCTTGGCGGCATTATCTACATTGGTTGATTCTTCAGCAGCCGCATAACTGATGTTACACTAGATATGATCAATTGTTAATATTAATAATAGCTAAACAGGAAAGTATTAAACAAAACTATGTACAGAGTATTATAATCGTGTTCATATGCGACTACCCTGTAAGCTGAACTTATTAAAGCACTAAGGATAACGATAGATGATAATATCATAATGAGTATAGTCATACAAATATGTTATATAAATAAGAAACTTACCAGAACTGCAAATAACACAAAAATAGCAAAAACGATAGTAGCACACCTCATGTTTTCAAATTGAAATACAAGATACTTGATTGGAATGATATTTATTTATGTGGAATATGTGCGCCTTTATATACTCAAAAATGTAATGCATCATTAAGTTGTAAATTGCTGTTCCAAATAATATTGAGATACATTGTAATATTCTATTATATTCAAATGGCTTCATTAATTTAAATATTGCTATTATACCAGCTATAGTGTGTTATGTTTTACTAAATCGCATGTCTCCAATTATGGGCACATAAAGCTAATATATCATCTAGAATCTTGTGTTTAAACTTTTCTCCAAAACCGCGCTATGTAGGAATTGTCTAAAATATTATCCTTTATCTCTGAATATGTGAAACATCAGTATTGTTTCTAAGTATAATTATAATGTTCTTAATGAAATTAATGTAATAGACGTATCTTAATACTGGCACCATCAAAGCCATGCCAAATTTTAGCCTATGATGTCATCCTCGACTAAGGATTTGATTGATTCGGCTGAAACATGTTTAAATTTCTTGATGATGCGTAAACAAATTGAGATGCATCTACTCTACTATTTAAAGAGTGATTATTTAAATGTTAAAGTACTTTACTTCGGTGCATCCCCAAGTCAAGCTGTGCACTCAATCGCCGAATGCTCCCACCAATCCTGTGCGTTTCACATATCCCACCATATCTTCACTTTTTTTTATCCACCCTCTATTAATTCCTTCTATTTTGAGACGAAACTGCTTGATCATTCGCAGCTATAGCTTATTTTGAGCCCATAAAATACCGGGACTGCCTATTTTATACTTGTATTTGTTGATAATTGCCATCATTGGTAGTTGAAATTGAATATGTCGTAGATCCCGAGCATGACATTAAACTGCATCCACTGAGTATCTGCCGGAATAAACAGACCCCTCTGGTTCACCAACAGCTCCGGGTAGACAAGTCAACAAGAGCAAGGCCATCCCAGGGTCCTTGGGGTGAGAAATAGCCCCAAAAGGTTCCAGGATTAACATCCAGAGTATCTAAGACTTGAATGACGTCTACACGAGTTGCTCAATGGGACAAGAAATTTTAGATCAACGACTATCCTAAACGAATAGGAACATAGAATGTCAAAGTTTATTTTAAACAGGAAAACTACATCAAGTAATAGATATAGTGATCCGGGGGATTATTGAATTACAATGGCAAGGCAAATATCCATCATTGTCGCTTATCCTACGCAGGAGCTACATATACACAACATTATTATGAAGTGGCCATAATAATATTAAAGATTATCAAACGGTATAATAAAAGTTAGATCCCATAAAAACAACATAAATATCATCCAAGTGTATGTACTAACAGCGGATAAGAGTGATGCGAGTATTGAGGAATTTTATAACCAACTAGATTCATTATGAATATAGTTAAGAATTCGCATATCACATTCATGCTAGAAGATTTTAACGCTCATGTAGGAAACGGAGAAGTAGAGGAATGTGTAGGCCCATATGCAGTTTAAGGCCCAATTCACACATAAGCGGCGTCGGGCGCGGGCGCGGTGTAGGCGAGGCGCAGGCACGACGTCGCACAGGCGATTGTGATGTCCATATGCAGTGAAGGGGTGGACATTGCACCTTATGTTTACATAGAGGCGGCGTGGAAGAGTTTCGCCTCTTTGCCTACCGTGTCTTAGGCGAAGAGGCGAAGACGCGGTGCCGGCCGTCCCAAGCTCCGTGTTATTAGTATAAATGGTTTATATAAACAAACCAGTGAATTACAACAAGGCATTTCTGAGATCCTGCAACAACTGGCTGCAACATCAAATTGTCCACTTTGCGCAACTTCTACTTCCCCATGTATACTGTCCTTGGCGTTAGATTGGATTTAAACACGGCAATAAAAGACAGGAACATACACAGTGGCATACAGGTATTAAACAAGAAAATAAATAATAATGATTTCCAACTATATAATTAATTTTTTTTATAAATGCAACATTACAATACAAGTTGTATTATAATTATATTTGAAAAACGTTGTTGGTTCAAAATATCCAGTTTCAGTTTTTTAGAATTCACTCCTCCCCTTCTTTAGCTAAAATATAACAAAATAATAAAAACATAATTAAATAAATAACAAGGATAATAATTACATTTCGAATCCTTATTTCCTCCACGTTTTCCATGCTTCTTTTCTCCCCCTTTTCCTTTTCCTTTACCATTTTCATTATCTGTGTTGCCTTTTCCCTTACCTTTGCCTTTACCTTTACCCTTGCCTTTTCCTTTGCCCTTACCATTATCGTTATCGTCGCCCTTGCCTTCATTCACCTCGGTTTGTGTTGGTGTTGAGGGCGTAGTAACATCTTTGGCCGCATTATCTACATTCGTTGATTCTTCAGCAGCCGCATAACTGATGTTACACTAGATATAATTAATGGTTAATATATATAATTATAGATAATGGGAAAAGTACTGATTAAAACTATGTCCAGAATACTAGAATTATTTTCTTGTGTGGTAAGAGCTGACTATGGTATAGAAATTTAATTTATTTTTATATTAATCATTACACAATCAAAGCGCACCAACCATAAGTGATATTAGTGCCTGTCTTCACCAACACTGTATATATAAAGCTTATCGTAAATGTATGTCTGTGCATTACTATGAGTAGTATTGATACAAATATACAATTTTTTGTATGAAATATCAAGGAGAACAAACAGAGAATATAACATTAGTAATAAATGTAGTACTAAATTATTGATACAACATAATTTTTACTTTATAATACGGAGTTATAGTACAAAAAAAGGTCCGTCTGTCCGTCGTCTGTGACAAATATTTCTGGCACGTTTGGAGAATCTATATATGTATATATACCAACTGAGATTTTCAGATTAATAAAAAAGTAAAGGACGTAATTTTATGTAAAATGCTTGTTATATTTCAAGTGTTTTTTTATACTTATAGCCATTTTCCGAAATTATACATTAGATTTAGGTAAAGTTTGTGATTTGTGAATATCGTGAATAGTTGTTAAAATAAATAATTTCGAAATTATATTAGGTAATTATGCAGATTTGCATCACATACAGATAATGGAAAATATTATATAATATACAAAAATATTTTTTAAAAAAACTGATAATTTTCTATTATTTTTATATATTTTGTACAATCTTACTAACATGTTATATTTATAAATATATAAATAATATACTTACCAGTACTGCAAATAACACACAAATAGCAAAAACGATTGTAGCACACCTCATGTTTCCAAATTGAAATACAAGATACTTGATTTGAATTATATTTTTTGTGGGAAATGTGTGCCTTTATATACCTAAAAATGTAATGGATCATTAAGTTGTAAATTGCTGCTATAAAGCATAATTGAAATACATTGTAATATTATATTAGTTTCAAACGGCAATTTAAATATTGCTATTATACTATGTCAATTGTGTTATAACATCAATTATAGGCAAATAAAGCATCGTGTCTATTATATTTAAACTTTCCTCTGAAAACTCAGCACCTCGCGCTACCAAGGAAATGTCTAAACATTATGCTCTTTCGCTCTATAGAGAAAGAATGCCAACTGGTGACAACACATTAATTAACAATGCACACCCATATTAATAACCGATAATCACTCGAGATATTGTGTAAATTCATCCTTACTAGCAAAGCTATACTGATGAGATGATCTAACAAGATCGAAATCTAGATATGTAGATGCTAAGAGTTGAGTTCACACTTATATATTTGTTATGCTCTAACTCACAATATGTGAAACAACATTATTGTTTGGAAGAATAATTACAATTTTTATATATTATATATCTTAATGAAAGAAATGCAATAGCCGAATCTCTATAAAGCTACCATTAAAGTCATGCCAAATGTTCACCTATGAAGTTTATGATGATTTGATTGTTTTGCTTAAACAATGCAAGATGCATCCATTGTATGATGAATCATATGATGTAAATAATAAATATATTTTAAACAAGGGAATTATTTATTTAAAGAGGGATTTCATTATTTTCAATTTTTTATTTAGTTTACTTTTGTGCCTCCCTAAGTCAAACCGTAGTCTCATTCATCCTATGCTTCTGGATAGTTGGCTGGAGGGTAGCACAGACACTTAGGCCTAAAAATGGGCTCATTGTAAAACCTCCCTTTCAGGCTACTCACTCGTCCCACCAGTCAATTCTGCGTGCGAGCTGCAGAACTCTGGCGGGTGAGGAGTTGCCAATGCTGGCCATACTAGGCCAGAACTCGCCTAGTATTAGCTGCTAGTATTTACTAGAGCTGGACAGACGCATGTTACATGCTCTGCTGTTTCTAGTTCTTCATTGCACGCTCTGCATAACGGTATGTCTACCAGACTCATCGTGCATCCCATGCTAACATTCGTCTGCTTTCCACATATCCCATAACAATATTCTCACTCTTTTTTATCCGCCCTCTAATACTTGTTGTCATTTTGACATCAAAAGGGGGATCAGCTTCTGCTGATGTTTGGTTTTCAGGCCATCAAATACCGAGACTGACTAGATTATACTTGTATTTCTTCTGTCATTGCGATAATTTCCATTTGTAATTGAATATGTCACAGGTCCTGGGCATGACATTAAACTGCATCCAAAGAGTATCTGCCGGGATAAGCAGACCCCTCTTTCTGGCCAACAGCTACGGGTGGAAAAGCCAGCAAGAGCAAGGGCATGCTTGTGTCCTGATCAATGAATAATTGGTTAACGGCAGGATGTGGAAAGCCACTGGAAACTACTGCATTAAGGGACACTCCGATATATCTCTAGGAAGAAATAAAACATCATGACCTTATTCAGTTCTATGATGTCGGCGGGCAGGAGCTACAGATCCAACGCAGATATGGTATGGCCATATTAATATCAAGAAAATCAAACATACCGTGGTAATTCTAGTGAATGTAATAACATAAATCAGATCCAATATAGGCACAAATAAACATGACCCAAGTGTATGCACCAACAGTGGATAGGGTGAGGAGGATATAGACGAATTCTATAACTAGATGATATTATGAAACAAAATATTACCATATTTCTAGGAAATTATAACGCTAGAGTGAGAAACGGAGATGTGACAAATATCCCAATACGCACTTGGGGAAAAAAATTAGAGGAGAAAGAAGACTCATTTAATTTACCCAAACTAGAAGTGTGGTAAATACAATTACATGGTTTAAACTATGAACGAGAAGGTTGTATACCTGGACATCACCGAACCATTCATGAGATAAAACTGTTCTCAACCAAATTTACTATATCTTGATCATTAATCAAGGTTTAGGGATTCTATTTTATACCTTGGTGTAGATGTGGTAACAGACTACAGCCCAATCATAGCCGACTTGTGACAAGGATCCATAATAACAACCGATGATGCAAAACTCAGATAACGGAATGGGAATCGGATCAGATGAGATACCACTATATTAACGTCCTCGTAAACCTGTATAATACCATCTATAATACTGGAATCAAAAAGAGTAGCTAAAAGCAACGTTAATTTCTATACCAAATAAACCCAATGCAAAACTATGCTTATACTTCAGAAGAATTAGAATGATGATTCATATCATATAAGTTTTCCTAAAGAACTTCCGTGAATGTTCAACTGAACTCTGCCGAGCTGCAACATCAAATAACATAATTGCAATGATGCCTGCCAATCTCCAATCGGAGGCAGCACTTTAAGAAGAAGAAGAAGAATGTTCCACCTCTCAAGCCCTTTCTAGCACTATACGATTTAGGGCCGGATCTACAATTGACATTTAACCGGGGAATAAGGCTATTCGTGGAATAAGTTTTAGATATTGACGCCTATATCTCAAACTTATTCCACGAATAGCCTTATTTTTCAGTTTAATTGTAGAACCGCCCATTAGTCTTGTAGAAGATAGTGGAAGTACATAGGGCTCGCACTCATACAAATTCCTTTTCTCAATTTCATAAATATTCAACTTCTCCATTTGCAGATTTATATTTGAACATAATAGAATATTACAATGTATTTCAATTATGCTTTGGAGCAGCAATTTACAACTTAATGACCCATTACATTTTTGGGTATTTAATGGCGCCCATTTTCCACAAAAATATCATTCATTCAGGAAACATGAGGTGTGCTACAATCGTTTTTGCAATTTGTGTGTTATTTGCAGTACTGGTGAGTTTCTTATTTATATATTCCTTAAAACATATTTGTATACTGTAGAAGTTCAAGATCAAGAAATTGTTATTAAATCGGCGGAAATGCCCTGTGAGAAAGTTTTCGATTTTGAAAAATATTTATTTATTTATATATAATTATTTTATGTTGTTTATTGGAAATGATTTCTGAAATAACACAAATATATCACAGATAACGAACGCACTGGCCTTTTGGAGAGATAGTGAATCTTAATATGTACAGGGGACCTAATAAAGAAAATGTCCATAACGAATAGAAACTAATTGTTGCTATGATTATAATTATTTACTCGTACTTCGTATTATAAAGTAAAAATTATGTTGTTATGTCATATACATTAATCTTCAATTTTTTACTAATATTATTTTTTGTTTGTTCTCCTTGTTCTGTTATGTTTATAACAAAGTAATGCCCACATATATATTTCCTATATGATAATTTTCGATTTATGCCGTGTTGCTGAAGACAGGCAGTAATATGACTTATGGTTGCTACGTTTTGTTTGTGTAATGTTTAATATAAAAATCAAATTAAATTCTGTACCATTATAGTATTAATTGTAATTTAGTACCTTTTACATGATCACTTTGATCAGTACTGTTCTGATCATCTATTATTAATATTAACAATTGATCATATCTAGTGTAACATCAGTTATGCGGCTGCTGAAGAATCAACGTATGTAGATAATGCCGCCAAAGATGTTACTACGCCCTTAACACCAACACAAACGGAAGTGCATGAAGGCAAGGGCGAAGATAACGATAATGGCAAGGGTAAAGGAAAAGGCAAGGGTAAAGGTAAAGGAAAAGGTAAGGGAAAAGGCAAAGATAATGAAAATGGCAAAGGAAAAGGAAAAGGAAAAGGCGGAGAAAAGAAGAATGGAAAGCATGGAGGAAATAAGGATTCGAAATGTAATTATTATGAATGTTATTTATTTAATTATGTTTTTATTATTTTACTTTATTTTAGCTAAAGAAGGGGATGAGTAAATTCTAAAAAATCTTTTTTAGGCAACACTGTTCTTAATTAGATATAAATATAATTCAAATTGTACTGTTACATTTATATAAATATATAATTATATAGTCTGAACTTACTACTCGTTATTTTCTTATTTAAAGTGGTATGCCGTTATGCCACTGTACATTTTCCTATGTCTTTTATAATAGAGTTTAAACTCTATCTAAATGAGGGATAGTGTATAAGAGAACGTAGAAGCTGCATAAACATAATGTGGACATTCTGTTGCGCCGGTTGTTTGCCGGATCTCAAAAAAGGTTGCAATTCACTAGTTTGTTCACATAAACAACGCCTTTTCAAATACTGCTCGTATAATAATCGTGCTATTTAATACTATTCATTTTATTTGTTTAATTTTGTAATAAACTACTTTATGAAGGCACGCATCGCACTATTGTAGCTTTAAATTTGCCGCCAACTTCTCTCGTCCTGCGCGATGGGCCGCAATTTAAATTTGTAGCTGAATATCCAAACCCGCTTAGGATAGCAGAGATTTGTTAGTTTTAAGGTTAGCGGCTTTCGTTTATCACTCTGTGCTGCTACGAGCTTATTGTCTCTTGTTCTATTTGCCGCTGCCGATACGCACAATCCTATCTCGGACCTTACAACCGGCGGCGCACGACCGCAAGATACAGCACGCCACGGGGCGACTAGTAATGTTAAACCATGCTAAACGAAAGCTCTTGTTTATAGCTCAAACCAACCAAACTATGCCCCGATTTCGAGTGACTTGAATTCAGCAGTATTTTCCTACCATGTCCTACTTTCACTACACATATTTTTAGTTATTAGTACCTATATTGTTTTAGTTATTAGTGTTTTGACTCCTACAATGCTTTTTACATAACTATTCGCGTATGTAAATGTCATCTAAAATATGTACACCGCAGTAGAGAAAATATGTATAGCCTTCAAGATTCACTTCTAGGGATTAGTTATGTCAATTTTAAAGGTAGCGTAGCCAAACTCGAATAAAATAGTCTAAAATGCAGTTTTGTCATACTTGTTTTCAATAAATGTTGGTTATACATAGTACAATAATACGTCAATTATTATATATTACACTTATTCTTACATTACTAATGGATATGTTTGTTGTAATTCAATTAGATATAATAAATTTATTAGTTCGTTGCATTAGTTACAGTAGAAAAATTTACATATTTGATTACTATTGTCCCTGGCTGCACGACGTTATTATTCATTTAAATTTTTTATTATATGATTTCATAGTTTAATGGTGCATGAAGTACAATGCTACGGTTATTGATATATTATAATAATATACTTCGCTTCTTTATGGCTTAACCACTATATAAAATTGACAAATAATTTATTGGCAACATTTCTTTATAGAATTATTATTTATATTGCAATAAACTGATCAAGCTCGGATTGCATTGATTAAAAATACACATTGCAATATTTGTAACTTGTACTACTGTCAATAAGTAATATAGATACGAATAGATTTTTTACTTTTATTACAGTTAACCCTCTGATGCCCAACTCCGCCTCAAAGCGGACCACGCTTAATAGCATATAACGATTCATTTAAATATTTTATAGCTTCTATGCCCAACGTCTGAAGACGGGCATACATTTAGCAGGTATACCAAGTGACGATATATATATATATATATATATATATATATATATATATATATATATATATATATATTTATATATATATATATATATATATATAATATATATATATATATATATATATATATATATATATATATATATAATGTGGTTAAAAAAATTATTTACTATTTCTTTTTCCCACGTGCAGAATAAATTATTCATATATGACAGTCCTTCCTTGAAGTCTAATTCTATTACTGCATATTCTGTCTCGACTAAATCACGTAATATTCTTCTATATAAATGACTGGAAGCAACGAAAACGTCATGTGAGAAAATAATAAATGCACGAAGCTGAGTACAAATTTATTGGTGGAATGAGGAGGTCAAACAAGATGTAAAAAACTAAAAGTAAAAGTGAACGAGGTACATCAATACCAGCAAAGGGTAGGATTATGTAGACTACGACCGAAAGTTAAAAGATCAATAATGAAAGCCTAAGGCAGAAGCATGGAAAGAATTCGGGAACACATTAGAGGGCAATATTATACGAAGCAAAGAAACATTTAAAAAATTTCAAAATTTCGAAAAAGAAAAACAAATAACGGCGAAACACTTAGAAGATAAGCAAGGGAAAGTTATAAGTAATTATTATCAAAATTATGGAAATATGGAAGGAGCATTTTCATCAATTACAAGAACAAAAACAAACTGAAGACAGAAATAACAATGTAGAATCCACCAAACAAAAAATAATGATTACAGTGAACATTACGGAAGAAAAAATTAAAGCATTACAAAATATTAAAGCACCAGAATATGAAATGGTTAAGCCGGAGCAACTAAAATATCTGGCGAACAAGAAGAACAGATGCTCTTAGCATTGCTAAACAAAATATAGAAAGAATGAAGAATCCCCTCAGACTGGGGAAAAGAAGTTATATTTCCCATACACAAAAATGAAGATTAGGAAATTATAATTACATAGCCATATTCCTATTATTTAGAACTGCTTAAGTGGATGAGGCAATACTTGAAAACAGACTGAGACTGGAAATGAAGTCAAGTTTGAAGGAAACCCAAAGCGGCGTTAGGAACCACACTTAATTTGCCTTTTCGCCATAAAAAAATGACAGACATGACGATGCATCAACATAGCAATGTATATAATCTTTCTGAATCTAAAAAAGCTTTTGACAGAGTACTTAGGAAAAGAATTTGTAGGGTACTCGGGAAAAGAGGAATACGTGCACAACTGTCGGAAGCTCAATCAGAAGTAAGTTCTTGGTTCAACCCGAATGAGGCTTCTTGATTTCCTTGAAGATATAGAGCTCATAAATAAATGCTTAGAAATTGGAGGGGGGAGGAGATCACAGTGCAGTGAGACTTAACCGAAACACTAGAGTCCAGCCTGGAAAATTGCTTTATATGATGCTTCATGTATAGATTGCTTTATTATTTTTCTTCTTATGCATATATCCATTAATGGCAGTGAGACTTAACCGAAACACTAGAGTCCAGCCTGGAAAATTGCTTTATATGATGCTTCATGTATAGATTGCTTTATTATTTTTCTTCTTATGCATATATCCATTAATGGATGTTAGCGCCTATATGATTCATCTCTTCGTGATTTCTGGCGGTACGAACAAGACTTCCGGTGGTCCATAATCATGTCCATTACTTTGTTTCTTAGCTACGTCATCTTTTCTTCTTCCAACGTCTACTTTTGTTGCAATTTCATGTTCAATGATAAGAGTTTGTACCACGTGTTCTAAATATGCAGTATTCCTTCTTTTGTTGTAGTCAAACGTTCCCGAAATCTGCATACCAGTCGCAGGACTTCCTCATTGGTTATTCTTACAGTCTATTCTGTTCACTGATGCTACTTTTATGATCCATCCTTTCATGCTGTAGAGGAGTACAGATCATATGTAGCAACTTACAAATCATATTCTAAGGTTCAGATCAAATTAGGAGTTGGTAGGGACCTTTTTAAATTTATTTCATTAATGCATTTCGTGCATCTTCAATTCTGTATCTAACCTCGATGTCTGATTCCCAGTCCTCTATTACCCATGTTTCCAGATACTTGAATTTTCTGACTTGTTCTATTGGTAGATTGTCAAACGTCCCCCTCCTTTGCTATATTTAGGTCCACCATAAAATTTTACAATATTTATGTGCAGTTCCTACCTTGTTGAAGAGTTCTTGGAGGTCATCTGCATATCGGATATTATATATCCTTATACTGTTTAATC
Organism: Lordithon lunulatus; assembly: GCA_963942505.1. NCBI lineage: Eukaryota > Metazoa > Arthropoda > Insecta > Coleoptera > Staphylinidae > Lordithon > Lordithon lunulatus. The sequence continues at coordinate 16,626,328 of OZ012671.1, read as the reverse complement.
TTTTTCTAGGTCCGTGAGTACCTCCAGAAATATGTTCTCAGAATAAATGGTAAATATAAATAATAAATAATAACAAAAATATAATAAACCCCCGTTTGACTCCTCTGTGGATCTTGATCTCAAGGCCTGTATCGTTTTCCATTTTCACTTGGGTTGTTTGGTTCCAGTACAGGCTTTCTATGTATGCATCAAATTTCGTTTTAGTCAAAGTCTGACGGTTTCAGGATATTAATGCATTTGTGGTGTTGTACTTGTAATTCGTCGAAAGCCTTTATGTAATCTAGTAATATTGAAAATTTGGTTTTCCAGAGAACCCCAGCTGTTTCCTTTAGGTTGAAGTCGTCATGTGGAATCTGTGCCAGTCGTTCTTCGATTTCCTTATTTTGTTTCTCATTATATCCTAAATGTTTTTATAGTTGCTTCCATCGCCTTTGTTACTGAGTTGCACGTTTCGTGCATGAACTACATCATTTCGTCCATCATCCATGTATGTTGTTGGCCTTTCGTTGAAAGCGCCTACCAACTAAATAAATCCCTTCCTCCCCCCACGAGAGAGCTTGATCGTCTCAGAGGCACACCAAGCCCTCTCGCTTGCCTTGCCATCGTTTGGATCACTGACCCCTTAGGAGTGTGTGCAGGGTAAGCCAGGGTAGCACCATCGGACGTTGAATCCCCCTCCATTCCGGTCTTGGTCTTGTCCTGGTCTGCGTTGGTCTTCGTGTTGTTAATGTCACTTGGCTTGTCTCATCGTAGGTTGCGATTGAGATCTTTTGGGTCTCTTGCGGATGCGTCCACCCACTGGGTGTAGGTTTTCAGAGAGTGCACCGCGTCGTCGGGTCCTCGGCGGCAAATGACGACACTTGCTTCTAAGTGTCGTCATTTGTCTTCCCTATCCTCACCAAGTATGGCTGGAGGGTACCATGCCCAGTGAGGAGTTGGGTTGTGCAATAGGCAAGATATCCATGTTTCCTCTCTACCCACCTCTTGATGTCTGGGACCGCTCTCCTAGTCCATAGGCCTTTTGTGCAGGTGGACCAGCGTTCCTACCATCTGATTGTAGTGGTCTGTCTGTATGTCACATGTGTGCATCCCTCATCCCGGCATCCTGCTTAATGGCCTGGAAGATGTTTCCCGCTAGTATTACCACCGTGTCGGTGGAGACTGTGCAGTATTCTCGTGGCTCACTAGATTCTCTAGTGTTTGAGAGAAATCGTGCGTTGGCAGCTTCGATTTTGCCGTGCAGAGTGGTTGACACTTGCATCGAGCGTGATCCCGAGATATCATAGACGGAATTGGTACCACCTCTCCCAGTAGTCAGAGGTGCATCACTTCCCCGCATCCCATTCTGTTCCCCATCGTGAGTTAGAGGTACGTCATCCAGGTGTTCATTCGTCGCACTGCTGTCTCCATCATGTCTCTCAGCTCCGCCATATTCTTTCCGCTCTCCAGGAGAACCATATCATCTACGAAGGCGATGGTTGTGATGTCGTTTGGCATCGCCCGGCTTAGTGCCACGTCGGATCCACGGTAAGGATCCACAGGAAGGACCCAGGAGTGATTCCGGTAGCACCCCTCCCGTCATCTTCAAATCCAGTCATTCCATGGTTCCCTCAAACCTACGTTGCCTTTCGCTCAGGTATGCCTCGACGAGTCTCGCCATCCAGTGTAGAATGCCAAGTTCCCTCAGTGTTGTGTTGACGTAGATCCAGGGGACGGAGTTAAAGGCATTGCTGACGCCGAGGGCGACTATAAGCCAATGCCTTCTGCCCTTCGTGGTCCGGTCTCCGGCATTCCTAGATAGTCTTGGTCACTTCCAGGATCGCTTCTGTCGTAGAGCGACCCTTTCATAAGCCGTTATTGGGCATGCGAGAGGCTTCCTGCCTCCTCTGCCATCGTGTCTAGCTTGTCTACAATTACCCGCCCGAAGGTTATTTCGAGATGGTCGAGAAGACGCCACCGCGTCTGTGCTTGGTGTCCCTTTCTTGGGGATGAGGACAATATATGCCTCTTCCATTTCTGGGGAATCTTACCCGCATATAGACATTTATTGACCATGGTCTTGAGGTCCGGTGCCACGGGGGATGCTACCGCCTTGATGATCTCCTTTTTGAGGTGTTAAAACAGCCTACTTTATTTTGTGTGCTACTTATCATGATACCTGTCAGTAGACTAGTTATGTCTTTTTCTTCAGTGTCTGTGGGTATATTGGCTTTCAATTTTCGGCTGATATCTTTTATTACTGGGGTTCGTATTTGTTCGTCTTTGAGTTACTCAATATACCACGCCGAGGAGGTGGTCTGACTGGCGTTGAAAGTGTGATTCAGAAATTTGGAAGAAATAGTGTATGTGGTCTGATAGGACGTACGCGTCTGGGTAGGTACATACCTTCGTAATCGAATATATTTTTAATTATGATGAAATCTATTTGATTTCGGACTATATTATGCGCTTGGTCTATTGGGGCTCTTCGCGTGTATAGTCGCCAGGGTGGTAGTCGACCTACATATTTTCTTCTTGGCAGAACTGAATGAGCCGTCTCCTCTTACATTTCGTACTCCTATTTCATAAGGGCCCGGCGGTACATGGCGCATTGGTCTAAAGTGTCGGTCTGAAGCCATTGCGTTGGTTCGAATCCACAGCTAATCGGGAAACGTTTTTTATAAAGAGTTGACCAGTCTTGCACATCATGGATGTTATATGAGGCACAATAGTTCCGTAAAAGACCACAGTGCACAGAGTCTAGGGGCGGTGGGCTGTACTCACCGTTAAAAAGGGCCCTTCAATGTCCTCAAATCTATCTTTTCCCAGTTCTCCATGATTATTTTTACGCTCTATCTTTTTGTGTATTTTATTCTGACGTCTAGTCAAACGTTAGAATAAAATTGCTCCACCTTCTGATTCTGCTGTTGGGGCATATGCCTGTATAATGTTGATATTTGCAGGCTTGGCACTGATTTTTATTAGTGCTACTACGTCAGTATAAGGAATAAAACTGGTGACATGTTTTTCTATATAGTTAGATATGAAAAATCCAACTTTATCAATATGGCAAGACAAAAACCATAATAACGGGATTGGAAAGGGTGCTGTCCGTAGCCGTACATTTTCCTGAGTTGGGCCACCATGTCTCTGCTATACCTAGTATATCTATCTTCAGCCACCTTATTTCCTAACTTTACTTTGCTTATCTTCCTTCTTCGTACAAGCTTCGTACGTTCCAGGTCCCTACTTCGATATGTTTCATTGTTGATTTGTATCGGTTCATTCAAAACCGTTCTTCTCGGTGATCCTTATGGGGATTTATATACTCCGAAACATTTTGTGTTGAATGTAGTCATCATATTGTTCTTTTGGGAAAACAATACGGGTGGTTTCCCGTTGCCTTCTTTCATTGGATGTGCATATGTATGCTCGTCTCTCCCTTTCCTTTTCAGTCAGCTCTGGTATACTCAACTAACCGTCGATCCTTTTGAAGCATCATCAGCGCCGCCACGCGAAGGCGTGTGTTGGATCTCTTGGTACGTAGTAAAACTACTTAGTACTCTAAGTAGTTTTACTACGTAAAGGTGTTTGATTGGAATCTCTTGATTAAGTCCTACTATATTCAAGCTCAGCACAGTTACTACAGGGTTCTACTGGCTCTCGTCTGCTTGTTTTATATAGTCATACATTTGCTCGTCATCCTCTGGCAGCTCCTAATCTAACGTTCGTTATTACAAATATCTAATAGTCTCTCCTTCAAAATTACCGATATTATATATGTTTTTGTCTATCTTTGGTAGTCCATCCATCGGTTATTTTTCTTTTTGTGTCGGTTCTAGGTCAGTGGAATATATGGAAAATACAATATACCCCATACTAAATGATGATACGATATAGCATATAGAGGACCGGATTAGGGATTCCGGAAACAATTAAACTAGCAAAGAACCAGAAACGCAATATCTAACAGATAATTACTCTCTGAAAATAGCCAAATAACGAATGAAAAAGTTGCCCACATACAATTGATGATTTCAAAAATAAACAGATGCTCGAAAAAATTGAAGATGCAATATATTCAAGGCTGCAAAAACAACACTAAATGTATAGAAGGAGATCATACAAAATCTCGACTACCACTAAAGATCTCACCAAACGAAGAAAGTATTTACCGAATAGCATTCCTAGATGAAAAAGTTTTAATAAGACACTGCTGATATAATGATAATGATAAAAGTTATTTAGCAAACTATAACCAATAAAAACCTTTCTCGTATGGGATGAAGCATGCTAAGTAGAATTTCATTTTCAGATTTTCAGGAGAATTACATAGAAATGTTGTTGATAAATAGTGAAAACATTATATAAACTTGAGACCTATAATATAAGCCGATAAATATGGTAGAAATATTAATGCCGCTTTTAGACAATCCAGCCGGCTGGTATAATGAAATTCCAATTGTATAATACATTACCGCCCGTCATATAATAATAAACGGTATAATTAATTTCTGAAGCTCTAATTAAATATCTTTCTAAAATATATGATTAAATAAAATGTCTCAACGGTAATATCTCGTGAGTGGTATATTTAAAGTGTATTGTGCAATTAACATCGTTGCTATTGTACGGCTGAAACAAGGGGGAAAGAAGATAAACTTTATAACAATGCCTTTTGTCGCCGAGATGTATAAGCAGAAAATTCACTTAAAGTGTATAACAAAAAAAAGATACCCCGATGAGAGAATAAAATAATGAATTGCGGTATTAAAATGTACATCACTTGCATGTACTTGTAACAAACCCACCACCGCCGTGCCGTGTCTCTCTAAGAAACTTTTCCCTTCACCATTCTCGAATTATTCAGAACAAGTAATAAGTAAACTTATTTAAGTTGAGCTTGTTTTTTATTCCGTTTTGAGCAGTATTTTCATTTTAAAAGCATTTCTCATGAATAAGCAAAACCACCGCATCCCTCTCCCTTCCTCACCTTCAGTCGCGCCACCCACCGGCCCCCTTATGTAAACTCTGTTCTCGTGAAATTACACTTTTACATTTACTGTAACTTTACAAGCGGTATAATCACTAAAACTATTCCCCGGAATATATAATTTATACTCACAGTCTGCAAACAAAACATGCATGAATTGAAAATGTAATTCAAGTATTTATTACGCAAGGATGCCATTACATGTTTGCTATCATATAATTTTTATTTGAGGGAATATAGTATTTATACTAAAATTTATTTAAGCACTGGAATAAATAGTTTTTATCGACGACTTGATTATACGAATCATATATTACTACAATCTAGTAAATTTAGTTTTATTACCGCCCGCAATATTTTAGAAACCAACTATAATATTAAAAATAATTATGCTCTATGAAATATATTATAACAATACTTACACTACCTATGAACAATAGTTAGTGTGATCAATAACTAGATGATGCCGATGTTATTAACTTATGTGCCACTTTGCACAATCCCGCTCACATAAACTCGACAAATGGGTTCGAAAACACGACATATACACTGTAGTAAATTTTCATCAATTTGCTGAGGTTGCTGTTGTCAAGTATCGATAATAATTTAATATATTTCAATTAACCTCTTTTCAAATTTGAGATCATAAAGCAGGAAAATATAAACGGACGTTGTTGAAATTTATAATATAGCTTATAGCTATTTCTGTGTTGTTAATTCAACAGCTCTACAATGCTAAACTTTAGTTTTAAGTTTATTAAATCATCACCAACACAATGAGTAATAACAGCTAAATGGAGAGTACATTTTATTATTTTGTGAGCATAGTTACGATAATTATTATTATAATATAGTTATATATCTAATCCTTATTTCTACTTATCTTTTACAGCCACTTTTGTTTATCGTTCGGAAGCTGTTCCGGACGGTTTTAAGCCAGCTACGAACAGCCCAGCACAGCTCCCGAACGATAAACGAAAGCGGCTTATGTTAGCATAAACTTATCTTGACTGAATATAAGTATAAATTAGTAATTTTCATTCGATTTGAAGGAATAAATTATAATTAAAAGTTCTTGGCATGAAATAAACTGAACGCAATTAGTAAAGTTATTCTATGAACGTTTCAATTAATTACGTTCAGTGCGGAAATAAAGGATTTAATTAAATGCTGGTTTTAAAGATAAATTTGTCACAATTAATAGTGGGATTTTATTGGACATATTTAAAATAGCCCGCCATCAAATGTGAAACAATTACATTCCATAAATTTAAGCCACAACATTTCTCTGCATGCCGACCAAATACAAATAAATACAAGACAATACAATTTGCAACTCGGGCTCATTCCAAAACCGCGAATTGCTATCCGTGGCTATGTGTGAACACGTCCTGGCACTGTTCGTGTCTCAGTTTTGGGGGCAGAATGAGAAAGATGACGATGAGTATATGACGATGATCGTCCTTTGGGAGCCTCCCATCTATGAGATGATATCAGGGAAGAACAGTCCACGATTGGCTACATTAATTGGATAACCCCGATTAGTAATTAAATACGAAACAACAATCCGAGTTGATTTATCGTCTAGTTTTCATTACGACGTACTTATGGAAAGACACATCTACGTATTTATAAATCTATTATATTTATTATATTTTAATCATAAAACTTCTATCATAAAAATAGATATTTAATATATAATTAGATTCATTCATCATTAATTATATAGCTATACCGGAACATTTTTTATCTACTCTGTTACTATCACAAGCATTATGAATTAGAATGATCATGTTTGGCACTAATAGTATAAAATAACGAGTAGTCCCAGATACGGCTGGACTGTAGGTAAGTTACTGAATCACTACTTTTGCTGCAGCTAGAAAGTAATTGAAGTGTTCAATCTATACTCGATCACTATTGGTTACCAATTGGCTATCAATAGCTAGTTACTAATAACTTCATTACAATTAAAGCGAGAGAATTAAAAAATACAGTCAAAATGGACACGCGTGTTAATGTTACTGTAAAAATTGCTTGGCAATAGAAATTCCTGCGCATTTCTATCCATTACTCTAGTATTAACAATTCTTCAAATTCTCTACAGCAGGGGGAAACGTCAATTGTATATCTCACGAAATTTTAATTATTGTATTATTTTTACTTTCAATTTTTTTTCTGAGAGATGCACCCTTATCATAAGAGCGGTTTGGGAGGAGCCGCAGTTTGTCGACTCCTATTCGATCTTTATAGCCTCTTTATCGCCCGAGGGCTATTCAGCTGGTAAAGGGAAACGCTAAGAGTAGTGTAATCATTGTGTATTTTCCTTAACTTCACAGGAAACCTCTTAAAAGGTTGTGAAAGGTGATTCGCGAAATTTCGTCCACAATGGGGCTTTAGCTTTAGTAAAATCCTATGAAACCCCGCCATTCAGTGCGATATATCCACTGATTGTTCTTGCCTCGTATATAAGTTTGCTCCCCTCCACATAGCTTTGGATATGCTTCATAAGTTTTCGGTCGATTCCCATCTGGTTGCACCTTGTCACAATGATCGGCCATGATATGGTGTTAAAGGATTTTCTGACATCGAGTGTAAAAAGTTTACATATTTGCCAGGTCCTGCATTTACCTTCGCGCCCTCTGTGCTGTAGCGATGATTTTCCATGCTGACTCTCAACTAGGCCATCCTGACCTTCCGTGTATGCAGTTATCCTCCCGAGTATCATATACTCTGGCTACTTTTCCAAGCTGTCAAGTATGCAGAGCGGCGTGAAGGTCGACGGGTTGTCTTTAGGCTTGCCAGGTTTGGGGATGAGGACCAATTTAGCCCGTTTGTACCTAGCGGCGAAAATCCCTGTATTAATTTCCTCCTTCATGGCCTGGAGCGTTCCTACGGGGAACTCCTCTATTTCTATTTCAGAGGACGCTCCATCGGATCTGTTGGGCTCTGTTGCACCGTAACTGATAGCTGGTAGCAGTGAGATCTTCCTCAGACTAATATTTCTGTGATCTCGAACCGCCAGTAAATCCTAGGCATTTTGCCACGGCCTTCGGGGCCATGCTGGCCGCGCCTACCCTTGTAACTAACGCAGCTAGGGAGGCCGGGTTATGGACGGCTGCATAAATCATGCCTAGCTCCATCACTTTCATGAACTCCGGTTTCTTAAATTTTCGGAAGTCGTACCGGTAGGCCAGCTGGGTTTGTACGCTGTGGTACCTTGTATCGTAGCGGAAGCTTATATATAAATGTTCACTGAGTGTTTCCTCATCCAGTACCTGCTAGTCCTTGATGTTATTTACGGCTGCAGCCGATAAAAACGTTAGGTCGTGTCATGTCTCATAATTACATCTCCGGAATGTCGGCCGTCGTATCGCATTTACCAGGACAAGGTTGTAGGTAACTACTCACTCCACCAGCAGCGTTCCTCTCTGATTGGCGGTAGGAGAGCCCCACTCTTGCCAGTTGGCGTTGAAACCTCCGGCCACTACACAGTGCCTTCGTGTTCATTCCGCGACTATGCATAGGCCAATCTTGCCTAGCGTCTCTGCAAGTGTTCCTCCTTGGACACATCTTGGTTCCCGCTCCGTGCCCGCATGTATGGCAGAGTAGGCAGAAAGGAACGGCGGTACTACACTCCCATTGGGGTTAAGTGGACCTCCCCTCTGCAATGCTGGCATCTCCTTGAGCATTTCGATCCTTTGCAGCGTGCTGTGCCGTATATTGCCGGTTTCGTCTCCATTCGAAGGGCTACCCTACAGTGACCGATTCTGATGCGACCCTCCCCTGTGATCTCGCCCCTCCTGATCATCGTACCAGTTTGAGTAATCCTATATGCAGGTCCTATTTGAGGCTGGTAACTTCCTCCCTTCTGCATTAGTGGACCTACTCAGAGCAGATATAATCTCCTCCTTGATCGTCGCCGCGTAGAGATCTTTGACGTGCATTACACATCCTGGCCTCCTGGCTGTGCCTCTGCTCAGCGATATCTTGATATAGATATATAGATGATAGTTATTCCTCTTGGGTACTCTTGGCCTTTACCTTTGGCATTAGGTCTCCACCTTGGGTCTTCGTTACCTAAGAGACTTGCGGGTCTAGCTTTTCAGGATCGATTTCGCGCACAGTTTTGAGTAGGTCGGCGTAAGATATACCCTCGGTCCTTACAAGGACTGTTTCAGTACCAGGGTCTGGTTTGGGCAGACATGTCAATTAATAAGTATTTCAGGATCTTCGTATCTTGATTGACTTCTGGGGCTTTCGCAGCCATATAACACCATATCCCTTAGGTGCTTCATCGCCTCGAGGAAGCTCTTGAGAGTAGTCTCCGCACTGGTGTGGCCGCACACGAGGTAATTGCAGTGCATCTTTAAGTTATAGCAGTATAGCACAGCTACGTGATGTCCACGGTCTATCCGGCTATTCCCGGCGTTAGTCGTTGGTCTGCCGGTTCCATTACCTCTGACCTCGAGATCTCAATGCTGTTTCTAGTAATTCCGTTATAGTCAGCATCGATTAGACTAACGTTTAACGTCATATGTTTTTATGGAACTCTCCGACACTGGTTTGTGTGTTCTTAAAGGTCAGTTTCTGCCAGGTATTGTCTGCCAATAGTGTGAACTGGTCATAGGAGCCTTCTCTATCAAAATGGTCGCCGCTGTCTTAGTGTCTACCAATTCTTGCGACTCTTTCTCCCCATCGGCCTGGGTTCGTCGCAACCCTCGCTCTATTCCGCCGCCTATATTCCTCCAGTTAGAACATAAGCATGGCTTAGTTCGTTTAAGACGGTCTCTACATAGTAGAAGTCAAAGTTCCCACCATTGTTTCGTTCTCCTGCGATGTCCACGAATTCAGTAATAGGTAATAGTCCACAGGCATGGTTTGGTACGGTGCGGACTGAGCAGTCGCTGACGGTCTGTGAGTGCCTGCCCGGGAACGCTTCGTCACCGGAACTGGGGTAACCAACCCCTGCTCCGTAGACTTTGTCGTATTGGTTGTTCGCTCCATTGTTATTTTTAAAATTTATATTCTGTGTTATAGTTACGGTTGTGCCATGTTTTTATCCGTCGCGGTTTTCTACTCTTTGTGACACGTCAAAATAGCCCGCGACATAATAGCCCAAAACAAAATATCTGGCGACGAAAATAGCCCCCAGGAAAATAGCCCCGAATACTGTTATTGATAATTGAGTTATGCATAATTAAAGTATAAATGGGGGTCCTCCGCCATTACGTTTGTTCTCCAATGCTCAGTATTGGGAAACATAGGATCAAATCCCATCGCGGGAGATTTTCGCAGTTTTATAGAGGTTATTTTGTGAGGTAGCTGGTGATTAAACTCACCCGATTGAGGGAAAAGTCTTTCGGCCTATAGCCTTATCTATATAAGGCTATACATAGGTTTCTGCGGGGGGAGCCTTAGTTTCTTATAAAAGCACTTTGTGTAACGATGGAAAGACCCTGCCGATGACGCCAATTCTGAGGTCCAGCTGCCGAGTCGATGCCGTCAATGTTGAGGGGAACCACCGCTGGATACCAACTGTTTACCTCTTAGAACGCCGTCGGAAGGAACTGTAAGCGTCGCTGCCACCACCTCAATAACTGAGGACTAAAAACTATTGCTGTTAGGTGTTGTTGAAAGTTAAATTAAACTAACATTAATTCAACATAGTTGTGAATTTAAATTTTTACTCCTAAACTGTTATAAATTACGAAAATCTAATTGTGATACGGTAATGTATGTTGTATTTATTGGTTTCTTATACTGTTTATTATGTTCTTCAGAAATATTATATCAGCCGGTATACCCCGTAAAATATAATTATTATAGTAAATTGCTATGAGCTAACGCCATTTGAATATAATACATGAATCCAGACACAAAATGGCACCTTATAAACTTTATGTAACATTACTAGGGCTTAAAAATGTAAAACTAAATTATACTCGGGTATTTTTAAAACTATTAAGTTTAATGCAGATATGAAACGGAAAGAATATTACCTTTTCTACAGAGAAATCCGCCATGTTCACGGTTACTAAACGGGAAAACATTCTAAATAATTAAAAAAATATTAAATGGAAAAGGGGTGCATTTAAATATGTAATTTATTCAAATCTCAATTCCCTCTTGATAAACATCACAAGAATTTACATGTAATTATGAAACTCGCGGTTTAAACTCGTAATTCAAGCCGGAGACGCTTTTCAGAGCTTTCAACACGATTCTTGGCGGGGCTTTGATGTGAGTAAATTTAATATACCTACTACTTTAACCTAAGTACATACACATATATAAATGATAAAAAAGTAATCTAAATATGTATTTCGTTTGTGCCAATTTAAAAAGCTTTTATTAGCCATATTTTATTTAGTTTATATTTTTATTTACATACGTCGTCACTACCAAGTGCATACACACATCCATATATACGACTTCGCATTTTAATGTACTTTAATTAAAAATCTACAGGCTCACCTACATTCGCATGCGTCCGATATTTACATCTCTTATTTGCATATCATAAACAACATTTTAATGAGGATTTTAAATAATAATATCATTTATTTTTTTAAAGTATTTACAAAAAGTGAATATTTTGGTTCTAGCATATTTCAATTTATTGTAAATTAAATATTTAAATAAATATCAAAATCGACATCAGTATTTATATTATTGATATGAAATAGGCTATACATCATAAGGTCTCTCATTGTTGATATGTGTGTAATATTAGTTGTATCTGCCATGTTCTTAGTTAATCAATTAGCACAATTATAAAAGTGATATAATTATGTTTAATACTGTAACAATTACAGCTTATCAGAATGTTCCAACGACATATTTCAGTGTGGGGTAGCAGCTTGCATCGTTTTAAGCCAAAAGTTCATATCATGTCCGATTCGAATAAATAATAACCGATTCTTAATTAAACCAAATGGAATTTGGCAAAGTATTATAAATAATAATTATAAATAATATGGTGAAGCAAGGATACAGGTAGTGTAACGTATTATAATATTTTTTGTCGTACTACTAGTAGGTCCTTGGTAGCTGTCTAATTAATATACGTTTACACAATATTGTAGCCATATTTTAACCCACAATTCAATCTCAGCCAACTATTTCTCGTAAGATACCACCAGATTTTAAAATGTTGTGGGTTTTTACTCCATTGGTTTGGTTTTAATTCCATCAATTTATTATTAAATTTATTTATTTGAACCTCTTTGTCAGCTTACGAAGTACATGCATAGTCATTAGATATAAGGATAATCAACATTATTGCCAATTTCTTTATCAATTATAGATTACCAAGTCGTTATGTGGAATACTGGATTGTATACGATGTCTAAAGTATAAAGATGTATGATCTACTTCTTCTAGTTAGATTCCATTTACAATTTATTCTCTTTGTTCCCGAGTAGCGCATGATATAAACAGATATTAACATATTTCATATACCTTTTATCATACCTAGCCAACCTATTCCAAATATACTGTCCAATAATTACTGCATTCACTTCTACATAGGACCTTTGCACTTCTTCATAATAGCAGCATATACTGTTGCTAAATGGGACCCTATTCTCGCATATACAGAAAAGAGTAATAATGCCAAAATAATGACATAGATGTACATTTATAACGATAGTGAAGAAGTATGCTAGTGATTCTCAAGCACAGTCCGCGGCATTTTAACGTGACACGAGATTCTTGAGTGTACCGTCAAATTTTAAGAATGCATGCAATAAACATAATTTCGTATGCTCTTTTAATATGTATCTTATTGTTAGTGTGCCGCCAAACTTTTGAGTTCTGAAAAGTGAACCATGATGAAAAATAGATTGAGAATCAATGTGCTACTCGATGAGTGACTACAGAGCTATAAGTTTAATGAACCGTAATTTAAAATTACTTCTGAAAATAATAATACACAAAAAACTTTTATTCAACTTGAAGACGGATTTCAGAAGTAACACGAACATATATTAATACTCATAAAAACCAAAAATATGGACACAACACAACAGATACTGAAACCAAATATTCTCTTCTTCTCAAAACCTATGATAGTACTCTACTGGACATAGGCCATCCTCATTTGGTTCCGCACCTCCCAATTTAATGCCTTCTGGTGGCATTGTTTGCCTGAGACAGTTCTAACGTCTCCAGCCACATTTTCGGGGGCCTACCGACGGTTAAAAATTCTGGTGTATAGTTCTTCTGTCGTCATTTCAATCATGATGTCACCATGACTCTTACTGTAATTTTCGTATTCATATTTAACCGAGGTTCAGCTCTAAGCATTCAATGCAGCAATCTATACGGTGCACAAGTTGCATTTGTTGTGAGATGATGTTATATGCCACTGCTTAGCTATAGTCAAAGTTAGGCGGCTAGTACTAGCTAGTTCTTCATTGCACCATCTATATAAAGGACTATCTGCCAGGCCCATCATGTGCAAGTGTTTGTTTACCTACAGTAGCCAGTTAAAAAGTTTGTCAATGACAACTTGTATAACAGAAAAGGAATAGGTGTTAGTAAAAAGCAATTTTCCGATAATGGAATAAAGAGTCGTAGAGGTAAACTATGGCGTTAGTAGGAGCTGAGAGAAGTATAGGTGAGGCAGGCTGCGCTGGTGAGGAGGAATTATGACAGCAAGAGCGTTAGCTGGTCTGATGAGGTGTGTAGGAAGAAGGCGATATGATGGAATATTCATATGTGAGATGTAAGTTCATATGTGAGATGTAAGTTGGCCAAATAGGCTAAGAGGCATTCTGAGAATGTGAGTCAAAGGAAAAAAGTGGAGGAGATACCGTAGTTGGAAAAGAAACTAAAGGAATGTATTTCGGAGAAGGTTGTGGGTGATTTTCAAGGGAAACAATGGGTATAAAAAAACATAGATCTGGCTGAGTGGGAGAAGAGTTACAGGTAGCAGGCGGGGACTGAATTGGAATTGGTGAGTCCGAGACAGGTGCTAGGACGGTAGGAGTTCGCGTAGAATGAGCTGGAGGTGACGCTTGGTCAGCTCAAATTGGGAATGGTGGCGAGAGATGACGGCTTGAAAGTGTAAGCTTACAAAACGTTGCCAGTGGAGGGAATGGAAAAACTGTTACAGCCAATCAATAAGGTGTGGAGTAGAGCGGCGAAGGTGCTGAATCAGTGGCACGTGGATGTGATGGTTCCAGTGCATAAAGGGGGAGTAGCCTCGGAGCTGAAAAACTATAGGGCATCTCGCTAATGAGTACGGGGTACAAGATAACGATTACAATGGCGAAAATAGACTGAAAAGTGGATAAAAGAAAGTTGCTTGCTGGAGTGCAAAAGGAGAATACATGCGGTATGTGTGGATCTGAAATCAGCATATGACTCAGTTCCTTTGTTTTTGTCATGTGAGGTGGAATCTTTGAAATACACCTATGCCTTCGGACAGGCATGGGTAGTGTCTACTTTGTCATGTCTGAAGATCGTGTTGGTCTTTCTGCTGTATAACTTGCTCTGTGAACCTGGCAACGGCCCTCCAGTTCTTGTCCGCCTCTGTCATGAACGAAACGTCCCATCATGTTTGTCACTCCGTCATTTACGTACCCTGGCCTCATTCGCTGCATCTTTTGAGGCAGTATCCTTATTAACATTTTTATAGATCACCAACCACTCTTTCATAAGTAAATACGCTGGTATGAACCTCGGCTGCACTTGTATAGGGTCCATGGACATGGTCCAGTAAGATCAGCTCTAGATATTCTGAGGGCGCGGGGCGTTAGCTTGTCTAAATTCCACTTGGTTTTCGTGGCATCAGCTCAGGCTGGTGCCGCGTATATTAGTTAGGTACGTTCCATTGTTGCCAAGAGCCTTCTTTTGGCTCTGCCAGTCAACCAATGATCGGCAGAACCCGCGCCAATGCTACTTCCGTGCGGGCTGCTTTCTTGGTTGTTACAAGTACCTGGACCGTGTAGCTTTTGTTGGCCTCAAGTATAGTGTCAAATACTTGATTTCCCTTGTGATTTTATGTTTGCCACCCAACATTAGTATCGTGTTGCCTGTTGCTCCGCTGTTATTAGACCTTTTGGTGGACAGCTGGACTATTTCAGTTTTGTTTGCAGCGAGTTCAACGACCCCATCCAGTTTGCCACCTTGTGTTCTGCCAGTCTCAGCTTTGCTGTATATTTTAGTTTCTGTTCTAGAACGGCTATGGCTAAGTCGCCCGCGAATGATATCGATGTCACATCCGGTGATAGTCTCAAACGCAGCACATCATCAACTGCTATGTTCGATAAGATGGAGCCCCGTGACACCCCTCCCCTCAGTGCGTATTTGTTCGTCCCCGTGGGCCTATCTTTGACTATTTCCCTATCACTTAAATATGTCCCTAATATGCTTCGCAGGGCCTTGGGTATCCTTTTGCGCTTGAGCAAGACTGTAATGGTTACCCATGGCAGTGTGTTAAAAGCGTTGGTCACATCCAGGATGGTCATTACGAAATGTCTGCGTTTCTTAAACGGCCCGGTGTTGGCTTGTGCTGCATTCCCGTGGACCGTGGCGTCAGTAGGTGGTTGATTTTTCCTAAAGCCATACTAGATTTTGTGGAGCTCTCTAGTCACCTCAAGGGACTCCACTATTCAATCCGCGAACAGGTGCTCTAGTATTTTGGTTATTCCGTCCAATGAATAGAGGGGGCTGTATGATCCTGGTTCTTTCGATGGTTTCCCTTGCTTAGTAGGTATAAGCGCCAGGCGAGCAGACTTCTCCCTGGTAGGGAAGGTGCCCTCCTGTCAGTTATTTCCCTAGTTATCACTGGTGCAGCCTCTCGTAGAATCTCATTTGGTATTCCATCAGGGCCCGGCGCCTTTCCTTTAGGTAATGATTATTGCTGCGATCACCTCCTCCTCTTCCCAGTTAGACACTGTCTACTCCTAGGCGCATCATCTTCTTCTACTATCTGTCTCGTGGAGGCACTGGCTGGAAAAACATCAGCATCAGGTTTCAACTGTCATATTCAACTAGACTACTGAGATTATTTAAATTTATTCTACGAGCCAACTTCGCTGTATCTCTGTAAGAATTATGAATTGGACACATGTTTATATGAACGTTTTTATTAAAAATGGTCCATACCATGCCCTAAAATATTGGATATTCCTCCTGAAATACCCTGTATGTACAATTTTCTACTGCTTACTGAAGTAAGGAAGAGAATGAGGTATTATTATCAGTGCTTGGAGTTGGAGTCAGCTCTTCGTAAGACAGGCACGGGGACGGTTATAAACCATCAGGCCATCTCACGGGGAAGATAGGATGTACTCAAAATGGTTCTCTGAGTCGTGGTGAGGGAGAACATTATAACAGGAATAAGAACACAATTATCAGTGGAATCTAATAGCTGCAAGGAAATAAATCGATCATCTGTGTCGTGGTGAGGGACGATCGACTTGCCAAGGGTAAAAAGTAAACAAGATAGTCGCATAAAGTGAATCGGTCCTGATGAGGGAGAACCGACTGCCATTTGGGTGTGAAGAGGCTCACGCATCCGTGGTTTTTCCTACCCTACTAAGCGTCGAGTAGGCTTTCCTCTACTCAACCCTCAGGTTTGACGAAACAGTAACAACTCTCCCCCATCTTCTTGACGCTTATCCGATCACCATCGTATATTTATTTAAAAGTGTAAATCAATATTAAGTATATACGAAAGTAAAGTAAATAAGAAATAATTAAAACTCAATGAGAATTGACAAAGATTAATTTACAATAAGAGGTCGTAGCTCGTCCAAGCGATGGATACGTCTTTCATCACCGGTTGCCCCCATGAGTCCTATGACAATCTGCGGTCCTGTCCCTGGTAGTAGGAATGGATGTAGCTGCCGAAGGTCACCTAACAGCACGAGTTTGCAGCTCGTCGGTTGGCCGGTTGATGATCGCGCATCTGTTGGATACGTTCGTTCCGGGAAAACCATTCGGCTACTCCGTTGCGCACCCAGGTTCATCTTAACGACGTCGGAAACGTGACAACGTCTTCTCCTACATCCTACAGAATATGCAGCAATGGGGCAGCTCCGACACCAGCTAGGTACAACCTATGCCCATATAGGATCTACAGGCGATGTTCTTCTGTCGATATATGTCGATCTGAGCACCGCTATGCACCGTCTATACAGCATGGATATGCCTCTGATACCAGACAGGTGCAAGCCATGCCCTTATAGGACCTACAGGCGATGTTCTTGAGTCGATATTCTCCACGGTGTAGTCATCAGAGAATTAGTTTTTGGTGGGGCCACTGCGTATCTGCGGGCTCGCAGAGTAGTGGTAACATTTCTGCTCGCGGGTGCATATGGCCTTCTCCATGTTATCTCAGAGAGATATGTGGTTCATTATATTGTCAAATATAAATTGCCCCGAAGCTCAGCATCGAGGGTTTGGTGAAGGAAGCTGCAGTAACAGTATGTTGAGTGTCAAGAAAGGGAAGTGAGAATGACGGAGAGCTGGTACAACCCCTATGTTGAGTGCAAGTGCGGGGGAAACCCCTGAGCTACATAACCATGGGAGGGTTGAGCAGGGAGGATAAGTATGTATGGCAAGAGTGAAGTACGATTCAGAAGCGAGAGAAAGAACAGTGTTGATGGGGCAAGGATACACAACGTGTGAACTGTGACACGTGATGGCATCTAAGCAACGAAAATGAGGGTGTGAAAGCTGAGTACGTTGGGGCAAAAAGGATAGTGAATGGTTAAGAGAGGATGGAAAGGGCATGGAAATCTGGAATGAGCTGGCGGGGGGGGGGGGGGCGGAAATAGATGAACGAAGAGAGGGAGAGGGAACAGATGGAGAAGGGTTATATATGCAATGTTAATTTTCGAGATTATGTGGAGACAAATAAAGGTTTTGTTTATTTTGAGGGAATATTGTAATATATTAAGTAAGGAGGAAATATATTGATAAGGACTTGCCATATATAGTTATCTAAATGAAGAATCACCAGATATATCAATGTTAATTAATAATTTCTTGAAAATTTCACATTACGGTGAGACCCGAACCCACGTCTCCGGCTATCTCGGCCGTCGCGCTACCAACTGCGCCCTGGAGGTGGTAGTGGATAGCACGTGAGATGTTCATTATGGTCATTATTCACACAAATTGACAATTGAACTGCGTTTATATATATATATATATATATATATATATATATATATATATATATATATATATATATATATATATGCCTCTGACTAGTAGCTGATTGTCCATTGCCAAGCCGACTCTTCTTTTGTGATTAGGTGACTTTTCCATTCCACCAGAGATATTTTAGAACTCCTGCAATCGGTCTGGCTTGGTGAAGAGTGATAGATATTTAGAATTTCCATTTGGTATATATTTTCATTCAACTATTATACCACCAACTATTTATTTTTTATCTACAAACATCGTTCTGATATTCCTCTTGTACGCCTCGGGAAAATATTACTGAATCATCTGCAAAGCTGATATGGTCACATTTTTTACTGGTATTGCTATCCACCGACATTTTGTTTTCATTTTTTGAGCCGCTTCATTGCAATTCTCTTCATGGTTTTAATGGGGGTGTTAGTTATAATCTTTATTTATATATACCGTGTATATCTATACTACTATACCGAACAGCTGATCTATACTATTTACGTCTTCCGGTGCTTCCATTGGTGTGTTCCTAAGTACTATAGCCTCTACTTCTCACTAAATCTACAAATCCTATTGTACCTCCTTTCACGAACATGTTTAATTAGGTGTAATTTGTTGTATGATGTAGATACTGGCCGTGAATGACCGGCAAGGTGTGAAACAATTATGATCTTTCCTTCCGATGCTCTACTTTTCACTATACTTTTTATATTTCAATTCAAACTTTTACATATTGTCTATCATACTTTCTGATATACTATGATTTCGTCGTAATCACACTTTCTCTGTTACTTATCTGTTCAAGACGATGTCATTCCATTACTAGTTGGTTGGTCTATCTTCGGTCTGTAGTAACGGAACTAATCAACGTTTAACATGGATTCAGAACCAATCGTATTTGCTTTTATATTGATTTGTTCATCTACTCCAGACCTGAGAGTGTTTAGCTATGCACACCCATACTCAAAAAAGCTGAAAACTATTTGGTATATGTATAGAAAATATGGCGAAATAGAAAAAGTGGTATACTAACAATAGTGTTAGTGTAATATTTGTTATCAGTATACTATGCTATGATAATCCTGGTAAATTCATTTTAATTCTATAATAAATTAATGGAGAAATCTAATGTTTATTGCTAGATATTTAGTAAGGCTACTTTTGTACAAATAGTTAAATTATGGTTACTTATAATTAATGTTAAATTTGTCAAGCTAAATTAGAAGCAATTTACTTCATCTTAATATTAATATCATTTACATAATTTACATGCATGTCATTTACAGGACACAAGGGCCTGACTCTAACGACGGTTGACTAAATTACAAAATATTAATGCATGCAATCAAGCGTGCAGATTTCATAGACTGCGATTAAATTAATTACACATCATATTTAATATGATCAAAATACGATTTGATTGTAATCACGATAACTTTCACAGTGCACTAATTACTATTTCTGGTAGCATAATATATGTAGCATGATATATTGTTTAGATTATCTGTATCAACCGTACACGGCATACATTGTTATCAAAATGGTATTTTTCATGTATACGTTCCAGTTTTTACTTTATTGCTTTCATTTCCTTCCATGTCCTTATTTACTCATGATTTATTGGTTGTAATTTAATACAGAAGCCATAAATTCGAGCAAAGTAAAAACAGTAATATTGAAATATAGAAATCAGACCTTATAACTAATAAACGTGTTTAAATGTAAATCCTCTTAGTATCCCATAAATTCGTTTTGACGCATAAGCTATAAATATAATTATAGACAAGCCGAGGGCGTGGAAGTCAGTATAGAACTCTGTTTCTAGCTATTTAGTTGGTGGAAACGAAAGGGGAAACTTTGGCTTAATAAAAACGCATTAGTGATGCGGCAGCGGTGCATTATGGTACAAAATTTAAATTGCATTTTTATTGAAGATTAAATATGTAATACGAACGCAGTTTATAGTTACCCTCATTTATTTTAAACTATATAATATATCTAATAACACTAACAATTACAGTTTTAGTTCATATATATTCCAACTAATGATATAATTTTATCTAATTTCTAAGTTATTCGAGCTATATCTAATTGCCTCATTCCATGTAACATTCTAGTCGATTCTATTTACCCAAGTAGGGCGATGTTTGTCGTTCGGGACGTTATCAAAAGTGATTGAAACTAATTAATTAATTATTGATCTTGAGATTGTATATTTGCAATTCGGATTTATGATGAATCATAAGTGAACTATGAACTTTGACTGGATTTAATTATCTAGTTCTAGTTCACTTCAGTAAACAAAGTTAATTTTCTAATCGTTCACATATAAATAAATTAAATGCACTAAGTTATCTGCGTCAAGTAACAACGTATTTTCAGATATCCGTAGCATTTAGGTGAATAAGGTTATATAAATGGTGAATGTACTGGGCGGATAATATTACATAATTACGACGATACATAACTTAAATTTATTTGAGTGTAGTGATCATATATTCATTTTATAAACTAATATAATATTGACTAGTAAATATGTAAAATATACGACCGTTTCAATAAATTAAATATTGAAGTAAACTTTACCAAATGTCGTTACTACTAAATACAATCGGAAATGGAATCGATTCAAGAATTCTCAAAATCATCCAGTAAGTTACTATCTTTTAGAAACATTTTCCAAAAGTTTGGCCGTTACCCGATTACACCGTTCATCAGTAATTATTCCAAAATGTCGTCCCGGATGAAAAATAAACAAACGGTGCAAGATTAGGATTATCTTAGTGACACAAAGTTTTTGAGATTACTCGATCATCATAAAATCCAGCCTGATAATTTAGGGTTCGTTTAGCTGTGTGGGTTGCTCTATACTGTTGGGAATAGCCTTGAGCAAATTCCTCCAATACAATTAGGCCCGATATTTCTCAATTCCCCGATTAACCTTTAATTATGGTAATTATCACACCTTGCAGACATGAATCAATTGACACATTGTATCAATTAATCTGAGAATAAAATGCCTTTATTTATTTTGTTTTTATATATAAAATGCATACATTTAATATTCATATCACGCATTTCTATGTAATCTTATTATATTTTCTGTGGATAAATAGTGATATTCCACACACTCGTCAACAATTCGTTCTGAAATTGCAAACAGTACATCCTTTATGGATTACATACGAGAATTTTATTTGTTATCCTTGTTATTTCTCATTGATCCTCGATATGTTATTATAGACGACCGCTGTTTGATGAGTTTAGTTTTATATTTGAGTCTAGAACCCATCAAACTTTTTCGTCCTCCGGGAATAAATACAATACACGATATTGCAAAAACGTATCAGGCGTATACTATTGCCCATTTGAATGCGCGCAACGGCCAGTTTCCTAAATTAATTTGTGCTGAATTGAATCTCGCAACTATCGCCTTTTTTCAACTTTATCGGCGCAAAATATTAGCCGGCAAATAATGAATTACAAAAAAGCCGGGCATCTATTTCGGATGGGTAATAGAATTAGCGCATTAAAAATAAAAATGAGCACTCGCGTGTGTATTTTATAATGCAGAAATAAATTGCGAAAAAATACAAGCGAATTGGATGGACGGGAGAGTTGATTCGTAATTAAATAAAAATTCAAATATTAATTTACGAGTTGAGTGCCGGATCCTGTTTATATTATAAACGGATTAGGATTGCAAATATCATAGACGAACGGATGAATAAACAGAAAAGAGAATCAGACCGGAACCGTGCGCGACATTTTCGTGAATTTGTGCAGTATTTATTTATTCCCATTTTCACAACATAATGATTTTAGCACGGACCCCGAATATTTCCAGACAGGCAAGATAACTCTGGAATCCTAATTGGATTAATTACATTTAGAGAAACTTTAAAATAAATGACACGTCAAGAAAGTTTTCTGAGCAACGGATAGTTCGCAGAGTAAAATTATATAAGTACTGCATAAAAACCATTAATTCTATTTCCATGATATTTTAACATCGCACAGGAAAAGTTAACTAAATCTTATTACGGACTGTACTAATACTGCAATAATTATATATAAACAGCACGTCACTTAAATTCACTACATAAATATATACGTATGTAGGGGATGATTTTATGAGTTGGGGTTGGATGTTATGGGAACAAGAGCACTTAATATTTCTAAAGGGCCGGACAATGAGCTACAATTAATAATACAAGGGAACAAAAGATGCCTGAAGCTATTCTGCGAACTTCCCCCCGAAACAAATTATTCTGTTACTCTTAAAGTTTTAATCATATAACAATAATCATATTTAATTAAAATCATAATAACTCTTCTGTTTTTGAAAGGAATGAACTTAAATAGAGTTCTTTTTATTTTGTATTATTAATACAATGTTACTTCATTATAACGAGATGAATAGATGTAAATATAGGATTATTTAAAACTGCGAAATTTTTGTTGTAGAGTTTGGATTGATAATATATTATTATTATTATTATAGAATATAATGCCAACACCTTACACTAGAAGGCATAGGATTAAATAAAAATTATGAAATATTGTGTTATGTTATATAAGACATGGGTTGAGGACAACTCGCCGCGAGAATAAGACACCCAAGGAAAACTCTTCTAATGATTCTGTAAGTATCCAATATAGAAAAAATAAAGGCAGAAATCGTAGTACAAGGTCAATTGTATTGCGATTCAGTGCATGCAGGCATGCACTGAATCGCATAACGTCCTGTTAAGCGCAGGACAATCCCGCGCCAACATGATTTGTCCCTCATCAAGCATTAGTATAAAAGAATCAACAGGGTAATTACTGATTAATTAGAGTTACTGATAAGAGAAACCGTTTTATTAAAATTCAAACCTGCCATTTCAGGCACTGTAAGGCCCAATTCACACATAAGCGGCGTCGGGCGCAGGCGCGACGTTGCACAGGCGATTGTGATGTCCATATGCAGTGAAGGGGTGGACATTGCACCTTATGTTTACGTAGAGGCAGCGTGGAAGAGTTATGCCTTTCGCCTTTTCGCCTACCTTGTCTTAGGCGAAGAGGCAAGGACGCCCCCTCTACGTAAACATAAGATGCAATGTCCACCCCTTTACTGCATATGAACATCACAATCACCTGTGCAACGTCACGCCTGCGCCTCGCCTGCGCCCGACGCCGCTTGTGTGTGAATTGGGCCTAACATCTAGAATTGTTTAGATTTCCAAATTTAGAAAGTGAAGCACAATTCAGACCTAGTTATCACAACAATAGAAAACAAAATTATTAATAATAATTTCTATAATATAACAGCGAAAACAATGTTTTAAACTAACCGACCTGTCATTTATAACTTTTGTGCCGTCATTGCATGCCGTGAAACATTTTCTGGCATTACCGGTAGTTTCTTTTGGAATAAAAAAAACGCTATAGTAGGATAGTTGCCTCTGTACTTTAGAAGATGCAACTGCAAAGTAAGGTAGTTTTCCAAATATAATTTAATGAGACATATAGTCAAATGGTTTACTTCCGTCGTATAACGATATTCTCGCAGTTCCATGTGCTTCAAGGCTGGCTGCTGATATCTTGGTTGTAAGATCAACTGTGGTTGTGTTTAATTTCTTTCTAAATCCATTTGTTGAGGTGATCGCTGTTCTATCTTATCAAATTATTTAATTTTAAGCCATCTGATTTATCATCAGTATTGTTGACGGGGACAACGCCAGCAAATTGTAATTGACCTAAAAATATGTCTAAACTAAACCACCCGATTGATGTATCTAAGTGGGTATGCAATGTCAGAAGCTATTACTTTTAGCAATGAGGACTGATATTGTATATGACCATATATTTAGTATTATGTTTTAACCTCTTGGGGAGTTCTTGGGGTAAGGCATTTAAGTGAGTTTGAGAATGAGATTTTTGTTTTCCTATATTTCATAATCATTAAGCAGTCTGTAGCTTCCACTGCTGGACATAAGCCTCCCTTAGTTTCTTCCATTCTTCCCGTTGTTGCGCTGCTTGTATCCAGTTGGATTTGATACGCCTTTTGTCTAGGCCTCCATTCGTTTTGTCCACCTGTCATCCGTCATTCGTGTTACGTGGCCTGCCCAATTCCACTTCAGGCAAGCAATTCACTCTACAGCATCTGCGACTCCAGTTCTCTGCCGTATTACAGTGTTTGGAATTTTGTCTCGTAGTTTTATTCCTAACATGGACCTCTCCATAGCTCACTGTGTTACCTTGATTTTGTTTATAGGTTTTTTTGTCAGTGTAAGCGTTTCAGCTCCGTACATTAGGACAGGTCGTACACCTTTCTTTTTAGGCACATGTGTATATCAGCTGTAAGTACGTGTCGCAGCCTGCCAAAAGCGGCCCAGGTTAGTCCTACTCGCTTGTTTCATTTGTTTGGTTATCTCTACTAATTCGAATCTCGTGTCCAAGATATATGTATGAGGCAGTCTGCTCTATTTTTACATTATCCACTGAAATAGTTTCACTCAATACCAGGTTGGTCATAATTTGTGTTTTAGCGTAGTTGATCTTTAGGCCAACTTGGTGTGAGGCAGAGCTTAATCTCTCTATGCCGAATTTGTTGATGTCTTCGTGAAGTCTCACGCATGCAGTTGCATTTTTGTATATGTTATTGATTAGCGCGGAGTATCTGTCGTATATACGGCATTCAGATAGTGCTTCAATTAGTTTTCATTGGTTGATGGAGTCGAACGCCTTTTTGTAGTCGACAAATGTGAGGACTAGAGGCTTATTGTACTCGACACATTTTTCGACTTGACTACATGTAGGTGGTCGTTTGTGCCAAAGCCTGCTCTAAAACCTGCTTGCTTCTTGGGTTGGTAAAAGTCTAGCTTAGATGTTAGTCGCCTAGTTATGATCTTCATAAACAGCTTATAAAGCAGGCTGATAGGCCGGTAGTTTGCGAGGTCTGTTCAGTTTTCTTTTTTGTGCATGATGATAATCAAAGTATTGTTCCATTTTGACGGGATGTTCTCCTCCTCCTCACTTGTTGAATAGAGTGTGGAGTGCTTGAATAAGTTTTTCTTCGCCCTCTTTTATGGCTTCAATCACTATTTCATCTTCACCCGGGGCCTTACTATTTTTCATTTCCCTCAGTGACATTTTAATTTCCTCTATTGCGATGTCAGGAAGATTATCAGATCCTTGATTTAAGACTCTGGGTATTTTAGGGTATTCATGGTGGTTATCTGTTACTTTATATAGTTCTCTGTAGAAATTTTCAACTATGTCTATGATCTTGTGTTTATTGGTTGTTATGTTTCCATCTGCATCTGCTAATATATAGATGTCGTTTCTTCCAAAGGCTAGTTCTCTGTTCATTACCCTCATACTTCTATGTCTTTCTATATCTTCGGAGATCTTATCGGTGTTGAATTTACGTTTATATTTCCGCGTTTCTTTAGATATTTCTTTATTTAAGTGTCTGTATTCTTGTGAGTCTTCATAGTTTAAGTCTCTTCGGTGTTTCATAAGCTGTTTTGTGTGTGTACTTAATTTTCCACTTTCCTTTTCCACTTTAGATTTTCATTTACTTACTGCCTCCTTTAGCGCAGAAACGATGGTATCATTTACTTCTTCAAGCCTCATGTTCGCTAGTTCTTTAAGTTTGTTTGTATTATTTGTTTGTATGTATCTGGTTGTTCGATAGATGTCCATTTGTTAGTTTCTTGTGTTTTGGTTAGTTTAGATCTTTCTTTTTTTATGTTTAACACTATCTTTGCCCTGACCATACGGTGGTCGCTGCCAACTGAACACTTGTTTAGTACTGTGACATGTACTTCCTGTCACTTATGATGTAGTCTAGTTCATTTTTTGTGACTCCACGTGGGCTCCTCCATGTCCACTTCCGCGTTATTATTTTTTTGAAGAAAGTGTTCATTGAGGCCATATTGTAGTAGGAATTCTTCTAATAGTAGGTTGACCCTTTGATTCCTTTGACCAAGTCCGTAGTTTCTAATGGAAATTTCTTCTTCTTGTTGTTTTCCGCCAATTTTGGCATTAAAATCGCCAATTAGAAATGTGTATTGAGCCTTGGAGTAGCTCCTAGCTGTGGCAACGTCTTCATAGAAACTCTCGACTTCTTCATCTGCGTGGCTAGTGGTGGGGGTGTATGCTTCCACGATTCTAAGATTATACCTTTGGTTTATTTTAAGTATTAAGTAGGCGACTCTCGAGCTTATGCTTCCAATCTCAGTGATGTTCTTGGCATGTTTCTTGTGAATGATAAAACCAACTCCTCTTAGGGTGGACTCTTCTTGTCCTCTGTAGTAGATGATGTTTCTTGATTTTAGTGCGATTTTCAATTTTCTTTTCTTCTGGTAGCCTGATCCAATCCGGGGATTCTTCGCATTCTCTGTTGGTAGCGATCGGCACAGACAGAGGTCTGTGCCGATCGCTACCGTGATTGGAAGACTTCGTACTGCCGGAGACTGAGGGCCTTCTACTGTTATTGTCTCTCATAAGGGGATTTTTAGCCGGTGACCTACCATGCTGGCAAGTGCGGGTTGGTGGGTAGGTTGCGTTTACCCAGTATGTGAAATTACATTTCCTTGCGGTTCAGCCGCGGTTCAGTCGACAGACCCTCGTTTGTTATCTAACAGTACGTGCAGGTGAGGTTGTCATTTGAGATGGACTTACAGAGATGTTAGATGTTAGATGTTGCCAACTCCTTACCTACCTTCCTATATTTACTAAACAATTATTATCATCATCATCAAATCTATTGTTACTGCTGAATATTGTAATTGTTTGTTCTGGTTTAGTCATCTCAAGGGGAATGCATATTGAAAGTTTCCAGAAATAGCTTTCATGACTCCTCATTTGCCCATTTTATACCATAATCCTATAGCCAGTCCTCCTCTCTAATGATTACAAAAATATCTTCTTTTTATACTTACTTCGACAGTAGTTATCCATATGTGAACAATCTTGCATATTACTGCGTTAGTACAGAGTCTAACAATATTAGATTATGATTTAGCATTATATAAATCGTCCCATTAAAAACAAATATCCATTTTAAATAAAATGTTCATCGAGATGGCTTAAGCAGACATAAGATGATAAATGTAATACAATAAACCGTCAAGATCTAGATCCACACATAGAAATCAGAGCAAGTAAGATATGGCAAGAACAACTTTTTTGAAAATTAAACCGCTACTTACAAATCGCGCCTTGCAACACGCATTAGATTTGTTGAGTGTTACATATATTATATAGCTGCTTTCGTTTATCGTTTGGAAACTGTTCTGGACCGTTCTAAGCTAGCTATGACCCGTCCATTTATCCATTTTAAATAAAATGTTCATCGAGATGGCTTAAGCAGACATAAGATGATAAATGTAATACAATAAACCACCAAGATCTAGATCCAGACATAGAAATCAGAGCAAGTAAGATATGGCAAGAACAACTTTTTTGAAAATTTAACCGCTACTTACAAGTCGCGCCTTGCAACACGCATTAGATTTGTTGAGTGTTACATATATTATATAGCCGCTTTCGTTTATCGTTTGGAAACTGTTCTGGACCGTTCTAAGCCAGCTATGACCCGCCCAGAGCAGCCGAATGATAAACGAAAGTGTTTTATATTGCTCTACGGTGCCGAGACAGGGACCCTAAAAGCAAACATCGAGAAATGACTAATAGCTTTCGAATTATGGGTGATTCAGAAGAATGCTAAGCATATCCAGGACAGAACTCATCGCAAGTGGGGAGATATGTGATCAATGGATACAGAGCCAAATATATACCACGAACATATTTATGGGATTTAAATTGAAAGGCAGACGGCATGAGAGCGCCAGTAAAGAGAAGATGCTCATGATTGAAAATCATCCGAGACTGGACTTATACACTCATTAAAAGATCATAAAGCCGAGAACTGTTTGCTAGATTTGTTACAGACCTTCAGTAGTGATGAGGGAATAGAAGAAAATAAGAAATAAGGAATCTTTCTCATTTCTTATTTTCTTCTTCTTGGTGTGCCCTCTTGATTATTGAAGGTCGGTAACAATTTTAGCAAACTGTTATCGGCTTTCAGGTCAATATTTTCCACTGTGTAAGGTTTTTTTTGTAGTAGTTGTATTTGTTACAATTCTGTAACTGGCTATCGACCTTCGGGCCCTTTTGCCGTACGTTAGTGTATGTGTATGTAAGTGTTAGGACTTGCTACTTCAGAAAATCGCCTCCTAATTTACTAGAGTGTCATTAGCAGTATCCAAATGATAACCCGGGCCACGATTTTATCCTATATTCTATATTAATTAAGCGGGGGTGCTAATCACTGCACTACATCGACGTGCAAGTTGTTTGTTTTATGGGTTTTATTTCTTATTTAATGTCAGCATAAACCCATGTAAATTGTCCTTGTTTTTATAATAACAAAAATAGAATCTATTCGCAACGTATATGTTTTTATCTGTTTACGACGGAGAGAGCGAGCAAGAATCACCATCTGGAATCAAAGCTGCGCGCGCGTCTGTCAATCGCGAGTTGTAAGTCTATTGTGCGCGAAGAAACCCATTTCAGTGATGTGTAATTTAATTATTTATTTGGTTTTAATTGTGCGCGAGTATAACTTGAGTGGTGTACCCGGAGGGGAGTTAGAGCAGCCACACATTGCATTAATACGATGGCGATCTGAACGTTTTTTGTGAGAAGTACGGGTGAGTTGTCTAGCGAGTCATTTATATCTAATGTGTGTCATTTTAATTGCGTCATTTAACACCTAGCAAAAGCCTTATTTATTTGAGTGGGGCTATTTGGTAGTAGTACACTTATTATACTAGTTATTGTTTATAATTTCATTTAAAGATGACTATCTGTACGTCTCTTTGGGAAGTACAGGTTAGTTTTCATGCGAGGCATTTATATCTCGTGTGACTCATTTGAATTGCATAATTTAGCTTCTATTAATAGCCTTAATTATTTGCGTGGGGATCATTTAGTGTAGTACTGCTTGATTATATTCGTTATTATTTAGGTTACATGTGTATGCTCAGTTTTCTTTTGGGCGAGTCCATCGGATTAAAATTTAAATAATATAAATAAATTTCCAGGATATTTATTTACTTTTGTATTTGTAATTTGTTTCTTAACATTAGTTATGGTAGATTCGTTATTCATGCTATCTTCTATTCTATTTACTATCAAATCCACCCAAAACATCTGTTCATTCCGCACTTTTGGGTGATGTAAGTAAGTAGAATCTAGAGAGAACTGCTCTAGATTCTACTTATCAGCCTGCCATATTTTCCCTCTAATTGGTTAGTTCTTCTGGCTGCCAAGCTCTACAAAATTAAATCCTCAATGCAGTGTTTGTGATATCTACTGATCAGGTTTATATATAGTATATAAACAAATGCGATAAATACTCAAATATATAACATAATACTATATAACAATCGCACGAAGACGTTTACAAAAAAAAACAGCTAAAAAAATTAACATGGACTGATCGAATTATAGATCCGTGTTAGATGAAACTTCAAAGACCTTCTGAATGTCTTATGAGCTATCCTCTTCAATTAGGTATCGTTGAGCTACAAAGCCTGTATAATAAATAAATTATTAATATAAATTATAATACCAACTACATAATAACAAATGATGATAGAAACAGAAACACCGCACGATTTAATACGTTTTCGCAATGGTGAATTTTCATGAGAATATAAAGAAGGCCACAGCAGAAAACGTGTTATATTCAAAATAGAATCAATCCTAATAATAAAAACGTCTGACCCTGCCAAACCCACCAGCGTAGTAGCTGGTACATTGGTAGTATAATCCTATCCTATTCAGTAATTTTATTAGTGTGGAATACAAAAAATGAGATACTCCTAGTCGTTCCTAGCGGAAACGTGAAGATTTCCAGTCTATATCAGGGGTAAGCGTAACTGGTGGCTTGCCTCTGAGTTTGGGTGCCACCAGCAACATTAGTCCTAATTATATCAGTAGATTTCGGGATTCCAACTATCACTCATCAAAGGGCAAAGTATGTAATGTACTAATTAATATATAATATAATATAATAAAGTGTAGTATTATCATCTTCCGTATTTGTGATGTTTGTTATAAATCGGCAACATTCCGTCCTTGACTAGTCAGCCTAGATGAGCTCATGGGTTGCTAAATAATACTGCTGGATCTCTCTCTCTCGCCACGAACCTGCCATAATCCACTCCTGGGCATATGTCTCTCCAGATTACTTCCAAAAATGACGGTCATGTGAGTTTTGAAACCAGTGTCTACCAATCTTCTTTTTTATGTTGTCCAGCCAGCTCCTTTTTGACAGGCCTCTTCCTCTTTTTGTTTCTCTGGGCCTCTACGGGGTGACATATGTCGCCCTTTTGCCGTGCAACGTGTCCTACTTAGCTCCAGTCACGTTCGCTCTATCTGATTGACTCGTTCTTAATTTTATCTCTTAACGAGATCCCAAGCATCAAGCGTTCCAGCGCCTTCTGTGTTGTGCGTAATCGATTTGAGCTTTGTTTTGTAAGGCTCATTGTTTTCAAGGCCACCAGCAGAATGTATGAGTCAGAAACTTTTCTTTTATGGTTGAATGGGATGTTGTTATCTTCGAGGATGTGCTGTAGGTTTTCCGAATCCGCCCATGATAGTCCGATCCATCTATCTATTTCTGCAGTTTGGTTCGCCTTACCTAGCTTGACTACGTATCTCAGGTAATTATATTGCTCGACACATTCTATGGTTGTTTTATCTAACAAGATGTGGGTGTCCGCCGGGCTGATTCGTTTTGTCTTGTCGATATTCATTATTAGGCCTACCTCCTTTGCTACTTCGTTGAGTTGTTGTAGCATTTCCTCTAGTTCTATGACGTCTTTTGCAGTTAGTACAATATCATCTGCAAAACGAATATGACTGAGGTATCTGCCGTCGATATTTAACCCTTTACCTTCCCATTTAATTTTTTTAAAAACGTCTTCAAGCCTTTGGCGAGATCAGGTGGCACACTCCTCTTTCTATCTTTACCTTGTTGGTGTTTAGGCCTTCCTTGATTTTTATGTGGAGTGCTGCGTTCCCATAGATGCCATTATAGCTGAATACCTTGAGTCTATTCTAGCATACCCCATGGCTATTAGAATTGATCAGATTTCCACCGAGTTAAATGCTTCATGGAAATCAATGAAGGCCAGGTGTATGGGCACATTATATTCCGTTGTTTTCTCCACTAGTGTGCGTATAGTCTGTAGGTGATCTATGGTGCTATATCCACTGCAAAAGCCAGCCTGTCCTGGTGGCTGGTAGAAATCCAGTTTTGCGGTTAAGCGGTTACAGATAATTCTCGTGAATCGTTTGTAGAGATGTGATAGCAAGCTAATTAGGCAGAAGTTTTCGATGTTTGAGGTGTCGCCTTTTTTGAATAGAATTATGACTTCTACGTTGTACCAGTCCTTGGGGATTGTGCTATCTGACATACATTTGTTCAGCAATATTTCTTTCGACCGCGCTACCTCCTAGCCTCAGCATCTCTGAAGTAATGTGGACATTTTTCATCTTCGCCAGGGCGACTCTTATTTCTTGTATATTTGTTCTAGGTTTGACTCTACTGATCCTTGTTTATTTTTGAGCTTGGTTATTATCATATCTTCTTTTAGAAAGATTTTACCTTAATATTTTCATGTTGGATTTGTTTTCAATGGTGGTCTGAATCCATTTGGTCCTGTTTTTTCGTATGGCCTTCCTGATGTTCTTTTTGGCCTATCTGTTTAACATCTTGTACTTGCTTGAACCTCTTTCCAGCAGCCTTCTTTGTTCTATTTTTTTAAATTGTTTCTAGACTTAGTTGTGTGTCCTCTGAACCTTTTACTCTGAATCCTATTTTTATTGTTGCAGGGCATCCAAACTGCAACAAAAAAACAATAGGTTTTAGTATGTCTGTTAACTGGTCTGCGTTCTTGCCCCTAAGGCGTGACGGTGCCAGCTGTTTCTCTAGTTGGTAAGCTTCTTTGTTGTCTCGTCGCTAGTTGGAAACCTGGGTTTTGATATTAATTTGTTCCTTTCAGTTCTGAAGTCGAATCGTTGGCGTGCTATAGCCATCCTGTGATCGCTCCCGGTGTCGAATCTATTGAGTCACCGCATATTTTCCGACTGTTAGCTAGAATAAAGTGAATCCCGTTTTGTGTCTAAAGGCAGCGAAGTATTGGCCTAGTATAGTCAGCATTGGTACTTTATTACTCTCCAAAGTTCTACAACTTGCTGGGATTAATGAGGGAGGTTTTACAATGGGACCACCTTGTATTATTTTCAGCTGTGCTACTAATACTGCTGGATAGTTCTGGATAATTAGATTAGTGTAGCACAGCTGAAAACACCACAAGGTAGTCCCATTGCAAAACCTCTCTCATTAATCCCAGCAAGTTGTAAAATTTTGTAGAGAAAGAAAGTATCAATGCTAGCTATATTATATCAGCACTTCGCCAGTACTAGCTGCCTTTTTATAATAGTGGAAGACGATGTGGAAAGTCTAAATACTATCTATATAGAAAATGTTTCGAAACTGTATTTAATTAGAATTTTGTCATACATACAATACATGCAGAGGTCATGTTGGAAGACCTCGTACAGAATGCTCCTGTGACCAGTGATTTAATCTTTCCTGTGGGGGTAATGTAATAGATAATGTTTTTCTTACTATTTTGCTCTTCTCACTTCTATTTATTGATTTGTTTATATTTTGTATTCCCTTATCGTTTTAGTTATGTGTGCCTTCGTTTATTTAATTAGAGGAGCTGTTTGGCTGTTGCTTGTTTTTCTGCACTGCGACCACTGCTGATATGTGTTTTCCCCTACTTCTATTGTTCTCCTAGGAATTCTATTTCTCGGACGAAGTTTAATATGTCCCGGAGAGGCTTGCTTTCCAGCTCCAAGGTCATTACATTTAAGTTCCCAAGGCTGGCAAGCCTTTTCTACCCTACTGCTGGTCATGTACACAGTATGTGTTCGACAGTTTCAATGTTCGATTCACATAGTCTACAGACAGTGTTGTCTTGTTTGCCTACTTTATTTAGGTGATATTTAACAGGACAGTTTCCCGTTACAATGCCTGTGACAGATCCTATCTCATAGAGACTTGGGATTTGTATTGTTCCTAGCGCCGAGTAGTCAATAAGCATTTTGGCTTGGCTTTGTAGTGGAGTGTGTCTCCAGTACGTTTGCTCCTCCGCTCACTTTTGGATCAGTTGCGTGTATCTCTTGTGAGCCTGCATGTTTGTTCTGGTCCCATAAAGGGCACCTCAGCCCCGCTTCTAGCGACTTCGTCTCCCTGAATATCCGGGTACTCACATTAGACTTTCTTTTCGCTAATTGCTTCAGGGATTGTTTACAGATCCTGATCACTTTGAACGTATATATATATATATATATATATATATATATATATATATATATATATATATATATATAGTCTTATAGTCTCTTTGAAGCTGCCTGGCTGTCTATATGTATATAGAGTGCACTCCCTAGAATCGTCGCAGATTTGTGCGCATCTCTCAAAAGCCATGATTTCTGCTTGTAAGATAGGCGTCCGGCCCGTTGCCAGTGTTTATGTATATCCTAGGCTATATATGCCAAGTCCGGTACCTTCTGCAGTCCATGCATAGGTGACAATGGGTCTGACGACCGCCAGATACGTTCATAGTAAAAGTTTTCGGTTTTTTTGGTAGAATTACTACTAGATATTTAGCCTCTGTAGAAAACTTCAATAATTTTCTGTTCAGGGAGAGAGGTTAGGTTAAGCTTCCTTCTCCATGCGAATGAAACCATAAATTTGCTTGGGTTGACGCTAAGTTGCTTCTTCTTGCTACAGCAGTCCGGTACCTTCTGCAATATAGGTATTTTCATCCATAGGTGAAAATGGGTCTGACAACCGCCAGATACGTTCATAGTCAAAGTTTACGTTTTTTTCTCTCTAGAATTACTGCTAGATATTTAGCCTCTGTAAAGAACTCTAATAATTTTCCATTCAGAGAGAGAGAGGTTAGATTAAGCTTCCTTCGTCTTGTGAAATAAACTATAATTTTGCGTCGGTTGACGCTAAGACCTCTTTCTTGATCCATCAGTTGATGGTATTTATTGCACGTGGTGCAAGGTTCATAGATGTGGTATCAAATGTATCCCTTATTACTATGATGACAATATCATCTGCATACCCCACCGTATTAAACCCGCTTTCCGTTAGCTGGTTGGAAATCGTCCACAACGAGCCTTATTTTCCGATCTTATGGCATATCTTTAATCCACTCTATGGTAGAATCGTCAATTCCTTACCTAGTGGCTGCATTCCTTATGAACAAGCGGGTTGTAATGTCAAATGCCCCCTCTATATCTATAAAGATTCCCAGAGCGATTTCCTTATTTTTCAGGGATTTTGGTTGTGGCCACAAGTTAGAGCATCCACTGTCGACTTGCCTGGTTGATAAGAATATTGGTGCTTATGGATTGGCTTCCTTTTCAGTGGGCTATACCGTATGTGATTGTCCACTTTGCCATCGCTTTGAAGAGGAAGCATGTGAGGCGTTGTGACTACCTCATTGGGGTCCCCGCCCCGGCCTATTGATGAAAATCACTTTGGCCTCCTTCCAGCCCTTTGGTATCTATTACAGCCGATAGCTGGCCTGAAAAATCTCTACCATAAATGGGGCGACCATGTCGATTCCCTTCTGCAGCATTGCGGTATCCTTCCAACAATGCTGCAAAAGGGAATCGACATGGTCGTCCCATGTATGGTAGAGATTTTTCCGGCCAGCTATCGGCAGGCATATATACCAAAGGGCCATCCGGCTCTGGCGACTTGTAGGGTTTGAAACTATTTACAATCCATACCACGCTGTGTCTGGTTAGTATTCTAGCGGTCAGATTTTTGCTGGATCTGGTGGAACAGAGTTGTCTAGTGTCTTACTTGGATTTCTTCTACTTTTTCTGTGTTCCCTTCATATCTACTTTCCATTGATTGTGAATGTGTATCCCATTTTTTTGCTATTGCCACCGGTATATTCTTTCAGTACATTCATTGTTCTGAAGTGGTTTTTCCTCCCGTTCTCCTGTTGGTAAGATTTTGATGGTACTGTTTTATATCAAGGACACTAAGATACTAGTTAGACAGGGGTAGGATATATAACCGAATTTATTTAACCATAAACATAGTGTTACTTATGTAACACATATTATATGTATATATATATATATATATATATATATATATATATATATTTTGTATTTATGTATGTATGTATAAAGGTATGCATTTACTACATAATACACAAATTGTGCATTAAATATTTTTTTATAATATTTATAATTCTATACGAAACATGTCTAATATTATAATATTAACTAAGACTGATCTACTTTTATTTAATTTTATTTACGCACCTATATCTCCCTCTGTAGGGACTGATCAGAATATGCTTTGGTGTATTTTCATATGTAGATATTAATTAATATAATATGTTTTAGTGTATTGAATATAATAATGAATAATGATAATTTTTTTAATGAAGCTACATTACCATATATTCATCCTATCAAGGTATGCATTTCGTAATCTCATTATATGCGTTTACATAATTTATTTTGTACACGCACTATCAGAAAATGCATTTAGCATATTATTAATATCTTGACATACATAAAACAATTAAAAAATGGATAAGAATATTATTGGATATAATAAATCAAATCAGACAGGTGCAGTATGTAACACGCAAGCAAACAATTACACTGTTGGAAATAGCTTCTATTCATAACATAATTATTTACTATTTAAAAGAATATAAACGCTGGCTATGGGAAATATATTGTGTGTGCATTTTCTTCATTAACTGCACCGTTATTGTACTAAATTACATATTGTATTTAACAATGTTATACGTTCAATTATAATCACAGAATAAGCAATTATAGGCATAAAAAAGATATCAACTGTAGTAACACAAACTAAAGTAATATGTGGTAGTAATTGCTTCAAAGGTTAGAAAATCACTGTTAGTTTATTATTTAGGTCCTAGGAATGATTATATTGTTGATGGTTGAACGTTAACAACTGTAAATAAATTAATGAAATTATCGATTTCAAGTTCCTTTACCATTATAATACGCTTTAAGCAACACATGGTCGATGATTACTAATGCTGCGCTTAAAGTACTTGGTTCAATTGGGACACCAAATTTCCACCCGACATCATGGTCATTCTCGATGCTCACTTCCAAGTTAAAGGATACATCACCATCATCATCACCTATGTAATCCATCGTCGGATGTAAGTTCTCTTGGTCTTCTGCTATTTTCGACGAGTCATGTCCTGCCAGTCGTCATATGTCGTCTGTCCATCTGGTCTGGGATCTTCCCTGCGTTTTTTGCGGTATCCGAGGTCTCCACTCCACTAGTCGGCGTGTCCAGCTGTTGTCCTTCATTCTGGCTATGTGCCCTGAACTCTATATACAGATAATGCTGAGATAGTTCCTGTTTATTGTAATCTTCAGTCAGGTTTAACCCCCGATTTATTGTTTTGTTCTGTGATGTTGGTGAGTCCACTATAAATGACTAAATGCTCTCACAGGACTGCCTGTCATTCGCCCTTTTGGTGGGTTGTGCACATATGGAGATTCTGTTCTCCCTTAGTTAGTTTCCATTTAGTTCTTTTATGTTCCACTCGTACCGGTTTATTCAGTCTCCTTTTGTCCTGTCCTGGTTCTTGGCCTTGTTTCTCGTCGGTAAATCGGTTGTTTCGAGGCATAGTCACTAGCGTTACCCTAGAACCCTCCCCTTTTATACGGGCTTGGGACCGGCAATATCATCACTGGGCTATTCGATTTATCCAGCAACCATGCAGCGGACTTGAATATAACCCGATGAATGTTTTCAATCAAGAAGAAAAAAAATCAGCCAACATAAGCATCAACGCGGAAGATTAACTTGTGTTGCCTTATAAACCTCATTATTCTAAAACAAAATTTATTCAATTTAACAAGACTGCACTGAAATATTTTCTCTGAAATAAATAGTTTACATATTCGCTAACTCCGATTCGGAAATATTAAAATGGGTATATAATAATATATTAGATAATTATATAATAATGTATTAGATAATTATATAATATATAAGATAAGTACAGACATTAATAAGACACCTCAATAAATT
This sequence comes from Lordithon lunulatus, assembly GCA_963942505.1. NCBI lineage: Eukaryota > Metazoa > Arthropoda > Insecta > Coleoptera > Staphylinidae > Lordithon > Lordithon lunulatus. The sequence goes on along the minus strand of OZ012671.1, from coordinate 16,588,991 downwards.
AAAACATTAATATTCCCAGCTCTATAAAAAACAAATTCTCAAGATTTTTAATGTCAACATATTTATGAAAATACGGCCCCGTTTACAATCAGAAAATTCGAAAACTCGTCATTCAGAAATCCAAAGGTAACGAAATCTCGATAAACAAAATTGCGAGAAGTTTGAGATTATGTGTTTTAAATGTCGGGATTTTTAATGCCGAGATTGATATAGACCCACGAATGTATTGAATATAATAAACAAATACATTTAACAAAATAGTTATAAATTAGTACTGTATAATTTTGTTGATTTTTAATTGTATACTTTTTTATGATTAACTATTTCTAGTGATTTATTATAAACATGAATATATCTTTTAATAAATATTACTAAAAAATGGTAAACATCATTAAATATTCAATAAATATTGTCTTGTCGTTGATATACAAATAAAACTTCGAATATTATATCAAGTAAACATGGCAAATTGTTGTATAAAACAAACACATTCCCAATGTATACAGCACTTGATGTTAAACGTGAGACACAGTATTTTTTTACTAAAACAGATTAGAATAACTGGGAGTAAATGTTGATTCACGTAATTCATTTCTTGGAAACAGTAAATAGTAAACACGGCGCAAAGTTGTGAGAGATTCAAATCATCCTCAAACACTGGAGCTAATTTATATTTGCTTAGTTATAAGGAAACTCTATTATTTATAATGCACGATATCTGAACTGTATACAAGTAGGTTCTTTGCCCAAACTCGTAAACTAGGGAACGGGTAGATAGAACGTTGCATACGGCCGTGCTTTTCTTACATATGGAATTGTTGCAACAGCACGACGTGAAGAATATTTCTAATGTGGCAGGAACATATGGGAATTCAAGATGGTGCACTCTTGTCTATAAAAATTTTCGAAACCAGGTGTACGCCAGCTTATTTCAACGCTAATACATTTATATTTCTACACCGGTATTTATGTGGCTTACATTTGTTGCTATTTATTCGCACAGCTTGTTCGCATATTTCAAAATCGATTGGGATCGATTCTGATGTATGGTCGCGATGTTTCATACCAACACGCACACATTAATATGTAATGAAAATATTATACCAACTTTTTTTTATATATCATGATTGTGTATGCATGTGGCTGTTTAATTAAGACATTAGTTTACCGGTCTGGCTCATTTATTATTGTAAGTATTACAAATATGGCATTATTTATGCTAGCAATGGGGTTAGCAGCGGACTGATTGATATCATTTCTTATAAAGTCATTTTTAATATCTCGAACATACAAATAATCTCATATCGCACGCTCACTTCTAGCGTTTCGTTGTTAACTACAACGTCGATTTATCGCTGCTATGCAAATATGAAATAATTGCTTGTTTGCTAAAGTATACAGTGGTTAATTGATTACAAGAATAGGAAAGCATTAGTGAAATATTTATAAGGTATCTGTTAAGTAATCAGCATTCCATTCTTTACATTCCGATTTTTAAATTAATTTAAAAAAACAGTATGATAATAGAATAATACTAATATTTTAATAAATTTTAGTTCTTAATTTATATTTATTAAATCATTTCTTGAATACTTCATTTTATAACTATTATATGACTTTTACACCATTTTAAAATGCCCTTTAGAGTACTTAATTTAATGAAATGCAAACATATTTGCATAATTTAAATTATTTTCAATTTCAATTGATTTATTTTCTGCAGAATGAAATCTATTTAGTAAAATTAATATCAATTTACAAATACTGTGGGAACTGAATCTAATGATTATGTAAACCTATATCGATTGCTTTGCTAATGCAGTGGCCTTTAAATATAAATATAATTTGTTGTAATCAGAATTGCCTATATGCATGTATAAATACCCATATGTTACATAAAATTAATTAGTTTCATATTAATAAATATCATAATGACAAGATCAATAATAATTAATTAGTTAATTAATAAAACGAATACAATTAAATTGCCACTGAGCGCGATTGGCATTTATTTTGTATATAAATTACGACCAATGCTAAAAATATCACAAATTTCAATAATATATTTTATATAATAATATTTTATAGTTATGACAGTAGTATGCAGATAATTACGTTTGTAAATTACAAACAAACAATAGGTCAAATAAATACTTGCCGTAGTCATATAATATATGAATATGGCATTAAAATAATTATGATGATAAATACTGTGGAAACATTTTAAATGTATTGGGTTTATTACGTCTTTAATGCCACTCATATACGATTAAACTTTTAAAAATGATTACTTCTAAGTAAACAACGTTGCATATTACATCCAAACAAACAACTTAGAGAACTTAAATATAAAACCAAATAAAATTTTGTGCAGTACAAATATATAGAGAATGTAATTTTAAATCTAGCTTAGTAGTTTATTGGTTAGAGGCATCTTTCGTCTCGTCCTGAGCATTGGGGAGCGTGAGATCAAACCCTACCACTCTACAGTCACTCCCCCAATTTCGTTGCTCAGATGCCACCACGTGTAACCACCCTTACTACCCAGTACGCACGCGGTGTACCTTGCACCATCCATACTTTCCTTCCTCTCCCATGCGAACCGCATATTTACTTTTGCCATGTAAGCCTTCCACATCGATCCTCCCCTGGATATGAACCTTGAAGGTTTCTCCCACACTTGCCACTCTCATACATCTGTATTTTACGTTCCTTTCTAAAGCCGCACTCTGCCCCTTCCCGCAACTCGTGCAGCAGTTTTTCTCAAAATTCACTAGCGTCTCATACTATTCTCGCACATCGTACTAGATTACCCTGTCACCACATTTTCCATTGTATCTTTGCTATCCCTCAAGCCATTCTTACTCTTGCAAGCAAAAAAATAAATGCTTCCTAAACCCACGTCTGCAGTCAAGCCAACAGACTGAATACTTAAAACAATCTACTCTCTCAATGACTATTCCCTTGCATTTGAACTCTTGCCTTATTTCTATACATCACCCATTTGGTTTTTCTACGTTCACTACTAACTTTCTCTTATCAAGGTACCTTCATATTCTTTCCAACATTTGAAACACTACATCATCCGCATATTTTAAGTTTTATATCTTAGTTCTTCCTACCAAAACCGCTCCCAGTTGGCCTCTCCTTAATACTGCCTCCAAATGGTGGATATATTAAACAGGAGAGGGTTTATAGGGCATCTCTGCCTTCCCACTCCCACATTCCTTCTAAATTTTTCCAAAACTTGCTCAAACACTCTTGCTGCCCAGGATTTCTATTAGAATGATGTAATACAAGTCGCGGACAGCGCTTCCTCTTCCATCCCTAATTTATTGATACCTAATCTGCTTCTATCAACCTAGCCTCCAGCAAACCCACCATCTTTTTATGTCTACTATCTACTCTTCCATCTCTTTCCCCCATATTCCTCTAACATATTTTTCTTCTGTCCAGCTATATTCCAATATCCCTTTCTGAATTAGGTGAGGTTCTAGTAGCTAGTTCCACCGCGACTTCGGTTGTTAATCGAATTCTAGCCGACAACCACCGTGGGAATTCGATGAGCGTGTGCTTTGCAACCTCAGATTCCTGACGGCATTAGAAACAGGCCTGATCACTGGACTGCCAATCCGGCATAGGTACTTTTGGAAGCATGCAAGGACCGTGAACGACTGCATCAGGTGCAAATATCTAGCTTTTTATGCCAGGGATAGCATTCTTAGTCCATTCGACTTCCCTCGGTGTCATCCCAGATTTTCAGCAACTTTGTTACGGAACCATTCCCTGCAGCCTTTTTGCACCCCTAAATGGTAGTAGAAGTAGTCGGCGATTCACCGTCGCAGCTCTTCCGGGCTGGCGTCCACTCTGCCTTGCAGCTCCTTCTCGTCGGCACCTGTTACGACCAGTGCAACATCATCGGAGTAGCTCACCATCCTAGCTCCATCGGGTAGGTGGATCCGGAGAATGCCGAAAGGGTGAATTCCAGCGCGGACCCCTGTGGAACGCCGCACTTCAAAGTAGGGCTTTTAGTCTTCCTTCCCTCTTCTCACGCCACTAGCAGGCTGCGGCTTCCGAGATAACTCTCCACCAACCTCGTCATATCGTCGGGAAGCCCTTTCGCATGTGAGTCCCAAGCGCAGTTTTAAATGCATTTCTCGTGTCGACCGTCGCGAGGTGCACCACTGCCTCTTCCTCCACAGCCATTCCATGGTAAACCTTGCTACTTCAGAGACCTCGTCCAGGGCTTTGATGGTGTATCTGCCTGGTCTTAAACCATACTGTCGGTCGGACAGTTCGCCAGGTGCCTCGGTGTGTGCTGTAATCCGTCTAAAAGCCAGGTATTACAAGACCTTGTTGGTCGTGTCTAATATACACAGGGATATGTACGCTGGCGTACTGACCTGGGGCGTACCTGGCTTGGGGATTAGGACACACCTCGCCCATTTCCATCTTGCTGGGAAGTCCCCCTTTCTGAGCGCCTTGTTGCTGGTCAGTCCCCTCACTGCTATCTTTAGCTCCTCAAATGTGAAGGACTCCACGTCCACGGGCCTAGGGTTCATCGTATCCTTCTCCGGCTTTTCGATGGTGTCCTCCTCAGCCCCCGGATAGAACTTCCGGACGATGTGAGCAAGTTCGTCCTCGTCGAGTATGGGTAAAAGCGCATCGAGACGCCCCTTTTATCGCCACCCTCCTTCTTGCGCTACATAGTTGCCAGGCATTCGTTGTTCATAATTTCCACCAGACCCTCGGCTGTGCTGACCTTCTTCTCGTCCCCCTAACCAAAAACTTTTAGGAACTCGTCCCAGTTCAAGATCTTAGCGTTGAACCCCGACCTTGTTTACGGGTTTCTTCTGGCGATGCCGACATTGAGACTTGCATGCTGTGGGTCTCCATGTCGACCACCTTCCACCTACTATACTAACTGCACACTTATTATAGTTTTTCTTCATTCGTCTTTTTCACACTTTGGTATTTTAGATCCTCCTGCAGGAAAATTACCAAACTAGAGGCTACGGATTACGAACTTCACTGCGAAACCTTAACACGCATGTTCTTCTATTTACTATCTGACACCAATTAAGTTAAATATCGGGTGATTATACTCCTCTGAGCTTTCTCCTGCTCGGCGGAAAGGACTGATAGTCGTATGAAGATGAAAGTTTTTTAATCCTCGGGAATACTACCAAAGAAAAATTCAAATAATTAATTACTGATTTTAACTGCTATTCTATCAATACATTTTCGAACTCGCATTTAATGATATAAATACATATATAACCTATTCGAACTTATTTAGTAAAGTAGCAATAACCAAAGTGTATTCAGGGGAAATGGTTTTGACATATAAAGAAATTAAATTTCATACGCAAACATGTTTTGATAGCGGGTTGAATTCATCGCGAAGTATAAATCACAAAGCGGGTCGGTATTGAAAATAATAATTTGCAGCTCTGGCATAATTCAATTCTGTTAGAAAATATAGATTTGTGTGTGCTATTCGCGTGTACACAGAGATACATAAGGTTTCGCCGCGATGAATATTGCAGAAAACGTAAATAAATTCCGCTTTATAAAGGCAAGTGCGGGAAAATAAAACACGTACGGGCGGGGAGGGGTGTGCGAATCATAAAAAAGAACAACGACCCCGCACATATAAATTACTTTTTAATATCACAGCATCATGAATCATTGCAGAGAAGCGCTGAATTTTCCAGGACGGAAATTTACAAATTTAATACATCACTCATTTTCAATTTTAATTGCAAATTTTTAGTGTCCTTTATTGTATAAAAATATGCAACAAAACGCGAAAATAACACAAATATTATTCTTCTCTCACAGAGGCATAAATACATTTATAATATTTTTCATATTTATTATGCGCAATATTTCACTTCCACTTTGAAAAATAAATGATATTACATATTCTTGTTTTAATTGCATTTTTTTCATTCAGCATTCTATATTACGTACATAATAAAAACTCGTGCGTTATAAATTTTCATTTAAATTTGTTTGCATAATAAATTTAACGTGCATATTTATTTTCAGTTGCGAACGAAGTTAATTAACAATCGCCCATTTTTGTTATATAATGCAGTACTGCACAAGATTTACTGAAACTACTCGCAGTCTAATAAAAAAAATCAATTACATGAAAGGAATGCCATAAAACGATATTATTGCCGAGTGGGCCATTTAACAAAAAAAGATATATCTTGCAGGGAAAATCTATTTCGAATGCTCAAATCACCTCATTTTTCATGGCCTAAGTTATAATTCGCATCCCCATGCGAGAGGGGTGAATCCCTAAAATATTGTAATAAATTCCAAACGTAACAGGCATGTTATTTAATGTACGACCACTTTTTGCCGGGCTATAATATTATTTGCAAATAGAACTTAATTGAAATAGCTCCGAATAACGAGAAGTTGTAATTATTAAATGTGGAGTTCGTCCGAGGAATTCTAATATAAAGACATTAATTTTGAGCAAGAGATGAGAGAGCATTAATTTCGAGCATTATAGGAAGCATATTTTTTTATTTCAATTTAGTATTTATTTCCCCTACTTGTTCTAGTTGTGCACCGATCTTAAGCTGAGTCTTCTATGTTGACCCCCAAACATTTTATGGTGTTTTTCGAGGTTATCATGTTGTTATCAAGTTAAAAAGAGGTTGGTGCATGCTCCCTTCTCCCTGGTATTATGGCTGTCGTCATATTTTCGGTGGCCATTTCAAGGCCCTACTACCCATGCACCTCTTATTTTGTTGGAATCTCGTATTAGAGCGTCTTCCGTTTCCGCTGCTTTTCACGCAGACACAATCAGCTCTAGTCCCAGTGAGATAGATGTTGAGGATCCCGTCGTACAAGATATTCCAGCTGCGTGGGTCCAAACCCTATTCTTGCGATACGCCGCTTGTAGTTTTTTTCGCCAGACTCAATCTCGATGGAGTTAACTTTCAATCATCTTCACCAGGCAAGGGAATAGTTATGCTCCTTAAGCTCCTCATGGACACTCCTAGGGGCTTAGTTGAAACGGTTCGAACGTGTATGGCGCCGCATAGCCCTTTAGTCTTGATTTACTTCATCTTCCCATTCCTTAAGAGTTCATACGTGGTTTATGGCATTCACCGTGAATTAGCCCTTATGGAAGCCGAACTGTTTTGGCAATAGGTTCAAACATCTTTTTTAAAGGCTACTGAAAATCTTGCCCATCCTATCCATTCTGGATATCTGCAGAAGGTTTCCTAATTAATACTAGTACTGCGTTCTTCCATAATCTATAACATTATAAGGTTCTGATTGTATCTCAGTATATCTTGTAAATCTTCGACTGTTACTTTTAATGATTTCTATGGTGATATGGTCTCGGTACTGTTTCGCTTTTCAGTCTCTTTACAATTTCACTAAGTTCCTGGAGTGTGGGATTGTGAAGAGCTTGATATTCTCCAGCATCTCCCCGCCCCAGCTATTTAGTTCGTGTGAGGGGCAGAGCGTTGTAGCTATGTCTCGTTTCATATGCGGTCATTGCTGTTGGTATTTTCGTGAGGAGGAATCTTCTAAAGATGCCCAGTCTCTAATCTGAGCATAGGCAGCGAGGAATTCACCCCGTCCTTCTGACGGGGCGCCTACCTACCGATTAGACCTCAGGTCACACCGTGGAGGCTTGACTACCTTCGAGGCCCTACTAAGTGTTCCACGCGCTCCCCGGGTTTAGGGCTGAGATCCCTGGTCTTCGTGGATTGCTCTTACCGACCCTAGTGCTCTTGTGCATCTCTTGTTACGTTTCTATGATGCGGGGGGTTGCCCCCCTCCGCCGTCTTGTGCCTTGCTCTCCTTTTGATTTGGCATCGGGGACCCACTGCTGCATCGGGGTCTCGATTGCTAGTACCTTTTTTCGTTCGCCTCCGCGATTGATGCCCTGATCTACTTCAGGGTTTGTTCATTGGAGGTGCCGCACACAATATAACTCTCAACCTATTGTAGCCACACCAAGGTACCCTCCAGCCAGTTCTTAGCCAGTGTCTCGTTGTAGGTGTTGTATCTGTTAGGACGCCTCTTATTCTGGCTATTGTCTCTTCCGGTAGTTCTATTTCCTCCAGCGTGGGGCTTGATTGGCCTGCTTTCCTGATCATTTGGTCTAGCCGTGCCTGCATCACCCTCATCTCCGCTCTATTTTCTCCATTTCCATGCTCCATTGCGCATTTTCAGCCTTCAGATTATTAACTAGCTGGGGCCGTGTCTTAGCCTAAGCGCTTTGGGGGGTTTCTATCGGGGTTCCCGATTTCCCGAAGACCAGCTCATACTATTGGCGGAAATCGCCGCATCCACTTTCACATCTTTGTGGATGTTTCAGGTGGATACTGCCGTGTCGGTCAGTCTTAGTACGACGACCCGAAGTTCCGCCAGCTGTGTGGCGGCGTCTTGACTTTCATCCTCGTCCTCGCTGCTAGTTTGTTGGTTCATCTGCAGCTTTTTTCTTACCCCTGCTAGTTCCGCCTTCCCATTTCCCCTTTCCGAAGGCGAGGTGGCTCTCCTCTTGGTTGCCTGGATTTTATATCCTTCTTCCGAATCTGAGCTTCCAGATTTTCAGCCCTTATCATTATCCAGTCTAATAAGGATTCTTTGCTGTTTTTCTAACCCACCGTATACAGTGTGGGTAGCATACTGCAGTGCGATTTACGAACGTGTATGCATACCTATCGAACATTTCACGATTTGTATTTGTCCTAGAATGTTTATTAGTGTAGAACTTACTGTGAAGTCTATCGATCACCTCTTTGACCCCTATTGATTTATAAGTTCCTATCCAGAGTTTGTGACTACCAGCCTTTTCGCTGTAACCTATTCTATTAATATGCGCACCCTCATGTGTGAAGCTTTATTCGGGCAAGTCGCCGACCACAATCACCGTCTCAAGGGTGATCGTGGCTGGGGACTGTAGTACGGGGTGTGTTGCAGCTGTAGATTCTTGTGTTCTCTATCTTGACCTGTCCGTAGCTTCTTCCTTGTGATATGGTTGTTTGACACCCATATTGCCAATTCCTCGTCGGCGCTTGATAGGTTATTGTTTGTTTTTACCAACTCTTTGTTCGGTTCGCTAGCCAGGACCATGTCTCTCAATAATTTCGCAGCACTATTAGGTCGCCGACTGCCGCATGCCTATATGCATTTATTTGTAGGATACTCATCTTCTAGGCTGCGATGTACATCCTTTGACTCTTTAAATACTGTGTCCGCTTTATTCCCACCCCTACCTCAGAGGGGACAGTACGGCATACTCTGAAAATCTATTACCTTGTGACCCTTCTTTCCACAATTTAGGAAAAGCATTTTTTATTTAGTTTATTGCAGTTCTCCTCATTGTACCCATATAGTCAGCATGTGATATTTGTTAGTTCTAGCGTTAGTTAGTTAGTCTACAGTTAAAAATACTCACTCGAAATTTGCCCTGCTTTAGCATCTTTTCGACAAGCTTCCTGTCTCTCTCAATATTGATGTTTTTGTTTTTTCCCTCCAATAGTGGCCTCAGTTTTTTTTGCTTGTATCGTTGCCAATATGTTGCTTTATATTGTTTTAGTGTCCTTTTTGTCTTATCAATAGGTCCCTTAGTATTATCTAACGGGGACTGCTCATCCCACTGCTGTCCTAGTCTTTCATAGCCCCTTGGCTCATTTGAACAGTTCCGCATATGTACTTTGTTTGTTGCAACAATCATGTCTATTTTTAGTTCATTTCTATCCCGTCAGATGCAGTATCTCCTATCGGGCAGTGGCTGGTTCTAAAGATCTGGTGAGGCCTCCAGATGGCCATCTTCCTAAACGTTTATGTGTTGTAGTTTTCGGATTTCGTTACTGCTAGTTTTGATCTATTGTTTTGTTCTTTCAGCTCCTGCAAGGGTTTCAAACATGTCTTCTTCTGTGTTTCCTGTTAGTAAGCTGCAGATGACTCTGATTTTCAGTGCGTTATGTTGCACAAGTCTATCGTGAGCTGTATTTATGCTATTTTCACTCCGCTTATTTCGGATGCCTTTCTTTCGTCCCCCTCTCCAACTTTGGGTCGCTTTTCTAGACTGTAATGTAGTAACGTTGTCCGCTGTAGAGGGTTGCTCATCCTATATTCCATGGTTTGCCATCTCCTCCTGCCACGCTTCCATGGCCGATTATCTGTGCTGCTGCTTCGAGTCCTTCGCCGGTGTTCTAGTTTGGTTCAAATCGTATGTCATCTTCGGTTCCGGTGCGGAGCGCAGCGCGGAGTCTGTATATTTCTGTATTCTTCGTTACTGTAGCGAAGTAGCTATTTTTCGGCCAACGAGGATGGTTTCTCCCAGCAGGACTCTTCGTGGAGAGGAGGGCGGCTTGCATCTTGTGAAGACATGGCGCGGATACGGCCTAGAGATTGCTGCACGCAAATCGAGCCATGACGCGGACCCGACTTTGCCATGGCTCGACTTGCGTGACTGCTTCCTGTGTGTTTAAAGTCAAAGCCTCTTCGTCCCGGTCGATGCCGACGGTCGTGAGGTCGTCGGGGAACGCCATCGTTCCGATTCCGGGTGGAAGGCGTAGCCTTAGTACCCCATCATAAACATTGTCCCAGAGAAGGAGTCTCAATACTGAATCTTGTGGGACTCCTCTGGTAATAGCAGCGTCGGTATGTCCAGGTCCCCGAGTACCGTCATGATTTTGTCCAAAGGGAGGGAGTCAGACACCTTCTCCGAGGATCCCTGTTTAAGCTGCAATGTACTTTATAACCGCCTGTATGCCACCCACAGCGAAACGCCCCTTTCGTAAGCCGTATTGTGTTGGTGCTAGCTAGTCGATTTGTAGCCAGCCGCTCCAATACCTTGGCCAGTCCGTCGAGTAGGTATCTTGGCATATACGATGCAGGTGCTGACGGTGGCTTTCTCTTTTTGAATATCACTACTGGTTTTGCTGATTTCCACCTTGCGGGAATGTGTTCTCCACGAGGCATTGATTGTATGTGCTGCGTCCCGTCCTAAGGTTGTGGCCGCCGCTCTTATTACGTCGTTGGGTAGACCGTCTCGACAAGGTGCCTTTTTCGAGAGAGATGCAAGTGCCCTCCTGACTTCCTCTTCGCTTCATCTCGTGTCCTACCCAGCGATGCCCGGTGTTATTTCGTAGTTTGTTCTCGTTCCCATTGTAAAGAACGGCGCTGTTACCGTCGCCGCTCCATCGGCTACCGTTGGGTCCGGTCCTGGAGGTCTTGCCCGGAGTCACCCCATAACTATTTTGTAGGGGAGTTTCCAGGGTCCGTCGTCCACTTCCTTGAACAAACGGCGCCAACAGCAGTTTTGGTTGCGCTGGCTGACGGCTCGGAATTCATTCCTCATTCGCTACCTGCCTTGGCATTTCTTTCACAATCTTTCCACACATACAATGATACATCTTCCTTTTAAACGTTTACTATTTCACCTGACTTGTGCACCGACACTGTTTCTCCTAGTTCCTGTACCCAACCATATTTCTGGAAGTGTTTCAACTAAATTCACCATAATCGATTTTTTTCTAGTTTCTTGTCCTCCTATTCTTTAATTTTATTCTCAGATGTCTATAGCTAATTCTTCGCCACAGCTGTCATGTCTCCTGTTGTTTCTTATACTTTTTCTTAGATTTAATTGTTAACCTTGTATGTTAAATTTATGCTTTGTATATCAAGTAGATTGTGATGAATTTGAGTTTAGTTGAATATAATGGTTATACGACTAAAAACATCGTTCTGGTTCGATGTAACTTAAATTCTCATCTAAACACAAACTGTAGTGTTTCAGAATCCACGTTAAACTATAGTGGAGGGTTCAATTCGTCTGAGATCATGAACAGACATAGTTTTATTGATCCTTTCCGCCCATCCCGCACTTATGCACATAATTTTAATTTCTTATGTGGTCACTTATTTCGCATTGTTTAAACAACTCAAAAACATATGTTTTTCCATTATAGAAACTGTGCAACCATAGATGGGATAGTTGCTCATAAAAAACCCTCCCATGGTTTCTAAGAGCAACTAAACTATGTTCTTGCACTATTTCAAATAATACAAACGCTGCACTAAACTGTTTCCCGCATCCTCTAAGAACCAACCCGTAACTTCTGCATGAAATTGAAACAATCATAGAACTGTGCTGAGAATAGTGTAGTTCAGAATTCAAGTCAATTGGAAAAGTAGATGGGCATAATTTAGTTGCTCTTGAACATCCGCCCATCTCACCTTTTGTAAGTGCGATTTTTTTATTTCATAGTACAAGTAATGCTTTGACTTCACTTGTTTTCGATATTGACCAAACGTTTAAACATGTAGACACTACGATGGAAAGAACTAAAAATTATTTTGGCATGAATAGGAAATCCTGTTTTGAAGATAAGATTTCAATACGACGTTCCATTATTTGAGTTTATAGCTCCCTTATGTTAAAAGATAGGAAAAAACAATAGGAAATAAATAATAATTATTTCCTATTTGGAAAACTAAATGACACTTACTTAACCATAACCGATTATAGATTTGTATGTTAATAAATGTGTTCGTCTATTAGCAACCATCATCGTGTTTAACTCTTATAGTATTTGTTGACATCTTTTACAGGAGAGCTCGGAATATAACAGTTGTTAATTGTCCACAAAATGACTACTATTAACAATTATTTATATTATTCATTTGCATATATTTTATGTGTTTATTTTATTGGTTATTTATTGAATTCGAATAATATAATAATTGGTATATATTGGCATCACATTTTTATATCTAAATATGTACAATTTATATTACTATATTACTTGTTTCCTTGTATGGGAAATTATTAACTATTTGCTCCGCCTTTAAACCTTGATCATACCTAATAAATAATATTTTCAATAATTTTGTCTTATACGGAAATTATAACCTGATGAACAATTTAATTTTAGTTATTGATCTCGGACAATATAATAAACAGACTGATGGTTAGAGTTGTTGATATCTGTTCGGTGCCTATATTACATTTACACTTTGATTATACCTAATATTATACAACCTTGATCTTTTTCATTATATTTTTGTATGGTATAATATAAACTGATTCTAGAACATTTTAATATTGCAAATAATAAGTAAATCAGTTTATAAAACGCGTCATTTAATCCCAATTGCTTTCATTTTACATTTCATTGATTGCTCTAATTTAAAACAAAATCCCATATAAATTTCACCGATGAGTTTATTTTTGGGAGGATTAATTAATATTTTTATCATTAATGTTTAAAATGTAGCTTTATGTACTCGCTGTATTGTTAATTGCTCATATAATTGAATTTTATATACAATTTTAAATATTGCCACATTGAAACGTGTATATTTTATTGTGCAATATAGAAGTATATATGCGTGAAAATATTTATGTTTTATTAAATTTATCAACGTGATAATAAATCCACGTCCGCGAAACAAATGCATTGGGGAAAGTTGTTAATATATTTATGTACTTGCATAACACATATCGCATTTATAACTTCAATTAAAATTAACTATCCGTGTACACTGTGAATTCTAATTTGAATCGAAGTATTTATCTGCTACAAAATTTACTGCTACTTGGTGCATTGTGCACATTTTTCCCACGATTTTTTTCTGCACTCCGCAGTCGCATCGCATGTTATATTTTAATGCGAGTTTAAACTCTCCAGATGTTTTCGTAATTTGAAATTTATGATTTTATCCATATTTCTTGCCGATTACAGGGCAGGTGCGTATGGTTTGTAATTAGAAGGAAAATAATCCTCTACTTGGATGCGGTTGAATAAAAATAGTCGCAACTACTTTGTAATTACATTATTATCGGTGTAATTGTTTTTTTTTCTTGCATTTCCTGTCATATTTCTTCTTATCTACTACCTACTTTATCAACCCTATTTTAGTAATTTAAATAAATGATGTACTTAATCATTATCATAATGGTGAATAATAAATGCATAATGTAAACATTGATAACCTAGTCGTTGTTGAATATAACTTGTTTCTTATCACATTTTCCTTAACTTCTGCGTTCTTATAGGCAGTAATTGTAGCATTCTCTTTCCTGTTAAATAAAAATAAAATAAAATTCTACTTGTATTTCAGAAATTAGAGAATAGTTAATTTATAATACGTGTGAGTGTCTGGAGTGCAGCTCTTTTACACGGGGCTGCTGTTTCCGGTGCTTCTCCTTAAAAACTGGACTAAACATTAATAAACTAGCAATGTTTACTTAAAAACTTTTACATACAAAGTAATTTTCCATTAACTTCCGCACTTTAAACGAGAAAAAGTGTTTGATATAATTTATTTACATTTGCAGCTTTAAATGTTTCTATAATAGCTTATAATAAATAATTGCATTCATTCTAATACAGTTTTTTACTTGCAGATACTTTGGAAGAGGAGTTTATGTTGGTAAGTTTAAGTAATCACAATAGATGAATAGTCGTTTGCATAAACAAATAGAAAGTACTTAACAGTACATGGTAGAAAGTAGTAGTTGCATAATCTAATAATTATTAGTGCTATATTTAAATTATATCTAACGGTAAAGCATTTTGCACTTGGCTTATTTATACTAGCTGTAAGTCATAATTATTGACACAATGTTTCGATTATAATATATACGCAAGAATTTATTGCAGTTCCAACTTGATATGCAACTATTCATGTTATTTTTTTGAAATTCTTCTGATAACAAAGCATTGCAGCAACAATTGCAAACTTTTATAAAACACGCATAAATAATGGCCGCACTTATTTATTTTATTTTGTTAAATTATATTATTCTGTGTTGTGAGTTAAACTTTTGTTCGCAAACTTTACTGATTTAAGATTCGCAATTGAACAATGGGAACTTATAGCTGAAGTTTGTGCGAGAAGCACACAACAAATGCAATTACAATAAGTTTAATTTAAACTGGTTGGTGTTAGTATGCGGCGCTCAAAATGTGTAGTGAAAGCAACGGAGCGGACAGAGTTACGGGGCTGAACATCGTCCCGTTTAAGTCGCTCTTACGGTGGCAACTTTGCACCGTTTTGCAGCCGCCACAACGGCCGCCTCCCGCTTGGTAATAGTATCTGTGATGGTCGATGGCTCGTTGCTTATTTACTAATCCGTGACGTGCTTCACTTAACACTTAATTTACCGCCTCTTAATCCGGTGTACTGTCAGACGCGTTCCGCTATTTCTAGGACGATTTCTATTATGTATAGATGCAATCTGCTTGTTTCATGTCAAGATCTGATTACATTTTTCAGTATCAAATCATTAGTAGATATATTTTTAGATAAAGTCTAGTATAATTAATTTGCATTAGTGACAGTGAGTTTATATTGAATGCTGATATCACATATATACTTTCGTGTGGCGCGAATTGTAAAGTGCTATCCAGTTTCTAGTAAAAACTAGGCCATGTACTAGTCTACAATGTATGCTAGTTAATAAAACCTCGTTGTTGTTGGCTCTAAAACTTATTTTTTAAGAATTGGATACTATGTTTAGCAGTTATAGTCCGTAGAAGATACAATGAATATAGCACTAATCCAATTATCGTACGTTCGGTAGCTACGAATTATGGTCATCAATTATTACAAAAGGAGATGATAGATTCTCAATGACAGATTTTTCTAAATATCCTATATCAAAGGCCAATGATATAATGGTCAATTTCTGTAATGTTTGTCAGCTTGGCAACATGTATGTATAGAGATGGGGTGGGACATTACTTTTGTTCCGTTATTCTGTATTGAGAGTCAGTGTATATTGAGTTACCAATAAAGAAATCATTAAGAGTTATTCAAATTAATTCACAAAATCCACCTAGAATTCAGCAAAAGGTGATGATAATCAACTTTCTTCAAGGATTAATTAGTTATTAGTAAGTTAAGATAATTAACAAGACAAGTATGTGAGACCAAGGTAAACGTAAATGCCACTTTAAAAACTGAAAGAAAAAGAAATTATTAAAGAATAAAAACACTATAAAATAAGTGCAACATATAATATTATGGTTAAATACATTGTATACCTTGGAGGATTAATTAATTATTAGTAAATTTCAAATTACACATTGCAGTTATTATAAAGGATAACTCTATGTATGTACCAAAGCAGATAATTTCAGTTACATAAAGCATTGAAACCATGAATTATAAATTATCAGTAGCAGGAATTTGTAAGCTTTAAATCATACAGTGAAATAAGAGCATTAAACTAATCTATTTGCAAACATTAGGTAATAGCTTCATAGTGGCAGGTGATTTCAATGCTTCATGTTCTCACTGTGGACCAATTCTAAATATAAAGACAGCCGCAACTTATACTCGAAATAAAGAGTCAGAACGGGATATTTTTAACAAGACCGAAATCTGAACTACCATTTGCATCTTTAACTAATGAAATTTGGTGCACTAGCATTTTATAAGCTACGTAATAAGTTCATTGTAGGTAGTGACAAAACGAAATCCTAGCGACTAAAAAAATTCAACTTCAAGAGAAGTGTACGCCAAGAAGATAACTATCTATCTTCAAAACAATTCACCTTTACACTTGAAAATATCTTCAAGTTACTGTCAAGGGACACTAAAGGCATTCATGCCGATGGAACCTATTTAAACCATCTACGTTTTGCCGGTGATATCGTCATAATAAACAGCGATATCCAAGAGATGCTAAAACAATTAAATACAAACAGAATGACAAAAAGGAGCATAAACTATTTGTCCTGTGAGGTGGAATCTTTGAAGGACAACCAAGCCTCCGTTACTACCACTAGGTAGTAGATAGGCATATGTAGTGCCGGCTTTTCACCCGTGTTCTGTCAGGGGCGCCTACCGGCTGACCCAAAACTCACGGTCTTTGCCTCAGAAAGGGTCTTTGTCTCTAAAGGGGCATTCACAACGGAACAGGCAGTGGTTGCGCTGTGGTGTTGCAACGGCTGGAGCATTATTGGCGTAACGTAAGGGGCCTTGTCTGTTCACAATGAATTCAATCTTTTAATATTAGGTAACGAAAATAAAAACACGACTCAACAGCGGAGAATTCCAGCTAGCGCGACGATTGCTATTGGTCGGCCTGGCCGGCTCTTGCCTGTTCTACCGCAAAAGTTTGAGGGTGCTTCTTGCCACGCGCTAATACCGTTTCCAAAACGCTACCGTGCCATTGTGAACCCTTTCATTCTTCTAAATGTGTCAAATATTTATTGCCGCTGCGCTACCCCTACCGCCATTATAAACGGCCCTTAAGGCCCTGGAGTCGTCTTGCAGTCTTGACCCTCAGTCCTTAGTCACTTAGTCTTGGCTGGTTCCGTGTCCTGTCACATTGGTCGTCGGTCAGGTATTTCGTCGGTAAATCATCGTTCTTTTCGTCCATGATTCGATTTGGACGTGCTCTTCCTAGTCCAGGCCGCATGGAGTGTCTCCTCCCACGATTGTCCATCGTTTTCTGTCTAGCTGCGTCTTTGGCGATCCGTACTTCTTTGATTGCTCTGTATACCTCGGCCCGCTCCTCTACGAGTAGGTCGCCTGATATTGTCTTTGCGACCCAGGCCGATTTGTGTACAGAAGTGTGGCGCGTGACACCGTCGCCAGTAGGTGCCTCTTCTTATTACCCGAGTCGCCTATTTTGTTGCCTCTATAACCTGTGATGTGTGATTGCGGTTCGCCTCCAGGGTTGTTCCTAAGTAGCGAATATTTCTGGCCACTGTAAGGTCCCAGTAGTCTGATTGTCATGAAGCCATGACAATCAGACTACTGGGACTGGATGCCTGTCCTCTTAGTGGAAAGTAGGGCTACTTCGGTTTTCGCCACCGCGATACTTAGTCCGGTGCCCGCCATCCAGTACGTCATCTTTTTTACGGTCCGTTTTGTCTTCATGAGGGTGTATTTAAAGTTCCGCCTCCGGCCAATACCGCCATGTTGTCAGCGAAGGAGATGGATCATCTCTCATCATCTGACAGTTTCCGTCGTCGTGACGACGTTTCAAGTAAAGGAGGCGCGCAGGAATCTTGAAGGCCCTTCAGTTTCCTCGTACACGATCTCGCGATCACTGAGGTAACCTTAAACCCCATGATAAGGGGTTCCAGCATTCTTCTCCGCATGACATCCATGATAGTCACCCATGGTAAATTAGATCCGGGTTAGCAATTTTGTTGCCTCCTGCGCTGATGCCTTCAGGACTTCATTTGGGAGCCCATCCGGTTTCTTTCTGGTTGGGTAGTCTGCGTATGGTCTGCAAGACTTGCTCATCGTTCCAGTCAGCAGTTAGTGTTGTTGTTGCTGGTCTGGTATTTGGATCTTATGTGTCTTCTGAGCTTGTGCATAAGCATAAACCATCTAAGGATGATGCATATAACGTAGCAGCGGGCCATTATCAGTATTGCTTTACGAGATAAAATCAGAAATAAAATGATTCGACGAAGAACCACGATCGTTAATATAAGACGCGCTGCAGAACTGAAGCGGGTGGGCCACGTAGCTGGACAAAACTAAGACAGATGGAAATCGAAAATAACATACTGGCGACCAAGACAATTAAAACCCGACACATAAAGGTCAATGAGAAGATAGCTCGAGGAAAACAAAAAAATAGCAGGGTAGAGATGGTTCAAGGCAATACAAGACACAGAAACATGGCACAATAAATGAGGCTTACATCTACGAGTGAAGAATCGACGGCTGAGGAAGAAGATGTAACAAAGGTTTCCTTATGCAATCAATAAGAATAGATTTTAAACAATGTCAACGGATAACCAAAAACCTGTTGCCCACTAGGAAATACGACCTACGAATCCCTGATTTGAGGAAAATATATTGAAAAAGTATATTCACAAAGAAAATAAAAATAACTTCACAATTCTTCACTTTGATTGCTATACCCATATATCAGCTTTATACCCCACAAAGCTTTTCCGACCTTGATATGTTTTTAATTGCTTCTTCTTTGTCATTAGTTTTTTCTCTTTCGTCCATTAACGATAGCATTTCGTCTGTCATCCTGCTTTGTTTTCAGTCATTTGCTTTGACACCTTAATTTGTATGTGCTGTTTATCATGATATCTGTCATTTTGTCCCATAGACCGTCTATATCCTCTTCTTCGATATTTGTGGTATATTGACTTCCAATTTTCGATTGATTTCGGTTACTACAAAACTTGCAAAACCTGCTGAAACTAACTGTAACTTTACTTTTTTAATAGAGGTTCTTCTTCAGTTAACCTCTATTTTATCTAAATTCCTTCTTTTTATGAGGAGACCTGCCCGTGTTGTTATTATTGGCGTTTTTTTGCTTTTACCATTCTTTCCTGTTTTTCATTATTTCTCTCCAGTTTTGGACTGT
This sequence comes from Lordithon lunulatus, assembly GCA_963942505.1. NCBI lineage: Eukaryota > Metazoa > Arthropoda > Insecta > Coleoptera > Staphylinidae > Lordithon > Lordithon lunulatus. The sequence continues at coordinate 16,569,634 of OZ012671.1, read as the reverse complement.
ATTTTGTTAGGTCCTATTTTGTACCTTGTTCTTGGTCTTCCTTTCCATTTGTTTTCTCTTCCTTCCATCATTCCTCTTACTGACTCCTTTTGGACTTTCCTCCTACATGTTCATACCATTTTATTCTTGGTGATTTTATTTCCTTCACTATGTCTACTACTCCATTTACTTCACGTATGTTTATGTTCGTTAATGGCATATATTCTTGATCATTTACTTTTTTATCGTAGAATAGTTCTAATTGCTCTTCTTATGAATTAAGATTCAGAGGTATTCGGCATCTTTTTTCCTCGATACTATCTGATTTACTAATGTGTTTTTTTGTTTTTCATTTTTAGTTTGTACTAAAGCGTTTGGACTTTTGTATCCCGCATGTATTCTCGCTTTTGTTTCTCTATCCCTTGGTTGCGTTTATGTGTATCCCTAGATAGTAAATGTTATTTTTTGTGTTTTTTCATGTATTTTGTCTTTTCTTAATTTTTGTGTGGTCCAGCTTCTATCAATGCATCGGTCAACACTCTGAAAACCTCTTCTAGCCTCCTGTTCTCCTGCTTATCATCTCGACATCCGCGGATGTCAGTTTTCCATGTCAGTTTATCTTTCTTATTACGCTTTCCAGAACTTTGCTGGATAATGTCGTTTCACTCCTGCGTTTATAGAGTAGGTTATATATACTTCCTCTCAAGACATGGCCGAGGTAGCGGATCCTCCCACGAGATTCGAGGCATTCTTCTATGAATCCACATCTCAAAGGCCGTAAGACGAATCATCGTGCGTACTCTGTGCTTGCACACCTTATGAAGAATGGACCAAGCATAACCTTTTTCTATTCTTTGTCATAATTTGAGGTTGATGTTATCGTCGTAGAGGAATCCTCATTTTATTAAATGCGCCACAGGTAGCCTCCATGCGACATTTAACTTCCGTGTCAGGGTACAGATGTGCTGTTATGCTTCCCAGATATTTTAATGTATCTACCCTCTCAATGTGTTTGTTTTCAAGGTGGAGAGACGCATCATCATGGTTCTGATGGCTAAACACCATGAGTTTCGTTTTGGCCATGTTGATGTTTACGCCAACAGGTGTCCGATGTCACTAATTTTAGGAAGCAGCTAATGTAGGTTCTCGATACTTTCGGACAAGATGACGGTGTCATCAGCATACTTAATTAGTACGCCGTTAATTGAAAAATTCCAGTCCAGAACTATCTTGAAAATTCTGTCGGCGTTGAGATTGAATGGGATGGATAAAATAATACAGCCTCCCTTTGTATTTTCTTTTCCGCTGTAGAGAAACTCTAACCTCCACCTACCGTCCCTAATACAGACTTTTCATTAATCGATGTCTTTGCTGTCTAAACCCACCTCGAGTAGCTTATTCAATCTATAATGCTGGACTTGTGTCTTGTCTCGAAGAAACGTCCTTTGACATATGACGCATATGACACATAATACTAATTAAGCGGTAGTCGCTGAATTTTTTGGGATACTGTTGTTGTGGATTGTTATAAAAGTTGATTTTAGCTATTCCTTCCTTATTGTTTATAGTCTTACTACTACGTTGATGTTGCCCCCTTCAAATAATTTGATCATTTCCATCGGAATTTTATCTCGGCCTGTTGACTTTCTATTCTTTGCATTGCATGCAGTACCTTCGATGTTAAAATATTTGACCCTTTAAGGGTTTCCTCATTAATATTGTTATCTATTCTGATATGTTTGAATAGTTGAGCTATGTAAAACTCCCATTCCTTATTTCTTTTTCATCCAATATGATCTTATTTGCATCGTTGGGAGTGTATCGGTACTTTTTCTAGATACCAGCCACCTCTTTGACTTTTCTATGTATATTAAAGGCATCATATTTTGAGATTAGGTCTTCCATCTCTTCGCAGTTCTCCATCATCTACTGCACTTTTGCCGCCTTGAATTCTTTCCTAATTAGGTACTGTAATTTCTTATATTCGGAAATATTGTATTTCAGTACTCTACGTTCTTCCATTAGATTAAGTATGTGGTCAGTCATCCAAGTTTCCTTTTTTATGCACTTTGTGGCCTGTATGTATTGTTCGCCGACTTCTTTAATGACTTCATTCATTTGCATCGTCATCCGTTATTGATATCTGTTTTAGCTTATCGTTAAGAGCATTAGTTACAGTGTTTCTCACATTATCACTTTATAGTTTGCAACGTCTTTTCTTTTATCTGCTTGCAGTTTAAGCTCTAAATCAACAATGAGTGGAGTATAATCCGTACATATACCATCGCCGGGGTATGTTATTGCTCTTTTGACTGTGCTTTAAAGCGCTTTGGTTCCTAACAGGGTTCCTATCAGGGTCTCCGCCATGTGCCCGTGCAGAGGGTATTTGTACAAATAGGCGTTTTGGTGGCTGGAACCTGGTATTTGCTACCACCATTCCAGCCTCTTGGAAAAATTCATAAAGTCTATACCCTCGTTCGTTACTTTGTTGTAAACTGTGTTCACCCACTACATGGGCACCTAGTCCTTGTCCGATTCTTGCATTGAGATCCCCGATAATGATGATTATATTGTCATTGTTAACTGATTTAAGGATTTTTTTGATTGAGCTTTTCAACTTTAATGTCATATATTTGTCGTGTGTTGGTGCGTATACTTGCAGTATATAGACGTTAAATGGATAGCCCCAAGTTGAATCAACATAACTGTCTGATATCGCTGTAAAATTCTTTACGCAATTATTAAACTTCTAGTTAACAAAGATTCCAACTTTATTTCGATGGTCGCGGTCATTAGCTAACTACTACTGAGGAGTACAGTATGCCATGATCATGGGGGCATGTGCCCACTACTGCTCACCTAAGTTCGCTGTTTTCAGGTATCTAGACCTAGTTTTCTCATTTCATTGATAGCTTTATCGAATGTTCTAGCTGCGAACAAACTTCTGGGCCAATTTGGTTCCTCGCTATATGGATTTCATGGGGAATTTGAATACCAAAGTGTCCCGTTGCTTTCTTCGGTTTATCTTAAGCCGCTACTAACATAGGGTACATACGCTGTTCGTAGCGGCTCACTCTGGGTTAGACGTTCCATATGTGGCCACCCTCGCTTAGTTTAGCCTGCGGGTCAAATCAGTTCATCGGGGTGTGACGTTCAAGCTGGGTACCCCGCGAGGACCTGTCGCCAGCAGCCATCTCCCGTCTACGACGCTCGATGTGATCGCTAGTTGGAAAAGCTACTACATCTGCTGCGTAACCCCATATCCATGAGAAGGTTAAACAGTAGCGTACACACTTCATTGAGATCAGATTCTGGTTGGAGTCGAAATTTAGTGCTCTGTAGTACTTCCTCCGGTTTTATGTTTTTTGTTGGTGATAATATAATCGATGATTGATTCCCCTTTTGCATTTGAAAAAGTTATCCTTGTGTTCAAAGAATATGTTACAGATTCCCAAATCATTATGTGTGCTAAAATCTATTAATGTTGCTCCCGTACTGTTAAGGGTTGGTTCGTTGAATCTGTGTTTGAGCCCTGAAATGATTCCACTCTAACATTTAAATCACCTAATATTGTGAACTTATCTTTCGGTGCTTCTATTAATTCCTTCAGTTCTTCATAGACATATGTTGCTCCTGTTTTTAGTCTTCCAGTACATGCTTTAGACATACCGACATTATGTGCAGATTGTACTGTGTGTATAAGAATAATAATAGTATAATAAAATCAGTATAGAGATTCGTCTTCTTACATGTCGAATGAATATTAAGAACAAATATAAAGGCACCAGAAGAGACTATAATTTGATATTTGGTTAACACATTTGTATGTGTTTTAAATCTCCTTAATGTTTCGTGTCATTTATCTCATCAAGGATATTTTTTCGTTTTTACTATTGTTGATGGCTTCCTATATTTATTTTATTGGTCAACAAATGATGCAAATCTCCATATCTCAATATACACATAGTGAATGAGACATTTAACTTGTATACCCAATTGCGTAAAGTCGTAGAAAATCCTGTATATTAAAAACATAAAATTAGCGATATATAATATAACAGTAAGTGTTTTACTTATTAAACATGGTGAAAATGTAATAGATATAAAATTGTTACAAAACATATTTTTGTCAGTTTTATAAAGCTACCCTTTGTATTTTTACAGACTACTTTATGTAATTCCTGCCTTTGGCGGGAGTAGCTAGACGGAATTACATAAAATAAGTGCAATAATTAATACAGCGCAGACTAGCAGAGTTTACTAAAGGAGATTAAGTGCTTACTATATAAATATTCAAGAGCCTCGATCTAATTATTACCGAGAGAAACGCATCAAAGTATCATAATATTTAATTTACAAAGTAAGGGTTTATCTCAGGAACAATATGTAATTATGAATTACAAAATACATAAGCCGCTCTCGTAAAACACAAACATGGAATGCTAAATAACAATTAATTATGCACAATTATTAAAATAAAAGCAATTCGCTACGGCAATTGCTTCTTTGTGGAATAGCAATGTGTAATTTGGGTGAAATATACTTATGAATATGTAATATAAACTTATTTTAGCTCGAAATATAAGGCAGTCATAAAGATAAAACAACTTATACAAAACTTTCACTATAAATCCCAGAACTTTATAAATTAAGCTGCGTAAATGAGACTTTGGCAAAGTCAGATTAATGATCAGCAGAATAAATGTAAATAAGGCGCGGTAAGTAGAAAGGATGGGTTTTAGGACTTAATAATATCCGAAACGATAGATTCTATTTAATTTACTCGATTTATTGTAATACATGACTTCAAATTAAGTTATGTTTAATCAAATCTAGTAGTCATTTTATTAATTATCCCTTTTGAATAATATAATAGGGCACAGTAACCACCCATAATAAATTTGGATTCAAAACCAATTTATATCTTTGATTTTGATGAAAATATAAACCATCTAATATATATATAGCAGGGGTGGCCAAAGCGTCTATCGCGGTCTACTAGTCGACCGCGAAAATATTTCTAGTCGCCGGCTTGTCTGATATGTACACATATTGTATTAATAAACTAGTTAGTTTGTGAGAAGAAATTATTCTTTTCTCTTACTAAAATAACTTGTTATTGAATATGTATTAATAATATCTATATTTTAAATTTATATTTATTTTTGGCTTTAAATTACTACTGTGGTGGTAGACCGCCGCCTATAATTTAAGAAACAGGTCGCCCGAAGTGATCATAAGTTTGGCCACCCCTGGTATATAGTGTGATATATTACATACATCTGTTATATAGTTTACATATATTATATACTTTATATCTTCATCAAAATTAAAGTTATAAATTGGTTTTGAATCCTAATTTATTGCGGGTGGATAATGTGCCGCCCTCTGGCGTACGCAGTACATATATTGTAAGTTATTAGTCGAGGTGTAATTAATAAAATCTTCACCTTATAAAATACGTACTAGATTCTTTTAAATGATACTTAATGTGATGTTATGTATTACAATAAATGGAGTAAATTAAATAGAATATATCGTTTCAGATATCATTAAGTTATTAATATAATACCATATGATCTAATAAATCAGCCGTCAGAATGTGTGTGGAAAAGGTTTTTAAAATGAAAATGTTGGCACCTCCTGATGATAGGATGTACTAGATTCTCCTTAATATAGTCAATTAATTTTAAAACATGACTTACGTTAGGTGCCGATCAATAAAACCAAGAACGTATATTACGAGATGCAGACTTGATTAATACCGTTTGCTAGGCATCGTGAATACTCATGAATATTTAACTGATTACCACAGTCCATTTAGATATTGAATTGTTAAGGAATCTAGTATGCGTTCAATAATTTCAAAGCATATCTAAAATTATATGACTTGTTATATAATATAATTTCGATATATAATCCAAATAGAAGTTATAATATTTATTAGTCAGTACGGGATTTTAAACCGCAAGTACGATTCTAACTGGCTACTAATTGTATTGCTATTGACTGATACTACTACAAATTAAATCTGCACAATTTAGATGGATCAAGTTGGGAACTTGCTAGATATGCGAAGAATATTAATTATGTATCATTGCAAACTGTACAGCTGCATACACAATTTTGCCAACTGGAAACGCACATAAATGGAAATTATTAGTTAAAGTTCTATTGTTGTTGTGCAACTAATTTCGCCGAAATTTAATTATAATGATCTATGTACTCGACCAAGTACAACTTGCTACTTGTTAAAACATCATTTATTTCAAGCACTGAATTATCTGAATGAAATTGACGCCATTACGCTTACTAATGTATAATTTTGTCGGACGATAAATTTAATTGTCACTGCATTGCAATACTCGCTTTAATAAAATAAGTTTTAATGTCACTTTACGCCAATCAAGTATGTTATAAAATCGCGTTATGTATATTTTTTTCCTGCCGGTGGATGATTATTGTATAGATATTTATTTAAGCATGGTTAAGTCAGGTTTAATTAAACGTGTAATAAAAAAGCTACCCTCCGCCGCAGTGTTATATAATCGGAGGGAGGGAAAAGTATAGCATATCCACTCAATCATCATGACGACATTATATAGGATAAAAATCCCATTTTAATATGCCAGAAACCCCGTAATAAATTATAAATAATCAAAATATAAAACTTTTTTATTATCAGAAACACTCAGTAATATATTTCCCGGTACCCCGCCCCACTCGTAATTCATAAATATAAATATAAATTCAAGTTAATGGAAATATTTTAACATTCGGTACATTTACATCCATGAAATTTACAGTGTTGCCATCGTAAAATGTACATTTCAATATTCGATGACCATATATACCCGTTTTATTAATATGGAGTTTTCATACCGGAAAATACTCCGCGGGGAAAACGTAAATTTCAATACAAGAACGCACATACCAATATAACTTATGAACAATTTTTAATATGGTTATCATTTTATTTTACCTCTGCCAGCTATATAAAATATCTACCTAATAGTAATAACTTCCAATTTTCCGCATGCTTATTCCTGTATTCTCCCCTTTCACGAGCGTATTTCAAAGGAAATCTGGTGTAGTTATTAAACTCAAAGCATTTACAGAAATATCAGAATGAGAAATAAATTACAAAGTATTGCAAATTTACATTCGCCGGGAAAATTTCCTCTCTGAAATTGTAACACGTTCAAATACAGCGATTTTAAATGAAATATGAATACCACCCTCCACCCATCACTATTGAATTGATAAAACTTGTGCTTATTTAATACATTCATCATTTTTAAACGTTACCGAATATAAATAAAAACATACATTTCTATAAAGAGGAATGTCTCAAGGGGCAGCATTTTTAATTTGATACAATTACGGGCGGAGGAATAATTTTATAGTGAAAACCGAAAATAAATTCTTGTATACTTTTATTTGTATACATATGCTTGTTGGACACTTTACCTATTTCATTTCTATTTATTTTTGGATTATTAATTTGTCAAATATTCATTTACTTACCATAACATTGACATTATAATGGGTGTTTGAATACGAGCGCAAGATTTGAATTTCGCTTTATGCTTCAAGGCCATGTCATATGATTATGACATGACAGATCGAAAATTGACAGATGTAATTATCAGTAAACATGGAACATTACACGATAGAACAACGCGTCCTGATTGTTAAACATTATTATGAAAATGGTGAAAGTTTAATTGCCACCATTCGTAATGTGCGTCCAATATTCGGTTGAAACAATGTTCCTAATTCATCTACTGTGAAAAGCATAATCGAAAAATACGAAAATAATGGTTCGGTCAGTGATGTGAAACACACGACATGAACTCGTAGAGGTCGTTCAGAACAAAACATCACGACAGTTCGCGAGAGTGTGGCCGAAAGTCAAGAGACGATTCGTCATCGTGCACAAGAATTGAACATTACAACAGCCACTCTTCAGTGTATTCTCAATAAAGATTTGCATCCCCATGATTACAAACTGCAATTGACTCAACAACACCTGCCAACAGAGCTAAGAGTTCACCAATTGGATCCTTGAGAAACAAGAAGTGAATGCCAATGTTGCAGACAAAATTATTTTCAATGATAAACCTCACTTTAAATTGGTTTCATTAATAGGCAAAACTGCCGAACTTGGGGCTCAGAAAATCCACGAATAATTAATCAAAAAGCAATGCATCCAAAACGTGTCACAGTTTGGTGTACATTGTGGTCTGGAGGAATCATTGGACCGTGTTTTTTTAAGACGAGGCAGGTAATGCAGTGAATGGCGAACGTTATCGTTATATTTGTATGCCTCAGTTGGAAAATATTGCTCTTGACGACATGTGGTTTCAGCAGGACGGTGCCATATGTCATATCCCCCGTGAAATATTCACAGTCTTGCACAAGTTTGCTCCTGGACGTGTCATTTCCCGGTTTATTAACCAGAATTGGCCGCTACGCTCCTGCGATTTAAACCTTTGAATTTTTGGCTGTGGAATACCTGAAGTCACATGGTTATACCAACAAGCCCGCGACCACCAAGTATTGAAGTCCGAAATTATAACGCTCTATCAATGAAATACCGCCATACATGTGGCAAAACTGTTATTGCAATTTTTGTCAAAAGAGTACGCATGTTGACACCTCGAACATTTAATATATTTATTACATTTTATAATGAAATGATAAACTACTGTTACAAGTGTGTCCTTGGCAGTGGCAGTGTATTTGAACGTTATATCATTTTAATTATGTGTAACCCTGGAGGGGTTTTGTTTTTACAATAAACTCTATTGTGAGTATAATAATTTCTATTAGTAAATTGTAAATAACTAATAGATGTATTGCCATTGTAGAAAGATATCCTGAAGAAAAGATACCATAGAAGTGGCGAAATATAGATTGATTCTAACAAGGACTCCTTTTTATTCAACCCGAAACTTACGCCTTACGTAACTAGTTTTTCGGCAAAAACTGCTACTCTGTACCACCAAAGCCATAGCCACCATTAATAAGATAATTTGTTTCATACATAATTCCCAAATGTATTGATTATAAATCAATAAATATTTCATTACTTTGCTACAAAAAAAAACATGTTTTATTGAACCTAAAATATTGCGCTGTTATTAAAACACCCTTTATATGCCAAAAGACTATATTGAACAACCAGTATCCTGTCCCCCCTTTATATGTTTTATAGTACACTGACCACTTTCATTCCACCACCTCCCTCTCCCAGACACACACTCCATATTTTCGCTAGTCGTCCCTGCTGTACTCTACCCAATCTTGACACATTCATTCACCCGCGTATCTTCGTGCTCCTTACAGTAAAAAAATAATATTTCGCATACTCGTCACAAAAAACACCACTTCAATAATAATATATACAAAAACTAAAAATTTACTCCCTCCTCACTTTTATATTTATTTCCTCTATAGGGAAGCGGGCCCTCACACAAACACCTTTCCCGTCCTCTTTTAACTGACTTGATTGCAATCCCCCACCCACTACCCTTTCTCTCCCTCGCATTCGTTGTTCAGGTCCCACACCCTTTCACTTCCCTTACTACACAGTACTCACGCGGTGTACCCTTGCCCAATCCATACTTTCCTCCCTCCTTCTTCCTATCTGCATCTCGCTCGTGCAATCCATACTTTATCTTTCCTGCCCCACTATACCCAATTCACACATAAGCGGTGTCGGGCGCAGGCGCGACGTTGCACGAGCGATTGTGATGTCCATATGCAGTTAAGGGGTGGACATTGTACCTTATGTTTACATAGAGGCGGTGTGGAAGAGTTTCGCCTCTTCGTCTACCGTGTCTTAGGCGAAGAGGCGAAGACGCGGTGCGAGAGGCGCGACGCTTCAAGCACCCTGTATATAACGTGACCGCAGTACGTATAGTTTCCAATCTTCTCAGATTCTGATCCATCCGCACCTCAAACTTACCCGCTCTTTAACACATTCTACCTTTATCTTTCCGCCATCATCTTATCCACACTTCCCGCACCAACCTCTCTTTCCTCAACCAGTGGAGTCCTTCCTAGAGCTTCGCTACCTTCCCAATACACACTCATATGATTAGTTTCGGGCAGGATCACCGACGAAAGGTGTAAACCTTTTTAGGCCTAGCCGACTCTTCACGAACTAGCCTTCCATTGGATCATACATACGCATTACAGATTTTACATGCTATTTTTAGTTTACCATTCAACTACTTCTCCCATTTTCTCGCTAACCACCAAGCCATTTCAGCCTTGGCTTGCCCCTACTCCAAATGCTTCCTATATATTCTCTCTATCCCACTCCTACATCTCATCCTGTAATCTTTCTTCGAAGTTTACAACCCTCCGACACGGCTCCCATCACATGCATTCGTTTTGTCTCCACTATAGCCGTCGTCCTTTCGAGTCCTAGAAGACTCTTCAGACTCCATTTCTTGTACATTCCACTCTCGCAAATCCCACACTTCCACCCCATACAACAATATTAGCTTTACACACTTATCTCTGATCTTACAGCTTATCACAAGGTTATCGTCCCACCAACACTCCACCAACACAGTTTCTCTTCGCCGCCTCGCGTTTGTTCGCAACCACTTCAAATGCTTCATAAAGTCATTCCTGCAGTCAAACCAAAAGCCTAAGTACTTAAAACAGTTCACTCCATTAACAATTTGTTCCTTCCAGTTCCCAATCTACTTGGGGTCGCAATCTCCTCCCCGAGCTCTGCTATAAATGTGACCCGTTTACGGTGTTACCGGTAGCATGTCAAGGTCGTATAGGCTGGGTCGTCCATCTTGTCACCGTATTTGCATCTTGGGGTGCCCGCCTTCCCAATCCTGTGAAGGGTTGCCCCAACAGGATTTGGGTCAGCCAGTATTCGGTTTCTTCAAATTCTCTTTCGGTGAGTGATCCAATTTGTGGGAAAATGTATCTTTGCCATTTCTCCATAGTTATACTTCTGGCCTCTTTTAGCGCGGTTGTCTAGGTTGCGCCTCCTTTGGTACAGTGATATGTGTACGTTCTCTTTTCCACTGCTAGAACCGCTGGGACCGCCGCAGCGAACACTTGCGTCGCGTGTGTTCTATCGTTCTATAAGCCTAGGTGATGTGTAGAGCACTGGTGTGCAACGCACTTCTCAACCTCTCCGCATTCCGTCGACCCAGGCCGGAGCTGCGTATAGAAGTTGGGCATGTGACACCGTTGCCAAAAACTTCCGCTTCTTTTCCCCCGGGCCATCGATATTTGCCAGTAGTTTTTTCAGTGCCGTCTCCATACTTGCGGCTTTCTGGGTTGTCTCAATTACCTGGGCCGTGTGATTAGCGTTCGCCCCAAGAACGGTCCCCACGTAACTAATCCTTCTCTCGCTCTTAGTGAGTATTTCCTAGCATGCGGATTGTAGTCCCAACCTCTCCCATCGTGTCCGATATCTTCGTAGAGCGCAGGACAACTTGGGTTTTGGCTACAAGCTACACTCGGTCCCGTGTTGACCATCCACTCGTTCATATTGTTCATGGTCCGTTTGGTTTTTGCTCCGGTGTCATATATTCCTCTCCCTCGAACGATGATGGCGAGATCATCTGCGAAGGCCACTGTGGTCATGTCGGTTGACTCCCCTTCTTCGCCTCTTTTTCGCCCACAATCCCATCCTGCCAGCACATTGCTTATCACTTGTACCAATAACTTTTCCGTTGGTAAACCCACTATGCTTCTTGTCTATCTTCTAGTTCGTTTCACTATATTCCCCTCAACATTTTTTCAGTCTAGCTATATTGCAATATCCTACACTTCAACCTTCTGCTTCATCGTCCCTTTAGCCCTTTTTTTGCTATGTAGACCCCCCCCCCCCCCCCCCCTGTCATTTCTACTATTCATGTCTTTCAATCTTCCTTTTGCAGCGTTAGTCCTAGTATTTCTATATCAATACCATGTTTTAACAAGCGTTTGGTTTATTACAATCAGAAACATCAACACATATGTTATCGACGCCGAGCATCGCGGTACCGGCGCTGCGAGAGGCACGAGGCAAATGCCCGCGCCTCGTCACCTAAGTGGGTATTGCACAACATGTTTATATAGAGGGGGCTTAAAGCGTCGTGCCTCTCGCAGTGCCGGTACCGCGTCTTCGCCTCTTCGCCTAAGACACGGTAGGCGAAGAGGCGAAAGGCATAACTCTTCCACGCCGCCTCTATGTAACCCCTTCACTGCATATGGACATCACAATCGCCTGTGCGAAGTCGCGCCTGCGCCTCGTCTACGCCGCACCTGCGCCCGACGCCGCCTATGTGTGAATTGAGCCTTAGCATCCGCTGAAGAGACGCACGCAGCCCGGGTTTTTCCTACCCTACTGAGCGTGGAGCAGGGGTAAGCGGCATGTTCGCCGAAACGGTAACATATATGAGCCATGTTAAAATTATAGTCTTACATTGTGTGATTTTATTTCGTTCCATAAAACTGCTATAAATCGGAATTAACATATGAGCCTGTGAGATTGAAAGTGGCGTAAGTCACATTTGAATTATTTTGAAAAGGGCCTTGCGTTTGGTATTTATGTAAATCGACGTGCACAGTTACAGACTTGAAGTCAATTTATTCATAAATAAGGATGTAACTACATATGTCAAATGTGACTTATGCCACTTTCAATCTCACAGGCTCATATGTTAATTCCGATTTAGAGCAGTTTTATGGAATGAAATAAAATCACACAATGTAGGACTATAATTTTCTGTCCGCCAAAGCCAATATTATGTTATTAATTAGAGTTCTTCTAGTAATTTCCAATTAGATCAATATCTGCCATACGCTTTTCACTGTTTCTGTTGTGAGGAATTAGACTCTAATGTTTTACATTGCTTTGTTAATTGGATTTATTGGGAATTTATTCGCTATAGTATTATATAACTCTTTTATACGCTAACCTAATGGTGTATCTTTTAGGGAGTTTCAGTAAAGACATTGCCATTATTAATTTTATTATTGTTGTTATTAAGTCTGCAAAGTTTCTAGAAACTATTTTATAGATTGTAAAATATTTTGTAATGAAATAAATAACTAAAATTTTAGTAAGTAGTTTAAAATCCCCTTTGTTATATGTCTGAAATAACTCCATAAAGTTTCTGCAGTATTTAAGCAACTTAAAACAGCGTTTCATAATTAATTTCCAAGTTTAAACATAAAGTTACATCAAACGTTTTCTACTTTTAATATAATTACCAATTAAAAGTTTGCATTATGCGAGTTACTATTCATATTAATTTATTCCAATGCGAATCCATGACAATTAGAACTATCCGTCGATCGCGGGGGGAGTTTAACAATTCAATATATGTATTATGAGACGAAGAAGTAGAAGGACGACACACAAAAAAATCGAGACGGAAACTTTTCAATCTTATTATCAAAGTTAGTTCTGAATCGACTTTCGTGGAAGTTTCAAAATGAACTGATTTAATTCCGAATATGATTACATCGAAATTTAAAATTCAAAGTAAATGCAGAATATCATTCTGTGTCCCATATGTATGTAAATGCGTTGAAAAATGAATATTTAAATACATGAATCCAAACAAACTTTAGGAAATTTAGTTTGGTTTAATAAAAACAGAATACGAGATAAAAGAGGAACGGCCGTGGACGGATGGGTGGAAAAGCGGTTCGTCGGTTAGAGGGGTAGGGGGTCGGACGTAACAGGACATAACAAAAGGGCAACTTTTATGGCAATATGTATTTTATGGATATTACAAAGTAATATGTGCATGAAAAACACGCATTGCAGTTACATTCGCCTCACTGAAAGCTCTCGCTGTATTGTTCCCTGGAGCTTTCCTTGAGATCAATAACTGAAATTGTTACAATTGTTTAACTGCACAAAAAGATTTCATTCAACATTTATGACTCCATTATTCTCCAAGCATTTTATATCGCACAATAACACGGATAATTAATGAATATTACTTTAGCAACTTGCCATTTAGATTCTATTTTATTACACAAAACATTTCCCATAAATCTAACCAGCGACAAACAAACACACATGCACACAGGAAAAAGTTTTTATTAATTTGCTGCCATATAAAATAAATTATACAAAAGAACTAGCTATATAGTATATGTATGTATTACGAAACACGTGAACAGGAGGTCGAATCAAGTACTAGTTATGGGCAACGATAAGTTCCAAATTTGGATTACTATAAAATATTGATTTAAGGATATAGCAGCTAAATAAAAGGAACACAATAATTACCAAAAAAAAGTTATAACAATTTTACGACGTCATGTTGAAAGATAATTTAAATAAGTATACCCATATGATTCATATCAAGATTTTATGATGTACTATGTACGTTAATACAGTGAGATTTATGTAGCGAATGTTTTTATTATATGGAAATTATTATAATTTTAAACACATGTATATATTCATGAAGAAATCATACATGTTCTTTATTACAATACGTTGCTATTATTTAACCGGTATTGTAATAAAAGTTTTTTTTTAAATTAAATTAAAGTATAATCCGGGTACATTTATAAATCCAGTTTAGTAGAACCTGTGTATCCGAGATGACCGATTTATAGGTACAAGTTTACTAAGTTATAGTGCACGATTGGAAGAATATTTATTCTTATCCAGTCGAGCAGAAAACGAGAAATAACTGAAGTAATTACTTTATTCAGTTCACAATATAAACGTCCATATTGAAAAGAAAACATCCATGACAAATCCTAATGCGGTGATAAATATAAATAATTATAAATGGTTGTGATGTATAATAATTTCAACGGGAAATTTTAAAGGCGTTAATTTATATCGATTTCCGGATGATACAAAGTTATAAGGTATTATCGCAGCTGTAAATCTTAATAAACACTAGCCATATTTACGGGCGTGCTGAAAAAATATTATATCCTAATATAAAAGGTTCGTTCTGACAGCAGGTATAAATCTTTGTCTGGATATAAAAAGGAATACGAGAAAAATGAGCTAAAAATGAAAATAAAACGAGGGCTCGATTCAGATAGAGCGAATATAAATTATCGTGTGCAATATATGGATTCATATTTCTTCAACGTATCAGAAATATAAACAATGTACTGCATTTCTGGTGGCATATTTTTTATCAACTGCCAGTACATAAAGTACTAACATGTTTCGGATTTATTAATATTTATTATATACATATTATAATTTGCTGATTTAATACATTGCATTCAATTTCGTAATATCCAATCTACAGACAATTAATATAGTATCGCAAATTAATTATTTAAGCGGTTCCCATATTTTGTAGTTGTCGATATAATCGAGATTGATTCATTTATCATGATATATTTAGTTGTCTATTAAAATCATTATTGTTATTAATCCCTATGTTACAAATTGGTTCATATATTGTACACATAGATGCCCTTATCAATTTAAGCCGCAATATAATAATATTAATTATTATTATTCATTATTAATATGAATTTCAATTGTGTAGTCTAGTACTGTTAATATAAAGCGTAGTAATTGTCTAACGCTTTGTTATTTCAAGTTAATTGTATGAAACTTGTCTATGTGCATCCATATAACAGATATTTATGGATAAATAACAATGTATCAATAAAATTATTGTCATTGCAATTAAATATATATCTCTAAATGCAATATCTGACATGTTATTTGCTTTTAGTAATTTACAATGAATGTTTAATACCCTAGTAGGATTGCCAACCGTCCTCCTTTTGGGAGGATAATCTTTCTTTTGGCTATCCCTTCCTCTTGCTAAAATGTCCTCATGTTTCTCATTTATTGTTATTTATTTCGTAATTAGACTATTTGTGTATGAGAATTTTATTAATCTGTCTTTTTTTAATAATCTATGTTGATGAAATTTAAAAAACAAATCTCAGCTTAATTATTAACCACCCTAAACCTAAGCCCCCTCCCTGACCCGTCCTCCATTTAA
The DNA here is from genome assembly GCA_963942505.1 of Lordithon lunulatus. NCBI lineage: Eukaryota > Metazoa > Arthropoda > Insecta > Coleoptera > Staphylinidae > Lordithon > Lordithon lunulatus. The sequence goes on along the minus strand of OZ012671.1, from coordinate 16,553,672 downwards.
AACAAGAATAGTTGCCAATCCTATACCTAAGAACCAATATTTCTTTATTTTGGCAGTAAATAAAGCTGCTTTTATTTCGCTGATTTGTGTTAACTACAGCTGCTTTCGTTTATCGGTTAGGAGATGTTCCGGGCAGAATTCCTCATGTTCGTTTATCAGTGCGGGCTGCTTCTGGAACATAAGATATTACCTTGTGTCTTGCCATTCGGCGACGAGTAACATCAGTGCGAACCGTTCGAGGCCGCTAGAAGCTTTAATATAGACAGTACAGTCGTGTGAAGCAACATACTACACTCAAAAAATTGATTCCTACATTTTTAAGACACCAAGGTAATAAAATATTAAACTTCATACGTATGTGTTGTTTTGCCATGTACTATTAGTCAAACACAAATGGGATGGGAGGACGATCAGGAAAGTAGCTGGAAGACCATGAATAAGAGCACACGACAGGAAAGTACTGAAAGACTTAGGACAGACCTATATCCAGTGGATGATAGATGGCTAAAAAAATAGACAAAATGCATGTTAATATTAATATTCCAATGTTGGTGTACATTTTTCCAAAGTTATAGTTGAATATTGTAACGTAAACAGCCATAAATAGTTATGCCCGTTTTCACCAACGCGCCGTAAATCTAGGCGTTTCTTAGTAGGTTAGTATGGTAACCCCAGATGGCAACCATATTAACTTTCTAAGAAACGTGTAAGTAACTAAGTAAATAAATATCTAAGTCGTAAGTACCTAAGTGAGTAACTAATGCCCGCTTTCACTAACGATCCATAAATCTAGGCGTTTCCTAGCAAGTTGCCATGAGGGGGTAGTTGCGTCTCTATTTGTATCCATTGTTATTGTATAGGCGTATCTGTGGTTAGTGTTATAAAATATGTTCTCAACGGTTACTCTTGAATATGAATAAGGCAGCAAGCAGCTCTATCACCTTAGAGTTAGTTTTGAAACGAACTATATATATATATATATATATATATATATATATATATATATATATATATATATATAGATAGCATGGTCTACGGCAGAAGGAGGAAGGAAAGAAGAGCTAATGTGGAGAGCCGGCGACGGGCAGATAGGAAGTAAGAAATACTAGTGGAACTAAAGCAATAAGGGAAGAACAGGAGGAGGAGATTAAGGATTCGCAGATTTAGAGAAACATATAGAAGTAGCTATGAAAAATATGAAGAAACAATGGGAGATATGGCCGGTAGATAAGCAAAATCTGGAGACAAAAATATAGAAAAGTTAAAAGCGCGGGAGGAACATAAGGTGAGGCAGGAAAGAAGGAATAATCTCATACTAAATGGGATAAAAGAAAGCAAGAACGAGGAGGAGAGTAAGGAGAGGCTTTATCACAGAAACTTTTAACATGGATGTAAATATCACGGCAGGGCAACAAGGCAAAACCACTGCTGGTAAAACTAAAAGCACTTAAAACTAGAACTCTGCTGGATCAAAGGACATCAAAAAACGAAAGAGCGGCTGAGCTTGCCAGGAAGGGATCCTTACATCCTCTAACAACCCAAGAGGATCAAATACTTTCTGCAGGTACTCTCAAAAATAATAATAAAGCATAGGATACATGCTCTCCACAAGGTAAGATGTCGAGAAACGCCGGGCTGCAAGCAATCAAAAGTAGCAATTAGGCAATCTTGTAAAATTGCAGCCACGGCCCGCCTTAACTTAACTAGAACTAATCTGAAATTATTGACGAACATCCTAACTGGCTACTGCCGGCTAAACAAACACCACCTACACACGATGGGTCTGGCGGACAGCCTGTTATGTAGAGGTTGCATTGAAGAACTAGCAACATCAGAGCATGTAATATGCCTCTGCCCAGCTCTAGTAAATACTAGGCATCTAATAATAGGGGAGTGCTGGCCTAGTATGGCCAGCATTGGCAACTCCTCACCCGCCAGAGTTTTGCAGCTCGCACGCAAAATTGACTGGTGGGACGAGTGAGTAGCCTTAACGGAAGGTTTCACAATGGGCCCATTTTGAGACCTAAGTGCCTGTAGCTAAGCTACCCTCCAGCCAAGTAGCCAGAATTATCCAGAAAAGCACTTAAAGGAACGTCTAGCTATAGAGATGATGACCGAACATACACCGAACGAATGACACAACAGAAAGTTGATAAGGACATGTGCGTGTGTAAAATTATAATAAATATAAGTCACATATAAATGTTCCAAACAACTGAACACACTTTATCACCTCAGAGTTAATGACGTCCAGGACTCGGCTCTCCCGCAGCCGATCCTTGTTCGGCTCTACAGAGGAGCCGAGGTTCACCATCTCATAACTGGGGTAATTCAGTACCGGCGGAGCCGAAAAACACCTAAATGCACATGGCACCCTGCCCAGGTATTTGTGGACCTCTAGGACAAACGAAGAGCAGATGTTGATTGCCAGCTATTGGTGTGGAAATGAGGAGAGATGCTACAGGGACTAGATGGAGATTGATTATAGAGAATGTGAAATATGAATATATGAAACATTGGACGAATGAGTGCGCGGCATGGCGTGGCAAATAAAAGATAATGGCCCTAAACGATTGATAAGAATGTCAAAGCCGGTGTAGATAAAGATAGAAGAAGCGAGGGAGTATAAGATTATGCCAGGTTAAGTTACGGACGGGTCTAGGAGGGAATATTTTAGATTTTTTGTTTTTGTTTTCTATTTTTTGTTGTTGTCTTTATAAATTATGGCAAGATATTGTTACTTTATTTGTTTTTTATGGTATGTTCATTCTATTCGTTGTATTATATAGTACTCTTATTGGTTTGATTATAGACGCGATGATAGTCATAAGCTGTACAAAGCCAAGTCATGTTTTTATTTTGTGTATATGCCAACAAAGGTGAATTTATGCATACTTACTTGGGTACATATTTAGTTAGATATTTATTTAATTAGTTACTAACAATTTAGTCTACGCTAAAACATGTACGAAAAATCCGAACAAAAATATACTTGTGTCAGTCATGAAAATCGCCTAGTCATCTTAGTTAGACATTTATAAAAAGAGTACTATATAGTAATATCCATAAAATAATTTTAATAGCATATTCTCCAATTACCACGTACCTGTTAAGTTAGGTTTGTTTGTGTATGTAGTAGGCAATTATGATAAGCATTAAAATCGTATATTGTACATATATTTCATGATGCAACCACATTATCGAAGTCATTCATTAAAACAAGCAGATGTAGTCAATTATTTACCTAGAATCGAATATATTATGGTTGGCCAATTGATGAGCTGTATATTTTGCATAACGCCGTTATGCCATCAGTTGGTGATGCGTTATCCATCATCTAATTATTATAACTATGAAACGCGGTTATTTAGTGATGATATTATTATTAGTATGTATATTACGTAGGTGTTAAAAAGAAAAAAGATTTTAATCATTATTCATCAAATTACAGCATTGCAATGACAAAATCATTATTTGGCTGGGACGGATTTTTACAGCTGCCTCAAATGGCTCAAGTAGTTTATTACCTTATTCTTTTCAGTACAATTAGTGTGCAATAATGTTATTTTTAAATAATATTCTAATAAGTATATCCGTACACTATAAGCCACCTTACACGGTCAATATTACTGTCAGTATTTTAAAATATTGACAGTATTACTGATCGTGTAAGGTGCAGTATTGATGGATTGAACAAAATACTGACGGAATCCGGATATTTTGTAATCCAAGCGTCAGTATCACTGACAGTTGTGTGACAGTGTGTTTTGTACTCATATATTGTTACTTATTTCTACAATATTGGATGATGAGACACCCTTTTTGTCAGAAACATACTATGAAGAAGTTACTGATGATAATGAGGAATTAAAAGACCCTAAAAAATGTATATTGAAGCAGTAATGTTTTATCCACAGTTTGACTTACTACTGCTGGTGACATGATTGTGGAAAACTTCAAGTACTCAAATTACCTTCCCGTAGCGAGTTATCTTAAAGTAACTGCTAATCTGTCGTCAGCCGAAATGCAATTTCTCATGATTGTTTCTTGCCTCGCGAAGAAATGTTTTAACATTATTAACAATTTTTTGTATGTAACATCCGTCATGAGAATTTCTTTTAATAAAACAATGTTCGAGTACTGTTCACGCTTATTTAACCAATCATTCATCTATCTCTTTCGCACAGTAGTACGTTCTATAGAAAATGCCAGAATGATTGCGAGGAACGCTTTTTTCGATAATCCATATTAACAGTCTGGGACGATATTGACGAAAATACTGACAATATGGATTGACCGTGTAAGGTCGATAAATATTGACGGTGGATTGACGTAAATACTGACAGTACTAGTATTGACAGTATTATTGACCGTGTAAGGTGCCTTTATGACTAGTATACTTTGGTCTGATACAAATTTACCAATGTAATATATAATATATTAATTAGATTAAAAATGTAGATATACCGATCACCCTGACTTATTTTTACAAATCTAGTATTGCTAGAATAAAATAGTTATTGTTCAGCCTATCCTAGAACTGTCAGTATTTGCTTCAATATTTGACAACTAATCAATTATCTGAATTAACGTCAGTATTGTGTTCAATCCACCAATACTGTACCTTACACGATCAGTAATATTGCCAATATTGTAGAATACTGACAAAAAGTATTACTGATCGTGTAGGGTGCTTTTTAAGATAAATGTTATTATCATATTAGGTTAGGTTTTAGATCCCGACTTAATCCTAGATGTTTTATCTGCTCTCTAAGCCTAGTGTAGACCTAAAAATATTTGACCGCAAAAATTTAAAAGAGCTCAACTTCAATGGAATGCCAATGAATAACATTAACAAAACGATTTGCTGCATCTTGACGTAATTTTCAAATTTCGTGTTATGTTCCTTCCAACCGCAGTAGTAGTAACATGTCATACTCTAATTTCTTCACTCTCATATAGCATATATAGAAATGACTTGAAAATGTGTTTATATAACAATATACAAATTGTATACGATCGTAAAGAGAATTAACTGAATTATATAAAAACTGCAAAAAAGTGTTTAGTGTCATTTGAGAATCGAAAGTTGTATGCACTTCCTTCCATCATTATATCAATTTCTGGCCGCTGCAAATCAGTCAGCTCAGTTCTGGATAGTTCTGGATAGTTGGCTGGAGGGTAGCATAGCTACAGACACTTAGGCCTCAAAATGGGCCCATTGTGAAACCTCCCTTTAAGGCTGCTCACTCGTTCCACCAGTCAATTTGGCGTGCGAGCTGCAAAACTCTGGCGGGTAAGAAGTTGTCAATGCTGGCCATACTAGGCCAGCACTCCCCTAGTATTAGATGCCTAGTGTTTACTAGAGCTGGGCAGAGGCATATTACATGCTCTGATATTTCCAGTTCTTCATTGCACCCTCTACATAACGGGCTGTCTACCAGATTCTTCGTGTGTAGGAAGTATGGACATTAATCAAAAACAAAGCTCCCGACTATGACTTAATAACGGGTAAATCCTAAGAGAAATGCCAGAACTGATAACATCAATTTTCAACGTAGCTCTAAGAACTCACAACTTCCCTACACTATAGAAAGTACCACTCCTATGGCACTAGTAGCTTGTTGTCAATTATTTCTAATATATTTGAACACTAATCCTTGAAATACTTAAACCACTACTGAAGGAGTCTAACCATATACCGAAAAGAACACTCAGATATAGAACAGGTTCACAGGGTAGTACAGTTCTACAGCTTTTTCTTACCATTACCCAAGCAATATATAAAAGGTGGTATCGAGGCCTTCAATTTAATATTAAACGCCAACTACCTCACACATATTATGAGCTACTTAGGTCTTACCTAACCCAGACACCAAGTAAAATTTGATAAGGAACTGACCGACCCTCGTGTAATTCGGTGTTGGGTCAACTATATTTGTATTATACAGCAGACGTGCCCACTACCCTTTGAACTTCGAAAGCTAGATTTTCTGATGATTCACCCACTTACATAACTCTTTGATCCGTATAAAAAGCTGGCTAAAGATATGGCACATTAAAGCAAATAAATCTAAATCAACTCATGTTACTTTTACCCCATGTAGAAAAACATGTTTGTCCGTCACTCCAATAAACTGTCCCAATTAGAGGAAACAAGAAATATCTTGCTTCTTCTAATTGGGGAACATTTTTACTTAACGTAAGCAGTTAGGGTTCAAGTTTACTCAACAAAACTGGTTATTAGGTAAAAGATCTCCTATTAACAACAGAAAATAAGCTACTGCTCTACAAGTCCATAATAAAGCCTCTATATACCCCTGTTATTCTTCGCATATCCTAGAAGCAGCAACTTCCTCTCCTAAGATCTTTGTTAGGAGTTTTGATATTGTACTTAAGATGCCAATTCATCTATAGTTAGATAGTTCAGATTTTACTCCATTCTTGAATATAAGTATTGTAATATACAGTATTACAATACTCTCTCAACTCCGGAATATTCTTGCTGTGTATTGTTATAAAGACATTAATCTGGTTGATGTGCAGTGGATCAAATATGCAAGGAACTGCATATTTGGTCCACTGCCGGCGACTTCCCATTATTCAGTTCACCAACGAGTTCTACTTTTCCCCCCTGGATACGTTCCACGTATGGTGTGTGTGTGTGTGTGTGTGTGTTAGTATTAGGTAAAGGGCCATTCGAGCTGGTCAGTGGCCATTAAGACCAGTGAGATTACGGACAGACTTAGTTGGGTATTGCGCACCAGCACTATAGGCATAACCCGGGCCTATCACTCGCATCACCTCCACAGATGCAGTGGATATACTAGCCGCCACCGTTCCAGCCGACCTGCTGGTAGTAGAGAGGGGCAAAAAATCTGCCGAATTATCAAAAACGGAATGACCCTGGCGGCTTCCAAGAAAGATGCCAGAGCCGAGACACATTCAAAATAGCAAAAGAAATGGGAAGAGACCCAACATGTCAGGTGGACCCGGATGATCTTCCCCCGACTGGACCCCCTAATGACAGGACGACATGGAGATACGAACCACAGGCTGGCACAGACATTGACGGAACATGAGACTTTCCAAAGTTACCTGCACATGATTGACAAGGCGGCCAATCCAGGGTGCATGCACTGCAACGGGACGGACGACGCAGCACACACAGTTTTCAGCTGCAGCAGTTTGTAGACAGAACTAGAATGACGATCGAGATCGGCGAGCAGATCCACACCCCGGCACCGCTAGGAGCAGCTATGCTCCAGAGAGCTGAAAACTGGGAGGCGGTATTGACATTCGCTAGGCTAGTCGTGAAGTTAAAGTATAGTGGCGACCTACTGAAGTGACGCACACTATACAGGACTGAAAAGGCAGGACAAGAGACAAAAGTGCCTAACTGACGTGACAGAACGTGAGTTTTTGGTTTCGGCTGTAGCTGCCCCGTACAAAACGCGGGGTGAATCCGAGACTATCCCATGCCGAGCCTCTAGTGAAATTGCCGAGGCATGGGGTGTCTTCTGAAGATTCCACCTCACAGAACAAAAAAAGGTGCAAGGGCCAGAATGGTTAATTGTCAACTCCGCGCGGTGCAACCTAGTTCACACTAACGAGGATCTAGCGACCGAGTACGGGAGGTATAACCTTTGTACATGCAATCACGAATTCTAGATCACGAATCACCTTCCGACCACCCTGAAAGAAGCACGGCCCTTATTTCGAACGAACTCCGCCGCCAGAATATTGACAACGTCGGTAACAGCGAAATTCTACTGCTGGGCGAGAGTTGTCTGACCGAAGAGGACTACACCATTTATTGGAGAACACGGGGAAGGCCTCGCGATAAAAAAATATATAGCCGTTACTCTCAGTGAAGATCCAGTAGTCGTCTGCTGGATGGACCGTTGACTAGTCATCTAGGTGATATTCCTGAAACTGAGACCTAACCTATATTAAGGTAGGAAGGAGAAGAAACCTCCCCTTATCAATTATGATAATTTGAAGTTGAGAGACCCGGTGACCCGGGATCAGTTCTGAAATACCGACTATCAGTTCTCGACCGTGTGTTTCACAATCCTCGATTGTATTCCTTGTAGTTTGTATATATTGTTTTTTTTCTATATATGAGCCTATTCCACACCTTTTGTCCTCCATACAGGTCGTGTTCCATACATTTATTAAGGTGTGCCAGTGCGCTATTAGCTAAATCACGGTTTGGAATTTGGATTTTTACCACTTTTTATACATCTTCTTCCGTAGCTTTTAGTAACTTGGATTTTAGTTTTAGCCATCTGGTTTCTACGTCGCCTATTAAAATTATGTTTGTGACTAGTGTTCAGATCCCAAAAATGAAGATTTCATCTTGTGCGCTAAGACGGTCCAACAATGGTTCCAAATTATGATAGAGAGTGTTTATTTGTTTCCTAGGTTTATTGATGTCGGCAGCGTAGACGCTTAGCAGATGTGCAGACTTCGTACTTTTGTATTTCACTATTATTTGCATCATTCTTTCATTCATGCATATTGTGTCAGTGATCAATACTGAAGTTACTCTTTTGTTTTTATCTTTACCGTTGTATATTAGGAGTATCCATACTTTTACTTTATTTTCCCTTCTTCTTTATTTCCGAGAGTGCGCAGATGGTGATCTTGTGACGTTTTACTTGTAGCAGGATCTGATCTTTGTTGTTCAGAGAAGTCACATTCTAGCTTCCGATTCTTAGTGCTTTATGTTTCCTAATTCGTTTAGCCCTTTCCCACACTGAATTATTGGTTCATAGAGCACCATATAATTTTTACCCCAGCGGAACCCTCCACTTTTATCTGAGCTTGGGACTAGCTGGCCTAATCCACCCAGTTTCGTCGCAGGCAGAGTTGTCTTTATTTTAGTAAGAGTAAGTCTTTTAATTACATAATACGTAATACAGCATAAAATATTTTTAAAAGTTTAACTGTATTAGAGAAACAAAATGTATGGAGATTTATTGATTTATTATACCACGAAAAGGGAATGGAAATGATCAACAAAATCACAAAGGTAATAATGAACGTTTCAATGTATTTTTAGATAAAGAATAACTTTTAAAGGTGACGAAGACATTTAAAACAAAAATAGAAGAAATATGGCATGTATAAACAAATAAAAGTATATACAATAACATGATTCAAGCAACAATTTCCCTTTTAAGACTTTTAGTTGTGATTAGTTGTCAAGATACAACGTTAAGAGGACATCAGAATTATTTGATTGATTGCCACATAATAAGAGGCTTTTTTATCATCGTAATCAACAAGCAACAAACATTACATAATATATTATCAGTGTTACATTAGTACTATTTCATTAATTTCATTGAATTATACTTTCATAGTATTGAATTTAGATGCATCTATTTCTAAAGACTTGTACGTGTGTACAATAAAGCCTGCAGTGCAGTAGCATCCATTGCGAAGCCATGAGAAATTTAATAATTGCATATTTACATTCGCAAACAATAAACATCAATTATTTATAACAACATTAAGAGGACATTAACAATCAGAATTATTTTATTGATTGATTCATAATAACATGCTTTTTTAAAAATCAACAAGCGACAATCATAGCATAAAAGAGTATTAGTATTACAATAGCACTATTTCCCTAATTTTATTGAATTACATATTCATATATTCAATTAACATGCATCTATTTGTTAAGAAAACGTACGTGCTATACAATAAAGCCTGCAGTGCAGTAGCATCCATTGCGAAGCAATTAGCAATTTAATAATTGCGTATTTACATTCGCAAACAATAAACATCAATTATTTATAATTGTTGCTAAATGTAACTAATGAGCAACCGTTTAGTTAAACAATAATAACGACTCTTGTTATTATTCATGTATTCGCTTGATCTAATCAAGTTTAAAATAATTTCGCATCTATTGGGCTAATGTTGCAACCGTGATTATATTTATAACCGAAACCATTAGCATGTATGTTTAATTTTTATAAACAACCGGTGTTCACGTAGAGAGGTATGAGTGCGTGTATAGTAATTGAAGTATAGATGTAAATGGTACTAATAGGAACCGATAACTGTCAAGTGATCCTATTAGCAGATGAATCGATAGTGTTTCCACATATCCAACTACAGCCAAATGTAATTTATTACAACCATACATCTGCAATCTCTATATAAGCTCAGCTGCAGGCTATATATTCACAAACTATTATATATAGGCGCACTCACACACATACATACATATAATCTTATTGAATTACACTAAATAAATAAATTATACAGGGATATTGTGCCGATTAATCCGAGTTTAATCAGGAAAATATATACATTACATTATCTAATAACTAGAATACATATATCATCGCGAGATACGCCATCTATGCGCTCAGATACTTGCAATTAATTATTTTTAAAACCATCGTAATAATACACGGGGAGGCAGAATGTGATACATTCGATCTTGTCCGTGGTGAGCTTGCAACTTCATAAATACGTTATTAATAAAATGAGAAGGCAACAATGGTTAATAATCATTTATTACTTGTACATGCAACATACAGCAAATGAATACCTACGCTATTATAAACTGAAAAGGCACTACAACAATGTATTCATCTCGTTTGTGTGAGGTATAGATACATATATGTATTGCTCTAACTAAATATATATTTTCGGTTGAATAATGAATAATAAATATACGTGTAATTGCAGTGAGCGTAATAGAATTCGTGATTATATTTAATAGCCCTTAGGTGGAAAGGGGGTTGGAATTAATTAAATTGCAAATTCAATAAACTTGCCGTGGTAGTAGGGAGAGTCGGGACTTGATGTTATCAATTGTATTAAATTAATTAACTTTTTCTATTACAATTGATTGTTTTCTTTACTTTACTGTGCAAATTATAATTAAACAAATGTTAAGACTTGGATTGTTTGTTTGTAATTCTGGTAAATTTTGCGTTAACGTTTATTAAAATTACCATATAAACTCAAACAAATACTAATTACTAATAACAAAGTAATTAAATTATGTTTTCCGGTATTATGTTATGTCCAAAGGCTATGGCCCTCGAGTAATGCGTCAAATACCTCACGGGAGAAAATAAACAGGAAATATTTATAAATTTTATATGATCACTCAATAACATTATACCGAAAAAAATAATTAACATAATTATTTATATGTAATTACATACAGATCCCAACTACAAACTATTATTAACATAATATTTAATGAATATTGTCACAAAATTTACAGCAAAATAAAAAACGCTTTGTAAATGTTACAGCTAATAATATTTATTCGGGCTGACATAAAACACCAACCGATGTTTTTTCTCTGTAAATCAATCGCATACAAATGTAAACGTGCGTATTTTCGGGGGTTAAATTCCCCTCGTATGGCTCTTATCGCATTGTGTCATTACACTCCCGATATTTCATTGATGGCACGTAATTATATAGCACGGGACGTTTTCCAATTTCACAGATTTCAACGTGAGCTTATGGCCTTTAGGACGGTTGAAGATAATCGACTTTGAAGTTTGTGACAACCCCCTCCGTATATCAGAAAATTGTTTTGATAATGATGAATGTGTAATTCTACGCAACATTCGTCTCTAACAAGCCTTTTATGGGTTATTCAGAAATAATACATACGTTAGCTTTATGCTCATTACGTTAGAGCAATTCGATGTAATTAGTTGGGACATATATGGATTATGGCTGATTTATCATCATTGCTTACGTATAAATTCGTTTTATGCCTGTATGTGCTGGTAAATGTCGATTTTATATAATATGGTTAGTAATGTTATTGTTGGTTCTTAAACGAACATACTATTTTTTATATACGATCGGTATATTATGTGTAAGATTGTGTAATATGGTATGTAGACAAGTAGAATAATAAAATAACTTTTTCTTCCGTTTTTTTTAAATTGCATATCTACAATAACTAATTATTTATTAATTATTATTTAAATTTAAATATATTCTTTATTTTAACGTAAGTTTATACCATTAGGTGTAGACGGTTTTATTCTTTATGTGTATATTTCTCTCTCCGTTTTTTTCCTATCCTGTATTATTTACTTCCCTTCTTTTTCATTCCGCTTCTTCTCTTATGCCGTCCTTTTTCTTGGTTCTTGGACTTTCCCTGTAGTTTTTTACTAGAGACTCTCGTGACTCTCGTGAACTCTTTTTGTTAATATTTCTTCCTTCATATGGCACACATGCCCAAACCACCTCAATTGGCCCTTTCCTATTTTTTTGATATTTCTTTTATTATCTCTTTCCATCCGAGGAATGTCGTTTTCATTATGTTTTTCCTGCTTTTACTACTCTCTCATTTATCTCTAAGCTTTCTACCCTAGATTATCTTGATTTTGTTTTGTCAATACCTATTTTCATGTTTATTTTTCCAGTTCCTTCTACAATTCTTCTAGGGTATGTTACCTACAACATTCTTCCATCTCTGCTACTATTGCTATGTTATCTGCTATCGTAAGTTGCGTCATTTTATACTCCAATATCCCATTTTAACAAGCTTCATATATTTCTTCGATTCTTTGTGGCTTTATCTAGTACTATAGAGAATAGCAATGGGCTCATAATATATCCACGTTTCACTCCTATTTTTGTTTCGAATTCTCGCGACTCTTCGTTGTATGTTCTTACACTATTTTTGTTCCCTTTGTATTTTTCTTTTATTATCTCTATTATTCTTGTATATATTCCTTTGCGATCGAGACTGCAACGTATGGCACCAAGCGACATCAAGTAGTAAACAGTAACATGAGCTGAAGAGGAGGAGACTTACAAAAAAACAAGTGAAACAAAACTATGCGAAATGACGAATCGATGAACAGAATTACCGAACAGAGGCTGGATACACCAGTTCCGGTGGCGATGCATTTCGTGGTGAGATGCGCGTCACCATTAACCAGCGACCGCTAATAATCTCTAGCCAATCGGATGAAAAGTTCACATGAAGCTACCGGCAACCTTGACAACACCATCGACGAAGACATATACAAGAGACCCTTTAGGATCAAGGGGAAGACTAACAGACGAGCCAATAGACCTGTGGTTCGATAGGATGTATAAAATAGTCGACAAACTCAAGGGGTATGCGGGCTATAAGAATATGCAGTGAGGAATTAAGATTGATGACGCGGAATACGCAGGACTATTTGAGGAGCCAAAAACAACTGCTACGGGGAAGACTCGCGGGAAGCGCGACACAGTCCGAACGAAGCATAGCGGACGAGCTCGAGGTAGCCAGGTTGCTACAAATAGATAAGGACCGGGAGATAGACGATCTGATGCTCCGACTCGAAAATCTTGATAGAACGTGAGGTGCGCGACAGCAGGAGCAGGACATATATCACTACGCCCTATGTAGAGCTATTGTGTTCTCAGGCTGGTCTTAAAGGACTTCTATGAGCTCTGTTCTGGCTAGCAGACTGCAAAGCCTCGGTGTCTGTTCTTTTATATATTGCGATGGTTGTGGTTTGCCTATTTTTCAATGAGGATGTGTAGTGCCGGTAAGTCCAGCAGGATTTCCATTGCGGTGGTGGGTGTCATTTTCATGGCTCCTGTTTTTCTCTGGCATGCAAGCCTTTAGCTAACTATACACAAACGAATTTTTTTTGTCGGGTGACGGATATTTTGATAAAACTTGCGGAAATGGCCTATGCGTAGGTGATAAGGCTGGCGAATGTCAGGCTGCGACACTCGACGGCACGCCATGACCGAGGGGTGGGACTGTCACTTGATCACTTACGTATAGGCCATGCTCACAGATCTTGTCCGCAGTTCTTTATCTTTTATCAGTTCAGTTTTGTTTAGTTTTGCTATGTTCGTTATTTTATTTATGTTTTACTTTGTAAATATTTAAGAGCAGCATGGTTAATAATAAAAAAGTATGGACAATAAAAAAAGTATAAGAAAATAAATAAACAATGTACAAAGGCCTTCGGTATGGAAATTACCTCATGAATATACAACAAAAACATTAAACACAAGAATTAAAGAAATTATTGTAGAATTTCGGGATGAATACCCTGATATGAGGTTCCTAGTGTCATAGTCTTTCAGTAATCCATTTTTCTTCCACTTTGTGCGTGTTTATGTTCTTTCTAAAAAAATAAACCTTTATAACATACAACCCCCCTCCAACTGCCACGACCTTCTTTCTCTCGTTAATTTCAAATATTCACACCTAAGGCCGATTCTACAATTGAAATTTAACTGGACAATAAGCCTATTCGTGGATGACAGTTCTAAAGTACCACCTCTTTTACCCCGTCCATACCTAGCCTCAAGGCATCACTGAGGGATTCATAGTAACCTTCCCAGTTAGTCGCCCGGGGATTCTAGGATTCTAAATGTGTACATGGTGATTGGAGGTATTCTTAATGGGTCCTTTAATTAGAATCATATCTAGGACTTGCCAGACTACCGTAGGCGGCACTTTGTATTCATTTGTTTAGTGTACTCACTCCAATTGGCCATCTGAAAGTTCCAGCACGGTTCTTTAATTGGTACTTGGGTTCCAATATTGATTACCACTGGTTTTGTTGGGTATATGGGAAGGATGGAAGTACTACTCTGGACGTGTCTAATGATTCGTCTTGGTCATCACATGACACAACGTAGAAATCCCATGTATTATCTCTTTTCTATCGAGCTGAGTGGTCCTTTTTTGCTTGCCATCATATATTAAGAATAATTTACTTAGTTCTGACTAGTTCACTAAGGAGGTTCCATTTTCATCATTTGTTGTATATCCCCACATCTGGTGGTGGCTATTGAAATCCCCAATATACACAGAAGGATGGCAGTATATGTCGGTTTGTGGGTTTGGCCATTGGCAACTAGGTGATTTTTATACATTGGTTAGATAAATTCAAGTTACAGCTACAACTATCGTGGATACATATTCATGTCCGATTTTTGCCGTGTAGGATTCGATATCATTGCGCACATATGTAGCTAATTCATGTACTCTGCTGAGGATGTCTCTGCTAGTGTGGATGCAGGGATGGATTCTCTTATTCTAAGTTATTCTTCCGTTAGTATGTGTGTTTCTCGTAGGATAATAACATCCTCTGCATTACTTTCAGCAATGCGTTCGAGTCATTCGCATTCAGCTCTAGATAGGCCTTCTATATTTAATTGGCAAATGATGGTCAGATATGTCGTGTCTGTTTGTTCTTAGATAGACCATTCATGTTAATTCATGCCGAGAGGTTATAACTGTTTCGGCTCTAAGGTAGTGACTATATTAAGTGCAAATGGATCTAGTTTGCATTTCCCAGGATGGACCGACGTACTTTTATTGTACGTACTCGAGGAGGCTGTCCGTTCATTCCCTATTCCTCCATTTATTTCTGCTTATAAAGAAGTAGTCGATTATTGAGGATTCTTTTCTGATCGGTTCTTCTCTCATAAATTTGTGGCATCCTATGCATGCATTTTGTATTCGCTATTATTAGACTGTTCTCAATGCTTAGTTCAATTATTCATTCTCTGATGGTATTTCCGGCTTCGTCCCCTTCGTTGCCTTCATCAGTTCTATATTCTTCCTTTCTACTCATTCGTTATACTTCATGATATTTATATTTTATAATCGTTCATCTACTTTTTTTCTGCATATTTTCGTAGAGTCTCTCTTTATCTAGCTTATTCGCAACTTCATTTTGCCCATAGGCTGTTATTATGGGCCATGCTTCATTTTCAAAAAGTTTAATTTCTACTGACATAATTCATTTGCTTCTATATTTTTCCTTCGTACTGTCCTTATTTCTGTTTGGGGTAATTATTAGTCCTAATCCTCCTTTGGCTCTTTCCTTTTCGTGATCACCTGCCCAGAACATCCAGTATCTTTATGTATTCTTTTCAGTAATTTTCCTTGGTTTTTTTCGTTTATTTCTTTAACTTGTAATATCTCTAGATGCTGTTTTTCATTTCCTTCACCAGTTTTTCCTCATTTACTTTTATGCTACGAACGTTCCGTGTTCCTATTCTTATTGTTTCTTTCTGTGTTCATTAATGTTTTCCTTTTTCTGTAGGTACATTCGATTTTTGGGTCCGCGTCCCTTCCCTTAATTTCTTTGGTTTCCCATTTCCAAACTTTACCATTTATCAATAGCTTCTTATATCATATATTGGTCTTTTTTCCTTTTTCTTGTCCTCTTGCATCTTTACACTTTTTCTTGTTAGCTCCTATACAATATACACTAGTTCATTTCGATTTTTCTGTTGGAATATTATTTCATAGAGGGCGCTACCCGATGATCCTGATGGCATGAGCATGTTGACGATTATTACCATATGGGTGAGCATTGCTAATTGATGTGGTGCCGCCAGATGGCGTTTAACTTTCCTCCAAGGGGGTTAGTTGTATAACTTTTGTATATAACCACTCGAGATATTGTGTGAATTCATCCTCACTAGCTGAGCTACACTGATGAGATCTAATAAGATCGAAATCTAGATATGTAGATTGCTAGGAGATGGATCACACTTATATAGAGATGTTGAGTTTGTTTTTGTAAGTAATTTTTAGTTACTACATTTATTAATTACTCTGCCCATGTAACGATTGTTAGGCTTAATAATTAGGTCACGTTAGGCATTCGGTGTCACATTTATGTGGCAGTGTATTTGGCTATAATTAATAAATTTGAGAATCTACAAATATAATAGATTAATTCTACATACAAGTCCATTCTGGCATGCAATAAATTAAGTCATCAATTAAACCAGTGTTTCTCAACTTTTTGGTCTGCGACCCTCCTTTGCACTCAAGAATTAGCTACTATTAGGACTAGCTGAAGGATGCGTATGTGTCAAAAAACATCAATAATTTGTAACAATTTTTTTTGCGACCCCTCAAATATTTTTCGCGGCCCCCACATTGGTAATCGCTGAGTCGGAGTTAAATGTATTAAAACTTTTAAGACAATAACTTTAACATATAAGTCTATTATATGATCGAAATGTAACAACATAATTTCATTTACAATTTCATTAAAACTATTTTAAATTTACTCTAAAACATTATTTGTATTGAACCTCACAACTAATTTGGTTAAACTGTTTTAGAAAAAATACACAAAATGATATGTTATTCAAATGTAACAACATATTTTACATATGTTAAATTTAATTCGAAAACATTATGTGTATTGAACATCAAAGGTATATTCCGGATAATGTGTTATATTAATACAATACACATAGCAGTAGAAAATAAATAGAATTATACTACAGAGATATTTCTCCCTGTCACACGCAGACGTTTCGCAGAAATCGATAAACGAGCCCAAAGCATAATAAAATTCCCAATAAATAGTTCCCCCCTTTTCGCATTCGCTTTATTATATTCGCGTAAAGCACACACAAACGTGAAATTGTTTTGAGTACGGGTTTCGTGTTTGTGTGTGTTTGTTGTGTCTTGCACCGGCCAGAAGAACGTGACCGACGCATGCATGCAATAAGCACCGGACGGAATACAATGGTCCGCTCATGACCTCCCAGATGTGTCCGATACCGTGATTTGTAGGTCTGGATCAGATCGGAATCTCGCAATTAAACGTCATGTATTACAAGGACTGTTTCGCAATCAGATATTTAGAGAGACAAAAATAATCAGCATGGGAGAGAGAACATGATTTAATTAAATTGAGTCAGATTATAAGTATCCTAATGGCCAGCTGAAAACAATACAGGACTATTATTTGTTGCATTGATTGATTGGTGACAACATGTTTATGGTATAACAATTACTACATGTAACTATGCAGTTTACCGTAAGACATTTAGAAAATTAAAATTACCCGCTGTTCGATAATGCTACTATTTATTGAGGCAGTATTATTAAACTTCTCAGAACAGTATTTTAAATAAATGATCAGTACGCAATATAAATCGTCAGTATTACATCTCTTATTATAAAAACTACCAGTATTATATCGATAAATATATAAATGATTTTAAATAAAATTACATATAATAATGTGTTTAATGCTAGGCGAAATATTAAATATGTATTGTAGTAAGCGGGGCCGTAACTAGGCAGGGAAAACGGACACGTGCCCTGGGCTCAGACGGAAGGGGCCCGGAAAGACCACAGCTAGATCGAAAAAATTGCATTATATCAAAAAATTTTGTACGCCTTTCAACAACTTTTTGGAGACCTAATAATAGCCGAAATCCCCTCCCTACTACTGTCAAATAATAACAAATGCAAAAAGTTTATTGTTACAAATTAATTACAAATGTGTACTCTGTATGGAATAAGATTTTGTAATGCATTGATCGACCAAATAAAGCTTTACAGCAAAAAGATATATATATATATATATATATATATATATATATATATATGTATACCATGCGACAAAATTAATCAATAGTCATGTTTTGCGTTAGTAGCTTTATTTAATTCATACAATTTAGTGTAGGCGGCCCCAGTGATCAGTCTTGCTTAAGGCTCAAAAAAGCTAGTTACGGCCCTGGTAGTAAGGCTAATATCTAAGGAACTAACTGGTATAATGAAAGAAATACGATAACTATATCAAGAAATCTTACATATTAACTGAAACATCAGTCGTTTTATAATTCACTGATTGGCACTGTTTTATTTTATGAATATGTATATTCGGACCCCAGCTCAATGACCTGGTAATTAGAGGAGGCGTCTCGTACTCGAGCATTGGGGAAGCTGAGTTCAGAGGTTTTCTGTGGGGTTAAGGTAAATATCGGATGATTAAACTCCTTCTTGTATACTCAGTACTCTGCGACGACTGTGCATACAAATACCATTTTACCACTGCTGTGGTGCTAAATAGAAGAGTCTCAGAATGTCTCTTCTCGCCAAAATCTATTCCGAAAGCCTATTTATCGAAAGCGTTCAAGGCCAAACGTCTTTAAACCGAAACTTATACATTGTAGGGTACTCAATCATTACAACATTTTGTAAATGTTACTATTCTTCCATTTAAGCAATATTCTGAGATTTCCCAAATAAAAACAGCCTGCAGAATGAAACCAATTCAAATTTTAATGGTGTAATTAAAGATTACATGGGAATAGGCTTAAAGATAAATGGCCGATTCATAACTATAAAACGCTTTTTCGATGATACCTGTATTATCTCTGGTAATGAAACAGAGCTACAACACATACTCGGCCAAGTACATACACAAGAACGCACAACATCCGCAACTGTATGGGTGGGGACGTGGGAAGACTGTTACATACGTCCTGAGATTGAAAGCTATATGATGAATTAGTCGCTTATCTTCAGTAATGAAGACGCAAAAGAAGAAGAGATGAGGCATATAATAATAAACTTGTATTGATGGATACCGCTGAAGTCTGGAGGAAGTAAAAAGGGAAATAGATAATAAGACTAGATTTCGATTTCAAGAAGACTTTTTCCAACTGCAATTGGGAATAATAATTAGTAAAGAGGCGATCTTAACGTGCTTCATCCATTCCGGACATTAGCGATCATCATGATCTTCATTTTTTCTATTGCATTATTGGGCTTCTTCTTTCCAGCACATTTCCTTCCAGAATCAGTTGTAGTATTTTATACCTATATTGCCCGAAGTATTCCAAAGTAACCTTCACTGTGATTAGTACTTCCTGTTCCTTGGCTATTCTCTGCAAACCCTAATTACTCAATATCCACATAGTGAGGATATGCCCATAATTATAATGTCTCCAGTTTTTTCTACGTTTCTTTCGATAATGTCCACGCAGTACATTAGTGTTGAGAAGACATAGCAGCGCAGCATTCTTATCTTCGTTGCAATCGTTTTCTCATCTGTCAACTGAATAAATCTGAATTTCAATATCTCTTACTTTCTATATCCTTTATTTGACTTCTACGGAGTGATCCCAGCGTTTATTCACACTGGTGCCTAGATATGTATATTTGTCCACATGATTAAGGATTGTGTTGTCAGGGAGCGTAGTTTGTGGTGGTGAATTATCTTTACTGACAACAATATATTTGGCCTTCTTAAGAATGAGATTTATTCTAGTTCTCACTAGCTAATTTTATCTAGTCATCATCAGCTGAAGTCTGTGAGCCGTACTCACCATTATAACAAACAATCCGCATATCTCAGGTTGTTAACTATCTAACCGTTGACCGTTATTCTTTCTTCCATACCTTCCAACGCCTCCTTCAATACTTTTCCAAGTATATGTGAAATAATGTTGGCCGAAAGTTCATGGCATGCAAAGTTGAATATTTCCTATATTTGATCTTCAACTCGTACCTCAGCTATCTGTTTCCAGAAGATATTTGCTATTATGTATAATAGCATTATCAATTCTTCGTGCTTTACACGTTTGAGTGCTTTACTAAAGTCAATAATACACAGATGTACGTCACAATTAGCGTTTCTGCATATCTGAATTAATACGTTTACCGCAAATAGTGCTCCCCTGGTAGCTAAAGCATTTCTGAATCCAAATTGTTTTTCATCAATATTGTCCTCACATTGTTTGTATATTCGGCTGTATAAAATTTTAAGAAATATCTTAAGGATGTGAACCATTATGCTTATAGAATGACATTCATCGCATTGCTTTGATGTTGGGTTTTTAGGAATAGTAACAAAAGTGGATTTGAGCCATTCTTCAGGTATCTTCCTCGTATCATATATTCAGTTATATAGGAGAGTAGTATATGTGCTATTTACATTAAAGAGGTTTTTCGTTGAACAAGGAAAGACTCTTGGAGCCCATCCTTTCCGTTTGAGTATTTGATATGGACTTCAACATTACAGAAGAGTTACAGCTCTTCAGCTGTGGTCTGGTCTTCCGGTAAAGATATATTTCAAACCATTATCAGTTTTCAACAGCCGAAGCCAAATAGTAAAATTTACCTTTGGGCTAAATTGGAGTATACTATCTGACAATATTCCCTTTGATAATAATTTAATGTACGGAAGGGATTTATTTTAATGAAAAATCGAAAGAATTAACTATCCAAAACGTTTTCATAACATAACTTATTTGAATATTCCATAAAAGGTAAAAAACATTGTGGGAGCAGTAATTATCAACATCATGTCCTCTGTACAGTCCGTGTTGGTCATAATTCAGGTTGTATGATCCTTTACGTCCATGTATCAAATTCTGCAACTATGTTTTCGAACATAAGTAAGTGGTCACCTCGTCGTCCCAGCATAGTTATGTTCTGCCATATATGTGCATAGTTTTGTATGTCGTATAATTTCTGGACTAACTGAGACACGGCGGCGTACTAAGTTTTTCTAGTATGATCTACAATAACTGGGGATCCCCTTTAACGGAATTATATATCTGATATTAATCCATAAAACAAAGGAGCATTCTGATATTGAATTCTATGGACATAAATAAATTGGCAGGATTTCTCTCCGTTATATTTTCATGGCACAAAGAATCTGCAAGTTTAGATTGCGGCGAAAGAAAAACCTTTACTCATTAGTTAATGATATTGATCATTAGTTTATATGAGAATTATAGTGTTGGTTCGTAGTTTCAGCAGACGTTCATTGATTTCTTTTTATAAATCAGTATGAATATAGATACGCTGATGTTCACGGATGAGTTGACGTAGCTAGAATACTGAGAATACAAAGTAGCAATATAGCGGCAAATACAGATAATATTCGGTGTAAGGTTGTAATCTGTGCTCAATACGGCTAGACGGCGTTAAGATGTCGAAACCGGTGGTAAAAAAATAGGAAGAATGTAATGCTTAGGGGGAAACATCATCTGACTATTCAGATGCATAGAATGGGTATAGTCTCGAAGAACTGCAAACAGCGATCAAGAAAATGACGAAAAATGATGAAAAGGAGCGATTACTGAAATTTATAATAGAATGGTGCATATTCTAGAAGAACTAAGAATAATGAGAAAACCCCAAAAAGAGGAGATGGAGAGAATTGTAATAATGCAAAAAGAAAACAGGGGCTAAGCAGGACTGTGTCCTGTCGCCACTATTATTCAACAGCTACTCTGAGGCTGTTTTTAGATAGAAGCTGGAGGACGTAAAACGCTGTATCAGAACACACGAGATAAAGTAAACGAAATGGTAGTGGGATCGCAACTCATCTCAGATCACTTCCCCTTGTGAGTAAGGTCGAAAGGAAATAAGAAAAACAACGTACAGGAAAAAAAGGCACCCGAAAAATATAGCTGGAAGAGACAGAGTATGGTAGAACATAGTACAAGGAAAAACTAGAACCAGACATCGCTGTAAGGACCTGGTTTCCTCGCAGAGCGGTCGCTTAAACGCGGCACATACAAAATGGTCAATAATATACAGAAACAGGGAGAGATGTGGACATACATCAAAGAATGATAATAAAATAACTGTAGTGCCCATCACAGTGGAAGTATTAAAAATATACGTTTAGAGTCTATTGGAAAGCCAACAGTGGAAGCAGTCAAACACTATGACAAGGCAATATGATAGTGGTAATGATTTTAAATCTATTTTAAATAGAGAAGGAAGGACACAACTCTTGGGGCTGTTAAACAAGATTTGGAGAGGGAACAGGATGTTGCCAAAATGGAAATACAAGAATAAAAACGAATCAATAAGTACTTATCTAAAAGGATTAACAAATGAGAAAGGGTCTGAGTATACAAGACCAACAATGCCAGTGCCACCAATAACGGCAGACAATGGGCTAATAACAAATATTCCATCCCCACGACCTACAAGTAGATGAAGAATGAATGATATTGTCTGATGAAAGAGAAGACATCAAACCAACTACGCTAAAAGAAAGCTATAATAAGAAAAGAAGCATATCCAAATAAAGCGCCAGGGTTTGAACTGATAACCGGCAGAATTTTCAAAGAACAAAGACTAGTTAAAATACCAAATCTCATTAATGATGCCCTAAGGTTAAAATACGTTCCCAAGTTATGGAAAGCTGCATATAGGCCAGTCTCATTACTACCAATAATATCAACATTTTCGAAAAATACCTCCTAAATAAACGAAAAGTAATTATTGATAAAACATCAATGATAACAATACACCAATCCGGCTTTAGAGAAAATCACTCTATAATTGATCAAATACACCCAATACAGACATGATCGAAAAAGCGATAGAAGAAAAGAAAGTATTCCTGGATAGAAATCAAGTCATCGATAAAGTGTGGCAGACCAAACTCTACAAAATACCAACAATACTAAATACTGCCAAATCCTAGAGTTCTACTTAACATGCAGACCATGCAGAGTCAAGCAAGGAAGCTGAATTTTCAAAATTACAAGAGAGTAAAGTAGGGATCCCACAGGGTAGCCTACTAGGATACTTACCCATATACACATACAATGTACAACATACCGGAACCATAGAAATCGCAGATGACACCGACCTCATAGCAACAGGAAGGCCTAGAAGAGACAACAGAAACAGTGCAAAGAGCCACGAATGAAGTCAATAAATGGACAAAGTGACTAATTAAACTCAACGAAAATAAATCGACGCAAGTGAATGTTGACTCGAAAAATCATTTATATCTAAATACCCATCAATGGAACCCAAATACCATACTCTAACTCAGTAAAATAAATATCTAACTTTAACACTTGGCGCTAAACTGAAATGGAAATTTCACGTGAAGAAAAAACGAAAAGAACTTCATATATGACTAAAATGTGCTGCGGATACTGGGTAGAAATCTAACGACACAACAAATTACTGATGTATAACCAAATATTAAAACCCACCTACGGTGCAATGCTATGGGGTTGTGCCAATAGAACAACGATTTAAATTATACAAACGTTTCAAAATAATTTAATAAGAGGTATAGTCAATGTTCCCTGGTATGCTCGAAATAGTGACATCCACCAGGACCTAGGAGTAACCATGGTAAAAGATGAAATAAAGAAGATTGCTTAAAGACATGAGGAGTGGCTTCTGCAGCAAATAAACAGCTAAGCTATAAACATATTGAACATCGATTTTATCAAGAAGAACTTGGTATAGTGTAAACGCAGGGTCAAGTGAAAAGTGTTTGAGACGACCGGTAGGAACTCTATTTAGGATTTAATACTAGATAAATTGTTCGTTAGATCTAGACTAGTCACAATCCAATTTTTTTTTTGTAAAAGGTTAATGAATAAAAATAAATAAATAAAACACTCTGGCAGACTAACCGGAATAAGTGTGGTACCCCAAATAATCAGAGGATTAAGAATAATAAGAACAATATTGATACGCTGATAGAACATTCACAAAACCGGTTTAGTATAGATTGAGGTACTCATGGTAATATTTCCACCAAACAAATAAATAAAATACAGACATATATGTGTGAACCCACCTCTTAGCAATCTACATATCTAGATTTCGATCTTATTAGATCTCATCAGAGTAGCTCAGCTAGTGAGGATGAATTCAATACCACGTTTTTTTGGTAGCATTTGTTGAACATTATTAATTAATTCTTTAAATTGTACTCATATTATAACAATCGTCTACGACGATAAAAGTACTAAAACGGAATAGAAATATAATTAAGAATTCATAATAAAATATTCGACCATTAAAAATCCATATAATTGGTCGATACTGAAATCAACTTGCTCGACATTTAAATATTTCAATAGAATCAGTGATTCGTACGCCACTGCAAAATTTATAACAACTGCATGTGTTTGAAAGCACGAACTTATAAATAAGCTAGAACTATGTTCATTTAAACGGCATTTTTATAACGTCCTTTGACAATAGGAAACCACTTATGCGACTCTATGAATAAATAAACATCAGGGCATGTGTCCCCAAAGAAAATTCAACATGAGGGCTTGGGGGCTGGGTGAAAATAATCTCTCCAAGCGGCACACGGTGGTGCAGCGTTAAATCCGGCACGTACTTCCGGGTCTTGTTTGACGTGACGCGGCGCGACGCCCGGCGTCTCTATCCCAGTCCCTGGACGGCTGACCCACACGACACAACACTAATTCAACCACCTGTTGAAGCCCAACCAACAGCTGATGCCGATCCTCACCCTGGTACTACGTGTTTGTGTGGCTCTCTGTGTTACTATAGTGTCTATTATAATGTCGAACGCGCCCGCCGTTCGTGTCCATTACCGATTATCGCCTCATTTTTTAACAATAACTCCCCGTGGAACCGCTGTTACGCCACCGCTACCAACAATTTTATTTCGTGCGATTAACACGCTGCCAGCCGGAAAACGAAAGTGAATCACGGCACGTATATTCCGAATTGCGCATCGCTAGGAATCGTGCATTTCATTCAATTCAAATAATGAAATGCTAAACAAAATTGACGGTAATTAATCAATTATCCGTTTTCAATTCACTTGACGGCGGGTACGGAACATTTATTGATTATGCCATTCATTACTTCTAATAGAGCAATAAGAATGACAAAGTGGCACTTAGTGAATGTGCATAAATTAAAATGCCATTTGAAAGTTCCACCAATCGCGATCATCGCTAATAAATTGAACTTTTTTAAATGGCAATCATTGTGGGATTTAATTATAAACTGTATAAAATACCAGTCGGTAGATTAATTTTATTTAAAGCTAATTTAGCTAATTTGGAATGTAATAACAAATATTTTCACGATGTTTGTATAGTAACATATTAATACATGTTCCGGTAATAAGTACTTAAAACTAAAATTCCTGAAAAACTTAACATTCTTGTAATTAACGTTAAAGCTCCGTGTAAAATTCATTTATCTCAAATAATTCATTCTAAAAACATTTTATTGACTTTGCTCATATTATTTTCATACTGGAAAAAGCTCACATTGTAAATGAATTCCAAGTAATATTCGCCGATTGATACCTATAAAAATGGTCACCATGTGTACAGATTCCCAGAAATCTCGCTTGTCAAGTGGGACACCATGTGGTACTATTTACTAGTTTCATTTGTCTGGTAGTAAGCCATATTGTAAATATTCTATTCAAAGAGTTATATAGAGGTATACAACTATTCCCTATATACCTTTGGCTAAGCCTCCAGCAAACTCACCATGTCCTTTGTATCTATCCACACTTCCAGCTCATTTTTCCACATCCCCGCAATTTTTTTCTTTAGTCCAGCAATATTCCACTATCCCACCCTGAATTTGCCGTACTCCTTCTCCCAATTTCAAAAGCCTCGTCGAAATCAAATTCAACTGGCATGGAATCCATGGGATATGTCAGATACTTCTTTCCGACCTGGAACAGGACCTTCATGTGCCCGTTGATGTCCCGGCCCTAGTCCCTAGACAGCACTGAGTAGACCTTCTTTCTCTACTCGTTTGTGTAATGGGAGCAGATTCTAACACCACTTCCATTGCTGCGGTAGAGTCGTCCGCATCGCTCCTGTAGCGCCCATGCCAGCCTTTGGAGCTGTTGCAACCTAGTTTTTTTCTCTTTTGTCTTGCACCACTAAACAATAGATCCATAGGTGACAATGGGTCTGACAATCGCCATGTATGTCCATTTTCGGTTTTAGTCCCCAATTCTTGACGAAGAGTCTGCGACATATCCAAAAAGCCGCTGTCACCCTTACAAAAATTTGTTCCAAATATTGGTTTCACGTGAGACTTTTGACTAGAATTACTCCCAGATACTAGTTTTCCATTCAGGGAGAAAAGCCTTAGATTAACCTGTCTTCTAATTGTGAATAGTTCCATTCATAAATGTTTTGCTTGGATTAACGCAAACGCCCTCCTTCTTACTCTAGCAGTCGATGGTATTTATTGCATATTTTATAACTGTGGTATCACTTATTATGACGGCAGTGTCATCCGCATAGCCCACTGTGTTAAATGTTGGTTGTGACCACATGTAGGGCATCCACTGTCCCCTTGTTGATTAGCATATCGGTGCTTATGGAGTGGCTTCCTTTTCAGTGGGCCATAGCGTATGTGATTGTCCACAATTTTTTTCATCGTTTTGAGGATGTGAGACTGATGGGGTGATATGACTGCCTGCTCGGGGTCTCCGTCCCGCCTTATTGATGACAATCACCTTAGCCTCTTTTCTTTTCTTTCGTATGTATGCCACCCGGTAGCTGGGCTTAAAATCTCTACCATGCATGGGGCGATCATGTCAATTCCATTCTGTAGCATTGCGGGAAAAATACCATCTGGCCCTAGCGACTTGTAGGATTTAAAGCTATTTACAACCTATACCGCTATTTTTTGCTGGATCTGGTGGGGCAGGGTTGTCGCATGCCCCATTTTTACCAGTTAATATTTTTGACCCCGGAATGTGTGTTTGTAATAAAATATCTAGACTTTCTTTGGAATACCTGCCACTAGGGGTCTTTGGCAGTCGTATTTAATTAAATAGTCCTTCGCAAATAACTTATGTAGCCTTGCTGTTGGAGATATATCGTCAATCCCCTCACAGAAGTTCCTGCAGGTTTTCGCTTAGACCTTCTCAGTTCTTTATTGTATTCGTTCATCGCCATCTTGTTGGCGTTCCAATCGCCTGCCCTATTGGCACTGTTGAAGCATTTTCATACAACCGTGCGAGGACGTTGTTGCCTCTAGCTCGTCCGTCGTGTTTATAATGTATTAGAGACCCTTGGTTTCTGATCTAAGAGATTCCTTGTAAAGATTCCAGTTAGTTACATTTCACAGTAGTTTCAAACGTATTATATAAGTTGAACAAAATCTTTTGGTGATTCGATAGTGATTGCTCGTCGGATACGCGCCAACTTTGAACTGCAACCCCCGTAAATGTATCAGCTATAGTAAGAACAAGAACCTCCCGTCTGATTGCATTTATAAAGGTGGATTTATTCTCCTTGTTAATAACTACAACGTAATTAGTACACAGGTATTCAAGAAGTTCCTTACTTGGATTTTTGTCATCCGTGCTCCTCCACACCGTGCGCGTTGTCATCGCAGCATAGGATGTAGTGCACCACTCAATGAGGGGTCTTGTTTCCTCTGGCGGGCGGTGCTTTTCATCTCCTGAAAAGTAAGCCGAGGCCATGATAAAATGCCTCTTGTCCGCCTTCATTGCAATCTGCAAGGCTGCTTTGCCTCCTATAGTGAATTCTGGAACAGGTACAAATGTTATGTCTTTTCTGAGTATTGTGGCTGCGTTTGGTTTGGGACAGTTAATTTCATAGACCAACTTATACACGTCCGTTGGTAGACCCTGTATCTAACCTCTATTGATCCAGGGCTCCTGCAGAAAGCCTATACTAACCTCTTCTCTTTTGAAGCTTCAATGTAGGAAACTAGATGCCGCTTTTGAATGATGGAGGTTGATTTGGTTGCACCATATTTTTTGTTTGTTTGTTGGCTTTTCTTTCTTTTTATCCTTCTTTACCGTGGTTCTTAGGCCTTAGTCTTAGTCTTGCGTCCTATAAGTCCTTTTGACCCGGCATCCTTTTATGTTTGCCGCTTCTGGGCCAGTACAGGCTCTTTCGACACTTTCGCTGGTTGGGGTTTCTCCGATGAGGCAGAAGAAGATTCGGGCTGTTGCGGCGCTTGACTATTCATTCGCCCTCTCAAAGTTACTTTCACAAAACCATAGCTCTTTCTTTCTCCGCTTTGATTTTATCAGCCGATCCTCAGTCAACTGACAGTTATCTCCTGCTGTTCCTATCGGATTTCTCCATAGAACCCTCCAGATGGGGGTGCTAAGGTCATTCTGACCTTCATGAGGGCAAGGATTCTTCGAATCGGCTCCTGTGAACTGTTTTGGAAAGTGACCGATTAAGATTTCCGGATGTGGCATCTCGGCAGCCTCTACTACCTTGAGATCGACTTGAGGCTTGAGTTGAGCCTCTAGGCCGTTAACCTCCTTTCTATCACTATACCGTCTCTACCCTTAACCCTTCCTCTCTCCCGCCAACTTTCTGCAGATTTCCATGCATTTTCAATCCTCTCACCTTCAACGAGTCACTCACCTTTTTGCAATCCCCATGTACTCTATTCTCACTCCCTCATATTCGTTACCGATTTGCCACGTGTGACACCCCTTACTACACAGTACACACGCGGTGTATGCTTTCCCTATCCATTCTATCCTTCCTTTCTCTTCCGAACACAGTTCTTCTCTACCCACTCCACCCTTCCCGGGTTATGTAACCCCAATGCTTGCCATTCCACATGACGATTTCTCAGTCATTCTTATCTGTCTTTTTTGCCTCTCGGCATTCCTCGTTCTCGCCCTGAATTTCTGAAACTTTCAATTCCTCTCAGCTTTTCATCCACACCTCAGATATACCCACCCTTTATACTTCGTACACCCATTGTCTATCTTTTCTCCATTCGCTCTCTGTCCTACTCCTACATGTCATCCACTCCCAACTCGCCAATATCTCTTCCTATATCTCTGTTTGCGGGTCTGTACTGATCAACTGGAGTGATGAATAAAATCCAAATTTTAAGGAATCTTTTTTTTATGTTTTGCCGACCATAATATATAGTTATATATTTTTATTAATAATTTTTATAGGCGTTCTTGTATAATATATTTTGTAACGTAAATTGTTATTTTTGATCATGAATCCGTCATACAATTAATTTGAAAAAATTACACAATGTTTATAACAAACTGACAATGAAAAATCTCTAGTCTCTATCTATATCTATATCTAAAGTACCTATCTTGACATATTTTTCCTTGTATTTATTTTTTATTTTAAACTTTTTACCGCGCGCACGGCGGATTGTTTGCGGGTCTGTACTAACCAATTGGGGTGACCAATAAAATCCAATTTTTGAGAAATCTTTTATTTATGTCTTCCCGATCATAATATATAGTTCATTATTTTTATTAATATTTTTTATAGGCGTTATTGTATAATATATGTTATAACGTAAATTATTATTTTTGATCATGAATCCGTCACAGGATTGATTTGAAAAAATTATACAATGTATATAACAAAATGACAATGGAAAATGGAAAGTCTCTATCTTGAAATAATTTTCCTTCTATTTATTTTTTATTTTAAACTTTTACGCTTTTATCTCCATTTGCCGATTTTAGAGGCTGGGTCGATAAAAAAATTATGCAACATATTTTGTTTTAAGTTTTTTACTGATCTTAGTGCAGAACATATCAGTGCCCACATACCCGAAGGAAATTGGAAAAATTTGGTGACCAAGTCGAACAAATTTCATTATTATTATTTTTGATCATGGATCTGTCATTCAATTGACTTGAAAACATTACACAACGTTTATAACCAAATTACAATAGAAAATGGAAAAGTCTCTATCTTGACATTTTAGTCCTTCTATTTATTTTTATTTCTAACTTTTATGCTCCTATCTCGATATGCCGATTTTAGAGCAACATATTTTATTTATTTATTTTTACTGATTTTAGTGCAGAACATATCAGTGCACCAGATGCCTGAAGGAAATTCTAAAATTTTGATTATTTAAGTTTTTTTTTTTCGGCCACCAATCGAACAAATTTCATTATTATTATTTTTGACCATGGATCCGTCATACAATTGATTTGAAATAATTACACAATGTTTATAAGAAAATGACAATGGACAATGGGAAGTCTCTATCTTGACATATTAGTCATTTTGTTATAAACATTGTGTAATTTTTTCAAATCAATTATATGACGGATTCATGATCAAAATTAATAATAATTAATTATAATCAATATTTTCTGATTTCCTTCGGTCATCCGGTGCACTGATATGTTGAGATTAACTTCAAACCGGTACCATATACTACCTACCACATGTTTATACGATTTTTTCCCTGCAGGATCACCGTCAAAATGTGTGACCTTTCGAGTCCTAGCAGACGCTGATTCTTGAAGAATCAGCGTTGCTACCTTTCTATGATATATCTTTTTATTACAATACCAACACCCACCATACAAGAATATTGTTCATAGAAACTGATTCATATGCTGCATTCAGAACCACAAATACCGTATACATTCTCCCTTTGCACTGCAATTCCTCCACTATTCTCGATAGCGTCTCGATAGAATCTGCTTCTTCGTCCTTCTTCCCTTTCTAAACCGACCCAAATTTTCCGGTAGAAACACTACTGTCCCCTTCACTTCCATTCTGTGTTCACTCCCTATAGTTTATCAGCTTTGAAGCTAGCCTACCTACCTAGTTTATCACCAAACCACCTCCGTGGCTGAATCAGAACATCCCACCCCACCATTCTCATCGATTACATCTACTCGATTCCTTATCAGTTGGTCAACTTATCCTGAGAACTTTGTCCTTTCCACTCACAACCCTCTCCAAATCCTCCTTCCAGCTCCGCCACTCTCACATTCCAGTCTTATTCTTCTCCTTGAAGTTCTAAACCTAGCATCCACCATCCTACTGGTAATTAAACTGCTCGCCCTTAAATTACTTATCTTCACTCCAAATCCTTAACTCACATGTGTTTCTATTTACACGAGAGATAATCATTCATGTCCTAAAAACAGTAATAACTAGACTAAACGCAACGTTCTGATTTATTTTACTAAAGCTGTGATTTCCTAAGAAAACGGCACCGTAAAAGTGGCTGTTTGTAAAGTAATTTACTCATAACTCAGATATTGATTAGAAATACATGCCTAAATTAACTACTATATGTATATTTTTAAAATACCTAATATTGATTTTGTTATTGCATGTGTAAAAAATAAAACACAGGGAATCATTGTTTAATTAATGATAACTACTATATCTTATACCATTTTTCTACCTATTTATAATATATTGTTTTTTTTTTCAGGTTTTCATATTCCGACCCTAGGCGATAAATTTCGTTCGCAAAAACCGCAGCCTGTTCGAAAGTTATAATTTAACATTTACAATTCTAACTTTCAAAGCACCAGTTTTGTGTTCATTCCATTAGCTATTTGTGTTAATATTTCTATTAATCGAATTCAATTTATATGCAATTTAACCATTGCCGGTTGTTTATGCGAGCACTGGCATCATTCGAACGCAGTTTCCATGCAAATCCAGCCCCGATAAACACAATTCCGGTATGTTTATATTACATTTAGTCATTGCATTATTTTTAGCTCACTGTAGTTTACTGCCAATATAAAATTATGTAAATATATTGTATTTGCATTAGTGGCCATGATCGTTATGTTTCAAGTAAATTCTTGCACGGTTTCATAGAAATACGAAGACTCACAGTATTCATATTTATTGTTTAATAATAATACGAGAATAAATGAATGTTTTTTTCTCAAAGAAATGAATCATTGATTTATTTTGGAATAAAATGTAGATGATAAGAGTAGACAAAGTGGGCTTCATTACTTCAGAATGACCAGCCCATATCTGAACATTATTAAACACCTTTGGGAGGAACTTCAGCTTAGGGTGAGAAATTGACCAGACGAACCTGAAACTTCAATACGCACTTGAAGAATATGAATCGGGAAATTATTACTTAACATTAATAGAACATTTATGTGATCCCTGATATGAATCCCTGTATATGTAATAAACAATAGAGGACAAATAAATTAAAACGCTAGCTTATATGAAACATGCAATATTAGTTTTTAATAATAGTTTCATCTCTGGAAGCATTCAGCTGTAGAAAATATTAGTCCTGCCGCTCACTGCCTCCGCATTCGGCGTAATATCGTGTGTTTGACATAAATACAAAATTTAAAATTTGAATTTTAATAAAGCACTTCAAATAGCAGGTTGAACGATGAATATATTCATTTCGTTGTCTATTCCGTCTTTTAAGCAACGTCCATATGCATTATTTTTGCATTACGGCATCTCATTCAAATAAAACAGGCAGAATCTACTTACTGTAAATAATGCGGCGCTTTTATCTACAAAGAATTGATGTGAAAGGAATATGCTAGCTTTGTTTATTATGAAAAGTAATATGAATGCTTATGTAGTATGCAATATTTAAATTCTAATGCGATATGTTGTGATTGCATGGCTTTGAGATCTTTATCCTGACAATGAACTCTGAAGTGTGTTGTACTAAAATTATAATGGTACATCGCTTTGCATGGTAGAGTGTATGTAGTTGATTTTTTTAATTGATGCAATAGTTTCAAATAGTTTTGTATAATAATTTACATGTTTTAGTAAACAGCTTTTGAACTTTTCGATAGAAATACATATATAATAATAATATATACATATTCAAATATCGGGATATGCTGATTTTGTCAATGTTGTATATAACATTTGCTTTGCATTACCATTACCAGTTATAGATGACTATATACAATGTGTACATCTAAGGTTGCAACTTATGTCAAAATATGTTTATTATTGATTTCTTTTAAAATAGTATTCTTTATAAAAGTATGTGCAGACACAAAAGCAATTTGAAAAGGTACCAGATACTGGGAAGGTAATAAAAATACTCGTTCAAGAACGCAAGGGATGTACAGCTGCCAGATATAGCTGATAGGCAGATAGTTTACTAATCATTAATGGTAATAGCAGAACAATGTTTATGGATGGATTACTTGGACTATTAAATAACCACACTAAAATAATTATGAATAAGTAAGAGGTAATACCTCATAGCATATGTTTTTTTTTCATATGTTTTTTTTATTGAATAGGTACTTTTGGCAGATTTAAAAACCGCATATTACTTATTAAAGTAAGTAAAGTGTGAAATTCTCGCACTCACAACTTTTGTTATAAGATATTCTGAGGTATACCGGGATAGTAAAGCTTGGCGGAAAAAGACCCTTGGGGTGTTAGTCCTATATAGAAGATATGTTATGCAAAAAAAAACTTTCCTTATACGCCACTACTGTATTCTTCTTCTCTTCTAACTTCTTTATTCTTCTTTAATAAGACTGTGGCCTGTTCCTTCTTCGGTATTTGTTTAGTTTAGGTGTAAATTATCGAATACTGCTGTATTCGAAAAGTAAAATATTGTTGCGAATATATTCTTTTTATTTCGATTCTTTCTTCATACAGAGTTTAGCCATACACTTTGCGAAGAGATTTAAAAATTAAATTTAAAAATAAAGAAAGACATTCGTAACTTTTCTATTAAATACATACATTGTAGTGATTTGAAACCAACATCAACATTCAAAACGAATCAACTTTCTTATTACAGTATTTCCCCCCCTATAATTCATTCGATCCGGATACACTACACATCTATCTGACTAAAAAAAAATCCTCCTTGTATAGTTTAAAACCCTTGGATGATAAAATTAATATAAATTGTTATATACAAATGTATTCTATTGAATTATTTTGGTACATATGTATATGCGAATAGTAATATCTCAAGCGGAATAATCCTGGAAATTATATATTTAAGATTTACTTCGAGTAATCTCCATTTATATCATGATATAACTAAAATTAAGCCGTAGTGATTATCAAGAAGATTTATCGGATTTGCCATTCCCTGCAAATGAGTTCAACCGCTGCTGCTGTAACAGATGTACCTTTCTCTTTATTTATTTCAGATTTATTACAAACGGCGTTCATATATTTTAAATAAATTTGACAGTTTTATATCAGCAATCCTCTATAAAGCCATTAATTTCATAATGATATGTTGTATCAATACGATATTAAAGTAGTTTCAAGCTCCATTAATATGTGCTACATTTATCTTTAAACTACTATTAATTACTAACAACCATGTATCTCACGATATACATATATACAATATTAAATTGAAACCAATGGCCATTTATGTAGGACTAGTCATAGCATCAATTATAATTTGCAATTTAAGCGAGAACGCTATGCAACTATAATTTTATCGAATATATCTATTGTGATTGTTTTCAATAGCGCTAATTATTTCTAACCGTACTTATTTCCAAAGAATGTAGCTGAAACATACAGATCATGGGGTAAAGGCCGCGCAAGCCCTTTTTAAACGAAATAAATCAATTTGGATGATTCCCTTGAAGAGTATATTTTAAAACATGTGTTACAATGATACTTATTGTAAAACGAAAACCTTTTGCAATCGCAAGTTATGCAAACATCTAAGTCTTGGCGAAAAAAAAAATACTGAACCACGAGACAAGTTTCCTCAGAAAAAGTATTCAATTTATACAGACACAGTGGACGAGTGTGTACAAATACTTCCAAAGTTGCACTCTCCGACCACAGTAATTTTCGCGAGAAATAAGAACCCCAGATAATTCAGAAGATCCGGAAGACCAACTGCAGCCGCCCAAACTCGCATCAGATATAGTATATCAACAAAAGAAAATAAGGTGATCTATAAATAAATTCTGACCCTTTATAGAGCTATCCCATCCTACTACAGAAAGGCGGGGACATTCTTATCACACACCTGTGTACAATCTTCAGTGCTATCTTCAAGAATAGCGCAAGGGTAAAATCATCTTCCTAACAAATGTGGAAGAATGAAATAGTATACATCTAAATCATACATACCCATTAGCTTTGCGTAATTTCTTTTAAAAGCACTAGAAAGGCTAATATACAGATACATTAGGGACAGTATAATTAGAACCAACACTTATTGATCTCTGTCTTTGTCCCTACAGTGTTCAGTATCCTGTGTAAGCTCTTCAATGCGTTGAAATAATATTGATTTGCGGAGAAACTATAGAAAGGAAGGTGAGAGATTATCAAAGGAGTTGAATGACATTTATATATATATATATATATATATATATATATATATATATATATATACCATAATACCACGAAAAGCATATAAAGAATAACTCATCGATGAAGATACAAGAAACCTAATGGAAAAGAGAAGAAGTCTAGCGACAAGAAACAAAAGGGCAATCCCAGAATACACGGAAACCAATAGAAATATCAGACGGAATATAAGAAAACAACGGATAAAAGCCCATGAAAAACAAGTGAACGAAGTAATACAAAACAAAAAATGTATGAAAGGCCTTCAACGAAACATCGGGAAAAAGGAAATCTATTCGCTACGCAACAAGGAAGGAAAGATAATTCACGACCGAGATGAAATCCTACACATAGTAGAGGATTTCTACACAGACTTATATGAATCTAAAACACCACCAGAAAGAGAAGATGCTGACACTCGAAAACACAAGAAAAATACAAAATATTGGATCAGAAGACATCCCAGAGATAGACATCGAAGAAGTGAAAGCAACCCTGGAAGACATTAAGAACAACAAGGCAACGGGAGATGACAACATATCAGCTGAAATGATTCGAGAAGGAGGAGAGGAACCACTAAGGAAGACTGCAAAGCTACTAGACCACTGTCTAAAAATACCAAAACAATGGAAAAACGCAAATGTGGTGCTAATTTATAAAAAAGGAGATAACACCAAGATGGAAAATTACCGTCCAATAAGTTTGATGTCACACATGTATAAATTGCTGACAAAAATAATTACCAACAGATTAGAAAGAAAAATGGATGAGTACCAACCATGCGAGCAAGCGGGAGTCAGGAAAAACTACGGCACCAACAATCACCTGCTAACAATGAAAATTGTTATCGAAAAATCAAATGAGTATGGCTACCCCCTATATATGGGCTTTGTAGATTACGAAAAAGCCTTCGATAGCACAGAAACCTGGATGGTATATAAAGCAATGACCAACAGTAGAATAGACTACAGGTATAACAACTTAATAAGAGAATGCAATAGAGAGGCAACGGCAACCTACATGCTGCACGAGAAAACAGAACCAATCCAACTCAAACGGGGAGTAAGGCAAGGCGACTCTTTATCACCAAATCTCTTCACTTTAGCGATGGAAGAGATA
This sequence comes from Lordithon lunulatus, assembly GCA_963942505.1. NCBI lineage: Eukaryota > Metazoa > Arthropoda > Insecta > Coleoptera > Staphylinidae > Lordithon > Lordithon lunulatus. The sequence continues at coordinate 16,516,907 of OZ012671.1, read as the reverse complement.
TTCAAGAAAATTAACTGGAAGGACAAAGGAATTAACATCAACGGAACCCGACTAACTAACCTTAGATACGCCGACGATATCGTTATCCTCGCACATAGTAGAGAGGAGCTCACAGTGATGCTCGATGACCTACAAAGAGAATCATTGAGAGCAGGGGTGAAAATGAACTTATCAAAAACACAAATTATGTACCACGGGATAGAAGAAGCAGTAATGATAGGAGGAAAGGAAATCCAAAAGGTGGAAGAATACATATACCTGGGGCAGAAAATAACAAACGACCGGAATAATCAGAAAGAAGAAATAAACAGAAGAATAATATACTAGGCTGGATGGCCTTAGGAAAACTCTCGTACATCCTGAGATATAAGAAAATAGCGCAGCACCTAAGAACAAGGATTTTCAACCAATGCATACTGCCAGTGATAACATACGGCGCCGAAAACTGGACTACGACGAAACAAAACCTAGAGAAACTAAAGGTCGCACAAAGAGCTATGGAAAGAGCAATGATAGGTAAATCAAGAAAAGACCGATACCGAAACGAAAGAGTTAGAGCAATAACAAAAGTCACCGACGTGGGAGAGAAAATCGCATCTCTCAAATGGAAATTTGCGGGGCACGTTGCAAGAAGCGATATATCGAGATGGGACAGAAGGATAATAGAGTGGAGACCATACGAACACAAAAGGGGAAGAGGAAGACCACCTATGCGCTGGTACGACGATCTCAAAAGAAAAGCAGGGCTGACATCGATACAAGTGGCACAGAACAGAGAACGATGGAAACAATTGGGAAAGGCCTATATTCAAGAATGGATTTAACGGCTACTGATGATGATGATGATGATGATGATGATATATATATATATATATATATATATATATATATATATATATATATATGTATATCAATACTGTCTATTTCTATTTCTTTCATATTTTTGACGTTAAAAGCTCTTCAATGCAGTACGGATCAATTGAGAGTGGTAAGACATTGAAGAACTGTCATCTTCGTTTACCATATCCGCTCAGCTAATGTTGGCGATCATGTTTGCTATTAACACCTTGTTGGCAGCGACTCTGAAGTCTGGCCGCAGATTTTTCTGACACGAATTTCTCCGCCGTCCGACGCTACGCTTCCCCTGGATTTTTTCTTGGATGTTAAGGTGTAGCGTGTTATACGTATCCGGGTGCCTTATAACATGCCGGGAAATATCCCAGCTTCCGTGCCTTGTGATCGAAGGATTTCTTTGGTCTTGTTCATTCGCTCTATTACGATGTCATTTGTAATCCTGTTTACCCAGCTAATACGGAGCATGCGACGATAACACCATATTTCGAACGCCTCAAGCCTTTTGGTAGTTGCCTCGTCAGTCCAAGCTTCCACACCATACATCAACACGGAAAACACATAACATCTTACCATTCTCACCTGCAGTTTCAAGGTTAGATTATTTCCTCGCAAGATTTTCCCCTGACGGATAAAAGCAGCTCTGGCTTGTGCAATGCGGCATCGTATTTCTAGCGAGTAATCCCAGTCACCGTCTAAGGTATATCCTAGGTATTTGAATTTTGTACTATATTCGATATCTTGGCCGTTAACATGAACGGACCCATTGCTCCAATATATCACACCCTTCCCCACACAGCAAACTTTATATACCTATCACATATCCACAACCTCTCGTTAGACCGTGCACCGTGCCAAGTGCCAAGGTAACTTTATTTTCTTTGTTTATGCTGTTTTGCATTAGTTGACATAGAGTCATGCACCTATTTGTCACTCATATTGTACGTACTGTACCCTGCCGCTTCTGTCATTCAACTCCTTTGATAATCCCTCACCTTCCTTTCTATAGTTTCTCCGCAAATCAATATTAGTTCCACGCATTCCTCAGAGTTACCTACCATTTTATACATTTGCCTTCGTTCTCTCCTCCAAACGCTATTATATGAATTGCTACTATTTATCCATACCTCTCGCACTAACAACCTGTGCTCTACCGACCCTTGCGACCTTTAATATTAAACAAAGTAGTCTACATAACTAGCTGGAAAGATTTCTTGTATTCGCGTGGTTTCAAATTCCACTCCGTCTGCATCTCACTGGGTGAACAAAGTGGCTTAGTGACGATGTTGCCGTTCCCAAGCCTGATTAAAGGAGGAGGGTTTTCAGGTGAGGTCAGCAGCCTGCCTGGAGTAAAACACACGCTCATAGAACCAGCAACAAGCCTCGGATACGGACTAATACAACGATGACGATCTCAGCTATAGACACGGATATGAGAAGAAAACAAAAAAAGAACTGTAGAGGAAAAATATGTTAAGATGCGCTTGTTGGAATATAAGATCTTCGAACGGGACAGAACAGGAAGTTCTACTAGAGATGGAAACACAGAAAATAGATATATGTGCACTATCAGAAACCAAACGCATAGGGAAAGGTGATCTTACATATAAAGGATACATGCTCAAGTATTGTGGGACTAAAAAACACAAACAAGCCACAGCCGGAGAAGGTCTGCTAATCAGTGATAAATTCACACAGAATATAGAAGATACATTCTACGTCAATGAAAGAATCCTCAGAGTAGTCCTAGACATCGGCAGGGACAAAATACATATTACCAGCGTTCGCGCTTCCGACACTAGCAAAAGCAAAGAGGAAATTGACACATTCTACGAGCATCTGTAGACCGAAGTCGACAAAATACGTACCGAACAGAAGATCCTAATCATGGGCGATCTGAATACCAGAATTGGTAATGCAATCGTAGATGGCGTAAAACAACGTTTCAATGAAGCACACATCGACAGCGGAGAAACTCTCACCACATTATGTGCACAAAACGAGATGAGAATAAACAATACGTATTTCAATCACAGGCCACAACACAAGTTAACCTGGTCCAACATGCAAGGACATTCATCCACGATCGATTATATAATCTGGAATAGAGCAGTACATCTGTGTCAAATAATCGACGTACGCTCGCTAACATCAGCGAACATTGGATCAGATCACCAAATAGTCATGACAAAACTTCGACTCACAACACAATTGAAAAAGAAGCTACCACCTATATACGTAGACAAACTGAACATCGAATCCGTTAGTGACCCCACCATGAAGGACTTCGAAAAGAATTAACCCAATAGATCAGAGAACAGTCAATTCTGGACGAGGACGACGTGGAAACCAGTTGAAAAAAGTAAAATCACACATCGAGAAAGCCGCCAATGAAGCACTAGGCAGAAAGAGGATAAACAAAAACCCAAAGAAACACAACACACTATGGTTCACGCCAGAATTAAAACAAATGGCAAGAGAAAAACGAGAAACCTACCTGAAGTACCTAAATAACAGCCAGCGTTCTGTGTGAGAGGGATACAAGGAATAGAGTACACGCAGAAATACGAAGAATAAAGACCGAATACTGGGAAACCTTCACTGCGGACATGGAACATGATCTCTACGGCAGCCAAAAGACGATAGGGGAATGATCCGTCGAAGAAACCGCGTCAACGAAGTCAACGAATACGTAACAACAAAAACTATTCCGGAAGAGGTAAACCACTTTAAACAAGTGTTCGAAGATGATAAGATGCAACATCAGGAAGCGCCACCAACGGCACAAACAACTACCCGCATCAACCAGGAACTGGTAGAAAAATACATCAAGGAGCTAGAAAAACAGGAAAGCTCCAGGTATCGACGAACTGAATAACGAACTGATAAAATATGGAGGTAAACCACTAAGCGAACAACTGGCTAGCCTTTACCAGAAGATCCTAAATGAAACAACCATACCAACTGACTGGAAGAAAAGCGTCACTATCGCTATCTTTAAAAAAGGCGACAAAAAGCAACCAGCAGGAATAACTCTCCTGAGAGCCGTTATGAAACTATTCACGAAAATCATCTGCAACATCATCTGCAACATCATCTCAGAATGCATACCCATGCGAGAAGAACAACAGGGCTCCCAAAAAAAACGATCCTCAACAGACGCCATATTCGTCATCCGACAAATAGTAGAAAAATCAATAGAATACGAGAAACCGGCGTATATGTGCTTCATAGATTTAACCAAAACATTCGACCGAATGAGGGTAAATGACATTACAACCATATTGAGACAGGGCAATACCCCGGAAGAAATCGTTAGAACCGCTGAAAACATGAACACCAATACAACGACCAGACTACTTGTTAACAACAGCTTGTTCCGATGCCGATCTCAACAGGAATAAGACATGGGGATTCACTAAGCCCGACACTCTTCAACCTAATTATGGACAAAATACTAGTAGACGTAAAAAACGCGGGGCATGGATTCAGAACTAGTAAAGGAGAAATATCAATACTGTGCTACGCAGATGACGCAGTATTCATATCCGAGAACGAGGATGAACTACAAAGGCTACTACATCAATTTTACCTTATATATATATATATATATATATATCCGGGTGCTTAAGGGATATAATATGGAAGAACCCATTCCTTAAACTGGAATCAAAGACCCGAATATATAAATCTATATAATATAGAGCAGACGACAGCAGAACGAAGAGCATAACTCGAACGGCAGAGATGAGAACGCTCCGAAGTATCACGGGACACACACTACGCGACAGAATACCCAACCAAGACATAAGACAAATGTGCGACGTACAGGACATAGTAAGGTGGATGAGGCATTTCTCGTAAAATGGTGTATGGTTGTGCTAATGTCTTGCAAACTTTTCTATTTATCGCCATTGTTTTTGCATATGTCCCTGATGTTTCTTTTATTTCTAATATGTTGTATGCTATATAGTTCTTCTTTTCCTGTTCTTCTGGATCTTTGCTTCCCATATATGCTCAGGTCTCCTCTTAGTTTTGCATTTCTATTTGTTTCTAGTTTAGCAGTCCCCTTCGCTATTCTTAATTTCCGTATTTACTGGTTTACAATAGTAATTAAATTAATTAACTAACAAATTACGATATACCTCTCCCACTAACAACCTGTCTAAATATGTGGTGGGATATTAAGAGAGGTCGCAAAGGTCGGTTTGCGACCTCTCTTAATATCCCATCACATATTTAGAAGACTTCTAGATTTCCGGTTTATGCAGGCTCAATAAAAATAGATGAGCACAATAAACAACATTCTCACAGTGTATTAGGACTTGACAGAAAACAATAACCTGTATACTAATCTATTTCTTCTACAACCAACCAGTTTTTTCGTACTGGCTTTCACTGACATTGGTTGCAAACAGTGTAATACACTATGTATATATAAAATTTTATTTTATTTATAAGTAGTGTACAGAACTAGCTGGAAAGTGCATTTCTTGTATATGCGAGATTTCAAATTCCACATTCATGTCAAATATTTCTCTGTATGTAATATTTTATATTATATATTCTCGATTTCTCGTAAAATGGTGTAGGGTTGTGTTAATGTCTTGTAAACTTTTCTATTCTATTGCTATTATTTTTGTATATGTCCCAGATGTTTCTTTTATTTCCAGTATGTTGTGTGCTATATATTTTATCCCAAATTCCTCTTTTCCTGTTCTTCTGGAACTTTGTTTTCCATATCTGTTCAGGTCTCCTCTTAGTTTTGCGTTTCTATTTGTTTCTAGTTTTACAGTCCCCTTCGCTATTCCTAATTTACGTATTCACTGATTTACAACAGTAATAAAATTAATTAACTAACAAATTAAGATATACATTTAGCTTCAAAACTGTACGTTTCATACTTTGAACCAACTATTCTCATTAGACATTTACTTCTTGTATTCATTGACACCTTATATATTATTAAATTAATTTTATGTTTATTAAATATGAGAATATGCCAAGTCCCTCAATATATTTATGAGTTTGCCAACAGGTCACTGGCCTAAAGTTATATAAAGAAAATTTCTATTTATAACCAACTGCAATAAAATAACGCTATATAACGTATCGAGTTTTACTACACACCTATTATGTTAAATTTAGTGTAAATGTAGTAACACTAAACATATATGACTACATAACTGCCCAAATGATTCTATCATATAATTATACGACGACGGTGCAGACTACTTCTAATATCCATTGAGCTATGAAATCGTGCTGCAATTACTACAATTCCCTCTAAATTTATTGCAAACAAATTAAATTCTAGTTTATCCGCCGAGTTTTTCCAACTACGCGTGCATTTTCCCCATATAACGACCCACTTGAAAAAGTATAAACAGGGAGGTAACTATGTTTACAGTTAGGAACGTATATTGTGAACTTATAATAGCATTCACAAGAATATCAAACGAGAACAAAGTTTGCTTTTAGTTAGAAAAGAAATACGCTCGGATTGCAATTGGATTTAAAATAAAAGCACAACACAATTTTTTATAGTTGGAAACAACGAGATGTAATAATAAACTGGGAACAAATCTGACGTCGCATAATACAATTTTATCAACATAGAGGTTGTTTCAAATTAAAATGTATGCTACAAACTTATTATATTTGAATCATATCACATTTTTAAACCACGAGAACGAAAGTTACAAACGATTTAGTTGATTGTGCGGAAAATTGAATTTTATATTTGTGCGCATGACATTTCATAAATCATAAGATATCAAAATTGTGGAATAATATAATATAATATAAACTAATGCATTGTAGTTGCTGTAGTAACAATAAAGAATGTTAAGCCTTTGCGTACAAATTTATTTGAAGATTGGTTTACTTATAAAATGTATTTTATTTCTTGATGTTTGGTATAGCATGTAAAAACAATAAAAAAAAACTTTATTTATAAGTATATACATTTAGAAACTACTACCTCTGTCAATTGGAGTTAACACATGGATTTATTCGAATGACGAGCCAGACTCGTCAAATGTCACTTCGACAAAACTTGTACATGGCGATTGCGAGACATCTAATGTACCGAAAAGGTTAATGGTATATTTAGATACCTACTGTTAATTTTTTGTTATAATGAAATATTATTTACGAATCTAGAATGGCATCGTAAAGCAAATAGGACACCGTCGTAACACGATAAGAGCCCATTTAAAAAATGAATGTCAAAAATAATAATAAAGTAGCAATAAACTATAAAGTTGTTTTATATCTGATGGACATTCTTTTGATTTACCTGACAGCTATGAACAAAATTTCATTTCCCCGGAATGACGTCGTAAAAAGAACCAACAAAGAGTTTTCAGGATCAAAGAGGAAGAAGTTCCCCGTGCTCACCCCCCTCGCAGCGCGCACACATATACAATGCACGGCGGTGCGGGGTGATCGCGGATCTCAGAAAAAATAAGGGTATAGAAAAGTTTGTAAATGCGATTTGTTGGATTTTGTTTGCAGTTGAAACTAAAGTTAGTTCCACGTTTACGTTTTGAGAATATCGAGGAAGAGACTTAGTTTCGGATTCAATCTTCATATTCCATCAAGTTTATTTTATTGGCTGGCATATATGCGCGGTTTATTACATTAATTATATAAAGTACGAAGGAACCGGATATTACATTTATACGTATACATTTATTTACATATTTGGAGCATATACTTTTTAATATGCGAATACAAATAGACTTATTTACAGGATACAATTGAATTTAGTGCATAACCAATTACGTTCTCTTTTTAACCGGAAATACTCGTTATGTTTTATACTTAATATCTTCTACAGGAAGTCATCGTAGCTAGCTAGCTATTATTTCATTAAACGTTTTGTATCGAGTCATCGGATAGTATATAAATGCACTGCTTATACCGTAGCAAGAAAATATAAAATCATTTTCATACAGTTTTGGATTCTATCAAATATTAGTTTTTTTTTTTAATCTTTAGTACAATAATTTATACTACCGTATACAAATATCAAAATCATTAACAAAAAAAAATAAAGTAAAATATGAATGGGAATTGTACAATTTTACTTAATTCAATAGGCATTTATTTAATAGCTTACTGACTTTATAAGGTTTCAATATAAAAACTATGGTATTACGTTGTTCTAAATTTTCTTTATGGGTGTGTATTGCTGTGTCCGTCAATTATAAAAACGTATACCTAATGCATTAGCTAAATCACCTGTAAAAAATGTATTACAATTTCCAATTTATATACTGATTCTGATTTTTGTTTGCTAATAACCTTGTGCAAATCTTGCGATCTTATTAGAGATATTTAATTTTTAAAACTATTAATTGATGAATGGTAATGTACTGCTTTACAATCTGACTTCTTTCAGGACCTTAATGGTACATGCAAAAAAGTGTATGTGTTGTCTAGATCTGAAATGTTTTGTGGTATAATTGAGCAACATGTAAATAATACTAAATGACAATTTGATGATGTGCAAATGAAGGTCCCCCTGGTGAGATTGTAGGCTTTAACTTGTAATGTAAAACGGTCCTTAAAGCTGTAGTGGCCACATAAACGCAGTTTATCGCTTGTAGCCACTCGGATTGTTGGGAGAGAGCGCGCGAACGCCGGTCGTTCGCAAGCTCAGCCAAGAGAGATACATAAGTTGGTGAATGCCACCACGCGAACGTAACAGGTGGTGATGAATCCTTTGCTCGCATATTGTTGATGTCTGCAAGGGCGAGTGCGGGGGGTCACCACCACCTGACGCCAAGAATCGCTCCAGGCGACAGGCCGTCGTACACCTGACGCCACGGAGCCTATCCCGGATTACCTGGCACGGGACCCCAACAAACGAAAACACTGACTCCACCAGTCTCGTTTCCGACATTGCAATAACCACACTTTTTTTGTTTTTGTGACTGTGTGCGAAAGGGATTTATTATTATTTTGTGCAGTGTGTGCAGTTTATGCGGTTGATGTTATCGGTTGCGCGCGGTAAGGGAAATTATCTCTATATAAATTCGCTACTTATACTGCAGCAGGAAGCTAAAATTACGAGTGCAATATTTTAGATGTGTATCGTTCGAAACCTGTCAATAACTATTTGCATGCATTTGTATCCCATTATCTCTTTAAACTGCCACACAATACATTTAATTAACCGCACCGTTACGAACCGAAACCTAATGATAAATTGACTCTATTTCATTTAAAACCGCATTGATGTTTTATAATTAATATATTTATCGGTGTATTATTATATTGTTAACAAATGCTATTGAAAATCAATGAGATTTTCATAGAGCTAACCACAACATGCTGGTTAATTCTATAACCATTATTTTTAATTACACATCTTTCATTATGTACTCATTATTTACAATGTGTATGCAAACATTACTAAGTGAAATACACTACAAATTATTTATTGCGGTATGTGTGTTGACCTCCGTAGTAATTAATGTAAAACGCTTCATTATTAATCTAGTAATAGATTGTTGTACATTTAAAACTCAAAGCAACATATGATATATTTGTGTTGGCAACGATTTCTATGGAAAATAGAATACAGACATAAATTACTAGGAACCATACTAAGTAAAACTCCTATGTATACATAGGAGTGCTATAGCACGTTATTTAAAGTGTATTCTACAGGAGGCACAGTGTTATTTAATAACCGTCCATTCAATATGTATCAATAGGAACTTGTTGTCGGCGTACTTAAAAATGTCAATTCAAATACAACTTCCGTACCACATAAAAATATGTGAAATATTATAGAATAGAGTAGCAACAAAACTATCAAGGAATTGGATGAGATTTACTTGTGGACTTTAATTTAATTATAACATTTATTAACACATGGCGTTTTATGCAAAAACCCTCTACAAATCTAACGAATAACAAATTATAATGTAGATATACACAAGGTCAGTAGGGCTAACTCCCAAAACTCAGGCTGTTTCATGGATTTTTAGGGAGACAAAAATCTGACAAAGTCGAAACTGAACAAGATCAAAGGCAAATTACAAACACAAAACATTGCCACTTTCAATGCGAGAATACTAACAACGGAGGAAAGACTCATTGAAATAGATGAAGAGTTAATGCGAATAAATGGTATATAGTGATGGTAAGTGAAGTGAGAAGGCGTGGAGAAGAAATGAGAACACTTAAGTCAGGAAATATATTCATCATATCATCATATCGGTGAAACAGTCAACTCCATAAAACAGTCAACTCCATAGGACTCAATAAAAAAAAAACATGAACAAAAAATCAAATGTATAAAGAGTGTATCCACACGAGTCATATATCTGATGCTCAAAATAAACTCCAAGTATACCGTAAAAATCATACAAGTATGCGCAGACACCATCGAATACGAAGACGATGTGGTGGAGATTGGTTTCTACGAAGACATCTCACAGATAATTAGCGAATCACATACTCACTTTACATTGGTAGGTGGAGACTTTAATGCTAAGATAGGCAATAAGCTAGATGCATCTAAGATTGTGATTGGAAACCTAATTAAACTTAAAAATTTAACACCTATACATAATGAATAGGGTTTTCTGCCAAAAAGAAGCACGCAGATGTATCGAAGTTAAAATTGGAGCACGAAAAATGATATTGATTTTATTCTAACCGACAAAAAATTATAGTCAGCGACTTCACTGTAATAAATGGCAAACACACAATGGTAAGGGCAAAATCACCCTAAATATAAGTACGGTAAAACGTAAACTGGTAACTAAGAAAAGACATGTTGGTTGGACGATGCCAGAACAAGTTGACAAATGCTTTGAAAGACAACTTAAATAGAAAATGTAACACAGCAGATAAACTAAATATCAACATCCTGAAAGCTATAAACGAACCTACAAATAAATACTGTACGCCAAATAAAGAGCAAACAAACCAGACAGCTAATAGCCTCTAGAAGAGTGATGGAGAAAAACGGCGAAACTAAATCGAAACAACTTTAAACTATAAAATTTAAACAAGGAATTTACAAAAGGTATCAAAAATGGCATACGTCGAGACAACACCAATGATTAAACTAACTATAGAGAACAACAGGACTATGAAAGTATTAAGAAGAACCCAATCAAACGGAAGATCAGAAATATTCATACTTAGAGACTGCACGGGAAAAATAACCACAAAGTTAGTCGATACACTGAAAATATCGGAATAATTTTATGCAACCCTATAGAAGAGTCGACTCCAACAAACAGCTACAAATAAATGCCAGGGAAGTAATAAATTAGGTGACATGCCAAGTATATCAGTAACCGAAATCGAAAAAGCTCCCAAGGAGATGACGAACAACAAATCTCCAGGCGAATTAGCATAGGTATTGAGTTCATAAAACAAGAAGAAAATACTCTACTACTATTCAACACATGCCTAGAGAAATGTGTTACATCTTACACCTCTACAGTTGGTGGTATATACACATCCACACCATCTGAAACTGCAGAAGTGTTATTAGACATGCACTTCCCTGGTTGCATACTCGACTCGAGTACAAACTAACATTTCAGCGCTCGCTTGCCTAACAACGAGGACTGGAGCGTTGCTGACATGCTGTAAACCGACTCTAATGCCCGTATTCACCAACATCCCATAAACTTTATAGGTCCCATAAGCTATTGAATGGATAAATTGACAATGTCCTTGTAACAGAATATGCCAAATCAAATGTCGAAACACCTTGAATAGTACTTGCGATTGGAGCTTTGATGACACATTTTGTTAAATCATTCAGTGTTTGCAATAGAGAGAATATAAAGTAACTACATTCCCGAGATAATGTATTTATTGTTGCTATAACAACGAATACTTATGGGTTCAATAGTTATTGATAGATTTCTGGAACGTCGGTGAATACGGTGGTGAGATAACTCTACAATCCTTCAAACCTTTTAAATCGTCGGTCTGAGATCTGTGTATCCTACCCTACTATAGTAGGGTCTTGGGTGCATCAAATGCATATATAGCTTTAAGATATATTCCAAAGGTATGGAGGGAGGTGGAGGTGACCTTCATACCATTTTTTCCGTCTGAGGTGGAATCTTCGAGAGACCTGCACCACCACTAGGTGTTAGAGGCGCGGGTAGTGCCGGATTCACCCCGCGTTCTGCCCAGGGCGCCTAACGGCTAAACCAAAAACTCAAAGTCTGTCACGATGGGCTTGTCCTTAAGTCCTTCGCACCGTTTGGCGTCAGTCCGTACGTCTATTCTCTCGCTCTGTTTCGCCTTCGTCTTTCACTCACGCACTGCCGCGGTCGAACGTTTCGCGTAATCAGGTCGCACTTGCCTCTGTTGTAGCACTATGCACTTTCATTGTACCGCACTATGGTTGGTACTGCGTCGCACCTGATTCCCTGGTGTCTACCGCTCCTAGCCGTCTCTGGTATTGCGCGGCCCCAGTTCCACCTTGGTCTCTTGTACTGTCATTTACTTGCGTTCCTTGTCATCGTTTATCTTGTCAGTCACTGTTGTAGATCATATCTGTACTACTGTCCCATAACCTGGCGGGCGAATCTTGTTGTCGTTGGCCATTCTCGATCCCAATTCTCCCGGAGTAGCTGGTAGACCAAATTTATTCCAAAGACTTTCATACCTAAACCGGACATAGATGACTACACATTCATACAAACCCATTAGCCTCACTTTATTCATCCTAAAAACTCTAGAGAGGCTATGTGATCGACATATAAGGCTAAAACCGCTAGATTGTATCCGCTTCATGCCAAGCAACATGCATATCTCCCAGGAAAGTCGACGTAGTTCAGCAGCATAGTTAAGCATGGTGTCTGTCCAACAGTCGTGGAATGGATACGAAATATGCTCATATGGAGAGCCGTTAGCGTTAATGTAACCACCGTCGGACGAATGGTATCTAGGGGCTGTCTACAAGAGGCAGTTCTAGCTCCACTACTATGGAATGTAGTAGTTTACAGCCTTATAGACATTCTAAATTCGTCAGGATACTACACGCTGGATGATATCACAAACATTCTAACAGTGAACTACCAAAGTGTACTAGGCAGTATTATGCAGAATCCACTAAGAATAGTAGAAAAATGGTTCACAGAATATTGTCTTACAGTAAACTCTCGGAAGATTGAGATGGTTCTGTTCACACAAAAATTAAGGCAATGATGCCGGTCTTATTTGAAACACCTTGTAAACTGACATCACTAGTAGGGACAACAGCGAACTACGAAAGTGTACTTGGCACTATGATGCAGAATACACTACGAATAGTAGAAAAATGGTGTACAGAACACTGTCTTACTGTAAACCTTCGGAAGATTGAGATAGTTCTGTTCACGCACAAATTAAAACAACTTAAACATGACGGTCTTATTTAGGACACTTCGTAAGCTAATATCACAAGTAAAATATTCAGGAATTGTTCTAGATAGCAAACTAACCTGGGGACACCACTTCAGTATAAAGACAAAACCCGCAATCAAGGCCTTCTGATAGTGTCGCAGGGTAATTTGGCGCATCTGGGGATTATCACCTCGTGTCATCCACATGGCCATACTAAGAGCCATGCTAATTATGGAGCTATAGTTTGGTGGCCCAGAACAGAACTAACTACAGCAACACTAAAACTGCAAGTACAACGTATGGTATGTTGTGGAATGACTGGTGCTATGTCAAGAACTACCGCCGTAGCGATGAAAGCAACCTTTAGATATATTTCTTGGGGGGAGGCGATGAAGACTGCCATCAGACTGTCGGCGGTAGATCTATGGAGGTGTATTATAGGCAAACATGAGCAGATTATAATAGAGGCGTGTAAAGCCAATACCCTGCTGATGCCAGTCTATCTATTTAACAGACTCTTCTGCATCTGAACGCAAAATCAAAGACAGTCTGACGTCTCAACTAATTTCGAAGCTTACACGAATTGTAACTGCTCATGGTACGCTAAAGGAGCATCTCACCAAAATATACGCTGTCGATCCACTATATAGAGGATGCAACCGACAGGAGGAGACTCCGGTCCATGTTCTCTGTGAATTCCCCGTACTCACCGCAAGCTAGCTACGGTTGGTAACCCCAGCCCCCCAAAAGCCATTCTTCAGTTTTTCACAACTGATGGATGAATGGAGCAATGACAGCTGAAATTTAAACTGGAGGATGCACGAAGATCCCATACAAGTGGACTAAGTGCAGTCTGCAGATGAGCCGCCAGCAACCTTGTGTTATTTCAAATCAACGTGATATAACACAGATAAACTATATACGGATAAGCCTGCTACCACATGTGTATAAACTCGTTAAAATCAGAAAATCAGAAAATGGTTAGAAGCCAAGTTGAACTTTTATTAACCCAGTGAATCAGCTGGTTTTATAACAGGATACGGAACGAACGACCACCTTCAGGCAATAAAAAATACGTGTAACGAATACAATAAACCCATAGTTATGATATTCATAGACTTCGTAAAGGTTTTCGATACAGTCGAAATGCCCGCTATGAAAGCAGCTCTATATCTTGCATGAATGCTACGACTATCGATACACAAAGCTAATTAATTATAAGTACGAAAACGCTACAGCAAGTATAAGGCTTCACGAAAATAACATATTTAAAATCGGTAGAGAAATTCGCCAAGAAGACACTATCTCCCCAAAACTATTTACTACTGTTCTCGAATTTGCTTTTAAAATGGTATCTTGGGAAAGCCTAGAAGTCACGTCGGATGGAGAGCTACCTGAGATTCGCAAACAACATCGTTCCAATAGCCGACAACATAAAAGATGCGAATACGATGATCAAGCACCTGAAAGAAGCAATGAAAAAAATTGATCTTATGATGAACATTGTCAAGACAACGATTATGACCAGCTACTAAGCTGGTCATAATCGTTGTATTTTAATTTTTACGTTTACTACTAAGTAAACGTGAAAATAAAAATATAGAATGAGTGTAGAACAGGTAACCCCCTATAGATAAAGGGTGTTTCAATTCAAGGTATAAAACTTAATAATTTGAATAGCCTCGAATATGACTTTTTTGAAAGATAATTTTATGCCAATGTTTAAATATGATTTCGAACAAGTGGCCGCCGCAGCTGGCGCGTAGATGGCGTAATCTGAAGTCCAATTTACGATCACTATTCGCAGCATTTCTGACCGTATTTCAGCAATAACGCGTGGAATATGTACTTTTGAATCAGTTGTCTCTATTTGTGTCTATCCTCTGCTGCTCTGAAGTTTTATTGCATCGGATTGTTGGTAATATTTTGAATTTGGGCAATCCACGAATTGGGAGAACTACCTCTCGGGCATTTCCCCACTACTTATCTCTGGACTATATCTTTCGAGGTTGATCGGATCTCTTCGAGTTATATAATAGTAGTATTGTAGAATCCACCATCTGCATTCACTGGGCAGTCGTTCTGTAATTCCTAGTGTTTCCAGGATGAAATATTGGTTCATCTTGTCGTCCACGAATGCGCAGCATTCTCCTGCAGCACAATCGATAGCCTCGATTCGTCTGTCTAGTTCTTAAATTTTCCAGGATTGTGCTGCATATGTAAAGATTGAGAAAATTATATCTCATACTAATGTAATTTTTGTGTTCTGTGTTATCTGACGACCGACTCATACCTTGTTCAGCTTCGTCATTGTCCTAGCAATTACTATTCACTTTCTGATCTCGTTCACTTCTTACTAATTAAGGATCCTAGGTATGTGAATTCCTTTCACGATTTCAATCTGGGGTAGTCACTACAAGAGAAAGTAGTGTATTGTCAAATATCGTTAGTTTGGTTTTTGAGAGATTTATTTCCAGTCCAAATGGTCTTCTTTCGTCAGTGATATGTTGACGCTTTTTCGTCATTTTGATCACATCTTTTGTAATCAGGGTGGTATTCTCTGCGAATCAGAGGGTATTTACTTTTATTCTCCGTCCAATGGCAACGCCAATCTCTATGTCGATTAATGTGCATGAAATGATATATGTGTTGAAGAGTCTCGGCGACAATACACGTCCTTGCTCTGATAGTCTGTTGTCCACTTTAAATTCCGATTCACTATTTCCGTAGTGGACGGACACAGTCTCTGTAGGAGCCATATGAGGTGACCCGGTACTCCCATCTCTTCTAATATCTTTCACAAGCTGTACCATTGTGCACAGTCAAAGACCTTCTTATAATGAAGCACATTATTATTGGTGTGTTATATTCTTCTATTAGTGGTCGTATGTTAAATATTTGTTGTCTGGTACCCTCTTCCCTTGACAAAGCCTGCGTATTCTAGTGAGATCAGATATTACAAATAGTTCTAACACCTTTGGTCGGTGATCCTCAACAGAATTTTGCTTGCATGTTATACAGTGTGTCCAAGAAGAGTATCGGAGTATTGTTTTGTGGTTATATTGTAAAGAAGCAGTGCCGGGGCGCGGGATAGGGATAGCGTTGCGCGCTATTTCGTGGAATTTTACATGGGTACAACTCCATTGCCAAGTCGTACCCATGGGCGCATCGAGCTTTTTGTA
The DNA here is from genome assembly GCA_963942505.1 of Lordithon lunulatus. Taxonomy (NCBI): domain Eukaryota; kingdom Metazoa; phylum Arthropoda; class Insecta; order Coleoptera; family Staphylinidae; genus Lordithon; species Lordithon lunulatus. Next base: position 16,500,492 of record OZ012671.1, on the reverse strand, counting down.
TACACGCCTATTATCCCAACATTGATTCTATACTCGCTTTCGTGTATTGTTCGAAATCTGTTCTGAGCTCTTCTAAACCAGCTAAACCAGCCCAGGACAGCTCCCATACGATACACGAAAGCGGTTATAGTTTATATGTATATATGTTATTCCAACAGAGTGCTTGTGCTCAAGCATTGCTAATTGATGTGGTACCGCCAGATGGCGTTTAACTTTCCTCCTAGGGGGTTAGTTGTATTATATTTGTATATAACTACTCGAGATATTGTGTGAATCCTCATTAGCTGAGCTACACTGACGAGATCTAATAAGATCGAAATCTAGATATGTAGATTGCTAATTGGTGGGTTCACACTTATATATGTTTTAAAGAATTTTTAAATTGGGTTGTGAAACCTTGTTTGTTTGCTTTAGAAACATTTCAAGAAATATTTTCCTAATACTTCTGGAGTGGGAATCAAATTATATAAGTTTAGACCTCTTAAAATCTAGCCATTACTCTATTTCCACAATCCTATTCCCGTTACAGACTTATTTCATGTACATACATTTGTTTACCTTCTTTATAAACCAATAAACAACTTACTATAAAACGGGAGCCTAGCTCCAGGCCAATGTTTTTATTCATATGCATGTTTATTTAGTTTACTTTTGGATAATAAACCATTGATAAATACGATCATGATTGCTTCGGATTTCAATACATCTATTGGTGTGAAATTCCATTGCACTATAGCACTCAACCTATACGCATTATATTCACCTTGATACGTAATATTGCATACGATATTTGTAACAGTATCTGTATAGTTTGTTGAGTACGGAATTATTCACTATCTTATTATAATCAAGTTCCTTGACACGGAAATTTAACAAAAGTGCATTGTTTATTTGCAACAAATAATAGAGCAGTCACGTTGTGTAAGTTTTATAATGGCCACATTGATTATTATTAGCCAAGTTATTATTAGCTTCCAGTATTATTCTATTAATAAAAATGTTTGTAACAATAATAATACAAGGTAGACGAAAAATAGTTTCATATACACCCTATTCTATTTTATATCCGGATAGAATTGCAATTTATTAACAATTTTTTATACCCGTATGTTAGCCTTTAAGGGTATATGTTTTTCTTAAGGCGGGAATTTTATATTGTATTGAGCTTTTTGTAAAAAGTAGGCAATAAAATACCACACAGGGGTGCGATTTTATACGAATGCTATGAATATAGCGATCCAGAGATAGTCTCTATTATCACGATTAGTGTCGATTTTTGACCCTTCGCTTTGTGAAAGGCGATCGTTATCTTTGACAGAACTAAACGCTTGCCAGTAGTTATGTTTTGACATTAATTTATTAAGCAAATGGCTTTATTTATAGCAATGAAACGTGTACGTTTTGTAGCGCATGCTCATAGTGATCTCAAGGACTTAATACTGCCCAGAAATCAAAACTTATGTCGGTAACGTTAGGTGTCATGGAGGGTAAAGAAGGGAAATCTAGTGACTACCATTAATTGATGCCAATACTATTTTATTCAATTATTTTATTTAAACCTAATCTTTTTTTACCATTAGGTGTAAGGGTGTACATTTATCTTGATCGTGTATATATTTATCTCCAGCGTTTCCTGTCCTGTGTTAGTTGTTTAATCTTTGTCATTTCTTTGCGCTTCTTCTATTCTGTCCTATCGTGTTTTTCTTGGTCTTCCTCTATTGTATTTTCTTGCTACTTTACTTTCGTATACAGTCTGATCTAAATCCGAATAAGAAACATATTTATTTCGCAATTGACGGTTTTTTCAATTCAGTATCACGTAAACTATTTTGTGGCATATTTAAAAACAACAAACAAATAAACATTCATTTCCGGTTTGACCGAAAGTGTATACAAATTTCGTTTCTCACATGACACTTTTGGAGTTTTTATATTATTCGGTTCATTCTCTTTACGATCGTATACACATTTTATATGGTTATATAAACAAATGATCAAGGAATTTAAGATTAAAATTAAAGATTTGGAGATATTCGCATTGACTGTTTTAATCTAAAAGTAGCGATATCCATCTAAACTTGGAAAAAGGGAGATAAACGTTTCACATAACAAAAATACAAATTACAAAATACAAAATACAAGAGACAACACAATTATCTTATAAACTGTTCAAAAATGAGACCGTTTGAGCCACACATGCTTCTAATCGTTTTCCAAGTCCGTGATTCGTAGTTCTTCTTATCTGCTACGCAGATATTTTTCCACATGTGATTCGAATTTGAATTTTTTGTTTCTGCAGATTTTGAGGGGTATCTATATAAACCACGACTGACGGTGGCGCCAAATAAATAATCTAATGGCGTTAGATCTGGTGATCTTGGAGGCCAATATGCGAGTCTATTAGTTCCTATTAATCGCACGTTGAATACTTCACCAAGATATTCACAACAATTCGGACATTATAAGCTTGTGCTCGATCCAACTGAAAATATAGTTTCTGTCTCAAAGCCATTAACAGACAAAAGACATTTGAGACAGAAACCATTTTTTCAGTTGGATGGAGCAATGAATAAAATATGCCATCATAAAAATAAGGTCCTGATAGCTGATCTATTAGTTCACACCAGACATTAGTGCCTCAAACGGTTTGATGATTTGCATCTCTCGTCCAATGTAACTTTCCGTCCGATCAAAAGCGATTATTTTGTTTATTAATTACCCCATTATTGGTAAGTTTTGATTCGCCCGTCCATAAAAATTTTTCTAACAACATTGGATCTACTTCCAATTCCACAATTATCCAAGAAATAAATGTTAGTCTTCGATCCTAATCGCCTGGCCTTAAACTGTACCAAATGTATTTCGTGCGCATGCATTTTATGTCGTTTAAGGGTCCTATGAACGTATCCAAATGAAACTTCTATTGCCTGTGTCAAATTTCCAATAGACAAATGAGGATGTCTCCAAGTTAAAATTTGTAGTTCCTTCTCTTCATTAATGATCCTGGGCTACGTTGGTTCCCAAACTAGGAAGATGTCCATTTTTTAAATATTTTTTCTATTTAATAAAGTAGGTGTGTGGTGGATGATACCTAGTTGGAAACCTCTGTGCACCTAGTGTTCTCTCTTATTTGGATACATACACTACATACTTCTTGGTAATCCTTCCATTTGCATTGGTTATATGTTTCCATACCACCTAAGCTGGTCTTCTATATTTTTATTGGTTATTTGTTTTGTCTCTATTTTTCCTTTCTTATTCTTTTCCTGTTTTCATTGATTCGTAAAAATTACATTTCTATGGCATTTATCTTTGCTTTGTGTCTTTCAGTGTTCCATATTTCGCTACTATATATACTATATATATTTATTGGCGGTATTATTACTTTCATCTTCCGTTTAACGTTATTTCATGGGTTTTGTTTTCCCTGGATATTATCATGCTTTTGTTTTTTTCTATGTTTATATTCCTGTTTATCTTTATTAATTCTCTGTTTATTATTTGTATATTATGCTGTAGTTCTTCCTCTGATACTACAAATATCGCCATGTCATCAACATTATTTCAGATACCCGTGTTTGTTTCATGTTCCAGTATCCCACGTTTATCGTCTTCATATCTTTCTTTGCGCTTTTCGTTACTCCATCCAGTATAATTGAAAATAGTAGCGGACTCATGATACATCCTTGTTTAAACCCGATTGTTGTTATCAACTACTCATAACTTCTCATTGAATGTTCTTATTGTATTTTATTATCTTTGTATTTTATTATCTTTGTACATGGCTCCTCTTATTCTTCTATTGTTCCTCTATGCATTTCTCTCTTTTCTGCTTCATTCTACATGTCTTCTTCTTCTCACTCGATCAAACGTCTTCTCTAGATCTATGAAGCATATATGGATATTCCTTTTTATTTACAATTTTTTCGGTTATTGGCCGAGAATATTAGGCCCTGTGCACTTCTTGATCTCCTGAATCCGCATTAAGTAACCTTTATAGTCTCCTCGATCCTGTCCCTTATTATTATTCTCTTCTCCATGATTCTGGGCTGCATTTTTCCTGGTATGTTGGTTAGTGTGATTTCTCTGTAATTATTACATTATTAGTGCCTTTCGTTTATCACTCTGGGCTAGTACGGGCTTATTGTTTACTTGTTCTATTTGCCGTTTCCGATGCGCATAATTCTACCTCGGCCCTTACAACCGGCGGCGCACGACCGCAAGACCTGAGCGATACTGCACGCCAGGGGGGCGACTAGCAATGATAAACCATGCTATCTTGCCTCTCTTTAAGTGATTGGCTATTATAATCCATGTGTTCCATTCTTTTGGTATTTTCATTGTTTTTATTATCTCATTAAATAGCCGTTCTATTCCACCTTTTCCCATATGCTTTATCATTTCTGGTGTATTGTACCAGATAGTTCAGTATGCTGATAACACGACGCTCTTTATACCAAACAGATATATAAATATATTAAATGAAAACCTCGAACAACCGAGAATAGTTACAGGGTAGTTTGGTACAAATTGAATTATCCTGAGCGTGAAACAAAACTATCATTGTCTACTTTTTGTCTGATAGAAGACATATTAGTGTACCAGTGCAAGAGGTTAAATTATAAAGTTGGAGTCTGCTTGATACTCGATTAACGTGGAGTGCTCATGTTGACTACCTCATGGACAAGCGACGTTTTTGCTGTATTGAATTTGTTTTTATTTATAAGGAGATAGTCTATGATAGATTTATATGTTCTTGCTGGTTCTTCTCTTGTATACTTATGCATCCTTTGTCTTAGAATTTTGTATTTGCAATTACGCAAATATGTTCATTGCGTGGTTCTATTATTTTCCCCCATTACTATTCCTCAGTACTCTACTTCCTTACCCATGATTTTCTCCACCCCTGTATTCCAGTTTTCTACTCTATTTATATCGCTATAATGTTTATTGTTTCTTGTCCTTCATCTGTTTCTTTTATAATGTTTTTAATGAATTAATATTTATCTTCTTCTTTGGGTGTACCGTTGATCCATATGCTATTATTATTATTCAGATTTCCTCTTTAAATAGTTATATTCATTCAACCTTATAATTTTATATTACCTTTATTGAGTGTTACTATTAGTCCTACTCCCCCTTTTGTTCTAGCTTCTGTCTTCTGGAGGTATATACCTTTTATATTAGTGTGTTTATCTTCGTTTCCTTCTTTTGCAATTTTTCTGTTTTTTCTATTATCCTGCTACTACCTATGTTCAAGCGCTTAATTATTATATTATTTTTCTTGTAATTTTTCTCTTTTATTTCAATTTTACCTCTATTGCTTCTAGAATGGATAGTTCTTCTGTTTCTACTTGTCAAATTATATCTTTATTCTTAATTTCTTCACGTAGCTCTCGTACTTCTCTTTTAGTTTCTCCCTTGATGTTTTTAATCGTTTTAATTTTCACTTGTTTTAGTTCGTCTATATCTTCATCGTTACCTTCCTGTATTCGCTGTCCCAGGTTTTTACTATCTTTTGATTTGTGTAGCGGTAATATTTTCTTGCTTGGTTTAAGTATACTTTTCTTCTCCTTACTATCTGCTCTCAGCGATCGTCTGTTCTTCTTCTGTATTCATACTCCATGATGGCTGTGTCGTTGTACAATCTAGCAGTCTCGCCCGTGAACCAATATTAGGAAACTATAATATTTGGAATATACCATGTGCATAAAATATTCGCATACATGTATTATTTTTATTATTTTATTAATTGATGAAAGAATATTTAAAACGCGATGGTAAAGAAAGAGAACAAATTTATTACCATTACCATTTAAAGATTAATAATAAATGGGTGGTATATCCGAAATATTATGGATGTCTAGTACTGGTACCAAAATTTAAAAGCTGCGTATGACTCAGTTCCTAGGGGCAAACTGTTGGAATGTATGGATAGATTGGGCATGGAAGAGGAAGGAGTGGTGTGGGTGAGAAGGGTGTATAAAGAGTCATGGGCGAAAGCAAGAGTGAATGGAGAAATATCTGAGAAATTTAGGGTGAATGTGGGCAGGGGTGCCCGCTGAGCCCCCTCCTGTCTAATCTGTACACGAGCGAGTTAGAAGAGGTGCTGAGGACCGGCAGGAGGGATCGTGGTGGGTAGTTCCAAAGTGTGGATGACATGGTGCTGGTGGCCAAGAGAGTGGAAGAGATGCAAGAGATGTTGGCTAGAATGGGTAGATACCTGGATAAGAGGGGGCTAGTGGTGAATGTGGAAAAGACCAAATGGATGTTGTTTAGGAATAGGGGCAGGAGGGGTAAGGATGAAGGGCTGAAATGGAAGGAAAGGCTGATTGAGAGAGTGAATGGCTTTAAATATTTGGGCTTTTGGTTTGACTGTGGAGAAGGGCTTAGGATGCATGTGGAGTGTATGCAGGCGAAAGCAAGAATGGCTTGGGGGATTGCGTGCAGAAAATGGGGAAGTTTGTGGGGTGGTAACCTCGTAATGGCGTGCAAGATATGGGACGCGTGTGTAAAACCTATATCGTTGTATGGAGTGGAAGTGCGGGGATTGCGTGAATGGGAGGTAATAGAAAGGGAGCAAGGTTGGTTTCTGAAGAATCTGCTAGGGCTCGAAAGGTCGACACCGAGGGCAGTGCTGTTGCAGGAGACAAATCGTATGAGTATGAGGTGGGAGTCGTGTGTGAGGGTTGTGAAGTTTGAGGAAAGATTGCAGGATTTGGGCGAGGAAAGACTGGTACGGGAGGTATGGATGAGGTATAAGAGTAGAACAGAGAGTAGATGGAGGAAGGATAGAGAAAGGATGTATGAAAAAGTGGGTATGTCTGAGGTGTGGGTAGAGGAGAAGCTGAGAGAAAGGGGTAGCCTAGGAACTGAGATAAGGGAGAGATTGAGGGATATTGAATGGCAAGAAAGGCAATTGAGAATGGCTGAGAGCTCATACAACCCTAGCTACGTAGAGTGGCAAGTGCAGGGGAAACTCCCGAGGTACTTAGCCAGGGGAGAGTGGAGCAGAGAGGACAAAGTATGCATGGCAAGAGCGAGGTGTGGTTCAGAAGAGCGAGGAAGAAAAGTGTGGATGGGGCTGGGGTACACCGCATGTGCGCTGTGTAGGAAGGGGAGTGACACGTGGTGGCAGAGGGGGTTTATTTTAATGGATAGAAAAATGTATTTTATGTTAATTTGTATTCTTTTTTTTGTGTTTTGTGTTTTTTGATTTCTTTCTGTGAAAGTACGGTTTGGAAATGTGTGTAAAAGGGAAGGGTTGGGCTGATATGCCAAATAAAGGTCTTTTTTTTACTGGTACCAAAATACTAGAAATCCATAATATTTCAAATATACCATCATATATAATGTATTATTATTTTTAATTCAATGGTTTGTTTCTTTGAAATAATGCGTTTTTTAAATTAAAAATTGTTTCCATTCCAATGTGTCATTTGATTCCAATCTAGGAATATAGGGCTGCAACATGAATTTCCCAACCAAGTCGGCCTGACTATAACGCAGACCTTCATTGGTTGCATCCTTGATGGTTGCGCTTTACCATGCAAGGTTCGGCCTGTCCCTCGTTCTCTTCCACTGCGTATTTCAGTATAGCGCCTCCTGCGCTAGGTATTCTGGTCCAGCTCTACTTGCGTCTTTTGATTGGAAGCCCGATTTATTCGTCATTTGGGAGTCTCCAGGATGCATCGTAGTAATTTTTTGATGAAGACATGGATATTTTTGCGTCCACGTTCATCTACCCTCTATGTCTGGCATCAATAGAGCAGTATTGACTTGACGTTGTAGTTATTGATATCCCAAGTTTTGTGTTGGTGCTGGACTATTTTTTCTTTAGTGGCCCAAAAGCCACAGTTTTCGCATTCGGTGCTCCACGTTTGGCTCGCGTCTCCATCACCTGTTAGTGTGCTTCCAAGGTATTGACATTCATCTACCTGTGCCACTGCTTCTCCTCGTAGAAGCAGCTATGTACTAGGTCATCTGCAAAGTCAAACACCACTTTTTTCCTCCATTCCAATAATATGTTGCTATTAAAATGGTATGAATTGAAAATTTGTTTGATTATTATTATTAGAATAGGAACTCCTAACATTATCTAAAATTGTATGTGATATAACGTCTCATCTACTATAATCAAATAACTAAAGTATTTTGATTTTATAATAATCGAATAAAACATGTTCGCGGCCATAATTTCACTAGATGTTAAATTAAAGCTTATATAATAATTTACAATCTGATATGGATGCAGGAAAATGCAAAAGCATAATTTTGGTTTAGTTATAGATACTAAAGTGATAAATTACAAATAAATAAAATATTAGACTGTTATAATAAAATTGTATCTAAGTGAAACACAGCGTGTCAAAAAGAGAGACGGGAAGTGAATTGAGCTGAAATATACTTTCCTAAAAAGGAATGCTTCCATAAAACAAATTATATACGCAAATTCGATTATTCAAATCCGTTTGAAATTTATTTCACATTTCCCTCTAAAGCAGCTATATTTACAAAATGCAAATAACAATCGTTTGGTGTGTTCGCGTGGGGCCGCCACGGAGAGGGGCAGGCACATGGTAAAGGAAGACTCGAAAAGTGTATAAGATAAAACGGTCCGAATATTTGAGCTTTTTATTTTATATATTTTTTCTTTTGCCGGTGCCGAAATCGATTGAGCCCCCATTTTCAATGATCAGCGATCCAGTGTCAAGTGTAATCCACTCCTCCTTGGTTTATTTTAGGCCTTCTCCTTTTATCTCTTATTCTAATGTAAATTTTCAAACGAAACAGTTATCTTCGTCAGGCAGAAATACAAATACGAACCCAGTTCCACCCAGCGCCGATCCAGTTACAGAACTAATTTGGACAGCAAACCAAATTTAATCATTTCCCTCCGAGTTCTATCAGTCCGCTTTCATTAGTCCTACTCAAATGCTTACGAAATACATAAGAATTGTTTTGAATGGTAACTAAATAATGATAAATTACGTTTTAATTAGTCCTGCCTTTTGTTTATCTACTATTTGTATAAGATTAAATTAATACTAATTAGTATTTAATTTCTACAAATACACTCAATTATTGTTTTTATTGAAGGGGTGTGGTTGTGGGGTGAACAAACTTCTTTATCGACCAGCTGTGGGGCGCTTTTAAAGAAACAAGGGGGTGATGCGGGAGGAGGAAAAGCTTTAAATTTTTGCCCCTATTCATCGCAGACTTCCATAAAATCCCGGAATAACTTTCAGTGACACAAAATAGAATGAAATAAAGAAAATGAATTGTCGTTTTCACTCTTTCTCTTAATTATCCATCAACCCCCCTACACTTTATACTACATTTATCTTGTAATAGAATTTAATCGAACTTTACAATTCTATAAACGGGTATATAATTAGTTGCAGTTGTAACCTATTTGTTTTATGCTTTCTAATCGTGATGATTATACATAAGTATTTGTTATATTGATTGTTAAAATTACTTACAATACTACATACGTATGAAATCATTCAGGTCATTGAGACTATTGATATTTAACCTTTTAACATATAAACATATGTTCTTATTTGAATCTGGAATTAAGTAATACTTAAAAAATATCAAATACTCGCACTTTGTGCAATCTGAACACCATTACTGCCAGATAAAAATGTTTTAGAGTGCGTGATTTGTTCAACTATTAGCAGATAATGGAGTGCTGGTGTAAAACATTCGAGGTGGATCTATTGTCGTACAAATCGTTTCGCGAACGCATTCCTGCACCGGCGCCGTGCATCGCACCGGTGCAATTCGCGGCGGGATAGAGTGAGAAGCTCTGCCAATGTATCGAACCGCGATCTTCAGACAGGTTTTTTTTTCGCGAAATGCGATCTCGATAGGTACCGAATTTATTGTTATGGGTAACGAACGGCCACCAGAAATGGCAAAAACACGTGTTGTTACATAGATACGGCGCTTAATGAATACAAAAAAGAAATTCGGAGTTGTGGAGGCAAATTATAAGCAGGGGCAAATAAAACGCTTGCTGTGTACAGGTCTGCGCTAACATTGAATCTAAATCGTGAAGTACTTACATATATTTTGTATAATAGAAGTGGAATTCTATATTTTTATGCTCGAAATGGCAATATGCAATTACGATTTATTCCTCCCGCACGTTCTCCCTAATTTTTAGAGATTTATTATGTCTGTGAATTATACGAACCAATAGAAGTAAGATTAAAGCATCTTAAATTGCCTATAACTAGGATACTAAATCAGACAAACGCTACAGTCGACATTAAAGGAATATCTTATTTTTTCGAGATATGTCGATTAATCTGCTAGTGCCACAATCACTTTTATTGGTATTTCCTTGTAACTTTTTGATATAAATATAAAATTAAAATAAATAACTAACTTAATTAAAACGAATAAATACAGAACTATTCCCCTTTTTTCAAACGTTTATCAAAATTGTCTGATCTCTAATTTTTGGAAATCGGAAAATCAGGGTAAACATTTCCGCTATAGGTTTTCATCAAACGCTAATCAGGACTAAGTTACATGAAATGCACCTCATGTGTAATTTATTTGTAAATTTCTACAATATATTTGTTTGTACATATATCACCTAGATCTGCTTGAAATTGTCAAAGGGAATTAAGATGTCTCACATCCTCTAAAATATAAAAATGCATGTTTACAATACTTTATTATCTAATCTTTGGGAAAACCTCTTTTTAGGTCCTCTGATTATTTCTGATAAATGTCTGTGGCTACTAGTGTTAATTTTTCTTGCTTATACTCAGTTGCATTCACATATTTTCTTACCGATGCCTTTATTAGGTATAGCCAACTTCTTTTTACCAAATACTTCAAAAACAATACTAATAAAATAAAATATACAGGTACAAATTAACTACAAATTCACTTATATAATTGTATGCCCTCCTTCTCTCTTCTGATCTTCTGATCCACAGCTCGCCCTTGCTATTCACACGTTATTCTCCTTGTTCCACTCTGCCCTGACTAAGTAGATCGGGAGTTTCCCACGCGCTTGTCACGCTACATAGCCAGGGTTATATGAGCTCTCAACCATTCTCACCTGCTTTTCTTGCCACTCAATACTCCTCCTTCTCTCCCTTACCTTGGTACCTGCTACCTCTGCCTCTCACCGTTTCCTCAACCGACACCCAACCTTTCATACATCCACTTGCATTTGTTGATCTACTCTCCCTCGTACTCCTACACCTCGCCAGTCTTTCCTCGCCCAAATCTTGTAATCTTTCTTCAAACTTCACAACCCTTACATACGACTCCCACCGCTTGTGTCCCTAGGTACTGACCACTTCTTTTGTATGGATTAGACAACATCACATTGTACTCCATTTGGGTCCTCCTTTTTTGTCTTTCCTAGGTTTATGTGTAGCCCAGCTACTTTTTCCGCGTCTTCCAATTTTCTGAAAGCCTCTCTTAGCCACATGTGTTTCCTATTTACGATCATGATACCATCTGCATATACCAGTATTTGTGTCTTTTTATATCGCTTTCCATAACCACGTTCAATAGTGGTGTTGATATTTTTCTTCTACTCCTCTTTATTTTAAGATTTTCTGAAGTACCTGACTTTTTCGGACTACCGCGTTTGATCCCTCCATTGTCAATCTCGTTAAATTTATGTTATCTTCTATTTAAGTTTTTTTTAGTAAGTTCATGGTTTGTCTTGTGTTATATTTTTGTTCACTGCGTCAAAAGCGGCTTCAATGTCATTGAAGAGTATATGTTGATACACACATACTCTTCATAGATTTTAAAGCCACTTTTCACACAGTGAACAGAAGGAAAGCACTAGAGGCGATGAAAAACATACCACAGAAACTTTAATATTCTGTTTCGTGGCATTTTTCGACTATATGGTTTATCCTAAAGAATTTTTATTATTTTTTATTTAAATCCTAGAGGATCTACAATCTGCCCAGAGGCAATAGGTGTGTGACAGGAAAATTATGGCAGGTAGGGAATCAATAAGTGATTTCCTTTAAAAAGTAATCTAAAGCGTAAATCTAGAGCTTAACTGTTCATGTACTAAAGCCTAAACTTATCTGGTCCCTATGATCAAGTCCGATGGTTGCATACGCTTTAACCAACGCACTTCATTGGCTTCACGCACATTTAACTGATTAGCCAACACATTAGGACACTCTTTCACTGTATTTCGTGCTGAATCGATGTATCGCTTCCTTGACGAATTCCAGAGGGATGTCATACTGAATCACTTCATTGGGTACATAATAAGGCGCATCAACTATGGTACGCAATAATTGTTTTCGAATGTTAATCTTGGAATACAAGCAGTACCCCACAGCTGAATTTTATATGTCCATACAGGCTTGAGGATGGTACAGTTATACTTTGTTATCCAAGGATAATTTTGATATGCGGCCAATAAGCCAATACATTTGGCTTAGTTTACGTCCAAGCTGCTTACGTTTGGTGAATATATGTTTTTTCCATGTAAGGCGTCGGTCAAAATGCATGCCGAGATACTTAGCATCTGCGACTTGTACAAGCTGACAGTTGTTATTTTTCACAGGAGGACAAGTTTCTCTACGTAATGTAAATGTCACGTGCATAGATTTGGTTTCATTGACTTTGATGCGCCATGTTTTCAGCCAGTGCTGAATTTTATTTAGGTTGATTTGCAAGTTTCTTGAGGCTGCTGTTGGATTAGTGTTCAATACCAGAATAGCAGTGTCATCAGCATATGTTGCCACTGTAGTTGTTCTTATTGTTGATAGATCTGCTGTGTATAAGAGGTATAATATCGGTCCAAGCACGCTTCCTTGGGGAACGCCTGATTGTATGGGATATAAGTCGATATATTCATTGCCATGCCTTACTAGGAAGTGTCTGTCTGTTAAGTATGATTTAAGCAATTGATAGTGGGGATGCGGAACAAGTTTCTTTAGTTTAACATGTAAGCCACTGTGCCATATCTTAACAAAAGCTTAAGATATGTCAAAGAAAGCTTCAGAGCAGTATCGTTTGGAATTTAGGTCTTTATTAATTAGGTTGACTAATCTATGTACTTGCTCAATATTCATCATAATTATTCTGGAATCCAAACTGATGATTTGAGAGTATTTTCCTTTCTGCTATTATTACTTTGAGTTTTTTTGCGTATAGCTTCTCCAGGACTTTGAGAAGAGCATTGGTAATAAACTTATTGGCCTATAGGAGGAGACATCTTCTGACCTTTTTCTAGGTTTAAGGATCATGATGATTTGGGCAGCTTTCCAGGTGCTGGGGAAGTAGTTTGATCTCAGTATTGCATTGAATATGAAAATTAAACTACTAACTTTTCAGACAGTTCGTGTAATATTTTACCAGAAATGAGATCAAATCCTGGTGCTTTTTGATGATTTTTCTTTCAATAGAACCTGTTTTGAATATACATTGAGGCAAACCCATTTGAAATGCGACCTCTAGGCAACTTGTTATCTCGTATTCCTGTTCGATGGCCAGTTCAGATGGCTATGGTTTGAATACTTTTTCCAGATGTTTTGACAATGCTTTAGCTTTTTCTTTGTCTTTTCTGGCCCAAGTATTATCCTCATTTTTGATTGCAGGATTGTGTTGTTGTGTTCTTTTAACATTCTTGTAGCTTTCCAGAGTGAGTACTGCGTGACTTCTGTTGGTGTAAGGCTTTGTAAATGTTTATGAGTACCTTGGTTCTATTATTCTTGTAATAAGTCTTTCAGTTCCTTTCAGTGGCTTTATTTAAGTTTCTTTTGTTTTCTTCAGTTCTGGTTGGCTGCCATGTTCCGTAGGTAGCCGCGGAAACCCACATAGCCTCTTGTATATTCTTTGTTTAGTATTCAACCGCTGTTTCTATGTCTACTTCGGACTTTAGTGGTGATGTTTCGTAGGTAGGCGTGGAAAACCATACAACCTCTTGTATATTCTTTGTTAGATATTCCACTGTTGTTTCTATGTCTACTTCGATCTTTAGTGGTTGATCTACTGAGATTAGATCTAATTTCTTCTAAATGCATCCCATTCTGTTTTATTATTGTGAGGTTTGTTTTCCTATATTCATGATCTGTTAGCATTACTATTGAGTGGTCCGATGACAAGTCAAAGCAGCTTTCGGCGTTACATTTCTTAGCGTCAATTCTTTTTGTGATGCAGAAATCTATGGCATCATGAATTTTGTTTTTATCTCTCGGCTAATGCGTAGGTTCGCCAATAGATAAATGTTGCAAATTATTTGCTTTCATTGCTTTGACGAGTTCTTTGCCAATTGAAGTTATCAAGCCTTGAGCCCCATGTTGGGTGTGTTTACGTTGTAGTCTCCTCCTGCAAGGAACTAATGTTTTGAAAAATCCTTCGAAGTGTTCCTTTTTGTTGAGGTGTTTCGGTGGGCAGTAGATGGCAGCTATAGTTATTGGACCATCTTTTCCCTCAATAGTTACGCCTGTAGCTTGTAAATAGTCTTTGTCAAATTCTTCCCATTCATGGTGATTTATGCTCTTTCGTATTATGATGGCAGTTCCTCCATGAGCTTTGTTACTTGGGTGTTTTGTGTGGTATAGCTTATATTGCAGGTAGCGGTTTTCTGTGTAGTGCGTCTCAGAGATCTTCATAATATCTATGCTTTGGTTATATAAAAATGTTTTAAGCTCTTGGGTATGTTGTTGAAAGCCATTGGCATTCCATATAGCTATTTTGTATTGTAGGTGTTCTACCATTAAACTAATTTACTTAAGACGGTGGTAAGTAAGTTTAGCATTGTCCTCATTTGTTCTATGAGCTTACTCATAATTTCCTCGAATTTTTACATATTGTTGACAGGTTGATTGATTATTCGTATAGCTTGATTATTTTGTATCCTGTTATTGTTGACATATCGCGTATGACATTCCTGGTTGGCTATGTTGGATTGGTATACGCTGTGCTTGTGGCTGCAGATTAAAAAAGAAATCCGCAGCCACAAGCGCAGCCTATACCAATCCAACCAGGAATGACATACGCGCAAATAGTCAACAATAACAGGACAACCCTCAAGGCGGATCGCAAAGATGTCTGTTGTCGTTCTTCTCTGTTTGAATCCGTTTTGGTAGTCTCCTAATTCTCTTTCAGTGTGCGGTTCCAAATCCTTGTCTAGAAGAGCTGATAGCACATAAGAGTATTTAGTAGCGTGATTCCTCTTTAGTTTATGTTGTTTATCTAGCTATCCGGCATTTTTCACACTTCTTTAACACGTATTAGCAGTATCCTAATTCTTCAAGCATTTAGTCATTTCTGGTTCGATTTCAGTTTGTTGTACATTTTTAAGCCGTCTATTGTCCCGGCGTTCTTTGTCTGCTCAACTTAATCCTGCTTTATACCGTTACTTCTAGCAGACTTGAAAGTATTTGTAATCGTTAGCCGTCGGCTCTTTTCTCAACCGTTGTGAAACCTTCCTTTGAAGCCACTCACTCATCCCACAAATCTATCCTAGGTGCAAGTTGCAGAACTTTTAAGGGTGAGGTCATTTAATTCTGGCTATATTGGGCCAGCAGTCCTCTAGTATTAGCTTCCTAACTTTTATTAGAAAAGAGCAGTGGCATAATAGATGCTCTGCTGTTGTTTTTGTTAGCACCCTCTACATAATGGACTGCCCTGCAGGTTACATCATGTTCGGGTGTTTATGTATTCAACAGTGGCCAGTTAGCAAGTGTGTCAACACTGTTTGTTTTAAAACATATATAAGTGTGAATCCACCCCTTAGCAATCTACATATATAGATTTCGATCTTATTAGATCTCATCAGTGTAGCGCAGCTAGTGAGGGTGAATTCACACAATATCTCTAGTGGTTAGATACAAAAATTATACAACTAATCCCCTAGGAGGAAAGTTAAACTCCATCTGGCGGCACCACATCAATTAGAAATGCACACCCATAATAATAATAATAATAATAATAACCGTCAACATGCTTATGCCATCAGGATCACCGGGTAGTGCCCTCTATGGAATAATATTCCAACAGAGTGCTTGAGATATCAGCATAGGGTGTGCATTGCTAATTGATGTGGTACCGCCATTTAACTTTCCTCATAGGGGGTTAGTTGTATCATTACTGTTAGTTTTGTTTTTTATAGATTAAGTCGGGCAGTGGCTGCAATGTTACATAGTTATTTAATTGTTTCTTTTGATTGATTGCAGTCTGTAGTATAGTCTAGAAAACCTGCAGAAACTATTTCACCATCTTGGTAGGTTAGATAATAATTTCTTAATAAGCTCCTCTGCTAGTTCGTTCCCCTGATTCCACTGTATCATTTGATCTACTACAGTTCTAGCATTGTATTTCTACATGACGTCGCCTTATAGAGACTCGAATATGGCTGTTTTGCTTTGTTTATGCAGGGTGGCTAGTTTCCCGTGTCCTATATCATTACTTCTGCTTCCATCATCTGCACCATAATTCCTGGAATTCCGTTAATTTGTGACCGCCACAATATGCAGGTTTCCTTAAGTTGCAGACTCGTTGTCTTCTTGTCCTATTGCTTATGAGTCCATTAAGGAAATCTTCGTTAATGGCGTCTTTTTGACTAACACTTGTGACCTCTGTGGGTTTCACTCTTTTTCGCTTCTCATGTTTAGTAGTGTGGTTTTTGCCCGAACGCCTGTAGGTTTGTGTGGGTCTACGTATTAGATATTATTGAAAAATACTTCCACTTAATAGTAATAATGGCACTATTCGCTCAAGATTCTTGCATTTTATTTCTCATATGATTTTTGTGTCTCAAAGAAGCAGAAAGTAATAGAACTATAGCTAATATTTACGTTTGAATCTACTTCTTACAGACAATTAGTTACATCAGCGATAGTCTCTGAAAGAAACACGAGTTGAATAGAAATATCGCTAATACAACTTTCAAAATATTCAGGTTACATGTGATTACTGACATGAACTAGCTCACGAAACCGTTGCATATAAATAACATTTTAGATTTTAGATTGACCCGATATAATTAATCTTCTGATCCATTTACTTTTATGGATTCATCTTTTTCACATATGTTAGATTATTATCTATATCAATATCTGCGGGCATTGATTTTCTTTCCAATTCTGTTTCACTTTATAATATAAGGCATCCCTACAAACAGCTGAATATTTTGGAAACGATCACTTTAATAATCTCATCCCTATTTTCCAGCTGCAGCTGACTTGCGTTTTAGTATCTTGTTTCCTGTTTACAAACTGGATCTGTTCAGAAACTCATTTAATTTATGTTATTGAGCTTCACCGAAATTGTTTAGTAAATCAATCATTGTGTTGTCGGAGACTACTAGATGATAAATTGTATTTCTGACAATGCGATATGCTTCATTTATATATATTTATTCCCAACTTCAACTTTAATTACATTATATTGATTATACATAACTTATGCGCGGCGCAGCGTCAGCTAATATAACTAGTATTCGAAGTACTAAATTTTAGTTTTAACTCGATTTACTGACTGCGTATAATATTAAAATCGTTTCTGGTGGCATTGTTATATTATTGTATAAGAGCAATTTCAAAATTAAAAAGCATGTTATGCATGTATAAAAAACTAATACGAAAAAGTATGTGCATGCAATAGAGTATTTGAATATATTTTATTGAGGCATAAACACTCACACATGTTATACGAAATCCCTTTTTATTATTATCAGTTTTTCATTACATTGAGTGTTTCGTTTTTTACGGCCGTTGGTTTTTTCGTGTGGATAAAGTGCTTTATATCAGTTTGAATATTTTAGCTAGCAATCCTACCTGTATCCCCTGTTAATCTCATTCAAAAGAGTTATAAACGCAAAAAATTTAAATGTGTATTAATGGCGCAATTAATTTTAATTACATTCAAAACTAGATTGAGTTATGAATTATAAATATACTTATTATATTCAAGCTGGCGTATTTAATATAACTTAAAGTCGTAAGTAATAATACGCTAAAATAATTAGTAGATACCATTAATAACCGGGAGAAATATGAAGTCATTAGCGAAATAGAGGACGAATTTCATTAAAATCTAATATCTTTAGCTGAGCAGCGAACCAGTCAGTTTCCAATAATGGCAATCCTTGATGAGGAAATACATTCTACAATGTAAGAGGTTGTTTGCAAATCCATATCCTGCACACAACACTACTCCCTCTCCCTCACCCCCGTGTACACACATATATTCACATTCAGAGAGCAGGAACTATTTCAAATCAGCGCATAATGCCTGCTTATGACATGCCATTCAAACATTTTAGATTATTATTATTACATATTACATTTTCAGCGGACTGACGGAATGCAATTACTGCAAATCAATTCAGCTTTAATAATTAATCACATATTCAGTATTTTTCATTGCCGTAATTTAGATTAAATTTTAATTGTAAAGGAGTGAACCGGTATTATAAAATTTCATTAGATGGGATTTGCTTAATAATTAACATGACAAGAAGTAATGAATATATTCCTAAATAAGACTCTTAAACAGCATCTTTGTAATACTAAAAGATACAAGATAAGGAAGTTAATTTATAAAGATGGCAGATAGTGTAATAAAGTAATTTATAATAATGTATTATATAAAACTTGATTCTCATCGCCGTATCTCTGTTTGTACATCTCGCTCTCTCTGTATATACACACATATAAAAAGTCGAGACCAGTCAATATCAAACTGTACATGCGCCAGGGGGTTGAAAAAGAAGCAATTTTATGTAAAAAGAGGAGGAAACGAATGGAAATTTTATTCGAAATAAAGTTGGGTATTAAAACTTGGGGCAGGCTTTCGTTTATGAATGTTAATAATTTACTTTGCATATTCTAAAGTTTCTTTTGTATAATATGCAATAATCGTAGGCAAACAAGAATATTATCAAATTAATTAAAACCGAAGGGTGACTACAACAGCATGGGCTGATGAGAATGGCGTTTTATATTCCGCTAATCAACCGCCCGTCCTATCGAGTATTCGCACTTAATTGATCTTTATATTTCCATTCTAATTAAACGGAATTATTCATTTTATTGTTCCTTGTTAACGTTCATTAAGTAGCAACTTTTTTATAATTAGCTCCATGTTTACCAATTTTCTCTCACGGATATTTACGCTCCATACGAATTGGAAATGACATGCAAAGTTCATGGAAATAACTATTTATCCTCATTTAAATACAGCACCACATAATACTATTATCAGAGCACGAGCATACAACAGAATGTAATATTTTTAATACCGCGCATGTATGTGTGTGTTTATATTTAGCAATTACGGGCGGCCATCTTGAATTAGTTATATATTTGAAATAATTATGGCCGGTTGCTTTATATGATGTTTTCAGTTTGTGAATATATAATGCGCTTAAAATCAATAGTCTCCTAATGTATTTCATTTATACAATTTATGATCAATATAATCACGTAGTAATGGAATGTGTATACCGACTAGGTTCATTAGCTCCAAATTGAGCCAGTCCATTGGGCTCTAATTGAATTTCAACTTCAATAAGATAGATTATTTTGTATTATTCAATGCAACAACATGTTCCAATTGAATGGAGCCTGATAGAGTTTATGTTTATTCATACACATTATAATTTGTATTCGCAAATAAAATCTTTAATTAAATCATATTGTAATCACCAACAATTAACAAACTTTTATTATTAATATACAGACTGGTTACTTAACTGAATAGATATATGAAAGTAAGTCTAAATTAAAGAAACTCATCTTTAAAAATATAATTGTATTTAAACTCAGTTTTTAATGTTAATTAACAATCTCATCGGATAAAACAGCTTTTGAGGATATTTTACAAATTAATACTAGTGAATCTACGCCGTACCTATATGGTTCTATATGGTAGAATATAGCGCTTTATTTAAAAAAATACAGTAACATTAATTATATAAGAGAACTGAGCACAATAACAATGATCATAGACATATTAACACTTATTCTTTTTTAAATCTATCTTTGTAGAGCTATTAGTCCAAGTGCTATTCTGTCGGTAAATGGAGAAGTTCAGTTTTCCTAGAAAAAAACCATTTGTCATGGAAAAGCTAGACTTACAGGGGTATATAGAAATTAAGAAAACATTGTAATCTAGGGACATACACTATTAAATTGTCTAAATTGTCAATGTGTTGCGTAATATTTTGAACGAACGTAGCAAATTTTTAAAATATCCATGCACTGAGGTATATTATACAGAAATAGAACCCTAGCGTAAAAATCACCCGGTTAACAGCCCGATAGAAAAGAAAATAGCCGGAATTAATTTAAATCCTGAAGTTTATAAATCACCCGTTCCCATAACGGTGCATTTAAAATAAACTAGCCGTGAAATAGACACTAGATTTACAGAACACATTCAATCATTGGACAGTCTGATTAAAATGGATCACAAAAGTAAATATTATGGAACCATGGAACGGTATTACTAAATGCTCAGTATAGTATTGAGTATTTCTACGAATTTTACAGCCCTAAAAACGTTTTTTTTTTAAATATTTTATTGCTGAAACAATTTATATATACCAAGACGAGATAATTTTATATATATATATATATATATATATATATATAATATATATATATATATATATATATATATATATATATATATATATATATATTGCTTATAATAATATTATACCATTAAGACTAAGCATTTTTTTACTCAAAGAATAATAACAGTATGGACTTGCTCATCGTTATTTGATCATGTACGCATAAAGCTTAATTATTTGGTTTTTAGTTTTTTAACCAAAAGACAGAGAAGATATGCTAATCGGGATTAAACAATTAAGACACTAAACGCTACCACAACATGGTATAGAATGAGATGTCAAAAACACGTCGCTATTGGATTTACTGATTTTAGAGTATCTGACCCATCGGCTAAAATAAACCATTACCGTCCAGATTACCTTCTTTTCTATATGCCGCCTCGTACTCCCAGGTTGACCATCATCATCGCAATTCGCACGTTTGATGGCACAACTATGTAAAGTTCGACCGTTCAGCCATACCATTCTCGCAGGTTCCTCTGCCAGGATGCTCTCCATCGCTCCACAGATCTTTTTCGCATTATTTTGACCTGCATAATTAATTGAAGGGTATCTCTCTTCGAATGATATGTCCTAAATATACTAGCTTTCGTCGTTTTTATTGTGCTGAAACGATCTTTCTCTTTGCCCATTCTATGGATAACCTCTTCATTTGCTACAAGGTCTGTCCATGGTATCTTCAGCATGCGGAGGGATATTTACATCCCGACAGACGAAGAATCTTATCCGTATTTGCTTTATTAATGCCGTATAACAGTATCGAGATTATATAGCAGCACACCATTCAGTCTCAAAATATTAGGTTAAGATTATTGACGAAGGCTGCTCTTGCAATTTAAATACACTTGTTAACCATGGTTTGATCTCCATTATATCCTATTCTTGTCCCTAAGTATTGATAACTATTCACTCTTTCTATTATGGTGTTATTTACAACAATAGTGGGGATGTTGTCATTAGGGTTCTTCTTGATAATCATCACTTTGATCTTTTTTAAGTTAATTTTTAGTCTATACGATTGACTGACTGTACTTATATTCTGCAACAAGCTTTGAAGATTAGTAGGATTTGTCGCTATTATTGCGGTATCGTCCGCGTAGCGTATATTATTGATTACTCTTCCGTTACAAATAACGCCCCCAGTCTTCATTAATGGCTTCCCTAAAAATACACTTTGAATACATATCAAAGAGAACCGCTTACAATGTGCAGCCCTGTCCATCCTCACGACAAATCTCTAGCTCGTTTGAGTCTAGTCCTACTTTTATTTGTGCTTTCTCATTCCAATATAAGATTTTTATTATTCCAATGTTGTTATAATCCAAACCTTTCTCTTATAATATTTCCATCAGACGTTCATGACTTACTTTGTCAAGTGCTTTAACGTAATTGATGAAGCCGATATGTAGGTCTACATTCATATCTAGGCAACGTTGTATTATGACATTCATTCCAAACAATGCTTCTTGTACCCAGATTAATTTAAACTGTGTTTTACTGCTTCCAGTTTTTTGTATTTACGATTGTGAATTACTTTCAAGAGTACCTTCATGGTATGACTCATCAGACTAATGGTTCTGAAATCAGCGCATTCTCTTGCATTATGTTTCTTTTTTAGTAACGGAATAAATGTTCTAATATATAATTCCAGTATTTTAGATGATTTTGTACAGGCTTCTCCTATTAATTTCAGGATATCTACTGGTATTTCGTCTAGTACTATTGCCTTTCTATCTTTTGAATTTTTTATAGCGTATTAGACTTCCACAAGTTATCATAGGCCCATTCGTTGCTTGTTTTATTACTACGTCGTTTCTATTGCCCTCAAACAACTGCTTTCTGTATGTGCTCTTCCCATATTTTGATTTTTTCCTCTATATACATTATAATCTTTCTATTGCTATCCCTTATAAAACCATTTTGTTTTTATTTTTCCTTCCTATGCCGCCAAATACGTTCAAATTTTTATGTAGATTAAGTGAATCATATCTTCGTTCTAATTCTAATTCTAATTCTTCTAATTCCTGCAATTTCCTTCTAATGAATGTTCCCCTGGCATCCTAAATCTTTCTTCTTATTTGTAGTGTATTTTCTTGTATTTATCTTTATCGCTTCCCTTATACCGTCTTCGTTCTTCCATGATGCCCAAGATCTCGTTTGCCATCCATTGCTGGTTAGGATAATCATATTTGCTTTCTAGTCCGTCTTTGCACCCACCTAGCATTTCGTGCTTCATGTGTTTCCATGTCTCATTAACGCCTCCATAAGTTTTAGTACTATCTCTCTATATGATTTGTTCCAGATTGCTGTTGTTATTTCTTTTGACTGTTTTCCGCATTTCTTCTTCTCTCAGCATCGTTGTGTTAATTGTCATCAGTTTTTCGCTCTTGTAAGACTTGTTTAACTCTCAGGGTGGTTATAACAGGATTGTGATCGGGTCCAGCAGCTCCCCCGGGGCACGATTTTACATTGAGAATAGAGTTTCTATATCTTTTGTTGATTAAAATATAATCTATCTGCTACCGAATCGATATGATGTGTGACTTGATGATGACCAGATGTATATTATTCTGCTTGGTAATTTAAACCACGTATTTGTAATTACCATGTCTTTGGTTTGCGAAAATTCTATAAGTCTTTCGCCTCTCTAATTTCTTGCACCTAGTAGTTGGACTATATTTTAACAAATTAAGTCAATTAGCTGTTGTATAAGTTTAAGCGTGCCCTAGAATATTTACATTTAACATGTCACAATTTGATTCCTGTGTAATTTAATTGAAATAATGTGTTGTATTCAGACGAATTTTAAAAATCCCAACGCCTAATTGCTTTGTAACTTTTCGTTGCGTGAAATTCTACCTTTGATAAACTGGATGTATAGAAATTAAGAACATATAAAAAAGACAAGAGAGAAATGTACCTAATCTTGATATTAAATGAAAACTAGTAATCAAAAAAAGGCAAAAGTAAAAACTCATATTAGCAACTTTAAATATATAGACAAAGATGCTCTATACAAAATTCACTCCGGTGTACCTCAGGGCAGTGTTTCGGGCCCCGTTCTCTACCTCCTGTATAGTGTCGACATACCTACTACCACACGGACTACCATCGCAACTTTCGCAGATGAGACCATAATCATGGCATCGCACACCGATCCAAAAATAGCTTCAACGATACTTCAAACTGCGTTGCAAATAATCAAAGCTTGTTAAAAGTTTGGCGGATGAAGGCAAACGAAACAAAATCAACACACGTAACGTTCACACTGAGAAGGAAAACTTGTCCGCCAAACTTGCGTTCCTACAAAACCAACAACTACCACACGAAGAATCCATTAAATATTTGGGAATCTAGATAGGAGGCTTACCTGGAAACCCCATATTTGGAAACAAAGGTTGCAGCTAGGCCAGAAGCTCCGAGCTATGTACTGGCCTGTATCGTAAATCTCAAATGAGTATTGACCATAAAATTCTGGTTTACAAAGACGTCTTGAAACCCATCTGAACAGTAACTTAAATATCGAAATTCTGGAGCGCTTTCCAAAAGTAGTTCGTATCATAACAAACATTAATGTACTGGCTTGTATCGTAAATCTCAAATGAGTATTGACCATAAAATTCTGGTTTACAAAGACGTCTTGAAACCCATCTGAACAATAACTCAAATATCGAAATTCTGGTGCGCTTTCAGAGAGTAGTTCGTATCATAACAAACACTCCAAGAAACGTGCCTAATTTATCTCAAACCACCTTTCACAATGTTTCTGTGAAGTTCAGATAAATAGCGGGTGATTACACTCCTCTGAGCTTCTCCCTTTAAATAGATTATTTTTAATCATGTTCAATAAAAACACAAATTATTATGTTGCTGCGATTTGGAAATATACTATTCAATTTAGGCTGTAGCTGAAATGTGTGCTTTTGTTATCGAAGCTCAGCGTCGACGGGGTTGGTCAAGGAATATGTTGTCCGTTACTGGGGTCAGCTCTTCGTAAGACAGGCACGGGGAAGGTTATAAATCGTCAGGCCGCCTACAAGGAAGATAGAATGTGCTCGTTGCGAGATTCTCTGAGCCGTGGTGAAGGAGAACCGTCACAAGAGGAATAAGGATACAATTACCAGCGTAAACTGGTAGCTGCAAGGGAATAAATCGATCCTCTGAGTCTTGGTGAGGGAGGATCGATTTACCAATAGTAAAAAGGAAACTCAAGTATCGGTTTTAAGCGATAGTCGTGTAGGGTGAATCGGTCCTCTGAGTCTTGCTGAGGGAGAACCGAATGCCGTTTTTTTTGATTTGGCGCAAGGCCTGGTGTTACAAATCTTCAATAGGGAGACAGTGTGAGATTCTTACTGACTAAGAAGCACTACAACATATCGAACAAATTAATTTATAATAATAATCACGTTAACAATTATTATTATTTGCCCCTATTGGGCTTAATCTTAATTGTTTGACCGATTCACGGTAGTCCTTTTACAAGGATCGACCCGGGCCTGTCATTTTTCCAATTATGAGTTTTAAAGATGGCGGATGCTAACTGTATTTCTCCCTTTGTGTTATTCCATCTGTCTTTCAGATCAATTGCGCTTTTCGTGATGTTGTCTATTTTGCTCTGGAGACATTGTAACAGCTTGAAACAGCTCGAACGATCTGCTTCGAAGGACCAAAAAATGTAGCAGCTTGAAAAAGCTTTAAAACGATCCGGCTCGAAGGACCAAAATATGTGACAGCTACAAACAGCTTGAGAAAGATCTTGGACCAAGGCCCAAAAAATGGAACATAAAGTAAATTCAAATTATATTAAATTTTGCAATAAATATATTCAGTAGTGTTCACTACAATAATCACAGAGCCCGAAGAAGGCGATGTTCGCCGTGCGATAGCTCGACGAACGATTTAATAATCGCGCTCGCTGCTCTATATAACAATCGCAAAGCGCAAAGGCGAACCACTTATATAAATATAAAGAGTAATAAATATTTTTGAATAAATAAGCAGGGGACGATTTGTGTTACGGTGCCCGCAGTGTGGTGCCCTAACAGACATTCTTGTACCTTTAGTTCGATATCAGGTTCAGAAAGCTTCGTTGTCTATTCTTTCGTTGAGGCCTTTCTTCTGTAGACGGTTTACTTTTACACCAAGCTTACATACGACGGTTCTAATCCGATGAGACAGCGGTTCCTGGGCATGTCTTTACTGATTTTATTGTATCCAACCTTGTTGGAGTGGTAATGTAGTCGATTTAATTCCTTATCATATTTCCGTGTGTGTCAGCTGGTGACTTTCAAGTATGGAGGAGGGACCCTATAGAAGGTAGCATCATATCGTGTTCTAGACGAAGCAAATAAAGGCGATCATATCGTTATTTTCACCTTGGGGTTAAAGTCGCCCAATATTAAGCCAGTTCATGCTTTTCGTCATTTTGATCTAAGCATCATCTTGTTGGTCGAATATTTCGATAGTTGGCACGTATTTTGCTACAGTTGGTGCGCATATTTGAATCATATTCAGATCTAACACCCGTATATCATGTTTGAAGAAGCACAGCTGAGTCGAGTGTATAAAGTGTAGGATTTGACTGCTCGAGAGATGTGCGGTGCGATTATTATTGCAGTGACATTCCGGTGTTTTGATGTATTATTATTCTATAGTAGTAAATTACCATTCGTATAGCCGAGTATGCTCTGGAATCGGGCCAGTGTGTTTCACTGATTCCCTAGATAACTTTGCCTCATTCACGATGTCACTTTGACACAGGCTCCTCACATTCCAGGTAAAAGTCTTTAGATGTTGGGGGAGTTTTGGTTTGTCGGGTTGATGTCCTGCGAGGCCCTACTTTGTAGCAGTGTAATCTAGAATTTCTAGGTCCATGATCAGTAAACGCTTCCTCATCTTAGTTCAGAACTATGGTAACTATTTTAGGGAAAGGTGATAGAGTAGTTTCTCTTCTAGTTGCTAGTACTTTCTCCATCGCAGTTCTATGGCCGGTGCACTTAATTCTATAGGTTATCGTTCATAAATGTCCGCTCTGAAGCGTTCATTCAGTAAAACTGTAAAGTCATCGGAGGAGCTCGAAAATGGCTAGAGCTTAGCCGAAACTAGTTGCAAAGTGTAACTGAAGTGTGATAAAAAACAAATTAAAAAATCGTTTTATTTATCCTTTAAAATTAATTATCACAAAGTAGATGCCTTAACAATCCAATATATAATCAGTGTGTTTATGATCGATGCACAATTTTTAGTTACATATAAGACATGTAACATTTTTCTTTTACATTATGTTTAAAATTGATTTCATTTGATTTATCACCATATTTTAAATTTAATTTGAAGTAGTTCAAAAACTATTATTTATATCTACAAACATTTGAAGATGCCATTTATCTATATGGCATATTAAAGTAGATAAGTGTTTCTTTTAAATTACTTTTTATAAATATCAATTGATTATTATTAGTAACATATTACAAGATGTCATGTTTTATTCAATACATCATAATCATCATCATCATCAGTAGCCGTTAAATCCATTCTTGAATATAGGCCTGTCCCAATTGTTTCCATCGTTCTCTGTTCTGTGCCACTTGTATCCATGTCAGCCCTGCTTTTCTTTTGAGATCGTCGTACCAGCGCATAGGTGGTCTTCCTCTTCCCCTTTTGTGTTCGTATGGTCTCCACTCTATTATCCTTCTGTCCCATCGCGATATATCGCTTCTTGCAACGTGCCCCGCAAATTTCCATTTGAGAGATGCGATTTTCTCTCCCACGGCGGTGACTGTTGTTATTGCTCTAACTCTTTCGTTTCGGTATCGATCTTTTCTTGATTCACCTATCATTGCTCTTTCCATAGCTCTTTGTGCGACCTTTAGTTTCTCTATGTTTTGTTTCGTCGTAGTCCAGTTTTCGGCGCCGTATCTTATCACTGGCAGTATGCATTGGTTGAAAATCCTTATTCTTAGGTGTTGCGCTATTTTCTTATTTCTCAGGATGTACGAGAGTTTTCCGAAGGCCATCCATCCTAGTCTTATTCTTCTGTTTATTTCTTCTTTCTGATTATTCCGGTCATTTGTTATTTTCTGCCCCAGGTATATGTATTCTTCCACCTTTTGGATTTCCTTTCCTCCTATCATTACTGCTTCTTCTATCCCGTGGTACATAATTTGTGTTTTTGATAAGTTCATTTTCAGCCCTGCTCTCAATGATTCTCTTTGTAGGTCATCGAGCATCACTCTGAGCTCCTCTCTACTATGTGCGAGGATAACGATATCGTCGGCGTATCTAAGGTTAGTTAGTCGGGTTCCGTTGATGTTAATTCCTTTGTCCTTCCAGTCAATTTTCTTAAATATCTCTTCCATCGCTGAAGTGAAGAGTTTTGGTGATAAAAAGTCGCCTTGCCTTACTCCCCGTTTGAGTTGGATTGGTTCTGTTTTCTCGTGCAGCATGTAGGTTGCCGTTGCCTCTCTATTGCATTCTCTTATTAAGTTGTTATACCTGTAGTCTATTCTACTGTTGGTCATTGCTTTATATACCATCCAGGTTTCTATGCTATCGAAGGCTTTTTCGTAATCTACAAAGCCCATATACAGGGGGTAGCCATACTCATTTGATTTTTCGATAAGAATTTTCATTGTTAGCAGGTGATTGTTTCCATCTTGGTGTTATCTCCTTTTTTATAAATTAGCACCACATTTGCGTTTTTCTATTGTTTTGGTATTTTACCTGTCCTTAGACAGTGGTCTAGTAGCTTTGCAGTCTTCCTTAGTAGTTCCTCTCCTCCTTCTCGAATCATTTCAGCTGATATGTTGTCATCTCCCATTGCCTTGTTGTTCTTCATGTCTTCCAGGGTTGCTTTCACTTCTTCGATGTCTATCTCTGGGATGTCTTCTGATCCTATATTTTGTATTTTTCTTTCCAGAGTGTCAGCATCTTCTCTTTCTGGTGGTGTTTTAGATTCATATAAGTCTGTGTAGAAATCCTCTACTATGTGTAGGATTTCATCTCGGTCGTGAATTAACTTTCCTTCCTTGTTGCGTAGCGAATAGATTTCCTTTTTCCCGGTGTTTCGTTGAAGGCCTTTCATACATTTGTTGTTTTGTATTACTTCGTTCACTTGTTTTTCATGGGCTTTTATCCGTTGTTTTCTTATATTCCGTCTGATATTTCTATTGATTTCCGTGTATTCTGGGGTTGCCCTTTTGTTTCTTGTCGCTAGACTTCTTCTCTTTGCCATTAGGTTTCTTGTATCTTCATCGATGAGTTGTTCTTTATATGCTTTTCGTGGTATTATGGTGTTTAGTTGTTTTACTGATTCCTGCATTATTTGAACCAGTCTCTCGTTTATTTCTTCCACTGACTCGCTGCTCAGGTCATCGTTTGTTAGTGCTTTGTTTATTATTTCTTTATACAGGCTATTATGTTGTTTGAGTTCCTCTGCCTTTATATTTGTTGGTGTCTTCTTTTTTGTGCTGTTTCTTCTTTCGTTGTTCTTATCGATGATAACCATCGCCCTCACTAGCCTGTCGTCACTTCCCGTGTTGAACTTATTTAATATGGTGACGTCCTGAATTATATCCTTTCTGTTTGTGAGGATATAGTCTATTTCGTTTTTTGTATTTCCGTCTGGGGATAACCATGTCCACTTTCGTTCTGGTCGTTTTTTGAAAAAGGAGCTCATCGAGTACAAGTTATTTAGTTTTAGTACCCAGTCCATATTGTCCTATAAATTTTTATTCAATACACTGAACATTTATTTGATATAATGTCCCACTTCACGTCACCACAACACATGTCAATCAAATTGAATAAGCTCCCATCCTTGAAATGTAATAATTCCCAATTGAAAAATAAATTATGCAACAAGCATTTATAAAATACAAAAAGGTATTACAATTCTGTTAATTAACAGCACAAAAATAACATAAGAAAATGTCATTATATAAATATTGAAGTGTCACTAATAAATACTATTTCAGATTTATCTAATTTCGATGATTCTTTTGTTGTAGTAGGGTATTAAAACCTTTTTATTAGCATAAACATAAAATACATCAAAAAAATCTCCACTCATACAGTAACACTTATACAATATAGGTGTAGTGAATTAATATATTATATCACTTGAAAATCAGCTTTGAATTTAAAATAGGACGATTCCATGCTGACCACTGCATTTCCTCTTGTGTTTTGTTTTGTCCTCCTAAAACGTTGACAACTAGCTTCATGATTTAGTGTATCGGAAGTCTTTCTCAACAGTGCAGTCCATACTAGTCCATACTAGTTCATACTAGTCCATACTAGTCCATACTAGTCCATACTAGTCCATACTAGTCCATACTAGCCCATACTAGTCCATAATAGTCCATAATAGTCCATAATAGTCCATACTAGTCCATACTAGTCCATACTAGTCCATACTAGTCCATACTATTCCATACCAGTGAGCGATGAGTTACTACGACGACCTGGACAACATTTGCTATAAATTTTAGCCTGCATTGTGGTATGCAGAAGTCTATACTTTTCGTTTCGTAGAACATGCCCAAAATAGTCCAACTTACTTCTTCTAATGGTGTCTACTGCATTTATAAAATATAAAACTTAAATTTTTGTGTTTTTGTGCCGTATATTAAGATTTGCTCGTGCACATTTATGTCTATGTGAATGTCTACATGGACATAATTTCAAAATATGTAATATAAGAGAGGATAATACCAGAAAAGGGGATCCTAGACACTACTACATTTTCCCATTGACTAAAATGTAGACTTCTCAATCAACGATAGTACTACTTAGCATTCTATCTTCTCCAGATAGACAGTAGTCTGTCATTAGTATCCCCTGATTTGAATAGTCTAGAGCAGGGGTGGCTAACAAGGGGATCGCGAAGCCAATTTTGGTCGATGAATAAACATATCTTTACTACTTAAGGTATATACGTGTGATTGAACATAAGAGCCTGTGAGAATTAAAGTGGTGTAAGTCACATTTGAATTGTTTTGAAAAAGAGAAGATTTTGCATTTGGTATTTATGTAAATCGACGTGCGCAGCTACAGACATGAAATCAATGTATTGATAACTAAAAATTTAACTGATTACGTCGATTTACATAAATACCAAACACAAAATCTTCTCCTTTTCAAAACAATTCAAATGTGACTTACACCACTCTAATTCTCACAGGCTCTTATGCTTTTGTTATTCATAGTGCACCTCTTACTGAAGGATAACCATAGTATCTATTTCGCACTACCCTTCCCCACTAGCAGGCAACAAGTCGATCGCGACACCTTTTTAAGAAAAAAAGTAGATCTTATGTACACAAAAGTCGGCCACCCCTGGTCTAGAGTATATAATTTATTTATTTCTGATTAAAATAGTTGGCATATTAGATTAATACTATCTAGCACAATTTAATCTTTATTATAAAGAAACTATAGAGAGAATTCAATATTGTAACATATAGTCAAGCAGAGCTAAGAGAACTGACTAGAAATCAGCGTAAATAACTCCGTTGACGACCTAATGATACTTGGAGCCCAAAACTGTAGCACTTGTGTGGGCAACGAAAAGCGGATAAGTTGGCAAGAGAGAGAAGTGAATTAAAATTCATTGGTCCCGAGACACCCTGTAGGATACTATATAAGAATGCAAGAAATAACTTGAGAAAGCACCAAATAAACTGCCGCCGTCGAGAATTATTTCATTAAGGCTCCTAATAAAGAGGCGATGGAAGAAATCCTAAAACTAAATATGAACCAATTAAGGAAAGTTGCGTCTCTTAACAGAACATTGCACATTAAATAAACACCTGCACACTGTAAGGAAAGGCAATCAGCAATGTGCAGAGGTTGTGGTGAAGAAGAAGAAACCCCACTACACGTATTCACTAGCTACGAAGCATTCAACGCATGCAAGAAAATGATCTTTGGCTCAACTTAAATGAACCTAAATAAGCTCCAATTCCGCCCATTCATGGGACTTCATTGAAGATACAGAGCTCATGAATTAATTCTAAAAAACGGGGGAGCACAATAATTCAGCCGTGGCCGCAGTACAATGGAAATCAACCGAAACACCAGACTCCTGCCATGAAAAAACGAACACTATGTTACTCATAAAATTAGAATATTTATAAAAACTCGACTTAAGTGTCATTATTTTTGTTCAAAATGCATAAGACGTACCAGGAAATAAAATTGAAACTACTATATTAAAGTCAAATTGAGGGGGCGGTCGTTATGCAGTGGTCTAGTGGTCCATGCCGTTACCGGTTCGAGTCCGGTGTTAATAGACTATTTTCCTTACGGAACTTGGGTCTATTAATCCATGGGTAGTGTGTTTTTCATAAGTTGTGGTTTTGTGTAATATACACAGTTTATAAAAACATAATAATACATAGTTAATGGCTAGTGTGATCGATAGATCAAGGCCAAAAAAAAACTCAAATTGATAATTAATCGTATCTAGCTTCTGCTATACCCTATCCATTTCGTATTCAATTATTATTATATGTTTGTAATAGATAGACTATAGCTGAAACCGGTTGCTATTGGCAATTCTATTGAGTGGTAGCAAAGTGGCTTACTTCCCTTCCCTAAAACTTAATTACCACATAGTAGACGCCGTAACAATACAGAATTTAAAATAAACATCGTGTATGAGTTCTAATTCAATAATAATTTGTTCAGAAGGCAGCGTGATGTGCGCACCAGATATGTATACAGTGTTTTACTCAATCTCTTAAGAGTATTCTGTATACCGTTTTTCGAAAGTACACCCCTGAGAAGATAATACAACATAATGACACAACTAAATGAAATAATATCTATAAGTAACTATCTAAATTACTCACAAATGACAGTATCGTTTTTTTATCGATGTCATTGCATGCAACATTGCAGAAGCGTTACCTGAATATTTGTAATTATTTATTTTCTTCTTATTTAAACTATTAAGCTTCAACGAACTGTATAGTAACAATTAATCATACAAAGATTTGAATTCGATCAATAAAAAAATATTTTATATAGTCGTAAAACTTTTCCATCTACAACACAAACTTATTGCCCAGAAGAATATAATCAAATTGGAGCAGTGCCAAGCTAAAAATATGTCAACAAAGAAATTTCTAATTCATTGTCACAGGCCATAATACCCCCGTATAATAAATAAGTATGATGCAGTGAAGTTGGTAGATAATAAAATTGACTATAATATTCCATTGATTTAATAATTTCTTTCATTTGAATAGGATAGCATCATATTTATAATAATGACGGTTATTACATTACCATGCTCCGCTATTAATTTACTTCGGTTTAATATTTTATTACATACATAAAAAGTATACACTGGAATCAAATCCATAAATGATATCGGGCATAATTATTATTAAAGTCCGCATTTGAAAAATAATAAAGCTTCATTTGAATAAACACGCTTCTTATGCATAAACTTATCGCGAAAAGCCGCATTGAGGCAATACCGAGGATATTTATTTTGGATGTTACGGGAGAAAATACCAAATCTTATTAGCGGGAGGGGCCTTCCCTTAGGCTCACTTCCAAATTGAGATCTTTAATAAAACGATTTAAATTCATTTTCAAAGTTAATTGGGTATAAAGGGTTCTTTTGAAACCGGCTGTAATTCGGTTTATGAATTATTACATCACTAGGGTTGAGCGAAAAGTGCGGGCCCTGTATCGCTTAATTGGTTTTTATCCGCTGTTATCTATAAAAGGGAGCATGCACAACTATGCATTTAGAATTTTGATATTATTAACATCAGCGGACTGTATGTATTACATAGAGTTAGCTATGTTTACATTTCTTTAGTACACAATTGGCTCTTTTCCAAACACTCATGGTTTCGATTTGGGGGGTATAAAGTGGAAATAAATTATACACTGGCACATTTTCAATACAAGTTTATATTTGTTCACTACTTTATGTTATTTGCAAATAATTTACTATTTCATTCTAAAATTGCGCAATGTCAATAGACTAAACGAATAAATATTAACATCACTCTGCAATTGACATTATTATTGGGAAAACGTGTTTTTTAAAAAGTTACAAATAATAATATATTATTGCATATTTTATGTGTACATAATTTTGATGTTATTTGAATTAAATTATTATTATTGTAGTATTTTTATACATAATACACTGTTTTTCATATTTCACATTTCATGTATAAAAAAAATAAATAAACACGCCGATGTAGTGCAGTAGTATTCCAATCCCGGCCCGGATAGTTGGTACCATTTCTCGTTGGGATACAATTAACGACACTTTAGAAAACTCGGGGACAATTTTCTGATGTAGCAAATCCTAGCACTCACATACACATACAATAACACACGCCAGAAGGATCCCCGAAGGTCGATAGCCCAACAATTACAGTAGCTAATTCAGAATAAATAAATTAATATTCATATAGAGCAGTGTTTACAAAAGTTGGTTATTTAATTCTCTATTCTCCTTCAGGGGGACTACAAGGCCTGTGCA
This sequence comes from Lordithon lunulatus, assembly GCA_963942505.1. Taxonomy (NCBI): domain Eukaryota; kingdom Metazoa; phylum Arthropoda; class Insecta; order Coleoptera; family Staphylinidae; genus Lordithon; species Lordithon lunulatus. Next base: position 16,466,377 of record OZ012671.1, on the reverse strand, counting down.
ATTGGGGGACTGAGAAATTTGGTAGTAGTAACATTTCTAAACTAATGTGCCAGATTTGTTATTATAAATATTATTATCTGAGAAATAAAAAAAATCAATTTTGGTGATATTTTTTTTAAATACAGCTTTAAATTTTCAACTTACTATAACCCGAGTTAAAATAAAGCAAATGTGATACAAAAAAAAATTCAGATTACATAAGTTTATATAATATTTTTCTTTTTGAATATGCCCGCGGCCTGATTATCTTCAGCCTCTGCTTAGGTTAGGCGTAGGTTATCGCTCCATATTTTCGTCGCCCTATACTCCTCCCGGCGGGCAATCTCTTTTTATTTTCGCCATTCTATCATCAGTAATCGCCGAAAATTTAGTGGTCCTCTGCTACGGACGTAGTATATAATTCTTGCGCAAATTACTTAGAAATAAGCCCAAATGCTACACATATTCTATGACATGGCTAGTATTGCCGTCGTTCAATAGGTACTCCTCCGATGGAAGGAAACAACAACCATCAGTACTGGATTTAACATCAGAAAAAAGACTATATAGTGGTCTCATCGGTTATGGTACTGCGCTGAGGAAGGCAACGAAAAACCACCTCAGAATAAAGCTTTCCTTATACAATTATCATTTATGAAAAAACAATAATGACCCTCAGTCCCCGGCAGAAATACAATCATTATTGGATGCGAATTATAAAAAAAGACCTTTATTTGGCATATCAGCCCAACCCTTCCCTTTTACACACATTCCCAAACCGTACTTTCATAGAAAGAAATAAAAAAAAGACACAAAAAAAAGAATACAAATTAACATAAAATAAATTTTTCTCTATCCATTAAAATAAACCCTCTCTGCTCTCGTCAATTTCCTTTCCCACGTCAGCCTCCTGCAGATTTTCACGCATTTCTCAACCTCTCCTAACCATTCGTTTAGCTTTCTGCACTCTCCAACCCACTCTTCTTTCACTCCCTCACATTCTTTGCTAAGGTGCCACCACGTGTCACTCTCCTTCCTACACAGCGCACACGCGGTGTACTCCAGCCCCATCCACACTTTTCTTCCTCGCTCTTCTGAACCACACCTCGCTCTTGCCATGCATACTTTGTCCTCTCTGCTCCACTCTCCCCTGGCTAAGTACCTCGGGAGTTTACCCTGCACTTGCCACTCGACATAGCCAGGGTTGTATGAGCTCTCATCCATTCTCACATGCCTTTCTTGCCACTCAATATCCCTCAATCTCTCCCTTATCTCAGTTCCTAGGCTACCCCTTTCTCTCAGCTTCTCCTCTACCCACACCTCAGACATACCCACTCTTTCATACTTTCTTTCTCTATCCTTCCTCCATCTACTCTCTGTTCTACTCTTACACCTCATCCATATCTCCCGTACCTTTCCTCGCCCAAATCCTGCAAACTTTCCTCAAACTTCACAACCCTCACACACGACTCCCACCACATACTCATACGATTTGTCTCCTGCAACAGCACTGCCCTCGGTGTCGACCTTTCGAGCCCTAGCAGATTCTTCAGAAACCAACCTTGCTCCCTTTCTATTACCTCCCATTCACGCAATCCCCACACTTCCACTCCATACAACAATATAGGTTTTACACACGCATCCCATATCTTGCACGCCATTACTAGGTTACCACCCCACAAACTCCCCCATTATCTGCACGCAATCCCCCAAGCCATTCTTGCTTTCGCCTGCATACACTCCACATGCATCCTAAGCCCTCCTCCACAGTCAAACCAAAAGCCCAAATATTTAAAGCCATTCACTCTCTCAATCAGCCTTTCCTTCCATTTCAGCCCTTCGTCCTTACCCCTCCTGTCCCTATTCCTAAACAACATCAATTTGGTCTTTTCCACATTCACCACTAGCCCCCTCTTTTCCAGGTATCTAAACATTCTATCCAACATCTCTTGCATCTCTTCCACTCTCTTGGCCACCAGCACCACGTCATCTGCATACGCCAACATCCACACTTTGGATCTACCCACCACGACCCCTCCTGCCTGTCCTCTCCTCAGCACCACTTCCAACTCGCTCCCGTACAGATTAAACAAGAGGGGGCTCAGCGGGCACCCCTGTCGTACTCCCACATTCACCCTAAATTTCTCAGATATTTCTCCATTCACTCTTGCTTTCGCCCATGACTCTTTATACACCCTTCTCACCCACTCCACTCCTTCCTCTTCCATACCCCATCTATTCATACATTCCACCAGTTTCCCCCTAGGAACTGAGTCATACGCAGCTTTTGAATCCATAAACACCGCATACACTCTCCCTTTGCATTCCAGCGCTTCCTCCACCATTCTCGCCAGCGTGAAAATCTGCTCCCTCGTCCCTCTTCCCCTTCTGAATCCACCCTGGCATTCCGGCAGCAGCCCTTTTTGTTCCACTTCTCTATCCATTCTATTTTTCACCATAGTCATCATCAATTTATAACCGGCACTCATAATGGTGATCCCCCTATAGTTTTTTACATCCGAGGCCTCTCCTACTTTGTGCACCGGGACCACCACCCCCACACGCCACTTTTCCGGCACTTCCTCCTCTCCACTCCACACCTTGTTAATACTCTGCCGCACCTTCTCCCTTCCTTCCTCCGGTAACCGGATGCGAATTATAACCGATGCTATTTAAACTATACACCGAGGCAATATATCAGGAAGCACCATTAAAAGAACATGCTGGAAACATGGACATTGAATCAGCATCTGATTAAAAAGCTCCAAGCGCAAATGTGGATGTATAGAAGGAACATATCATAGATAGATAAAATCTCGAACACAGAAGTTCTAACAAGAATGGAAAATTAGCTGAAGATTATAGCACAATTAAAGCTAGAAAGCTAGAATATTTCGGTCACACGATTCGGTGAAACAAGTGCACCACAGCTTATGATGCATCATCTGCATGGTGAAACCTCCAAGCACATATAATCTAAGGCTTTTCCCACTGCCCGGCGCAGGTTAATCTATACTCTTGTTGTTCCTCTTCTAGAGATTAGTTTAATTTTATTGTTCATGATATCGCGTTTTTTGACCATAAGTATTTATTTATATTTTCTATTAAAATAAACATCTCAGGGATTTATAACCATTACAATCTAATCATTACTGATCAATAAGTAATAAAAAAAAACTTCAGGCTTAAGTTACTACGGTTTAATGCCTTATAGCAAAGGTCTCACTCACTAACCTTGAAATTCTAATAAGTTAATTACACTTAATTTATAGTGTACATGATCCGCACTGAGTTCTGCTTTTTTCTTAACTAACTCAAAGCTTTTAATCCTCTTGCTTCTTCTCGTTAGATTACCGTTGTCAAGGTGCTTGCGGACCGCAATATTGATGTGTTGAACTAACCGTTGTTCATGTGGCTTTACAGAATTAGCGATAATCTGATCAACGGTGTCTATATCGACATCTCGATGACAATTTCATTAACGATATAACTTAGTACAGAGTTGAATTCCATACATCTAAACTAGACTAAGAATCTGTTTATACAGCAGTAATTTGTTATTAGTAGTCATGAGGGTCTATCAAGAAGCCAGTACATTTTCTTATACTTAATGCCTAGTTCTTCTTTCTTCGACTTCCAACGAAATCTTGCCTCAAGGGTGAAACCCAAATATTTTTCTGAGATAGCAACTAGAGTCTGGGCAATATTTATGGTAACCATTGCCTTATTACATTTTTTTAGTTCTATAAATGATATGTACAGACTTCGTTTCATTTAGTTTAATCCTCCAAATTTTTGTCCACATATGTCGGTGGTTGAGAACTGTTTATTAATTTATATGCAGCTTCTCCATAATCATTGTCAGTATAGCAGTGTCATCTAAAAAAGTATCGATTGTGCCATGTTCTGTTGTGTTATAAATCGCAATATCTGTTTCTGTAGACCATAGATGTCTTGCTCCAGCTTCTTTGAGACGTGTTTGTTTTTTTAGTTGTCTAATCAAGTTGCTTCATTTCGTATCAGTTTATAATGCTCATATGTTTCCGGTATTTTCAATGATCTATATGTTACGTAGAGTTTTCCTTGTATTTTTCTTTTGCCTCTTGACGGAACCGTGATATTTTATTCAGGCGTTTTTCGATAGGCACTGGCCTAGAACCTCCTAGGGCTTCTTTTGTAGCAGCTTCTATTTTTCGCTTACTTATGCACAGGTAAGGTTTCTGTCTTCTTTTTCATTTCTCGGGTCTTTGTCTATTTTTCTGCTAATTTATTTTCATACAGTTCTTTTGTTTATTCGTGCTGAAATATTTCTATATTTATTTGTCGTTGTTTCCTTCGCCTGCTTTCTTGGTTACATTTTAACCAGACATTTTCCTAGCATTATACTATAATCGTCTCCAACATTAGTACAGTTCAGTGTACTGACGTCTAGTACTTAAGTGGGGTGGATCTTTCTGTTCATGACTATGAAGACAATAGATTTGTATCGTCCAGTATTATCAAAAGTGTACTTATACTGGTCTTTGTGCCGGAAGAATGTATTTTTTATTCTTAGCTCGTTGTAGGCACATCCGTTGGTTCCTAGTTATTCGTTAGTATAACACGTTATTCGTTAAAATGTTAACTTACCTGGGATACTTGTTTACCTATACGTGCATTGATGTCTCGTATCAAGATCGTTGGTTCTTCATCAGGTATTTAGTTCACAGTAGATTGTACATTTCCATATAAAGATTCTATTTGCTATTTTGGTTTGCCGTCCTCAGGGCGACAGAGAGGACATTTAGTGTATGCTATTCTAGTATGCCTTTTATATGCACAATCCGTTCGCAGTTGTATCTATGTTGTATGCCTATGGTCAGCTCCACTCTAGTCTTTGTTTACTCTACTGTATATAAGGATATTTTTTCTTTGTTCAGTCATACCTGAGGATAATAAGATATAATATCTACTATACACACCGCCCGGAAAATCAAGCACAATGGGGAAGTGCAATAATGGTAAAAAAACTGTAAATCATGTTGAAGAGGGCCAATTGTAAAAGTAACATATACAACAGTAATCAAGATCCAATATACCAAGCAAAATTTAGTAGTTTCACTACGTCCTACATAAACATTAAAAAAGAAGACTATCACAGCTTCCCTCTGGGTGGAGATTTTAATGCGATGAATGTAGACTGGGGTTCTAGAACACCAAAGGCAAGGAACTCAGAGAAACCATGAGAATAAGATGTATTTGTCATTCATCCGGAAAACTAACTTACTGACCCACAGACCTGAATAAAATCCCAGATTTACTGAATTTGTTCATATCAAGAAAGTTGTCTCCGAACTTTATCGTCACACAAGAAAACTTTGACCTTAACTCCGACCACTCACCTATAATTCTTACGTTTAGCCAAAGAATTAATAAAAGAGAAAATAATTCAACCTTAACAAATAAATCAACAGACTGGGAGAGTCTCAGGATGTATATAGAAAACAAAATCACATTAAATATATTCTAAATCTTCTAGATTCTATAAGATTCGGGTATATTTGTAACAACGTTTTTAACTTAATTGAGTAATTAATTCACTGCTCAGGCCATTAATTGGTTACGGGTTGATCCTATCATCATATAATTTTATTTAACTAAATCATATATCAGCTTAGATATAAATCAAATGAATTTTATAACTCTACTTCATCAATATGAATCATCCAGTTGTCGTCACGTCCAATAGGCATTCGTGGAGTATGCAATTTATATTAACTCATATTATATGTCTATTTTATTCATATCTAGATGTGCTTTATAATTCATGATATACTGACCAACAATTCATATAAAGACATCTATTATTAATAAATTGTGACATGTAAATCTGTATTGATTTATTGCATAATTAATACGTGCGTGAGGTGCAATCGTATCATGTTCTTTCACACAGTTGGTTCTTATTTGCCGAAGCTCTGAATAGTTGGGAATGCGGTAGTGTTGGCAGTCTCACTATCAAGGCCATGCACTGGGAAAACGGTGACAGAACAGCTGTGCTGAGCTTTAGGGACGGCGGCGCCAAGGGCACCACCTGTTCGTGCGGCCTGACCCAGGATGCGGCGTCGGGACGGTATCTGTCACCGGCGCCGTGTCTCCCGAGTGCTTTTATCCAATTACCCGACATCTCCCTTCCGGCTTCGCGACGCTTTTGATTTTTCGAGAGGGGAAATTGGCAGTTTTTCCACGGTGGAAATTAAAAATTCGGTTCGGCTGCGTATTAATTAGAGTTTCGTCACTCGTATGAATATATAGGAAATGAAATTGTTTTTTTCTCTCTCTGTGCATAGTCGTTATAAAAGTTATAAAATGAAATTTCCGGGCCACAAAGCATGTCTGGGGGAGATGATATATAGGAACGCATTTTTTGCGTACTATTTATAATGGAAAGAATCAATGTTTGCAGACGGCGTTGCCGCGGCTCACTACTCTGTCGCGGAATGCGGTCCGGCCTGGCAACATTGCACCGGTACGATCAATGTGACTGTTCGTAGGGCAATGGATTCTCCTCGTAGGAGATCGTGTTGACTTCGTGTGGAATAGGGTTGGTTACCCTCGGGCTGCAGAGGGGGTTGGGAACCACCCCTGCAGCCCGTCCGCTTATGGGACGATCGAGCAAAGTGGATGATACAAGTTTATGATATTTGTTTTTCTTATATTATACGCTTCTTATAATGGTTTCCTTTCTTTATGATTATTATTTCTTCTGTAAGTCTCTTTTTATTTCCCTTGTAATTAATGTTCAAGATTAACTTATTTTTTCCTCTATCCTCCTTTCCTGCTAGATTTCATCCAATGACATCAAACTATCTTACATTCAATTTAGAAATTGTCTTGGAGGGATTTCTTATTAAACATCCGAGAAACCTGCGAGTGAGTCGGGGACTTTTATAAAACTAAAATAAACAGCAATATCTATTTATAAAATCTAGATGTACAAATGTACATAATGTATATAATATATATTATATAATGTATCAAATTAGAATCCTACACCAATAATATGGTAGGATGGGCAGGCATTTCGATTAAACAAGTCTATAAACGTTGTTTGAGGAATTAAAAAAAAGATAATAAAAAATACTTTATAATTGTTTGTATAATATACTATTTATCAAAGGTTTTCTGTCTAGTTAAGGTAAATACTGAGTGATCACACTCCTACCAGCGTAAAAGCCTTCGGGTTTATAGCTATAAGAATAGAAGTTTTTTATACTATTCAACAACACGCTTGCTGATATTAATATATAAGAAGCTAAACTACCTTCCTTACTCTATGAAATTTCCCGCTGTGTTTTGGCGAGCGTTGACAGATATGAGCGACAAACAGCTATAACACGTGTGCTTTCGACCATTTGTTCCCCCTTCGGAAAACCTCGTTTAGATTTGTCATCGACAAGTATAACATATAATATTTGCTATAATACTATTGTGTTATTGACCCTTCATTAAATTTTATACAATTCCCAAATTAAGTTTCAAATCCTAAATAAAATACAGAATAAATGTAAACTTCATTTACATGAAAACAAATGACAATGATTTACATAAAAACAATTTTTATTGGTTCATTCACCATTTAATCAAGGCAAATATTTCCTACAAAAATAGTCAAAGATGTTGTTAATACATAATTTGACAACCTAAATATTAAATTACATATTACAATTTTCGATTCGTCAGATAGTGACAGGGTATTAAAAATAAAATAAATTAAAAGACACATTATTTATTACACATAGGCTCGGTTATAAACTACAGAAAACTATTCAAGTTAATTTCCAATATGTGAATCAAACGTCACTTTTGACAGCTTTGACACATAATACGGCATTGGTTTTTATAAACAGAGGTACATGAGGGTATGAAATGGAATTTCTAATAATATAATCATGATATATAGAAACTCGCCTCTATACAAACGAGCCGTAATTGCAAGGAACCGGCAATGCGGTTGGCTCTTCTGATGTCACTTTGTACAAGTTATATAGACCTGAACATTTAAATATCATAACAAGTTAGTAACTAAAATCATATCGACTCGTTCACACAATAAAAACCGTAACAGATTGATAAGGGAATAAAAAACAATTAAATATTTTTTGTCTAATGACAACTTATGCTACAACTAGGTTTACACCTATTTAGCAGCTTAAATTTAATTCAAAATAATGATCAATTTTAGTTATAAATAGCTCCTGTGAGCTATTCTATAGTAAACAATTCTCTAGGGCAAGTCTAACTTCTTTTTAGTCTTCGTATAACATATCTGTTGTCCATGATTTGTTGTACGTTGATGTTCTCATGATTATGCAGCCATTTCTTGTGTTCCGCTGCCGCAGTTTTGATTTCATCGCTCACTCTTTAAGTCTCTTTGGATATCTTGTTTTCGGGCGTACCAGGGGCCTTAGTTATTCCTGGCAGGACTTTTGAAAAGTCTGCACAGCGTTTAAATTAGTTTTATTTGTACAGCCCCATAACTACAGACCGTACATCCAGACAGGTTTTAGTATCTGCGTATATATGAGCATTTTGTTTTTGATACTAAGTTTAGACTAAGTTTTCCGATTAACCAATTTAACGCAAGCTATTTGTCTTTATAGAATGGGTCTTCTATCTCAGCTTGGAGTCTAGTATCATTCCAAGGTATTTAGCCTCATTGACTATTTGTAGTATCTATAGAATAGGTTTTCGTTTCGTTCGGCCTGGGTTTCGTTTTCAAGTTCTCGGCCATCATATTGTGATTATCTTTGTCCATCTTCTCTCCTCATTGCCCAGCCCTCGTCCATTTTAGTTTTGCTATATACTTCGTTAGGTCGGTTTCTCTAGTTTCTTATCCATAAATTCGATTTCTTATGGTAAATCCCAAAATGGACTTCATGGACGGGTTATTTCCTTAATATTATTAACACATTATATTTTAATATAAATACGAGAAAGAATTACAAATCAAACTTATCACATAAGGAACAAAATACATTTCGAGAAAAAGTACATGAATAATATTTATTATATTCGTATGTAATACTGTGCTTTTATATTTTATATATGTATTTGTAGCACAAATTCGATCATTTAAAAATAATATCAACATATATAAATAAATGTAATAAATATATTCGGGTGATTGTCATAATATATATCCCACGAGACAGCATATCACAAAAAAAACTGACACACGTATGCTTGTTGCCCTTAAAAATCATGGCATATGTACCAGCTGAAAAAAGATGTCGACATCTTCCCCTAAGGGTATTTTATATGAAAATATCGATGTTTATTCTTTCTCTGAGTAATCTCACGCAACACCAACCATATATAATATGGACTCCCATAATTCCCAATTTGCTTGAATAATTTCCTCCGCTCTTGTATTTGACATATTACCCGAAATAATTCCAATTTCAAACTGGAATATTCATCGCAGAATAAGCAATGACATTGTACTAATTTTATCAATAAAGTGGAACATGTTTCTAGTTTCAAGTATTCATGTGCTAGGTTCCGCTTGTACTATGACCAATCACATCCTGCACTTGTCCTTTATTGGTCATTGTACTACTAGCTGCATACGTATAATTGATACTGATTTCGTTTGAGATTTGATGAACTCTTTTCAGTTTTGTGAATCCCAATTCTTGGTGAATCTGTTTATTTCTTATAAACCAGGGTGCATTGAAAATAAGGTTTTTCTTTTAGTAGTATTTTCCTGGTTGTCTCCAGCTTACTTCACTTATACCCAATATATCTATTTTCATTCTCTGAATCTGCATCTCTGCTATAACATTTACAATTTCTCTTTTTAGTGTGTTTAATTGTTATCACGTGGATTCTTTATACCAAAATTCTTCTAACAAAAAATATACAAATATAAATAAAATGCATATTCGCTTATATGAAATTTCTTCACGCTAGACCCCACGACAATTTCCTCTCCTGTGTCAGCCTCATGCAGATTTTCATGCCTTTCCCATCCTCTCCTAACCATTCATTCTCCTTTCTGCAATATCGAACCCCTCACATTTTTTGCCAAGGTATCACCATGAATCGTTCCCCTTACTACACAGCACATATGCGGTGTACTCTAGCCCCATCCATATTTTCCTTCCTCTCTCTGACCCACGCCTCGCACTTGTCATGCACATATTGTCCTTCCTGCTCCACCCTTCCCTGGCTAAGTATCTCGGGGGTTTTCTCCGCGCTTGCCACTCTTCGTAGTCAGGGTTGAACGAGCTCTCAGCCATACTCACCTGCCTTTCTTGCCTTTCTATATCCCTCATTCTAGCCCTTACCTCAGTTCCTAGGCTATACCCACAGCTCAGACATACCCACTTTTTCATAAATTTTTTCTCGATTCTTTCTGCATCCACTTTCCGTCCTGCTTCTATACCTCATCCATACCTCTCGCGCCAGTCCTTCTTCACCGAAATCCTGCAATATTTCATCAAACTTCATATCCCTCACACTCGACTACTCCCACCACATGCGATTCGTCTCCTGCAACAGCACTGCCCTAGGTGTCGACCTTTCGAGACCTCGTAGCCCCTTGAGGAACCTACCTTATTACCTTTCTATTAAATCCCACTCACACAAACCCCACACATCCACTTCAGTATAAGTTTTACAGCCGCATGCCAGATCTTGTACGTCAATACGAGGTTACCGCCCCAGAAACGCTCCCGTTTTCTGCTCGATATTCTCCAAGCCATTCTCGCTTTCGTTAGCATATACTCCACATGCATATTAAAATCTCCTCCACAGTCAAACCAAAAGCCTAAATATTTAAAACCTTTCACTATCTCAATCATCTTTCCCTTCCATTTCAGCTCTTGCAGTTTACCTCTTCTTACCGTTTTCCTAAACATCACCCATTTGGCCTTTTCCACATTCACCACTAGCCACCTCCTATCCAGGTACCTTCCCCTTCATTCCAACATCCATTGCATCTCTTCCATTCTACTGGCTCCAGCACATGTCATCCGTATACGCTAACATCCACACTTTGGTTCTACTCACTATGACTCTTACTGTCCTCTCCTCAGCACCTCCTCCATCTCGCTCATGTACAGATTACACATGCACACTAAATTTCTCCCATAGTTCTCCATTCAATCGTGCAACTGGTTCGCTCCATCTAAACTTCTGCTGCCCCTTCCTCTCCTCTGTCTTAATACTTTTCTTCACTTTTACGACCACCGCCACCTATACGTGAACCTGTCCCCCTACATTTTTTACCATGAAGCACTTCAACTGCTCCCTTTGGATCCCTTTGATCACGACGTCATCCAAAATCGAGCCCTCTCCCTATTTACAGAAAGTCTTCCCTTCTCAGTCCCCTTCACTGCAACTGTGCCATGCCGATTGTCATCCATTGGACCTATTCTGGTTGATCACTATCCCACTATACCACACTCCCAACACGATTTCTCCATGCTCGCTTCTTATTTCACACCCTGTATTACCCAGTCCTACCCTGCCAGCATGCAGCTTCCCATCTACTCTCTATCATCTACGTTTCCAGTAACCCCAATATGTCCTTTGAGACCATCTACTTCTCCAGTACTTTTCCCCATACTCCCCCCAGTACTTTTTTTCTTAGAGTGACAACATTCCAAAAACCCACCCTGCACTTGCCCTGCTTCTCATCTCCTCTTCCATCTACCCACCCCATGCTCCTACCTCGTCGACCTAACCTACTTCAGTCCTTTTTTGTCAGGCAGTCCCTCTTCCAAACCCACCGTTACTCGTTAGCAATTTTCAGTTTCCGGTACCCCGCCATCGCTTCCACGCCTTTGGCTCTTTCCTCCTTTACCTTCTCCTTCGTACGACCCTCTCCACGGCCTGATCGTCATCTATATAGATGTGTGTGCCCTTTAGTTTGAATTGCGACCGCCTGACGCCTTTATCCTCTCAGCTGGCTAATTCTTACAGGTCCCTCTTATCCTCAGCTGTACTGCCTTGCGTATCCGGCCACATTAATTACCTTTGAAATTGATGGATTTATTTATTAGGATTATTTAAAAACAAACTGGATCTATAAGTGATTCTTTTTCCTTCATCCCGTCTATATTCTTGCACGTAATGTACGAATAGAACTCATATTTATGCTAAACGAGTGCGGAATAGTAAAAAATATTAAGCCATGAAACCCTGAACTTTTTATTTATTTTTTAAACTATCTTATGTAAATGATCAATAAATGGCTGTCGTAGGCCCACATAGTTTATAATGTCATTTAATTAATTTCATTTAATTAATTTCATTTCGGGTGTATAATGTTTTATTTTCGTTTCAGGTGAGTGATCCATATCAACAGCTCTACATTTACGGACTGCTTTCGACGTAATTGGTGAGTGTTATCATTTTTTGTACTATAAATACAGCGCTCAAAAACAGTATGCTTTTAAATTATGCGAAGAATAGTTTATATAGCACATGTCATGTTGTTTTACGCTTGAAAAAACCTTATACTGTGTAATTGATGATTCAATATCATTATAATGATTATAATTACGTTGGATTTTATATTGTATATTGTATATATTATATGTATGTGTATATGTTGATATGAATATAAGAAATTATAGTCAGTTAGATATGGACTACAAGGAATACCGCTAGATATTTTATGAACATGTGAATATGTTTACAACAAATGGCGAGAAGTTACTGAGAAGCGAGTACTTTTTGCAAAACAATAGCTAGGAACTGGCAATGTTCTCATCGTAGCTTTTACTACTAGCCTAAAAGTACACCGCTATTTTATCAATAAGATAAGTTTAAAACAAAAAGCTGTGATGTTATTGAGAACGACAGTACTTTTCGTAAAAAAAATAACTGGGGACTTAGACCGTGACATTCTATTATGAATAATAGATTCATTATTAAGCTAGGTCGATAAGGAATTGTCACTGTCTGAAAGAACTCCAGTAACGAAATACGCTTGTTGGACGTCAGAAATATGCTCTTTTATTACTCTATTTAGGTGCAATCTGCCACTTTCTCATATATGTAAAAAGTGGAATATTTTACTACTGCTATCTACAAGGATTAGAAAATAATAATAAATAAGTCAGAATATTGTAACATAATAGTACTATTTACTCTTGTACCGAGATGATACGTTTCACTTACGATCATTATGGTAACTTGAAAATCAAGGTTTGCATGTTAATAAAAAAAGTAGTCACGTTTTATCGTCAATTTTAGTAGTACTTGCCGTAATTGTTACAATTTGTAACTGGCCATCGACCTTCGTGTCCTGCCGTGTACTAGAGTATGTCTATGCTATCTGCGTATTAGGACTTGCTACTTTAGAAACACTTCTCCAAGTTTCTTAAAGTGTCGACAAATGATACCTACTATCCGGATCGGGATTAGAACCCGCACCGCCCGTTCGCTAAGCGGGGGTACTAACCACTGCACAATATCGGTGTGTTGTCAATTTTATTATTAATAATTCGTTATACTATGCTCTCTCAAAAGATCTATTCTTCGCTAATAAAGAAAAACCATATTATTAAGAGTTACATAAATAATAAAATAAATAGGCACTATACTTTCATGTTCAGTTGGTTTGATACGTTCGCATTGTATCTATACAATTAGGCTATCGGTGTGATCTTACCGGTGGTATATACCCGTATAAAAATTTGGAGACATCGATTTGAGGACGCAATTGGACGATTCGTATATTTAACTCTCCTAATTACACATAGTCTGAATTTTCATGGGCTATTTGATTACTCCATTTTTGTTCCCAATAAGGATTTGAATCAATAATATAACTAAACTCAACATCTTTAGAATTTATCATGTTGATTCTGTAGAGTACTTAAATACAATACAATCTCAACTACTTGTGTATTTATTGATACAAAATGAATATAATAGATATAAAGAAATGGAACGGCACAATCAGGAGGAGATGAACAGAAAACCCTTTTTAATTTAAATGTTTCGGTTTTATTTCAATTAAACATAATATTAAAAGTGTGATTATAGAATTACCCATTTGGAAACTAATGACCAATGAATTCATAATGAATTTAAATTTCTATTAATGTTGATAAATGTATTTGTTACAGCCATTTACTTTTATTACACTCAAATTACTTCAAATACCTTCAATTACAATTACATCCGCATGTATGTTACATTATTTTACTTAAATCTAACGTTTCCTGCAATTTCATATAATTCCCGTATACATATATCATATGGTTGCTAGCTATACGCCGCCTGCATTTTATTCCACACTGAAATTTAATGTAACGGACCCAAAAGTATTATTTATAATTCTTATTATTTCTGCAGCAGCGCAATAGTTACATACGCCTGTAAAATGCCCCGCAGCGTGCAGTACTGTTAATCTGTAAACTATGGGAATTATGCTTTTTTTATTACTAACTAATTTCACGGTGAAACGACGGCGTGATTATAATAACAGAGTTCTTAAAATAGATGAGTTATTGTATCAGTAAATGTCAACGGAAAGGTCGTATACAATTTTACGCCATCATACACTACTAGGGGAATTAATGTCGATTGTTCATTTATACACTCAATAACGCTATTGTTTTATATTTAAATATTATTGTAAAAATACATTTTTATAGCTCTTCTATTACTTGTTTTATGTTTTGTGAAATATTAATAACGACCGTGTATAATAAACGTCGTCATTGTATTTCCCATTTTTGGAATATAGAGTTCATAGGATCGCACTTATATATATTTGTTTTCTTTTCTGTCTTAAAATTAGTTTAGGATGCCATATCACAAATTGAATAAAATATTATTTTATTAAGTCATTAAAATTTAACATATCCTAAATATATCTACATTCATATTACGATTCATAATTAAACATGATTATATTCCCTAAATCTGACCATACTTTCTTTGTATCTAATGATTTTGTGGCAGCAACGGTAGATTTTGGAAACAGCCGCATACAATATCGAGTCCTGCTATGTGGGTGTTAGAACTTGCTACTTCATAAAATCATCCCCGAGTTTTCTAAAGTGCCGTTAGTTGTATTCCCAATGACAAATAGCACCGGCTACCTATTTTTGTCCTGTGAGCTGGAATGGTCGAAAGACACCCACGACTATGTTACCACCATTAGGTATTAGGCATGGGTAGTGTCGGATTCACGCCGGGTTCTGTCCGTGGCGTCTACCGACTAAACCAATACTCACGTTCTGTCCACTAGGGGCTTGACCATTAGGCCCAATTCACACAAAAGCGGCGTCGAGCGGAGGCGCGGTGTAGGCGAGGCGCAGGCGCGACGTAGCACAGGCGATTGTGATGTCCATATGCAGTGAAGGGGTGGACATTGCACCATATGTTTATATAGAGGCGGCGTGGAAGAGTTTCGCCTCTTCGTCTACCGTGTCTTAGGCGAAGAGGCGAAAACGCGGTGCCGGCGCGGCGAGAGGCTCGGGGCAAATGCTCGTGCCTCCTCGGCTGAATGGGCATTGCACCACATTTTTATATAGAGGGAGCGTGAAAGCGTCGTGCCTCTCGCAGCGCCGGCACCGCGCCTTCGCCTATTCGCCTGAGACACGGTAGATGAAGTGGCGAGAGGCATAACTCTTCCAAGCCGCCTCTATGTAAGCATAAGGTGCAATGTCTACCCCTTCACTGCATATGGTCATCACAATTGCCTGTGCAACGTCGCGCCTGCGCCTCGCCTACATCGCGCCTGCGTCCGACGCCGCTTATGTGTGAATTGGGCCTTAGGCGTACTATAGGCCCTAGCGCCGTCTCACGTCAGTTAGTCCTTCTTGTGTCTTGCCTCATCCTGGTTTTATTCTCTGCCCCTTTCCTGCAGGTCCTGTTTAGTTCCTGCATCGCCGTCCTGGAATTTCTGTCTTCTCACTGGTTGGGAGAACCTAGTCATTGAACTGGCTCTGTTTTCTAACATTTGGACTCCGATCTCCCTAGGGGTGGCCTCCTCTAGTTCGAGTCATAGGGTGACTCGTTCGCGTGTGTCAAATCTCGGCGCCTCTGCGATGCTTTTATACGCAATCGCCTTGTCCTTGGGTTTCCGTGGGTGGTACTCCTCTCTTCCTGAGTGCTTTCCTGATGGTCATCTACGGTATCGTGTTGAACGCGTTTGAGACGTCCAGGGTGACCATCAGGCAGTGTTTCCTCCATGAGGCGGTGTTCGCCTCGGTGACATTCGTTTACCGAAGCCGTACTGCTGGTTGTTTAGCTCTCCTGTTGACCCGAGGGGTTCGGCGATTTGCAATGAGTCTTTCCATTACCTTGGCTATTCCCTTTAAGAAGCAAATGGGTCGATATGATGTAGAGTCGGTGACTGGCTTCCCTGGCTTAGGTATTATCACCAGTTGCGCTGTCCTCCATCGTCCCGGGAGGACTCATTCTTCCGTGCACCTGTTGGCTATGTCTTTGATGCTTCTCGCAATTGCCGATCCAGCTGACTTGAAGAGTTAGTTGGGTTCTGGGGCCTTGTTTCTGAGTAGTCTGGTGATTGCGTCCATTACCTCCTCCTCCTCCTCTCTTCTTGTTATAGTTTGAGATTGGTTATTTTGGTCTTCGTTGTCGTCTGAGGTTTTTTCTGGTGCCAGGCGGCAAGATAGCTAAGACTACCGTCCTCACCCCTCCAGGCACCGTGGATTCCGATCCAGGAGGGCGAGGTCTCAAGCTTCTTCATCACAATCTTATACAGCAGGCCCCACGAGTCGTTGTCGACCTCCGCGCTTAAGTCTTTTCAGCATTGTTCCTGGCTCTTCTCAGTCGCCGTCCGGAACTGTTTGATCTGCACTGTGTTTGAAGTGGCTCAGTTGAAGCCCCAGCCGCTCTGGCCCTTTGTACTCGTCTTCTGGTCATATTGGTAACCGTGTGTCTCTCCACAATTTCCTGGCACCACCAGTATACTATTTTCCGTCTTCCTACTGTCGTTGCTTAGGTCGGGACCGTTTCGCCACACGCCTCCTGTAGCCTTGGGTTTAATTCTTCAGGCATGTGGTCTGCACTTGCTAGCTATATGTTCCGCATGTCTTCCAGGGTCTTCTGTAGTAGTTCTTGGTCTAGTATGCACTTTTCAATTCGGAGTGGTGGCTGGATGGAGAAGGAAACGTAGCGGTAATCACTTAGGGTCTCCTCTTTTTCCAGTACTCTCAAGCCCTGTACTCTTCCCACCTGCCGCGTTGACGCGAGGGTGATGTTACTGTGAAATGTCGAGAACAGCTATCAGGTCTGTGATCGACTCCGCCCTTATGTTAGTGGTTCTCGATCCCCAGGCTTCGGAGTGGCGGCTGGATGGAGAAGGAACCGTAGCGGTAATCACTTATGGTCTCCTCTTTTTCCAGTACTCTCAAGCCCTGTACTCTTCCCACCTGCCATGTTGACGCGAGGGTGATGTCACTGTGAAATGTCGAGAACAGCTATCAGGTCTGTGATCGCCTCCGCCCTTATGTCAGTGGTTCTCGATCCCCAGGCTGCGGACTTAGCATTGCGACATGCGACAGGCCGTCCGCTAGCCTGTCGCACCACCCTCTCCAGTAGATTGTTCCAGTTTTTCGCATGCTCCCGGGTGGAATTTTGTTTAAACTACGCAACGTGGGTGATCCGTGGGACACGATGTGCCCATGGTGGTCGTCCATGAATATAATAGCGACATCTCCTATGGGCCCATCCGTCACCACGAGCAGGCGGTCATTTTGTCATTGGGCTCACTAAGTACTATTTGCAGCAGTTGTTTGTAGGGCGGTCATTCTTTGAGTGGCTGCCGCCGTCAGTTCCCCGTGGTCTCATCTCTACCATCGCTCCACGTTTTCTCGGGCATCTCAGATTAGCCGCGGCGTGTCTCTCCTCTCTGCATAGGGTGCAATAGGGCATCTACTTCCTGCAGCACCGCGCCTGGAACCGACTACCTGGGCCGGGATTCGTACCCGAGCCGTACGTTCATTAGGCGAGGGTGTTAACCATTGCACTACATCGGGATTGTAAAATTTCTATCATGCGATCGCCTCTATCGTTTCCCACACCTAATCCAAAGCCGCCTATCCTTCACTCACCTTAGCGTTCATATATCCTAGAATTATATTCACTTCTTCCCTTCACTACCTGACACCGGAACAGATAAGCACATTTATGTTGTCAACAGATAAACTGGAAAGCTGTGGCGACATTCACAGCCGTCCTTGATGCGGCAGAAGTACCAAATGGATTAACAGGAATGACATGGACAACCAGGGCATGACAAGAGACGCGAATAACGAACCGACACAAGGTGGGCTTAGAGTGTATTTAGTCGGGTAAGCCCCTAGGGAGAGAACGTGAGGTTAAGTTTCAGCCGGTAGACAACCTGAGAAAAACGCGGGCGAATCCGGCACTACCCATGTCTCTATCACCAGGAGGTGATAGTGAGGCATTGGTGTCTTTCGAAGATTGCCTCCTCACAGGTCAAGAAAAGTTGTTTCCGTCTGCTTCCTTAATTTGGGCTTCTCGTTTTGTTTGTACAACTCGTTGGCATAACATTGCAGACCTTTTCTAACGTGATTTCTATATCATATTCTCTCACCCCTTTTTCTCATTGGTGTTAATTAATCTTATTAAGCCCGTATGACATTATCTAGTTTCTTATATCGTTTTATACAAACTACATAGTGTTATACACACATGTAGAAAATGATATAGCGGCGGAATATTAATAAATTCACTTAACAATAACAACACCGTAATACACAATGTTAATTTTCCATTTAGAAATAGTTATACAGTTTAATATATCAATTCGTATATATAAAACGATATAGGAAACTAGACACTGTCATACGGGCTTTATATTTGCTTTCTGGACTTTTCCCAAATATTATTGAATACATCCCCAATAATTCATTATGATAATAACTTATTAATAGCTAATATAATGCAGTTGCAGTATTTTAATTAGTAATAGACGATATCAAACTTTAGATAAAGATATAAAAACTTAAAATATATATATAGTTATTTTAATTAAGTGCCGGCTTGGTTTTCAAGCTGTTTTTCCTTGTTTAATACATATATTTTTGACGAGGCATTTTAACTACTATTCAGGTCTATGTGCATTAAATGAAAATTCCGAGTATTTCATCGGGATGTGCATTGCAGCTTGCATTTTTTAAACGTCAGTCAAATATATTGTACGCAACGTAACGCGAACTGAAATGAAATGCCTCGTATTTTATCCATTTAATAAGGTGAATGCTATTCGTTCCCGACTGAAATTAACTTGCTGTAATTATAATTCTTATACACAAGATTACAAGGAGATGCGCATCAGTGACGTTATTGCCATTCTTGGAAATGAAATATTGTAGTACATAGTATAAGTTTTATATTTTAATAAAATTATTGTACTCTATTATTTATTGAGACTGAATATATTCCAATTTATTCATAAGTGAACTGAAACTATCCCGCTTTCCTCGGGAGATAATGAATAAGGTAATATCTAATAGCTAATAACCAATACCTACAATCTAATATCTAATAGCTAATAACCAGTACCTACAATCTAATATCTAATAGCTAATAACCAGTACCTACAATCTAATAAAGTGTTTTTAGGTATGATAGGCACTCATGTCGATATATATTTTAGTTCTTTTAACTATTAACATCTAGAAGTTTAAGTTTAGTTTAGATTTTAGTAAAGATTAGATTCAACACCATATAGAAGAGAACATTAGTTCAATATTTATTTCCGGGTGTATCTGATTCTCTGCTAATGTTTCTAGCATATTGACTTACTTGTGTGACAATCCCGTACAGAACTACATGTAGAACTACGTACAGTATTTACATGAGAAACAACATTAATATGAACATTATTGATAATAGTTAAACGTATATAATAGTTCTTGTTTGTACATTATTATTAATACTACCTACGCCCGAAATGGCTGCAATACAATTTAAATTAAACATTATATTCTCCTGGTGTGGAAGCAAGCATGTAATTTAATTACACATCAAGTTAACGGCGCGTACAAAACGGTTGTGTAAAAAAATCAAACCGTTCGCGTGCACACGCTTACATTTTTGTGTGCATAACATTAAGTCCGTTGATTCAAGATTACTGCAATCGGACTTTTTAATATCTAAAATGTTGGCAGCGTTTATTCAAGCTATAAACAATTTTAAATTACCCTTTAGCGCGGTAATATGATTCTAAAGGAAACTCGCAGTCGGAACAAAATTATTCTCCACCGAAAAATACACTTGCTCATACTTTATTTGTTTTACGGGTGCAAGTATAACAAGATATCATCGTTACGTTTTATTCGCATATAAATCGACAGGGGGCTTTCAACGCACTCAAATTACACCTACGAAAAATTCCACATTAAATATTCCCTTTTCTTTTTATTCCTTTTTTGTGTCGCTCATTTCATTTGAATGTATATGCGAGAGGCAGTTAATACCATCCCATAAAGTCCCGTGTGAGAATTTCTTAGTGAATCCTTCTCTATAAGATATAAATTATGATCACACATAACTCATTCCGTTTTATAATGGCCATAATGTAGGATAAATTATAGATTCATATATAGCAATATTAAATTACTTTATAGCTTTTAGTTATTGGTCATTATGCAATTAATTTAAACATCATCAATTTTATATGCTTGCGTAAATTACTAACTTGATTTAAAGATAAAAAGAAACCACTTCAATTAATCGGAAAATAACTTCATATCAACACCAAGCAAGCGCAATTCAATATATATTAGTAACTGATCGATTTGTATGCAATTGTAATTTAGTTCATTATAATGCACCTCATCAATCAAAATGCAAAATTATATTGTTGCTTACAAAATGTTAAACCCTACAAATCTTGAGCAGTAATATCCGAGGTTATTTATACGATCATGCAAATTAGTTAGTGGATTCAATTATGCATTCTGCAATATTTGAATAATACTTGATGTTTTACATAGTACGTAATGCTGTACAATAACTACGACGGGTATTGTGCTTGATCATTGTTGCATAATCTTAAACATTCTAAAGTAAAATTATTCAAATCAATATTCCGTGGGCTCGAACATGCATTTATGCGTCGTTAGTGTTTTAGACATATATTTACTAACTGTATTAAATTTATATGCACCTAAAATATACAAATATAGTTATATTATTTACTCACTCTATACTAGAATTGAATGCACGTTTATATTCCAATTACCATAATATTATTTTTTTTAAATTCTCCCATAAATATTTTTCGTTCCGAACAACAAATAACTTTTCCGAATGCGCAAATATGGCAGAATAAATGATTTGTAGGAGCAGGAAGTATATGTATGCACTATGTAATATTTGCCATTCTCATACTTTATATTGTACGTTATTTGTCATGCATTGTGCAATTTTGCATGTACATGATATAATTCGGAATTTCACCTTTATGCTCTCTTTAGATTCATACTCGTATATTTTTTATTTCACGAATATTTTTCTGTACAGCAATTCGTTAATTTTGCATATATGCAGTTTTATATTTAAGTTCTGTTATAAATATTTAATATATAAGCAGATATGAATAAACTCTAATTAACGTGAAAGTAGTTTCTAGTCTTATTTATGACTCAATGTTAATTCACTACATAAAACATAGTTAACGTAATGAATTAATATAATATACTATATTCAAACATAAAAGTTGATTTACATAGACTAGAATATGAAATAATAAATAAAATAGCAAAATACGTTCTATAGCGAGTGAAAATAAGTATTATTGTATATATATATATATATATATATATATATATATATATATATATATATATATATATATATATATATATATATATATACTACCTACCTTAAATAATTTTCTCTTGTTTTTCTTAAATGTCAAGTTTTAAATATTACCGTTATATACAGATATTATATTTCAGGTAAATAAATGTATTATCAATATTTAGGAATAGCTTAGCTATAAGTAACAGTACCTTATCTGTGGTATTTAGTTTCTATTACTTATAGTGTCGTTTTACATGATAATAAGTTAACAAAGTGGTTTGTTTCGGAACAAGTCATATGTTCGTATGTGACAAACTGAAGAAGCAAATGGGGTAGCATTACAGGGGTCTATTTTCAAGGGTGCTCGGGTGAAATCCCGTCGTGTCCGGAGCGCCGGGGTTAGACGGCGGGCGACTGGAAGGCGTGTAGCGAGTGAAAATGGCAGGATAAACGGGAATCCCCTAGGTCAACGATCAGACCCTGACCCAACTTACTCACTGACCTTATTTCCTATCGTACCCACCACCGAATGCCAAGGTCTGCGTACTTCAGAAGTAGAATTTTAATTAACAATTGTCAATTTATACCAAATTGCGTGACAAATAGTATTTACTTGCACTTATGTTTCTACATTGAAACATCAAAAATACCGTATATAGCAGTGTTTCTTAAACATCCCGGAGGGGGGTGGGGTTAATTTAAATTCATTTATATTGTACACTCCTAATTTTGATTAATAGTAGATTTATTTTTGGTATCTATAAATATTAATAACTTTTCTTTGGTACATCTGAAGTCAATTATTCTACGACCTCCCAAATATTTTAGTATATAGCAGTGTTTCTAAAACATCCCAGAGGGGCTGGGGTTGATTTAAATTCAGAAGAAGTTAATTTATATTGTACAATCCTAATTTTGATTAATAGCAGATTTATTTTTGGTATCTATAAATATTAATAACTTTTCTTTGGTACATCTGAAGTCAATTATTCTACGACCTCCCAAATATTTTAGTATATAGCAGTGTTTCTAAAACATCCCGGAGGGGGTGGATTGATTTAAATTCCGAAGAAGTTAATTTATATTGTACACTCCTAATTTTGATTAATAACAGATTTATTTTTGGTATCTATAAAAATTAATAACTTTTCTTTGGTACATCAAGTAAATTATTCTGCTACCTCCCAAATATTTTTCGAACACCACTTTGAGAATCACTGGTAGAAAGAATAAAGGCAACGTAAAATGATTTAAAAAAAACAATACCTCTATTTGGCATATACAGCTATAACAAACGAAATCCCATGTATAATCCATTTACATAACACACGAACAAACCGATCTAGAAGGAATTAATTTTAGGTGGATAGTTTCTATTGTAATGTATATTGTAATAAAACTTGCAATAACAACTACAATGTTCTTTGTTATTTTGTGAGCATACATGGTCTAAAATAATATTTATTTATACTAAATTCTGCTACCTTATTTAATATGTTATGTCAGTATAAACCTAACTTAACTTAAGTTGTTAGCACCCATAACTAAGTTTATTATGTAACCGAATTAAAACAGAATGCCAATTAAGATTTAGACAGTATATTTCTACATTGTAAAAAAAAACATGTAATAAAAAAGAACTCGTACTAACAAGTTGTTTACACGTAAAACTAAGTTAAGTATGTAAGCGAATTATTCCGTCGCAATGATAAAAGTGAGTTATCAATTGTAAAATTATATACACAGTTAATTTAAGTGGAAATAAACATTGTTCGAGGCATCGGCCGGTTAGTAATCATATTTGCTAGGCAAAGGACCTCGTGCAATGGCTTTATAGTTCATTTTACGTTGGAAAGCCGTTTCCACGTCGATCGGTCCTTTTAGCGCTCAAAGGTTAATGCGTGGCAAAAGGAAACATCCCATACGCTTCCGCCAAGTTAAACATGTTAGGTACGCTCCATCTGTCTTGTCCGTTCCATCGTGAAAACATTCCGCTGGACATTATCACCTTCGAATAATAATAAATAATATATCACAGCATTTATTTAAAATATCATAACCTTTAGATAACATATATTTTTGTAGTGAATCCCTAAAGAGGGAACATCTTAATTTGTTTGTTAATTTTGTCTGACCAATTCAGGATAATCAATCCTGCTTAAATTTTAAAAAATCACTATTATTTGAAGGGTGGTTTGTCGAGAATACATGTTTGTTTCTATAAGAGGGATAGAATAGAATAGATAGTGTTCGATTATCCGTGCAAGTCGTCCTGGAACGCACGATTTTCCTTCATGATAAAACCCATTAATTATTTCAATGTGTATATAATATTAAATTATGCTAATTGTACTTGATACAATTTTCCAAGAAAATTCATAATTGACGACCGTAAGTTCTTTTATCGCTGCGCTACGAGTAGGCCCGCTGCGTCCCACAGCGGGGCCGAAAATGTGGCCAATAATAGGAAAACCGACTTTCGTATTTTCGAATGAAAATTGTCTTAACAGGTTCAGGGATTGTCCGAGCGTTCTTCTGTAAAAGAGTAGATTTTTCTACCTGCCCCTTCACCTCGGTAAGTCTGAAATTTACCCTCGCACTGAATTTACGCATCGTACAACAGAGCCGAAAATTTGAGCTGTGAAAATTGTTATAAATCTGTTCAAAGTGTTATAAAGTTTCACAGAAACGTGCAATTTTAATTGTGTAAAATGGAAAATTCTCCTGCAGGTATGTACTGTATGTTCGTATAGGTATGAAGTGTTAATTTTGCATGTATATAACACATTTTTTTGATTAAAAATAATCCTCTGCGCTTGCCCACTTCAGTACCTACGCCTGCCTTTTTGCAGATCATCGCACCTTTCCTATCATCTCAGAACCAATAAATAAATAAAAATAAATTAAAAATTACCTTGATTTTGGTATATCCATCACCCTATCAATAGAATACAAAATACAACAGTAAACTAGATACAAACTCCCTCATCTTCGTTCTTACTTCCACATTTCATATCTCTACCTTCTACCTTTTCCTAACCCCTTTTCCTCACCCATTACATCTCCCACCCATTACTCTTTCCTGGTATTTACCATACATATCAATTGCTTCATTATAGGCCGTTTTCGTCGACCTGTTGTTTCCTTTCTTCTTGTGGTGCCGTCTCCTATCGGAAGTTGGCATATTTATATATATATATATATATATATATATATATATATATATATATATATATATACATTATCTTCATTATATATATATATATATATATATATATATATACATTATCTTCATTATATATATATATATATATATATATATATATATATATATATATATATATATATAGTCCAACCGATGTGTTTGTCCGTACCATTCTCTAAGGTCCTGCGACGCCTAATACTTCTTCTTCCTTGTATTTTTCCTTGCATGATCCGTTGGAGAATAGAGTATTTCTCCCCGGGTGATGTGTCCCAAGTACTCTAGCTTTCGTGTTTTGATCGTAAGGATCAGTTCCTTTTCTTTATGGATTCTTCGCATGACTTCATCGTTGTTTACTAGGCCCGTCCAGGATATTTTGACCATGCGGCGATAGATCCACATCTCAAATGACTGTTTTTTTTATGTTATTTTTCTTTAATGTCCATGCTTCGATCCCATATAGTAGTGTTGAAAAAAATGTAACAGCGAATTATTCGGACTCGGAGAAAAGATTTTTCATTTTGATGAAAATTGCTCTTGCTATTTCTACACGTTTGTTCACTACTATGGTTTGGTCGTTATTGTCTTCAATACGTGTAGTATTGGTAGCTTGTAACTCTTTCGATTGTAGTGTTGTTTACTAGTATTGCTGGTATATTATTAACATTGGTTTTATTTACAACCCTAAATTTAGTTTTTCTTCAGGTTCATTTTGAGCCCATAGGATTGGCTAGTCGTATTTATGTCTTGCATCATTTTCTGAAGCTGGCAGATGGATGTTGCTATTATCGCAGTGTCGTCTGCGTATCGTATGTTATTGATAACTTGACCGTTTATGATTACTCCACCCGAGTCCTCATTGATGGCTTCTTTGAGTGAGCATTCTGAGTACATATTAAATAGGACCGGTGATAGTATGCATCCTTGGCAGACTCCCCGTCGGATATCCTATTCTTCAGAGTTATGTCCTTCGACATTTATTTGTGCTTTCTGATTCCAGTACAAAGTTTTTATTATTCGGACGTCATTGTAGTCTAGACCCTTCTGCTGTACTATTTCCATTAACCGATCATGTTTAACTTTATCGAAGGCTTTCTCGTAGTCGATTAAGCCTATAAATAAATCTACGTTCATATCGAGACATCGTTGGGTTATGACATTACTTCCAAATAGAGCTTCTCTTGTGTCTAGATTATTTCGAAATCCGAACTGTGTCTCACTGATATCTGTTTCTAATTTCTTGTAAATGCGGCTGTGAATGATTTTTAGAAAAACCTTTAAAGTGTGACTCATCACGCTTATTGTTCTAAAATCTGAGCACTTCCTTGTGTTGTGTTTTTTAGTAATAAAGAGAATGTATATTTTAACCATTCTTGTGGTATGATTCCAGTCGTATAGATGGTATTATATTGATTTACCAAGATGCTAATATTGTCTTCCTCAATTAGTTTAAGAATATCGACTGGTGTTTCGTCTGGTTCTATTGGCTTTCTATCTTTTGAGTTCTTGATAGCATAAATTGCTTCTACGGCTGTTATTCTTGATCCTTACGACGTAGTAGTATCTCTATTTCATCTCTGGTGCCTTCAAATAGTTGTTGTATGTATTCCTCCCATCTTTTGATCTCCACTATAATATTACCGTTGTTATCTTTTATTATACCAGTCTGTTTCTTCTTTCCCATGCCAGTGAATTCTTTGATACTTTTATGTAAGCTATGAATCATACCTCAGCTGAAGCGATTCTATCTCCTCATTGGTTTCTCGTAAATGTTTCTTTGGCTTCTATAAATTTTTTTCGTATTTCTTGTTGAATTTTTTTGTATTAATTTCTATCCTTGTTTTTGTATTTTTTTCTCTTTTCCATTCTTGCCAAGATTTCATCTGTCATCCATTGTTCTTTTGGGGATTGGGAGTTGTTTTTCTGTTTCAATTTATCCTTACTGCCGTCCCACAGAGCTCTTTTTATGGTGCCCCATGTCTCATCCACATCCACATTGGTGCCTTTAACTTGTTGCATGATTTGTCCGAGATTTTCGTTGATGTTCGTCTTCACGCTTTGTCTTATTTTTTCATCTCGAAGCATAGTGGTTTTTAATTTCTGGTTTCGAGATTTTATTTGGACTTTTTTTAGTTTGATTTGTAGGGTGGCGACCCGACATCTGCTCCCGGGTATGTTTTGACTGTGCGAATGGTGTTCCTATATCTTTTGTTAATTAGAATATTGTCTATCTGGTTTCCTACTATATTATCTGATCTATGCCTTGGGGATGTCCAGATATATAGCCTTCTTTTTGGTAGTTTGAAACAAGTGTTAGTTAGTACCAGATTTCTAATCTGAGCGAATTCAATAAGTTTTTCCAATCTGTCGTTTCTTTCGCCAAGCGCATATGGCTAAACACAATCTTCTACACTTCCGTTCCCGTGGTTGTAAAATTCTTTTAATTCCTCATCGCTCTTATCCGCTGTGGGTGCAGATATTTGAATAATATTTATTTTTCCTGTTTGGGATCTGAGTTGTAGCATTATAACCCTGTTAGATAGGTTCACAATGTTCAAAACTGATTGTTTGTTTTTTTTTGTGAGGCTATATTCTCCTGGGGATATCCATGTGGATTTTTAATGTAGTGGTTTCCCGTTGCCTTATACATTCTATGCCGTTGACTATATTCTCTAGTTCATCCGCCTTCGGGGGTTTTCTTTTCTTCCCCCTAGGACAAGAGAGTGCCCTACTTCTTCCCGAGGGAAGAAGTGTGTTGCTTATTCCGACAACAACTCGGTCGCTAGAGCCTCGTTAGTTATCTAGCATGGTGCACCAGGTAATATGCGTACCATTCGAGCAGGTGAGGTTGACTTTTTAGTAATAAACTTTACCCCTTACATCCCTGTTGTTTCCATGTAATCTTTATTATTGTCCATTAAACTTTTGGTTGTGAGTTCTCAGTCCCAAGTCTTTATTGTTCCTCGTTGTGCCACCTCTCCATAAGTTAATTTTCCTATATCGACTACTATGACCCCTTTCTGCACATGTCGCGCTTCTTCTGTCAAATAATCACAGGGTGTATATCCCTTGTAGCTTTGTGATTTGCGCTGTTTTCCATCATTGTTCTTATAATATCCAGCCTTGCCCTCACTCTATTATATCTCACTCTCGAAATTCCCACACTTCCACTCCATACAGCAACATTGGCTTCAGACATCCATGCCATATTTTACACGCTATTACTAAATTATGATCCCACCATACCTCCCATTGTATCTTCCAATTAAGCGTGGTGCAAAGCATGGTTGCACCCAGTCTTCGCTATTCTACAAAGCATACTCTAGAAAACTGAAAATACGGAATTAATTTTAATTGTGAACTAAAAACAACATACGATACACAACTACAGTGGGTTTTTCGCGGACCAAATACAAGGTTTACAGCGGTTAATATGGCTAATAACAACGAAAGGCGATGTATACGGCTTGAAACTAAACACAGCTAAAACCAAATTTATGGTCATTGATAGATCTTCTTTTGAATAATTCACCCTACGAGTTTACTACAAGCCAATTGAGCATGATGATGAAAACAGATGATAC
This sequence comes from Lordithon lunulatus, assembly GCA_963942505.1. NCBI lineage: Eukaryota > Metazoa > Arthropoda > Insecta > Coleoptera > Staphylinidae > Lordithon > Lordithon lunulatus. The sequence goes on along the minus strand of OZ012671.1, from coordinate 16,437,799 downwards.
CCCACTACAACATTTTAGCGGTCCTTTCTAGGCTCTTCTTCAGATTTATTTTTGCCGTGGAGAATCCATTATTAGCCCCTCACTAGGTTGTGACACCCTGAGAGTTTCCTACCCTGTGAAGTGCTCTTTATAGGCTCTTTCATAGGATTTGGTTGGGGTTCTGGTCGAGGTTCCTTCCATGGCATCTCCTTCTTCTTCGCCCTTGTTAGGTTACCCTCGAGAAGTTCAGCAACGGCTGGTTAGTTTATCTACTGTGTATAGATTAAAGTACCTAGGTAGCTGGATAACGGACGACCTCGACCCTGATGTAGGAATAAGAACTAGTATAGAGATGGTTAGATAGACCTTCTTCATTGTGAGAAGGTTATTATGCAATAGTACCCTCAATAACAATGGATACAGATTTGTAAAGTGTTACATACATTCAGTCCGTTTATTTGGTGTAGATGCGTGTACACTAAAAGTCAATACGATGAATAAACTAGAGGCTTTCCAAATGTGGACCTTCCACAGGATGCACAGAATCTCGAGGATGGAATAGATTACTAACGAAGAAATGCTTAGACGAATGGGTAGACAGAGAACTAGTTGGCATGATTAAACAAGGTCAGTCATCGTATATGGGGCATATTATTAGACATGAGAAAAACATACTGCTGAAGGAAAATAGAAGGAAAAAGAGGACCAGGTAAAGAACATTAGAGACTGGACGAAACTAAACTCTCATGTGTTTAGAGCCACACAAGGCCGAATTAAATTTAATATAATTGTAGCCAACCTTCAACATTAGTGGGAGAAGACACCTGAATAAGAAGTCTGATGTATGATCAGACATTTATCAGCTCATAATGTGTGCAATTAACCGACTAAGTAATATCATATTTACCGATTCGAAAAGTAGAAAGACAGCACACGTTGCGACACTATATCAAGCTGGGAGTCATATTTGTTAATATTACTTTACAGTTCGTTAGGGTTTTCAATTTAATTGGTGCTCATGTACATATTTTTTAATTTTCACTTCTACTTTGTAGTTTATAAGTTGTTTCTATCAGATGGCGGTGTCGAAGATGTTTAACCCTTGTTAGAACTGTGTTGAAGGTCCTCAGGTGGATTCGGCAGTATGCTAAGTTTATACAAACTAATTACGTGTTATCCATTAATTTAAAATCCAATGTGACCTAGCTAAGCTTTTCAAAAGCCGAATTATCCGTTTATAACTTACCATAAATACATAATTATACGAGCAGCATGAATATCTTAATGAAGAGTGTAATTTCACTAATTAAACAGTGTATCCTGTAATGGTTGTATTTGATTGATTTCCAGGCATACATGTGTTAGATTTTTCTTTTTGGGGCCCCATAAAAAATGTATGTATCAACTAAAAATTAAGAAACAAAAAGTTCGTATTCTATAATAGCAATAGTAACATTTGGCAGCCTATTTACTTTATCTGTAATCATGAAACATCATAGTGTCAAAATTAGTGATCTGCGAGTACGGTGTCCTATAATATCGGTCATATTCATAATGGGTTCGGGTCAAATTCGTCTAACGGGGTTGTTAACGTAATGCCCGTCCGCTAATGGGGTCGCAAATGCGCCGACTTCTTCAGGGGTGCATCATTAGCTTAAGTCGGCTTGTTGCTACTTAACGACGTCAACCGATTATCCTCAGGGATAATCGGACGCCAATTATGTATGTGCACAACAACATTTAAGCCCTGCCTTCCTCGGAAGTGATCGCTTTTAACCTCATGTTTACCTTAGTTTTACGTTTATATATACGAATAAGGTTTCCCATATAAAAGTAATGCACCAAAACAATGAATTACGATCAAAAATTGTGAGTTATTCAATCACAATTAAATGAACCTGTGAGAATGAAAGTGGTGTGAGTCACATTTGAATTGTTTTGAAAATGAAAAGAAGATGAATGTGCATTTGGTATATATGTAAATCGACTTGCGCAGTTACAGACTTGAAGTCAATTTATTCACAAATAAAAATGTAACTGCGTACGCCGACTCACATAAATACCAAAAGCAAAATCTTCTCCTTTTCAAACCAATTTGAATGTGACTTACGCCACTTTCATTCTGACAGGTTTATACATATACTTAAAACACTTTGTGTGACGAGTAAATGTCAAAAGCAGCCGTTTTTAAACAACCAATCTCTGACGAAACCAGGGCTTTAGATTAGGCATTTTTTTGATCGTATCTACAATTTTAGGTATATACGAAAAAAAATTAGGTTACATATTAGTAAACATCTTTACGAGTAAATGTCAAAAGCAGCCGTTTTTAAACAACCAATATCCGATACGAAACCAGGATTATAGATTAGGCATTTTTTTTTGTTCGTATATACAATTTTAGGTATATACAAACAAAAAAGTATTTTAGGTTTCATGTTAGTAAACATCAAAGGAATTATAAGTGTACTAAGAAATAAATAAATAAGAATAATAACAACAATAATAATAATTTAAAGGAACTTTACTTGTGGCAAATTCACATGCGGCACTTTCACGTACGACTAGTTGTAAATTGTTGATCCAAGACGTGCTACTATTTTATGGAGAAAGGTGTAATTGGATGTCTATAAATGAGGAAACTTGTAGTCCTATTTAGTGTTAATTAATATTCGCCCCTTATCGTTACATTTACAATTACATAAAACGATTTCAAATAATTTACGATTACACAAGTATGCTATCATTTTAAGAACGCTGCAAGCACTAAGTACTTTGTTATTTAATATATCATTTATTGAAAGACTCGAGTAGCGGCGTAATTTCAGAATGCGACGAAATAAGATATTTCCAGCATTTCATATTACCCTGTTTCAATATATTTTCATGTTTTCATCTCATTGTCTGCTGTCGTATTGTATATTTCCACGAGGCATGTAGCACCATGTTATTTTCAGTGTAACAATCGCTATTTTGTCAATACCTGCAGTTATACATTCAAAGGACATTAAAAACACATTCGTTAATTGGCAATCATATATATTTCAATACTTACTTCAAGAAAAACTTGTCACATTACTAAATATTCTAAATATAAATTGCATTCACTAGTCACAAGTTATATTCAATTCAATGATTTATTCAGGAAATTTCAAGCTGCAGTCATTCAGTAGCCGTTCATTGCATTAAATTAATATTTAAAATGACTGGAAGGGTGTTAATATTGAACAGTCGACTGCTTTCTATATTCGTATATATTATAAATATATAAGCTATAGTAATTAATGTGTTATTATTTATGTATTGTATTCTTAATTAAATTTATATTGTAAATATATTGTTGCATTATAAATAAGGGTTCAATTATTCAACATTATTTATATAAGAGAACATTAATTGACATTATGGTTATAATTATTCTTTTATATAAAACGTATTGTATCATCAATTAAAATTAATTTGTACTACTTAATAAGTAGTAAACGGGTAACGGTTCCTAACAAATATTAGTTACAAATACCAGTTTTACAAAATCTCCAATATCTATGCTAAAAAACTGCAAACATGCTTTTCGTCCGCCATCTGCTTTCATTGCAGAGAACCTAATCCTTGCATGGCAATTAGTGTCAAAGTTGGAGACAAGGAATTCTGCAAACAGCATCGAATATGGCTGTTGATAATATCTCTTTTCAAGATGCGGCCCTTAGAGTACATCTAGCCTTATTGCTTCAACATGTCCATCCCTCAATAAATTCGATGTCCTTAATTCTTCTACTCCTTCAATCCACGTGGATAGATTCCCTTCATTCCAGTCATTATCTGTCTATGCGTTCACGTTTACATCTCGGGCTTTACTGAAAATCCTGCACTACCTAGAAGACGTCGCCTCCCTATTTGTGCTTCCAGTATATACGTTACCGTTCAGGAAAACTTCAGTGGCTCTTCAGACTAATGGTCTATTCTCCACATACTTTTCCATTTGTTTTTTTGGGGATTGTTACAAAGTTACAATCTAATGGGACGTTTCCAAATTTATAGATTGCATTAAACAGTGGAACAGGTATTTGAAGCTCACAAAAAAAAATTATATTCGGCTAATTGTTTCGCTGGAGGGACAATAAATCTAGGCGTATATTTGGTTATAGTATTTAATTGAAAACAAAACGTGCTTAAAATTACTTTGGTCTAGAATAAGTGCATCCGTCAAGAATAAGTGCATCCACATTCTAGATATTAAGTTTCTGGACAAAGTAACGTGGGGTGCTGATACAAATATTAATTTTCAAAATGTTGGAGCCTAGATTACATCTAAACTGGATTACGATTGCTTCATCTACCAGCACTTCCCGACGTCGCAGTTCATTGTGTTAGGTAGAATATACTCTAAAGGAATTCGTTGTTGCCTAGCAGAAAGATGATCATTTCCTACTAATGTATTGTTGGTGAAGGGTAGTGAACCTCCTTTTCACATAAGAGTCATGAATGTCACCTGTCGACTCTTAGATAAATATCTACTCTATAAAATGTTAACAACCCGCATCATAGTTCTCCTCCCTCGTTTTAACAACTCCCATTCGAGAAGTGGCATGAGCCTATCCACACTCGTAGGATAGTTGGAATTATATATTTTTCTCTTAAGTACTCTACCCTTCTATGACAAGGACTATTTCATCTTACTTCAACACCCAAAAAGTCTACTTCCGGTCGGCATTGGTGACGTCCATTTTCGGATTTTGTTGATTCCAAGTTTAAGAACTGTTGGCCTTTACATTTGGATCTATCACTAGATATTCTCAAGGAAATCACCCGGAATTTATACGATATGGATATTAATAATAATAATAATAAAGTATCTTTATTTCCTTTTCAATTACAATTTAACAGTTTGACATGAGAACAATACAACATTGAAAAAGAAAACGGCGGTTTTCAGGTGATTCTACATCTTATACAAGATGAACAATCTCTGCTTTTGAAAACAAACTTTGACGGCTTTATGCGCAAGATGCCTAAATCGAGAGGAAACACCAATTGAATGGAGGACCTCCCTTATAACTACTTTACACAAAAAGGGCCCCAAGGGCGACCCAAAAACTATCGTGGAATAGGCGTCATAGCAACAAAAGAGAGACTGTATTCTAGGATCGTTAAAAACCGGATAGAGGATTATATAGTAGAAAAAGAACTACATATTTGAAACAATAGTGCCTAAGCAGGGATGCTGTCTATTCCCTATCCAGTTCAACATCTACCTGCAATAAGCTCTTAAATGGTCGACACACAAATGCAAAAGCAAGCGAGAAGATACTCTATACTGTTTGTAAACTACACCCACCTCCGCCATGGAAGTCCTGATAGACCTACCATTACTTTGGCCCTGGTCGCTACAGGCGCCGAGAAGAGGAGTTACAAGGGAGATTGGACGTTAGCCTGGAAGAGCTGTGATGCTGGTAACGGATAACTTTTTCCAGATTGCAGAGGGTTTGACCTTCCGCAAGCATGTGGAGCTAGACAGGGGCGAGAGCAGCCAAATTTACGGCGGCCCTGACAGCGATCATGGCCAACTGGCGAGGACCTGGTCATACTAAGAGGGCGATTTTGGCAAGGGTGGATGAGAGTGTCATGCTGTACGGCGCCTCATTGACTGGTCACCAGTGCACCAGGCAGATACTTGCACGGGTCAAGAGGAGAAATGCGGGGCTATAGGACGATGTCCATATGGCTGAGGCCGTGCTTTATCAATGTCTCTCCCTTTTGTACCCAATTAAGAAAGTATACCATGAATGAAAGAAACGGGCTTTAATATATATTTAACGTGAATTCCAGGTCATTGTCATTTCCTGGGAAATGTAAGGTGCTCTGGCCTTCTATGGTCACAACCAAATAAAAAATCATGTTAAGTGGGCTTAGACCGATCTTCGCGATGGAGTCATGGCACCTTCAAAGATAAAAGGTTTCTTTCTTTTTTTACAAAACAAGGTTGCATCCCGTACTTGATTTCACTCCATCGACATGAGCAAGGAAATGTTTACCACCTTATGCAGGCTCGGACTCGGTCACTCTTTTGTATGTCGATGGAAATGGAAAGGAGCAATGCCCCGTTAAAATGCCAGTGACATGCTCTCATTTCTTGAGAGGCATAGGATTTGTTTTGTTCCTAGCGCCGAGTAGTCAATGAGCATTTTGGCTTGCCTTTGTCCTGGAGTGTGTCTCCAGTAGGCTTGTTTTTGCTTCTCTTGCCACTGTTGGATCAGTTGCCTGTAGTGGTTCTTCGTGAGCACGCATGTTGGTTCTGGTTACATAAAGGGAGCCTCAGCCCCTCTTTTAGCGAGTGCGTCGGCGACGGAAACCCCCGAATGCCCTCGTGTTCCACATCAGAATGAGTCGCTAGTTGCTTCTACAGTTCCAGGTCACTTAGGAGTCATAGCTATAGACTGTTAGCCTCCTTAAAGCTGCCTGGCTGCCTGTAAGGTTATAGCGCCGCACTCCCTTCAGTCGTCTTTCTAAGCAGATTTCTGTACATCTCTCAAAGGCCATATTTCTGCACGTATTATAGTACACATCCGGCCCGTTGCTAGCGTTTCTTCATACCCTACGTTATATATGCCAAGTCTGATACCTGCTCCAGTCGCTGATGCGTCTGCCCAGATTATTGATTCTTGTTCCTTATGTTGTGCGATCTTTCGAGTGCTACTCCGGCGGTTAGTAATGACCACTTTAAAAGCCTCATCTAAATCTAATTCAATTGTTATGGATTCCATGGGATATGTCAGATACTTCTTTCCAACATGAAACAGATCCCGATTTGCCCATCTCAGCCCTTGTCTGAGAGCACTAAGTATACCGTCTTTTTCTACTTGTTTGTGTAATGGTATACAGATCTAACATCACCTCCATTGCTACGGTATGAGTTATGCTCATCGCTCCTGCAACCCCCAAACATGGCAGCCTTTGGAGCAACAGCAGCCAAGATTTGTTTCTCTTTTGCCTTGCACCACCAAACAAGTGATCCATATGTGACAATGGGTCTGACAACCGCCAGGCACGTCCATAGTACCATTTTCGTGTTTTGTGTTTGCCGAAGAGTCTGCGGCATGTCCAAAAAGCCGCTGTAATATTTTTTCCAAATGTTGATTTCGCGTGAGTCTTCTATCTAGAATTACTCCTAGATACTTAGCCTCTGTCGAGAACTCCCGTAGTTTTTCTTTCAAGGAGGGAGCCCTTAGATTAAGCTTCCTTTTCCGTGTGAATGGACCCATCACTGTTTTGCTTGGGTTGACGCTAAGGCCCTCCTTCTTGCTGCAGTAGTATGGTATTTATTGCACGTTGTGTAAAGTTCATAACTGTGGTGTCAAATTTTCCTCCTATTATGACGGAAATGTGATCAGTATAGCCTATCGTGTTAAACCCGCTCTCCGTTAGCTGGCTGAAGAGGTCGGCCTCGACGAGGCACCACAGCAAAGGTGATAATACCCTGTGAATGTCCTTTCATCGCGACCGTTGTTCGAGACGCTCCCCCAGTCCTGCGGTTATTATCCAGTCTTTTAACATATCTTCTATCCACTCTATGGTAGAATCGTCAATTCCTTTCCTAGTGGCTGCAATCCTTATGGACACGCGGGTTGTATTTTCAGACGCCCCTATTATGTCTATAAAGACTCCCAGAACAATTTCCTTATTTGACAGGAATGCCTCAATATTGGTTGTGACTACATGTTGACCATCCACTGTCAACTTGCCTGGTTGAGAAGCATATTGATGCGCTTATAAGGTGGCTTCCTTTTCAGTGGGTCAAACCGTATGTGATTATCCACCATATTTTCCATCGTTTTGAGGAGGAAGGATGTTGTGATCATCAGAATTTGAATATTGTAGGAATTGTAACTTTTTATGCTGTCGAAATTTTGAATATTAGGTTTTCGATCATTTTAGTTTATTAATTATATAATTCCTAATATTTGTATATTATTGAATATAACTATTAGTACTACATTATAATTAGTTCTGGATAGTTGGCTGGAGGGTAGCATAGCTACAGACACCTAACGGCCTCTAAACGGGCTCATTGTGAAACCTCCCTTTAAGGCTGCTCACTCGTCCCACCAGTTAATTTTGCATTATAATTAAGGAATACAATATATGTTATAGTGATAGTTAACTTTTTATTCAACCAGTACAAAAGTGAAATTGCTAAATTAACTACTACCGTTTATTTTATTTTGTTTTATAAGGTAAAACGAGACATCAATATCAAAACATTGTTTACAAACTTTCCTGCGCGTTATTAACAGAAATTTAATAGCATTGAGTTATAAAATGAAGAGAATTAATACAAAATTACTCGAAGCAAATTAGAGAGAAGGTAATTATAATTAGCCATATTATTAACGTGTTTTGTAATTATACCTATATACATAATCAATGTATACCAGTTTCATGCGAATTGTAAGCACTTGTGTGATTATTCATCCCAACCATATTTTTATTTTTAATTTACACACCTAATCAATTCAATGATTTCCTTTTGTATAATAATACAAGGTTAAGTATTATATTAGAATTGGTTTTGAATAGAAGTGCATTTTTAAACAACATAAATTTATATGAAACCATTATACACTAAGGTGGAACACCTTGATACGTACAAATATGTAATGCTCGAGATCGGAACCATCAGATAAAACTCATGTTGATATTATTTATCGAGTAATATCTCAACCGACTGAATGTATTATAATGGTTGACTTTAAATCTTAATCTAAATCTTGTTTCGCAGTTGTCAACACTACAATTTATTACCTATAAAAATGTGGAACTATCAAAAAGAGAGACAATACTTCATAAGATACCATAAACTGACCTTGAATTCAGCATGAACCTGCATGAATAAAGTAATTTATTGTTGAGTGTCTTTAGAAGCACTATACACGTTTGTCACTGTATTAAAGTACTACTTACTTATGCTCAACTTGTAAGATACAGTATAATAAGTGGACACTGAAGGCGTAATGCATTAAAATGAATAAGTAATTGATACATATGCGAAAGAAAACTGTTTGCGTTTACATTATAACATGAATAGGAATGAGATTCTATATATTCAAGATTTCAATTTAATATTAAGAGTAATACAATTGAACTATAAATAAAATTATAAAATGACTTAATATGAATAAAATAACTAAATAGAAATAAGAAATTATATGTACGAAATATAATATAAATATGATTTTTATCTGAATATCCTTTAGAAGAAGAATGAATGATTATAATATACTTTCTAGTAATAAAGTAGATTTATGCATAAACATATATTTTAATAATACATGCATCTCGTTATTGTGCAGCTTGTTATGCATGCATGACATGGTTAGTGAAATTTATAGTACTTCCCAGTCTACATTCAATTATGTCTATTCAAAAATAATTTCAATTACGCAAGTTGATCTGTTCCACATTCGAGTGTATTCTAATTTTAGCGAGTTAATCTAATTTAATTCCGCATTTCGCATAAGCATATTTATGCGCGGCGACTGCAGATTATTCTCTGCTAACTTTCGACTCGTGACTGCTTTACTTGTTTATATATTTTATAATTTCTATTTTGCAATCTTGTATTTGTGTATCTTAGCTTTCTCTTGACACCTACACAAACAAACTACTATCATTCGCTAATTGGATAATATAAAATGTAACGGAATTTTAAACGGTGGCGACATATTTTATTTCAGTCACCAACTGTGTTGCTGTCAATTATATGTATAATGAAATACTAATCTTTGTATCTATGACTGCTTATGTTTTAATAGCGTCTTGTATACGTATAATAACCGTGTATATCAAGTTTTATATATACAGGACAAACATGTTTTGAAACAAGTCCAATTATTAGATTAAAACTAATCCAATAAATGTAATGATCCAATTAAAATTTAATCTAATTTTTATTTCTTCTATATTTGAACTTCCTTTGTACATGGTCAGTGTATTGTATAAACATAGAGCTTATTATATTTATTGGATTTTATGTAGGACACACCGCTATTTATACTATACGAACTGCAATATATTTACTTCACAATAGGTTTTTCCTTTGGCCATTTTCGTTTTCATTATGTAAATGTCGGTGTATCCGCCGAGGGGCATAAAATGTGCAAGGGATACATTCCGGCAGGAAACTGACCTAACCAACGCCCCAATCTAATGTTGTTATCCCTGCAGGCCATCCCGTGTTATCCTGAATGTAAGCGGTTCGCGTGCCGTCGAGACACGTCCGTAATGATTTATCTGGTAAACCTCTTGACCACGAGAATCCCCACTGCCCTAGTGGAGAAAGCAACCGTTTTATAATACAATTAAAGCGTTAAATGCTATAAATTGAGTTTTATAACAAATAATTCGTTCGTATTCTTTGGATTCTTATATTCACATACACACATGGGTTTTCTAATTATGATTTGTTGGCATACGCTAGACTATCTTATAACTAATATTATTCGTGATAAGATTATGTATACGTTAATTCTGTAATAAGTGTGCATTTAATAACATGCACACTTTTCACATTTAGAAGGTGATTATTTCATTAGGCATTTCATTAGTCTTAATTATGTAGAAATATTGTATGATGTACAAAAATTATGCTTTAAACAATAACGTATCAATTAAAATACGTTTGCCCTTGTTATATAAAGATTTAATTAAATATTACGTTTTAATACAATATTAAAAGATAAGGGTTTATAGATATACAATAAGATATTATTGGGTTCATGAAGAGAATATATTTATATATATATATATATATTTATATATATATATATATATCCTGGTAGGTATCCAGGGGGTTTTCCCCTGGTTGTACGAGCTCTCATTCGAGCTTTCTTGCCCATCAACATCTCTCATTCTATCCTCTTCTATGATGACCTCATTTTGACCACTTCCCCACCTCATAGCTTCTCGCCCACTCCACCTCAGATATACCCTATCCTTCATATCTCCTTCCTTCGCACGCTCTCTGCCCTAGCTCTATCTTCTATCTACACCCTCCTAGTGCTTTCATCCTCTAAGTCTTGCAGCCTTTCCTCGAACTGCATCACCCGCCTGCACCTGCACCTCATAGTGTATCATCCACTCACACCTCAGACATACCCTATCTTCCATATCTCCTTCCTTCGCACGCTTGCTACCCGTACCTCCTATCCACACCCTCCGCACTAGTCTTGTATCCTATAAGTCTTGCAGCCTTTCCTCGAACTCTCCCACGACTTAACAAACATCAAAAGAAGAATTCCAAGCCATGAAAGCCACCAACAGTAAAGTTCACTCACCAGGCAAGCCAACGTACTGGCCCACAGGTCAAGACTCATGCACTTATTTTCTTCATTACAATAAAAAAAAACTTGAAAACAAACTCCAGCTAAATGTATCGATTCGTTCTTAAAAGGACTAACAAAACGAAGCCTCTTCCGGATTTTGGCTCTGGAATGCAACAACAAAATTAAAGAATATTGAACATTCTCCATCAATCAAACGAGGGACAAAAGTAACCAGGAAAGGGCGAACATGCGGAACAACATGCGAACACTTTCCAATCATATGAAAATTGGCACCCTTCACAAAGCATAGAAAATTAAACAAAACCTATCCTTCCATACCACGCCAAAAGAAGTTGAAGCTGAAATAACTAAACTTAGCCCTAGGAAAACATCAGATTTATATAAACGGCGATACACGTTACACAATTAATTCCCAAAAAAATTACCTAACATAATAAACGACGTCCCCAGAATTTGATAATATGCGGATGTAATCATGATCCCAAATCCAGGGAATGACCACAATGAGGCACAGTATTACAGACCAATTTCTCTGTTAATAACCATATCAAAATTAATCGAAAAACTCGTCCTAAAGATTAATGCGAACCAACGAAGGAAATGAACTCATACCACCGCATAAATTTTGAGTTCCGTAATAAGCAAGCAACGATAGAGTAAGTGTGCATAAACACCAATGTAATTGAAAGCTGACTTTCAGAGAAAACGGTCTGTGCTAGAATATTCTTAGAGGTAGCACAGGCATTTGACAAAGTATGGCACGAAGACCTAATTCACAAGTTCTCTCAACTAATAAAATCCTACCAACAGGAAAGATATTTTTGCGTCAAATACGATTACACTTATTCTGTTCAACGCAACGTTACCGTAAGACAGTGTATTGGATTCAATACCATACATCCTATATACCAGGAACCTCCTTGCGGACGAAGCAATATTATTAACCTTCGCTAGTGGAGGAAAAGGTAGGGGCTGCAACTTCCAAACTCCAAAAATCTGTAAACGGCATCAGCAAATAGGCAAATAAAGGGCAAATAAAACTGAACTAAAGCATATTATTAACGGTAACAATGAACGACGAACCCATACCACAGGCTACAACTGCCCAATACTTGGTCGCAAAAAATCCTGATCTATAAAAACTCGGATCTAGAGCAGGGGATGTTTTCTGTATAGGACAGTTGAGTATGTGCTCAGCTCAATATTCATTTTGGTTCACCATGGCGGTAGAAATGAAAATAAAAAATTTCAATTGTCATAATCGTAATATTTTAATAATGATAACGGGCTGTCATATTTTTACATAAGTGCAAATTATTTAACATATCTTAGTATCGTAAATACAAATAATGCAATGTACTGTAGAACAACGGTAATTCGGTAATTAGCCACTGACTATCAATCAAGTAAATAGATGTATCAATATTGAACAGGATTTTCAGTTGATTTCATCAGGTACAGTTTGTTATTATTTTTAATAAAACAATAAATTTAATACCTTTAATTGTAGTGTACAAAAATACAAAAAATGAACCTGCATATTAATATTTTCACACAAATGAAACATAAAACTCATGTGAAATTAATTGAAGAAGGCTCTGTGATATGTTCATTATTTTAAGTTTAGTTAGTTTTTGATATTTATTTATGATACTTCAATAGATTTTTTTTTTATAAATAGACTTTAGTTGTGATTTGTGATTTCTTACTATACAAAAGAACGTTATGTTTGTTGATAGTTTCTCGATTTTAACTCCAACAGTGTTTTCATGTGACTGACGTCTACAGACTGAAGTCAGTTTGAAACATTTACTATAAAGGTTTTAAATATAAGTAATTTAAAATATTCGCGCCGTTCTCATGGCTACGGGCATGTGTTCGTTAGATGGCCGTACATAAGCCAACGAAATAATATACCAACTAAGAGCTATCTATTTTACTTGTCTATGATCTAGAGACGAACGTGGTCCACCGGCCACTTCACGTCGCTATCACTTCAAAACATGTATGTATTCAATGTGCGTGTATGGTTTTAACGTAGACCCCATGTTTATTGTGCCACATGTATTTACCGTCGTCTCTTTTTGAACCCGAAAATACGAAAATACGATGTCAATCGATTATGCCCTTAAAATAATATAATAATAAAATAATTAATATACTTGAAAAGGCACTACCCTCGACGGAAATTCGAACCCACGTTGCAATGACAGCACAAATGACAAATGCAGCTCAGTCGGGTTAAAAACAATAGCTTCTCTTTTATGTATAAAGATATATCACAGTTGCAAGAAAAGAGTGTGATATAGACAATCTCTAGCATTGGTGGTCAGTCTGCAAAGGGAGATATAAAAATAGAAATAATCACCATTTCATTCTTCTAAAATATATCAATCTTAAATGCAAAGAAGAATGAAAAGGTGAAAGGACAGTGAAAATAATATAGCATATAAGTCAAGAAAATTGTAAAAAAAAAGACCTTTATTGGCATTTCCCTCACTGCCCCTCCACATCACAAACCTCAACAAAAATATACAAAAATAAAAATAAAAATACAATATAAATAAAAGTACTACTCCGCCAAAAATTACTAATTACCCCCATCTATCGCCGCTCCCTTTGCCCTTGCCACCACGCTAAGATGCCATCACGTGTCGCTTCCCTTACTACATAGCGCACACGCGGTGTACCCTAAACCCATCCACACTTTCCTCCCTCTCTCGTCTGACCCACACCTCGCTCTTGCCATGCATACCTTGTCCTCCTTGCTCCACTCACCCCTGGCTAAGTAACTCGGGAGTCTCCCACTCACTTGCCACTCTACGTAGCCAGGGTTGTAAGAGCTCTCATTCATTCTAGTCTGCCGTTCTTGCCACTCAATATCTCTCAATCTCTCTCTTACCTCAGTTCCTAGGCTTCCCATTTCTCTCAGCTTCTCCTCTACCCACACCTCAGACATACCCACTCTTTCATACATCCTTCCTCTATCCTTTCTTCAACCACTCTCCGTCCTACTCTTACACCTCATCCATACCTCCCGCACCAGTCTTTCCTCACCCAATTCCTGCAATCTTTCTTCAAACTTCACAACCCTTACACACGACTCCCACCACATACTCATACGATTCGTCTCCTGCAACAGCACTGCTTTCGGTGTCGACCTTTCGAGACCCAGCAGACTCTTCAGGAGCACACCTTGCTCTCTCTCTATCACATCCCACTCACGCAATCCCCACACTTCCACTCCATACAACAGAATAGGAGAAAATTGTATACCTGATTAAATAATAGTGGAAAATAATATGTAATATGAATTTCGCTACCCCTTTCCACCACGATGTGGTGTAATGCTTTTCATTGTTCTGTAATCCTTTATAAATTGTTTCTATTCTCTTCTATTTATTGCCAGTTCTTTTACTTCTTTCCAGTTTTTCCCTTCCTTTTTAATAAATCCGCTATGGCTTTATCCTATTTTTTATTGTTCTTCCGTTTTACTTTTTGATTTTTGCTTTTCATATTCTTTTGGCCGATGTTGTCTCTGCCATCCTAATATGTGTCTCTACCATCCTAATTGTCTTTCCTCTATGTAATTTATTATGAGTGTTACATTTTGTTCTCTTCTTATATCCCCATTCCTTATTTTTTCCATTTTGGTCACTCCTTCTCATATGCATCATTTCTACTGCTTGTATTTTGCTCTTCTGTTCTTTATTTAATGTCCATGTCTCGTTTGTTAATATAGGTCTTATTATAGCCTTTTGAAGTAAGAGACCAATCTCAGCTACTGTGAATGAAGGATGAGACAAGGAGGAGTTCATATAAAGACAAGCACATAAAGGTGGATATAATAAAATGAATAGATGATTAGATGAATAATTGATATTATATGGTAGGAAGTGGAGATGGAGAAGAATAGAAATACTATTAAGATTTGTCGTCGATACCACATTAAAGAATGATCTAATCGGTAATATGTAAAACGTGCTAAATAAAATAGAAGGGTTAAAAAATATTTAAATAATCTGAGTTACAAAGCAATGAAATGAAGAGAAATGGGATATCAGGAATGATAACGATGTATGGCCTATAGAAGTAGAGTAAGTGTTGAAGAATTTTGAAAAAGAACGAATACATCTGGTTTAAATTTAATAAAGGATGACATGTGATCATTAATAATCCACGGTGCTAAAGAAGCGAATTTCACGAAGTTACAGAATATAGATGGGACCGGGTACAATACCGAGAAGCGAATTTCAAGAGAGTTACAGAATATAGGAACGGCTATAATGGCGTAAAGCTTATTAGCTTAATCATCTTACAGTACGGCATAGGCAGGAATCCACTTATTAATGAATACCTATCATTTACTAGGTCCTTGGGGGAACCTGTAACCACTAGAGGGCGCGTCTCATGAGGCGCATATGGGAATACCTCACAGATATGAGAGGTAGGAGGGAAATCAAATACTTCCCGCGGACCAACAGGTAACGTCTGATCCAGAATGAGCGGCTATCAAATATAATCAGAAGGAAAGGGGACCATTGCTTTAACATGTGCCCTTAGAAAACCATGATGGTGGAAGAGTAGGAAAAATAAAAATGACGGTGCCTACAAGCCTTGAGATGTAAAATGTTCTACTGGCCAGAAAGGAGTAGGAACCAGGTCTCACTTACGAAAAATATACGACTGGTCAATAAGCGTAAACCGCTTACACGCGACATTGAATGTATTAACACTATCCAGCCAGGTAAACTGAGATATGCGATTTTAAAAATAGATAGAACGAAGCTTGATATACTGGGATGTGTGAATGGAATGATGGATGGGGAACAATCAGTGCAAAACAGATGGAGCAACTATGTATTCAGGCAGCTCTGAACCTTCATATTTGCTTGCCCTTCTTCTGCGGGCATTGGCTATTATCATGGCAATCCTGCGCCTATGCGGCTAGGTGGACATATTGGCACAAATTTTGCAACCAAGAGTGTTTTCTATTCCCGGACTTATTTTACTATTGATTTTTTCCTGTATTATTAATTGAAATAAGCGATATTTTTCGTGCTTCATCACATGTTCCAGCTATTAATGTATTTATTTTAAGAGCTAGGGTTATGTCATTATATCTAAACATGTTCTTCGTGGTGTTATTTGATGCTCTAACTCTCTCTATTCTGAACCGGACTTCTGTGGATTCATCCCATCTAGTGAACATGTCTTTCCGATGTGATCTACATGATATACTAGCCGGTTAATAATTATTAATTGTCCAGTAGGTTGTGGTTGGCTTTAGTTTGTTACCATACATTTTGGTTAACTAACATTAAGATTTACTAATACACCATGTATAGCTATGCCTGCCTTGGTGTTCCCTAATGCCGTTCCAAATATTTCCCCAAAGTAGATATTAAAAAGGAGAGGCAGTAAGTGCCCTATGATGCTTTTAGTTTCAGTGAGTGAGTTATTAGTCTTTACGTTCACAGATTGTCCCCAGTACATATGTCTAGCAATGTAGGTATCCTTATGATCGCTACCCGCTCTTTGTAGCATTTTTAAGAGTTTTTCGTGCTTAACGTTATGGAATACCTTAGAAAAGTCGACTAATCACACATATACATCCTTGTTCATATCTCTACAGCGCTGTGTAACTACTTGTATGCTAAACATTGTCTCGTACCTATGGCACCTCAAAAGCCAAACTAGCATTCGCTGATGTTTTTCGTAAAATTATTGTTTGGATAATCTGTGTAAATACATTAGTGGTCTGGTACCTTATTATTCTTTAAAGACTGGTAAATATATTATAACAGTACAAATAAATAATTGAAATATAATTGAATGATCTAAATAATGAAATAAAATGATCTGACGTACTCTTGTTAGCATTACTGTCAGAATCGGTTTCGCAGTAAATAACTGGTGGTTATGTTTACCACTATAAAAAAAGGGTCAATGGATTTATTTTATTACATACATTGACCCTCTTTTATAGTGTTAAACACAACCACCAGTTATTGTATGTATTAAGTTTGATTTTATTAGTGATGCAAACAATTAATAATTATTATTCTTGCAAATATTATATATTGCTTATATTCAATGCAGCATGACATTGACGCTCAAATTTATCTGATCCCTGTCGTTTTAAATAAATGTTTTTGTGGCCAATTTTTTGCATTTGAATTCGCCGGACTTGCAGTGGCTGAAGGTTATGGGTTAGTCAGCAGTTTGGCGCGGTCTGTGAGGCGACGTGTACGCGAAATTCGGGCAGTGTCTTTGCAAATATATTTAATTATTGCATTTATATAAACAATTAGTGGTAGTGTAGTGAATACGTTGTGGCTAATGATACTATTTGTGAGGCGTTACGTATATGGTGTCCGGGAAAGAAACGCTGACAAAAAGGTATGTAGGTAATATATTTGCGAATGGGATGATCTACAAATAAGTCTCCATTTAAAGTACTTGTTCTAAACAACAAGAATATAGTCTAATTTATATTATTAAAGCAATGCATCAACAAAATAAAAATATCAACAACATGACCTAACCTATAACTTAAATTGTGCAATAAAACCTGACTGGCAATGTTCACAAATTAAATTAAACCATTGTTTCTTAAGTATTAACCCTGACAGATAGATATGCGCGCCTCGCTAATTAGCAATAAATGATATACACATTGATTAGAGTATGGTTGGAGAAAAATCTTAGTTTATACGTGAGCTAAGGTTCCTCTGTCCATTAGTAAGCCTCGTTCCAAATATATAATATCGCCCTTAATTTTTTTCATTATTCTTTCTTGGTAGTTTCCTCTCTTACCAGAAAAGGAAACCAATTAACCTCGTAGAATATAATTCATTCTTTCTTATCCGCTGTCAACATTCTTGCTGCTTACCATGTGTTACATTTATTTTTTGTTTGTAATTGCACCGTTCCAAGTTTCCTGTGATTGTCCTGCTGTCCTCTTTCCACGAAAACGAAACAAATCACCCTCGACACCTCGAGGTTGATTTGATTCGTTTTTCCCTATCCTTATTGTTTGTAGAATTTGATCCACTCTTTTCTATCCGCTGTCAACATTCTTGCTTTTGCCATGTATTCCCTTTATTCTTGAGCATTTTTGTAATTGCACCATTCCAAGTTTCCTGTGACCGTCCTATTGCCCTCTTTCCACTTACTTTTACTTCCCACAGCTGCTTTACTTGCTTTGCATAATTGCTCATCCTATTAATATGTACGAACTATCGCAGTTTTGATCCTTTCGTATTTTCTTCTGTACAGATGCCGTTCCCAATATTTCCTTGATCTCTTCGTTGCGTATTCTACCTTTATTCTACCTTACTTTGTATTTCATTAAAACCTTCTTAAAAATGTCATTTCTACTACTTCCATTCTTGATTTCACTTACATTCATCATCCAAGATTCGCTCGTATAATTTATTATTGTCGTGTACATCGATTTAAAGATTGTCATTTTTGTTTTCATTGGTATTTCTTTCTTGTTTGTCAAGATTCTTCTTAAGGCACTGTATAATCTCGCAGCTGATTGCTAATGCCACTGTCGTACCTTCCGGTTCTATCTACTATTGCACCTAGATATTTAAAGCTATCTACTTGATGAAGTTTTCCCCATTCACTTGATTTTTTATGTTTTTCTCTTCCTTTCGTATCAACATTACTTTTGCGTTTCCCTTGTTTATTTTTAATTTTCCTTTGGCCAGTGCTTCTTCCCACCTTCTCAAATTCTCATTTAGCGATTTTTCCAAACTCTGGCATATAATAGTCATTTGCAAACGCATATTCAGTTATTTCGATTTTTCAAAGTTTCTGTAGCTTATAGTAATCACTTTTGTTTGTGTTTTAGTTTCCCTTATTATGTCCATTATTATTATAAACAATAGGAGCTCAAAATTCGTCCTTGCCTCACTCCTTGTTTTGTTATGAGTATCTGTTGTGAGTTCTTATACAGTTTCTTGTTTCATTGCTTTTATTACTTCTATTGGTCCTTCTGCTCTAGGTTCCTTTGCCTCTAAGTTCCTTTGCCTCTAGGTTCTTTCATATTTCCTCTCTGAGAATTCTATCAAATATTTTTTGGAGATCTACAGAACACAGAAATACCTTTCCTTTATATATTCAACACTTTCTTTGTTATTTGCCTTATTGTAAATATTTGTTCATGTGCGCTATGGTTTGCTCTAAATTCACTTTGCGAATCATCTAGTCCCTTTTCTATGGAAACTCTTAGTTTACCCTCCAGAATTCTTTCGTATAATTTCCCCGGTACTCTAAGCAATGATGTCCCTCTGTGGTTTTTGCATTGTTTACTATCTCCGATTTTAAATATTGGTATAATTACTGCCAATTCCTAGTCTTTAGGGATTCTCTTTTATTTGCATGCCATTCTGCATATCTCCGGAAGTTATTTTTGCTCATTTTAGCCCATTTGCTTTAATTCTTCCGGTATTATGCCATCATGACTACCCTCCTTCCCTAGTTCCACCTTTTTTCAATCCTTTCTTGAATTCTTCTTTGGAAATTAGATCTTAGTCGATTTTTACCTCGTTTTCTTGCTACCGCCTTCTTCTCTGACGTCTAGGTTTGTACTTTCTGATCCTAGTAACTCAGGGAAGTACTCCTTCCATCTGTTCATTATGTCTTTGTAAGTACTTTCTTCATATGTGATTTGTTTTATTTGCCATCTTTTATCGTTCCTCATGATTTTCAACATCTTAAATATATATTGTTGATTACTTCGGCTATCTTTTTCGATTTTTCCCCGTCTTCGTCCCATGTTTTCCTCTAAGCTGCCTTTATATCTTGTTTCATTTTATTCCTCTGTACTTTGTATTCTTCATATGCCTTTTCTGTTCTTCTTTGTAGACATAGTTTCCATAGCTCCTTGATCTTTGCGACTTGTTCTTTTACTTGTTCCACCATTTAGTTTATTTTTCTTGTAACGGCCACTCATTGATGCGTCCCACAAACATTTTTTACGGCTTTTCTTACTATTTTCTAAAGCTATCCCTATGTTTCTGTTTTCTTGACTATTCTGTTCTCTGCATTCTATTTATGTGATGTCGATTCTTTCCTTGCTTTCTTTTCATTCAGTTTGTATGTTTTGAGTTTTTCTCTCCCCCGAGTTTGTTTGATCTTCATTTGTATCCGGTCTACCATTTGTGTCTCTGATAATTCTACGACCACCAATAGTGGTCACTCCCAATCTCTGGGCCACTTAAGACCCTGGAATTCGTAACCTTTCTTCTATTGCCCGTTTCGACTAATATATACCTAGTCGATTATATAATAAACCTTTATTGGCATTAAAAATCCCACACAGTATGTAATAAACTTAAAAAAAAGACCTTTATTTGGCATATCAGCCCAACCCTTCCCTTTTAAAGAAATCAAAAAAGACACACAAAAAAGAATACAAATTAACATAAAATACATTTTTCTATCCACTAAAATAAACCCCCTCTGCCCTCGCCAATTTCCTTTCCTACCTCCTGCAGATTTTGACGCATTTCCCATCCTCTCCTAACCATTCGTTCAGCTTTCTGCACTCTCCAACCCACTCTTCTTTCACTCCCTCACATTCTTTGCTAAACTTAAAAATAAACAAAATTATACATCTTTTAGTATCCTTACATCAAAATAATATAATAACCCACTATTACAGAAAAACAAAACAAAACAAAAATTAAATTAAATTTGAATTTGATATTCATATTTACATACATTATTTATTCATTTCATCTCTTTCTTTTCCGCAAAACAAAAGGAAAGACTAAAAAAACCTATTGTTTGTTATATACCACATTTTAGTTCTTTTAGTTGCTTTATTGACCTCATTACACTCACTCCTCTTCCATCCTAAAAACCACATCCAACCTTTGTTCACTATCTTACATCCCTTCCTTCACCATACGTTCTCCATGTTCATTTGACCAGTTCTCTCATTTATCTTCACCCTAAACACATATACTACATTTCCTATAGCTATTACCCATCCAATCCTTGAACCATTCTACATCTGAAGCCACAAATCAAGGTTTGTTGACCGTTTGTAACTGTAGCCCGCTCGCTGAAGATATTCTGGCAGTCGCTGGTGTACCTGGATTTGCTTGTATCTCCCATATCTACTGTTTTCAATACTACTCTGCCTCTCTTATGCTTCTACTTCCAGAGGCCTGTCCATTACCAGAACTTCCAGCATGGCGCTACTGTGCTTCAGTGTTTCCACTACTTCCAAGGACTTTTCCACTCTTTCATACATTTGCTTTCTCTCTATCTCCCTTTTGCGCATTATTCCCTTCTTTTTTGAGTTACGCTACATTTCTTCAAATACTTCATTTATCACTCGTTTATCATTCGTCTCATATACCTTTCTTTCATACTTTGCTACTTTACTCCCTGTATACGTTACAATCATTGCCTAGTCGATTATTGACTTATATTTCCTGCTACGAACTTCTTTGGTATATTTGTGTATGTTTGTTTGATCAAAGATCAAATCTGTTGTTTGTTATAATAATGTCATGTAGTGAGTATAATTCTAGCATTATTTTTCTGTTTCTTATTAATTTACTTGCTCCGTGTGGTGTAATATATAGCTTAAACTATTTGAAGAGTTGTTATCTCTTTTATACACGTTTAGATATATAATAGCATGCGTGTCATTAATGATTTTGGCAATAATTAAAGTGAAATTATATATTCCAACCTCTATTAATAAATATATTAATAAATTATGGTACATGATCAAAGAAGAGTTCTTATGGAGACGGTGGGCGGACAATAGTGATTAGCTCGTTCAAACAGAATAGAAAATGCAGTCAATAAATATTATATCTGACAAATTATACATTATTTATTTTATATTTTGAGTAACACGTTCAGCTATTAATTAAAAACTATTCTTATTATAATAAGCCATATAATAATCGAATAACATAATTAATAGAAAATATGTATTTCTATACATTTATTTTTATTGTTATTGTTAGATAAATTGCTTTTCCCGGACGATCATTTGTTACCAGCACTAATGAACATATCGACAACTCAGCGCAATAAATATTAAACTCATTTATTTGTTGTTCTGATTGCCGTATATGTCCACGAATAAAAATAAATAAATGTCATAAACCAAGGTAATATTTTTTTTCTGTAATTCCATAACTATCCGCTTTGCCGTTTGTACGCCTCATACCACATATTAGTTTATTATTCAAGTGCCATATCGATTTATGGATAACAAAGTAAATATAAACTTTCCGAATCAAATTAAATATGTAGAAACACACTCCAAGGTAAATATAATGTAACATGCAGCAGTCTACAATAGCCTCTTAACATTCCAGAAAGTAATGATTCAGTATCAATAACTTTGAAATGTAATACAATTTTGTGCCATGAATAACTTACAACTCAAGGAAGTAACTTCTATCTTATCTTTCCATGCATAAATTTTATTATGGAAGATTTTTATAATATTTGAAAAGTTTCAACGTTATTGCATTTTCTCCCCGACTCTAACAACATTGTTATTTAAAATATTCTTTATAGACACATTTTCGATCGTATATAATGTAAACTTTACAAAACTTTTATATTAAGTAATTCTCTTGGTATGGAATTGCTATAATTATTTTTAGTAGGAGCCTCAGAACTAATAACGATATAACAGACCGCAAGTTATTATTTTAGAAATAGATTTCATTACTATAGTAATGTGTAATAACTGTAATATGTACCCTGTATATCTTTGCATTAAACCGCTATACATTAGGCGGGTTTAACACGATCAATAAAAGTTATAATAAATTACTTATAATTTATAGTAGATTTAATGTATAATTCTGAAATATTCGTGACTGTTTGAGCTTTCAAATTCAACTCACTAATTTATCAAACGTAATTTAATTTAACAATTGAAATATGGCCATCAAAATAAAACTCGTCGCGGCAGTGACAGTCTCATTAACTTGACGTTTGTATTATTAATTTAAAAAAATTGCGAAACCAATTCATAACTCAATTAGTGGCCCTTGTTCATTAAAACCTTCATCCCCATTCATAATCAATCACGTTAAGTTTGTATTGAAAAGTAAAAAAGCGATAAATTCAAATCAAGTTTACTTCTTGTTTCCCATTAATTTTCCTTTTGAGGGCAGATGTATTTATATATTAAAAAACTTTTCAAATTAAACCCTCCAATAGTTATTTCGCGAGTGAACATTTTAATATGTTTCCGTCTAAAGTTAACCGTAGTTTAGAAACTTCTGTGTGTATGCAATTTAACTGATGTAAAACATCCCCATATCTCAAAGTCTTCTTTATTATACATTCCGTGCATTGTCAGCACTCGAGATAAGTTTGCCTTATATAAATACATACATCTAGTTATGTAAGCAAATATATATGCTAATTATTATGGTAAAACGGAATATTTCAACATCTAATTATTTGCGACGACATTAAGTAAACATTAATTGAGTTTGGAGAAGATAATTGCTCAGGATTGGATATCGATTAGACGTCAAATTCTATTCAGTACTACCCGCAGTTCTTTTACACTGATTAAATATAAGCTCCCCCTTTTATTTATAGCCCTAGTTACATGCGCGTTCCTTTTGAAGAGCATTATATTTATTATTTTAAAGGAAAAAGTTTCCCCTTTTCCAATGCAATTTTGTAGGGCGCGCTGCTGTATATATTCGCGATTTTCCATGCTGAAGCATGTAGAGCATATATCATCCTATATTATAACTACCCAAGTTTTGTAGCAGCATAAAATCGCTTTATGGCCCTTTTTACATATTCACTGGCCATTATTTAATTCATATTTTCTATTTCATTTTTCTTTTATGATGCGAACACATTTTTGTTGCATTTACAAAATTACATTTCGCCTATGCATTATATTTTGTTTCAATAAGCGCCAATTTTATAAATGGATGATACATATTTACGATATTATTTCGAATTTTAAAATTATAGTGATATACAACTGAGTAAATATTGAAATAATATTTTTCATATTACATTGAAAATTGTATATGCATAATTAATAATAGGTGTCCATTAAATTTTTATAAATGAACTGTGCATGGTATATGCTGTTACTAATTTACATTTTCATAACGTTATGTTTTTATTTTTCAGATATCATTAAATCCACTCTGCACAAACACGATCTGCATATAATCTTGAGGTAAGTGCGGTAATATATTGTACATCACATGATGTTCTTATCGGACATTTAAATATTTAAATTTGTAATAATAAATTGTCTACTTCTTATGTAAATGGATAATTAATAGTATTCCGTTGTATAGAATGTAAATACACTCCGTTACTATTGCAATACATCCAAATTCGAATGGATGACGTTTCCGGTTCTGCAGACTTTTGTATGAATTTCCGTATTCGATTTTTGCCAATCGCAAATCTATGTTTACAGAAAAGCTTATTGTGCAGGGGTGACGGAAGGCCGGCGGCGGCATGTTGATTTATACGCGGGTTGGGGGGCGAGGGTTAGCGTTCCCGTCCGTATGTAACATTAGCAACTTTCCCTATATTTTATCGAATTAAACCTGTCCATTTTCATCCTAGAATTAGGAGTGACGCATTTTGATATGTGTCTACCTCGAGTAATAGTCGGAGAGTGATGTTTATGAAGAAATTGGACTGGATAGACATATTTATTAGTGGTAATATATAGTGACGTGATGGCCACTGCAGTCATTTAATAAAGGCGGAAGTACTATATTTAAATTAACAACATATTTGAATTTAAGAAATTATAGTTAGTGGATTTGGTGGGAAGTTCTTCCCCAATTATAGTTATCGTACCCGGGGCGTCGTAACAAAACTAGCCCCTAAAATAGTATTTGTTGTATTCAACAAGTTATTAGGATAATTCAACCACTAACTAATAATAGTACTTCACAAAATAATATTTATTTTAGGAAAGGTACTGGAAACAATTATATGACCAGTGTTTCTCAGGCATTTATAACATATATATATGTATATAGAATATTCTACATTTGTGGTATTGATTTTTTTCACCCTAACTGTAAAAATTGATTGAAGTATTATTAGAATACTTTAATCAACACTATAATCAATTATATTATCATTTAAAACGCAACTGATTCACTTCTATATAGGTAAAGGAATATCTATATAGCGTTCGTTAGCGAGTGCACTATAAATAGATATCTATTTTAGGAAACTTTGCTTTAATCTTAATGCCAACACGGTACAAATAAGTATATCTAACTATAATGTATACGGCATACATAACAACTTTAATAAACGAATACATATGGTCGTTATAAATATGTGTTCTATTATAGGTGGGTTCATTTTAATAAAATTAATGGTTAGATCTAAAACACATCATATAAATTTATTTGTTTATTATTATTGAGTGCATCTGCTAACAATTCCATAACTGTGGTCTCTAGTCAAAAATTAATCACTTTCATTGTGTAAATAAAAAGTGGGAAATAAAACAAACACGTTTTCTCTACTTTTGTTATAAAATAGTCCTTAAGTAATAACAATAATATTTATTTATTAAGCTTGATATACTGTTTTGCATAAGATTTGGTTTTTGTATTTGCTAGTGATAGTATTTGATGTAAACCGAAAGTGCATTCTTCTTCGTTTGCGCAGGCAACCTACCTGTTTGCCTTCAATTCGACCCCATAAGGTTGTCATTCCATTTTTTCCTTGGTCCGCCTTGGTCACTTGTCTCTTGCAACTGACTATCCATCCTCTGAATATGTGCCTTACAACACGCCCTCCTGATTCTTGTCCACACACTGATGTTGTTCACCCCTAATATTTAGAACACCAGGGTATCGCTGCCACTACCTCAGAATTGAGGAAAACTCTTACAAGTTTTAGAATGTTTATGGTGTAATTGTTACTCTACTTATCGTGAGAGCAGACTTGTATAACTCCGCGATTTTTACTGGTTATGTTTTCTTCGGAGGAAGCTTTCGATATACTTAGCTAGGGAATCAGAGCTGGGAGGACAAAGTGTGTACGGCAAGAGCGTGGTGTGGATCAGAAGACAGAGGAAGTGTGAATGAGGTTGGGATATACCGCATGTGCGCTGAGTAGTAAGGGGAGCTACACGCGGTGGCATCTTAAAAATTAATGTCAAGGAGTGAAAGCAGAGTGGTTGGTGACTGCAGAAATGTCATTGAATTATTAGGAGAGGACAAGAAAGGCATGAAAATCTGAAAAGAAAGGAAGTTGGTTTGTTCTGAGGGGGGTTTAGTATGGAGGAGGAGGGTATTTAATGTAAGGGAATGTGTATTTATATTGTTATTTTTTATTTGTAAAGTCTACTTTATTGTATTTTACTTTTTCTATTTGGGAGGGTATTTTAGAATGGGAATTTATTTGAATGTTTGAAACTGCTGTGCCTAATAAAGGTTCAGTTTTATTATATCTTGGTTCAATTTATTGATGGTCAGAGTCCAGGGTCAGGTTTTTATACTTTCTGTACAAGAGACATGGGTAGAAGGAGTGCTGCCGAGCAAGCTTGCCAGCGGAATATGTGTGGACTAGACAAGACGCAACTAGAGACTGCAAAATGGGGCGTGCAAAGGGGGATATATTGGTGGGCATATATACAAAACGTATAAAAGGTAATAACTAGGAATGTGTATTAAAGAAACACCACATAGTAGCAATGAAAGGAAGAATAGGAGATGATCAGTGGGTCATAACTGTATGGAATGAGGCGACGATCGATAGTTTTAAAAAAAAGATGGTGAACATGGAATGGACTAGAGTGGTGAACATGCAGCAGCAAAATGTTAATAGAACATGTCTGTATGAGAGAATAGAGAGACGGTGTTGAGGATAAAAGATGTGTCCAGGAGTCAAAGGATAGATGGGATGCGATTGGGGGCCAATGTAGAAGATTCTAAGAGCAGCGAGAATGCAATGAGGCGCAGAATCTATGCTACGCAATGATGCAGATATATGGAGGTATATAAAGACGCATACCCCAATTAATAGAGACGGAAAAATTGATCGAATTCCACTGAACGAATGGGAAGGTCAGGTGGAAATGCTGCGGCATATCGGGATTCAGGAGTGGGCCGTTGAATTCCAAAGGGAAGAGATAGAGAGTGTTATGAGTGCTAACTAAATAATAAGGCGCCGGCTCCGGATGGTTTACGGGCGAGGTATGGAAGGAGGGTCAGGAGTGGTTGCTAGAGCTGCTACAAAATGTTTGCATCACTAATTCAGAAGAGCCTCGAATCAATAATAGAGGACAAGCAACTTTTATCAGAAACGCAACTAGAGTTTTGGAAAGGGAGATCCACAACTAAGCATTTGTTTACGCTAAAATACGTGGTAGATGTAGAGTTAAGATAAAGGGCGGGAAACTGTTTGCGGTGTTTGTGGATCTCAGAGCCGCGTATGACACGGTATATAGTGCTAAGCTGCTGGAATGCATGGCAAAGGCATATCCCTAAACAGCTGTGAGCTTACGGGGTGCGTATATATGAGAGAACGTGAGCAAGAGTGAGAGTGGGTGAATGGAAGTCTGAAAAGTTTGAAGTGAGACGAGGACTGAGGAAGGTATGTCCGCTGAGCCTGTGCTTGTTTAATTTGTTTACTGCCGATCTTGATACGGTTTTGCAAGAAGTACAGGCGGAGGAGGCGTCCTTATAGGTAGAACGAAGGTTTGGTCGTTGGCGTATACAGATGATGTGGTGTTGTTAGCAACAACGGAAGCAGAAACGAATAAAATGAGACAGCACGAAAGTTATATGAAAGAAGAATGTTAGAGACGAATGTGCGTAAAACCCAGATAATTATATTTAGTAAAAGGAGCAGAAAGGAGTCAGAATTCAAATGGGGAAGTGAAAATAATTGAATTGGTAAGAAGCTTTAAGTATCTGGGGTTTATGTTTGAAAGTGGTGGCAGTATGAACGAGCGTCTAAAATATGTGTGTAGAAAGGCTGGAGTAGCAGCAATGCGGCTGTGCTATGTATGGGGCGACCGTATGGAAAACTCATACATCATGAAAAGGAGATTGTGGGAGACCTGTGTGTAAAGCATTTTAATGTATGGGGGCAGAACTGTGGGCAATTAGAGAACAGGAAATTATTGACAAATTTCAAATGAATGAAAAAAATGTTGGGCGTAGATAGGAGTCACAGGCTTATAAAATGAGTGTATGTGCAAGGCGTAAGTTAGTGAGATTTGAAATGAAAGTAAACTATATAGCATAAGGAAGACAAAATTAAAGAAATTACTGCATGGGAGTATGAAAGAAACAAGATATATGAGTGTGCGGTCTTATCGTTAACGGAAGCAAGAACCCTAATGCAGCCATCAAAGAGAATAGACGTGATAGTAATGGAAAGACTGAAGGAGATTGAAGTACAGCAGCGCCAGATTGCGATATCTGGTAGCAGATATAGCAAGATTGCAAAAATTCAGGTAAATAATAGCCTTCCGAAGTATGAGATTCTCAACAAAGGAAGAACAGAGGCTCATTGCCCGGTTTTGGTCAACACCACCGATATACAGATGGTGTTGTTTCGGTGCGGTAATGAGGAAATATGGTTTAGAGAATGAATGGGGAAGAGATTCTCAACAAAGGAAGAACAGAGGCTCATGGCCCGGTTTTGGTCAACACCACCGATATACAGATGGTGTTGTTTCGGTGCGCTAATGAGGAAATATGGTATAGAGAATGAATGGGGAATGAATACAGGTCATGTAGATTTTCTGGAAGTGGGGAGAATGGATGGGAGTAAATGCGTACGTGACTACTCGTTGCTCAATGAGTGCAAGATGATTTTGGCCGGTGTAGACGGTACACACAGCTGCTTAGAATATTTTGTCCCATTTCTAGGATGTGTGTGTGTGTGTGTGTGTGTGTGTGTGTGTGTGTGTGTTCTAATTTCTCCATATATCAATAAATTTGTCTATGTCCGCCTCGAAAAATTATATACGACCATTTGTTTTCGAGTTATTTGAAGGACTTTTAAGAAGATATTTTTAGTATGTATGTTGTCTATGTGGTCTTAAATTTGTAACATATTTTGCTGAGATAGTTGCTCTAGATAGTGATTTAATTAGGTTTAGGGTTGGCTACGTTGTTGAGATCGTTAGTTTTTAGTTTTCGTATTTACACCATTAGAGCTAACCATTGTATCGCCTAATTTTCGATTATGGTTTCGTATTAGTGTCTATTAGTATTTATTTACTCACGTCTTTTATTCTGTTCCACTTTTCATTCGCGTCTATGTTCATAACCTTCCATAGGACGTTTTGATGCTGCATTCTTGTCGTGTCGGTTTTCAGGGTTTACCAGATCTAGCTACTCACATTAACTGAGTCTATTGAACGAACCACTCACCCATGATGTGACACGAAGTACGTCCTCCGAGAGGATCACTTGTCATTAACCAGACCGTGGATAAGTTATTTGGTGTGACAGTCATTAGTAAAAGATACAATATATTTGGCATGGCCCAATAAACTCTATTATTACTTTCCGAAAACAGCGGATGACATCGATTTATTCTCAAAATACGCATATCGCACACTGAGATGACAAATGTTGTAACTTCCAAAAACAGTTTTTGAAATAAATGCATTTTAAAGATTGCAATAGGTCCAGTAGCTTTACTATTGAGTATGATATTATCTATTTTTTAAATAATAATTTGATTTATCATAAACGCAAAAAGGATTGCAGGAGCTTTAATCTTCAAAATAAAAATAACAACCTGACAATTAATTTTGGAAGTTACGGCACTTGTCTTCTCTTAGTGCGATATGCTAAACTACCATATATGCCGACTGCGTATTGCTTGCGTAGATGCGAACATAAATATCATTAATAGGTCTTGAAACAACGTATCAAAATATTTCTACTGAGCGATAAAATTTTGTACATTTTTATATTTGTATGCTCATTGTGTACACCATTTGTTTGTCATATGCATATATATATATATATATATATATATATATATATATATATATATATATATATATATATATATATATATATTCTTCTTCGAATAGAATTGCATCTTCAGTTGCCATTATTTTACATGTATACGGCCCAAGTAAAGAAATATCTACAAGTCTATGAAAAGAAGGTTAGGTTGCAGAAATAGGCCATATACATAGTTTCAAAACAAAAGAAAAGGCTACTTACATTTACCAATTACTATATAATATATAATATAAGCAATGGTTAGATATAAAAGCAAAATTGTTATGTAAGGAACACATCCTACACGACCATTATATGTAAAATGATAATGCCATTGACAATTAGTTTTTCTAAGAGCTTCAAACAGGGACGATTGGTTTCCCATTACTGCCGTGACCTTCTGTGATCTTTAATGAGGTATTAGTTTCGCTTTTCATTACTTTTTAATATTCTGCTTTCGCATTCGTTGCTTACATGCACCCATACTCGCCCATTAAATGTGTTAGTATCCTTTCGTTGTCTTGTATTCCTGTTTTTCGGAAATTTGATATTATCTTGTCATGTCCACTAACTTTACCTCTTTGGAATGATTCAAATCAATATATAATATTCCCTTTATATAATTCTATATTTCTTATTTTCCTATTTTTTCCTAATACTAAATATTGATGACAGATATAATGATTTTTATCTCTGCACGATTATTGTCCCTTTGCAATATATCATAATATGTGTACTCATATTAGTTAACATTTAGTTTAGCTAGTATACTCCGAATTATTTAAATTGCAACTCAACAATCATCACAAGCACAAACTGTTTCCGGAGTGTTTTCTTTGCAGAAGTTACTCCATAGCTGTTTATGTTGTTCCCACCTAGTTGCCGCTAGTTTCTCAACAACTTCATACGCGAAACTTAATCTTTGCACTCTATTTATTAAATTCATTTTACTTACAGTCTATAGCATAACTTTAGCGACAATTAGTAATTTAGTTTATATTTGGGTTCATTACATGTATTTATAGTATTATTTAACGAAGCCAAACGTAAATTGTATTACTTTTCTAACCATTATTTATGAAACAAAAAGCGAATTCATAGAAGCGATGCAATAACCAGTTTAAATTAATGTGCTGGAAATGTCGGGAAACTGCAATGTAGTGTCCATTAAATGTTACGTAAGTAATTTCATTCATTCATGCCATATAATTTCTGTTTCACTATGATAGTGCTTCTTAATTAAATAATAATAAAATTGTCTCTTATACTTGTATATACAGGTTGTTCTATTACTGACCTGCACAAATGAAACGCTCCATATACAGTCAATTTTAAGCAAAAGGTTCAAATAAACAACTTTTCGTTATTTAGATATCAATATTTACGTGATTTGTTGAGTGATATATTAATAATATAATAATAATAATATTTATTATTCATCCTTTTATGTTCACTCCAATTTTTGTCTTCTATTGCTTCTTCGAATAATTTCTCGGAATACAAGTTGAAGGGTAAGGATGAAAGTATGCGACCTTAACCCGCGCCCTCTCTTATTTCTACTACATCTGTTAGATTTTGTTCTATGCGGACCAAAGCTGTTTGGTGTCAGTATAGGTTTTTCATTATACGTAAATCTTTATAGTTGCTTTCAGCATTTCGAGAAGTCTGTCCTGCCTCACTTTATCAAATGCTTTCTCAAAGTCTATTAGGCATACATAATCCTCACCGTTGACATCTTCACATCTTCGGATTAAGATTTGCATTCCATAAAGTGCTTCTCATTACCCTAGTCTGAATTTATTTCCACTAATCTCATTATCTACTTCTCGTTATATTATTCCGTAAATTATTCGTAGAAATAATTTTAGGAGGTTACTACTCATCAAACTGATTCTAAGATAGTTGCTTTATTCCTTTACGGTTTTTGGGATGGAGTTCTATTGTAGCCAGTCTGACGGTAACAGTCCCGTGTAGTATATATTGTTGCCTATTTCTCCTGCTGTTTTTAATATATCCGTCGCTATTCCATAAGGCCCTGCGGCCCTTCGGGTTTCCGCTGATTTGATTGCCTTCATGATATTTTTTGTTGTTGGTAGTCCCGTCACGAGGCTCACATTCTCATGTCATTGAAGAGTTCGAAGATGTACTCTTTCCATCTAACTATTATCCTCAATGGACCCAATATTATTTGCCAGCCACTATTTTCCAGGTTTTCCGGATTTCTGGTTTGTTTGATACCGCTTAATTCCTTCTACTTTTCTGTAAGTTAATTAAATAGTATTTTCAATCATAATTTTTAATCTCTGCTCATTTCTGGATATACCATGCTGCTGTTGTGTTCTTCTGATTTCTGCCTGTATCTTTTTGTGCGCGATGTCGTTGGGATTTTTGTATTATCGTGTAAACTCCATTCGATCAGGGATCTCATCTGGCGTCCATTTTTTCCTTTCTTTGACATTTAAATGCCTCCTGCGTGTCCTGCAAGGTTTCATTTGCTATGTTCCATGTCGCTTCGAAACTATTAGATCAGATTTTTCTAGTTGCTCAGTTACCTTTTGGCGTAGACTTAAATTTTTTATTTTTTCGTTATCTAGCTTTATTATCTTATTTTACCAGCGTGTTATCGTTTTAAAACGCACCTTAATTTCAGATCCTCCATATCAATGCATCACACTACGTAAGGACTTGGTGACATGAATAATAATAATTGCTTTTATATCCCTTTAAAATATATAATATACATATACATATACAAACTATATCAATATATGTTCACAACATCAACGAAAATAAAATAAAAGAAAAGGATAGAAAATATATGTTTATCAATATAGGCGCAATTCCAGTCTAACATAGGCAATGCATATGACTCTTCCACTAAATCTTGACAATAAACTATTACTAGAAAAGACTAATCCTAATTAAGATTAAATAATAAAAAATAATAAGAAGAATACTTCTAAATAACACACAAACACTCAAAATTTACATAAAATGCACGAGGTAATTGATTTATATAAAAATTATATACTACTATTATACACTCTCGCACACATACACATTTCTACATAGTATACATACATATATACATATATACACATGCATACACATAGATACACAATATATAAATATAATGAACAAAAAAAATAGTTTCGGGTAAAATTTTACATGCATAAAAATAAACGTTTATATTTAACATTTCAAATTATGTCAAACTTCACTATATTGTTCCTTGTATATTTGCAAAATACTACATGATTTAAAGTCTTTCCTTCATCCGGTACAAGATTGCAAGAATTTAGCAACGTTGTAGACCCCTTATATATACTAATATATACCGAAACATAGGTATATATTGGTATATTGCTATACTTCTAATATTCGCCATGCATTAGGCTACGTAGAGTTATTTTATTCTGTAAATACAGTGGCTGTTTTGATATGACAATTTTGTTTTATGCATGAAGAAATCTCCTCTTACCTATATTGGGCTAATGGCTTGTTAAGTTTGGATATATGATAATCTTAATTTCGTCTGACCATGCCCTCTGTTCATCTGAACTATTCATCGAGTAGTTAGTCTTCTCCTAGGTCTGCGTCCTTTTACTTTTCCTTCCATGATCAGTCATTCCATGGAGTCTCTCTTTCTTGGCATATCGCAGAAATATTAGGCTAATGGCGGTAGAGAGCAGATCTGTGATTTTTAGTTCCTCTAGATCAATTCTATCATTAGTACGACGATCTGTCGAAGGTTGTCTATTCCGCGCTTGTCGGACTTTTTACTTTTTCTCTTACACCGTTATTCGTTCTAAAGGACTCTAGTTGTTAAAGCTTGTTACTACTTCTAGGTCTGCAACAGTCTCAGTTATTGTTTGCGTGGTCCACTATCATGACTCAGGTTAGCTTGAGCCCGTATTCTTTGCTGGTTTCACTCCGTCAATTCATTATTTCACTCAGTTCTTCACTCGACTTAAGCTGTCGTCTGTATATCTCAAATTGCTCATTCGTCTGCCTCCAATTGAGACTTCTCCTTCCCATCTTTCCAGCACTTTGCGCAATATGGGTTTGCTGTAAAGATAAAACAGTATTGGTTACAGAATGCAGTCATGTCTTACGCCTACCTTGATGGTAAATTTGTTTGATTCCGTTTGATTGACTCTTACTTTCGCAGTGTTTTTCTTTTTATACAGATGCTTGTATCTGCTGAATGCGGTGATAAGGGGTGCTAATTCATATTATTATTTCCCACAGCCCTATTTAACAGAATCGACGATTTTCGAATAATCGATAAAGCATAGATACATTATGATATTAAATTCTCGTGCATTTTCAATGATTTTGGACGTTCAAGATTTGCACACTTGTACATTTTCCTGGTACAAAACAAGAATGTGCATCACTCATCAGACCATTTGCAGGTGTTCCATATTTTCCCGCATAGTGCATGCTTTGCATCCATGCCGACGATGCCCATTGCCTTAAGTATTTCCGCTGTTATGCTATCTACCCCTACAGTTTTGTTCCTCATTAGTTTTTTTACCGCCGCTTCTACTATCGACCTGCGAATTTTGGGCTCTGTACTGTTATTCTATAATCGGCTGCCCCAATTCAAGGTCTACATTGTTAAAGTGTTTGCAGTAATAGTTTTTCCATGTATCTACGATTCCACCAGCGACAGTTATTATTCTGCCATTCTCGTCTTGGATAATTTGAGTTTGTTGTTTTAATTCTCACGATCTTACTTTCTCAAATATCTCTCGAGATTCTTGACGATTTGCATGTCACTCAACTTGCGTCTAATTGATTTGTGTGTATTTATCTGATCTGCAGTCATGTTTTAAGTCCCCATTTAGTTGTCGTATCTTTGCATTTCTTAGCTCTAGGCTTATCGTCGATTTTTTGTGTCTTTCATCGATGAGCTGGTATTTCTACTTGCTCCTCCAGTGCTTTTGTCGAACTTCGGTTTGTTGGTCAGGACTGCGTTCTCTGCGATATTAGTAACCCAGTACTTCACCTCATAGCACATCATGTCTGGACATCCAGCGCAATCAGGCTTTTTTGGTACTTTAAGTAGGTTAAGGAAATTTTCGGTTTTCGGTACAGTCATATTCCCGGTGAAAGTAGGTTTTGGTAGTGACGTGAAGCTTCAATTTAAGATCCGTTGTCAATAGTTTGTGGTCCGACCCGCAATCTGCTCCTCGCTGATGGTGTCGCACACGATGTAGTATGTGAACCGCTCTGTTTTCCACACTGGGCCGGCGGGCAGGTGCACCTCCGTGGTGTGGTCTATTATAACCACTTCTCCCACGTTTAGATTTAGGTTCGCGAGTTCCTCTACCAGCCGTTAGATTTTTCTTCCAGCTGCTTGTCGTTGCTCTACATTCTTTGTCTACTTGTCTCAGTAGATATTTCGCTACTCGGGTCCATTTCATTGCTTCTCTCCTCGACATCTTCACTTTTTGGATGGACTGTACTCGGCCAGCGTCTCAAAAGAGCCCCGTTTTCTGGTTATTATTTCTTCTGGTGTATCTGTATCCTTTGGTGTGGGGTTTGGTGCGAATTGACATGCTTGGCTGGTCAGCAAGTCCAGCCGTGCGTGCATCATTTGCGTTCTTAATGCCTCCATTTAGCTGCCTCAATACGCTTTTCCGCCTTCATGCTTTCCAGCTGGTGCTTGAGGCCTTTCGCTTTGGCGTTTTGGGGAATTTTTAGTGCGGTCCCGTTTCATAAAAAAAGCCAATCGTACTTTGCGCGAACAAACGTCGCGTTCGCGTTTGCGTTAGCGTCCTTAGAAATGTTTCTTGTCATCACCGCCATCTCCGTCAGTCTTTCGTGCAGTGCTGCACTGTTTCGTGCAGTTCTGCCAACTGTATGTAGGCGTCCTGGCCTTCGTCTTCGTCCTCGCTATCTATTTTGTGAGGCACTTCTTCTTTGCCTCTGTTTGTTTCGCCTTCCCATCTCCCCTTTCCGCCGGCAAGCTGGCTTTCCTCTTGGCTGCCTGGGTTGAGTGGTTTTCTTCCTCTGAGTTTTCTTTTCTGAGATTTTCCGAACCTCGACATGAGCCAGTCAACTAGCAATTCCCTGTTGCTTTTTTTTGGGGTTATATTTCCGTTTGTAATTTGGTCGTTGAAGTTCTTGGTGTTATGCTGCCTCCCTAAAATAGGTTGGTGTTTTCCATGGGCTCTGATTCCGCATTTGCTTCCTCTGCTGCTACTGGATGGTACTCGGATGACGGTCGGGGAGCACCCACCGCGATGCCCTCACCGTTCGGTCTTGAGGCATCCCTCCTCTGGTTTCTCTGCATCCTTTGGTGTGGGGTTTGGTGCTAATTGACTTGCTGGGCTGGTCAGCAAGTCCAGCCGTGCGTGGATATTCCTCATCTGCGTTCTTAATGCCTCCATTTAGCTTCCTCAATACGCTTTTCCGCCTTCATGGTTTCCAGCTGGTGCTTGAAGCCTTTCGCTTTGGCGTTTTGGGGGATATTTAGTGCGGTCCCGATTCATAAAAAAAACCAATCGTACTTTATGCGAAGAAACGCCACTTTCGCGTTCGCGTTCGCGTCCTTAGGAATGTTTCTTGTCATCACCCCCATTTCCGTCAGTCTTAGCACTGTTTGTGCAGTTCTGCTAACTGTATGTAGGAGCCCTGGCCTTCGTATTCGTCCTCGCTGTCTATTTTGTGAGGCACTTATTCTTTGCCCCTGTTTGTTTCGCCTTCCGTTCGACTTTCCTCTTGGCTGCCTGGGTTGAGTGGTTTTCTTCCTCGTAGTTTTCTTTTCTGAGATTTTCCGAACCTCGACATAAGCCAGTTAACTAGCAATTCCCTGCTGTTTTTTTCGGGGGTTCTGTTTCCGTTTGTAATTTGGTCGTTGGAGTTCTTGGTATTATGCTGCCTCCCTAAAATAGGTTGGTGTTTTCCATGGGCTCTGATCCCGCATTTGTTTCCTCTGCTGCTACTGGGTGGTACTCGGATGACGGTTAAGGAGCCCTCACGGTTCGGTCCTGAGGTCTCCCTCCTCTGCATGGTATTCGGTTTGTTGTTTTGGTTGTTGTCCATTTATTCGTTCTATTTTAGGTAAAAGTAGTGCTCTTCCATAGTCGTGTGCAGTGTGGTTTTTCAGTCAGTGGTTGCACTCCTTCTCTTTTTTGTCTGGTTTCCTCTTCTCTGTCCCATCCCCGTGCCACCCAGATTGGCGAACCCCTCACTACCTATCGATGTTATCAAGGCCCGGAGGGGTACCGGTCTTGTGAGGGTCCACTGTCCGGGCCAGACCCGTAGTGCAGAATGAAAAAAGAATAGAATGGAACTCCAGGGAAAGGTTTTTCCCCTCCCTGGTCCACCCCGGCATATATCAAACCGAAGAAGAAGAAAGGATGTATTGACCCTTATTCCTCGGGTGGTGGTCCAAATAGCGTTGGTGTTAAAAAAGAAGTTGGGGTAGCTTGAAGAGTTGGAAATGGGATACCAACAGAACAAAGGTTTAAAACTGATTCTAGAAGGGAGGCTCAACACGTAAGGAGTTGTGCTGACCCCCAACCAGATCATCTTAGCAGCGCGACTCCATCCTAATCTCTGCTATGGCCTAAATTTTCATAGCAGAACGTTTGCGGATGTCATCTCACTGGGCCCCCACACCACGACAAGGTGTTTTCCTTCGTGACGGTCATTACTCTTACTAACGAAACGACACAGGAGGTCTTGTGGAGTGTTGCCAACATTAGCGTTAAAATCTCCGAGTATGTAGTTTTTGTGGAATATTTTCGGTTATGCATTTTGATATTTCT
This sequence comes from Lordithon lunulatus, assembly GCA_963942505.1. Classification (NCBI taxonomy): domain Eukaryota; kingdom Metazoa; phylum Arthropoda; class Insecta; order Coleoptera; family Staphylinidae; genus Lordithon; species Lordithon lunulatus. The sequence continues at coordinate 16,399,696 of OZ012671.1, read as the reverse complement.
AGCAACTTTCAATTTCTTCATCTGTAACTTTACTGGTAGGCATATATACTTGGATTATATGGAGCTTAGTTGGTAGTGCTAAGAACGTATTTTTTATTATCCGATCGTTGATCGATGAATAGCTTTCCACCGATTTTACCTAGTTTTTGATACTTTGTTTGCAACTATATTCCTACCGGTCTTATCTGCACCCGATATGTAGATGTTGTAGTCTGCTGTGGTAAAATTCCCTTTATTCTTCCAGCGGGTCCCTGATATTTCGCAAACACCGACTTTCTGTCTGAGTTGTTCTCTTTCATATATAGTGTTTACCGACTTGAAGCGCGGGCGTCTGATGTTCCAAGTGGCGAGATATTTTTCTTTCGGAGTTTTAGTTATTGTTCCTTTTCCTTCTGATCAGAAATCCATGTTGGGTGCGCTGCCGATTCGGTCACAATCGCTTGGCTGGTCGCCAATTTTTCGCCAGTCGACCTAGACTTGTTCTGATTCCGGTTGATAGCTGGATCGTATGGCAAACTATCATTTAGATATTTAGTTATCCTACTGCTCTCATGAAACATGTAATTATGTGGTTTTCCGTTGTCTGCCTGATCCTATGTTGTTCACCGTCGTTTTCCATCTTCTGCCACATCGAGGTGCTGATTCGAGGTTTTTTTTAATGGGACTGGTGACCCGTAGGCGTTTTCCTCAGTCCTCCTACTTTAGAAAACCGTAGCAGGTTATGATCTGATGATATGTCAGCACCTGGATACATTTTTAGATTCGTGATGGAATTTCTAAAAAAAAAGACCTTTATTTGGCATTTCAGCCCAACCCTTCCCACACATTCCCAAACCGTACATTCACAGAAAGAAATAAAAAAAGACACACAAAAAAGAATACAAATTAACATAAAATAAATTTTTCTCTATCCATTAAACTAAACCCCCTCTGCCCTCGCCAATTTCCTTTCCCACGTCAGCCTCCTGCAGCTTTTCACGCCTTTCCCATCCTCTCCTAACCATTCGTTCAGCTTTCTGCACTCTCCAACCCACTCTTCTTTCACTCCCTCACATTCTTTGCTAAGGTGCCACCACGTATCACTCCCCTTCCTACACAGCGCACACGCGGTGTACCCTAGCCCCATCCACACTTTTCTTCCTCGCTCTTCTGAACCACACCTCGCTCTTGCCATGCATACTTTGTCCTCTCTGCTCCACTCTCTCCTGGCTAAGCACCTCGGGAGTTTCCCCTGCACTGCCACTCTACGTAGCCAGGGTTGTAAGAGCTCTCAGCCATTCTCACTTGCCTTTCTTGCCACTCAATATCCCTCAATCTCTCCCTTATCTCAGTTCCTAGGCTACCCCTTTCTCTCAGCTTCTCCTCTACCCACACCTCAAACATACCCACTCTTTCATACATCCTTTCTCTATCCTTCCTCCATCTACTCTCTGTTCTACTCTTACACCTCATCCATACCTCCCGTACCAGTCTTTCCTCGCCCAAATCCTGCAATCTTTCCTCAAACTTCACAACCCTCACACACGACTCCCACCACATACTCATACGATTTGTCTCCTGCAACAGCACTGCCCTCGGTGTCGACCTTTCGAGCCCTAGCAGATTCTTCAGAAACCAACCTTGCTCCCTTTCTATTACCTCCCATTCACGCAATCCCCACACTTCCACTCCATACAACAATATAGGTTTTACACACGCATCCCATATCTTGCACGCCATTACTAGGTTACCACCCCACAAACTCCCCCATTTTCTGCACGCAATCCCCCAAGCCATTCTTGCTTTCGCCTGCATACACTCCACATGCATCCTAAGCCCTCCTCCACAGTCAAACCAAAAGCCCAAATATTTAAAGCCATTCACTCTCTCAATCAGCCTTTCCTTCCATTTAAGCCCTTCGTCCTTACCCCTCCTGCCCCTATTCCTAAACCACATCCATTTGGTCTTTTCCACATTTACCACTAGTCCCCTCTTATCTAGGTATCTACCCATTTTATCCAACATCTTTTGCATCTCTTCCACTCTCTTGGCCACGAGCACCACGTCATCTGCATACGCCAACATCCACACTTTGGATCTACCCACCACGACCCCTCCTGCCTGTCCTCTCCTCAGCACCTCTTCCAACTCGCTCGTGTACAGATTAAACAGGAGGGGGCTCAGCGTATAGGAATTTCTATACTTTTTGTTTACTGATAATCAATCTGATTTCGTAAAATTTGGTTATGAGTGATCACCAATTATAATGTCGACACTTTGGTAGCTTAACAAATGTCGTCTACTGTTTGTTATGATAAGTTCCTTTTCTAGACAGTAATTAGGTAAATCTCCTCTATCGTTTCGCATTCCCATATTGTTAGCTCTTGGGTTTAGTTAGGATTAGCACCTCATCTATCTCTTAATAGAAAACTTCTTGCTGCACGTCATCAGCATAGCATATCTATACGCTCATCCATCCATATTCTCATTGTCCCGAATTTTCTACCTCCTCTCGTTAATGATTATAATTTTTTTGTTTAATCTCGTTATTTCCTGTATTGCATTTTGAATGTTTTCTTGTGCATACATGCTTCTTACGTTCCATGTACCAATATTTTTCATGCTCGTTTCCTTTCCAAATCTGGCTACAGCTGATTATTCGAACCCCTGCCCTCATTAAGGGGCACTCGTACTCGTGGCCGTTGTAATTAGCAACCATTTCATATTTTTACTAGATAATATTTATTTGGAAGTTTCTCGCTGCCTTCCTCTTCGCAGTTTCTCAGCCAATAGAACCGTTCTATCTTGTCTTGCCTTGGAAAGTCCAGTGATAGACCGGTCAGAAGTCATTTTTCTACACCCTGTCCCAATAATATTGGTTACTGCCCTCTATGATAGGTATGCTTCTTTGATGGCGGAATTTCTCGCCATATCACATCACATCATTGTCTTTGGATGTTGGTAGCATTTATAAGAAGTTCATCTTTCTTAAGGGTAACCGTCTATATCCGGATACAAATCGACTGCTTATTCGTCAGGCTATTATGTCTGCTTATGTCGCAGCATACCTTCATATCTGAAGGACCTTCCACTATCCGTAACCTGTAGACGTCATCGGTAGCCCCAATAGTCCCAGATTGGGCTAAATAAAACTTGACTCCTTATGGCTTATTCTTGTATAATTAAGCGTTATTCCTTATTCTTGGTGTATGAACCAAACAAATAAATATTTTTTGTATTTTTGTCAGTTTGCTTATATCAATAACAACAATTAACTCGTTTTGTTTATAAATAAAAATTAATTTTCATAAAGTAGATGCCATAACAATACAATATTAATTAATTAGTTTAGCGTTATTTTAATATATATTTATTTAGCAATATTATAATTCACAATTAATAAACATTAATTTAAAAAAAGTTTAATTAAATTGCTAATTACAAAATGATATTGGTAATACTGATTTCATTGAGGAAAACAAATTAATATTCATTATAAACTTGAATTTAAAAAGAATGGTATATTGATTTTTTTAATATTCCGTGTTCATAAACGTCTATAAAAATAAAGCTTCCTTAAATGCAAACCGGGCCTTTCAATTTTGACTGAACTAATTTTAGGGTTGTCACCGATTAATTCCTGATTCGGCTGAAATCGGCAGATACCATTTTTAACCACAGATTAGTGCTTAACTATTAATTATAACAATTGTACAATTAAGTAACCGGCTATTAGTACCATTAGCCGACATTGCATCGAACGAGAGTAAAAAAATGAATCGCTAGATAATGTTAAAATCAATTATCAAAATTAAAAGGTCCATTTTCAGTTTAACTGAGCTTTATTTTATCTAAACGTTTATGAATACGGGCATAAGAATATTAAATAAACTTTTAATTTCCATCTTCAATACATTTTAAATTAATGTTTATAATGAATATTAATTTGTTGTCCTCAATAAAACAGGTGTAATATCGATATCATTTTTCAATTAGCAATTTAATTAAACTTTTTTTAAATGATTTTCATATAAGGCATTGCGTGTACCTACCACTGTAATAAATTCCTCCCAACTAATAATTACAGAAACAAATTGATTATGTTAGGTGAGCTTGGGTCAAACATAAAATTAGAATCTTATGATTAATTAACACATAATTTTAAACAATAAAATTATTGTAAGCTATGTATATGTATGAATAAATTACATACACGTTTAATTACTTCTAGAGAAACTACGGAATTGTTTTCTTAGTGTTATATGATTGACTAATTACGGTGGTTATAATTGAATAATTTGTAATTGGACTCCCTTTGCGTGCGCATATTGATAAATATTGCACAGGTGTAAACAGAGTTAACTGCTGCGAACATAAAAGTAAAACGCAAGGTATTGATTTGCGACCTACCCATTTTAATATTGTTGTGTCTATGTGTGAAATTATTTTATGGTACACCGCTTTAAAAGCAATTTATTGACCTCCACTCGATAAACTGTGGGAAGATTATATGTATGCTTGACTTTACTGTTTTCAGAGTACCTATGAATGCTGGCCACATGCAATAATTTCGTTTCAGAAATGTAAGATATTAACTTTGCAGTGAAAATATGCAAGTGCTGAATGTAAGTTGTTTTGTGCGTTTGAACCCAATGAACCTACGTGTCACTTCTCTTATACATGATCGTAGCTAGAAGCTTATTGAATACTTAGATTCGATCTGGAAATACATCATTGTATGTATTCTTTTTGTTAGAAAATCGTAATGCTTTAGGCCGGATTTCATCAACGTTAAGTTAATAAGGTTAACTAGTTCAATTTAGATATGCGTTGTAAATTAAATCTATGACAATGCCACTAATTTTCTCAGGATCATTTTTTCAGAACAAGTGATGAAACATGTTATTGGTTTGTTGCTAATACATGTAGTATGATCACCATAATCATAGCTTTGTTATAATTGTCATAATATTAACTATACAATCTATAATAGCGTTATATCTTATACAAATTCGTTGAACATTATGCCTAATAGAACTGATTAATATCGTTATTACTGCCAATATATTAGTAGAACAATAGAAGCAATTTATCCGCACAACTTTTCGTATTAATTCTCCTTTCGTTTCATTCGTAAAATCATAAATTAATCCTTATACAAAAGGAATGCTTCGGAACGAATAAATTTCATGTATTTAATTCTGTCAAGTATCAAACATGGAATGTTTCCAATTTGTTACCCAAAAAATGTGCACGCACATACACACATATGTCCGCATTATATTTGTACGCGAAAGCACTTCAAATAAAAGAAATATATGTTGTACAACAGGCATTCATTTTTCAGAGAAAATAAAATGCCAGCTAGTCGTGGGAAAAAAATGAACACGATAAATAAAACGATCCGCCCTGAGGATATGTACGTAAGGGAGATATAAAAACGTGGATTATTCCTACTCCGCCCCAACATTTAATTGTGTAGAAGTTGATTTATATTCAAATCGTTTATTATTTCATCAAATTTCTAATTGTCTGGATTGTATTTTTTGTAATTTATTAACATATTCATTGTTTTTACAATTCATCCACAGTATATTTAATATAAATAGGGAAGAATTAATATGTCACTTTTTAAAAATTTACTTAAATAATTAATTACATAAATATGTTCGTTTTAACAGTTTAAGCATATAGAGGCAATCGAATTCAGAACTGACTAAACTCTAATATCGTCCATATTGACATTATCAAGATTTATATTCATTGTCTTGAAGATAATACAGAATTTATTGAGGACGACGATGACAAACGCAACCGAAATTTCTACCACATTTCGAATTAAAGCAGCTACTAAAGGGAATGAATACTCCATATGAAACTATTAATAATACACTGATTTAATTCCATATTACAGTAAATAAGATATTGTATATTGCATCATAATCATCATAAATAATATAGCGCAGCACACACATTATGTAAATACGAATAGTTCCCGAAACAAGCTGCAATAATATGTCGCATATTGATTTTATGTTTTGACAAGAGTAGCCCTCATATAAAATACTGTAATGGAAAAATGCTGTATGAAATGTATTCATATATGTTTGAAATTACAATTCATAAAAATATTTTAAATTCGTCTCGTTTATAAAATGAGTATACGATGTATCTAAATTAACAATAGCTGTATATTTGCTGTTCACGTGAAATATGGTTTTGAGTTAATTTATAATACTGGCGTATTACAATGATGTATTAGAACATTATTTTTAGTAAAATATTATTCGCCAAATTGTTTTTATGCATATAGCCGGCGTAAAATTGTAACAACGGTATTATTCAAAACTACAATGATAAACAAGTTTTTGATACAACAGCTGTATATTTATACGGCACACACAAGTTATATTCGATTGTAGCGTCAATTTGCAGTAACTCAGAGTTTTTATCGTTTGCATCGGAATTTGCGAGAACCGAGATATATATTTACACACACACGTACACGTAGATGTGATTTTTCTCGCCCTCTCCGTCTGGCTTATTGCATTGCGATATATAAAGACGTTTGCTTCTCTACAATATGCATATTAAACTTGATAACAGATTCTTGAACGTCCTCATCTTCTCACACGCATATTAAACACGAACACCGTCAATATATAAATTAATAACCCCTTTTACAAAACATAATTTACATTTACATTTCGTGGCATTATAATAACTATGGGATGACGTTAATTCATACAAATAATGTTATCTTAACTTGTATGGTAATGATGTTTGGAATTGGCTATTAAATTTTGTATTTTGCAACGCCACTATGTGTTTTTTTATCAGTGTGGTAATAACACCATTGTATGCCCACGTAATTGCGAAATGAATTAATGTAAATAAATATATAACTCGGCAATGTATTTGATCACAAGATTTGTACAGAAAAATCAGCAAGGTATAAATTATGCGGAGGGCTGTTATTTCCAACTTGCTAATAACATATCTCTATCCAATAACTTTTATTAGCGGAGATTTATACATACATAGATACAGACTAGTCATAAATTTAAAATACTTGGAATGAAAAATAATTTATTGCCGTAAGATTATTTCATTATTCAGCGTGATTTTCTTTATTATTCGATATCCTCCCACCTGCACACTGTTTTAGCTATTATGTTTGTATTTTAATGTGCATTGGTAATTTGCATTATAAAAAACACATTTTGGAGATCTTTATGGATATCTTTCTTGTTATGTTGATTGTTTCCTTTTGATTAAACTTCGAATATTTTTGCTTTTGTAATTTTGGTGGTATAACTTCCCAAGTTTTGATTCATTACATATCTGTTCATTCATCCTGAATATGTGAGTGTTCTGGTCTATTTAAATTTTGTGACGCTTTATGTCAATAATTATTTAATAAAATTAATATACTATATATACATTTCTTCACTATTTACAACAACAAATCTTAATGGGCGGCTTTCACTCTTCCACAGAATACATATTTAGAGATTAAACAAAAGTAAAATATACTAATGTTATACAATAAATTGATACAAATTTTAAACTTAACACGTCTAACGTAACGATTAATTTATATAAATTATATTTTCTATGAGCTCCCGGCCAATTGTGTCCTTTCCTCGCTGGCTTTCATCCATTCTAATCCTCTTCCATCCTCATGTAATACTACCTCTCTACATTCACTACATTTTTTCACACACATTCTGCATGCTCTCGCTTCTTCATTCTCCCAAAAACTATCCCTCTCCTCATTCTCACATGTAATTTCTAGTAATCATTCTTCTTTCACATAATTTAAATTTCTCCGTCAGTAGGTATCCTGGCGTTCCCTCAGTTATTCCGTCTAGATGGGCCGTTTTTTGTTTTTGTCATTGATTTTGTTCATTCGCCTATTATAGAATTCCCAAAAGGCACCTTAGACGATCAATATTACTGTCAATATTTTATATAATGACAGTATTACTGTACGATAATATCAATAATATGTTTAAAATGTTCATTATTCTAAAATATTGCCAGTTTTACTAATCGTGTAAGGTATATTAATGATGTAATGAAGAGAATACTGATCTTTAGCCGAATAATTGATTACTTGATGAAAGGAGGATTGAAGCAAATATTGACAGTACTAGGATTGGCAGTATTATTGACCGTGTAAGGTGTCTTTATGAGAACCACTTGATAGATACTTTGCACTTTATTATTTTCTCTTCTTTTGATATTACCATAACTTTGGACTTTTCTCTATGAATTTATTTTTCGTTTTCGTTTTTCCAACGTCTCATTCCGTATTTGAAGGTTCTTGTATAAATCTTTTTCCGATCTTAAATCCAAATATTACTATATTATCTGCGAATACGGACTAGGTTATTTCTATCATTCTCGTGTTCTTATATCCATTTATAATTGCTTTCGTTTTCTCTTTTGTTTCTTTAATTACATCGTCTATCAATATTATAAACAATAATGAGCTCAGTATTGCTCCTTGTCTTACCCCTTCTAAATTATTTTATTGTTTGCAGATCTTACGTAATTTCTGGTTTCTTTTACTGCTTTTAGAAGATCTCCATCTACCCCTTTATTCTGAAGTCCTTTCCTTAATTCCTCTCTAGATATGCTGTCAGGTACCTTTTCTAGGTCCGTGTAGCACATATATCCTCCTTTGTTGTATTCTTTCGTTTTATTTAGCTATTTGTCTACTTGTGACGATTTGATACTGCGCAATATACCCTGGTCTAAAACCACTTTGGGAAACTCTAGCTTATATTGAATTATTTCTCTGACCTTCATGATTCTCTCGTATACTTTTCCAGTCATACTGAGCAATGATATTCCTCTGTAGCTTTCGCATTACCTGATATCTCATCATCATTACCTTCTTGTATTAAGACTTTCCACGGCATGTATATATAGATCGAGAACTACTGTCTACAATAAAATTACGAAAGATAGGCTTACCTTCGATATATGAGGCGCCACCAAAAGTACTAGTTTATTCAACTTCTTCGAGAGGAAAATCATGGGAAAGAGGACTAGTATGTTAGAAAATATCATAGCTATGAAACACATAACAATAGACACATTACAAGGATTCATCCATATGACGACGAATTGAGAAGAACTGAATGTATGCCCTAGAAAAATAAGAGGCTTATTAACTTGGTATGTCGGTTGTAGTATAACAATTCTGAATTGCTTATTCGTAGTGGACTCTCTTTAGTGTTATTGCTCACACTAGATTATATTCGATTATTGTTTCTAACTTGTTCTTAATTCCTAAGGTACGTCTCATGACGTGGTTCTCATTACGAGAATAGAAAGCATTTAGATCTTATACTTGTTGGTTCTATTTTTATATTCACACTTGATAATTCTTATTAAAATGATACAACTAACCCCCTAGGAGGAAACTTATGAATTCATCCTCTCTAGCTGAGCTACACTGATGCGATCTAATAAGATTGAAATCTAGATATATAGATTGCTAAGAGGTGGGTTCACACTTATATGTCTTAATAAAACCTTTTTTGTATACATCAAACTGATTGAAAAGAGTGTATTTCAATCTAGAAAATGTTAGTTTGGCGGACTAAACCTATAACGTTTGTCGTAGCACTTTGAAGAACTAGTTTACTAATACCGAGTATTTGTTCCTATTTTTTAATTTTTTTTAGCATAAAGTATGTTCTCATTTGCATCATACAACCCAATAAATCATGGCTTTACAGCGTTATAGACAAAGATTATAGAATTCCTAATCATTTCTAAATTTGCGTGTTGCGCAACCCGTATTTTGTTGGTAGGTGTTTGAGTTGAGGCTAAAGTTTAAACTGCTTAAGTCAATAATCGCAGGACACACAAGGTCGAATAATGTCCGTTTGATAGATAGATAATCTCATCTTGCCAAATGCCGCCCATATAAATCCGATCTTACGGTTTAGTTTGCATGTCCATTGAAATATTCTCGCAGACAAGTAGATTAGACATGAACTGCGTTTTGAAGAAGTTAAAATAGACTGACCTGCTGTGATTATATTTTAATTATCTTCAGCATTGTCTTAGTTTTATCTATGCCATTTGATATTCGGAAAAAGTTCTCGGCCAACCAGAGCGGAGATATTTCTTGGTTAATATGCCATATCTAACTATCAAAATCCATAAAAACAGGAGGAGAGGTGCAATCGATAGAGATATTATTCAACGTTTGTCTTCAGAAGGAATCAATACCGCACGTTTGGGACATGCAACACAGGGAGACCTAACAGATCTAGATAAATTTCGCTCCATCAACCTCTTACCTCTTATCTAGCTTCGATACACCTACAGCGATTTAAAGCGTTGCACGTAGTCTGCTTCATCTCGGGCATCGGTGTGAGGTGTGGACTGGATCATCTGTCCTACTACAGTAACGGCATTTCTGCCTTCCCTGTCCGGTGCAGATATGCCACGAGAACTCCATAGCCGGAGGATATGGTCTATGTGGTCCAGTGATCCAGCTCACCATGCCCACGCGTTACCCATGGTGCGATGACGGGTTTGCATGGTGGTCATTTGTATTGATTTGTATTGATGCTAGCGGGATCCATGCATTTCATTGGGCTGCCAAAAGTCCAATTTGGGAGTACAGTGCTTTGTTAGGGTCTTCGTAAACATTTGTCTAAATGAGACAAGATGCTGATGGGGCAATACTTAGCTAAGTATGTTATGTAGGATGTTTATAATTGCATTGTGCCAAATCAGTTATTGTAAAGTAAAATTCTTGCCATCGGGACTTGACCTCTTTAATTTTCTTATATGGCGTTTCTTGTAAAAGTATATATACTGTTGTGCATAAGAAATACTAAACGCATGCACCCTATTCCGTTTCTCTGGCCTATGCCATTTTTTAAGTAAGTATATTTAATTTTTTAATATAAATATGTAAAGAAATTTACAATTTACAATTTTTATAATTAGTATACATTTTATTATATTATATATGCAGATGTTTCCATGTGATTGTTTTTCATCCCTCTTTCTTCACCTTAAGAATCCTGGAAGTAGTTCAATCTTAGGCTCTTGGCATTGAGGGATGTAGTATGTTTTTACATCTAACCTGTTTTACTCCATATGCTGTTGAGTATAAAGAATTTTACTTTTACTTTTTAATTGTTATGTATTAATATATACAAACTAATTATTTTTCTGCCTCATCTTCTCTGCCTCCGAACTTTGAATTGATATCTTTCATAATGATGGTGCAATGGATAGACGTTCTTCTCATTACGTCAACGAACGAGAATGAGTCCACCTCTATCTGTTTGCGTGGATGTGGGTGCGTATGGCTGTATTATTTTTAATGTTTGTCTGGAGTTTAATTTAAGACTTCATTCTTGGATATATTATTTTGTACCCCAATATGTTTTCGCTGCGTTTCCTGTGTCCAATGAACCCAACTCTCCCCACTAAGGTATTCCCTATAACGGATTAGGTTGCTCGATTTCAGTGTAAATTAGCTTTCTCCCGTCCTTAATAATTATCATTGATTCCTACAATATCGCCAATGATGTTACTGAGTTTTTCTTTGAGTTCTAATATTTACTCATCTGATGATAAGGTTGGGTTATTATATATGGCAGTATGCAGATGTCGTCTAATTTGCTAGTTAGCTATTTGATTCGGCAGCTACCGTGGATACCAAGATTAGCGAGCTGCCGGGAATTGCGTCATCGAGTGGCTCATTATGAAGTTTTAGCTATACTTCGACCACGCTTAAAGCTTCAATAAAGGTCTGAATTTGCTGTGGCATACGTGATGGCTGAGGTTCCATGGGACTAACTGACCTAGATCGCCAGCTGCAAGAGGCTTGCAGAATCGCACGCCGGCCAGACCAACCAACACCAAAAGGAAATCTATGTACTGGTGGTGCCCGGAGGTGTCAGAGGCCAGGAAAATAGCGAACAGACAAGGAGACAGATACAGCGAGCACGAGGGAAAGGGGCCAAACCAATCACCTTCAGGACCTATACCGTGAGTGACCGAAGGAATTCAGGCTGGCGATAGAGCGTAGCTAGGAGGGATGCTGGCGCAGGCTTTGTAGAGATGTCGAGAACAACTCGTGGGGCCTCCCCTACATTGTCGTGATGAAAAAGATAGGCACTCACCCGTCTGGGCCGGAGGCCGCAGTACCCGGAGGGTTCAAAACGGTAGCGACAGCCCTATTCCCACAGGGCTAGAGAATACAGCCGGAACTAGGGACAATGTACCGGAACGAGGAGGAACCGCACCCCCCAATCCGAGAATGAGAAGATCACGACGCGAGAGCGGCCATCAACAAACTACCTGGCAGGAAGGCACCAAGGTCTGATAGTCTGCCCAACAAACTGCTGAAGACAAACGCGCCCCAGCGGTATCGGGGAATACTGCAGAATTGCTAATGCATGCGTAGGAAGAGGAGCCCTTCCTAAGAAGTGGAAATCGGCCAGGCTCGTGCTATTGCCAAAGCCTGTAAACCCGACCGCAGACCCGACTGTCTACCTCCCACTCTCTGTTGGACGAGGTAGCTAAAACGGTGGAGAGGATGATCGTGGACCGCCTCACTGGAGCCACCGAAGCTGCAGGAGGCCTATATGACCTGCAATTCAGGAAAGGGCGGTCCACGACCGACGCAATACTAGCAGTGAGAAAGCTGATAATTGAGGCAAACACGGGGCCAACCAGCGCACGAAAACACTGCGCGGTTGTCACTTTAGACGTGGTCAATGCCTTGAACACCCTAGCATTATTCAGATGTTGAGGTGAAAGGGGATACCAAGAGCCTTCGTCAGGCTTATTGGAGGCTAATTCAGCGATAGGGAGGTGACCTATGCTGGGACCGACGTGACACAAGGAGTCCCACATGAACCTGTACTGAGCAACATCACGTACGACGGGTCACCGAAGGTTGCACTACAGGAAGACAGATGACGGCCTGGATAACTAACAATGGATTTACCATTGCGGCATCCAACACAAAAGTCGTCCTGCACTCGTCCAACAGATCAGGTGTCCATGCCGCCACCGAAGTCTGTATTATCGGGGAAAACAAAATAACGAGACAATTGAAGTACTCGACATAGACTTGGAGGCGAACCGAAACAACATGCCCCTGCGACTATGAAGGCAGTGAAACCCGAGGCTGCCCTGGCCAGAATCTTCCCCAAAATATATGTGCCGGGGTACAGAAAGAGAAGCCTGCTGGCTATAGTAGCTAGGATGCTGCTACTGTACACGGCCCCAGCATGGGCAAATGCCACAATAACAAGCCAAAACTCTACTATTCTAAGGAGGGCGCTAATGTCTTACCTGTACGGTATCGGAAAAGTGGCAATCACCAAGGTTTGTCTTTGCGACCAGAGCCCACGAGTGCGACACACCTGTGTCAGATAGCCGGGAAAATTGGCAGACTCGCATTAGAGATAGAGGCAAATTAGGGCGCGGTCTCAAAATCCGCCAAACAAGTCATAGCGAAATGTTTTGAGATCGACCTGCAGGACGGATACTAATAGACAACCACGCGAGTATAAGAGACATGACAAACCGACGCGAGACGGTACTAGGGGCTTAGTGTGCCTCCGAGGCGGGCCACAGAACGTAGGGGCAAGGGTCGAAGATTCCACCTCACATGACAAAAGAAAAGGTTCAGTGGAACCGACAAATGTCGCTGTTCTATGGGATTAACTATGTTATATGTTCCATGGGATAAACCGACTTCATATAGGTAGTCAATACACATACTTTCCACATTCTCAATTACGCATTATCTTGCATAAATACAAAATCAGGATCAATAAACTGAAAATATTACATGACCCTAGTTGTGTTATACTTAAGCGACCTCCGATTGTCTAGGCAAATAAGCCAATCGGTCGTTTAGTAACAACGAACCCCTAATGGTCATTACGAACTGATTTAAAAATGTGATTAGGACCAGCAGACTAAATACATGAGAAGCGGAACAGTGGCAATAGTGGTCTCAGAATAGAGAGCCGCGGAGCGACCGAGAAACCACACACACATCACAGTCTTTACACACAACTTTCAACAACACCCAACAGCATTAGTTTTAGTCCTTATTTATTGAGGTGGTGACAGTGACGCTTCCATTCCTTTCTGACAACGTTTCAAGAGGTAAACGGTTGGTATCCGGCGATGGTTCCCCTCAACTTTGGCGGCATCGACTCGGTAACTGTACCTCAGTATCGGCCTCATCGACAGGGATTTTCCACGTATCCACATCCCCCTGGAGAATGTTTTCTACGTAGAATTCAGCATTTATTGTTCTTGTAAGAATATGGACTACTCTGTATGGTCATTCAAAGAAATATCTACTCACAACATTTTAGATACACCGCCAAATGTTGATCTGGCATGAAATTGAACGCAGCGTTTCTTTCTTCTTATCGTCTATACACACTCTGCCGCCTATCGGAAGATTTCAGAGTTGTTATTGTTTCATCACAGAATATCAATTTGCTTCAGTCATTGATGTTCCAATTTTCATTTGCACCTGCAAATCGTAGTCAAGCAATCTTGTGAGTCCTCTGGTACTTTTATAGGGCTTCTATTGATCAAACCTCTCTAAGTCTTTGTATGGGGTAAGAGTAGAAACATTCACATTTCTCACGGTCTGCAGCCTAGTTTTCAAATGAAAACTTGTAGCTTGCCGATTGCTTCAGGTAGTTTGGCGATCATCCTTTGCATTCGTCGTCCTTTTTCTACCCTGTCCGTCTTTCCTAGAGTGAGAAGTAGTAGGCCTGTGTCCTTCTAATATCCAACATATGGTCGCATGACATGTTCGATATGAACATGTAGAAAGCGACATAGCGCATACTTCTACTGCTTCTACCTTCATCAGCCAACGGTTTCGCTCTCATACACATCAAAGTTATCAAGTGCCTCTGCCGATTCATTAATTTACTACTGAAAGTATGCCAATTATATACAAATTCTCATTACATTACAATTCAAAGCATACTTTTCGACAATCACGAGTCTACAACATTTGACTTATCAGTGTACAAAGAAAGAAATAATGTAAACCCTCTTAAACTCATTGAACATGTATCAAAATGACATTGCATACGTCGCGGCATTTTGTTTTACTTGGCTTACGCTGCCTATGATTTATATATATATATATATATATATATATATATATATATATATATATATATATATATATATATATATATATATATATATTCTCCATATTGCCGAGTGGAGCAATAATTTTTAACAGTAGTTTCTAGCATGACATTTTCGTAAAATTTACTGATATCGCACCTTGAGACGACAACTGCAGTAACTTCTAAAACAGTTTTTTGATAAATGCATTTTAACGCTTGCAATAGTTCCAGTAGTTTTACAATTGACTATAATGTTATCTATTTTTTGTTTAAATAATAATTTTGTTTTTCTAAACACAATAAAAAGGATTATAGGGGCGTTAAAATATACATAAGAATCATGAAAACTAAAATGAAAACCTAAAACTTCATTTTGGAAGACACTTGTCATCTCAAGGTGTCATATATTACATTTTCATAATATTTTAAAGTAAATGATTGTCAAATGTTCTTAATGCGTACGGGATTTTATAATGTTGTAGAATTATATATTGGAGATTTCTAAAAAAAAGTAATACATATCACAATTTATTGATAAGTTGTGGTTGAGTTGCATGAGTTATACATAATATTATATATATTATATACAGAGACATAGTTTTGTTATTTTGAAACTAGAATATACAAGGCACTGTTTTAGATTATATATTAATCTGATGCTCGTTTCCGAAGTGTAAGGAGTCTAAATATTATTTATAAATGATTCTTGATTATATATAAAATAATATACTTGTTATTCTAATAACAATTGTGATGCATTATTTGTATTACTAGTTCTAAATACAATAGATCCGTCTATCTACATGTACCAATTGCATCAAGAGGCAGGAAGTTCACAAGTACATATACGCCTATATAAATTCAATTACTAACAATTTTATTCAATCCGCCATTTTATTGAATTATTCTCCGTATTGAAATTTACAGATGCAATAGATCATTTATTATAATTTGCGCCGTATGTTATTATTACATTATGTTAACAAAAATTATGTACGACAGTTCCAAAGTGCTCTGCAAAATGTTCACCTATATATTAAGCCCTGGAAATATAATGCATACTTTGTATTCCAGGCATGGAGAACAAGCGGATGGGAAAATATTATTTTCTTTACATCACTTCTTCTGTAATAAGATGTCTACCGTTGACACATGTTATTTGACATAAATTTTGTGGCAGTCTCATTTAAAAGCTGACACATACGCATCAATGCATTTATTTAGTTTTTCAATGCAATCTATAAATAAATCTCTGCGTATCTTAATAACGCTAGGCTCTTAATGACATCATTCCTGTAAGTAGAACAATTGTGGTTTAAATCATTTAATAACTACTTTCCAAGCGAACCGGTTTTGCTTAATAATACACTAGGACGTTTTTAGTTTATAATGTAATAATGGTATTATTAAAATCCATTCACGTCCTATCCCTCCTGCCTTTATTTCCTGTTCGCAGACTGGTATTATACATCGTGGATGAAACATTAACTTGGAATAGAGACTGCGCTGCAGTTTTTCAAGCACGGCTTGTATTACATCTCTTTTCATCCGATTCTATCGACTATATGCTTGCTATCTTGCTGTACATTACTATTACATGTTCCATTTTATCATCATTATATTAAAAATATACTGAAAAGATTTTACTTACATCATAAAATTACTATTGAAGTTACTTTATAAGCATACAATTTTATTTCTCATATTTTTATTCGCGTTGCATTATAATTGCGGCATTAGCATTTTATTATTTTATGCATTATTATATAAAACCCGGTTAATTCTTTTTAATGCCAAATCCATAAAATATAACTGTAACACTTTCCTTATCTTTATTCTGTACGTAAGACGATATGATCATGAATACCAAGCGTGGGGACAGGGCGGGGTTCAAAAATGTATGGAAATATATCATCATACCGAATAATGAAATTTCTTGGCAAGGAAAATAAGATAGACTGTTTAATATCTAAAGGTATGTTGAAGATTGAAAAATACATATGAACGTGCTCGGCACGACCGTACTGTGGGTAAATGGAAAAATACTGGGAAACTTAGGGAGAACTTACAAGAGAAAATAATGCAATGTAAATAGAATAAGTTAGTGCGTACTTTTAAATGGGGGGAATTCTGCACACTTCGTTGAATGGTTAAATTATTATTTATATTGGTTTCAGCCACCCGCTCTCTCCTTTATAATATGGCAATATGAATAATGCAGTGTGATACATGTTTATACAAAAATGTATTGCTACTCGAATAATTGTAATACACTTGTACTATTATATAGGAGTGTCCACTAGGAATACAAATGTATTATAAAAGGTTATAAGATTTGAAACACTAAATTAATATTTTACTATTACATGGATATTTTGAACTAATAGTAAAATATACCCAGGGAATACAAAAATTATAAGAATAATAATTTGAGTATAGAACTTATTTTCTATAACTGATTTTTGACTATATCATTTGCTTGTCCTATCTACTGTTTTCATCGTTTAATTTAGGACCATATCGCACCTTGAGACGACAGCTGTCGTAACTTCCAAAACAGTTTTTTGATAAATGTATTTTGATTGCGATTTACATTAAGTATAATGTTACTATTTTTTGTTTAAATAATAATTTGGTTTATTATAAACGCAAGAAAAGGATATATTCCAGACAACCAATTAGCTAGAATTCACTGTAATTATAGATACTATTATATACCCCGTTGAAAAATCAATTCTGATGTAACATACAATATCTACTTAAAGACTGGATTAAGCAAATGTATTGATGATTGGAAATCGACACAGAAATTATAATAATTCTAATATCATAAAAAAATACAGCATACATCAAGAATAGATTTATTACTCATATTATAATTCTAATGATTAATTCACAAAACAAAGGCCAGATCAGTAAGATTATATCTAGCTACATAACAAACACGGCATTGATTTCATGCATATATGCCAATCAATAATAGCCCATAATAATAAGAAACATAATTTCTATAAATGGCTTTCCTGAAGTTAGCATATAAACTTGCTCGGAATACATACAATATACACGTTGTACCAAAGTTTCTTTAGAATTGCAGCACACATGTGTAAGTACTTCCAAGGTTTTGCAAATGTCACGGATGCATTCATTAAAATTATTCTGGACATCTGGCGTTTCTTTAGTATTTCCCGTTCCACATAATCTGTATGGTGTCCTATATGTTCATATTTATAAATGTACATCCGTAAATATCTCTAGGCAAATAACGGGCCATTTGCTAAATGATAATTGAATGTCGTTAGGGCGTTACTGTACCACTGCACGGTGTTCCATCATAATTTATTGTTAAGAATACAGTGCAAAATTAAGTTTATAAGTTAGTAAGAAAATCAATCAGTCTTTACAGTGCAATTGCGATCGGCAAGATCTGGAAAACATACAATCTGTAGAAATGTACAAACACAAATAATACTACCTTCTGTATTATTATCTACTTACCCAATCTGAGCTTTTTGAACTTGTTATATT
This sequence comes from Lordithon lunulatus, assembly GCA_963942505.1. NCBI lineage: Eukaryota > Metazoa > Arthropoda > Insecta > Coleoptera > Staphylinidae > Lordithon > Lordithon lunulatus. The sequence goes on along the minus strand of OZ012671.1, from coordinate 16,381,016 downwards.
TTATATTATATATTTATTTATTTTGAAGTTGTGTTGAATATTTATGACCAAACTCGTTTGTTCATTATTATTAATATTAAACAGGCATAAGAAATAAAAATTAATTCACTAAATAAGTCCAGGTTTCTATAGCCAGTAGACTAAATATAATGTTGGGTTAATAATATGTGTGCGAGTGTATATGTATAATAGCATTCATTCATTTTTATATAAATCATATGTCCCAAACATTTTAGGTAAATTTTAAGTGTTATTTATACAAATTATTATTTTTTAATTATTTAATTTTAATTACGATTAGTCTTATCTAGTAATAGTTATTGTCAAGGTTTAGTGGAAGAGCAGTCATATACATTGCATATACTAGACTGGAACTGCGCCTTAGTTCCCATATATCTATTTTCTATTATTCTATTTTCTATTATTCTATTACTTTCGTTGTTATTGTAAACATGTGTTAATATAGTTTTATATGTATAGAATTATGTATTCAAAGCGTGTATTGGGATGGTGTTTCATCTGAAACACTTTCTGTACCGCATGGAGTCCCGCAAGGATCAATCCTAGGTCCTCTGCTCTGTTTGCTATACATAAATGATCTACCATCACATACTAATGGCGAGAAATCCCTATTGTATGCAGACGACACCACACTGTATGTGCAAGGGGGCTGCTTAGATGATGTGGGTAGTAGACTGAACTCGGCTCTATCTTCGGTAAAATCGTGGATATCCGTTAATAGATTACTTATAAATGACGCCAAGAGTGTACATATGACCTTTTCTCTAAGGCCCACCGGTGCTGATAGAAACGATGCATTGGACACCACATTTCTGGGGGTGAAGATAGACTCCAATATGAGATGGGATGTACATGGCAAATAAAGTCTCTAAGGGTATTTTTGTCTTTTGTCGAGAAACTGAGAAACTGATTTTAGTAATCACCATGTAGTTATGTGCACAGAATTCTCGTTTCATTACCATTTATTGTATTCTCTGCACGTTTCCCCATTATTTCCTAGAAGCTTTCTATTTATCTCTTATTCTCCCGTTAAAATCACAAAAAGTATCAAATCGTACTCTTTTGGATTTTCTAATTTTAACTGGAGTTCTGCACAGACTATATCTTTATTTGTCTCGTCGTCCTCATTTGGACCGTACACAGCCACCATGAGTTTATTTATTTTTTCTTATTCTAACTCTATCGTCATTATTCTTTTTGAGATGCACTTATAATAGATTATGATCTTTAGTTTGTATTTTGTAAGTACCATTCCCACGCCCGTTCTCGCATTCTCTTCTTTTTTGACTACACTATAGAATAGCCCACATTCTTCTGCAAGGTTTTTGCTCCCTTTTCCTTTCTTATTTGTTTCCTTTACTGCTAGTACTTGTTTTTGCGCCTTCTCCATTTTCTTCATCAGTTCATCTTGCATTCCATTTGTACCCCTTAGGTTTCATGTACCTATTCGGTTCCCTTTTGTTCTCGTATTCTTGATTTCATTTGTGTTCATCTATTGTTCCTGCTTCGTTGCCTTGTTTCTTGTTTTTTTTTTGTCGTTATTTATTTCTCACTGACCGATTATTTTCATCCCTGGCCAATGGTTGTTCGTCTTTATTCCTCCTGTATATTCTGTGGTATTAACTATTCGTCTTCGGTAACCGACCTTATCTTTGATACCTTTTAATGATTCTTCTCTCACCACATCTAATTTCTCTTTGCATTCCGCTTCCCATTACTGTTATCGATGAATATTTTGTCTACTTTAGCATGCTCTTTGCTTTCAGTATTTTTTACTCCATTTCCCATATTTCTATTTCGACGAACACCATTTCCTGTTTCGGTTTGTTTATTTGTGTTCAGAAAATATAAGGAAATATTTACTATAAAAAAATAATGTTGACTGCCCTTTGCCAGTTCGCAAGAATGTATCTCTTTTAACTAGTTTTCAGCAAATAAACTAAGGTAATTTAGTTGTTTTTTTTTAAATATTTTCCTTTTCTTTGTATATCATGTCAACAATCCAATTTATAAAATAAACAATTTAAATGAAATACTTTTTTATAAACAAACTCATTTAAAAGTAATAAACTTATAAATTATCATACACTACAAAAATAATTACAAGCATCATATTACAAACATCGTACCTGGATTTAATTGACAGTGTTGATAATTGAGGTTTTCCGGTACAGCTGCCATAATAGCTATAACCTCTTTTCCCTTGCGTTTTCAGGTATGTCTGAGCAAACATAATATTCCTGTTAAATATTCATGCCGATGATGTTATTAGATTGAATTCAATATGCGACCTTTTATTTTCCTACGAATTTAAAAATATAGAATAATACATCTCCCGAATGAGATATGTATCTATTTCCACCGTTGTTCGAGAAACATAAAGGACAAATATTTATGCGCGGTATTGCAACGAATATCGAGCCGCATCTTATTTTTAATAAATAAACACAAACATAATAAAAAGTGCAGCGCGCACTCCCAATCTCCCAAATGCATGAGATGAACCTATGCTCTTTATGTGGAATCATCCATTTCAATATTACACAGAGAATGTAGTTACTTCGATGTTCGGCAAAACGTAAATTACATTTTTCGTATAGGAATTTCCATATAGCTTTCAAATTACTGAGTTTGTTCTTTTGTTGCAGGTGAACTTCGCCCGCACAAACAACCGTAAGTAAATAATAATAAATAATATTAAATAATTTCTAATATTGAGCCCCGTAAAAAATGTTAGGATAATTATATTCTGGAAATTAATTGGTTATATATAAATACATGAAAATTATATTAAGGTACCGCTTGTATATATAATTCAGGGTATTTTGTTAGTTATCAAAATAATCAATAGGTGGATTTATACAAAAAATAAAATAATATTTTTAATTAAAAAAAAATGCTCTAGTTGTCCTGTAATTAGAATATGTCTGTTGAATAATAATAATAATTATTATTATTATTATTAAAAATATAAGAAATTAATTAAAAAGTTTAAATTATATAATTTATAACCCAGCTCACTGGCCTGGTGGTTAGAGGCGCCGTCCGTCTCGGGGCTTGAACTGTCGCTCCCCAATGCTCAGGGAACGACAGTTCAAACCCCGTCGCAAATCACCTTTCACAGTTTTTCAGAGGTTTTCTGTGAAGGTAAGGTAATTCATAGTTGTATGATAATCAACAGATGATTTAAAATCTACATTGATTTTTTTGAAAATTCTTCGTAATTTTTAGGCATTAATTAGGAGGATCAGGCGCAATCAGAAGGAGACCGTCTGTAACTACTGCAAGTTTCTAAACGAAATATTCTAATAAAAGATATCAAGATTTGGTTTATTGATATTCATCAATATTTCGTAGCATTGAGTATTTAATAATTTTAATGTTTTACCTCTTTAAGCATGTTGTAGTATATCTGAGGATATTTGTATGAAGAAATAAATATGACTATGACTATGACTACACTCCTCTGAACTTCTCCCTATGACAGCATAAAAACCGTCGAGGTTTTAGCTATAAATGCAGCTTACAGTTTTTTTATTATTATTTATTATTAAAATAAGTAATCTACCTTAAGTTCAACTTTTATTAAAATGTTTAAGTTTTCATAACATGACAAATAAAATAGTAAAAAAATCCTAGTGGTTTTGTCACAATAAATAATATAATCGAAAACTTCAATTAATCTCTTATTTCTTATTTAATTTCTGCATAAAACCAGTTTAAATATTTTCCATTGCATGATGACCTTTATATGATGATATTCAGCATATACAATTTTCTATAATCTATATGCCCATTATCCGCGTTCTATAAATAATAAAAATATTATTCATATTGTGTATAATTTATTATCTTATTGATATGAATAACATTAATTCATAAAATCAATTTCCCAATATTTTATGTGTGCTATTGTGATTTATAAACGCAAATATTTATGGAAATTATGTTTGATAGACTGTCATTGTTGTGTTTTACTCTGCAAATTAATTCATCGTTTAATTTATAGAAATAATAATGTATAAAATATTATCGGATATATTTGTATAAAAGCGATACAATTTCAAAATATATTTTTATTATCATGAACGTTATCATAGTAATAATTTTATAGGATGTATAGAGATAGATTACAGTTAAACTTGCTTAGTTGGGAGATTGAATAAGACACAAATATCATATGTCAAATTTTAAAAAATTGATTCAATAGCAGTATTGACTTAAATTGAATGATTTTTTATCGAAAAAATCCTCCAGTTCCCACAAGCAACTTGACCTTAAATAAATTTAATTCATCTTAATAGTTTCTAATAGATTTCCATCATATTACAATACTTATAGCATGATACGTGTTTACTTTTAATTAATAATTAGCAGCGTTATTGCAGGTATATATATATATATATATATATATATATATATACATATATATATATATATATATATATATATATATATATATATATGTATATATATATATATATATATACATATATATATATATATATATATATATATATATATATATATATATAGATTAAAAAGTTTAAATTATATAATTTATAACCCAGCTCACTGGCCTGGTGGTTAGAGGCGCCGTCCGTCTCGGAACTTGAACTGTCGCTCCCCAATGCTCAGGGAGCGACAGTTCAAACCCCGTCGCAAATCACCTTTCACAGTTTTTCAGAGGTTTTCTGTGAAGGTAAGGTAATTCATAGTTGTATGATAATCAACAGATGATTTAAAATCTACATTGATTTTTTTTTAAATTCTTCGTAATTTTTGGGCATTAATTATGAGGATCCGGCGCAATCAAAAGGAGACCGTCGGTAACTACGGCAAGTTTCTAAACGAAATATTCTATTAAAAGATATCAAGATTTGGTTTATTGATATTCATCAATATTTCGTAGCATTGAGTATTTTATAATTTTGATATTTTACCTCTTTAAGCATGTTGTAGTATATCTGAGGATATTTGTATGAAGAAATAAATATGACTATGACTATGACTACACTCCTCTGAACTTCTCCCTATGACAGCATAAAAACCGTCGAGGCTTTAGCTATAAATGCAGCTTACAATTTTTTTATTATTATTTATTATTAAAATAAGTAATCTACCTTAAGTTCAACTTTTATTAAAATGTTTAAGTTTTCATAACATGACAAATAAAATAGTAAAAAAATCCTAGTGATTTTGTCACAATAAATAATATAATCGAAAACTTCAATTAATCTCTTATTTGTTATTTAATTTCTGCATAAAACCAGTTTAACTATTTTCCATTGCATGATGACCTTTATATGATCATATTCAGCATATACAATTTTCTATAATCTATATGCCCATTATCCGCGTTCTATAAATAATAAAAATATTATTCATATTGTGTATAATTTATTATCTTATTGATATGAATAACATTAATTCATAAAATCAATTTCCCAATATTTTATGTGTGCTATTGTGATTTATAAACGCAAATATTTATGGAAATTATGTTTGATAGACTGTCATTGTTGTGTTTTACTCTGCAAATTAATTCATCGTTTAATTTATAGAAATAATAATGTATAAAATATTATCCGATATATTTGTATAAAAGCGATACAATTTCAAAATATATTTTTATTATCATGAACGTTATCATAGTAATAATTTTATAGGATGTATAGAGATAGATTACAGTTAAACTTGCTTAGTTGGGAGATTGAATAAGACACAAATATCATAAGTCAAATTTTTTAAAATTGATTCAATAGTAGTATTGACTTAAATTGAATGATTTTTTATCGAAAAAATCCTCCAGTTCCCACAAGCAACTTGACCTTAAATAAATTTAATTCATCTTAATAGTTTCTAATAGATTTCCATCATATTACAATACTTATAGCATGATACGTGTTTACTTTTAATTAATAATTAGCAGCGTTATTGCAGGTATATATATATATATATATATATATATATATATATATACATATATATATATATATATATATATATATATATATATATGTATATATATATATATATATATACATATATATATATATATATATATATATATATATATATATATATATATATATAGATTATATTTATTTAATATTGCTTAGTTCGGAGATGAATATTAGAAAAACTCACAGCAATATAGAATATATAAAATAATGAAAGAATCGACTGCGTATTTGAAGGTGTAGAGCGCAATTTGTGAGTAGCAACTTCTATCCAAAAAGGTTGCTGTAGCCATATCTAGCCTTGTTCCTTTTGCTAAGTTTGAATCTAGGTTCTGTGACTCCTTCGATACGCTCGCCATATACACTATGTTCTATGTTCGTCTAATCTTCCGTGTTTCTACGGACTACCTTCGTCTTCTTAGTGTTTATTTTTAACCCAATTGCAAGTCCTTTCTTAGCGCTTGCATTTATTTGGCGTTGCAATCCTTCGGGACTACTTGACAGTAGCAAATCGTAGTTCGTTGATGTTTTCTCCATTGACTTTAATTCCATCATTTGAGGAATGCGGTGCTTTTTAAAATATTTCTTCAGAGTACGTGTTGAAAAATAGTGGTGACAATACACTGACGTGTCTGTCCGTTCCCCTTCTATTATTACTGATGCATCTGCGATGGTGTTACGTTCAGAAGTTTCAGATTTCCATTTAACATCTTCGCAGCTAGGTCTGCTTATTCGGGACCTATTAGTTTTCCCGTATTCGGCATCCTGTGTGTTGTGCGCTGAATCTTTTTTCCCACAACTGGATTATGGTCACATCCAACATCAGCACCAGGAAACCTCCTTAGTGCATACATATCTCTTATCTTTTAGAATGTAGTCTGGTTGGTGGCCTTCTATGTTGTTTTCACCATGCTGTGCATGTGTTTAATTTCCTTGATGGTAGCTGCAACTAAGCATTGGAGATGGCCATGTTTTCTTTTTGACATAATTATATCCACATTTCTTTTCTGCCGTTTTGGGTTTCTAGTCCATATTCTCACTTTGACATTGAAGTCTCTCTCTTTTAGCTGTTTTAATGCATATAGTTTATCTACATCGGTTTGCGGCTGTTATATCTGAATGATAATTAAAATTCACGGATTGACGTATACTTGCAACAGTAAATCAACATATCAATATACCTCGCTCTGTAAGGGATATAAAGTTTAAAACCGCGTTTTTTGTCCTCTGGTTTGCCATACATCCTCTACTCGGTTCGATGATACATTATTTCCTGCGTATTACAAGGTATTACTGTCAATGTTCTATACTTGGCATATATATATATATATATATATATATATATATATATATATATATATATATATATATATATATGTATGTCAACAAGTTCATCCATTTCGAGTGCCACGTTTTGGGCCTTACATACCGCGTATAAGTCCCTTACGTTCCATGTACTATGATCTGGGGTTTATGTTTGTTCTATTGTTCTAGGAATATCTTTTTGGGTCTTTATTACGGCGATTTCTATATGTCTTTCGTATAGTTAAGCCTTTGACTTGGCAGGTTCCTCTGGCTTCTGGGGCAGTTTCCCACCCCAACGGCAAAAGCACCATACCTTTCCCTGCTCTACCGCCGTTGGCTGGTCGCGGGGGATAGCTTTAACTGGCGACCAACGCTGCTTGGCCCCCATATCCGCGGGCCTTTCACTATCCACTACCTGAGACCCTAGCCTGTAGCTCGCTCTGCTCTAGCTCTAGAAAAACTATGATCCTTTCGTAGGTTCCGTAGTTATCCTAATTCTTGAATTAGCCTGGGTTCGATTGAACCAGTCAAATTGAATACTTATTTTGTGTTGAGCATGTAAATGCTAGAGACACTGGATGTCATTACTTTCTTATTACTTGTGTAGTAACATACCTGAGTACCTTTTGTTATGCTTCAGACTCCAAAAATAGTGCGTCCCTGGACCCCAAGTTAAATCTTTCTCACTCTGTGTGTGTGTGTGCACTTGTCTATTTAGTTTTTTAGGTGACTATTTTTTTTCTATATTTCTTTTTCAAAATGTGTTCATCTAACCACACGAAATTCAGCAACCCAGAACCTTCCTACTACTCTTTATATGGCTTCTGATTTCATCAGAGCCCAATCTATCCTGACTAATCATCGCTCGTTCTTCTTCTTAAAGTGTCGGGTTCCATATGGAACGTTCACGACTACCATGTCTACAATTGTTTTGAATTTTTCTCGATCATGCGCTATATGAGTCTGCGTTTATTCCAGTCCATTGTCGTAGATATCGTAACCACTTCTTTTCCTACCTATCCATATTTCCCTTCTATTTTTCCATTAAGAATCAGGCGTAGAAATTCATATCTAGGTCCCCTGCATAAATGTCCAAGGTATTGCAGTTTCCTGAGTTTAATTGTTTGCAATATTATTCTACCGTGGCCCATTCTGCGGAGGATTTATTCATTACGAGTTTTGCTTTTCCAAGATATTTTAAGCAATCTACCATACACCCACATTTCAAACGCTTTCATTTTGTTGATGTCTCTTATGTTTAGCGTCCATGTTTGGCAACCGTATAAAGGAATAGACCCTCTATAACATCTTGCGAACCTCTCTCTAATTGCCAGGCCCAGTGATGTATTCGTTAATAATGGTTTCAATTTAGGGAATGCCGCTCTAGCTTGTTCGATTTGACAACAAATGTTCGTCGGATTTATCGGCTGCATGATAGATATACTTAAATTTTTCTACTTTTTCTATAGGAATTTCATTTTGTCTCAGTGTTGTTGGGCCTACGTCTGTCTTATTGATGCCCATGTATTTAATATTAATGGTCAGTCCCCGCTCTTTGCATACACTGTTTAATGTCAATCAATATCTGAAGATCTTCAGCTATAATGGCAGTATCATCAGCGAAACGGATGTTATTTAGTTTTCCCTTTTATCGTAATACTTTTGTGGTCTTATAAGGCTTCCTTATAGATATAGATATATATATATATATATATAGATAGATAGATAGATAGATAGATAGATAAGATATTTTCCGAACAAGCATTGAATAGAGTGGGGGAGAGTACACAGTCTTGCCTTATGCCTCGTTTGACTTCGATTGGTTGAGAAATATTGTTATTTATATTGATACAATCAGTTTGGTTCCAGTATACATTTGCTAATCTTCTCTAGAACCTAGGCTCGTGGTCCCATAGCTTCCTCATAATTGATATTAATTTTATTCTGTAATATACGCAAAAGTATTTTAAGACCATGGCTCATTAAACGAATGCGTCTACAATCACTACACTACTTCTTAGTCTTTTGTTTCTTAGGGAAGAGAATGAAATTAGAGGTCATTCAGATGAGATATGCCCAGTGTTGTATATCTTATTATTATTAAGTATTGTTAGTTCTTTTACGTTAACGTAATCCAACAATTTGAGCCATTCGTTAAATATATTATCAGGACCATAGGCTTTGTTATTCTTCGCTTGGTTTATGGCTTTCTCCACTTCATCTGTACGGGCCAGTTTCGTTTGTTAAGTTTGGCACAGTTGGTCTGCTGTCTTCAAAAAGTTGTTTGGTATATGTTTTCTTTGTAGTTGTTCTATTTCATTACACTTGTTCTCCATCAATTTACCTTCTGTGTTCAATTTAATCGTTCTTTAGGATTCACCGTTCATCTATAGGTGCTTTCGTTTAACATGGTTTATTGCTAGTCGCCCCCGTGGCGTGTAGTATCGCTCAGGTCTTGCGGTCTTACGCCGCCGGTTGTAAAGGCCCAGGTAGAATTATGCGCATCGAAAGCGGCAAATAGAACAAGTAACAATAAGCCCGTACGAGCCCAGAATGATAAACGAAAGGCACTTAAAAGCGTCGGGGATGTACCGCGGTCTCTCTGGTTGTTTGAACATCGTGTTGGTCACTACATATCCACCACTCTGGCAGTATTCTATTAGTTTGTCACCTCTATCATTCCTCTCACCAAGTCCAAACTCTACTGAGACGGTATTGCATCTTGTCCTACTTTAGCATTAAGCTCTGCCATTATGATGTTAACTCCGTTTTTTTTTAGTATATTGCATTATTTATTTAAGTTGTTGCTAGTATTCTTCAATTTCTATCTCCAGTTTCTTTACTAGTAGCTGTGGCTGTATGTACTTATGTTTGCTTTACCTGCCAGAGTTATCATTACGACGTGATCTATAGCATAATAGCTACACCATTTGTAAATAAAAATAATTCGGGTAGTCCTCACTTATTTTATTCCCAGATCCTGTCCAACGGACTTTGCCGATTCCTAGGATTTGCACACAAAGGCATTTCATTTCTAGTTGTACATTCTTTAATTTACCTGCTTGGTTTAAGGTGCTGATGTTCCACGTAGCGATATGGTTCAATATTAGTTATTTATTGGTTTGGAAATATTAGCTGGATTTATTCCATTTGTGGTGGAGGAATTTCTCAGGCTGACGATCCGAGAGGCCCTGTAGTCATTTTGAGGTATTTGTGTTCCGATCATAAGTACTTAATCTTTGTTTTTTTTTTCTAGACATGGCAGCTTTACTAAGAATGCCCTTAAGTACATTGCAGTACTTTCCGATTGCTTTCTGCATCCTTTCGCCGTTGTTCATACTGATTCCTCCGCCTTCTCGGCCGATTTCTCGACCGAAGGACAAAGAGTTTATTATATCCATCCGCTCTTCCACCCCCCACAGGGAGGCTGTTCGCAGCTCAAAGGTGGATCGCTTATCCCGATGATTGTTCGGTTTGCTTGGTATGGGACTACTTATTCGTCAAGGAATTTCCTTGCTGATTTCGCAGCTGACCTCTATATTTAAAGGTTGATCACTATCCGCCACATGTGACCTCGCAGGTAGCTTACAGCACAGCCCCAAACAATTTGAATTTGTTCACCTGCTGAATTTGTACGTACATTGCCATCTAACATAATCAGAAATTCAGTTTTCGTATTTATTACCAAAGATACTGTTTTTTCTTTAAGTTTATTGCCATGCCCCAATTGGTGTATTCACGCTGTAACAACTTCAAGTCATAAATAACTATTACTACTTAGTCATCGGCAATATCCAGAATAAATAGGGCTCGGACTCCAATAGGCACTCCCATGCCACTGCAGCTTCTTCTTCATTGCGTCAGTGTTGTTTCTAGGTATAGGTTGTTGAGTATTGCTTGCAAGCAACAGCCCTATCTTAGATCCTTATCGGGTTTAATGGACGATGATATTACGTTTCCATTAATAATTGAAAGCTTCGTTATCTTGATACATGATTTGTATTGCTTTTATAAGCGAAAACCTACATCTAGGGATTGAGTTGCAAGCCTTCTCTAAATCGATGAATGCCATAAATGTTTCCTCGCCGATAGATGTTCGTTTTTCCATTATTTGTTATATTATAAGCAGATTCTCTACACAGGACTGACCAGGATTAAAACCACTCTGATCTTCATTGATTTTATTCTTGATGTTCTTATGTATAGTATTCTTTAATATCTTACCGCACAACCTACTCACTGAGCTAGTAATTATCTTCTCGATAATTATCTTGGTTTTTCTTCCTCCCTTTCTTATATAGTGATACTTTATACAATATTATCCATTCGTCTAGTAAGATATTTTTGTATAAACAATGAGTTTATAAGCTTGGTTAGATGTTCCCACAGTATGATGCCTCTGTAATTCACTAGTTCTCCCGAAACGATCTGCCATTCTTCTATGCCTTAGCTACATTTTGAACCTCTATATCAGTCTGTACTGTTTTTAGCTCTGCTCTGGTTAGTCTATATTATACATGGTGTATTGCCATCGAACTTCGTAGTACTTCGTAGCTATCGTAGTGGGCTATCCATGTTTCATTATTTCTCACCCTTATTGGTCCATTTTCTGTGTTTCTTGTCATGTTCTTTAAAATACACCAGACTTCTGATAATTTAGAACTATCTATATTTGTCGATCACCGTACAGGTTCCTTCCCAAGTCTCAGATTTCTCTTGTGCAATCATCCGCCTAACTTCTTTATTTGGTGTTACTCCTGTCGCGTTTCAGTTGTTCTCTGCATAGTCAATTCTTTCCATAATTTTCAACGTCCATCATAACTAATTTTTGATTGTTCTTCTATCTGCACCTGGAAGCAAGGAGACATGGTGATGGTAGAGCCTCATTGCGAGTTTGTTTGTGATGTGTAACGTCGTACAGCATTTTTATTAACTTTATGTACATGTAAGTTTTATTAATTTTAAATCTGCATATGGTCTGTACTACAGTCATCTGGGACTCGCAATGAGGCTCTACCATCACCATGTCTCCTTGCTTCCAGGCCCTGATGATGCTGGCACTGGCTGGCGAAATGTTGGCACGTAACATAAAACACGGGAACCACACAAGATCTTGGCTTTAATTTTTCTCCTGGCCCTCGTTTTCCGTTTTCCCCCTTTTGGACTTCTACCCGTCATCCACATATATCCTTAACAGTCCGTCATCTACTTGCTATATATATATATATATATATATATGTATATATGTACATATAATCTATTTGCCTTTTACCTTTCGGTGTACTTTACAATTATTGTTTTTGTTTATACCACTCTTTTCTGTTTTTCGCCAGTTCTCTTGTTTGCCTAAATGTCTTTTCTTTCTTGATTATTATTTCCTCTATTATGTTGTCCCGCACTTTCCTTGGTCTACCTCTTCTTCTTTTATTTTCAGTTCTTGCTTCCCATACCTGTTTTGTTTGATTCTTTTTGTCCATCCTAATTAAATATCCCCACCAGTTTAGTTGTTTCTTTTTCTATATACTTTTCTATAGCTTCAATTCCCAGTTCTTCTCTGATGTCATCATTTCTTATTCTGTCTCTTCTCGTAAATTGTTTTACTCCTCTGAGATATTTCATTTCCATTGCCTGTATTCTACTTTTATCCCTTCTTCGCCAGTTCTCTTGTTTGCCTAAATGTCTTTCCTTTCTTGATTATTATTTCCTCTATTATGTTGTCCCACTCTTTTCTTGGTCTACCTCTTTTTCTTTAATTTCCAGTTCTTGCTTCCCATACCTGTTTTGTTTGATTCGTTTTGTCCATCCTAATTAAATGTCCCCACCAGTTTAGTTGTTTCTTTTCTATATACTTTTCTATAACTTCAATTCCCAGTTGTTTCTCGGATGTCATCATTTCTTATTCTGTCTCTTCTCGTAACTTGTTTTACTCCTCTGAGATATTTCATTTCCATTACCTGTATTCTACTTGTATTCCTCTTCGTCAGTTTCCACTCCTCGCTCCCATATGTCTGTATAGGTCTATTTATTTATTCTATATAGAAAATATAGCTTAGCTACTACCAGATAATGATCCGATCCACAACTTGCACCACGTTTAACTCTCGCGTCGATTACATTCGCCGACGATATCTGTCTGAGTATGATATAGACCAGAATAGATTTTTGCTTCAATGACGGTCTCTCCCAGGCAAACTGATGTATTTCCTTATGGTTAATGTTAAAGGTATTTGTTACTTCAAGTTCAGTATATACTGCATAGATTTATAAGTCTGTATCCGCTCTTATTTAGCGTCATTTTCCGAAAAGCCTACGTCCTTTTATCCTATTTTACCATTTAAATTCCCTCGTAAAATAAGTTCTTGTCTTAACTGCATCTATCTATTGATACAAGGATGTGTAGAACGTATGCATTACTTGCGCTAAGGCATCATCGGTGGGATCATAATGTTCTTTAATTACAATCTCTCGGCCATATATTTTGTGCATAATTTTCATGCACCTCACTAATATACCGTACATCTTTGCTGGAATTAATGATGTAGTTCTTTTGGATCAATATGGATACTCCCTCTTTAGCACGCTGTGATTTATCTGCACCTGGCCATAAATGTAGATAGTTCTTCTCTAATTAGTTCCAACTATCTATCATTATACTAATCTACTGCGTGAATAGGGAGGATAGGCGGATGGAGAGGATAGAGCTATAGACAATGTCAAGCACTATGCATGGCTTAATAAGCTTTTTACAGAAACCCGTAATTATTTCATTCAAAACACTGAACCGAATTTTGTACTTTATTTAACCAATTTGTATCAAATATCTACATCCATTAATGTGATGCATCATTTATAATGTAGAAAGAAACACACATTCAAATTTTTTTTTACTATACACTACATATAAAAAAGTCCATACATTTTTGTTTAAAAATTAATCAATTACATTCATAAATTTCTTCATAGCAATTAACAATTATTAATGTAATCAGCTCTTGTAAGTAGCTATCACCAATTACATTAATTGCCCACTGCTTTCTACAATTAGCATTTTTACATATTAATATATTATTATTTATATCAATTAATAACGCAGCGATGGAATTCCAGAAATATTTTTGATCTATTAGCTTTCTATTTAAGCATAAATTAACCAATCATACCGCATCAAGTTCCCATTGCCTTCAAGTAGCACAAATATTAATGTCGCCCGTGCACACAACTCTCGTCCATTCTATTATATTCACTTCCTTCGAGAACAAACCGCAAGCAGCAGACAATAAATTTATTGTTTTATGCAACAACCGTTAGTAAGTGCAATTAGTAATTACGGCATAACACACATAACATATTAATCACACGATAAATTAAACGTATACCTTATAAATCAGAAAGTGAATGATTATGATTCATAATTCACGGTGTAATTTTAATACAAAAGTCAAAGTGTTTAATGGTTGTGCAACAGTTCACGTGAATTATTTATGAATTAAATTTTTGATGTGTATAATTTTCTTTCAGGCTATCTGTAATTTATTACATATATTACAAATTACTCCCATAGATTACTAGGTGTTTTTAATTTGCATATTTATTTTGTCACGTTGATTTTCTTCGGAATTATCTTCAATTTATCTACATTCTTAATTGGCATGTTAAATTACTGTAGTAATGGATTATTATTATTAATCCAATATGTACTAAACATTTAAATAGGCGTTCACTTTTCACATGGACAGTTTTTTGTTCTGGCCACCTAATTTTGACGAAAAGTACTTAATATAATGTGTATCAAATATACAAATTAGATTTCTAGTACAAAAAACGAACCCTGTGAAAACTGATTTCACAGGGTTCGTTTTTCGTGCTGGCTATTTAATGTTGACGAACTGAACATTTTATCCGTAATGCGTTTAAACAGACGTGTGTTTTACCCAACACTAACAAACTGTGTATGTAAAAACACCAGTCGTATACGAATTTTACCTACTTATGTTATTTATAATACGGTAGAAGGCATAGGATTAAATAATATAAAATAAAATACTATTTATTATTTCTACAGTGACTACATTAAACATATGTAAAAATATAGATCCATTCTATTCATTACATAATCTTAGAACATAACAATAGCATGTTATTAAATCTTTCGCTCGTCATTCAAAATTAACGTCTTTTTAACAAACAGAAAGAACACAATGAAACTATACATTCCAACAGCTGTTACTTTTAAAACCAACGATGCTCAAAAGCCGATAACCTTCCATAGAAGTTGTTAGGGCATCCCTCCCTGTAAAACATACTTTCGTTGCTGGTAACAATTAAATCAGAATAGCGAGTGTATTATTACCAGTATCCGAATATTTTATAATGACGAGCCAATTACTAAAAACACAAGAATGAATGATAGCTTAATTAAAATTTCAGAGCGTAAATTAATAGAACTTTTATTTCTCCTAACATTTAACGATGTTATTAATGAAGGCACTGCCGTATAAATTATTTACGAAATGTTGAAAATAGTTTGAAGTATTATTTATAACCAGTATATTTATAACCTCACGCAATATCTATTATAAAACTTCAAGGGGACCTGGTATATTTGTGACATTTAATACCAAACTATATCACATACATTAATCAGCAGTAAATTATACTCAATTTTAAATTAATTACCGAGCTGAAATAAACAATAATTATATTAATAATTAGTATGATGTTCAATTAATAATTAGTGCTGGTTATAAATGCAGATGTAATAAATTATAATTTCGGTTTGATTGCTATCGATACAACAAGATGTTTATAATTATAAATCTACTTCGTTCACATTATAGCCTCCCTTTATAGCCGGTACCGTAACATTCCTGCAACTGTTGTATTTTGGAACTAGTCTGGAGACCCTTATCTCGGAACAGGTAGATTTTATAAACCATTACATCGAGGAAGCTCTTATAAAAGTCAAACAAAAATTTTATTAAAGCAGTTCGAGCGCTATAGCTTCGATATAATATGAAACAAAGTGACCATATAAAAGGGAAGTTTATAAGAATTTAAGAAATTACATTGCAAAGACAAACGGATGTTTTTTAAGTAGAGGTTTTATGTGAATAATGAAATGATTTATTACATTGTATGTTTTATCAGGTTGTATGTCAATAAAGTAAGTCTGTAAAGTTTATAATATGTTTGAAATTTCTATATTTAAGCGACTATTAGGGAATACTGTATTATTTGTATTTCAAACAAAGACCACAGTAACTACGGCTGGTGATTAGTTTTGTAAGTATCGTTTGCGTCTTTTTTTTACTTATATACAATGTGATATATTGTCCTTGGACAATAAAATTAATGTTAAGCGGGTTTCAAAACTTAAGCAAACTGCATTTTTATTTCTTTTATATATTAATTTTCAACCGATTGTTTAGAATTAGAATTAGATTTATGATTTTAAATTAGATACTTATATATTCCTTAATGTTATTCCTTTTAATGACATTTAGTGTGCACGAGAGACTCACATTTACTGCCCGTCAGTAAATGTGCCACGTTAGTGCTCATTAAATGTCAGTAAAATTTCAATCGATGAGACTATCTAATTATATACTCTGCCATTACTTATGTTTGTATGTATTTGTTTCTAATCTTTATAATTATAATCTCTATCGTTATTGTTTTTTGGTGGTGTAATTGCTTCTATTTTAAAATTGTAATCAAATATTTGTAATAATATCGGTTTCAAACTCTCTTTCAATTGGACACTAACCATTGAGTCCATTTCTATTCGAATATTGTAATTGCACCTAGTTACATGAAAACAAGATCAACTAATCATAATTATATTGAAATGAATAAATACATGGACTTCGTGTTAAGTAATTTATTTCGCCAATTTGTTGTTATATAATTTTCATTTGGCTAATTAACGAGAAATAAAGTAATTAACATGTCGCCGCGTAGAATACAAATTAAATTAAAAACAAGCCATGATCAATTATGTAGAAATTATTAATTTTTCTTTAATATACGGTTAATAATTACAATACATTAATGGCGTTAGTAATGTTATAAAAGTTTCCCACCATTAGCATAAAATGTTACAAACTTGTTTTACCGTATATGTCAAAATGTTATATTTTATCCATTCCATGAATTGATAATTATGTTTAAACGACAATTGCAGATAGAGTTTTATAATATAGTATTAAACATATTTAGCTACATTACGCGATAAATAACTATTATGCAACATTTAATAATTACCTATGGTTTAATTGAAAAACGTGTTATATTAATAATATATTCATATAACTTACGTAAGGTGTGTCTTTTCAAAAATCAATAAATCACGAAAAGGTCGTATTATTTAGCAAGTGGAATGTTTTGGGTGGCACTATTTGAATATTAAATTAAATAGAGCATTATAATAAATGAAATATTTAGCTTGTTCTCTTAAATCGTTCGTACTTATAATCTAAACGCAAGGTAATTGCTTGGTTATTTGCAGAATAGAAAAGTAAACACGAGCATGTACAAATAATTATTTACTCGGTGGGTTGCCATCCCTCTTGGCGGTTTCTACTCCCCGAGCGAGGGAGTTTGTTACGCTTTTAATCCTAATCGCATAGTCTTGATTAGTTTGTTAATTTCGGAGTTAATTCTGTATGTCACACATAATTTAACATCTTTGTATTTTTGGTTAAAAACCTTAATATAATTAAACACATTTACTAAAATTCTAATCAGTCTTAAACGTTAAAACATAAATCTCATATGATTTTAATTTAAAAAGCAGATCAAACCAAATTATCTTTATATAAGAGTGGTAGTCGTTTTTTAATTCTCTTCAATAATCTATCAATTACATCCCACTCATGCAATTCACATACGACACTCCATACAATAGTATAGGTTTTACACACGCATCACAGATATTGCACGCCTTTACGTAGTTACTGCCGCACAAACTCTCCCATTTTCTGCTCGCTACCCCCCAAGTCCTTCTCGCTTTCGCCTGCATACACTCCACATGGATCATAAACCCTTCTCCACTATCAAACCAAGAGCCCAAATATTTAAAGCCGTTTACTCAATCATTCTTTCCAACTATTATTGAATCTCTCCACTCTCTTGGCCACTAGCACTACGTCATCTGTATCCGCCAACATCCACACCTTGGTTCTACCCACCACAATCCCTTCTAACTGTCCTCTCCTCAGCACCTACAAAACTCGCTCCTATACAGATTGAACACTGATATCAGCACTGATATCTCAAGCACTCTGTTAGAATATTAGTCCATAGAGGGCACTACCCGGTGATCCTGATGACATGAACATGTTGACGGTTATTACCATATGGGTGTGCATTGCTAATTGATGTAGTGCCGCCAGATAGCGTTTAACTTTCCTCGTAGGGGGTTAGTTGTACATTTTTTGTATATAACTACTCGAGAAATGTGATATGTGTGAATTCATCCTCTCTAGCTGAGCTACACTGATGAGATGTAATAAGATCGAAATCTAGATATGTAGATTGTTAAGAGGTGGGTTCACACTTATATATGTTTTGTACAAAATTATTTTCCTTCATTTTCCTTAATGAGTTTATTCTTAATTTATTGAATTCACCTCTTGTTACGAAGAACTAGAATTTTTATAGTACCCTGTTAATCTTCATTATTATTTATATCTTTAAAATGTTTACTAGCTAAGGTAGCAGAACACATTTTCAATTATTTTTTCATTCAAGCTTTTCAAATCTTTACAACTTAGAAAAGTTAACATATTATTGAGTACACTTATATTCTGCATTCCACCTTTCAACTGATTCAGTATCAAAGCGATTCCTTTCCTCATACTATGGTAAAAACTTTCTTTTGTAGAGACACTTCTACATTCATCTTGCGCCTTCTCTCCAGGCATTATATTCCACTTCACGTCAATAGTTTGCTCTATTTATTTAGCAGTCTATCATTTGTTTAATTTCTCAGCCTTTCAAAGTACGAATGAGACTGGAGGCATCCGATTTTATCTTTTTTCTTTATCTTTTATCTCTGGTGTATAGTTTTTAGCTTGGTTTAACTCAACGACAGCGCTGATTACTCCTTGTAAGTTTTATTTATACAAGAGCGTATACTGTCTCGGACTTAGACAATCGAATATCATTAGTTCGTTTGAAAGTCGTTTTTGTTCGTTTCTTCATGACTTCCCACCATTGTGTTGATGTAGCAAAATAAGTGTAGAATCTCCTGATTACACCAAATATTTTCGCTATTTCAGATGTTGATGTTACATGTAGTCCCACGAGATTCAAGGAGTGAGCTGTGCACAGGACAAATGTGTCTAGTGGGTTTATATCGAAGAACCCAGCTTGATAACCTTTATAAAAACCCGCTCTGTATCTTCAATGAAGTCTTGTGAATGGGCGAGATTGGAACTCTTAGGTAAATTCGCGTTGAACCAAAGAGCTTTTTCCTGCCTGAGTTGAATGCCTCGCAGCTAGTTATTACATGTGTATGGGGTTTCTTCTTCCCCACAGGCTCTGCACGTTAGTGATTTGTCTATCTCCATAGTGTGCAGGTGTTAATTTAATATGCAGTGTCCTGTTAGGAGTCCTACGACATTTCTAAATTGGTTCTAGGTTTTAGGACTTCTTCCCTCGCCTCCGTACTGGGAGCCTTAATGAACCTCTTCGTGTTTCATTCTAGTTTGGGCTTTCCAGTATCGTCTGTGGCGGTCTTTTTTTAGCTTCCTCAAGTTATTCCTTGCGGTCCTATATGGTAACCCAGCAGTTTGGTTGGGGGCTAATGAATTTAAATTCGGTAGCCTCTTTTGCCAGTCTGTCCCATTGTTGATTGCCTTTGATTCCCTGATGTCCCGGTTACAAGTGTTACTTTATTTCGGGCTGCCAGTATCATCAGGTCTTCAATGCATTATATGACAACTCTAGAGTTATTCACGCTGGAGTCTAAAGCTCTCAGCACTACCTGACTGTCGGTCACAATATTGATTTCCTTCTTACTATAGTTTCTTTCCAATAGAGTTTTAACGCAGCATTGAATTGCGATAATTTCTGCTTGGAATACGGAGGTATGCTCGCCAAGCTGGAGTCTTGTGCCTCCTGCCGAGTTGCTCTCATACACTCCTATTCCTGTTTCTTTGTTGGATTTAGATCCATCGGTAAACCAGATTGATCCTTTAAGTTTTTGCATATTGCCTTTTTTCCTATTATGTCCTATCTGGTATTGCTACCTTGTAAGGTTTCATCATGTGAAGTGTATTTATTGTCCTGTTGGAACGCATTCTTAGAATGTATTCTTCGGGTTTCCCTAACGCTAGATCGGTGTGGTCTATGGATGAGTCGTAAGACTTCCTCTGTATCTTGTGAAGTGGAGGCAGGTCCAATATAACCTCCATTGCGGCCGTGGGGGTTGTTGCCATTGCCCCTGTTATTCCTAGAAAGACCATTCTTTGCACTTCGCCTAGTATTCTCCTGCTTATCCCGTTTGAGGCTTTATGCCACCAGATTGTTGGTGCGTAAGTCATAATGAGGCTTATAACCCGAGTATAGAGCCAATACACCATTTTTGGTGTTAGTCCCCAGTTTTTTCCATTCACATTCGCCAGCATGCCTAGAACGCTTTCACGGCTTTGTTCGTAATCTTTGTCATATGTGGCTTGAAGGTCAGTTTAGAGTCTAGGGTTACACCTAGATATTTAACTTGTATCTCCATTTGTATTTCTCAATATTCCTCCAAATTATGAAATATTGTATCTGCCAAGTACTCCCATACCCATATTTTCCAATAACTGCTATAAAATCAATGACACTTACTCGGAATTCAAATTGGCCATTTTCATTCTTACTAACATATTGATTACTTGATTGTGATTTATCAGGTGTGCAATCAAATAATACTGCGTAATACATTGCATGATATATGTCATTCAGTGTATTCTTTCGAACATGATCCCCATCATTTTTCATAATTTCATTGTATGTGCTCTGTGATAAGCTTGATACGTGATCTTTCTGGAGTGCCTCCGAGGCCATTTTTAATGTTATACTGTATTTGGACAGCAAAATGAACCAAATTTCTTTGGTCTTTGGAAAAATATGAAAGAGGTAAATTACTTTGTCTTCTTCGTGTGCCTCAGAAGGTAGACATGAGTAAATTTTACTCACTTTCTTGTTTTTTGTGTGTGTGATTATTTAAATGATTAATACAAATATTATTGAGTGCACTTATACTCTGCATTCTATCTTTCAACTGATTCAGTATCAGAGCAATTACTTCCTTCATACTTCATTTTGTAAAATCTTTCTTTTATATAGACACTTTTTCATTAATCCTGCGCCATCTTTCCAGGTACTATTTTCCTTTTTGGGATTCTGCGAGTTTTTTGTGTGTGATTATTATGTTTATAATAAATACAACTTTATATTCATCATCAATTTATATTTTTATGTTGACAAGATTTCGTTCAATTTCACAAAAGTAATTATGGAAAATAAACATAAAATTCAACTAAACAATAACATGACACAAAATCGAATAAGTTTATCTTTTATAATTGGCTTGATATAGTGGATAAGGGTGGGGGGAATATGTGTAGCCCTAGGCGTTTTCGAAGCACATATAAGTAGGTTTATCATATTATAATGCTTTGCCACTACCTGCGTCCACGCATTACAGTCCAGATCTAAACCCTAGTTGTTCCTCTTTCGGTGATGTATTACGTTAAATTGACTGTTAAATTGTGGTGAACTTCAACGTCATGTCTAGCAGATTTATTGCCCTGTAGTTGCTTGGCTTTTATTTATCCCCTTTTTGAGTATCGGTATACTTGTACTGGTTTTGCATCGATTTCGTATTTTACATTGTCTTTTCGTGGAAGGTTTGTTTGTTCTTTTGACAGCCACTGGCCTCCGCATTTTATTATTTGTGGCCCATACTGGAGATTTGCTCTTATTTGGGGCTTCCGATGCCTCTTCTATATTCACTTCTACGTTATCTCTAATGTGTTTTTTTCATTCCCTTTGAATAGTTCCGTTAGGTATTCCTGCCATTTTTTTTGCGGAATTGGGTTCGTTTCGCTTAGTTTCGAAATTTCTTAACGTTGTAATCTCATTACTGGCAGGATCGTGGGTTCTTCATATCAGGTATTTAATGGACGGTAGATTTTAGATAATCCTAGAATCATTCTATTTGCTGTTTTGGTTTGCCATCCTCAGAGCTATATACAGAGTTTTTTTTAACAGTCTAGTATGATTCTTACATACAATATGCGCTTGGAGATATTATTTGTATTTATTATACATAAGTATGCTTACCCTCGGCGCAGCTCGTTAGCCTTTGTTTACTCCACTGTTTATAAACACATTGTTTCTGGCCTTTTCTTTTCTTTTTTGTTGAGTCCTCAGCCACTTCTTGGTTTTCGTGTTAAAAGATTTTATATTCCACTCCGCTGTTCGCCCTATTAGTCCAACTTGACATTGTTCGGGATTGGTGTGGTATGTGAAAACTGAGCTTTCGACCTCGAGGGACCTGTGGAAACTTGGGGAGGAGCAAAAATCCTTGAAAATTTCTATTTACAAAGTTGTAGAGCATTAAATTTCCTTTCTCTTTCCAACATTTGGCCAAATATCAACCTGTGAAAAATACTAGAAAAATGCATGTTTCTGCTTCATAACTTTTATTTTTTGGCATATCTATGGATATTATACATACAACCTGTGGTGTCAGTGACAGTGTGTTCTCTAGATGAATTTTGGGAATGCTGTGGCTCTAAAATATCAATGCGCAGATGGAAGTGTTCAGTGGAGTTCGCGCGGAGACCATGGAGCAGCATGTGGATATGAGGCCTTCCCGCTTTGCTAGGGATAATCTAGACATCAAGAGATTTAGTGATTGGTTGGCTGACCCCCTTCCATTTCTAAATATGCTAGATCTGCTGTGAATTGGCACAGGGGCGCGAACTATTCGCATCACTAGTATAAAGACCTGTTTGAAACAAGGCAATTTTCACGACTTTTTTTACTCTCAAAGGCAGGAAGTTAATGTTGAACGAGGCATTCAGCCCTATAGAAGAATAACTAGACTTGCGCAACAACAGGTGTGTGGTCATTGACGGTGGTTACCTGCTGCATAAAGTTGTATGGAGAAAATAAAAAAAGCCACATTTTATTTGGTGTGTACCTCCTACGTTGATTATGTGCAGCGACACTTTGGGAACAAGGCTATAGTAGTTTTTGACGGGTATCCTATTGGCTTCAATTACCAGAGCACCAAGCAGCCGAGCAATATCGACGGTCACTGATGCACTCGTCCATAAAGTTTGTGTTTTCAAAGACAACGCCCTGTAGTACAATTGCACAAGCAACAGTTGTAACTAATCACACCAATAAGAAAAACTTCATCACACTGCTGTCTCCCCCGCAAGAGATTTGCAGCTCGCACGCAGAATTGACTGGTGGGACGAGTGAGTATCTTTGAAGGGAGGTTTCACAATGGGCCCATTTGAAGGCCTAAGCTATGCTACCCTCCAGCCAACTATCCAGAACTATCCAGAACACGGCTGATGTCGAAAATGGAAGCAAAGGGGATTCAGGTTAAGCAGGCAACAGAAGATGCCAATATCCTAAAAGTACAAATGACCAAGCTGGAGACTTTGCTAGTGTTATTAAAACGGGAGAAGATGTCGATTTATTTGTTTTACTGATAGCGTTAGTCTCTTCTAAAAACCATATACTACCAGAAGAGTGGGAGAGGTAATATTCCCAGAACTTTGTATTCGTCGCATTCCTGCAAATTCAATCCTCAAGATATTCTCTTCCTGCATGCAATCAGTGGATGTGACATAACATTAGCTCCCTTCGGCATTGGGAAGAAGAAAGTAATGCAGGTGTATAATACAGGGAGACAGGAGATCGGGGATATGAGTAGTATGCATAATGTATATGTCGAAAAATAAAGTTAAGAAGCAAAAGCATTTTTCTTGTATTTTTCACAAGTTGATAAATTTGCTCCATCCTTTGGGGCTGCTGTATCTCGGCAAATATTGGATAAAACATAACGTTAACGTTAATGAAAATTGTAGGAAATTTAATGCTCTACAACTTTGTATAGACATTTTCCTCGAAACCCCCATAGTTTAGAAGATATAAGCAAGAAAAGGTTTTTTTTTATTGTATGGGGTAGAGTATTTCTTATTCTGTTGTGAACTCAATAGTGATGCTATCTTTGCCTAGAGATTTGTTGTACTCTCCTTGAGAGCATTTTCGATGTTGGCTACCGATATACTTGGCATGTCTTCTGATCCCTGATTTATTACCTTCCTGGCATTTATTTGTAGCTGTTCTGTTTGTCGACTGCAGTCGACTCTTGTATAAGGTTGCGTAAAATTCTTGCGCTATTTTTAATACATCGTCTCTCTTTGTGATTATTTTCCTCGGCTATCTCTAAGTATATGAATATTTCTGATATTCCATTTTAAGGTGAATCTTGAAAGACGAAATACGGTTCAATTTTGACCTAATCGGGCGGTGTTTCCAAGTCAACATTTTATAATTTTCTGAAAATATGTTTGAATATTTCAAGTCTAAGGATGATTTGATCCTTTGTTAGGACGTAATTGTTTATTTTTTGTCTCGAAATAGTCGTAAAAGATATGCAAAAGTAGTCAATATTTGCTTCAGAAAAGTATATATTAACTCCGATTTGTAATCAAAATTCAAAAGAAATTCCTCTAAGAGATCTAGTTTCATATTTCAAGTTTTGATAAATATAATTTGATAATGCTAATGTACAGTAGTATAATTTATAGTCATCCGTGCAATTATCACAAAATGCTCCAATATTTCTAAATAAATTTATTTCTTGGTGCGCACCCCTGCAGTTTTTCCTGTTGCGACGGCTTGTACACTCCCCAAAAGAAGTAGCAGCAGTTCCGTTAGTCTCACAATTCGTTTTTGGGATAGATTTTCAACTCGAATCATTCAGACATTCTCGAAAATTCGCTTTAAGGCTGCTTCTTAATACTGTCATACTTCTGTTTTTCTCGATAGTTAGTTTCGCCTGCTCTGTATTGTATCGCCGCATTTCATTTCTACAGCAACAGTCTTGCTACTCAATCCACCCAACTATTGTGGGTAGAGTTCTATGAATTATTATCAATAGTTTTCCTTCTTTTTAATAGTAATAAACATTCCAAACAGGAATAATACAAACTTTAATAAGAATCCGATAAGTAGACCAAAATCGTGTTAATTTTTGTTGATAAAAGTATAAACTAATCAAAAAATATGTGCTAACTTAGTCAATTTTAATTAAAATCATGAGTTGATTAAATCTCGTGTATAATAAATATTTTCAAATAAAGGTTATTTGTGTATGTAATTAGCTTTAAAAATTAATTCCTTGAAATGTCAAAACGCAATACATGTGTAACACAATAATAATCAATACAATGATAAACATTTTCTCATTATACCATTAGCAATCATAATAAATACATTGTAAAAAAATTGCAAGATTGGCATATCATAATTATTATATGCGATTTATAAATGGATTTAAAAACACAATTGCAATATCCCCCGGACATTTCTCTTTTCATTTAATCAAGGCGAAAGACGTTGGATAAGTTGATCTATAAATCTTGCACGCCAGTCTTTGGAGATTGACACGACTGATTTAAGCAATGCACTTAATCTGAAATATTTAAAATTCCAGCAGTGCTGCAGTTAGTTAGTTATTTAACTTTTAACAAACTTTCCAACAAAGTTGTGTGCCAGCGAATCAATAATCATAACGCCAGCAAGTTCCATTGTAGGGTAAATCAGAAACAGTTGATGTAGAATATGTATTTCATGTGCCTAACTTTTCAATTTAATCTCTGTGTTCGGGTTGTTCGGGTTGTTATCGTAAAAACAGAAGGTTTGCACGTATATTGTGTGTGTTTGGTATGAAATCAATCATACTGCCAAAGATGGGTGTTTACAAACGCGGAATTTAATAACGTTGTTGCGTGTATGCCATTTTCATATTATTAGTTATATTACAATCACTATCTACGTAAATAGAGAAAATATACATATATAGTTAAATAAAATTTAAAAACAATAAAAAATATTTAGTTTGTCATTCTATACATCTATGAATTGTTAGAATATTAGAATTTTTTATGAAATTTGAAAATTTCGTGAAAAAAAAAACACAACTTTTGCAACTGATTTAATTTGTCTTGATACGTTTTAGATGAATATCTATGGAAAACTTAATGCAATTTTCCGACTCTAAGACAAGCAATTTAGATACAAGTTTGCACAAAGATGAAATTAATTACTTGAAATATTATTTATCTTTATTATAATGCCTTTTTTAATCTTTAACGGAAATTTCATATGCCTGAGTTGTTAAAAATACATTACATTTAGCCGAAGGACATTTTTGATGAAAGAGAAGAGAAAATAAATGAAACAAAATTATTTATAATACAAAACTATAAACGTTCGTGGTCGTTCGAATCCTATGGTCACTATGGTGTCAGAATTGTACTCTAGTACTCGCACAATTGCTGTTTATTGGATATTCTATTAATGTTTCGTTATTAAAAAAACACTAATATACGAAAATTCCATCATTGGACGTATTCGAATCGTGAATGATCTATAACTGAAACGTGTGTTGAAAGTAACCGCTTTCCTTGGATCACCGTGATTTAAGTACTTTATCAGAGATCATAAAAACTCAATGTATATTACTTCCAGAGGGTTTCAATAATAATTGTTCAAATTAGTTTGTCATCAGTAAAGAAACAAGCAGTTCACAATGACCGACTTTAGATATAAGAAAACAAGATTAATGTTATGTTTGATTATATTCAAATTGCCACTTTCCGAAAATCTAAGCTTGAGAGCAACAACTATCCAGAGTTAAAAAAGGATATCATATATCAGAATGACTACTGCGCTAAATTATTAATTAGAGATAATGGCGGTGTTTTGAATTTGATTAGAGATTTCATCTATATCTATTTTGCAAACGATTTTTTTTATTTTAGTTTATTAATAGTTATTGATCAATGGTTCGTAAGAGCTAATATAGATTTTATATACATCATGAGTCATCTAACGAATCATCTCCACTCATTCCTATCTTTTGCCATTTCTCACCAGTTATCTGTGCCCGAATGAATAAGCCTGCGGTTCGCCACATCTCCTTTTCAATCCTCTTTCGCCTACCTTACGTAATCTGTTCATATCTCTATTTGATATCTTAAACATATGCAGTCCACTTTAATCCCCAATTTTCAGTACAAGCAAAAAAAAGGTTGTTTAATTAATGAATTAATATAAAATTAAGGTTAATTTTGATTCTTCTGGACGTCACGGAACACTCGATGGATATACTATAACAAAATAGAAAAATTAACGTGAATTGCGTAATCAGTCGAGCCGGACAACTCACGTGTTCAATTTCCGTTGCACATGCGACGATGTGGTACACTGCGACTCCCTTAGGATGGTATTATCTACTGACTCCTCGACGGTGATTGGCAGCTGGAGTTAGCACCTTTGGATCAGGATGGTGGCGATGGTGGCCTCTTGTCGCTATACGGTGCACAGATGATTCTTGCCTCTTGTCACTACGGAACAACTATCACTGCCCAACCCCTACCCAAATCTCGCAATTCACGATAAGAAAATAAGTAAAAATAAAACAATACGGAACAGTTCTCTTGTTTTGTTCTTCATCTCCAATCTTCTTCTTCGAACAATCGAAAAGTGCTATCCATATTTATTTATCCCAGTATGCAGCTCTGTCGTTTATTAACTGGACACAGTACTGCTATATTGCATGTAAAGGGTTCATCTTACTATTATATTGTTTGTATCTTTTTAATTATCTTTTCAAGCAGCTCTTCCTATCAATACTGACCTGAATCCTGTTTTCAACCGCGCTCATATCATTTTTAGCCTTATTTATAAGTTGTTATTGGTAATGTCAGACTGGTCTCCTTCTAGATCCTCGACGTATTATTTCTTCCTGATAAGCCTAGCTGGGGGTGAGCACGATCTGTAAACAGTAAGGACACGTTAAAACTCCGTTTGAAGCCTCTCAATCATATCACGAATTCGACACAAATATCTTGGCATTTAGTGCAATTAGAGCTGCTTTGCTGTGAGTGATTATTTAGATATTTATCCTAAGCATAGCGTTCACCTAAAAGTTGAACACCATTTACTATACCATTCTAATTTTGCTTGGAAACCCCGTGTGGTGCACTTGAACATCGAAAAATCAAACCTACTGACCAATAAGACATTACAGCTAACCGTCCATCTAGATAATATAAACATCATGAGCAGAAGACTAAGCGCAGCACATCAATCATACTCTGAACTAAAACTACATGCAAACTGCATTGGTTTGGAGATAAAAACGACACAAACTAAGATGTTAACAGAAAAAAAGATATAACAGCGAGACTCGAGCTGCGACGGAAGATAACATCGAGGCGGTGAATCAAATAGTAGGGTCAGTACTAAACTCACTCGGCACCGTAGAGGGTTAAAACTGCAGAACAATAAATATAGCCAATAAAGTTTACTTCGTACTGTCACACGTGCTAAAGTTAAAGAAATTACACCGTAGCAACAAAACGAGAGTGTACAAGACAATAATAAGACCCATCGCGAGTTATGGATGCGAAGCATGGTTATGACAGATAAAATAAAAACATACTAAACATGTTCCAAAGGAAGGTACTAAGATCTATCAGAGATGGCAATATCTGGAGTTATTCAACCACGAGCTGTATACACTCTATCAAGAACCCTATCTATCAGATTTCATTAGACTACAACGGCTGCGGTGGACCGGGCATGTGGCAAGGATGCAGGACAACAGACTACCAAAGAAAACAGTGCACTGCAAGAGGCGACTGGCCAAAGATCCAGAAAACGATGGGAGGACGAAATACATACGGATGTACGTGACATGGGAATCCGAGTCTGGAGGAGAGCGGCTACAGACGGTATCGTGGAGGCAGAAGCTGTAGAAGGCCCAAGTTGGGCTGTAGCGCCATAGAAATAAGAAGTTAATGAATGACACAGCACCAGTTATCAATTACGTTTAGGGTAGTTGTATTAGATTGCAGGGTAAAGCTTCAAAGCTACAATTTATTATGATCGCTATTTCGTCTGTATAGCCAACAGTAACCTGAGTTGTTTAATTTCGGGAGCTGGATATCATCTACAAGGTTCCAGTGGGAGAACTACACTTTCAGGATAGCACTTTCCCAATTGCTCTTAGTATGAGCAAATGTTTATCCGGACCCTTAGAGTAGGGTGAATACCATGGGATGCTAGTGCATTCTGAGTATTATTGAATGTTGTTTTGTCCATGAAGGCGGCAGCACCAAACCATTGCGCTCCAGTATTTCTTCTATTCTTGATGTCACTAGATATAGGCCTGCTTCTGTTAAGCCGCCTGGTTGGCATGTTGTTGCGGTCTCAGCATTCCCATACATATTATTTTCAAACGTCTGTTATTATAGGCTTTAATTCGTTTGTTTCTTAACTATACTCTACATTCACCATCCAACCAGTATTTACTCGATATAATCTTGTTAGCAACCTGTAATATTGGCTTGGCATCTGACCCATTCCTAGGTCTTCTTGTAGAATGTTCGCATCCCACTTGTTTCGGACTGCCTTTTTAAACACTACGCTGCTATTTTTGCGTCATCTTGTTATTTAAATAGATACATATAAATTTCTCCTTTCGGGATTAATTTTCGGAGGGAACTTCTATTTTATTTCAACTATAACTAAAGTATCGTTTTCCCATCTGCACTTTAATAACTCCTCTATGTTGCTATTCATTCATACATGATCTAGGGTTGCTCTTAGTTCCTTACTACTTTATGAGTTTCATTTAATAAACTTTATTTCGATTCGGAATAAATTGGAAACACAGATAAATACATATAATTACAGTTACTAACGTCAGAAAATAATTATAAATTTAAAGTGCCATAACAATTTTCTTAATGAATTGCTTTAGCGACCGAATATTTCTCGCTTCGCATTCTGAGAAATACTGTCTATTCATAGATTTGTTTACAAAGGTGACACACACAATCTTCTTCTCTGCGTAGTGAAATTGCATCTTGGTGCTGGTTAGATGGTGATTCCTATGAAGGGTGTAGCATGTCACACAGTATCTGGATTCCTGGTTTGCGGCCTTAGATGGAAGGCCGCAAACCAGGAATCGACCTCGAGTTAAACGTTGGACCCGCTGTGATATTTTCTCTCAAAAAATACATGTACTTTCCTTCGATTATTTTACTATTTGCTTCTTGAACTTGTGCTGGAAGTCCTTCACAGTTGGCAATTATCTCTTCTCCCATCGGGTTCACGCCCGCTAATTGAAACGCGAGATTGTTCGATACGTTCCAAGTCAACGATAGCACTTTCTTTATAAATCTGGTGACTTACTTTTAACAAAGATCTTAGCGTTTTAAACCCATAATATACTGCTGTCCAGATCTTTATGTTGTAGAGTTTAATCGCCGTATTTATATATAGATTTTTCACATAGATATGTGAAGAAATGGGGGGTCTGATCTCATTTTTACATTTTGCCTATATATTTCTGGTTAATGTTAACGTGGTTTGTAGGCGGAGCCCTAAATATTCATAATCGTTCACGAACCTGAGCTGAGTTGAGCTCCTATGTATGATATGTTGGGTTTTCTGGTTCTATCTCCCTTCCGGAACTTCATATCTTGCACTTTGAGATATTAACTCCTAATTTATTCTCGTATTATTATTGTGGTATTCAATTAGAGCTGGTTAAGACTGGAGTTGCGGTAGGTTATTAGAGGAAACGACAAGACCATCTGCGTAAATTAAGCGGCCTTAAGCTTTCTTGATTGCTGATGAAATTTATTAGGTCCTGTACGAAATTCAAGAATAGGGTGGGTCTCAAAGTATCGCCTTCAATACTCCAATATTGCTCTTGGCAATCGGCTTTGATAGTTTTTTGATATTCTCTATTCTTAGATAGTTTGTGTTCATCATTGTCTGGATTATATAAAGATCTTTCCTTTTATACCCAGGTTTATTACTTTGTAGAGTGCCTTAACCCTTACCGTCCTTCATGCTAGTAGTTCTGCCGCATCTAGGATTCTGTGCAGAATATTCACACATTATTATTCCTATAATAGGGGGTAGAGCATCATGATCTGCTCATTCGTGATATTATCGAGGCCTGTCACTTTTCCTTCTCTTGTTGCTGACGGCAGTCAAATACTTCTTGTCTCGTGATCCGATCATTAAACTAGAAACTGCTCCTAGTGCATTCAGTTTTCCAAGGGATAGTTACATCCGACAGGTAACATAGCACTTTCAAATGTTCTTCCCATGTTTCCACCTGATCTGGTTATTAGTCAGCCTGGGTTTGTCATGAATCTTCCATGGATCATGGTCAGGGCCGAATCATAGCATAGACAAATGAGACAAATATCTAGGGTCCGGTTTTTTCAGGGGCCCCTTTACACAAAAATGTAAACAAGTACAAGTTTATACTATAATTGAATAACTATTTATTGTGATCTCGTACTGAGCTTTGAGAAGCGAGAGTTCATAACCCGTTGTGGGTCAAATTTCCCGAATCACCTTTCACAGTTTTTCAAGGATTTCTATAAAGTCAAGGTAAATGATTGATTACACTCCTCTGAGCGAGCTTCTCTCTTTACCAGCGGAACAGACCTCGAGTGATAGGTCTGTAGATTGCTAAGAAGTACTTATAAACCTATTATGACTGTAGAATTTTGGTAGAAACATTAGTTGGCTTTATTGGTTTAATTCTAACGTCATATCAGTTTGATTTTTGTTGAACAGGCCTCTATTGGCACATTTTAATGTTTCATGCAGATAGATACTTCATACTGGCAGCACTTTCAGCTTCTTGAATAGTTATCGACAGTTAGTGTTGAGTTTTTGGTTGCATATGCCTCGTAACTTCTGTGGTCCCAAAATAATATATAACAAATATATAGCGTTTGTTTTGGAGTCATTCATATGCAAGTTATGCATTGCATTTCAAGCCGTGTGCAATTCCCTTATATATATATATATATATATATATATATATATATATATATATATATATTCTTATTCGCACATCGTTTATAAATAACAAAAATAATAGAAGATCTAAAATACTACCTTGAAATACAACTATAGTTGGATAGGATTGATGTATTGCACTTGTTCCGGATAAATGTTGTTGTGATAAGTTTTCTGTGTATAGCTCAATGATATCAATGGGAAGAAAATTTTGGATCTCTTAAAGATTATGCTGCCAGCTATAATTGAGGAAAAAAACTGGATGGCCCGGGTTCTACCCCTGCCCATGTAGTCAGTATCATTTCTTTTTGGGACATAATTAATACTATTGGGTACGATTTTCTGAAGAAAGTAGGACTTGTTTCTTTATAAAATCGTCACGCCTCACGACATACAGAACCATAGGTTACAATTACAATATAATTGTAACAACTACTATTTTTTCAGTAGTGTCATCACTTCCAATGCTATTATAACCTTCCACTGTCATTTGCTAGAACCGGAGTTGCCTTAATCATTTAAGCATGATTCAGTTGTATGGTATTTCTAAAATCCATTTATTACTATAATATAAAAAATGAGGTACAATATTTTCCCGGAGATGCATTTTATTAATCATGTCAGGGTATTGACTGTTAGGGGAACATGATATATGTTCTAGTAATCTATATCTTATCAATTTATGGGAATGCCTTTAATATAGGGGAGAGCTCAAATCATACGCATTTGTGATTAGTTAGTATTTCCTTATTTTCATCCTGATTTATTTTAGGGGTTTCTCTGTGGTAAATTTAGTCAAAATAATTTACACACTGAAACTGCTGGTTTTAGTTAGGCCCCTACGGACCACCCATTTTTGCTGATTTTTTCCGACGATTACATATTATTTATAAATTTAAAATGAAAGAAAGCACTAAAATCTTTAAAACGGTAAATAAATAATTTGTGCTTCTTATTGGAACATTTATATAATTAAATTACAGTATTAGCAGTGAAATACTGACTTATTAATTTATTCGGAAAGTCGTATGGTACACCATATTATTTAAGGGGGCGTTTTTTATTTTTATGAACTACACTTCGAGCATCTAATGTATGGGTAATTCCACCGTTGATAATAAGTTGCTTTTCTCTTAAACTTTTTGTAATGTAAATATGAATTTAATTAATTTCTATACTAATAGTAATTTATTATTTAGCCCCCTTAATCATATTTCATTACAATGATCATTACCGTTATAGCCGTCACGCCCTGGCATCCATCGCCATGAAGTATTAATATCCTAATTATAAATTCCGTGCATCTATATGTGTGCACTACGTTGTTTGTATGTATGATTAAATTTTTGTTGACTCTGCATTTGTTTTGTATGTATGCGCTGATGAGTTGTTGATTGTCTCATAACGTGTCATGTTGTATAGTGGCTTAATGTCAGACCCGGATTACATTTGCATGATGTTCCAAGTGGGACCGTAAAGTTGGGTCGGGTTGTGAGGTCAGCGGCGGCGGCGGCGGTTCGCCGTGTTGTAGGTGAGGAAAGCGCGATGCAATCTTCCGGGAGAAGGGTGTCCCGGAACGGGTCGCGGGCCGCTCCAGTATCCCGCGCAGCGTCGGCCGCTTAGTTACCAATCCTTCATATTTCATGACCGTGATGGTTTTTACGAGGTGCTAGTTGTTGCATCCCATTCTGCTCCTACCGGTTCCTCATCGGGGGAAACATTCGCAGCTCCATTGAAATGAAATTTGAAATCTAAATCTCATTCTCTCGGCCTGGTGCAAAATCCATTTCGTTTTAACTTGACGTTCAAATTGAATGTTTTGTAGTGAGGCGGCTGAGGGGGTAGGGGTGCGCGCGCGGGTCGGGGAGAACTCTTAGAATGTGGACTGGGGGCGGCGCGGGGGGCAGGGCGAGCAAAAGTGCTCTTGATAAGCGTGATTTAGCAGCCCCGGGGATATTGATTTTTACGTCCCTCAACCCCTAACCCGCTCTCAGTTTTATATGTCTGTTTTCTTACTGTAATAGCTCGGTATGTTGCGCGCGCCTTGTCGAAATGAAGAGAAAACAGTGCGCGGGACGCGGCGGGAAAGATGGTTTTCATTGGCGTTGTATTTCCGCACGGCAGTGGGGAGACTTGTACGCAAATACAGCCATTATGCCCGATGTCATCGTGCCAATTGCTATTTTCCAAAAACATGCAATCTAACACCTGATGAAAACAGCCTGTTGGTCATGCTTGTAGGACCCAAACGTGACCGACCCGAATTTGACACCCTCTTTGACTGCACAGATAAACTGCTGCGGCCGTAGTCTGGCTTGCTCCCGCGGCTAGGGTCGGCGTTCCTCTCCAAACACGGCACGCAACTCTTGGGACCCGACACGCGCCGCTGCTGCCACGCGAATTATAGCCGTCGTAACAATTACTCTAATCTCGCTCAAGATAATGTTTAACGTCAGATTTTTTACAGACCACTTGTCAACAGATCCGCTTCCCACCAAAACGAATCTTTCGTGCAACCGCGCGGTGAGTGTTTACACTCCCACCACGCTCCATCTTCCAACTCTTTTTATCAAACTCCTAATTCCTGTATTCTCTTTCAAATCTCATTCGTTACATTCGCTGCAACTGCACGCTGCTCGAATTACTTAAAGTAAAATCATTACAGGATCCTCCATTTCGCCCGATTGTAACGTCTTGTTATGACCCAGTTTCAATATTTTATTCTACAAACTATATAATGCGTTTATAATTATCAAGGAAAGATATTTTCTAAGCAGTATTAAATTTTATTAATGATGAAATCCTCTTGCATAAAAAGAAAACTCATAAATTCTTTTAAATTTATGAAATCCTGATTATTTCTTATTCTCTTTTATTATATTCTTCATATAATCCCACCCGTTATCCCACTGAACAGGTTAATTGTTCCCATGTATGTTATGTTTTTCGCTCAGGTTTCATTCTATTAAACATTTCTCCCCAATATTCCCATGTGTCATTATAGCTGTTACACAAGTCAG
Organism: Lordithon lunulatus; assembly: GCA_963942505.1. Lineage (NCBI taxonomy): Eukaryota > Metazoa > Arthropoda > Insecta > Coleoptera > Staphylinidae > Lordithon > Lordithon lunulatus. The sequence continues at coordinate 16,345,564 of OZ012671.1, read as the reverse complement.
ATGTTCTCTCCTCTTCGTTCATCCTATATCAATTCGATCTTTCTTCATTGCCTTATCTGAAATGTGCAGTCACTCTGTTTCCTATGTATTTACCTTGCTAATATGGCGCTGCTCCTGATACCTGGAAGATAGCCCAGGAAACTGCTTCAGGACTACTCTAATCATTAAAACATTACATTGGATCTTGTTGGTGGTGGTTGGGCACAACCTAATAAAACTATAGAACTATTAATAGTCAAAAACAATCTAACAATCGATAGTTAGTAAAACTTAATACTATTTATATTACGGTCGTGGAACGTCACCCTATAAATTATATATATATATATATATATATATATATATATATATATATATATATATCTATATATATAAATTAAAGAATGTATAACTAGAAATTAATCGCATTAGTGTGCAAATCTTAGAAATCAGCGAATCCCGATGGACATGATCTGAGCTAAGAAGTGAGGACTACGCTATTTATACCCTGGAAATCCTTACACGCATACAAATGATGTAGCTATTATGCTACAGATAGATTGCCAAATCTATCAAGAAATTTCTTCCTCTTTCAGATAGCGTCGTAATGATAACTCTGGCAGACACAGTAAACATAGATATTTTACAAGTACACATATGCCCCACAGTTACTAGTACAGAAAATGAAATAAAAGAATTCTACTAATACTGCAATATACCAAAATACAAAAAGTTAACATCATTAATGCCAAAGTAGGAAGAAGCAACACCGGGATTCTCAGGGGAGTTTGGATTTGGAGAGAGGAATAAAGGAGGTGACAAACTAATATAGTTCTCCAATAGTGTTGGATATGTAATGATTAACACTGTTCAAATAACCAAAGAGACGCTTATATACATCGCCGAGAGATAATCAAGGACAGAGGTAATTCGTAACCAAATTGATTACATTCTGGTCAACAGTAGGTTTAAAAATGCAATGCAAAGTGGGCCAAAACTAGCTGAATGCTGATGCAGCCACATGCCACAACTTACTCGCGGCCGCTATAAAACTAAAATTAAATTGTGAAGCGGCCCACTAAAAAAACATATGATATACAAAAGCTCAAAGACGCACACTCTCACAATGTACAAACAGTGGAGGAGAGATGGCCTCATATAAGAAATAATACCAGCGAAGTGGTAAAGATTAAGTCAACCACAATACCTAAAAATCCGCCATGGATGCCGACTGGAATCTTTACGCTCTTGGATGAGCAGAGAGCCCTAAACAACACCGGATGGATACAAAAGGAAATACAAAATTATTAGGCAAGAAATTAAAAACGCTAAAGAGAAATGGATAGAAAACAAGTGCAATGAAATGGAATAACTCCAACCGAAACACGATGCATTCATACCCATAAGAAAATTTGATAAATTACTCAAGTTAACAAAAAAATACAGTAACTTTTGCAAGCAACTAAGGACGCTTAATAACGGAGGCAGCGCAGATAATGGATAAATGGGAAACATTTCCCGAAAAACCAAAAACTTTTTGAAGTCAACAGACTAACTGTACTAAACTTAAGTAGGGAAACTCGCCCGTACATTCTTACAGATGATGAGGTGAAAGCCATCAACTAAGCGAAGAATAATAAAGCCTGTGATTCTAATAATATATTTATCAAGTGGCTCAATTTGTTGGATTACGTTATCGCAAAACAACTAACAATACTTTACAATCAGATTTACGACACTGGACACATACCAACTGAATGGTTGAGATCTAATTTCATTCTTCCCCAAGGAACAAGAGACTAGAAAGTTTAGTAATTGTAGTCTCATTAGTTAAATGAGCTATGCTCTTAAATTACTTTTACGTATATATATATATATATATATATATATATATATATATATATATATAATAGGATTCATATCAAATGTGAGGAAGCTATGGGCCAGGAGCAGTTTTGTTTCCTACGATTCCTACTAGAGAAGCTTTATTCTCAGCGCTAACAATGCTCCAGCAGCGTTAGGAGGTTTAAAAGTCCTGTCGTGTACAATTGTTTTATCGATATCGAAAAGGTCTTTGACCGTGTCCAGCTCTCCAGGCTAATTAAAACCTTGCAAAACATCCATTTGGACGATAAGGACATCCGACTGATGGCATTTATACTGGAACCATAAATACTTCCAACTCAATCGAGATCAAACGAGGCGTAAGTCGAGGCTGTGTACTATCCTTAACTCTTTTCAATGCTTATTCGGGACTAGCTTTAGAAGACCAAAAAGGTATTAGGAGGAAAAACCATAAATAGCATCCGTTTCGACCGTACTGCCATTCTAGTTGATTCCGCAAATCATCTTCAGATATTGGTTGACAGAGTAAACAGTGCTTGGGGGCTGATCAATAATATTTAAAAAAATGGTCATCAATAAGACAGATGTAGGCCCAACAACACTGAGGCAAAACAAAATTCCTATAGAAAATGTGAAAAAATTTAAGTGTCTCGGATATTGGATCAGGTAACCAATGAGGTTATCCGTCAGTACAAATTATGTGGTCGAATAGAACAAGCTAGAGTCACATACCAAAAACTGAAGCCAGTAACGAATACATCACGATGCCTGGTAATTGGAGAACAATGTTACACCTGGTTTATTCTTCTATACGCTTGCGAAGCATAAGAGATTTTAACAATATAGAATCGTTTCAAATGTGAGTGTACCGTAGATTGTTTAAAATATCTTGGACAAGCATAACTAGAAACGAAGAAATCATCCGCATAAAATATATCATCCACGATAGAATAGTATTGCTAACAATTAAACGCCGGAATCTGGAATCCTTGGATATCTATACAGGGGACCTAGATATGAACTTCTACGCCTGATACTTATTGGAAAAATAGAAGGGAACAAATTGATAGGACGCAAGAAACTGTCGTCGTCACAAAATGTACGACAATGGACTGGAAAGAACGCAGACTTTCTCCTCCCATCAGCGCAGGATTGAGAAAATTTAAAAACAATTGTAGACAGTTAATGTAGTCGTTAATGTTGTACCAGGAGCACGACACTTTAAGAAGAAGAAGATATTTCGAACATCACATAATTATTAGTTACTAACTGATTTCGCTTTCGTCTTAATTTCGTTGTTATTTATATTACATTTCATTACGTTTAACTTTTTGTAATGTTCGAACATTTGTTTTGTTTTTTCAATATCTTTTCTCATTTGGGATTTGCCGATTACTTTTATCTTGGTATTGCAGGGTATGCAATCCACCCTCTATATTCTATATGATCTTCTTAGGGCATCCATTCGAGCTTGTAATCGTCTTTTGTCAGCTTCTGTACATCTCCAGCTCCATCGGGTACAATACTTATAACTGTGTGTTATATGTTATATTAACTGTTTTATTGCAATTTCTTTGCTCTACCATATACCGTTTAGTCTCTTGATATCTTCTCCCTTGTGCGATTCTTTGCCTGGTCTCCTCTTCGTCCATTACATCTTTCTGCATATACCAAGTACTGGTATCTATTACATGCAGATATTATATCTCTATTTTCAAGTTCTAAATCCACAGATTCTCCCTCAATACAGAGGTATTTAGTTTTGTCCAGGTTCATCGAGATTTCGGCTTTTTCATATTTTTCTTTAATTTTGCTGTTTTGCATGTATTGAAGGTCATCCTTGTCTTGGGTCATGAGTACCTGATCCTCTGCAAATTGGAGTATGTATATGTATGTTATTATCTCCTGTATTCAATCTCCATTGCATTTCCGTTTCTATGTTTTCAAGGAGTGTTCGCTGAGATAAGCAGAAACCTTGTTTCAGACCTTTACATGTACTGATTCCATTCGGTATTTTATCTCCCAGTTTAATTTCAATTTTGGTATCTCGGTTTTTAATGGCTTTTATTCGCTAGTACTTACATTGATGTTTTGTAGAATTGCTATCCATAGTTCCTGTATGGATACGATATCATATGCTTTTGCTGGGTCTAAGTAAGTTGGTGGTAAGTTGAACTCTCTTCTAGTGCTAATTTTCTTTTCCATTTTTCTGTTTTAAGCCAAATAAATTGTTCATGCATTGTCGGTCTGCAACCTCTGCTTCTGCTACCGCATATTCTGTTTTAACGCACGTAGTATTCTCCCATACAAACGACTAAACATCGACGTTACTGTTATAGAGAGTAACGTCAACATTTAGTCGTTTGTATGGGAGAATACTACGTTCGTTAAAATAGAATATGCGGTAGCAATTTGTTTAGTATAATTGTATTCATTTCATTAAGCTTTCTTATATCATTTTTTAACCGCAGCTACATCCCCTGGTCTGCTAGCCTTTCCGTTCTTCATGTTCTTTGTTCCTTTCGGTACCACATCTATTAAAATTTTAAATATCTCTCCATTCACTGTAGTATGTATTTGTTCTTCGATAAATTCATATTCTTCCCACTTTTCTGGCGGTATTTATTCCAGGGATATTTGTTTCTTGTCTGCTCATACAGGGTGAGCTACTAGCTCGGTGACAGGTGAAGTCTGATGTGATTCTAAGATAAAAAATAGTTCCGATTCGTTTTAGTAAGCGAATTATAGCAGAGAAAGAACGGATTTAAATCAGGTAATAGCGATGGCCAGGGTACAGGACCCCTATTACCAATCCAATTATTTCCAAAATTTGTAGTTAGGCACTCAGTTACATATCTTCCTCGACGCTGTGATGCTCCATCATTCTGGTACCACATATTCTGAATAATGTTTAGTAGTCAATAAATCAAAAAGTGTATTCATAAAGTGGCGATATATATCTGCATTTAAACGATTATTTATTACCATGCTAGGCAACAAATTATCATTAAAAATGCCACCCCAAACATTGACGCTAAAACGTATTTGAAATCGGTGTATTCTTAATGGAGGTGGATTTTCTAAGGACACCATAAGTTGATATGAGTATTATTTATACTATCCCTGATAAAACTTGCTTCTTCAGATCAAAGTACTCTTGCAATAAAGTTAGAATTTTTCGTGTATTGCTGTAGTATCTATTGGCAAAATGCTGCTAGTTGTAATGCTTGTACATTTTAGCGGTGATGTGGATGTAACATTTCTCGAGTTAATATCCCCCACAAATTGCCTGCTAGCATTAACAAAATTTTCTTTTCTTCTACATTTATTTTTACCTGTGTCTCGAAGTCTCCAAAAAGAAGCACTGAAAATATATGGCAGGGTTGATGTTTGTGCGGAAATCTACGCCGGTATTCTCTCACTGGATGTCGTGAGTTGCCGTTACAATATCCAAATATCTATATATAAATATATCTGCCTATGTTTTTGTGGTAAATGTATACATTTTATGCTTTGAATGCTACTAATATTACTTCCCAAATGAATATCATTGGTTCAACATTTGTTTCAGCATATAACTCGATAACTAAAACGCATCGGAACTATGTTCATATAACATTTTTTTCTTAGAATCACATCAACTTTCACCTGTCGGAGTTTATCATCGAACTAGTAGATCATATTGTTCACAAACCCCCATGCTTCAGTACAACTTCCTTACCTATATACATTTCTACTTATCTTCATTTGTTCTCCCGTATATTTCTTTCTTCTTTTAGTAGATTTTTTCACTGTATTTTTTTTCTTATTGTACACTTGTCTTCGGTTTCTAGTTTAGTATTGAGCCATTTGAGGTACACCTGCCTTTGCTTTTAATTTTTTCTTCCGTCTCATCATTTCATAAAATGTTCGTGCTGGCAGGCTTCTTTTTTTCTACTCCCCATAAAGTTTCATAAGATTTCATGTATAGCTTGCTTTATATGCTCTGTAACCTCTGCGATATTATATCTTTTTTGATCTAGCTTTGTGAATTCTTCCTTAGGTTTCTTTCTCTTTGTTAGAAGATAACTTATATGGAAATTATAATACTCTCTTTGCTAGATAATGGGCTGACCCATATTCCGGTCCTCTGTATGCTCTTACATCATTTGTCTTGTTTTCACTGGTAATGATATAATCAATAATAGATTTAGAAATATGGTGTGCTTGACCCAAGTGTATATATGTATCTCTCTGTGCTTAAATAATTCGTTTTAGATCTTATGTATTTTGTGCGTAGAACTCCCGCAAATCTATCTCCATTATTGTATTGCAATTATCCGATTACTTTATCGTCTCTATTGCTGCCTATATGAGAATTAGTCTCCTACCAAAATTATCTCAGTATTATCTCCTGCAGGGATGGGCACGTTTAAACTATATCTACAGCGCGCGAAATTCAAACATTTTAATCATTTAAATACACGATAAAAAACTGAACACAGACAACAGTAATGAAAACTAGTATTTGTACAGCATTGTAGAAGGAAGGGGGCACCCACTACATAAATGAATTCGGAGTAAATCATCATAATAGGAAAAAATACACAAATACATATACACACACCATTTTTTAGAGATTGGCATAATGGTTGCCAAGCTCTGATTAAAGACGTCACTATAAGAAGAGGAGGGGTCAAAATCTGCAGGAGGCTGATGTGGAAGAGGATATTAGAAAAAATAGAATCCGTTTATTTCGTTTCCTTACAAATTATTTGTCTGCGTTTCTTTAAACCCCCGGATTTCTTTCCTAGACACGGCCCTGGGCAGAAGGGGTTTAGGATGGAGAAAGAAGGCAGACAGTCATATAAGCGAATATATGTTTTGTATATGTTTATTTATATATGTTTATTTATTTTTATTTGTACTTTTTATGTTATGTTATTGTATTGTTTTTGTGGGAATTTTGTAGAAGGGTTGTGTGGTTATGCCAAATAAAGGTCCTTTTTTATAAGAGGAAACACACGATATCTAACATAGAACAACATAATTCAGAATTGACTGATTTACCTCCACTTCTTGAAGCATAGGTAGAATATAAATTGTGTGTTCGAATCACTCGCGATTGTTTCAAATACACCCATACTCGTCCTTCGCCATTGTGGACGTGCATGGTGCATAAAAGAAAAATAATGCCGGCGATTGACAAATGAAAACGTTTTAGTTGGTCCATTAAACGCATCGTTCTAAGAATAAGCGACGTGTCCGAGCGCCATTCATCAGCGCGTTGCGCACTGAAGGGCACGACACCACAGAGGTCCGGATTAGTGGAGAGCCGGCGTGTGTTAATTGTCGCCGTGTGAATGGAGATGTCCCGTGGCGAGATCCGATCGCGTGCCACGGCAGCACAAATGGAAATGGCCTAGACAGCACATGATTTTAGCGTTTTGACACATCATCGAATAATACTTTCCTGTGTTTCTTGGATTGTAATGGGTGATATCACATATGGTTGACACTGACAGTCATTACTAATGTGTCAATTTTAACGATCTTGCCAATGATGATTGTTAACTAATTTTATTTCGCCATTGAGCATTAAAATATTTGATAAATGTGTATGCCACTATGGTGATTTTAAGTTCTATCCATATAGCAGGTAAACATAGATGATATTATAAAATTACATTAATTAATTTAAATGGTTAGATTGTATCGATGTTTTCTATTGATTGTCCTTGACATTATTCTATATAATGAACAATAAAATGTCATATCGGAACGCTGTTTTGCAGAAAGATTTAAAACATTATTATTACTTTTATACTATATATTTATTATTATTATACTTATACTTATATACTATTATTTTATTGGTGTACGAAATAAAAGTTTTACTGATAGGACCGGCCCTAGGTAGCTGGCCGCCCACATGCTGTACTTAATTATAATTACCATTATATAGGTTATTAGGGTAAGGACATATGTGAAGAAATTAATAAATCATTTATAAACTCTAATCTTTCATAACTAGTGAATTGAGATTTTATGTTTAAAACTCTTCGTTAGCTCATGCCCCGGGCTGAATTTGGCCGCCCCTAACTTTGGCCGCCTGTGTGCGACGCACACCTAGCATGCTCGCTAGGACCAGCCCTGTTTACGGAATATTGCTTTAAAACATTGTCATGATTTAACACAGTGACACAAATGACATTTCAGTTTAATTTGAAGTAAAATCAATAGGATTCTGTTTAGATTTAAAAAAACCACCTTTATTTGTCATTAACCTTCCAATCAGCTTAGAATAATAACAGCTAAAAATATAAACCTAGTCCCTGATACTGTTTCATATCATGCCTCACCTATTAACTCTCCCATGCCAGCCTTTTGCAGATTTCCACGCTCTTTCTATCCTCTCTTAACTATTCACTCACCTTTCTGCCACCCCAATCCACTTTGATATCACACAAATTCGTTGCTTAGATACCACTGCACAGTACACACGTGATGAATCCTTGCCCCATCCACACCTTCCATCTTTTTTCTTCTTAAACACACCTCTTTTTATCATACATATTTTGTTCTCCCTGCTAAGCAAGAGAAAGTGGTCTCTTGCTTATGTATGATGCGAATTTGCCGCTTCATATAGCTAGGGTTGTACGAGCTCTTACCCACTCGCATCTGCCTTTCTTGCCACTCAACATCCCTCATTCTAACCTGACTTCAGTTCCTAGATTAATTCCTATCACGCGTTCATTCACACACACTTCAGACATACCCACTCTTTAATAAATCATTTCTCTGTATTTTCTTCATCCGGTCTCTGCCCTACTCTTAACTCGAATTCGAACTCGCTCATCAGCTCTCTTCTCCCATCTTCTGCAATATTGCCTCGAACTTCACTATTCTGCCAAAGGACTTCATACACACGCTTATCAGATTCCCTGCAGGAGCTCCGTCATAGACGTCGATCTTTCGAGTCCTAGCAGATTCCTCAAAAACCAGTCGTGTTCCCTTTCGATTATATTCCACTCTCGCAACCCCCACACGATCACTTCATACAACATCTTACTCGCAATTTCTATTAAAAAATCTAATATTATTAATAAACATTCGTGCATATTAAAACCACATATTGTTTGTGAGTACATGTTTGGTTGTTGAATTATTCATTTTGTACAAATGTGTTCCGTATTACTGCTATGTTAAATTATTTACAAAGGTATTAATAGATACATATCGTAATAATACATTTTCCCCGTGTTCATTAAAACGAAAAACTGACAGAAATCTTGCCTGAAATGTGAAAACGCGCATTTCATGCCGCGTAAAACCGTCCCGCTGCACACGCGATGCACATGTTTCGCTTTTTGTCATTTTATAATGTGGCATTTTCGGTTTCGGTGGTCGCTCCGCTGCGTGCTACAAATACGCGGCATTGTTAACCCCGATTGCAGCCGCGGTGGCGGCGGCGGCAACGTGTTGATACACTTGTATGGGCCAACATCGTCGTCTTCGCAGCCGATGCCAACGTCAATCCCTCACGGCTTGTTTACCGCTTTTATATCGGAAAGCTTATGGGAGCTTTTTGTTTGGCTTTTTTTGGGCCGGGGGAGGCGGCCACATTTTGATGCGTCGTCTGACACGTGGATCTAATACTTTGCCAAACACCAAATTGATATTGATAGGACGGTAGCTTTATGTATTTTTATACGTTCACTTTCGTTTATTTGATTGGTGGGTTGGGTTACACAGGGACACGTTTCTATCGGATTACAATATATTGATTTAATAATATATAAATTATATAATAGTACCTAAATTAGGCCATTTACATATGTGTGTGACATAGTTTCTGTTATTATCAATACGAGTATCAGGACCCTCACAATCCAGAAACAAAAATATATGAAATAGAAGTAATATATGTAATAATATCTGCGACACCCAGCTAAGTGGCTGAGCCTGGTGGTTAGATGCCCTGCCCGCCCTGTACTAAGCATTGTGTAGCGAACGTTCAAACCCCCTCGTGAAAGAATCTTTTCATACCATCTCTCACAGTTTTTTCCAGAGGTTTTTTATGAAATAAGATAAATATCGGGTAATTAAATTTCGCTGAGCTTCTTTCTATACCTGCGAAAAAGTCTTACGGCTGATAACTAAAGTTTTTTGTGTACGGCCCTTACATTTTGCGCCATCGCCCTCAAAATTAGCACATGTCTGCCATTTTAGTTTAAAAATCTTGTACACTTTATTTCTTTTTGTGTCCTCCTAAGTTATGCACTCGTTCATTCAATACCATCGATCATTTCTTCATTCTCATACTTCACACTCGCTATAGTCTTTTCTCATCCAGTCTCCTTACAACTGTTCCTCATTTACATACCGAAACGGTCGATCTCTTGAAATGGTTACTTCATACATTTTCTGTTTGTTTTTAAAAATCATGTATTCTATGTTATTTTAATCTACTGCACTTTGACGCTAATTTATTAACTAACTAAATTTTCTGTTTGTTCTAGGTAAGTGTCACTGTCACCACACATTTTCAACATATGTCAATCGATTTTGAGTGAGTATAAATTAAAACGGCTAATTATCAAATGTGAAAACAAGGTATGCAAATTTTGTATTAGGATCAATGAGATAAGAATGTTTGTTTAATAAACATGCAATGTTCTTCAGTACAATTCATTAATCTATCGCACGCACTAAGATATATTATACTTATTGAGCAATATGACAATTTTAAATTTAATTATTATTGAAAGTTTGAGAGCACACACAAGTTGAAAGTTTGTGTTATCCCTGATAAGAAAACGAATGACGAGATTAAAAATATTAGTCATAACTGTTATAACATAAATAAACTGTGAAGACTTTACATATTGGTGACGTGTTTGGGGAATTATTTTTTTATCGTTGTCCGCATGATGCTTATTTGTAAATTTGTACAAAATTCTTATTAATTATTTCCAGTAATTTATTTTATTTTATTTGTTACATATATAAAACATTACTATGTTAGTTTTTCAAAATATACATTCGATTAGGGTAAAAGTGTGATATTGTTAAAAAAATATCGAGAATAATTTCAAAAGCAAATAATTCAGAGACACGTTTGTTTCTGAGTTATTATTATTCTCTGCATACCTCAAATTAGTAATTGCCTTTCAATTCGCCTTGATAGTAATAGTTGATTCGTCAAAAGCCTCTCTGACTATTGGTTTTGATTAGATGTTGAATAGGAGAGGTGATAATTTGCATACTTGATAGACTCCTTTTTGATATTTATAGCTTCTATTGCTATCATTATCATCTTATTGGTGTAGAGATTGCCGAACATTAATGTCTTTTCTCTCCAAGCATGTGGACATTAAAAGGTTAATATTTTTTTCGTGTATAACGCAGACAACGCCTTGAGGTAGTCAACGCAAATGTCTACATTCGTGTCTTGCTGACTCAAGATGTTTTAGGAGAATGGTGTCTCGTGTTCGGCTCCAGTATAAAAATAATGATAATAATTCTATATTCCTGTTAGTTAATGCAGTAGATGTATATAAATAGTATAGCCCAATTGTGTGTAGTCAATTTGATCTTCACATTCTAAAAAATCTTGTCACTTACTTTTAAAATACCTTTAACGTACGTCTTTTAGTCATCACAGCTTGATGAGTTGTTTATCTTCAGTATTGTGACGAAAGTTTATTTTAACCAGTCAAAAGGTATCTTTCCAGTACTGTATATTTTGTTGAAATGCGATGTAAGAAGGATTAGGTCCTCAAGGATCGGTATCGGGAAACAATGCTCTAGAAAAATGTCTCTTTTACGCGACATTAGTTCTCTATAGATCTGTAATTATAGAGGCTTGCCTTCTATTCTTGTTGCCGCTGAGTTCTTTTGGCCTCGTGTATATTGAATGTTATCTAACAACCTATTCCTCTATTCCTCTAGTACCTGATCGTGATTTTGACTTGTATATTATTCTTTATCATTGTCCGCACATTCTTCTTATACATGAGTAAGAGAATTTCATCTATTCTCCATTCTGTTCGTGATTTTGGTCCTTTTCCCAAATGTAGGTTTTATATATGCTTATGTGGCCCAACCTATGTCGATTTCGGGGTTGGTTTTATTTCTACCTTCCTCAATTTTTTAATCACTTGATTTCCCCGGTCTATTTCCTGTTTAATAAAATTATCTATCCTTTCTAGATAATATATACTACCGTCCGTCATTATCCTCAGTTTAGCCATCTAACTATACATGATTGCAAAGATTTTTAGTCTACTCAGTTTTTGGTCTGCATTTCTCTATCTGCAAATATAATTTTGGCATTCGATGTTACTATTTGGATCATTCATCAGATATATAGATAGATCATTATAGATTTTGCACGATTGCTTGATATAGAAAACCTTTAATGGCAGTATAACCTTATATTTATTTTATTTTATTTTTAAAACGTCCTATCCGCAACCACGCGCTCCACCACTGTAGCCAGCTCGCCCAAAAGACAGAGTGCTCGATAAGAACCCGGCTCATTTGGTGGCATTTCCTACTTAGGAATCAGCACTAGGGGGGCTGATTTCCACCTAACAGGTATAGCACCCTCTTCCAGGCATTTGTTAGCCAGGCAGTAATCGCGGGAGATGCTGCCCGGATTATCTCGCTGGGGAGCTCCTCGAGCCCCGGTGCCTTCCTTTCTGGAAGCTATGCGTTACCTCCTCTTCATTCCAGTTTCGAACCTCGTCTAGGGTTGCTGTAGTTTTCTTCTCTGCTTCGTTCGTCTATTTGGTATCCCTGCTGACCGGCAAGGGGCCTCCACCACCGCCACCGGGTACAGCGAAATCTAGGCCAGGCTGGCATGCTTCGATCTTTTTCTTGACCGCCTTGTGGAGTAGGTCCCACGGGTCATCTTCGACCTCCCTACATAGCTTGGTCGAGCACGTCTTCTGGCTTCTCTCTATTTGTTGCCTGTATTCTAGTCTCGGCTGCCGGTACTACTCCCGGAGGAGGTCGGTTGGCCCACCTGCTGCCCTGGCCATGGGGGCTTCTCCTAACATGATTCGCCCTGCTGTGCCCCTCAGCTACTTCGTTACACCAATAGTAGACCATCTTGCTCTGTTCGCTGATGGTGTTTCTCGTGGGCATTGTACTGTTGCATGCCTGTTTCAGAGTTTATATAAGTTCATCTGTCATTTGTGTCAAACTCAACACAATTGCTTGTCAGGATCGTGTTCTTCTTCTTAAGGTACCTATCCCGTTCGAATGTTGGCATCATCATGGCTATTTTGATTTTATTCGCAGCTGTTCTAAATAGCTCAGTTGAGTTGAGTTGAGTCAAACCTGTTTTAGGTTTTTCAGCCACGAAATACTTCTTCTCCTTGGTCCTCTTCGCCCGCTCACCTTTCCGTGGAGTTGTAGTTGCAGCATTCCATACCGCTCGCTATTGTTCATTACGTGACCGTAGTATTCCAGCTTATATTTATTGACGGTAAACAGTGGTTTTGGACCTTTCTCATTCGTTCCAGTACTTTCTCGTTTGAAACTCCATCCATGATATCTCCAACACTCTGCGATATAACCACATTTAGAAAGCTTCTAGTTCCAAGTTGCATCCGTTAAGGTCCAGGATTCCGCGCCATATAGAAGAGTGGATAAAATGTAACATCTAATCAGTCTCATTTTTGTTGTTGTGTTCTTCGAACGGTGCTGCCTCGCCTACTTCGATCAGAACCCACCTTCGCTTAAGTCCTGGTTTCCTAGCAAGCGGTGTCGATAGAAAAACGCCATTTTATATGTCATTTACACATTACAAGATGCGTTTAAGGCCCAATTCACACATAAGCGGCGTCGGGCGGAGGCGCGGTGTAGGCGAGGTGCAGGCGCGATGTCGCACAGGCGATTGTGATGTCCATATGCAGTGAAGGGGTGGACATTGCACCATATGTTTACATAGAGGCGGCGTGGAAGAGTTTCGCCTCTTCGCCTACCGTGTCTTAGGCGAAGATACGAAGACACGGTTCCGGCGCGGCGAGAGGCACCAGACAAATGCCCGCGCCTCATCACCTAAGTGGGCATTGCATCACATGTTTATATACAGGGGGCTTGAAGTGTCGTGCCTCTCGCAGCACCGGCACCGCGTCGTCGCCTAAGATACGGTAGGCGAAGAGGCAAGAGGCATAACTCTTCCACGCCGCCTCTATGTATACATAAAGTGCAATGTCCACCCCTTCACTGCATGTAGACATCACAATCGTCTGTGCGACGTTGCGTCTGCGCCGCGCCTACACCGCGCCTGCGCCCGACGCCGCTTATGTGTGAATTGGGCCTTAAGTACATGTAATTGTAACTCACCATATTCCAGTGTAATTCATGACATTTTCCTAATACTTTGAAGTATACCGCTCTCTAGATTGCCAGATTTATTTAAATATTGTTAAATATACGTAAAAGAAATGTGTGACGTCAAAATAACGTGAAAGGAAGCGGTATCGACAAAAGCGGTTGTACTTTTGTCGATACCGCTCCTAGGAAACCAAGGCTTTGGGTATGAGGTAACTCATTGCTAACTGCATCAATGACAGCTTCCCTCTTATATGAGAGCGAAGCTGTCATTGATGCAGTTGGCAATGGGTATGTGGCCCTGGAGTTGGGGCTGCGGGGGCTGGTGCTGAACGACACTGCATGATTTAATGCTTATCGTTCGGCCTTTCCCCCCAGCACTCGCCATCCACGCACTCACCTCACCAGCTGCGATGACGTCAACGTGACATCTATGTGGGACGCCGCGCCAGCGTTTCAGACGGTGAGGACGAGTATGGCTGCCAACTCCATGACTGCCTGCACCCTTGCATCGGTGGTCGACGATCCCCAATATACAGACTTGGCGTTCAGATGTCCAGCTATCACGATATTCCCAAAAAGTATCTTTGCTGTTGTCATCCATGTCTTCGCCTGCTCCCTGCCAGTTAGGCGATAGGAAGCACGCTATGATGGTTGTGTTCGGGAGTGATGCCCATGCTGTACCCCTCATGGGCGAGTCGTAGGCTGTCACGTAGCATTGGTGTCTGCCTATTAGCTTTAAGGCCCAATTCACACATAAGCGGCGTCGGTCGCAGGCGTGGCGTAGACGAGGAGCAGGCGCGACGTCGCAAAGGCGATTGTGATGTCCATATGCAGTGAAGGGGTGGACATTGTACCTTATGTTTACATAGAAGCGGCGTGGAAGAGTTATGCCTTTCCCCTCTTCGCCTACCGTGTCTTAGGCGAAGACGCGGTGCCGGCGCTGCGAGAGGCACGATGCTTTAAGCCCCCTCTATATAAACATGTGGTGTAATACCCACTTAGGCGAAGAGGCGCGGGTATTTGCCTCGTGCCACTAGCCGCGCCGGCACAGCGTCTTCGCCTCTTCGCCTAAGACACGATAGGCGAAGAGGCGAAACTCTTCCACGCCGCCTCTATGTAAACATAAGGTGCAATGTCCACCCCTTCACTGCATATGGACATCACAATCGTCTGTGCAAAGTCGCGCCTGCGCCTCGTCTACGCCGCGCCTGCGCCTGCGCCCGACGTCGCTTATGTGTGAATTGGGCCTAAGGCTACATGCCCAATGGGTTCGTCGGTCACCCACGAGGGTCCAGTTTCCTGTTATTTGGCTCGTTGGCTATTATGGCATATGCTCCTCTATCCATGGTAGCATGGGTTGCTCTGGCTCTGCAACGTTGCCTGCAAAATGTGGTGCATGGTCGTTTATTCGGGTCTCCTCCGCCAGCTTCGCGTTTTCGGGCTTCTTCTAGTGCGCTCCGTTTCAACGTTTCAATGGGCAGCGCATGCTCCTTAGCAGAGGCCGCAGAAGGGACCTGGTGCCTCTCCTCACCACATCTAAAGCATATATATATATATATATATATATATATATATATATATATATATATATATATATATATATATATATATATATATAGAGTGGATGACGGGTATAAGTCCAAACGGGGAATACTGAAAACCAAGGGCCAGGTGAACAAAATTAAAGCCAAGATCTTGTGTGGTTCCGGTGTATTATGTTACGTGCCAACGTTTCGCTAGCCAGTGCCAGCATCATCAGGGCCTGGAAGCAAGGAGACATGGTGAATAGTGGAGCCTCCTTGTGTGTCACAGATAACTGTAGTGCAAGACGTATGTAAATTTGAAATAAATGAAACTTACATGTACATAAAGTTAATAAAAATACTGTAAGACGTTACACATCAAACTGCACATCAAACATATGATGTGCAGTTTGATGTGTAACGTCTTACAGTATTTTTATTAACTTTATGTACATGTAAGTTTCATTCACCTGGCCCTTGGTTTCCAGTATTCCCCGTTTGGACTTATACCCGTCATCCACTCTATATCCTTAACAGTCCGTCAATCTACAATCTGTTGCATTCGCTGGGGGTCTCTTCCCGTTGTCTGGCTCTACAATGCACTGGGCCTACCCATATATTTTTCTTGTGGTCAGTGCCTCGCATCCCCCTTCTGTTGTTGTAACGGTAACTTGCGTGATGTTTCTCGTAGGTCTGAGCCCACTCCTTAGCGCTCGGTGACGCTTTCTCCATCTCTTCCTTGAAGGTTAGCAAGTCTCGGATGTGAAAAGTGGTCCTGGCCATGGCCTGCGATCAAAGGGTATTGTCTGTGATGGCGGCGCATAATGCGTCTACCTTCCCTCCGTTGCCCTTTCCCTTGATTAGGAGATGTTCGTTCTCAGTTCTGTTCATTCTGACCACATAGCTGTTATTGTGATCGACTTTATGGATCGGAGGGTCCGTTCGGCGTATGTTTGTCTGTCATTTGGTGAGACTATTGTCTCCTCTCTGGGGGGTTTATGTGCAGTTGTGGGTTTCCTGTCCTCGATTGTGTTTAGGGTGCCTCGTCATGTTCCTTTAGTAGCACCTCAATATTTGTTCCCTTGAATTATATCTCCAGTAGCATCCTGGCTTCCGAGGGAGTGACCTTTGGCCTTTCAGCTCTGATTTCTCTGATCCTGCCGCTGAATAGACTTGTAACTGTAACATGGTACTAGTGCCGCTGGTGGTATCGCACTTTATTTGATGTGTTATTCAAGTTACTTTGCTGGGCGGCTCTGTACAATTTCTCACTTCAATTATGTTGGTGATGGTGACGATGTCTTCGTCTTTTATCGTCCAGAATGATAGTTCGCTGATCACTTTTCCGGTCTTTTTTCCTTCACTAATCGCCCTATTGTCTAATGACTGGGAATGGTTTCGCCTCCCAACGTTTGGTTAGTTTTACCCTTAGGAAAGTCTGTTCTGGCCAATCCTCGACTATGACTATCTCAGCCTCGTCATATGTGTTGTTCTTCTGGAGGTCGCCCCGTGTGCGAGCCACCTTTTTCTCAGTAGTTTATGTGGTGATTTGTTGGGCGTTAGTGTGGGCATGCAGCCGCTTCTTCATTATTTTGGAGCTCTCGCCTCGACTGGGTTCTTTGATCTTGTGTTTCACGGCTTATAGGTATGATTGTTGGGTTGTCATAGCTGCCGCATGTCCTCTCGTATATTTCTCGGAGGTGCTTGGCGTCCGTTTTTGCGTTCTTCGAGATGTTTCGTCAACCGGTAGACTGTTTCTCTCCGATACCAGCTCCCTCAGGACGGTTTCTGTCGAATCAACGTCTCACAAGTTATATCAATTAAATTAGACATCGATTAATAATTACAAATTTTAAAGTTAGAATACATGCAATTGAAATATTGTCTACAGAATCATCGGTAAATAAATTATTCTACTTGTAACCAATACTGATCTTCTGTGGGAATTTTCGATATTTATTGATAGTTATTATTTCATTCAGTTGATGTCGTTAATTTCTCCTCAGGGATGTATTTTGGGGAAAAATGTTATCCTTTTTCCCCCAAAATTAAAAAATGATCATCATTATTTGGTTCAAGGGCCCAAAGCCTTTGGAGATTGACATGCAGTATTGTAACATACTGTATAATATTAATAAATGCATATGTTTGACATATTATTTTCAAATCATATTCGGAAGAATGTGAAATATTGATAACACACAACTATATGCTAATATTGTCCAAGCGTATTAGATCAAAATAAAGTTTAAAATCTGTTAAGTTTCTTGAACATGCAATCCGGTATAATTTCGCCTACCCTGAACTAGCTGGTTATATGCTTAATTAACGTAAATTGGTTATTACGAATGCCGTAATTGTCGTGTGGCTAGTTTATGATTTTTTATGTGCGCTTTGAAGATGCTATAAACTTTTCACGATTTAATTTTTCTAGTTGCAACGCGAGCAACGTATAAAACAAGCGAAACGGCAACATGATTACATCGTATATAACTTAAATAGAGGGGGTGTGGGTGGTACGGGCGGCGGGGCTGCATGTTGGTGGAGATCCGCGGGGCGCGCGGGAGGGCTGTATTATTTATTCGTTTTTCATGGATTTTTGAGATTTAAATCGACGCGGGCCTGTCGCGTTTGTGGCGCGGCTCGCGCAGCTCCGTAGAGGGGGAATTAATTCTCGGGAGGGGTCGCCGCTCGGAGCGCGCTATTTCGTATCGTGCCGCTTTCGTGCCCACACGTGTACGCCCGGAAACATGCTTGACGTGACCACGCGCCCGGACTTTACCGGAACCAACTAAAACAAAAAATATAATACATACAAAAAAATCTCACCGGACATCGCGCCATCTCTGTGTCTAGTGTGGTGTTGTGACGCACTTGGGTTTTTTTTCTTTTCGAATCTCACGTGGACTACCCATACATCCTGGAACATTTAAGGCCTATCGTGGCTTCAATCAACACCCTCAACGGTTCTTGTGAGAATATGGAGGCAACCTACTGCGTCGGAAGCGATGTAGATGTTTGCAGGATGTTTGATCAGTACTTATACAAGGTACTAATTTTTGTTATATAAAAATCCTCGCGGGAGCCTATTATATGACATCAACTGGGATCAAATTGGAATAACTAGTGCGCTGTGTTTTATACTTGCCAAAAATTATACCAAATTCGGATTTACTTACTATACCGGTTTGTAAGTAAACTTTTTCGGACTTCAAAACCTGTACATTTTCCAGTAATAAACATTAAAATGCGGCAATAAACGTTAAACTAGTTATATTGGGCGTTTTCAATAAGTCGTAAACATTATATATGGTCGTAAAACTAATTATATAATACGAGAGATGTGGTTGGTAATAATTATAAATATTAATGCGTTTCGTATAAAAATGCTTTCAAAAGAGGCTTATGATACTTTTTATGGCAACATTAACGTGTGCATTACCATAGTATTCAATAATCAATTATAGACGTAATGATTTATTACTCATTATCTTAACATATTTGTTTTTACATAAATTAAAAAGGAACATGAAAATTTAATTCAAACAATATATTTAATATATTTTTATTTTTTTCACCTGGCCATCACTAGTTAAAATCGTCCTAACTATCAATAGTATAACTTTAGATGCCTGGTTGAAAAAGGACCAAATGAAATTTAAAAATTGCCCCCTCAAGATAATTGTGCTGTTTAGTCTTGTATGTATGGTATGTAATCAAACGAATTATATTTATAATAATTCATGATTATTCGTTTCGGCGACATAAATCAAATCCGTCGCCGAAACGAATAATCTTTTCTTTTTCTGATTTTAAAAACCGATCAAAATTAAGAAGAAAAAAAGAACATTTAATGCATACATATAGATTAATAATTATATTATTAACATTTATATAATAGTTTTATATAGGAAATTGCTTAATTAAATTTATTCTATTGCACAAATCAAAATTTTAAAATCATTTGGTGTAATGATTTATCATACATAATTCGAACATATTTGTGTTACGTATATTCAAAAATGAAAATCCGGGACCGATTGTATTTAGTTACCCTTTTTATTATCAAATTACATTTTATTATATTGTTAAATCAAAATCAAGAAGTACGGATGTATCATGCTATGATGTATTACGCATAATCCGAACAAAATTAAAATGGGAAAAGAATGTAAAAGTGGTCAAAGTACAGTTTAAATAATATAGTACAAACTTTTATCGGGCGAACGGCTTTTCCGCCGGTCAAGGGAAAAGCTCAAAGGCGTTTATCAACCGGTGTTTACCTTAACTTAATAGAAAACCTCTGAAAAACTGTGAAAGATGATTTGAACCCCAGCTCCCCAATGTTCAGCTGGCGCCTGTAACCACTAGGCAACTGAGCTGAGTAATAATATAGATTTTCACCTTTTTCACTAGAGTGATTAATGAATATTCGTTTCCGCGGCGGATTTTATTTATTTATTTTTTAAAATTTAATTTATATTTTATTCTATTGCTCAGAAATAAGAAGAATAAAGAATACATATAATAAATAAATCTTTATTTGCAGAGCTAAAGGTATATACACAAGAACGTAAATAAATATGAATACATTACATAGTATAGTAAAAATTATAAATAATACATACATCTAGTTGAAAATGCTATAATATTAAAATATAGTTTGTAAATCAATTATCTATCATAGTATATTGCTTCAAATAAATGATTAACAAACGTACCGGTAATAAATGTATGTGCAATTGACAAAATTGAATACTTATCAATTATAAATTTTGATTATATAACATGCCCCCCCAGCTCAGTTGCCTAGTGATTAGAGCCGCATTTCGTCTTGTACTGAGCATTAGGGAGCAAGAGTTCCAATCTCGTTGTGGGTGAAATTTCGCGAATTACCTCTCACAGTTTTTCAGAGGATTTCTGTAAAGTTAAGGTAAATACCTACACTCCTCTGAGCTTCTCTCTTTACCAGCGGAAATCCCTCGGGCTATAGCTATAAAGATAAATGTTTTAGTAGTAATTATTGTATTTGTTACAATTCTGTAACTTGCTATCGACTTTCGGGTCCTTCTGCCGTGTGTTGGTGTATGTGTATGTAAGTGTTAGAGCTTGCTATTTCAGAAAATCGATCCCGAATTTTCCAAGTGCCGTCAATTATTCCGACATACCGACTACCCGGGCTGGGATTTGATCCTGGGCCGCCCGTTTGTTAAGCTAACCACTGCACTATATCGGCCTATAGATGTTTTTATTTATATAAATTTGCTAGAATTTGTTAATTTTCTCAGTACCTCATTTATCATTTTAAAAATATGTGTTCCAGCTCAAGCTACATCTTTGCTGATAAATAGAGATAAATAAATATATTTTTGGCTATTAGCCATGCGCCTGTTAGTAAGACGTAGTGCTTTTAGATAAATTATATTTCCCGGCCGACATGTTCTGCTTTCTACTGTTTTCAGTACGAGTACTGGTTTGTACCGTTTGCCATGCGTCTTATGTTGCTTGTAGCGGTTTCAAATATTATATAAATATGAAATAATTTTAATTTCGATACTTACGTAAGGATAAAAAACACAATTTATTTATGCTAGAAATATACTGCTAATTCATTTGTGATCAAAAATGATGTGATAGATTTACTCCAGGTTATAACTAATATAGTTTTATTTACAGAGAAAATTAAATGGAGTACGTATATTAATTACTACGTTTATTGATTTCAAAAAATAATACTGAATTCAATATAATATGATTTGAATTTACTTTCTAAATTAAAAGAAAAAACATGATGATGTAGTGCAGTGGCTATTATTTATTAATCCTGGCCCGAGTAATCAATGTAATTGGGATATAATTAACGACATTTTAGCAAAATCGGGAACGATTTTCTGAAGTAGCAAGTCCTCTCAGATATACAACACCTACGGCAGAAGGACTTGAAGGTCGATAGCCGGTTACAGAATTGTAACAAATATAGTAACTAATATTAAAAGAAAGAAAACAAATTTTTTGTACTCATGCGCTAAGACAACTCATTTTCCGCAATTATTTGGGTGCGGGAAATGCTATAGCCCGCACTAGTGCGGGGCCTCATTTCCCGAGTGTTGCTGACTAAAAATTCAGTACCAATGTAAATGATTTAATGTGTATTTATAAATATGAGTACGCATGCAAGAACAGCATACACCTCGCTTCAAATAGCATTAAAAATGGACGATATCATACTGAACAAATACAATTTTGAAGAAAATATAGATTTTAAATTAAATGTAATTGGTAGTGTACTTACTTGACATCCTTGACACATGTGTTTGAAATGACAAAACCTATTTGCCAAAACCACTTTATATAACTTTAAATAAATATTAAGTATTTATTTGTACAAAAAATAAGATACATTATTCGTGCAATAAGACTGTTTCCCGAATTCTCTCTTAAAACTCATGCCCTCATACCTCCTGCACGAATCATGTAAATTACTATTAAAACATTTTTTGCAATGCCTCCATCTAATTCAAAATAAATCTACTGTAATATTATTATTTATTGGTTGGTACAATTATAATTCCTCAGAATACTAACATGTTCAAAGAGGTACATTATGAAAATAAAATATGATTTTTGATGGAGAAAATCTGTTTTTCATAAAGAATGACTCCTCCACGAAAAATTAAAACACAAGATTTTCCTTTCGAGGAAACAATCCGTGCTGTATACAATATTATGTAACCACCCCGCTGCCGGCTCACTAAAGTGCCGGGAAGAAACAAAAAGTTTAAAAAGACTTTTCGACCAAAATTTACAACTAAAAAGATCTCTCTTCGGGCAGTAATTGTGGACACACAGTTTATAATCTTATAAACATGAGATATGAATTGATTTTCTCTAAAATTCATTACCGACTGAAATCAGCGGATACTATTTTCAAGTAAGCATTAGTGCTTAACTATTGATTAAAGTAATAGTGCAACGAAATAACAGGCGATTAGTACATTAACATAATGTGAACATGATATATAAATTGATATTCTTTAAAATTCTTTACCGCTTGAAATGAGCAGATACTATTTTCAACCAAATATTAGTGCTTAACCATTGAGTAAAGTAATGGTGCTACGAAATAACAGGCGATTAGTACTTTAACATGATGAGAACATGATAAATGAATTGATATTCTTTAAAGCTCTTACCGGTTGAACTCAGTAGATACTATTTTCAACCAAGGATTAGTACTTAACCATTGATTAAAGTAATGCTCCAACGAAATAACAGGCGATGTGTATATAATTGATATTCTTTAAAGCTCTTTACCGGTTGAAATCAGTAGATACTATTTTCAACCAACGGTTATAGTGCTTAACCATTGCTTAAAGTAATGGTGCTACATAACAGCAGATTGGTACTTTAACATGATAAAAACGGGCGTAAGAAAATTAAACAGCCCATTTTTCAATTCAACCTTAAAATCAATGGTTTAATTTTAATTGTGCATTTTGTATTTAACGAAGTGTTCTTTTTAAGGTTTAACACAAAATATCTAGGTAACAAACATATTTCTATATCCGCTACTGCTTCGAACCATTCTCAGATGGACTGAAATTGAATTCGCGTCGCAAAAACTCATTATAAGTGACTTAAAATTAATTATGTTCCGTTCTTATAAAATGTTTCAGTTATTATCGTTATTACGTTTTCGTTCCGTCTTCAGCACTTGATTATAAATTAAAACGTACGCTGCAAATAATTTATAATTCACTTTAAGACGGTAATATTTTCCTCAAGACATGAAAAATTCAAAATATTATTTTATAATTTCTTAGTGCATGTTTTAAATGTAGTCAGATTATAAACAAATAAAAAAACATATTTATATCTTTTTACATATCAGCCTAAGAACTTTTTCGATGGTAAAGGAGGAGCTAAGAGTTAAGGAGGAGTGTAATTAGCTTAACTTCACAGAAACTGTGAAAGGTGATTCGCGAAATTTCGCTCACAACAGGCCACTGAGCTGGGCTATAAAGAAATAAAAAAAGAACTTCTATCATACTAGGGCGATCAGCTGTGAGGCTTTTCCGCCGGTCAAGGGAGAAGCTCAGAGGAGTTTAATCATCCGGTATTTACCTCAAACTTCACAGAAAACCTATGATAAACTGTGAAAGGTGATTCGTGAAAATTCGCTCCCCGCTGGGGATCGAACTCAGGCTCCCTAATGCTCAGTACGAGATGGACGACGCCTGTAACTTCTCGGCCACTGAGCTGGGTTATAAAAAAATATTTAATGCAAAAACTTGAAATTGAAATTCTGATGACATATTAATATTTCAATTTTGGAAAATGTTAACAGTGTTTGCAAGCAATATATCTTTATAATCTAACTGTAGAGTGTTATCAGCCGGTATTTATCTTAATCGAAAACCTTTGAAAACTGAAAGGGTGATTCGCAAAATTTCATCCACAACGGGCGGTGCCTCTGATGTCTAAGCCACTGAGCTGGGTTATAAAGAAATATTTCTTGCAAAAATTTGAAATTTAAATTTGAATGGCTTTTTTATTAAGATTTCAATTTCAGAATATGTTAACACATTTTGCAAGAATTATTTCTTTTAATCTGACCATATATTAAATATATCAAATAAGAAATTATAAAATAATACTTTTTTTGCTTACAAACTGCTGACATCTAAAACCGGTTCCGCTTATTTTAATTAATTTCTGCATCCCTTATGTCTAATCTTAATTGGTAGAGCATTATGTTTCAAAAAAGGCAGTATAATTATTCATATTCATTTTAATTTTATACCTGCGCTTTGAAAGCATTGATTTATGAAGACACTGGAGCTTTTCAGATCTCGGGGTGCTATTCCAGCCTTTCATATATATTTAAAAAATCTTGTATCCGCGTTGTATTTATTACCTCTAATGGTCGTTTTAGACAAGACAATTTCTTGACTCAAAAGTTAGTCAAGATGCGACACAATCTAAATTGTATCGTATCATACAGCAAATTATTTGAAATATTGAATTGGGTGGTAGATCAAATGGAAAAATATATAAATATTGGTTTTCGAAAAAGTATTATATATTTTAAAACCAAATGTTGCATGTGGTCACTATCTCACGTAACTTAGTCATGATTCGTTTTTTATGTAAATCTGTTTAATTATTATTAAATTATATGAATTATATCGCTTATTTGTTTAAAATCGTGTCCAGTAGTGAGTTATTGTAGAGGTGCTATGCCCGATAGGGGGCCAGAGAACTTAAGAGAGATTGTATTAGACTACAAGAAACTGTCTCTCTAGTACAAACGATACATTACCAATGTCTATTTTTCAAAAATATACACTGCAAATCAAATATTTCTATTTTATTGAATGTGAAAATAGAAATATTTGATTACACTTCCCTGAGCGTTTCCTTTTACAAGCGGAAACGCCGTCGGGCTATAAAGACAGAAGTTTCGTTAGAAATATTTAATCAAGCTAGCTCACTGGCCTAGTGAGGGTCGCGAAAAATACTTGGGGGGTCGAAAAAAAAAATGATTTCAAAGATATACCAAATATAAGTTATTCATTTTTATTAATACTAAAAATAAATCTGCTATTACGAGTGTTTCAATGCAATTAAACAATAGAAATTAACTCCTTCTGAATTTAAACCCAGCCCCCTATCCCCAGATATGTTTTTTTAGACATACCCATTCTTCTGGCGTTTTTTGAAATGTTTAAGTGGAACAGGGGATTGCGGACCAAAAAGATTGAGAAATACTGGTCTAGTGGTTAGAGCGCCTCTCATAAGGAGCGAGAGTTCATATCGTGTTTTGTTTTTTTAGAGGCTTTCTGGACAGTTAAAGTAAATACCGTGTTTATATTCCTCCAAGCTTCTATTTTTACCACTTTTAGCAGCTGAATAGCCCTCGGACTGACATAGAACTGTTTTAGAAATATTTATGAATATAAAGTTCCCTAAAAATATTGCATTAAAGCTTTTTTCTATTCTTGATTCTATTGCTCGAACAGTTTCACCAACGTAATATTTACCATTTATATTCCAACACATTTAACATAACGTCCAACTAA
Source organism: Lordithon lunulatus (assembly GCA_963942505.1). NCBI lineage: Eukaryota > Metazoa > Arthropoda > Insecta > Coleoptera > Staphylinidae > Lordithon > Lordithon lunulatus. The sequence continues at coordinate 16,319,805 of OZ012671.1, read as the reverse complement.
ATCAAAATAAACTTCTATCTTCATAGGGCTATCAGCCGTGAGCCACTTGGCCACTGAGCTGGGCCCAACTATAAATTATTCAGATAATATGAATTATGTATTATCAAAAATTTAACATTTAAATACAAGGAGTTCAAAAGTAATGAAGAAAAGTGGTACTGTAGATAATCGAATGAATGAGTTAAAAGAAAACAATTTTGTTGGAAACCAAACAGCACCATATTTTATTCTTTTGAAAAAAAATCTTCTATCTTTTTCGCCGATAAAGGAGCTCTCTAAGGCCCAATTCACACATAGGCGGCGAAGGCGCGGTGCCGGCCCGGCCAGAGGCACGACACTTTTACGCCCCCTCTATATAAACCTGTGGTGCAATGCCCACTTAGGTGACGAGGCGCGGGCATTTGCCTCGTGCCTCTCGCCGTGCCGGCACCGCGTCTTAGCCTCTTCGCCTAAGACATGGTGGCTGCGAGGTAAAGGCACAGCTCTTCCACGCCGCCTCTATGTAAACATATGGGGCAATGTCCACCTTTTCATTGCATATGGACATCACAATCGCCTGTGCGGTATCGCGCCTGCAACTCGCCTACACCGCGCCTCCGTCCGACGACGCTTATGTGTGAATTGGGCCTTACCTTCACAGAAGAAGCCCGTCTGACTATTTGTATATTTTACCTGTCAAAATAATACCAAACCTAATAATTTGCGCCTTGCTTTTCCTTCTTCTTTCACCTATACAGTTGCAACTCCTAAGATAACAATCGACGCAACTATCCTACTATCGCGTTGTTTTTGTCCACATTCGACAAACAGAAGTGTCAGTAATAAAAATATTGATCATGACGTGCACTGAGAGCACACACAAGTCATTAATGACAGGTCGGTCGGCTTCAAAACATTGTCTTGGTTTTTATATTATAGGTATGAATGCGATTTTTGTTGATAGAATTTTATTATTTCTATTCAAATTTCTTCGATAAGACTTTTATAAGGTCACAGTATTATTTAAGAAATAGCCTTGCTACTAGCGAGATTAATGGCACAGTTTACACAAACATTGTACATAAATTGTTTATTATTATTGGTATCTATACAGCCACAGGCGGCCTTCCCACGCCTAATTTCCATCAGGTACAGCGAGATGAATGGCATAGTTTTCACAAACATTGTACACAAATAGTTTATTATTAGGGGCATTTATACAGCCACAGGCGGCCTTCCCATGCCTAATCTCCATCCTCTCCTATCGTGCACATCTTTTGCTTTTGTACATGATCTATCCTAATTGAGTACCCCTCTGTTTTACGGCTCTGTGCCTATTCGACGGCATAGGCACAGAGCCATTGTACCATTGTACTGTTGTCGATTTTCGGTTAGCAGATTTGTATAATGTTACCACCAAAATTCATTAACTATCATCGCTACTGGATTTGGTCGTCATACTTCTTAAAACTTGCCACACTTTTGTAGATTGCGATCTTCCTACGTAGCTGTCTATGTCCCTAAACTTCCTTTTTTAATTTTTTCTCCTGTGTAATCATCCGCTTTACTTCTCTTTTAGGTTTTTTATACTCCTGTCCAAGTCTAATATTTGCATAAGCCGATTGCCATTTGCTTGATTTCATGACTTCACTAGACCTGATCTCTTCTCGTCCATAATACCTAAAGCTTCTCTTACATTGGGATGTCGATACGGGTATTTTTTTCATTAATATCCCTTCTAACCTATACTCTCACTAAATGGTCTGCTTTGGCATAGCGATCTTGCTGTAGGAGTTCCAATGTTGATCTCGGCCACTCGTCTTTCATTTGAATTTTATTTATTACACTAATTTCCTTTGCTCTTATTGGATTTAGTCTGTATAGGAAGTATATCTCTGCTGCTACTAGGTAGTGGTCAAATCCACAAACCGCACTATATTTAACGCTTGAATTAATTTCTTTTATGCTCAATTATTGTCTTATGATATTGTAATCCAAGATAAATTTTGATTCACGGATGTTCTCTCCCAGGTATATCTGTGTATGTCCCCGTAGAAAATGGGATTAGTTATCTTCAATTGGTATTAACTAGATAGGTTTATCAGTCTGTTACCACTATCATTCACCACTATTTCTCCAAATTGCCCTACTATTGCATCTTTTACACGTAGGACAATTTTAGCATTTAGATCACATTCTAAAATAAGTTATTGGGCTGGTTTGATGTTGACTCAAGGATATATAGAAGTCATCCTTAGTCTGCACCAATGCACCCTTGGTAGATGTCGCTATGAACACCATCTGTGGTCCCAAACTCTCAGGGTCACTTTCACGCATCTCTGACTCATATTTTGTATCGCCTTGATGCAACTACTAAGTTTGTTCTTGATTAGTATTGACACACCTGCTTTAGCCCGTTGTGCTTTAGCGACTCCTGACTACACATGCAGGTATATTTATGTAGCTTGGATTACCAGTACCTCGTTGTGCTTTAGCGACTCCTGACCACTCATGTAGGTAAATGTATGTAGTTTAGATTACCAGTACCTTTTTTTGGTTCCTGTTAGGCATACCAAGCCTGGATTTTTTTACTCTATTGCAACTCTTGTGTTTGTTTGTCAGCCCCCGTACACTCCAGGTGTCCATACTCATAGTCCAGAACATCATGTTAGTATTTTAAGTCTTGCATTTTCCGAGTGCCGATGAGCAGGCACATAACCCCAACCTGGAAGACCACAATTTTCTGTTAGAGTTATATCCCTTAGCTTATATACTATCCCTGGAAGCAAAGTTGCCACTTCCGCCGAGTCCGAGTTTCGGCCAATTCATCCTCTTCGGCGCCGTTGTGGTCTTCATCCGTACCCTGGAAAAGGGGCCCTGGGTGCTATTAACTGGAGCCAGCTAAACCCAGCGTTTTTGACTAGATTGGTAGTCCTCCCCCTCCTGATTTCTCATTTGGGACAATGACAGAGTTACAAAGTCGAGTTCGCAATATTTATCGATAAAATCGAGCAGGCACGAAACCCCAACCTGAAGGACCACAATTTTCTGTTAGTGTTATATCCCTGGCTTATATACTATCCCTGGAAACAAGGTTGCCACTTCCGCCGAGTCCGAGTTTCGACAAATTCTTTGCCGCCGTTGTGGTTTTCATCCGTACCCTGGACAAAGGGCCCTGTGCGCTATTAGCTGGAGCAAGCTAAACCCAGGGTTTTTAACTAGGTTGGTAGTCCTCCCCCCTCTTCCTTTCTCATTCGGGACAATTCCAAAGTTACAAAGTCTAGTTTGCCATATTTATCGCTGAAATGAAACATGAAAAAAAGTATGGTCCCGATTTTTGATTGATATAATGCTTTTTTTTACACGATGGAATTAAGTAAAAGGTACTCATATAATTTTTTTGAAACGTGAACTGAAAAGCGCTAAATCATAAATATACTATACAAAATGTGGAAGATAATCCACAAAAGGATAATTAAATTGAATGATTTCATGAATTTATTCGTGATAATGAAAAAGTTATTTTACATAATTTTTGATATAATTATATTAAAACTTACAAATAATGTTTTAATCTAATCCATGATATTGTGATTAAGATTACCCAAGATGGAATTACACTATGGTACAATATAACTAGCTACAACAGATACACAGTTTCAAATTTTAAAGATACTTTTTCCACCAAAGCTCATTAGGAAGAGTGATATGTATGCCGTTTCTCAAAATTTCTCTCTTCATTAACATTTAAAATGTCTTGATAGGGAATAAAACGTGTAGAATGAAATCTTCCCAATATTTTGTAATAGTAATTTACATTATTAGTGCAGGCAGGCAAGTTTCCCTAATGAGTGAATGAGTTTACAGCACGAGCCGAAGGAAACGGCCTTATCGCAAGAATAATGTATCTTATTTTTTGTACGAATAAATACTAAATATTTATTTAAAGTTATTTAAAGTTGTTGTGACAAATAGTTTTTGTCACACTACCAATTAAATATAATTTAAGGTCTTTATTTTCTTAAAAATTGTATTTATTCAGTACTATATCGTTAATTTTTGAATGCTATTTGAAGAATAAGAGGTGTAAGCTGTGCTTGTATGCATTCTCATATTTATAAATACACATTTACATTGGTACCGAATTTTAAGTTGGCAACACTGTCTACTTCCCGCACTAGTGCGGGAAATAGTATTTCCCGCACCCAAATCAATGCGTGAAATGACGTGTGTTAGGACATGAGTACAAAAAATATCTTCCAAGTATAACACATTCTGATATTCTCGAACAATAATTGTCGATAATTATTTTTGGCGAAAAGAAGTGAATGTACATACTTGCATGTAGAGTTATCCCCCTCATAGTATGTGTTATAACAGTATAATAATAAAACTATACGTTATATTGTTCTATATACTGTGGAACAGTGAGGTGATGTGTCAAGTTAATGCTACAATTAGTTATTAATCGAATACAAAGCCTAATATATTGAAGTAGATAATACATATACTTTTAAAATGAAATATAACTTTTAAATTGCAAAACTAAAACAGCCTTTAAATTTATAATATAAATTAGTTTTACATCCTCATGTTGCATTTTCACATCAAACAACATATGATAATAATATAATAGCAGTCAGAAATAACTTCGACCATATTCAACTCGCATCAAAAGATTCAGAAACGAACGCTCTAATTAAATTCCGAATAGAAAAGGTAATTAACGACGAGCTTGCGCCGAGTGCAATTTTGTAATTATAATTGGATGAAATACAGTCCGCACAAAAGTTTGTACGTATTAGAAGTTGAATCAGCTACTAAATGAAAACTTGTAAATATAATTTCTCAAGCGGGTCATAAATTATTTAAATTCACATCTAAATTTAAATATCCACCAAAGTTATTGGGAAAGTTTCTTTTTGTTTAGAAAGTTATTTAATAAATAGCTATTTTACGATAATACAGGTAGTACTAAATATTTATCTTCCAATCTGATACGATTAAGTTATAACAGCGGTATTTATTTTTATTGCTGCTACTCCCTCCCAATGAAGTTCCCATTTTCATAAACGTGAGTGTAGCACGCGACGATTTTGTAGCACATTTTTAGCAATTATATTATGGCAGCCTCGACTTTGGAATAATAAGGAGCTGCGGCGGTGGTGCACGCGACTTAACGTCCCCTAGTATTATAAAAGCTACGTTAATTACTTTTAATAATCGTACACATTTTTTTGTTTGTGTTACCGGTGTGAGAAACAAGAAACAGTGTGGATATATTTACAAAGATTGTTCAGCACTAATAACTCTTATAATTATTTCCACGTCTATCAGTTAGTGTTGTTAAAACGTTCGGAGATAACGATACAACGCCCTCGCCTGTCCGTTCGTTGCCTGTGCCCTATTATAACCTGTTCCACCATTTTTTCCTTTTCTCTCCACTCACCACAAGCAGTTTATTAAATACATCGAAAACGAGTTTTGTATGTAATACCACCTTTTCAGACCTTAATTTAGTTTCTCTTTATTGACCTTGAGAAATGTTTAATTAAATAATTCTCGAGTAGATTCAATACACACAATCTATATAATAATAACAAACATTGCGGTGTGTATTAAATCATACATCGACCTCAATTTTCTGCGTATTTCTTTTTTCACGATACCTACACTTATCTGATTCATGTAAAACAGACGGTTTATTTACGACGCGAGTCTATCTGTAATTATATACCTTAACAAAGGCAATTATCATAAATAAGCCGTGTATGTGTACGCGTTTTCTATCTTTCAATTCCGCTCTTTCCTTCTCACCACCATCTCTTTCTCTTGGGATGTTTTATTTTTCAAGTTCGTTGCGGGAATATTATTGGAACGCCATAAAAACGTCATGTTTCATTTTAATATTCCCATCATTTAAGCTTTATGTCGCAATAAAATGCTGTGTTTATTGCTTCTTTTTTTGTAATTTAATGTAATGACGATGTATTTGTGGAATTAAGGGTACAGCTCGCGTGTCGTATTGATCGAATCTATTAGATCGAATGGAAATATAGGACTAAAGTAAAAGTAACGCTGCTTGTTACGAACGTGAAGATGTGGCACAGATTCAAACAGAATGTTATTATTTTTACAATCCAGTTGCAGTGTGAATGTTGTGTATTTACACAAGATACCATTTTGAACGACTTTTATTCAATTATAATCTCGCCTTCGGATAAGCAGTTTTAATATTTGTTTTGCACTTGAAGCGAGCCAAATTATGTAAGTGCTCTTGAAATTAAAACACGCTGCTATGAAAATATAACTTTAAGTGATTTATGTTCTGATAATGTTTTTATGGACGAGTTTATGCGTATTTTTTATTAGCGTTTTATTGTGTAAATAATTACAGTAATGTCAACAGATGATATTATGTTTATGCAGGTTTTTAAAGCCGGAGTATTTCATTTTTATTTATTTTGCATGGTATAACTCTTTCGTCTCACAATATTTACGTTGTCGTAATATTCAATTTGTATGGGTATTCATTTACTAACATATGTTACAAAAATAAACATTCCCAGTGGTAATTATTTGAGTTACATACAATGTTTTACTATGGAATACAAAATTATAAAATACTTCTATCTTTATAGGGCGATCACCCGTAAGGCTTTTCCGCCAGTAAAGGGAGAAGATCAGACTTTAATCGCCCGGTATTTACTTTAACTTCACAGAAAAGCTGTGTGGTGATCCACGAAAATTCGTCCAGATGGGTTTCGAACTCAGACTCACCAATGCTTCAATACAAAGCTACTACTCGGCCCCTGACCTGGGTCATTTATTATATTTTGACCATATTAATCATAATCTCCGCTACCAGGGATTTTGTACCAGTATTTAAATTCCAAATATAATATTTCTATTAATTTAAGTAATTCGCGTTATATATATATATAAATAACATTTATATAAAAGCTACGAGTTAGAGCTTTTGTAATATAAAATTTATTAGTCGTTGAATGATTCAGTATTTCCTTTTGAAGTTGTTCCAAAGAAGAAAAAAAAAGCTTCTACATTAAAATGTATGTGGTTGTTACATTGTTGTTAGAAGTTCATACGAACATACTGCATTACTATTAACATGTTAACTATTAATAAAGTTAATATTAATGTAGTTATTATATCCATTTACAACTGTCAAGCTCTGAAAGTTTAGAGTGTACAATAATTTTCCAGGTATATCCGCAGCTCCATTACGCTGTTAATCCCACAAAGGGCTTACTGTTGGTGCCTTCCGACTACAATATCTGCTTAAATTAGATAGAAATTTAGGTAAAAACTTTATAAGTAACTATTCGAGTGTGTTTTAAGCGGATCTTATTATTACAAACAATGAAAAAAAAATCTTGGTGCTTGTTTGGGTGTAATTAATATAATAGTTTACAACCCTTTTAAACATGTCCATGGTCCCGTTTAATGTCTGTTTAATGGGGTGTGGAGCTCGAGGTAACCGAATACTGCAGGCAACAGATGGGGTTGACCCGATCTGATTACGGGCGCCAAGTCGAGTGGACTAAGCGGCGGCACATGCACACGTGGAGAGTTGGGAGAAACGGGGCACAGGTCCTATAGCCGCCGCCGGTTCCCATCTGTGGTCGGGCGGGTGGTCCCGTGACCGACCACCGTGCGCACCCCAAAGCTTCGGCTACAAAACTAAACCGATCTGTTAACAGATTACCTTTCATTTAACAGGTTTTATGACCAAAATAAACTATCAGTTTAATACGAATATAAAATACACTAAATTTTAATGGCCGATAAAATAACAAAGACCATTATCATTATCTTTAAAATTGTTATTACTATAATAATTAAAAATACTGATGCCAGGAATGATTCCGAGAAGGCATACTTGTACTACCTACGAACCGGTTTTTGTTGCGGTTTGTTTTATGAAATTTCTTTTGGTGTTTAAAAACTTTCTTATTGTGCTCTTCACAATCTCAAAATATTACTAATAAAACACGAATATGGGATTCATGTGTAACACTACTAGTAATTTTATTATACTTTGTTTTTATTTAATAAATCATACACATTTAATTTCAACATATGTACATTTAATTTTAATATAAATGTGATTTATGAGCACTAATTAATAAAATCATGTGGATAAATATACATATTAAATTATAAATTAAACCTTTGCCGATTTACAATATCGTCAATAATTTGGAGATTATTTAAAAAATGTTTTATTATGCTCGTCACTAGAGCTGGGGATTCATGCTATACATAAATGCGATAGTAATTTTGTTATTATATATTTTTATTTAATAAAACATACACATTTAATTGCAATATAAATTTAATTTAAATATAAATGTGATTGGTAAGTACTAATTAACAAAATCCGATAAATATACATTTTAAATTATTAATTAAACCGTTGCTTGTTTACAGTCGTCAATAATTTGAAAATCAAATTCTCTTGATGTTTTTACAAAAGAAAACTTCCATCTTTATAGGGCTTTATATCAGCCTTAAGGCTATTCGGCTTTTCGGGAGAAGCTCAGACAAGTTCAATCACCCGGTATTTACCTGAACCAAAAATACGAAAATTCGCCCACGGGTTTAAACTTTCGCTCCCCAATTCTCAATACGAGACAGACGGTGCCTCTAACCACTAGGCTACTAAGCTGGTTTTTTAAATACGTTTTTGTACTTATATAATTTATTATTTATATATTAAAGTCGCTAAAATCCTGCATTTAAGGATTACGATTTGTGTTTCTAGCTAAGCAATATAAAGCTAAAGAATATAAAGCGCAATGCTCCAGATGTAGCAGTCATGCTGAGCGATAGTTGTTTTGTTTTATATGTCGATGTGAATTTAGTTTATTTCACTCCATACGTTTAGTTAATAAGTTAAAATACCCCTTAATTGTAAACTAAACATGGTAATCTGTAAAAACCACCACTAAACGATATTCACATAGACATGTATGACAAAACTTTGCAAGTTTATGGTTGCATCTATCAAATTGGCATGGTAGCATTGAACTTGGTCAAATTAAATGGTGGGAAATTTTAAGTAAAAGCGGCATTTGTCCACTCTAAAACGAAAATGATTACCTAAAATTTACCAAAAACAGCAGATATTGTTTGTAGCTGTATATGATTTGAATTCGATAAACAAAACCAATTACAGGTGTTAAGGAACAAAGGTTGATGTTTGTGTGATTTCCTGATTCCTGTCCATGAACAATATTTTATTTTGCCTTATTATATTATATTATCATACATCTCATATTAATTAAAACAAATCGTAACGCACTGCGCCGGAGATATGTGATGCCTCGGTTCATACATATACATATACATATACATATACATATACATATACATATACATATACATATACATATACATATACATATACATATACATATACATATACATATACATATACATATACATATACATATACATATACATATACATATACATATACATATACATATACATATACATATACATATACATATACTCATACATATACATATACATATACATATACATATACATATACATATACATATACATATACATATACATATACTCATACATATACATATACAGAGGACGTCCACAGAGAAGGTGGCTAGACGATATAAAGGCGGCCGTTGGTAGTGGTTCCACAAGGCACAGGATCGGGAGATGTGGAAGACGTACAGAGATGCCTATGTCCAGGAGTGGATGAAAGAAGGCTGATGATGAAGAAGAAGAAGAAGATACATATAAAAAAGACCTTCATTTGGTATAACGCCTCCAAAGTACAGAGTGCACAATGCTCATAACAGAAAGAAAAATAAAAAATATAAATAAAAATAAAAAGTAACAATCAGCAAAAATACCTGTTAACAGAAAATACCTAATCGCCTTATATGCGTGGGCAGAGGGGTGTAGGGTGTAGGACCCTATACCCCTCTGCCCACGCCACTTTCCTCTACCACGTCAGCCTCCTGCAGATTTTCACGCCTTTCCCATCCTCTCCATATACATATACATAATCAATCTTTATTCGGCTATTGACCCATACATCGGTCTTTCCACCTCAGTTTTCTTCATTTCACCAATGTATTCAGTTCCTGCCACTCAAAAAAACCAAATTCATTGCATAGGCTTTTTGAAAAAAAAAATAATCTCTGAGAAAGAGAGAATCAATGTTTATTAAGGATATTGACCACAGGCCTTTCTGCCGTAATTGTATAATTGTTGCCAGTTTTATGAAAATTTGTATACATTACTAATTTTGAATTCTGAATAAAAAAGGGCTATCTACCGAAAAGCTTTCCGCCGCTAAAGAGGAGTTTAGTCATCCGGTAATTACCTTAACTTTACAGAAAACCTCTGAAAAATTCTGTGAAATCACCATTCACAGTTGGGTATGAACCCGCGCTCCCCCTGCTCAGTACGAGACGGCTGGCGCTTCTAACCACCCTGTAACCACTACACTACTGAGCTGGGTAATTCTGAATATTTTATTATTTTTCACTGTATTTTTGAAACAATGCACTTTTTCTGAAATTCCTGAAAGCGAATGCCGCACAGATGAATTCAATTCTCATGCCGGTGTGATTTTTTTTAGATTTATTAACGATACTTATATACCACATCGGTATGACAAGTTTTATTTTAATAATCATTAATTATTTAATCATTATGTAGGTATGTGTAGGACTTGACACTATATTATTTCGGAACATCACGACTCCGTAGCGTAATATATTACTTGTCCAATAAAGTATCATCAATCAAATTTAAAACAGTAGTGACGTTATATATCTGTTCATATCATTTGCGCATAACAGAGCTTGAATTTTTATTTAGTTTATATCTATTTTTTTTTTTACAAAAAATAAAGTACATATACATTGATTTTTACATCGATTTCATAATTAAAAATTCTGCTCTGCTTCATGGTTCTGAAAACATAGTTGGTAATATATATATATATATATATATATATATATATATACTAATGAGTTATTATAGGGGTTATCGATAGTTATCAAACTATCGACTAAAAACTATGAATAAGAATCGACTAGAAACAATCGATAGTCTAATATCGACTAAAAGTTATCGATATATTGATTATATGACAACAAAACTGTCGATGGTTCAATATTATCGACAAAATTCCCAAAAAGGAATATTTAATGCTTAAATTATTTTTTTATAGCTTAAATTATGAATTTGTTTGAACTATGTAATTAAATGGTATAGAATGTATAAAAGTTAATTAAAACGCCTTGTTGTTGGCCTATTTTGTAAGAATTCATGATCATACTTTGTAGTTTGAAGTTACGACTATATAACAATACACATCCTATCTTCTACTTTCTACAATTTCGAATTACAAATTAAGTCTCTGAAAATCAACATAAGCGTTTTTATTAAATTATATTACATTTGATTGCTTAGTTCAATACAAATTGATAATTTGAAGTATACAAAAGTATAGGTCGCGATTTATGTAGTTAGAATGAATAATAAAAACAATGATTGGGGTGTAGCAACTTCTTTATCGTTTTTCAAAATACTCTCCTTTAAGATCTACACATTCTTGCATTCGATTCAATTGGCATAGCAGTCTTTCCACTCCGAAGTAGGTATCTCTAAAAATACTTCTTGTGGAATTTTCTATTTAGTTTTATGTTCATACCAATAAATTCAAGATTCATCACCTGTGTAGATGTTATTCACTGCACTTGATGCACCGCGGTTGTATTTTGTAATTATTTCCTTGCACCAATTCGCTCTTTTAGACAATTGTTAAATTTTGTGGAAACCAATGCGAACTTCTGTTTGTCATTTCCAATGAGCAATATGGCCACTTTGGGAATATTCCCAGAATGAGTTTCATAAGTTGCCCAAATTTGGAAACAAAATTAAAAATGGTTAAAATATGGCGAGCGCATTGAAAGGTCACAAAATTTAGATAACTAGGATGCTGGCTGACCCAAGATCTAGAGCAAGACATAGCAATCAGAACAAGGATAGAGATAGTAAGAACAGCCCTCTTGAAAATGAAGCCACTACTCACAAACCGCGCTCTACACCTTCAAACACGCATTAGATTCCTTCAGTATTACATATTTGATAGACATGGACGCTAAGAACAAACATCACAAAAAAGACTACAAGCTTTCGAACTATGGGTATTCAGAAGAATTTTGCACATATATGCAATAAAAAGTATTAAACACTACTATTATGAAAGGAAAGATATTCGGCAAGATATTGCGCCAGGAAGGATACGATGCTCGTGGTTGAAAAACATCCGAGACTGGACCGGACTTGACACACACACACACATAAGAGCAACAAGCCGAGAACAGTTTGCCAGAATTGTTGCCGAATAATGAAGAGGGCAGACCAAGAAGAAGACAAATGATAATATAGCCAGAATCTGAAAATTCATTAGGCGCTACAGGCGATTTGTTTGATTCTCTCCTCGAGAACCGTAGCATTGTGCAACTGGAAAAATTGGCTAACGGCCAATGAGCAATGAGTTACTTTTATACCATAAAGAATTATATAATTATGATATTAAATAAATATATAAATAAACCTATCATCAGTGGAAGTCGTGGGCTCGAAGAGTGTTATCCACTATCAAAACTATGTGAGAAAAGTAGAGAGGATACTCTGAAGCAGCTAATGTATGCCATTTCAATATTTTAATGATTGTAACTATGCTCACAGTTTTTCTGAATTGTCAATAAATGAAGACTTAATCAATTAAATTGATTGAATCATATAGTCACAGAAAACAATGTGGTACAGAACTCATGAATGGACATAGTTCAGTTTGTCTTGAAACATCCGCCACCCTACTTCTGTTCGCAAATGTTTTAACCAAACTATAGCAATTCAATATTTCAAAATACTCTAACTTTGCAATACATTGTTGTTAGCAATTTTCTATAAATGAAAATTTTATTAATCAAATAAATTTGTTGAGTCATAGAAGCTCATAGATAATAATATTCAAATCGCATGAAATCGTGTGTGGACATAGTTCATTCGGTATGAAACAGCCGAGAGAAAGTTAGTTGTAGTTTTTTTTTTTAATATTGAGTGGTTTATTTAAAACTATTTGTAACATTTATGTTAAGAATGCCAATAAAGCTATATATTATTATTTACCCAGCTCAGTAGTACTGAGCTTTGGGAAGCCCAGGTTCAAACCCCATACGGGCGAATTTTCGCGAATCACCTTTCACTGTTTTCTTTGAAGATATGTTACATAATATACTTCTATCTTTATAAGGCTATCAGCTGTGAGGCTTTTCCCATAAGGGGAGAAGCTCCGAGGAGTTTGATAAACAGAAAACAGTGAAAGGTGATTGTGTTAATTCACCACGATGGGATTTCAACTCACGCTTCCCAATGCTCAGTACAAGACGGACAGCGCCTCTAACACTAGGCCACTGTGCTGAGTTTTTGTTTGTATTACAAGAATAAGTTTTATCTCAAATACCCTTTATCAAACCGTGTTTTTATGATACCGCATTATTTTTATGTTTAAATATTACTATTCAATCTTAATACATAATTTTCAAACATTTAAACATAAGAATAATGTGAGAAAATGGAGAAACATAACCTGTAGTTGAATATCCGTATTTTTAAAATTATTTTAATTTAGATTCTCTTGCTTTACAATTTTATGTCCCAAGAACTGTTGCATTCAAAAGTAAATTAACTAACTAAATCAACGAAAACAAATTTCAAGAATGAACCAGATAAGATTGTTTTACTTTCCCATAGAGAGCAAGCTATCGCTTAAATTATATTTACTAGAACCTTTATCAGTGCATTCTTGGCACGAAGCAGGGCTGGGAATCATCGTGTGTTGAAATAATACCAAGACTGTCCGGCTGTGAAAAGCAGCATAATACATTTGGCAGACTATAAATTCCATTGATTCAGTTTGAGTTGGGTACGGCAGGTGTGAAAAATAAATAGGGAATATAAAATCGCTACAAATCATGTTAGTTGATGCCCAACGGCCTATCATACCAACTCATACATAAACATTTAAATGAAAATTACTGTACTGAATAGTAATCCGTTGGTGATTTACCGATTGCATGTTTTAACAACAAATGTCATATACTACACGTTTAGACACTTTTATTGGTTTTCATAATCTCTAAACAAATAGACATATTATAAAATATGTTTTTTTTGTTATAAGGTGTAAGTACATATGCGTGCGTGGGTAAAATGTTCATAAATGTGTTAAATAAGACAAATATTTTATATTTTTATTTTAACATTGTGTTATAATTTTTAAAGAATTCAATAATTTTGTAAAAAATTTCGTAAACGCTAGTGCTAATTGTTTTTCAAAATTTAAAAATCGCTGTAGGTAAACATGGACATTCCCTCGGCCGATTTCCACCAAAATTTAGACTTGATACGTAAAATAAAAGCCCCATGCAGAAGCTGGTCTGAAAATAAAGCAACATGCAACATATGGTCTGAAAATATTCAGTAGTTTTTCCAAAAACTTAGGCAACGGAATATTATTTTGGGGCCATAATTTTGCCAATAATTGATAATCAAAAATGTGAAGTTAAGGTAAATACCGAGTGACTAAACTCCTCTAAGCTTCTCCCTTGACCGGCGGAAAAGCCTCACGGCTGATAGCCCTATAAAGATAAAAGTTTTTTTTTAAATTATATATCTATCAATTTCGTATACAATTATTATATTTACTGGAGATAATAATAATAATATATTATATAATAGATATTATTATAATATGAATTCAACTATCTATATAAGGTGATATTTGTAATAATATAATATTTTGTTTGTCCATTTCGCACTCTGTATGTATCATCACTTGTTTTATTTATTTTTATTCAAGGCATTTGTTAAGGTTGTTTTAGACAAGACAATTTCTTGACTTAAAAGTTAGTCAAGATGCGAGACAATCTAAATTGTCTCGTAGCATACAGCAAATTATTTGAAATATTGAATTGGATGGTAGATCGAATGGAAAAATATAACGCGTTCTATTTGTCAAGTCAAGTCAAATTTTATGGGAAAAGTATATATGAAGTCATTTCTTGAACAACTTTTGAGCTAAGAAATTGTCTTGTCGAAAACGACCTTTAATAAAGTTTATTATTATTATTATTATTTGATAGTTTCATTCATATTATAATAAATTGTGCGTTGTTATCAGGCAAGTTTTTACAGGCTTGTTTGAACCATTTTTTTTCATCTAGTGATGAGTAATAAATGAGTAACTAATAAAACTTTCACAACATTTGGTAACATAACCCCAATTAGTCATACGAATCTAGCACTTTTTTTCTAACTATGGATTCTTATTCTGATAAAAAATAGCGCATACGAGATTAAATCATATTACGCAACGTCATACAATCGGCAATTCGTTACGTGCATTACGCAACGTGGACAAATAACAATATATAGTTAATTAGAAAAATTACATGTAATGATCATTTATATGAAAAAAACAAAATGCAGCATGCGGAAATGGTTTCTCATTAATCACTAACTTGTCAATAGTGATGTAAATATATCCATATGTAGGTTAGTGAGAGGCTGTTGCACGTATTCACGATGGTACATTTTGAGTTGCATTTATAAAATTAATCTAATAGTGGATATAAATCGCATATTAGTTTAATTAAGTCTAGAAATTGTAGCGTTATGTTTTACAAGCACTCACACAACTTTATATTTTACAGCATTTTTATGGCTAACGTTTCGTAACCTGAGTAATAAATATTAGTACGGGCTGAATTTAAATAATATTTAATTGATTCTTGTCGTTTTTATCAAATATATCCATCAATTAAGGCTAAGTGCATTTTGATGTATTTATTATGTGTGTATTAAATTTATTTAAAAAAAAAGAACAATTACGACACGCCTTTACAGTTGCAACTTATAACGCGAACAATAATTTATTAGTGACACTCTAAACTCGGTAATTCATTAATCATTTCTGCAGAGATATTTAATAAAAGAAAGTTACTGTGCACCGACCGGCGTAATGGAGAAAAATGGTTTTCTAATTTATTCATATAAATTATCTTAAGAAATAATGGAAATAAGAGTTGTTCTAGTTATTAATGGATATTTTATTACAAGAATGTTGGAAACAGGATGTTCTGTTTTATGAAAAGGTTACTTTAATTATCTTTTAAATAATATAACATGGTACAGTTTATTATAATTAAATTGGACCTAATTCGGATTATTTATTAATCGCCTTTAAAGCTACTTATTAACAACCTATTGGGTTTCAATGTAAAACATTAAGATTTATACCAGTTCCAAATGTCACTTGTTAATAATGTTGATTTACAAGTGGCGTACCTATAAAAGTTACTAACATTAATATTGTGAAATCATAATTATGTTTGATAGAAAACTATCTTTATTTGGCCATCGGCCTTTCCGCCTTATAATTATTTATATTGAATTAGTTTACAGTTTTTCATTTATGTTAAGTAGTTCTTTTGTTAATTATAAATTATAATAAAATCTTGTTAGATAAATTAGGTTGAGACGATGTTATACCACTGAATTTGTCAAAAAGTGACTGTATATAATAATATACAGGGTGAGTATAAAATGGCGCATATTCTTTATAGTTTGGGTAAAAGAATTGTAAAAAATTACAAAGCTACAACTTACCGAGATAAACAGGTAAAGTTGAAAACTCAACATAATGCCATATTACGTTACGTTGTTACCTTTTATGATAGTAAAAAATTACAAAGCCACAACTTACCGAGATAAACAGGTAAAGTTGAAAACTCAACATAATGCCACATTACGTTACGTTGTTACCTTTTATTATAATTTCCAATGAAAAAGTGCAACAATTTTCAGTTTATTTATTTTAATTTAGAACATATCATCGTGCTGTGAAAACTAATTTGACATTAATGTTTCATTTAAAAAAAAAAACAGTTATCTATGACAATTTTAACGTTAAGATAGCTGCATAATAAATTTTCGGTGTACATAAACTGGCCGCAGCACCTATGTTGCTAAACTTACGATTTTATTTTTGATTGATTTACGAAATATTTAGGACATTTAACTATTTTTCTCAGACTCTGACCGTTTTCCCCTACAACATACTGAAAAGGAACATTTACAATTTGGTACTCACCGTGTATAATTATATTTCTAATTAAATATTAAAATTACAATTTTAGTAGCAATATACATTATCATCAAAATCTGTAGTATGCAAGTTTCCATTAGCCATTTTTATTAGAGTGTAGAGAAATTATAACTCTATAAAACTTGATGTAAAATTGCTTTTATAGTGTCCCATATAAAATAAAACTCGCGTTACTTTCTTAAGAGCCGAATGTGTTTACAAGCGCAGCTTGTTAAAATTAGTATAAGAAAAGTTTGGGGACTTTCAAATTGAGCGCAAATAAAACGTCACAAGTTTTCTTATTTAAAAAGTTTTGATATATTAGGGGCGGTGGGATGGAATGGATGGGAAATGTTACCGCTGTAAAAAAAGGTGATGGTAATTTTAATGTTATTTTAGAAGTGCCTATATAAATTCAATATACAGAAGTGTGTTTATAGCAAAATTTAAATTGGTGTGAAATAAGAGGCATATGCTTTCAAATAGGTGGCGACAAGCGTTTTTAGAATGCATTTGCATCGGTATCACTATACAGTGGCACGTTTTGTATTTGCATAGATGAGAGGAAGCGCTGAAAGCGAGGCTCACCATTTCATGAAAAATGCCTCTTTTATCGCACCTAATGACGCTGTTTCTGTCCGAGTGCGATTTATCGATTCTTTTGTAGTTTTTTTTCTTAATTCCTTTAATGGGATGATTAAAATTCATCCTGGCGCGCGTGCACATGTTCGAAGTGAAAATGTATCCGTGCTACGTGCCATGCATGCCCCTAAGTTGTTAAATTGTCCATTTTCGAGGTGCCATGTTTTAGAGAATATGGATGACTATATACATTGGTGGCGCGAGCATGGAGCCTCTGCGATAACTGAACAATAGACAAACTCCATCAATAAAGATTAATTTTGCCGATTATATCCACAATGCTTTTCCATTACCGGTCATAATTATATAACTCTAGAATTGGGCTCTTATTATTGTAACAGCCAGAGATTAATTTTCCTAATTTATAGTAACCATTATTATTGAAGCGAGCGCATGTCCTTTTATTGTTTGCCTCATGTATTGAATTTCCCCCCAAAAACACTCGCTTCAATAAACCACCATGGCATTGCAATGCAATAATTACATTATCATGTTCCAACACATTAATTTTTCGCTAAACCGATTCCATCCGGCGTCCCAACAAACGATCTTCATATTTTCAACTCTTGAATAGAAAGTAGGTTCGTTACATACGTGCTACGTGACGTAACCATTTTCTCGTCTATTGTGTCGCAATATTTACATATAATTCCAGCATTTTAGAAACTAATAAAAATGAAATAAACTCGTTTCCTGTATAATTATTACTGTTGTTCGGAAAAAAATATTGTTAGTCCCTATACAAATATCATTTACATATATCATGGCGTAATATATAAAATAGCCTTGCAAACCTCTATTTATCATGTCGCTAAATACATTTATTCCTGAAAATATAAAACTAACGAACATATTGTCATATTTGTGTAACGCCATGTGTTTTAATTTCCAACAATATTATTATGCGCAAACAACCATCACTATTATATCAATATGTTATTTACACGTGGAAAATATCACTGATAAGCCATATATAATAATTTCATGAAATAACGTACACATTGGTGGTGTATTCCTGTGTAATGGTATATGAAATCATTTTATAGGCGCTTTAATTTGAATATATGACGCCGAGATAGACAGATGGGGCAGCATAAACCGGTCTCTTTAGTATCCTTAGGTTAGAAACCGTATAAAGGTCAGTTTACATTACAAAGTCTGTCCATAAAAATACATGCAACCAATGATTTTATAAATAAAACTGTATATAGGGTGATCATTTTGTTTGCTGCTTAATCATTTTGGATGAAAAACAAAAATGAGTTGGTATAACTGATACATTGCGTTAGTTGACTGCTTTTCGTTTTATCACTCTGGGCTGGTACGGGCTTATTGTTTCTTGTTCTATTTGCCGCTTCCGATGCGCATAATTCTACCTCGGCCCTTACAACCGGCGGCGCACGACCATAAGACCTGAGCGATAATGCACGCCACGGGGGCGACTAGCAATGATAAACCATCCTAAACGAAAGCGCCTTTGATGTTGGTTTTTGATTTAAAATCTCCGCGCTAATTTTGTTTTTAACCTGCTTATGAATGACAGATTAGATATATACATAGATATATTTTATTTGTTCACCTCAAAATATAATAATATACAATAAAACATATACATTTGTACATAAACCGATATACAAAATTACATATGAAAAATAGAAGAAATTAAAAACATAAAACATATTTTTTGTGGTTGTTTGCAATACATATTTGTGCTCTATGTCAGAATACCTTTATTTAAATAAAATAGGAGATATTGAAATGCTTGAAAAAATCGAACGGAAAAATATATGAGGCAAGGAAAACAGAAAAAGGATATAGGTTACAAACTAATAGCACGATATATCCCAAGGTGTATAAGCTTTAGTACAGATATGAAGAAGAGGCGTTTGAGGTATTATCAGTATTATCAGGGATATATTATGGTCTCTTCAGTAGGATGGATTCCACCAGACTTATTTTTTAAGTTTTTTTTTTTCAATACCCAATAACATAATCAATCAATATCATAATTAGTACAAATTTAAAATTAAAATTACTTCTTGTATATTTACAAAAGGTATATTTAAAGTTTTGTTTCTCCGTTCTCGCCGCGAGGTTTCTGGTTGTGATTCCTGCTCGGGCTCTGGGTATTATATATATATATATATATATATATATATATATATATATATATATATATATATATATATTTATAAATATATGCCCGTGTCTAAGTGATTTGTTGTCCTGTTTCATTTCAAACCTTAAACGAACTACGTCTGCAAGAAAAGTCTACAAATATGTACTAATGTACAGAATGTAAAAAATAAGAAAAATTTTAGGAAAAAGTGAATTTCCGGAAATGAAGAAAGGAAGACCACGGATAGTTCCCCAAGAACTAAGGGAGAAACGAAGCTAAACGATGAAACAGTACTGGTGTATTATTATTAAAATATTAGAACCTAATAAGTTTCGCAAATTACAAAAAATAAATCCAATAAGAGAATTAATATTTATGATATTAAATATGAGAAATATTCAAATGTCAACAATTTTCTCTAGAATTGATTTGTTAATGTCCAATTATTACAAGTATCCGAGGCACATAAATACATATGCATATATATTTGCATGCTAAACGTTTATTTAAAACTGTTACCCAAGCATAATTAATTAAACCAGCATATGTATCGCCGTAACACACAAACCGTATGCATTGTTTCTTTTAAAGTTACAAGCCACATTGCCTAATACACAAACACTCTTTAATTTAATCCCTGAGTCCATCTCTTTCCTTAACCCCAGCCTTGAATCCCAACCCACATGCGTGTTAATATAAATTCGTTCCGAAACACATGTTAACCTTTGGGATTCCGAGTAACCAAGCTATTTATACAGCCTGCAGGACGTTGCTTTTATTTCGTTTCGTTTGTGTATACGCACTTGGTTACGATGTTGCACTTTACATATTCGAGATGCCATTTTTCCACTATCCGCAATTGTAACGTGATAGCATTGCGCAGCGCGACGATCGATGCGGTGTACGGTTACTCAAAAATTTAATAAAAGTAATTGGTTTCGATGTAAGAATATATGTAGTGAATTAAACGTAATGTGAGAGTCGAGAAGATGCCATGTCATACCTTTTTTGCTGATAGCATATTTTAAAGAGATTATATTACAGGTTATTACTTTCTCCATAATAATTGTCTGTAGAAATTTAATATGTCAACTTATACAATCAGTGAAGATATTAATAATGGGCGATTAAACTTATTTTCATTGTTATGACGGTGGGTTTATACTGATATAAAATAAGAACTCAATTTCAGAGAGGGATATTTTCTATATCATATTAATTATTGTGACAAAATACATAATAAATACGAAATCGTAAGTGTGTTTTTTTATTTCTTGAGCGTAAATTGTCCAAAATAATTCGTATTTCTAAAAAAATAATTTTTTTGTCATTATAAACCCTCAATCCTATCTCTCTAATCTATCTATCTCTAATAGTTGTATATAGAAATTTAATATGGAAACTTTGAAGACATTGAAGATTTTAATATGGAAACTTTGAAGACATTGAAGATTTTAATATGGAAACTTTGAAGACATTGAAGATTTTAATATGGAAACTTTGAAGACATTGAAGATTTAAATAATAAGTTAATTTCTGAGACCTTCTAAGAAAGGATATGATGGTTTATACTCACATAAAATAGTAATAAAATGTATATAAGTGTGAATCCACCCCTTAGCAATCTACATATCTAGATTTCGATTTTATTAGATTTCATCAGTGTAGCTCAGCTAGTGAGGGTGAATTCACACAATATCTCAAGTGGTTATATATAAAAATGATACAACTAACCCCCTAGGAGGAAAGTTAAACGCCATCTGGCGGCACCACATCAATTAGCAATGCACACCCAAATGGTAATAGCCGTCAACATGCTTATGCCATCAGGATCACCGGGTAGTGCCCTCTATGGAATAATATTCCAACAGAGTGCTTGAGATATCAGCACAAGGCCAATCTTATAAAACATAATAAAATATCTTATTTCAGAAACATATAACTTATTTTTATCATTATGAAGAAATCCGCTTTTATAATGATAAAAATAAGACTCACATATAAATAAGTAATCAGTTTCAGATAGGGATATTTTTCATTCTATTGATTATTGCCACAAAATAATTAATAATCAGTAAATGGTAAGTGTGTATTCTTATTTTATGAGTATAAACGGTTCAAATTTATTTTTTATGTCAGTATAAATCTTATAAACCTTTCATCAGAATAATTGTCTGTAGAAATTACACTTATACAATCACTGGAGTTATTAATAACGAGAGATTCTCTTTTATATTCATCGTTATATAGGTGGGTTTAATAAATAATAAATAACAAGGATATTTGCAATTACATTAATTATTGCAACAAAATAAGTAATAAAAACTAAATGTCAAGTGTGTATTTTTATTTTGTAAGTATGAACTGTCAAAAATAATTCTTATTTCCTTTGTAAAATTTTGTTTTTTATTATATTATGTCACCATAAACCTCATGCACCCATAAACTTATTTTCATCACTATGAAGGTGAGTTTATACTGACAAAAAACAGAAAATAAGAAACTAATTTTATAGGGATATTCTCCATTATATTAATCATTGGGACAAAATAAGTAATGAAAACGAAATGGTAAAGGTTCGACCATACCGAAAGCGGTCTGTCGCGGCGGGAAGCGATATCCGACCGAGGTGGTCAGGCGGTCTGGTTGAATTATGCAATGTAGATCATCTCTGCCACACAGAACACGGTCTACCACTGCCCGCTGGTTTTTGTCGCGACGACGAGTGATTTGGTAGTACACAGAATTCTTTCTATTTTATTATTTCTCATACGAGGGTTGTAAATAAATTAATGGCAGATATTGATTTCTATCAATGGATAGAAATCAATTTCTATTAAACTTACTAACAATAATGCATTACATTAGTTCAATATAATCACCAGCAACGTTTATTACCTTCAAATCGGTCGAGTTTGTTAAATGGGGTTATTGCTTTCAACATCACACAGCAACAACCCCATGTAACTGAATCGACTGTTTTAAAGGTAATAAACTTTGCTGGTGATTATGTTGAAGGAACGTAATGCAATTTTACTAGTCAGTTCAATATAAATGGATTTCTATACATGTTGCCACTATTTTATTTACAACCGTTGTATGAGAAATATTAAAATTTAAAGAATATTCGCCGTTTATTGTTAAATTTAGTGAATAGAGAATTTTGTGTAGGTTCAATATGAACTGATTTCTATCTATGTTACCATTATTTATCTACACCCCTCGTATTTAATTTTATTAATATTAATTTAATTTAATTTTTTATCACATACATTGTAGTAATGTAATGTTCTTTAGTCGTGGAACATTCTAGTAGAGTTAGAGAACAGTATAATTATGTTAATCACAGTTATACAGTTGCAGATTGGCAAGTGAATTATCAATGTCCACTAAATATCCCTTTTATTCGTTCCCTGTCAATGTTAAACAAAATTCTCTGTTCAATAAATATAACAATAAACGAATATATTTAAGTAGTCGTATTTAATTTTATTAATATTAATTTAATTTAAGTTTTTATCACATACATTGTAGTAATGTAATGTTCTTTAGTCGTGAAACATTCTAGTAGAGTTAGAGAACGATATAATTATGATTAGTTCAAGTTCATCACAGTTTTACAGTTGCAGATTGGCAAGCAAATTATGAATGTTCACTAAATGTCCCTTTTAATCGTTCCCCGTCAATGTTAAACAAAATGCTCTCTTCAATAAATTTAACAATAAACGAATATATTTAAGTAGTTGTAACATGTTATGGTATAATATTCAACGACCGTGTAATTATGGCTTTCCCATGAGGAAGAAGTTATGTCGTAATTTACTAAGAGCCATTTCACGCAGGGATTACAAAACCGGCATGCCAAATACGGGATCCTAGAAGGATTTAGCTTAGTCGCAGAAAAAACTGGTATTTCGGTATAGTGCCTATTTTTTTATTTATGATATAAATATAAATCTATAGTGTGTGAACAATATCTAGAATGGTCATTGATTTAATAAGCTATATATTTTTTATTTTAACGAATTATTAAATATCAAATTATAGTGGATTCAATTCGAAAATACAATTTACACCAAATACTTGTAATGTTGCTCAATCTGTACAAACACGAAATACGTTTTTACTTTCCGAATACAGCACTGCTAAGGTATTGTTTTCTAGAAAAAAATCGAATTGCTAATTTTGAATTTTCTCCACGTTTTATTTTTCAGTCGAAATAGACTATTTTTGAAAAATGTTTGTATGTGTATGGATATGAATTTGTCAGTGAACAAAATTCGCGACCATAATTGCAAATCGGCTGGGAAATCGAGTTAGTATCTCGTGAAAATTTGAGCAAAATCTAAGGTCCGTTTTTACTATAGTTTCACGACAGAGAAAAAAACTTCAAAAAACCGGTTTGCAACAAAAGTCACTTTCCCGCCATTTGGGTTCCACTAACGCCACTACAAAAATGAGCGTAAAAAATATTTGGTGTGTAACATGAGCTGACGAACACCATCAGATTGTGTAAGTTGAGTTGTCTAATACTTTAATTTTATATATAGTTTAAAATTTAATTACGCACAAACGAATGAAAATGAAATAAAAAGACAAATATTGTCGAATATAGTGAAATATTGTCGAATATAGTCAAATATTGTTAAATATTGTCAAATATTGTCAAATATTGTCAAATATTGTCAAATATTGTCAAATAAGTGAAGTTAAGGTAAATACGGGATGATTAAACACCTCTGAGCTTCCCCCTTAACTTGCGGAAGAGTCACACGGCTGATAGCCCTATAATAGAAGTTTTGTGTAATGATTTGTAATATAACTGTGGCGAAAAGACGAATGAAAATGAAGTAAACAGACAAATATTGTCGAATATAGTGAAATATTGTCAAATATTGTCAAATATTGTACAATATTGTCAAATATTGTCAAATATTGTACAATATTGTCAAATATTGTCAAATATTGTACAATTTTGTCAAATATTGTCAAATATTGTCAAATAAATATTGTCAAATATTGTCGAATAAATATTGTCAAATATTGTCAAATATTGTCAAATATTGTCAAATATTGTCAAATATTGTCAAATATTGTCAAATATTGTCAAATATTGTAAAATTTTGTCAAATATTGTCAAATATTGTCAAATATGGTCAAATATAGTCAAATATTGTCAAAATATGACAAATGTCAGAAATGACAATGTAATTCGGAAAATCGTATGGTGCCCACGCTAAATATTAGCATTTATGTTTATTTTGGTTCTGCTTATCTGAACGAAAGTATCTATGGAAGCGATATTTGGCTGTAAATTTAAATTACATTGGGATCAAACTTGCACATTTGGCGGAAAATTTAGTATAGCAGAATCGGACGGGGAAGTTGGCGAATGAATGAAAGCTGCTATTGTGCGATGCATGCCATATTATTAATTTATATAGTAGTGTATTACAAATTTAAATAAATAAAAACAATATTTAATTGTATTATTGTTATACCAATAATATTAGAAAAATAATTTGGTTTTATTTTAACGAACTAAATTAGTATTTGTGAGATTCAGCAACATTCGGTAGCAACAAAACGAGTGTCCACATTGAGCTTATGTAACTTCTACGTTCTCTTGTATACGTAAATTTTGTGTATGTAAATTTTTTAAATTCAACATATTTATCCACAATAAATTAAAAGTTATTAAATATATCGGGCATAAAAAACACTAAATGCAATACCAAAGGAATCTAGTGATATAATTCTGTTTACAAAAATTCAATAAACATAAGTTTGTAAACCTGTTCAAACTGCTCTTCTGAAATATAAACACTTGACATTAACTTTTCAGAAGAGCAGTTTGAACATTCTATAGCTCCGAGGTATAGATATATACCTACGTTACGTAATAAATAAGGCGTTCTGTTAAAATTTCGGGATTTGTGATTTTTATTTCGTCACAAGAACAGCGCGACTCTATACTAACGATTGCATTCATATATTTACACTGTAAAGTTAAGGACATGTGACAGTGTTCTATACCTCGGAGGTATAAAACAGTATTCTATACCTCCGAGGTATAGATACACACCTATTTATGTAAGTAACAACGAAGGCGCTCTGTTAAAAAATCGGGATTTATGTAGTTTATATAGTTACAAAAACAGTTTAGGTCGCACGATATTATAATATTGATTTTATTAATCTTTTTAATTTTTACCCTGTATTACGTGTGAAAATATTTTTTACATCCTTTTCACTTTAAATAAAAGATTAAACAACATTAAAATTACTTCATAATTTGATAAATATCCTGCTTTTGTAGATATGGATTTTAATATCGCTGTGAATTGTCAGTGTCAGAACATCTGTTGTGTTTCCATTTTGTCCCCCTTCACAAAGAATGTGTTATATCCATTAAAAGGATAACGGGAAACATGTAATTTAAAGTGTTATCTCGTGTAGCAGGGGTGACTTTCAAACGACTTGTGTTGACGTATAAAGGCTAATGCACTCTTAAAAACATATCACTTCATATACTACATTAAAAAAAAGCTACCCACTCTGTCTGTAATTTAGTCCTAATTGATGTAACATACACATAATTTATTGTCTATATTATTTAAACAAATATATAGGAATTTTGCTTGGCATTTATAAAATGTAATGATTTGTAAAACTATAATACATTATATAATTGTGACGAAAAGTCTTTGGTCGTTTTTGTATGTGTATTATGTGTACTTGTTATGTGAAAATAATAAATATGTTTTATTGAAAATTCCGTTATCAAGGTATTATTTATTAATATTATATAAACCTCACAGATCTATGATCTATCGACCTCCAATCATATGTTATACAACGGAACCTAGCACGTTGCCCTAGTGATCAGAGGCGTCTCGTACTGAGCATTAGAGAGCCTGAGTTCAAACCTCATCGGGGCGAATTTTCGCCGAATCATTTTCGCAGTTTTTGCGAACTAAAGGTAAATACGGAATGATTAAACTCCTCTGAGCTTCTCCCTTTACACGCGGAAAAGTCTCGCGGGTGATAGCCCTATAATGATAGAAGTTTTGTGTAATGATTAGTAATAGAACTGTGGCGAAAAGACTTTGGTCGGTTATCTACGTGTATCATGGATTTTATTTCCCCGAACATAAACATAATAAATATGTTTTATTATTTGAGAAAGTTCTCGGTATTATCTATTAATATTATATTAATCTCACCTAAGATCTATCGATCTCAATAAATATGACTACATAAATTATAATATGAACGAAAATAGGCTACAATCTCTAATTTATTTTTATTTATGAATGTAGCTTAATAAATATTAATAATAATGCTATCATAATAATTTCACTAGTAAGTTTTGGTGTAATATAAAACGCGCGTGTTGTCACCGCAAAGCGAATCGATTGAGTCGTCTCTCCGGCGGGAGATTAGGCCGGCGGGAGGTGCCGCCTCCGCGCCTCCGACACGGCGGCACGCGACCGCTGTCCGCCCCCGCAAACGCTGCCGGCAGCGGTTTGTATAACAGGTGTCGGGATGGCAAAGAGGCGCGCCTCGCGTACGCTCTCGTAACACACACTCACACACTGACTTGATTTGGGTTACTGAATCCTACACGCGGTTTACTGCTACTAGGATTTATAAGCTCCTTTTATGATGAGCGCGGATCGCATGTCCTGGCGGCGGCGGTATTGCCCTTTTTCCGTTCCTGTTTGGGAAGCGTTATGGTCAACATATCGTCTCCGCGTAATTTACGACTTCCTAATCAACGCGAATGAATATTACATTATAAATTACACGGGCCCATATTTTATGTCCTTTCATTTACATACTGTAATTACACCACAGACGGTGCAGATACTATAATAAAAACTGAGCGTATAGGCCATTAATGTAAATTACCAATAATAAAATTACCAATAACAAGAACAGGAAGTATTGATTTACATTACAACTTCACAATCAATCAAGTATTTTTACATAACGTCGATGATTAATTTCATAAATTAAATTTAATAAACCTTCCTGTTCAACAAGTATTTTAATTAATATTTTCCATTGTACTTTACTATTATTGATTATTCAAATATTCGTTTGAAACAAAACACGTGTAACCTCATAAAAACTATTTAAGTACATTCCAGAGTTCGTTGCACTGGAATTTTATGTTAGACAATAAAATCTTGGTTTATTATTTACTAATCTCTTATTTCTTTATGTTGCAGGTTCGTACGCCCACTCTTTGTTACGGATAATAGCTGCATCGGTATGTTGAAATGTATCCTATTCACACTTACATAATAGAAATCATCGGTTTATTTAGTTAGAAAACAAGATTTTTTAATGTGCGTCTGTTTAATTAAAAACGTGCTCCATCGATGAGTCACTTAATTTAAATGAAAATAAAGATCGGCTACTGCCTGGGAACCAAACCAGTTAATTTATAAAACACGAACGCGAGCGACCATATGGTAAAATTATATGCTTGAGTTATAGACGCTGGTGTGCAGCTTGTTAATATGTTAATATTTTTCAACAAAATGCAGCTCTTCATAAAATTGTTTATAAAACAAACATTGTATGAGCTAGCTTTATATTAATGATATATAAGTCGTTGCAGGTAAGTGGATACGTGTTTTGTTATTTGCCCACGGCTGGTATAATTTAATTTAGACTACAAAAATATTGATTTATAACTTTATGTTTCACAACCCACCTATGAAGTACTGCTTGTGATATATTACTTTACATGCGTCTACATTACAAAGCTGCTTGATTAATACAAACTGGTTTGGTAGAAGGAGGTAATTATTTGTGTTTTCTTGAATAGTATTAATGTCTTGAATGACTTAAAATACTTACGATGCACGCTGGCTACATATTAGTCAGAATATTAACGTTATTCATCTACTATATCTTTAAAATAGCTATTATCTGGTAATAATAATCTTTATTTAGTGTTTACAATACACAGTACTTTACAAAAGTCAAAATTATAATGCAAAAAAGACACTATTTGCTATCAGTAAAATATAAACAGTTTAGATCAGGCGTGGCCAACTTTTTTGTATATAAGATATACTTTTTGTCTTAAAAATATATATATAATGTGTATGTATAATCTTTAAGATATAGGCATTTTAGTTGGTCGAATTAGATGTGTGTGAAAAAAGTAAATTCTTTGTTTTTTTTTAATAATGACAAAACATATTATAATTATTTTGTGAGTTAGTAGTATCAAACTCATTTAGCTTCAATATTAGTTCAATATTTGTGTTGAGTACGTATTGTACATATATAAAAGTACAACATAAATGTAAATGATATGACTACATAATTATTATATAAAGAATATCTGCATAATGTCTTAAAATGGTACTACAAGTTTTTTTTATATATTGTTAGTTACGACCATAGTTCGCACACAAGAAACACACATTAACAATTCACATATTCCCAGATAAAAAAATACAATTCTAAATTACTATTATTTCCATACAAACGTGCAAATGATAAAATCTCAATATACATTTCCTCCGCCATTACATGTATAAAGTAACATTAGCGTTCATAAATCCAGCGCCATAATATTGTAAAATATTAAACAGCAATTATACTGAACACGGTTATGCATTTCCGCGAGTGTTCATATGAAATTTCTGCTCTACTTACCAGGAGTGGTTTTCACGTTGTCAATCAACATATCAAGACCAAATTGAAACAAGAACGTTACAAGTAGCTGTATTTTCCTGTAAATCGTAAACTATGCATTAATTATACGTTGCAGGTTGTATAACCTGGCATAAATAGCTAACGTGATATGTTAATGCCACGTCTAAAATATTACAATTCGTACCGAGAAAAGAAAGCGCCGTACTGTGGCGAGAGGGACGGACAGAGAGAGAGACAATTGCCTTTTGTAATAACATTTAATTATTTTTATGTTCCGTAATGTATACAATAATAATATTTTATCAAAGGAAAGGCAAAACAATGGGGACGAGATGGTAGAGAGAGATAAGGCTATATATTATTAAAGTTTATTATATAGAAACGAAATTAACTAAGCTTTAAGTCTCTTTTATGTAACCAGCATTTCAGATCTTTATCCCGTCGGAAATAATGCGGATTCCTGAAATGCTTATTATAAGGGTTCCACCATACTAGACTGAAAGTTATATTTTTTATCTACTTTATGCGCGAGAAAAGTTTCTGTTTTAATGATACTTTGAATGTAAATACTTTGTGTATGTGTGTATAGTTTTATGGGAAAATAATAATTCAAATGACCGTTGACCCTAGATCGTGTCGACATGTTGTTCGAGTGGGAGGAACAAGTTTCTTGTATACCTTTTTTACCCGTTTTTATTTTATATAATTATATGGTCGTCCTTTTTTCATCATCAATCATCTTGATAATACTGATTTGTTGGTTGTTATATCCATTCTTTATCTGTTTCCCATCGATTTATCTCCGGAGTTATAATTGCCTCAGTCTTACAAATGCTCCCCCTTCATTTTAATATTAATGTGCTGCTGGGATAATTATTTATTTCCACAGATTCTTAATTGTACACGTCGATTGTTACGTCTCTATTAATATCATGTTCGTAATTATACACTATAACGACAATTTTATTTAACACTGTAATATTATTATTTAACGGTAATATTAACTTTCGAGAAAGTCTGTTCATAAATTCCGCATTCACAATTATTATAATAAGCAAATAAATAGCGAGTTTCCAATTTGTCTGCTAATTCACTAATTAATGTGAAGTAATAAACCGTTGCTCCTGTAAAAAAGTTCGTTCATTATGAAAAATATCGCCTGGCATTTTATTGCTAACTGAAAGTTGTTTTATGATTGCCAGAATGGAGGTTAATTATGGACAATAAAATATTATTCAATGAAAGCACTATAAATTAAATTTCGTAATATTTAAATGTCTTAAAAGGATATTTTCTTGAATTCATTGGCTTTTATTCATGAGATTAGGAATATTGATAGGTATTTTGATGGAAATTTTCACAATTACTTATAATGTTATGCGTGGGATAGACATAGAAAATAAATTTATTGAAATCTAATTTTATTGATTATTAAGATTGGATTTAAGGATTATTAAAACGTAAACAATAATACAATATAATCTCGCTAGCCTTTATATTTTATTTTTCTTTGAAATAAAGTTCATGTTCATCAGCATTATATTATTCTAATTATATTCATAAGCTCAATACAATTCTGATGAACGTGAACTTTATTTCAATAAAAGAAAGAACGGCTATATAATGTATAATGTATAATTGTCTGTTCTTTAATATTTTCTAAATCCAATCATTAAAATCGAATATCAATAAATTAAATGCGCTTAAATGAAACAAACAATGCCTTCCTTATACAGCAGTGCTGTATTCGGAGTAAAATTTGTTAAGCTACTGATTTTAAATTATAAATATAAATTTATAATATAAACAATATATTTTATTGACGCCACATAATCTCTCTTAAAGGTCGTTTTAGACAAGACAATTTCTTAGCTCAAAAGTTGTTCAAGAAATGAATTCATATATCCTCCTCCCACGGAATTTGTCCTTAACAAATATAACGCGTTATATTTTTCCATTCGATCTACCATCCAATTCAATATTTCAAATAATTTGCTGTATGATATAAGATAATTTAGATTGTCTCGCATCTTGGCTAATTTTTGAGTCAAGAAATTGTCTTGTCTAAAACGACCATTAGAGTATGCCATAGCATGTTTAAAATCAATATTAAAACACACCTGCGTTTAAAGGTTGTTAAGGATAACAACGCCAATCATATATAAATCTCATTTATTTCTATTAATTTGTAACTGTATTATATGCAATTTCGACATCTGCCGAATCAATCTACGCTCGACTTTGGCCCTTAAATTATCAATTTTTTATAGTATATCCAGGTTGTTTCAGGAGGAATGTCCAATATATAAAGCAAAAAGTTAATATAAACATGTGTCCAATTATTAAGGGTTACAAAATACAACTGTTGGAATGTTACTCATAAAAAGACTTACATAAAGTAATAAGCAAACACAAATTATAACACTTAATATTTATTTAAATAATTCAAAATACACGATGAATTAAATCAAAGTAGATTTTCAAAAATCCTACCTCCGACTTCAATACACTATTGAAGTCGTTTAACAATATTACGTGTAGCTAAGGTCTTCTAGTCGTTCTTTGAGGACAGCACTGTTCATCATGTGAAGAACCAATTATTCTCTTGTATTAACTTTTTCTTTGTAGACTTCGGTTTTCAACCACTCCTAAAATCAAAATTCTAAAGTGTTACCGTGCGGAGAACTTAGTGTCCAATAAACGTGAACATTTTGGCCGATCCACCTACTTTTACATTTTGTTCATTTACACATTCAGAAGTAATATGTCTGCTGGGTACTGCACAAGTCTCACGCAGTTTCGTGAAAGTATGAATATAAACCTTTCAAGTTAGAAAATCGTCTGATGTATTATCAAGTAGCAACATCATTACATTACAGAACCTGTAAACAAATGCCATACCGGCGTATTCAGCATGTGTAAATACGTACGGTATGCTAAATGGTGGAATATTAGGCAACAAATCACACTTTAACGCTTGTTATACCTTGTAAACAGCATCAGGTTCCTACTGTCATATTCAACTAGACTACTGAGATTATTTATATTTTATCTTCGAGTCAACTTGCTGTATCTCTGTAAGCATTACGAATTCGATATATGTTTACATCAACTTTTTTATTTAAAATTGTCCACATTACAACCTTCTAAAATATTGGATGTTCCTCCTGAAACACCATGTATATTGTATATTGGATGGACGGACGGATTTCTAAAGCTAGCTTAGCTTTCTAAAATAGAAGAGGTTTTAATTGGGCACAGGAAGGCGGTGCCCAATTTCAAACCTCTGCTATTTTAGCGTAATATTCTTCAAGCAAGACCGAGTAGAAGCTGAGATGACATCAATGAACCAGTGAAAACAAGATTTTTTTTATTGTGTTTTATATAAACTGATGACAAATTGGCACATTGTTTACTTTCATCATCTTAACAGACAAACCTAAAATAATTACGTCAAATAAAACATGTTCACAATTTCGAATTTTCATGGAAATTTATGAAGTGACAAATCTCTATAGCAATCAGCCCGAGGGGTTCCGCTGGTAAAAGGTGAGGTTCTGAATATAATCACCAGGTATTTACCTTAACTTCACAGAAAACTCTGAAATGTGATTTTAGAAATTTCGTCCACAACAGGGTTGGAACTCCCCAACGCTCAGTAGGTACGGACGACACCTCTAACCTACACCATCTGTAATATTGTTTGTGTTGCTCAACCACTAGCCCATTGAGCTTGGTACTAATATAAAATATCAACACAGCAAAAACGGAATGTATGCGTGGATAATTTGACTTTAACGCACTTACTATATAGCAAACTCCATCGTGCTTTAAAGACCTAAATTGCCACATATACATTAATGTACTAATCATATTCATGAAAACTGATGGCAGTTTGCACTGGCAAAGAAATTTATTTTTTTATTTATTTATTTCTTAAGTTTAAGGAATATTAAATATGCAGACAATACTAGAATATAATCTCGCTTAACCTTTCTATTTTTTCATTGAAATAAAGTTCATGTTCAATCGTATTCTATTGAGTTTATAAATGTAATTAAGAATATGATTTAATGACGTTTAGAATTTATACAGCGTGATTTGCCTAAAGGTGAAATCGTGTAGTGGCTGCTGTAACATTTTAAGATCAATTTGGACCTAATGAGCTCGGTTAATAGTCGTATTTGCGCATTCAATCCAACGTTTAAAAGACAATAAAAGTGTCTTCTAGATCATTATTTTTATATAGTTATAATTGCTCTCGAAAGTTTAAAAATAGAAAACAAATGTTCTCCCTGTAATTATATCTTCCCCGTCAAGATTGCACACAATTTTTAATTTATATACGTCTAACTTTGTCCAGTGCTGTCAAATGTTGTAATTTTTAAGTAGTTATAAATATATGCCACCTACAAGCAGTTACAAAAAAGAAGAAAAGACTACATGCCGACATATTTCTTCATTTATGATTTGAATTTATTATATGTATACTGAATTAAATTGCTACTTTATTGTTTCATACATTTGTAAAAAGAAAACGTCAAAAGACACATGTAGCTAAAGATGTAGAAACATGTCTGGTAATATTGTTCTAAAATTGAATGATTCACAATTTTAATAGTTTTTAATATGAAATGGATGAAACTAGATTCAATAATAATATACAAACGATAGCAAACTCTGCTCGGTGGCATTGTGGCTTAGAGGCGCAGTCCGTCTCATACTGAGAAAAGGGGAGCGAGAGTTCAAATCCTATTGTGAGGTTTTCTGCAAAGTTAAGGTAAATACCGGCTAATTAAACTCTTTTGAGCTTCCCCCTTGTCCTGTGGAAAATCCCTTGGGCTAATAGAGAGGTTTTTTAGGACGACAGTCCATCCTGCATTGTGTGAATTCCATTACAAATATGTAGAATCTACATTTTTGTAAATTCTGAACAACATAATAATGACATTATTGGTTCGAGAGCGAATCACAAATCTTTCTATTACCTTCTTATTCTATGTATTCTACGTCTTGCGGAAACCGGAAAAGCGTTTACTGCAGTCATCGTCAACGTCGAAGATCTGATACGTCTCCCCGACGTTGACGATCACTACAGTAAACGTTTTTCAGGTTTCCGCAAGACGTAGCAGGTTTTCGGCGCCTATCCCTGTCCAGTCAATTGTGTTCTTTAACCAAGATGCTTGTTTTCTTCCTATGCCTCTTCTTCCCTCTATTTAACCTTTCATAATTAGTTTTAGGGTGGTTAAAACGTTATATTTAAACGTGTACTGGCTATTACACATGTGGATGAAGTTGGACAGGTATTGTAGCTTATTATTTAAGCATGTACTAGCTATTACTCATGTGGATGAAGTTGGACGGGTATTATACCTTATTATTTAAGCATGTACTAGCTATTACTCATGAGAACGAAGTTAGATGGTGTTAAAGCTTCGATTCCTGTACCGATTGTAATGCGATGCTTTCTACTTGTAATGCCTTGAGATGCGATTCCTGACACTCATACGCAAGGGAATTAATTTGGAATTACTCTCCAAAATACTAGTAAGCCTAAATATGTTCTTTGGACGAAATCATTTGTGGGGCAACTTTGACAGAAACGCGTATACTTTCGGAACAAGTGGTGTGAGGAATCGCACCCCTGAACATACGATGCGCCTTCAGACATCGCTGACTGTGTTTTAATTATATCTGTATCAGTGCAAGGCACCCATTTTACTTACATGTTCTACGTATGTCTCAGATTTAGTGATATATTTATGAAAACAGCACGGTCGCTGAACAAAATAGCACGATTTATCCGTATGTTGGTGCCTTGTCTGGTGCTTGCACAGCAATAAATCAAAAACATTCAAGGCTAACTAAAGACGCTAGTGTGTGGAAGTCGTAATATAGAAGTATATTCGTCTATCTAAATACTTATGTCATGTGCTGAACCATTTCCATATACTTATAGTCCTGTTTCTTGACTAGTTTGAGAACATCGGTATTCGCATTCTTTCCTTTTCGCTATCACCCTATTAGGATTCTTAAGTGGAATCCTTTTTAGTCCTGTGGTCATTCAAGGTTGTTCCTTGTATTTCCCTACCGCCAGTTTGGTATGGTATGATAGTGATAGATTCGATCACCAGATAGATTAGCTATCGTGGCCTCTGTCTTCACTCCAATGTAAGGTGGAGTAGAACCTCTATTGAAGCGGTAAGAGTGCACACAGATGTACTTCTTGTGCTGTATTTTCTACTTTTTTATAACAACATTTCCAGTTCGGAGTTTATTAACGTTTCTATTTGATTCTTGCCATTAACTTATAAATATATAGTTTCTATTTGTGGAACTACAGGAGCCTATTGGGTAACTTGGTTATTCAGTCATTTATTGGGCATAATTTTAGACCATAAATATCTAACGACATGGGTCCACCAAGGTACCGTTAGAAACAAACTAGGAAAACCATGATAGAAAGGAATAAATGGGCCAGAGTAGTGGTCCCCAACCTGAATCTAGAACCTGTGGATGCGACTAATGTAATTAAACCTTTGATTTGATATATAAAATAAATTATACATGCACACATTTAAAGGATGTATCTGAATTAGTGATGCATTTAAAACTATGGAAAAGGTTCATGATATTGACACCGCTAGCATATAAGGGATGTTTTATGTATGTGCCACAATAGGTCCAAAGGCAATGAAAATTATATAGACTGGTAAGAGAACCCTTTTTTCATTTCTATGAGGAGGAATCTAATCGATGCGCATGGACTGTGTCGAATTCACCCCGCCTACCAAACATCCACAAGCTGTCCTGGCCTAGAACTGGGCTCCCAGGATTATTTGTTCCATGCTAGTTCTCTGATCTCATCTTTATCCTTGTTACTGCAAGTTCGTCCGCCCCTTTCACTGTTCACCTTCTGGGCCGGCCTCGGCCCGCCGACCCTATAGTGTTCACCACTCTTGGTTGCCGCGTTGATGGCTGTATCAACCTCGATTCTCGTCGTCTGTAGATCTAGGCCCCCTATATACAAGTTTACGTCAGGCCTCCTGGCTCAGGGCTCGATTCTCGGTTCCTTTGGCGCCAATGTCTCTGGCCCTAACTGGAGGTATCCGTTGTCTGTCTTCTCGAAACGGGAGACATTGCTGTCGCCGCTTTCACAGCAATGTCTCCCGAATCCTCCGGAATATGTCCGAATATAGTTGCCCCACAGTTAGGGTGAGGGACTTTGTCACAGAAATGTCTCTCGAATCCTTCGGAATATGTCCGAATATAGTTGCCCCGCAGTTAGGGTGAGGCGCGAATGTTCCTCACCCTTACTGGAGGTGTCTGTTGTATGTCTTCTCGAAATGGGAGACATTGCTGTTGCCGCTGTCAATCTCTCGAATCCTCCGGAATATGTCCGAATATAGTTGCCCCTCAGTAGGTTTAATCAGTATTGACTCCTCCTTCCTTGTCGTGGATTTTGTTATTACGGTGGTCGATTTTCAGTTGCGTGATGTTCCTCCAGGTCCCTCATGTTTGGTTGCACCTTTGAATCTGCGAAAATTTCCTTATGTCCTGTGTGGGCAGCCTTCGCGCCTGAACTGGTTTTGTCTGTTTCAAGTTCGTCTCTGCGATCATCCTTATGTGCTTAATGCCGTGTTATGTGCTCTCGTTCATCTTCTGGTCGCTTGTGGTGTCACACATAGATATAGTGTGTATTGGGCCTGCGGAGAGGTGCATTTCCGCGGTGTGGGCTATTGTAACCACACCGCCTTCAGGTTTGTGTTGCATAAGCATAATGTAGACACTCTATAGACACTTTTATTTAGCACGGTTTATCATTGCTAGTCGCCCCCGTGGCGTGCAGTATCGCTCAGGTCTTGCGGTCATGCGCCGCCGGTTGTAAGAGCCGAGGTACAATTATGCGCATCGGAAGCGGAAAATAGAACAAGAGACAATAAGCCCGTACCAGCCCAGAGTGATAAACGAAAGGCACTTTTGTTACCGTCGGATGTTGCGTATCTTACAAATACCGTATTGCAATTCACTAGTTTCATATATAAACGTTTTTCAAATTAGTATAATGTTTAAATTTCTAATAAATTACTAACTTTAATAATATGGCATGCATCGAACTTCAGCAGCTTTAAATTTGCGACCAATTTCCGCGCTCGATCATGCCAATTTAAATTCCATATATGCTTGTCAGATCGCATTTCGATGACGTATTTTTGTTGTCGTCGCCGGATTGGTCAATAGCGGCTTCTACGTCCTCTTGTCTACGGTATTTGGTTTGATCCTATCTCGGGGGGGATATTTTCCATTTAAATACACTAAATATATATATATATATATATATATATATATATATATATATATATATATAAAACATAATTTCGTAAACAACTTAATATATAAAAATGTATGGATGTGATGTATTAATACAGTGTCTCATATTTTTAAAACCTAAACCATGTATATCTTGCTGCAATCTTAAAACCTGATTAATTAATACATGTAACTCTAGTGCCTGCACGCCTGCAAATTAATAAAGATAACTTTTGTTCTGTATGAAACTTTGGGAATTAATTACGATCCAGCGGAACGGGTTAAGATCGCTCTCGCTCCGCTTCTTTGCAGTTGCGATTGAATAATGCACGGCTAGCAATTTGAAAACATAAGAGCCCTGTGAACGCTGCTGCATGAGCATAACAACAAAAATATGTATGTATGTGTGCGTTCAGACAAATGAAAAAAGAACTCTTTCTGTTCATAATATGTGTTTATTTTTATTATTTGTTTTGTTTCAATAGGTTTTTGTTGTGGCTGTAGTGTTGTGTATGCCTTTTTTCGAGGTCCATGACCCGTGCTTGAGGCTGAACATTGTACTACAACCACCTCTGACCTCGCATTCTCCAGTCTACCTGTTCTTCTACTTCTTAATATTACTCGTAATGATGGCGCGATTGGAATTACACCGGAGATGATTTATTGTGTTTCTAGTACATCACGGCGTGCCCGGCAATTTGCCCCTCTTGTTTGCCCAGGTGAAATTGTAAATGCAGCGTTTTGTTTGCCCAACAAATTGGCTCCGGTTTAAAATAATTTTGATAATTAGTTATTTATATACGGGAATTAGCGTTACGGCCTTTCCGCGCTCCGTCGTGTGTAAATGTATTTTTTTATTATTAAATTCACGGTTCTATATGCTGATCAGACCCGAAGCCTCGTCAATTGAGTACGTGTGCCTCATACTGAACAAGTGCTAAGGGGTCGTTTGAAAACATACCCCTCTATATTATTAGATGAATGAGCTCTCCGGTTGGATTCTATCGCTATCGCTGGATATATATCTCCGGGGGGGTTAGAAATAAATTTTCACAAATTTAATCGTATTCACTAACGGATTGTAATTGATTGCAATTTATTTAATTAACCAATGATAATATTCTTATTTATAGAAAGCAACTCAATAAATTATTAATGAAGATGTTATTGATTGCAATTTATTTAATTAACCAATGATAATATTATTTATAGAGAGTTACTAAATTAATTATTACTGAAGATGTGTGTAATAACTAAATAAATAATATTTTCTTGGGCGTAATACAGAATAATAGTTTAAGATGATAAAATCATAGTGTTAATCGAAAGTAATAACAATATGATGCCACTCTCGTGGCCATAAAACTCACCTGTGATTTTACAGGTGAGTTTTATCGCAGTATAATTTTCTACTCATTTTGCATATGTGTAAAATTTTGCTAACTGCTAACTGGGGATTTTTCATCTTTGTTAAGTCTGATGTAGCTTATATTCGCACCTCAGGCAACTCGATTCTCTGGGGAGCAACAAAATTTTCCACATATGGAAATGAGTCGAAAATTGTACGTGTACGTTGACTACAGAGTTTTCATCTTTGTCAATTCGAACGTAGCTTATTTCACACTCCGGGCAACTCGATCAGCTGGGGAGCGTTCAGAAACGATCGGCAAAGACTAATAAGAGCGCACTCAGTCAGAAATCGAAGAGATGCGTTCCGAGTGTTTAGTTTCAACCGTTAAGGAACGGTGGGAGTAACCTGAAAATCAAAAGTCATGGAAAGAAAGTTTCGTGAATCCGTTATAGCTACAAAACAATTTGTGATAAATATGACACATAATGTAATTATTATAATGTAATTACTTATACATACATATATATTTTGAGAATATATTATATTGAATATATATTTGTAATTTAACATTTTTCTAAAACAAGACCTATATTATAGCTAACACAATGGTACGTACATATGCCTTCTACCATACCAATTCCCCCCAAAAGCAATACAATAAAATGAAATATATATTCCCTTATATAACATTGTTTGCCCTCCTCCTGCACACTAGTCCTCTTTCTGAATCTACTCAACTTTTCTTTTCTCATACACTTTTAAACTCTATCTTCGGCTGGTTGGCCCTCTGTAACTCAGGTCTCCGCCATCTACTTCCGCCTTATCGCCTTCTTGTTTCGGTACTCCTCATCAAACTAACAAACCCGCTGGCAGCCGTTCTTCTTCCTCGCCAACACAACCCCCGTCACGCTCTGTCTACTAGATCGAGTGCAGCTCCTTCCACATTTCCGGATCACTTCATTCAAACCAGTTCAACTGCCCGTCTCACCTGAAGCTTTGAGTTTAGCCGATCCATCATCGCTATGACTCCTTCTCTATTCGCAGACATCACCACATTGTTCTTTCTTTCTGCTGTCTGCTGTCGGCCCTTCACTCTCTTTTCTATTATCTACACCTTTTTTCTACTACCCGCACCCACTCCAGTGCGACTTTCTTCCCTGGATCTTCCACCTTTTAGCTCGAGTTTTGATTCCAGTCTATTTACAAACACAACACAAATAATAAAAAATGTATATAGTAATTAGTGTAATCATTTATAAAAGTGTATTTCAACATTTTAATATTTGGCGAATTTTGAAACTTTTATTAGGAAATGTCTGATTTTCATTTGCGTTAACACCTAATAACCTGAGTTACAGCTGCAGAATTTTTACAAAAACATCACTATTAATTAAAAATACATATGATTATTAGTGCAATAATTTAGAAAAGTGCATTTTGAAATTTGAATATTTAGCGAACTTTTATTTCGAGACATTCTGATTCCCATTTGTGTTCTGGATAGTTGACTGGAAAGTAGCATAGCTACAGACACTTAGGCCTTAAAATGGGCCCATTGTGAAACCTCCCTTTAAGGCTACTCACTCGTCCCACCAGTCAATTTTGCGTGCGA
Source organism: Lordithon lunulatus (assembly GCA_963942505.1). NCBI lineage: Eukaryota > Metazoa > Arthropoda > Insecta > Coleoptera > Staphylinidae > Lordithon > Lordithon lunulatus. The sequence goes on along the minus strand of OZ012671.1, from coordinate 16,278,884 downwards.
GCTGCTAACTCTGGCGGGTGAGGAGTTGCCAATGCTGACCATACTAGGCCTAGTGTTAGATGCCTAGTGTTTACTAGAGCTGGGCAGAGGCATATTACATGCTCTGCTGTTTCGACTACCTGTAGAAAGTATTTCATCTTGGGTTGTTAGAGGATGTAAGTATCCCTTCCTGTCAAGCTCATCTGCTATTTAGTTCCCCTTGATGTCACTATATCCATTGATCCAGCAGAGTTCTAGTTTATGTTTAGCTAGTTCCTCCAGGCTGTGTAGACATGAATATAACTCTTTCGACACAAATATGTTGGCATTTAGTGCATTTAGAGCTGCTTTGCTGTCGGTGAGTATTTGGATATGTTTATCCTTAATATTCCGTTTAGCTAAAATTTAAACACACTTTAGTATTCCTGGTAATTCAGCTTGAAAGACTAACGTGAGACTTCCAAGTCGTGCACTTATCTTGAGATCGAGTTCTGGTGAGAATATTTCATAGCCAGCTCTCGTCTTAGTTTTGGATCCATCAGTATTCTGTCGCACTTACCTTCTATGAGGAGTCTAGTTTGATAGCTTCACTCAGCATGCTCCTGTGTCCAATAATTCTACCTTTATCATGCCGCAGGTTGAGTGAAGATAGCCTTAATGCTGTTTTTACTGCAGTTTCCCCAGACATAACAGTCCTTCAAGAGCTGCAGTGATAGCTTTGAGATTGTTGTGACTTGTTTGGTTTTCGACCACCAGACTATTGCACCATATCCGATAGTTGGTCTTATGATCGCGATATACATCCATTGGGTGATCTTGGGAGACAGGCCCCATGTTTTACCAACCGCCCTGCGGCATTACCAAAATGAGATGCAGGCTTTTTCCAGCTTGGATTATATGCTCTTTCCCGTTCAGTTTTGTATCCATGGTTAATCCTAGATATTTTGCTTATCTGTGAGTGTTAGAGGGTCCTTAAAGAGAGTTGGCATGTTCATGAGCTTGAAATTCCTCTTCCTCGTAAACAATATCAGCTCTGTCTTTTTTGGGTTTACTGTTAGCGAATGGCTATCGCACCAGTTCTCAACAATCTATAGGGTACTCCGCATGAGATTGCACAGTACACCTTCAAAATCGCTATTTATCATGATCATTATGTCGTCAGCATAGCTAACGGCTGAGTTGTTTAATTCCAGGAGGAGACTATCAACTACAAGGTCCCATAAAAAGGGTAAGAGGACTCCACCTTGAGGACAGTCTCTTCCTGCAACTTTTTTTGATGTTACGTCATCTAGTGTTATTTGGATTGTTCTTAGACCAAGCATATTTTTTATCTAGCCCCTTATAGTGGAGTGAACCCCATGAGATGTGAGAGCATTATTAATACTCTTAAATGTTGTTTTGTCAGAAGCACCTTCAATATAAATGAAGGTGGCAATCAACAAACTTTTATGCCTCAGTGTTTCCTCTATCTTAGAATTCACCAGATGTAGGGCTGATTCGGTTCAGCGTCCTGGTTGGTAGGCACGCTGTTTCGGTTGTATGGGGTATGTTCTCAGCGGCCCGTCCCTGATTTCATGATGAGTCTTTCCAACGTCTTCAATAGAATTGAGGTTAGGCTGATGGGCCTGGATGACTTGGCAAATATGTAATATACTTTGCCTGGTTTGAGTATAAAGGTCATTTTGACCCCTCTCCATGTATTGGGTATGTACCTAAAAGCAATGCAACCTTTAAATATATATACCAATGTGTTTATAATGTAGGTTAACCCCAATTGTAGCAGTGCTGGGAATATTCTATCCAGTCCTGGAGACTTAAAAGATAAAAAGCTAGATATTGCTCATTCTATGTTAGTTCTACTTATCATTTGGTCACCTAGCTGCCAATCTTCCTCATCCAGGATCAGTTGCTATGTTGGGATCTCCAGGTTGATTGCCAGGAAAGTGGGGGTTAATACCTACTAACTCGAGTTGTGAATGCAGTATTTTTACAAAAATAACACTATTTATTAAAAATACATATACTAATTAATGTAATAGTTTATAAAACTCAAATTACAAAATTGAAATTTTTGCGATATTTTAAACTTGATCCAGGAAAAATAAAACCATTGCCAACTCAAGCGCCTCTGAAATGTTAATTATTCCATGTTTCAAAAATGTATTATTATGATAGGTTACGTCCTGAGATGATTTGCAGTAGTTATGAAAATATCAATATTCCCAAAATTGATTTTTGAAAAACAGATTTTTGAGAATAGCTAATAATAATATTGAATTCATACGAGAGGGAGATAGATAGATAGCCGGAACAATGTAGGTTTTTGGCAATATTATTAAAACTGGGTTACTTACATAACTTTCCGGGAATATTCCCTATTTGTAAATATTGCATATTGGCAATATTGGGAATAGCTATCCGCAGTAGCGAAGTTAGATGGGCGAGCACACACATACGCATACAACTTACCTATTGAAAAAAAAATTAGTTACGACACCATTTCAATAATTTTTTGGGTACAAATAGAAACCACTAATATGTGTGAACTTCTCTAATATGACTTGCAAAAATGGGGAAACATATTAAGGGTGGTATTAGAATCTCATCTAAACTTTCTCAAGGGGCGAATTGTTAAATTATATTAAGCTATTAATAAAAACGATATAAATTTAAATGTTAATAATAACACTATGCAGTGGCCTTATTTTAAGATTAATGATTGAAAACTACAATAGTTTTCTGAAAGAAACTATAAAAAACGGTCTGGTTTAAGTATTTGATTCGCATATTATAGTAATGTGTTATGGACACGTCAATTTTTTTTATGTTTCAACATCAATTTTATATTTAATAACGCTAACGAGTTTTGTAATTACAAGTCCCATCTTCATTACTTTTAGTGCTTTAATTATAACATTCCTCTTCCAAACATTAAAGTAATTTCATTTTAATGACATTTCTTAAATTGTCTCTTTGCGGATTCATATCGAGTTAAAAAAATCTTAGTTAGTGGCAAAAGTTAAATTTATTTCGTGAAATTGTACCTCTCATTATAACAGAAATTAATATATACTTTCTAATGATTGTTTAAAAAATGATTAGACTAAAGCTAACAATTGTTTTTGTGGTGTTAATTATTTCGAATAACAGGTTTTCTAATACATTTGTTTGCGAAATTAATATTTAGTCAATAAATTTAATATTTAGGTCAAGAAGTGTTCACTTATTACAATGGCATTGGAATTATTTATACAGTAAGAAATTCCATAATAGCTTAATTTAATTTTATGTTGACAACATTAGACCACTACTAAGTCAGCATGTAAATTTAATTAATACACTATTTTCAATACTATAAATTTTAATATAATCCGACTATTATACGTTTTCGTCTACATCCCAGCGCATATTCTCTGTGGTAATATAAAATAATTTATATCTACAGCGTATAATAAGTTTCAGTGTGTCTATATAACTATGCACCTATACGCCTCTTTCTTCTCTCTTTTCCCTTGACTACAAACACAAGAACTTCTTGTAGGACCGGATTCCACGAGCTCCCAAGGTCGCTCCACAGTTAAATTAAGGTGTGTAATACTTATCTTTTTTCCACTTCTTCATTGTGATGAGTCCGTTTCGTCGTGCAGCCAACAACTTCACGTTACCCAGCTGCATATATACTGATCTGTTTATTAAAATCTAACATGCGTTTCCGTCATTACATTCTTCTACAATGACGATATGGAAATAGAAATAAATTAGATGCAATAATTTATAGCTATTTAACTGATGTTATTACGGTTTATCACACTATTAAACGTTTTAATTAGATATAATTAAAAGTCAAGGACGGATGTTTTATCATGTGAATTGTCCGATGTAAGAATATTTTTATGTATGCACATACAGACATACTCGTGCGTGCGTGTTTCGATTTCAAGAGGTTGTCTACTTTTTTATTTTTAAATCTTCATCATTAAGCAGCCGTGTAATTTGTTATGATTATATGGTAATTATATAGTACAGTTATGTTTTAAAATATATGCCTTTTCGAGCTAAAGACTTCCTCAAATACATTTGTGTGTATGTATGTAATAAGCACATATACTATTTATTTACTTACCACATAATATACTCTTGAAAATAATAAATAATTACTATAGCTTTTAATTGCATAGAAAACTTATCTATATATAATAATAGCGAGGTAATAAGTATTTTTTATATCTTGGTTGTATTTTAATTATGTATATGGACGTTATGAAAATAATGAATACTAAAATAACCGTTTTATCTTAAGCCATTGTAACCTAAATTATGTATACTTTCACGTACATAAGTATCTATGCATATAGAGAAAGTAATAAACAAGTTACAACTAAATTTACTGTATCACTAAAACACACACACTGAAATTACTACTGTCAATACTATTGTATGGAATCTTTAAATCTACAAAATTTATATTGCAGTATTACTTGTAATATGTATGCAGCTGATTTCCGATGTTGCCGTATTGCGATACGTCTATGATAGGAAATTCTGGTTTGCAGGTGGCCTTATCTTAGTGGAAACCATTTAATCGACAATTTTTAAACAATTTTGCTTACACCACTCCTCACGTTTTGACCATAAAAGTAAATCTTTACCCCACATACCGTATCAACATTTTTATTTGGAAAATTAAAATACTAAAACAGATTATGCAAACATCCTGTTATAATCAAAACATAAACACAGCGTGCATTTATGGAAATTTTTATAATCGTTCCATAAACAGTAGTCATTTTCAATTAATAGTAAATTCAATATCACCGGTTATAAATATTGCAAGAGCTACTTCTATAATGTTATCTTCTATTATATCGTTGTTTGGATGTAACTGGCATTATGAATTCAAAGTTATGCATTTGTGCAAACTATCTGCACTTAAAATTATGTTAAAGCATTCAGAATACTGTTGGTTGGTATTACGGCGGCCGCATGAGTTATGTGATTTTAATTCATATATACAAAGATTCCATTATGAATTCCTAACTATACAGCAGCCGGCCAAGTAGTGAATTTCTCTCCCTTTAAAGAAACAGATCTCTCGACTACACACACACACACATTCTTGTAATTTATTAGTCGAGTTGCCTAGAGATGCCATTATTATGCAGCTCCTTGATCTGATGTGAAACAAAGGACTTTGCTTACAATACCTTGCCAGATCAATAATGTATGTCCCATTCAAATTCGATTTTTTTCTATCTCTTTTGTATATTTATTATGATGCCTCCGATAAAATCCATTAAAAAAATACCACTGTGGGAAATTACGTTGGAAATGTCACCAATATAAAAATGTCATGAATTACAATGTAGCGACTTTAAAATTGTAATTCGCGAAACGTATAAAAAACGACATTCCCATTCAAGCTACGAAAATGATATCATCAAACGTATTACAAATTACAATTACAGCGATATCTTATCAAACCCGTTCCTTTTAATCATAATGTTTATTTGCCTATAAAACACTATTTCATATGTACACATGTTACGACAATAAACAAACGGATGATACATGTATGAGGTATTATTTATTTATAACATGACAATGAAGTAATGCAAGCAAGCCTTCAGCCATTTTATATTTATTATCTATAAATAATACTTATCATTTCGAGTTTATATAAAACATAATTATAAATACATCAAGAAACCCAATTGATAACAATATACAACACTTATATAATAAAACACCCGTGCTTATATACAGCTTATCACAATTTTCAATAAATCCACAATCTTGTGCTAGTTGATCCCAAGCGCATCAGAACGTAAGGAGAGTTTATTGCCGTGCAAGCCAAAGTAATAACCACCACGATGATCGTTAGTAATGTAAAAGTACAAACTTGTTTTCTGAGTGTTTCACGATGTTGGAAAATAATAAACCATAAATAAAACAAGCGCGGTAATTACCAGTTATTTACACCACACGTATACATCAGGTAATTCCAACTGCCAGATAAGTTCTAATATTTCCTATTCAAGTAATGAAACAACGTGAATGGATTGAAGTTTAAATTTCGATATTTAACATGTGAGTAACTGCCTAGCTGCATAATTCGCCCATAAATTCCGCTAACGGCTTGGAATTTACTTATAAAAGCTATCAAATTCAATATTTAATCCTCCCAGTGCACAATACCCACCCCTGACGCTATATACTACAAGAGACTAGTCATCCATTAACTATAAATCAGTAGATAATTGGATTTTGAAACGATAGGAAGATTTTAATTCCCCTCGCGTCACAAGTTTCGCAAGTTTTAAATTACACGAGCTTTTATTGCATCGTGCTAAATTGATTAATTATTCAGATGTATTAAATACTACAATTGTTATAATTTTCATAACATTGCATCGAAAATAAATTGTATTCACAACAAAAGCTACACTGTGAGTTATGACACTCATATAATTTTAATGGGCAGTAAATTTTATAAATATACTCTGATAAACTAGTTTGTGTGTATTGCTAAACCCCTTATTATACTCGCTTACTTTAAGAATGCATTATAATGGAGTCGTAAATACTGCATTTAAATTGTTGAATTCTATTTTATAGCGATATGTTTAATGGTATTTCACTATTTTTTGTTTAGTTTAAAACGTTTTTAATTGCGATCATAACAAACAAAGTGCATATAATAGTCCAAATGTATATATTTCATGACGTTCAATATCGTAAATGTTGGCTGATTCGTAAATGGTATTACAGGGTAATTTCATATTAATGAATTTATGATTATTATTGTGTGATGCATTAAATTCCAATTTATTTTATATTTTAAATTATTAAACAGCTATTTTTTATTACAATGTAATTTAATGAAAGTGAGTCAGTAAATTTATAAATATGTAGGAGGCCTGACGTTAAATAAACGATTACTCAAACTTTTTTCGCCAGCTCTTGTTTCGAATAGCAGTGACACTAATAGCTCTCTATTTATTGGCTTCTTATGGAAGTTTTTTTTTCTTCGTTTTCTTTTGGTGCCTTCTATCTGTCATCTCGATTCGCTTTGTTTTTGATGCTAGAGACGTGACAAGAGTAAATTGAAATTATATTTATGGGAAACAATTCGGGGACATCTAATGATAAATATAATTTTATATAGATCTATATCTAAATGGATTAAGTAATTATGATTTTCTGATATGGGAATGATTACTGTTTTGGAATAGCTGAATAATGCTAAAATAATAATGGCTTGCTTAATGATTCATTATTAATTATAATAATTATATTAATTAATATTATATTAATAAAAAAAATTGATGCATAAGAACAGTCTTGTCTAGTATTTTAAAATATGAAAGTCGCTTTTGCTCGCACGATTATATGTTATATTTCTACCATTAGTCATTAACATTTTGCCACGAATGAGATAACTAAATATAAAGATATATTTGGCTTTTACAAACTAAAGTATTGTAAACGTCTGAAAAATTAGTGTTTCTAATTTTGACCATTGGAAGTCAATTTTTGTTATCTGTCTGTGCGTCCGTTATTCACCTGTAATACATTTTCAGCTAAGTTTTTTTGGAAAAACTACTGCTTACTGTCATCTCAAATTGCATGTGGCTATTATCTAATAGCTACTAGTTTTTAATGGAAATCGGAAATCCTTTCAGGAATGATACTCTATGCTCTATTTTAATCATTTCAAAACTATAACCTAATAACTATCATGTTTTTATAATATACGTATTTTTTATATGTATAGTATGCATCTGAAATAAATATATATTCTATTCTAGTTTATCTTATATTAAAGAAAATGAGGAAAATTTAGGCAAAGCGTATCACGTGTAATTGACATTCATTTAATTGTCACTATTAATTTGATTGAATAGCTATGGTTAATAATACTCCCCCGATTATATAATTAATAGTAATAGTACTAGAGTAGCTTTTCAAATTGGAAATTGATGAAATCAATAGTAATGGTCACATTACCTCAGATAAACGAAATATATGCGTTTAAGAACCATAGTCATTACAATGTACGATTCTTTTTTAACGCTAACTCTGCCAATTCAATTAGTTTAAATCACTCGTAAATGTGAAACAATCGTGATTTAACTTGGGATGAAATTTCCTTTTTCTAGTCGATATTAGAATCATGTGGCACAGTTGTGTGATGTTAAACTTTTCCGTTTGCAATAAATTTACATTCACACGTTTTTCTAAAGGGTCAATCATCAATATATTATATTATATGGATAATATATCTTTCAATTTTAACTATTATAATAAAACTAATGTGGTTCGTATACATTACTGTGTCTTACATAATCAAATAATTATGAGAAATGGATTTCTTTTTAATGTAAATGTTTTCCTGAATTTGTAAAAACAAATTCCTGAACTGACTTTTTTATTTGTTAAATATTCACTTTGATAAAAAGTCTTCTATTAAGAGTTTCAGATTCATTATAATAAAATAGTCTAAATAATAAATTGCTGCAGGATTTAAAAAAAAAGTAATTATAATTGGGAAATTTCACTTTGTAAATATGGTTTACTGCGACATTTTTCTACATAAAACTAATTAAGACTACATTACTTCATACCACATGCCAAATTTGTTAGAAAATACATGTTCTATATCTTGCCAGCAAAAATTAAACGCCCATGCCTAAATCATGTGGTTTCCACGATGTATTGTCCTTCATTTGTTGACTTATAAAATACATTTTGGAAGACATGAGGAATTCTGAAATTGCGAAAATTTATCCGAGAAGGCATTAATGTCAAGTTTTAAATATTTTCAAAACACAAAAACACAAAAGTTTAATTTACAGATAATTATTTAAAAAAACAATTATAAGCAAAAATTCTAAATCCTAAAATATTCTGTTGCCGAATTATTGAGATTCTCATTATTATTTACTATGTAACAAAATAAGCGTATTAAATGAGGAAAAATTAAAAAAAAATCAAATGTACTATGTGATATTCCAGCAAAACTTTTTATTAAAAAGGTTTTTTCCTCCGGCTCGTAATAAATAATAGAAAATCCTATGCTTCACAAACGATATTTCTGATTAAATACATAACTAGGTAAATAACTATCTTTCGGGTGATTTTGTACATTTCTATTGCAGAATCCGTAAATAAATACAATATCTCATATTCTAATGATTTAAAGTGTTTGTGTTAACTCGGCTTGGAACCTTTGTTATTATTAATAATAATTATTACTATAATTACTTAATACCATTAGGGATTTTTTTCAGTTTCTCAATTGTTCATGACTTCCCTGATGTATTTTATTAATTAAAAAATGACATAAATCTCTATAACGAGGTTACATGTTCAAACGAACATTTTTGCTTAACATTGCCGTTTCTATGAGGCGTTCTGCATACACGTTATAGAACACAGTAGCATTTCCGAAGAGGCACCGCCAATATTTGGTATAGAGTGATGCACGGTAGATATTTTTTAGAGATTGTTGCGTCCAGGGTATTTTCTGAATGTGGGTTTATACCACGGTCCGTATACTCTACTCTTCGTCTCATTCGGAGTGTCTACGAACCATGGGTTTATACAGGAGACTTAAAAGTAACTTGGTTTTTGTTTTAATCGTTACTTACCGTTAACGTGTGTATGTGTATGTCATTTGATTGCAATTTAGAAATATAGGGCCGCAACGTGTATTTTTAACCAGATCGGTCCGACGCTAGCATTCTTGCTTACCCCCTTGATGTAAATTTCGGCCTGCCTCTCGTTCTTTTCCTCTGTGGATTCCAACATAGTGCCTCCTACGCTGGGCATCTGTTCGTCGTAGGATATGCCATATCCAGGTCCACTAGTATCTTTTGATTTACAAATGGACTGGTTCTTCTTTTGTGGGTCTCCATGGTTCGTGCTTTGATAGTCTTTCAGAATACTCGGAGGATGCGTCGTGGACATTTATTGATGAAGACTTGGATCTTATTACGTTCACGTCCATCTACCTTCCATGTCTCGCATCCATATATCAGTACTGGCGTGACGTTGGAGTTGAATATCCAAAGTTTTTTGTTATCTCTCTATGAGTTTCTGGTCCATATATTCTTTAGTTGCCCAAAACTTTCGTTTATCGTATTTCTTGCTCCTTTTGTTAGTGTGCTTCCGAGGTAAAGTCATTTACCTGTGCCACTGGTTCTCCTCGCCGAAGTAGCTGCGCATATTTTCTGATGTGTTGATGTGCATCTCCTTTGTTACTTTTCCAATACACTGCTGTTCAAAAATATCTGCTATGGGCACCACACGAGTTTCCGAATGATATGACCTATTTTTTAAAACTTTTTCGACTTTTCAACTTTCTCTACTTTTTGACAAATGTTTGACGATTTTGTTTGAAAAACTTGATTCTTTGAGATTTTTACATTTTGTTATTATCTTTATTCTCACATTTCATACATTTTCCACATTTTCTCACATGTTCCCCTATTTTTCTTCATTTTTCGTCCTAGGCAGGGTTCTCAGATAATTGCCAATCGCAATCCGTTTTTTCGAAATTTTGTTCACAGGCAGACGAACAGACACATGCATGCATCACAAAAACGGGTTTTTGGGCTATATTAGTCATAAAACGTAAAGAAAATTGTTTTTTTTTTGTTCTAAATTATTCGCGACAACAATAACTTCCTTATAGTGTAATTTTTATTTCCGGAAAGTTATCGCATATTTCGACAATCTTAGTTACAAAGACGTTTTCGGTATAAAAATACCTTCCTTTACGATTTTTGCGATGTCTCTGTATGTGTATGTATGTCAGTCTGTGAACAAAATTCGGGAAAAACGGCCAAACGGATCGCCACAAAATTTTGATTTCAACTAGAACCCATCGATGACCCAAGAAATTACATAGAGCAACATCTGTCCACTAACAGAAGAAAACTCGATAAAGCCAGGCCATGTTAACAAAACAAAAATTTCAAAAATGTCTAAAAGGTTGAAAATATTTAAAAATAGATAAAACGGTCAATGTAATTCGGAAAGTTGTGTGGTGTCCACACGAGATATTTGTATTTGCATTCATGTTTGGGCCTGCTTTAGAGGCTTCCTCTATGAGTGCTTCTGTTTTGCCCTCTATGTCGCTTAGCTTGTATGTTAGTAGTTATTCTTCTTTCCTTCAGTTTCTGAGGTTTCGGTGGGCCATAGCATTGGACGATGGTGATGCATCTTGCCATGGTGTTGAATCTTGCTGTGATGATCCTTAGGGATACCGCTTCCCAGCTTAAGCTGCTTTCATTTATAGCTCACTTATTATAAGCTAAACCAGGCTTATTGATTCGTGTTCTATTTTCCGTGCGGAGCGAAAGACTTCGCATGAACAGTTTAAGTATATAGGCAACCATGAACAATATATTGTTTTCCTATGAGCATGCGCATTCTTATTGCATTGTTTATTATATATAGTATACTTTCTCTGCTTCTCAGCAATTTTCTTCCAGTTCCATTTCATCTGACTTCTCTTAGTCCAAGGATTTCTAACTTGTAGGGTTTGTAGGAGGGAAATTTTATCTTTCCTGGTATCTCGATGGATTCCTTATCCCACCGTGATTTCGGGCACCAGAGGCTCGTTGATTTCTAGCAGGTGGGTATAGCGTGAAAGTGAGTTTCACGTTTTAGCTGCCTATCTAGGATGTTTTGTATCGCCCTTACTTACGAAGGTATTTTCTGGTCTATCGATGGCCAATCCATCCAGGGCGTCAGAGTCTCCTTGATTTCTAGTAGTGGTAGGTTATATAGACTCCACTTAATATATTACTACATTCATATACAACAGGGGTGGCCAAAGCGTCGACCATAACTATTCCTAGTCGCCCATGTGTCTGACATATACACATCTCAGATGCACGTCTCACACAGCGATCACTTAATACATTCGATGTTGGTACACCGAGCCCTATAATTTAAGAATTAGTGATCAAGAGTTAGGCCACCCCTGATATACACACTGCTCCCAGCTCACTTTCCCACTCATGTAGTACCTACGACATCTAATTTTACTCTCTTCGTGCTCCCACATTTTTCGTTGTTGTCGCAGACTGGTTACAGGTATATAACCTGTAACCAGTCTGCGACAAACTTGAATTCCATAGTATCACGGATTGTAAAAGACGGCGTCGATCTTTGCCTGAAATTTCTGACTTTCAACACTCTAAATCTGTCAGTTGAGTGTACTTTGCAATGTAGAACCTTCATTCATCGATACGCAAATTCATATCTGATATCCCGAAAGTGGCAGCTCAATGCAGGGATTGTGATTAAACCACGATGGAACTGGTGTGTGAAGCAGAAAATAGAGTATGATAGGGATAGGTATGAACAAAAAGTAAGTGCATTGGAGGAGGTCAGATTGGTAACAAGGAACATTAAAAAAGATGCATCCTTTTTATGTTCCTTGTTACCAATCTGACCTCCTTCAATGCAGTTACTTTTTGTTCATACCGATTCACTCTATTTTCAGCTTCACGCACCAGTTCCATCGTGTTTTAATCACAATACCTGTTTCATAATAAATTGTCTGCACCTTTCCTACTTTTTGTATGCTTTTCCAAATCACATATATTTAACTCATACAGCAAATATTAATAACATCCCATAATTTCTTGCACTCCTGCATTCTCATTCAACTTGCTATTCCGAACCCTACTCATTATTGCTTTTGCTTTTACACACATATCTTATATGTCGATATGGCTACTTTCCACTACTTGTAAGAGCGAGGTATAAATAGGCAAACGTGCATTTCTCTTAACATAATTACTTGCTCTTTTGCTGACTTGTGCAACACGTTTAAAAAAGTGCCCGCACCTTTTCTATTTATCTATGCCCTTGCAGGCTCCATATCACTACTACATAGATTAGAAAATTCTTAACCCATACATCCCATGGTTTCTTGTGGTTGGAAACCGTCATTTCACTTTTATTACATATATATCTTATATTTCCCTTCTTCCCAGTACTGTGAGAGTGAAGTCTAAGTAGTAAAAAGTCTACACTTTCTCAACAATGTTCTCCTGCCATTAGTTGGGGAGAGCCCTGTCAGTTGGGCTGGTGCCCTGGTCTCTGTTTAAATTCGTTTTAAAACTTATATATTTTAAAACATACTAATGGTAAAATCGTGTTTAAAGCGCCAACGACAAAAGAAGATGATTATTGTTGGCAGACAGTCGTTGTTTATCGAGGTTAAATGTCTAGGACATCGAGATTCCGAATCTTCACACTACTTTTTAAGATTGGATCTAGTTTTTGAGATACACATTAATTTGTTTACGATTTTTGACAAGTAATGGTCATTGTATTCAATGAAAAGAGGTGGAATTAAGTCGTTAGTATTGATTTGAATCCCAAAATCGTTGGTATCGTCTTTTAATGATTTCTTCTTGGCGTAGCCGCTCTTGCTTTTCGTTCGCATCGCCCAAGTTTTTAGGGGGAAAATCGAAATGAGAATGCAGGAACTGTCTCTTGAGAGACATACATATATCACATCGATCATATATTTCTTGTAGGTCGCTAGATAATAATTATGCAACGCGGCTCAAAATTGGTCACCAAGTATATATGTTGTTTTTAGGGGGTGAACCTTCATAAGCACCCGACCTCTTGCCGGGAAGTGTCAGATTCCTACACGATTCAACGTAAAGACCTACTAAACACCCACCTCCGCCCTTACTTCATTATGCTATTAACACATCAAGTTTTTTGTTTGTTTTATTTGTCCTTCTAGTTCTAGACCACTGTACTGGGTGGTGCATTTCTCTGCCTATCAAGTTCCTCTTGCTGTTTCCATCTCAGAATATTGATAATATGGGTTGCATTGGCCCGGCACTTCCCCTTATCTTGGAACATTGTCTGCGTAAGGTAGTAACCAGTTCCTCCCCGACCTCGCTTGTTATTAGACTTCTATACGAGTACCACTGTGGGCATTCGAAGAGCGTGTGCCCTGTATCGTCAGTTTCGTGACTGGATTGGAAACAGGTCTGGTCACTGGATTTGCCAATTCGGTACAGGTACTTGCATCCGTGGTCCGTAAACGCCTGCGTCAGGTGGAAGTCTACCTCTCTACCATGCTTCGAGCTCACCCAGCTTCTTATGTCAGGGATGACCTTCTTAGTCTACTCAGCATTTCCCTCGGTAACATCCCAGGCTTCCTGCCACTTTGATTATCCCTTGCAACCTTTCTGAACCCCTCGGTACTCTTCTGTCCTGCCCCGAACAGACCTTGCCGTCCGCAGGCGAGTAGTTCGATTGGTGGCTTCCTGGCTACCACAAACATTACCTCCCTGGAGTCTGTGCTCTACGCACTGGCTACCCTGAAAACAATCTTGCGCTGTGTTTTGGCCTGGTGTGCCCTCGGCCATGCTATTTGCATCTTACTGGCTCACACCGGGACACCGTACAACATGATTCTCCATACTGTAGAGGCAAGTATCCTTATCTTGCTTGTTCTTGGCCCACGAAGGTTTGACATGATCCAGCCCAGGGCCGTCGCCACTAGGTCTGCCTGTGCGTGTACGGAGAAGTTTAGATGCTTGTCCAATCAAGGTATTAGAGGCTAGCCCTGGGGTAATCCGCTGTCCTAGTATAGAAAATTCTATCGCTGCTACTCGTCTTCTTCCGGTGGCCTCTGTTTTCTCAGGGGTCAGGGATAGTAGATTATCCTGGATCCTGGATCCAGTTGCTGATTTAGTCTAGACTATCATCCACCTTTCAGCCAGGTATATATGTGATATTTTCAGAGTGCACCATCGAATTAAATCAATTGAACTGTGGATAGTCGGAATACTATCTGACTATTATTGTTAAAGTTATAGAATGATTCTAATGGAAATCTCGAGACTATAACGCCCTGTCGCAATTATACGACTTAATAAACTTTTTGATTTATTACTTTATCAATCCCAGGCATGGTGCCTCGTGTGGACAAACACAGTTTATTCAGCGAACGTGTTGTTTTCATTCGCAGCGACCTAATTTACTTCTAAAGCTGAGAAAGCAACAGCACGGAGCTTAGGAAGACGCATTGTGTAAACAACACGTTAGTGCGATGGTGTAACAAAATCACAAGTACTATACTGCAGAAAATTTTTTCGGGAAAGTATTCTCTCGATATTTTTTTATCGAATCTTTCTGGACTATCAATATTTTTTAGGAATTGATACAAGAATAAAATATAATAATCTTGTTTATGTCGTGTATATATTTTCGCTCCAAACACTCTTGTCATGAAGGAGTTTCCCTAATAATTCTCACGGAGATCTTTTCTCGTTTATTATATTAGCCTACTCGAATACATTTTGGATCTAATTTCTTATTGCTTTGTCAATGTTGTTACTGTATTAAAGGTCGTTTTAGACAAGACAATTTCTTGACTCAAAAGTTGGTCAAGATGCGACATAATCTAAATTGTCCCGTATCATACAGCAAATTATTTGAAATATTGAATTGTATGGTAGATCGAATGGAAGAATATAACGCGTTCTATTTGTTAAGGACAAATTGTATGGGAGGACGATATATCAATTCGTTTCTTGAACAACTTTTGAGCTAAGAAATTGTCTTGTCTAAAACGACCTTAAGTTTTATTTTTTTAATATTTACCATACTCTGAGCTCAGTTACATAAATTACAATCAATTATTGCATTGATCATTGAGGAACGATAACTAGAACCCCATCGAGGGCCCTTTCCAAATTTGAATATATCCTAAAACTTTACGTTCTATTAATGTTAACATAGCAACTTCTGAAATATAGTTTCAATACTGTAAATTCGCCGGTTTTGCGTAAGAAAACAATTCACTAAAAAATGTTTTTTCTACTCCTTAAATTTTAATATTTATTCGTATTTCTGTCAACTAATTGTAGCGATAGATATTGGTCCTGTTCTTATATCAACTCAAATTTACATATGCACGTAAACTATCTGTTTAAAATGCCTAACTTTAATAATATATCTCAAGTCTTTTTCAACTCTGTGTGTGTCTAATCTAGAAAATACATTTGTGCAATCCGCGACCATAAACTTATTTTTAGTATTTTATTTTCGTGAATGTTTGATCTCTTTAATCCGTAACCCATTTCATCGGGTAATTAACCGCTTAAAATATAACAGTTTTAATAGTCCCCCCTAAATTACGTATAGTTTAGATTATTCCTGATAAAATGTACAAACCGCAATTGATAATAATCATCCTGAAAGTACCGTACACATTTTATATGAAAGTATAATTTAAATACTCCGCATTTTTTCCGCATGGAACTCACACGTAGTTTTCCATATGAACGAAGTTATTTGAAGCAATGTTGTGTGCAAAGCAAATGTATAGCAATGTAATAACTGTTCAGAACATTTACTTAGTTATATATGCCCGCTTTAATTTGCACTTTATTATACTGGTTCTGTGTGTGCGGTTATTGAACGATATTTTTCATCTCATTCTTAGCTGTATAATTGTTAATTTCAACATGTGTTACGTTTTGTCGTCGACGCGGATGTATTGTCAAAGCAACGTCACATTCGATTACAATTGTCTTGAAATTACGATTATTAATATTGCCTGTAAAGCAATTTCGCTGTTCGAGAAAATAAAGTGTAAAAGGAAGATTTGCATAATTGAAATAAACATGGCGCAGGCGAATCCAGATCAAATCCAATTAAGTTCGATACAACAACACGAATTATGCGACCAAATTTGATTTACTTTTTCATTAATGCACGCCTTATAATTAAACTCTACCGGGAGTTATTACAAAGTAAAGTTTGACAACGCTTAAGTTTAATGAACGTTCTTAAATCTTTTATAGTAGTAGTTAGAGTGGACTGGTTAACAGCTTACTTTTAAAATGGGAAACTTATGAGTAACTAACTCTATTATATTAAGTCTACACTTTACGATATTGCACTCCTTTAAACTTTTTTAATCGACATTAAGGGTTTTAAATTGTCTAATTAATTATTTTGCTTATACGACAGTCAAATAAATACTAAGAGGGTTTTACGTGGAGCGGATTAAATTCCTTTAATCTAAATTTATATGAAATTTTGCTGGTCGTCAATTCCTGTATATGGAATTACGCACCCCTAATGTATATCCCCCAGAATTTCTAAAGGGGCTGCTTTCTATGCAAATTGAAAAGATACTTAAAATTCGTGATTAAAATCATAACTTTGCCAGCTCATTGTATGGTTATTTATTTATTTAATGGAGATAATGTTTATATAATACCAAGTTATGTAAGTGTGAAGCGTAATTTACCCCCATTATAAAAGCGAATATTAAAATTAATTACAGTTTTAATTACGTTGACTTGGTGTCTCATTTAATCCATTTATTTATATTTATGTCGCCATGAATTTTAATTTAGCGCTCCGTTTTTCGGCGCACACCAATTAATTTGAATTAAAAAATAACGCTTAAATTTTGTCTCTCCGTATATAACCCTTTCATTCAAGAATCATATAATTCGCCGCATAAGGCACTCGAGCTCCCATTTTAGATTGTTCACTTTCTAGTTTTAACTTATTCCACTTTCACTTTTAATTTCAATTACATTTTTTCATCCGTTTGGTATATATTTTTTAAATAATTTCGACCCGTGGGAAACCTGACGATTTACTAAGTGGTCAACGCCCTTCTTTTTTTTCTGAAATTGCTTTATAAAATTAAATTAGTCTGATGTGTGTAATAACGGGTTTTAGGTTAAACGATTTCAGCTGAAATTGTTTAGAAAATTCATTAAGAGATTAACTTAAATTAGAGCAAGCAAAAATAATAAGAGGATCCATTAAAATAACTGCTACATCCAATAATCGTTAGTAATTTCATCCCTGCGTTTGCGAGAACCGGTTTCTACAACCCTAAGCCACTCATCTCTTTCTATTCCCCCCTTCTAGTGAGAGTAACCACTCAACCGCGTTTGTAATCCAGTTGAAATTTAACAACAAAGTTCTTAAGATCTTAATAATATTCTGAATTTAAACTAATGTATAAGTATTTCGGTTTACGGAATGTATTAACAATTCCGCAAGTTTCGTATTAGAGGGGTGGCCTGCCTTTAGTTGTCCCTGTAATAAATTAATATAATTTGTAATTTCTTGACGTTCGTTGAATCATTGATTCTATTGTTCGGCGTAATGCTCGCCGGAGGGGCTTATTGTTTATTGTTGTGTGGGAAATTAATTTCATGTATTTACTTATTCAGTGTATGTGTATGTACTCAACGTGTTTAGATGCAATACTAATGATGGATTCTGTTTACAGGTATGTGTCTATGAAATCTGACAAGCTTCTACTAGAGTAAAGGTAAATTATTTGTTTTTATATAAGTAAAATTATTTATTCTAATTTAAAAACAAACCAGTTATGATTTAGATTTTACTTGCTACAATAATTACCGAAATAAGTACTGTAATATGATAATGTAGCATAGAACTTTCTGAATTACTAACTTCTGGCAGTAAATTTTACTGTAAACTGTACTTCAGTCAAGTTGAAAAATGTTACCATTTCAGAAATATAATTTTAGAATTATTTAAAGATTTTTTTAAATCACTTTATTCGGTAGAATAGTTATTTTTAAATTATTAATTACATAACCGACATCCTTATTATTCAGACTAGATATTTATCAGGAAGGATCTATAAATGTGTCATACTTACAACAGCAACATGATTATTCAAGGATATAGCTTCCCAGACATAGCTGCTGAAATAATCTAAAATACTTTCACCGGCATTCTTGACTTGAGGTTAATTCAATAAAGATTCTAATCAGTTTATTACGATTAAAATTATACTGGTAGTAATATTTTGACGCTATTTCAGAGCAATGAAACGCCCATTTATTTGAGCACGCAAAGAAACATTTACGGTATAACCATACTGGACGTATTTTTTATTCAGTCGTTTTACAATACTTGCTGCAGGCAATCAGTGAGAGTAGTTTTGCTAAATAGTCAGAAAAATGTGGAACAATTACATCGAGCAGTTTTAATCATAAATAAATGCACTTTAGATTATTTATTACACAATAAAGTATACTGTAATATTTCCGTTATATAATATAACTTCAATTTAATTACATTGCCTGGTATAAAGTGGATGATTTATAATGGACGTTGGGTTATTTAATTTGTAAATTTTAAGAATAAACTATTAAATGGAGCTATTTTCTTAGCCTTAATAGCACATAAAAATGTAAATAAGATCGCATAAAAATCGTCGAACTATAAATATCAATCTCTCATTATCATTGCGATCTATATAAATTCCACTTTTTTACTGCCGTATTATTCAGCTGCGGCAATAAAAGCCACAGTTGTATTTTCATATTATTTATTCCTAAATTACTCCCCGTATTTATGTTTCTGTCCCACTTGAAATGATATAACGAGGAGAAAATAAATGAAAGGAGATCGATACATTCAGGCTACCGTGCGGAATAAAACTAATTTATATCACTGTTTCTATTCCTTATAAATTTCACAAATAAAATATTTATATAAGTCCCCTTATAGACATTAATGTTAATATTATGGCTGTGCGATCCAGAATCTGGACGCGCACTCATTTCAGCATCTTTTTTCCTCATGGCATGACAAATGGAACCAGCACGACATGTGCACACACTTATTATTTATTATTAAATGTAAACAATAGACTATCCAAACAGGACATGCACTTGAAAACGACCGGCTTGTTATATTTCATACGGGATTTATAGAAGAGGGGACTTCACAATAACACTATGCTGCCAATCAAAATTTTCAATAACTGATCTGTTCAACTCGCACAAACAGTATGTAAATATTGTACATATTATATAAACATGCAGGCATAATTGAACCTCTATTTCATCCCTGATAGTCATCTCTTTACGTTCTATATTTATATAAGAAAATTAAAAACTTATTTGATGTTTCAATAGAATATACAGTTTTTATAATGTATATTCAATGAATATTAATTTATAATTATAGCAATTATCTACCGCAAACCGACAATCATAAATTACACAGCATGAGAATGTTTTTTTTAATTCAATATGCATGTTTTTCAAGATATAAATAACATATTACAATTAACCTTAATTATAGGAATATTAATCATATACCATAATAAACATAACAATTCGATACATGATGTTTTATGTAAATATCAATTCAATGGATGATATTTCATATTTTTAAATTACTTTATATTATATATTTTGTTTTAATTCGATTCAACTCTGTAGACTGTACACTTGTTTCATATCAATAATTCAATTTTCATATTTCATATTTATATTCAAATTTCTGAATTAGATATACGCCGTGCCATTTAAGGCTGTGATGAATTTTCATGGTTTCCTAGAACCTCTAGCATAGCTTCAAAGTGTTCCAAACGCTTTCTATAAGCATATTTAGGCACCTTTTCAAAACCAACGAACTTCTGTATCAAGCAACATGTCTAAAGGTCATTTCATTATCAAATTTAATTAAATGAATTAATTGATATTCAATATATTTATCATGGTTCTTTAATGAATTATATATTCAAACATATCATGATAATATCTTAGGAACAATGTATATACAATGGAATAAACAAATAAATCTTCATCTAATCAAGAATATATGTTTACTGAAACAGTTTGGTAGTTATCTTAATTTAAACAAAAAACATACGGAATAATAAATAACCTTATAATATAAACAGTAATAAATTCTATCAGATTTATAGCACACTAACATGTGATGGAATGTTGATTGGCTCGAATTATAAATGGATGTAAATAAATAAACCCCAGTTAGTTCTCGATAATTATAAGATATAATTAATTTACTCTTTAACTTATAGAACCATATGTTACACTCGCCTCTGTTTCAACTACACGTCTGGGAGTTACTATAATTAAGGAAAGTCGGCCGTTTAGTTTTTACTAATTCCTTAGGAAATGACATAATTACAGCGTGTAGTGGTATAAATCGTCCACTAATAGGTTCGGTTTTAGTTTCTCACACTCACATACAAACAAGACATGCGTATAATAAAAAAAACATTCTGTTTGAAATTTAAATAATCATGGAGGTGACTTATTATAAAGTTCATTTGCATATCTATATATGCATTTATGATTATTAGGTGATATAATGCATGTATAAATATTATGCCGGATAAAATATTGTGGGCTATTAATATTTATGAGATTTGCTTGAAAAAGAGATGAAACCGGAGATGACCGATGCAGCTATTTTTAGTTTCTACTATTACAAATTTTGTGTTGTGACTAATAACCTCTGTTGTTTATCATTCAACAAACGGTATCTACTTAAAGCGGCAATTGAATAATTTACACATGTACAATGTTTTTATAATAACCAATATGAATTTCTCCGTTGGATTATTGCATACATTTGGCCCGGATTGTGGGAATGGCAGTTGGATAACTAAGGTTAACAAACTACCATTTGTAAATATTTTGTTGTGCCCACTCATGTTAGGGTTAATGAACTGAATTAAAAGACTATAAATCGAGGTGGTTCATTATCTTTTTGCTGTATATAATCCTAATTTTATTTTGGCAATATTTAAAAACCCTCTAAATATTCATTTACAATTTAATATCAGTACTAATTGAGTCAGGTTAAGAATTCATGTATTCTATAAAGGGGGGAATGGTGTGGAAGGAATAATTTTATTAATTTAAAGGCAACCTATTTCTCTTTATATCTCAAACGAACGACGCCTCAGAGCACTAACCCAGCTGGGTTACCTTTATTATTTTAAAAGATATATAAAATTATTTTTAAAAGGTAAATTAAAATAGAAGCGAAATTGCATGTGCTCAGTTGTTGTTCAGTTAGTACTATGATCTTATCGATTTTTTCGTGACATTTATTAACACTTATTTATTGATGTTCAAAATTGTGATTACAGCTGAATCAAACAAGTTAATTACATTATACTAGATCCGTTAAGAATCTTGAATATCATTCTTTGCTAAACAGATACGGCTGTCATATTGCGTTTGGTATCGACTGTGTACTGCGCATTGTTGAATAAAAACTTGACTGAATTTTAAAGGACCAAAATCTATATTCCCTTTATCAAAACTATCTAAAACGGTGACCAAAGGATGAAAGTAGACTAACCACAACAAACTACAACTTAGAAGGGTTTGAACAGTACGAAATATTTATATAGCAGAGGATTAAGACCAAAAACGATTTGAGAATAATCGAACAAGTGAAGCTTAATACCAGCATATAAAATCCTGCATCCTAGAAGCCACTAATGGAACCCTGGGAACACTACTGGCCGAAAAGATGCCAAAACTAGGCGAATAAATAAAACAGGAAATACAAAAGAAGAAACAACTGTACTTAAAATTTCACCAATAGAACGATAATGAGACCTGAGAAGAATAAAAGAGAGCTAACGTAAAACTAATGCGGGACGAAATAAGTAAAAAGAACGAGATCTGGTCTAAAAATGATATATAGAACAGCAAATAGTAGAATCTCATAAATCAAGGTCAAGTAGGTAAACATGCGATGTGGGGAATATTACAAATACAGAACATTTCAATAATTTTTTAGAAGAAATACCAGAGGATTTTATACAAGAAACATTCAGCACACATCTCTTATAATGCTCCAAATTCACCAAATTAGAGACGCCATAAAATGCATCAATCTGAAAAAATCCCTTGGTCCTGGATGAATTTACCTGAATCAAATAAACTGCCAGAACACTGATGGCTCTATACGAAATATGTCCAAATGGAGAGGAGATACCAATTGTATGAAGGACCTCCCTGATACACAAAAAGGGCCCCAAGGACTAGCCAAAACACTATAGTGCCATAGCCTTCATACCAACGATGGATTTAGTGTATTTTAAGATCTCTAAAAACCTGATATTGCACGAAAATAACTAGTCGAAGGAGCAGGTTTCCGAGCAGGCAGATTTTAAGTAGATAACCTGTTTACCATGAAAATAGCACTAGATTAGAGAACTCATAGAAATAGGGAGACACATGTAGCCCTAAAAGATCTAGAAACGGCCTATGAAAATATACTTTCGTTTATTATTCGTTTCGTTTAATATTCTGGACTGGTCTTATCTAGCAAGCGGCTTTTTTTGTACGGTGAGGTGGAATCCTCGAAAGACACCCGTTCTGGGCATGGGTAGTGTCAGATTCATTCCGCGTTCTGACCTGCTAACCAAAAACTCACGTTCTGACATTAGGGGGCTTGCCCGCCTCAAAGGCTAAGCCTAAGCCCCCTAATGCTGTTTCCGGTGTTAGGTACGTCAGTCCTGTTTTCTGTCTTGTCTTGCTTATGCGTTATCTTGTCTTTTGTCGTATTTGGTCTGTAGGTTATCGTTATACTTCTGCTTGATTACGTGCGTTGAAAATTTTGCAACCGCGTACCAATGCTCGGATGTAAGTATCAGTAGGCATCCTATTTATGGGAGGGATCGATCTAGTTCTGTCCATAAAAGTGACTCGTGCATTATTCCACCTATCGCTGCAGCACAACGCGTGGGTCGGGTCGTCGGTCTTGTTGCAGTAGCGGCACCTGTCGCTTGTCGCCTTCCCAATCTTGTATAAGTAGGATTAGAAAATGCCATTTCCTGTCAGTAGTTGCGGCAGTCTATCTAACCGTGTTTTCTGTCGAGGTCTTAGTTGGGGGAAGAACTCCTTCGTCCAAATCGCGTTTGGTGTCACATCCCAGCGTCTTTGCCATTTAAATATGGCTTGCTTCCTTGCCTCGTTTCTCACTATCTTGGGCGTTGTTCTCCTTTAATTCCTCGGTATACGGCTTCCGTCTCTTCCACCACTAGGTTCGACGGAATTGTAGCCGTCAGAACCTCCACCTCATCCGTGGAGATGGTCCTATATGCCCGGGTGATACGAAGGGCGCTGGTGCGCAACTTCCTCCTTAACCTGTTCTCATTCCGCTAGATCGAGCCAGGGCGGAGCTGCGAACAGAAGTTGCAACCCCCTCTTATTTTCATCCGGGCCTCCAATGTTAGGCAGCAGCTTTGCTAGTACCTTCTTCGTCGCTTCCAATACCTGTGTGGTGTGGTTGATGTTGGACTCTAATCGGATTCCCAACTATTTCATCTGCCTTTCAGTGAGAATTTCGACCCCAGCAATCCAATCTCGGTGACGACCTGGACACCTGCTCTCTTAGTGGAGAGCAGGACGACTTCTGTGTTGCCAACGACATTGCCAATTCCGATGCTCGTCATCCAGGCCGCCATCGTCTCCGTCGCTTGCCTTGTCCTAGCTATAGTCTCAGACTAGTGCCATATCGTCAGCGAACGCGATGGCCGTCGTGTCCTCGGGAAGCGTCGTCCGTAGTGCGTCGTCATAAGTTATATTCCATAGGAGAGGACCCAGAACAAAGCCCTGTGGTTAACCCCCACGCCCATCACCTCGTATCTGATCAGGCAGTCTCCTCCTTCATGGGTAGCCTCTGACTACCCGATAGTGCAGGTGGTATGTCTCTTCTCTTTAGTGGTTTTATGATGGTCACCCATGGCAGCGTGTTAAACGTGTTTGCGTTGTCCGGTCAGGGCGGTAGACAGACGTTTCGTTGGGGGGTTTCCCATATTTTTGGATGAGAACTAGCCTTGCTATATTCCATCGTCTCGGATACTTGCGATTTTCCAGGCAGCTGTTTGCGATCCTAGTGATTCTCTCGATCACCAGCCTATACTCTTTCTGCTGTGTTCTTTGGCGGTTTTGGAGCTGAATTCTTGGGGCTCCAGGGGCTTTAGCCCGTTGGACTTATCGCCGTGCATTATTTGCTCCCCTTCTGGCATCGGCCACCTCCGCACTACCTGTAGAGGTCTGTTCAGGCCCTCGGCCTTCACGTCTGAGTCCTGTACTGTGTGCTGACTGGGGTTGAGCGACCACCTTGTTGGAGTGGATTATGTACTTGATGTACCGGTGGTCGCTCAACGTTTCCTCCTCTAGTAAAACGAAAGCGGCTATAGTGTTCCAATATGATAGATGTGGAACGTGTTGAAGAAGAACTGACAGCAATCCAGCAAAGAATATGGGTTCGAAGTAAACAGAGGCAAAAGTTCACGATAGTAGTCGCAGACAGTAACTAAATGCAGGACCAGTAACAACTAATTAGGGTCCTTTATAACTTATAATGGTGGCTGTAAATAGGAAATAAAGCTATGCATAGCCGACGCACGAGGCGCAATATCAAAGCTCAACAGTATTCTGTTGGCAAGACAGTCATAACTCGCACAACACCATTGCCACATATGCGATGGAACCTGGACACAAAAAATCCGACAAGCGCAGAATAGACGCGTTCCAAATGTGGGTATAGAGACGCATGCTAGGCATACCTTGAATAGCTCATGAAACAAATAAATCCATCCTAGAGCAAATAGAAATTACATACCTACTCTCTACCACCGTTAGACGAACATTTCTGCGATTTTTTTTGCCATATAGCAAGTAAGAGCGACTTCATGGAAAAACTGATCGTAGAAGGAAAAGTAGAAGGACTAGAAGTAGAAGACCTAGGGAAGATCATCTACTCGATTGACAGACCAGATGAAGACTTACCGGCCACAGCCAGCACGAAGCATCCTATATGGTAGAAGATTGAAGGAGGAGATCAGACGAAATTAAGATAATCATATCATGATGTCGTCAAGCCCTTACGTAGGACGAAGTGCTCATTAATCCAGGACGTTCAACTATACGAGGGTTGCTATTTGTGTATTGAGAATGAATAACAAAAACAATGATTGTGGTGTAGAAACTGCTTTATTGTTTTGCAAAATAGGCTCCTTTAAGGTCTACGCGGGGACAGCGTAGCGCAGTGACAAAGCATCGGACTGCTGCACTTAAGATAGTTCAAACCGCACAAAGCGAAATACTTTTCAGCTTGCACGCACCTTTAACTCCTCAACCCGTCTTGCTAGCGTGGAGTTGCACGGCTAAACACCTTTCTCTGATCCGGAGTAGCTGATATTCTCATCTAAACACTCCAGTTCAAAATCTACGTTAAACTGCCAGCACTGAGGCAGAGAAGAAACTCATGCGCCAGGAGTGGCGCGAAGTAGGTCAGTAACAAGATTACACATTTTGCATTCGATTAAACCAATTGAGCCTGTGAGAGTAAAAGTGGCGTATCTCACATATGACTTATTTTGATAAGGAAAGGATTTTGCGTTTGGTATTTATGTAAATCGACGTACGCAGTTACATTTTTAGTTATGAATAAATTGATTTCATGTGAGCATGAAAAGTTACAACTGCGCACGTTGAGTTACATAAATACCAAATGCAAAATATTCTCCTTTTCAAAACAATTGTGACTTACAACTTTTCAAGGAAAAGATGAAAATACAAATTTACAAGCCATCGTTCAAACCTATCAATTACGGTACCTGAGTAATGACCCTAGATAGAAATTCATGTCCACGGAAATGGATTTCCTCAGAAGAAGTTGTAAATGATTCAGACGATAGAATATAAGAACAAAGGCATCAGAAGAAGCATGAACACCGAGAAAAACATTGTAGATGAAAGTAACAAAAAAACAACTAATAAGGTTCGGACATACATAACTGATGAATCAAGAATGACCACGAAGAATATTGGAGTGGAGACCAACAGAGAGAAGAAAACGAGGAGTAGGTCTTCCTCGAAGATAAGATAAGAAGTTAGAGAGATGTCATCAATGACGCGATGAAATCAAGAAACCTTAAACAAGAATTATGTTACGTTAGACGTAGTTGGTAATTTGGCACGAAGAGGCGAGGCGGCAAGAGACGGATTTTAATGTGCCGCCTCTCCGTGCCCAGTTTCCAACTGGAAGTTATAAAGAAATAGAGATGGAAAGCAGCACACCGAATTTTGGAAATTAAAATACGAGACTATACAAAAAGTGCTGACATGCTGCTCACATCGTTAGCATCAATGTATATTTGCGAATCATTCTGTTACAAAATGAAATATGCGAAAAACGTATATAGAAATCGGCGAGAGATTCTCACCTTGATGACGGATTGAGGATAACGTACACCTATATTAATCCGAAATGTTTAAGATAGTACATTATTTTTGACAATTTCAAGAATTAAACTAATTTTCAAATAAACGTTTGGATATACTTAGTTTGATTTTGAAAACGACTGTTAGTAGCTGTCGTTACCGAGTACAGCTAGTAAGTAATCGTAACAAAATAAGTTACTACACAATTTTCAAGTGGTGGTATATATGTTTGTATGTTTACCAACAAATATTATTCTCTCTATTTTTGTTCCTTAGATAGTGTAAACAGGTTTAAATACTGGACGTCTTCGCTCGTTCGTTCGTTCGTGAGTAAATATTAATATATGGTTGAAAGGTCGATGATCGATAGTTATGTTTACTAATAAATATTTTTTACTATCGTTCCCCCATTTAATACGCTGTGAAAAACAACTGGCAAAAGTCTCCTTATAACAATTAAACAAACAATGCATACAATTCCTAATCCAAGTGCAAAAGTGCGGTTCCATTAAATCGCGCGCCATGAATATTCATGTACTACTTCTAGCAGATGTTAAAATTCATTACTGCCTTAGTCTAAAAATAATCACGATTCTAATGATTAACATGACCCCTATTGCCCAGAATAGAGTCGCACAAACATATTTTTGTATTGTTAACGAAGCCCAGCGTTCAAACTCGCGTGCGGAAACCCTCCGAAGGTTGCATCATTTGTATAATTACGGACAATTGTTATAAATTATTATTTAAATGCATAACCTAAATAGCATTTAAATTGATTCAATTAGAATGTACATCTTTTATTTATGAGCTCATTACAATTTTAAATAAAGATGGTTCATATTAATTGAACAGATTATAAAAGCTAAAATTGATTTCGGCTATGCGGCAGTAAAAAATAATATCAACTTTAATTACAACTACAATTCGGCTTGTTCATTATATTATAATTTATGGGGAGTATTTAGCAATGAAATTAATGTTGTGGAATGAGCTATAGGCTGAAATTTATGGATCCGGGAAAATCTCATTAAGAATGAAGTTGTTGGGTTTGTAAGAGGGCTTTGGTGGGGAGGCAGCGGAGCCGTGGGGTGGCAGAGGTATGGGGGTAGGGAGCCTCGTTCGAAAGAGAGAACCGAACCACACATTTCACTCGCGCTTCAATGATCGATATCTAATCATAATAATAACGCCGTAAATTATTATGTTTAGATTGCGTTGGAGTTTTAGACAAAATTACAAATTAATTATTATTTATGAAAGTTTGAGTATATATATATATATATATATATATATATATATATATATATATATATATATATATATATATATTTAAATGAACACTGGTGTATTATTGATCGGAGTAATGTTAGTCAGTATTGAGGTTCTTCATTTTGAATACACCAGGAATCAGAACACGCAATAATTTAAATAATAATATGTATCTAATACATACTAGTGGTACAATGAGCACCACTATTACTTATCTGTAAACTACAATTAGTTGGAAACAAAGTCGGTGTATATAGAAAAATGTTTAGGATTCAAAAATATGCATCTTTGGGTATTATGTAATCCAGACGTAATATGTCTGTTTAATACGTGTCTTTCTATGCTCAAAGTTTTCAATAATGCTATTTCGTTCTATCAAAAGTTATTTCCAAACATTTGTAGTTAAAGAGATACAGAATAGGGGTACAGTCTATCTACGTTAGACCACCGGCACTAGTTAGTAACTTGTCATTGGGTAAGTATCAAATAAAACTAAAAATAATAAATAATCCTAAAAATACTAATTTCAGAGTTTTGTGTGTTATGGATAAACCATACAAAATTTCGCGGTGGAAAGTAACCATAAAAAACAGAATCTAACAATCTAGTAATTAAAAAATATTTTATTTTAAGTCGTAATAAACCACAGATAATGATCAAGAAGCTATTAAAATGATTATGCACTTTTTCGAATTGCAAATGAAACAAATTTATTAGTGAAAGGCGAAACCAGTATTAATGGTTTCGCGGATTTGAATAATAATAGGCGCATTAGCGCGCGCGTTTTTATTACATATAAATCCTAATTAAAATTTATTTTAAATGACAACATTTAAAATAAAATAGTGCCGCAATTATCGCTTCATAAACAACAATCTCATCCGCATTATTTACACACATTCCCAACGATAATGTGGCCATTACAAATCACGCCGCCATTGTCGACATGAAAAACTAAAATTAGTATAATATAGATATGACCCAGAGCCATTGTTTAGCCTGTCAAATTACGAAACGATATATCTTCATTGAAATCTAAATGAGTGTTACATGAAGCGACATACTCGCAATTAAATGATAAATAAAACAGCAATAAGCGTGATGATAATAAAATATGATATAATAAATCATCACTGTAATGTGTATGAAATTTAAATACAACAAATGTGGAACTAATTAAGAAAAATCCTCATGTACACATCCACTTTCTCTCAGAAGTTAACGCTGACTAATTTACAGCTATCTCCATGATATGCAATTATTTATGGCGGATATAAATTATACGCATGGGTTAATTGACAGGCTGTAATTATTTATACATTGTTATTATATTTTTTAAAGCCGTCTATAATGTATAATAATTTAGAAGCTGCGATGCGTTCAGTGATATACCATAAACAATAATAAAGTCACATCATTTACATATTCATTATAAATGTAGTAACCACGTTTTATTATAATAGTTAAATTTCAAATTCACATAATAATATATGCAGTAATAAAACAATTATTATGTGATTTAAATATATATTACCAATTCAAATATATTGGATTCTTTTTATGAAAAATCTTGCACATGTGAACTCAATCAGTAACGTAAAGTTGGGAAAAGTTTGAAAGCGCCTGAAACTTTCCGTGTTGAATAAAAATGTCACTTAGAATTTACGTGGTATAAAACTTTTATTTTTCAGTATTAGTTTGTATATTGGATATGTGAGCTGTTTTGTAAAAACTTCAATGCTATTTATTAATAGGTGTTTGTCAAGCGGAAAATTTATATTAATTACGATAAGGTAATCTTTGTATGCATTCAAACAATGTTTACACATATTAAATTACATATGTTACTGATGGAATATAAAGAAACATTTTTGTAGCGAACTACAGTATGACGTTATTTTCTAGTTAATATATTTACATTTATATGCGATGAATCAGCAGAAAGCACCAGTCATTATTACATAAAACTAGGAACATAACTCCTTTCCCTCATACTTTTATATTACCATAAAATAAGCAGCGCAGAAGCTATGACTGGTTTTACTGTTAGGAGATGAAAATATAAACTTCAAAATGATATATTTTATTAGCACAACGGTATAAGATCCTCCAGATATTATATTGTAACTCTGAATGATGGTTTACTACATATTTCACAACGTTGCGATATTATTTCACAACACACTATCTACTTAGTAGTCTTACTAATTGCGATATATTTGCTATTTGCTTAATAAGTATTTATAGTAATGCAATATCAAAAGATTTTATTGCATTTCCCAGATGCATTGCAAAGGTCATAAATTCTTGAATGTATTAGAAGATTTATTTATGTTTTGAACTATCATTACAAGTATACTTTTGTAGAATTGTAGAAAAATCTGCGTGAATGCATATTTCAATTTACAAGAAAATGTTATCATCTGTATTGTAGGGCTATTGGGATTTATTACAAATGTGAACAGTTTTTAGTTGCAATCGTAAACTGTTAAGTTGGGTTTATGCTGACATAAAATAAGGAGTAACATAAAATTTGTGTATTGTAATAAAATAGAACTAAATTGTAAGTGAATATTCTTATTTTCAGCATAAATAATTCAAATTATTTCCACTGATTCGTTGCGCCTAATTTATTATTTTATGTCAGAATAACCCCACGGTGAAATCATAAGAATATGTGAAATTTAAACCATATTTAGATATGAAGGCACATTTTGTACCATATATACTAAGTACATACATATATATATATATATATATATATATATATATATATATATATATATATATATATATATATATATTCAGTTCTATCAGTTTATATAATTATTATTCCTCAGATATAATGTTTACATACATGTTTAAAGAGGCACAATATTAAATTAATACAATCTCGAATGTGCCGAAATATTGATAATTACCAATATATCAAATTTTGATATCCTATCATACAATAGTCCGCTCATAAACGTGCTAGTTATTGGCCTGCTCCTTCTGGCTATTCCTCCAAATCAATATCCAATCTAATGCTCAAAAACTACGGACAATGTAAAAATAACATGTCACTAAATAAAGATTATAATGGAAAATATCTCTCTGAAATCAATTACTTGTATCTTATTTTATTACAGCATAAGTCTTACATAAAATTCAAATACAAGAATCATTATGCAAATTTGCTATATCATTTTTTATTGCCTGCATGCTAATAATAACAGCAATAAACAATTACGAATTAATATCTAAACCACAACTGAATTATATAAGCTCGAGCAAGTTAAACACGCAAATATCATATCATCATCACGTAAAATTATTAATTAATTATTGAATAAAAAATACGTTCGTAATGACAAGCAAATGTACATATTGATTATAATTAATATCGAATTAAAACATTATTACATAGAATCATATAATGCAGTTTAATAATACATGTCATTATGCAAGTACTGAACGTGTTTTTCTTTCATTTATTATGTAACGTTATTATGCCATGCGCATATCATTATTATTATTCTTAATTAATAAATATATGCGAAACCCAATTCATTCGCAATTGTTTTAATGAAATTGCATATTTGCATTTGCACGTTCCAGCCATGTTCCATACATAAAAACGGAACAATGGCACTCAGCGTGTATTTTGTTGATGTCAATTTTATATCAATCATTCTTGATTATGTTGACATATCCTGGAATTATTTACCTGTATGTTGTACGTACGGGTGTATGCCTACATGCATTATATTGTGTTTTTTTTTAATTGAATGAAGCGCATAATACATGTGTCTCGCATTGCATTACAAATAATTCGCATTGTGTGGGCTATAATTTAAATTCAGATATGAATGATTTATAATTTATACGGATTGTAACCTTAATTTTTAATGTAATTCGTGTGTTTGTTTTTATTCATTAAGCTACAATTTATGCATGGATATGAATAAAGATTTATGTTCGTAAATAATAATAAATTAATACATATGTATGTAATTGTTGTGCTGTTTTATTTAAATGTATGTAATTATCACATAGTCCTTCTATAAAGAGTACAACGAACATTAACTAGGATATTTTGTGAAAATATAATATCTGAATCTGACAATATGTGGCACAATCATTTGCATTTGACACTTTTCAGGTCGGGTTACGTCAAAATAAAAATAAATAAATATGAAAAAGACAGTGAAATTAATAATGTTGGACTGTTAATGTAGTGTAGTGTGAAGTGGTATGTCCTAACACACATGCACTAACACACGGGAGAAAAACTCAAAAATCGATAGCCTGTTAGTGAATTGTAACAAATACAGTAATTATTACTACTGCTATTATTTTCATATTTGCCAATGGCCATATGCCAAAACCAAAATTTGCTATTGCCTTAAAAGGTACAATATCAAACATTAAAGATGGGTGATGATCTTTAATGTTTGATGACAAAATTACTGAATGTTACAAGATCTTTCAATTTCAAAAATATTTCTCAATATACACAACCAATGAATTTCTTCCATTTTCAAATTGTTGTGACCAAATTTGTAAATAGGATAAGTAATTCATATAGTGATCTTTTGAATAGTAGTTTAGTATTTAGGAAATTAAAATGGTTGCTAGAATCGTTTTTAAGGCGAATCTTGGAAAATTAAATACGGTTAAATGTTGACCTAATCGCGCGGTCTTTTCTAGTCAACATTTTATAATTTTCTGAAAATATGTTTGGATATTTCTCCAATCTAAGGATGATTTGATACTTTGTTTGGACGAACAATTTAATTTTTTGTCTCGAAATAGTTGTAAAAAATATGCAAAAGTAGTCAATATTTGCATCAGAAAAGTATATATTTACTCCGATTTGTAATCAAAATTCAACGGAAATTTCTCTAAGAGATTGCAGTTTTGCATATTTCAAGTTTTGATAAATACAATCTGATAATGCTTAAGTACAGTAGTATAGTTTATAGACATCCTCGCAATTATCACAAAATGCTTCATTATTTCGAAATAAATTTATTTCTCGGTGCGCACCCCTCCAGTTTTTCCTGGGGCCGCGGTTTATACACTCCGCAAAAGAAGTAGCAGCAGTTCCGTTAGTCTCACAACTCGTTTTTCGAATAGATTTTCAGCTCGAATCCTCGAACGAGATTTTCGAAGATTCGCCTTAATGGGAAACGTCGAAAAATGTCACTGCAAGTTTTAGTCCGGTTTAATGTTAACCGTAAATACGAAAAAAAAATCTCTTTTATATTTTCTCCACTAATTAAGTTTGTTCGTGTTAAACTAAGTATTTTCCTTCACGTTCTAGAACTATCATATGTTGAGCTAACTAAGTTTTCTAGAAAAAAACCGAAAATATGTGTCCGGTTAAAGGATATAACCCCAAATATAGCCCTAATACGGTTTCAAAACCATACCGAAGAGAACTCTTTTGTAGTTTCTCCACTGATTAAATTTCTTTACTTTTTTATTTACTTTATAGAAAGATCATATATTGAACTAAGTTTTAAAAAAATCCCAAAACCCTTCTCCGATTTAAAGGTATAGCTCTATATACAGCCCTAATACGATTTTTAAAACATACCGAAGAAAATTGTTTTGAATTTTCTCCACTGATTAAGTTTACTTAGTTTTTTATTCACATTCTAAGAAGCTCATGTGTTGAACTAACTAATAACACCATTATTTGGCATATACTCACAAAAATTCATCTCTTCTACAAAATTCCCCTAATACAATAACATAAATAAAAGAAAAAATACCAATAAAAATAAAATACACAGTCGTGTATATGACATTGCATGCCTTCTTTCTCCACACCACACCCCCTTTGCCGTCGCCAATTTCACGTCAGCCTCCTGCATATTTTCATGCGTTCGCCATCCTCTCCTAAACATGCATTCACTCACTCCTCTTACTACACAGTGTACACGCGGTGTACCTTAGCCCCATTAATTCTGCAGATTTTCATGCCTTTCCCATCATCTCCTAAACATTCATTCACTCACTCTCAGTACTACACAGCGTACACGCTGTGTACCTTAGCCCCATCAACCATGCCATGCCATGCATACTTTGTCCTCCCTGCTCCACTCTCCCCTGGCTAAGTACTCGAGAGCTTGCCATTTTACGTAGCCAGGATTGTATGAGCTATCACCCATTCTCACCTGATTTTCTTGCCACTCCATATCCCTCAATCTCTTCTCTTGCCTCAGTTACTAGGCTTCCTCTTTCTATCAGCTTCTCGTCTACCCACCCATCAGACATACCCACTCTTTTATGCATCCTTCCTGTATCCTTTCCCCACCCACTCTCCGTCCTACGCATACACCTCATCTATACGTTCCGCACCAGTCTTTCCTCACCGAAATCCTGCAATCTTTCTTCAAACTTCCCAACCTTCACGCACGGCTCCCGCCACATGCTTATCCGATTCGTCACCTGTTCCGCCCTAGATGTCGACCTTTCAAGGCCTAGAAAACTCTCCAGGACGAACCTTGCTCCATTTCCATTACTTCCCGCCCACGCAATCCCCACACATCCACTCCATAGAACTGTATAGGTTTTGCATACACATCCCAAGGGAGCAATTCTTGAAGCCACTCGTGTTTAACGCAATTCTTTAACTGTCAAAGTAACTAGGCAAAATACGGACAATTCTCGATATGAGCTCGTAAAATTATGGAATTTCGGTTTATTAGCCTAGCCTTAAAAATACTAATAAACCAAAATACCATCATTAAACGAACTTAAGTCGTGAATTGTGTGTATTTTGAGGAACGATTTTAACAGTTAAACGAATACGTTTGAAACGAGTGGTTTCCAGAATAACACCCCAGATCATACGCGCCATTACGAGGTTACTGTCCCACTAACTCTCCCATTTTCTGCTCGCTACACCCAAGTCATTCTCGCATTCCCCTGCATACAGTCCACATGCATCCTAAACCTTCTTTCGCAGTAGCCCAAATATGTATAACCTAATCCTAAACCCTCCTAACCCTATCCCTAAACATCATCCATTGTGGTATTTTCCACATTCACCACAAACACCTTCCTATCTAGGTTCCTTCCCATTCTTTCCAACATCTGTTGCATTTCTTCTACTGTCTTAGCCACCAGCACTACGTCATCCACATACGCCAACATCAACACCTCGGTGCTACTCACCACGACCGCTCTTGCTTTTCCTCTCCTCAGCATCTCCTCCAACTTGCTCGTGTACAGATTGGAAGGGGCTTGGCGGGCACCGCTGTCTTACTTCGACATTCACCTGATTTCTCCTATATCTTCTCTATTCTTGCTTTTGCCCACGACTCTGTATATATCATTCTCACCGATTCCACGCCTTCCTCTTTCATACCCAATTCATCCATATACTTCACAAGTTTTTCTGTAAAAACTAAGTCATACGCCGCTTTCAGATCCACAAAGATCGCATACAATCTCTCTTTACATTTCAGGGCTTCCTCCACCTTTCTCGCTACCTTGAAAATATGCAGCAGCCTTGTTCTTTCTACTTCACTACCCAACCTGTTCTTCACCATTGTCATGATAATATTATATCTCGCAATCATTATAATGATCCCCTGCAGCTTGTTCAGTTTGTCTATCACTTCCTTTCACTCTTCGATCACTCGCATTGCATCTTCCTCCGCCCATCCATTATCTGCATCCACTCCTTCCTTTCACTCTTCGATCACTCGCATTGCATCTTCCTCCGCCCATCCATTATCTGCATCCACTCCTTCCTTTCTTTCTTCATCTCTTTAGGGAAGAAATAAAGATAGTTATTTCTTGCCTTTCAGCTCTTAGGATATCTAACTAACTAACCAATATTCCTAGAACAATTCTAGATACTTTAACCGGTTTAAAGATATACATTTCTAATTACAGCAAGTTGAAAATATAACCACATTTGTGAATGATGTTAGATATTTCACTTCCTTACACACTTCAACCACTCGCATTGCATCTTCCTCCACCCATCCATTATCTGCATCCACTCATTCCTTTCTTTCTTCATCTCTTTATTGAAGAAATAAAGATAATTATTTCTTGCCTTTCCGCTCTTAGGATATCTAACTAACTAACCAATATTCCTAGAACAATTCTAGATACTTTAACCGGTGTAAAGATATACTTTTCTAATTACAGCAAGTTGAAAATATAACCACATTTGTGAATGATTGAATGTGAATAATTATACAAATGAATTAATAACTTTTGAACCTATGGTCCAAATTTGGCACGTTATATGACTTTCTACAGAGAAAATTGTGTAAAGAATCTGAATATTTAACTTACACTTGTATTAATTGTCGAACTTACAGCAATTCTAATTGAGGATTATTCTATTAAATTGTTTTTTTTTCTGCATAATTTTTATAGTTACAACAAAAATATTGAGGCCTGTGACTAAATTATTCATAATGCTTTGAGACTCATGAATACAATTAGTTAATGTATATACATCGATCAGTACAAATAGATATAAATGAATTATTTACAACATTTGACAGTTTCTGTCTACTTATATATAATATAATGTTTATGGTTACAACAAAAACATTGAGTCCTGTGGCTAAATTATTGATAATCCTTTGACTTTGACTATGAATACAATTAGTTAATGTATATTCATAATGTCTATACATCGATCACAAATTGCTATAAATAAAACATTTACAGCTTATGACAGTTTCTGCCTACTTATATATATATATATATAATCAATATTTATTTGGCTATCGACCCATTCGTGGACCTTTCTGCCATGCCTGCTTACTTATTAGTAAAATATTCTATTTTTGCAGGTGAGTTCCTAACTTCAAGTTTAACGCAGAACAAGTAACGGACTTCATAGTGATAAGGTATGCGAATATTTAGACGTAGTTTTACTTTGCTGGATCTATATACTAATATTATTATTATCTAATTATATAGCAATATTCTGGAAATGCACATGTTTGCTTCGTCACCTCTAGTAGTTTAGGTACTATCTGAATTTGATTGCAATGGTGTACATTTGCCACCATTATTATTATAAATTTTGTGAGGCTTTTTCATCTTAGGATATAGTAGTAGTGAGAAATATGAGCTCCGAATGCTCAGTACTAGGTAACTAGGCTACTGAGCTTGGGGAACTGATATATTTCACTATTACTACATAACTATATCTATATCATAACTATATATATCATAACTATATATCTTAGGATATAAAGCTACAGCGACACATGATTATAAAATATTTTGACGGTGAACACCAGGGACTGGACATCCTGTTTTTAAGCCTCATAAAATCGCGAGGCCATAAGCAACTTTGACAGTTATCACCAGGGCATATCAAGGTGGAAAGTTAAAGAAAGGCATTTAACTACCCCTCTAGGTCGCTCCTTGTTTAGCTACCCCCTCCCCCGCTCTGATAAGTTGTCTATAGCCCAGGGCTCGATTATAGCATAGACAAATGAAAGAAATGTCTAGGGCTCGTTTTTTTATGGACTCGGTCATACCTACACAAATGTAAACAAATGTATGAGCCTGTGAAAATGAAAGTAGGAAAAAAATGGCTAGGCCCCCAAAATAGGTGAATTCGGACCTGCTATGGCCTCGTAATTGTAAGAGGCTTAAAAATGGGGTGCTACGTTTTGTATTCATAGATCTTAATAGTAAGGGCTTTAAAAATATCGCGTCTCGTTGCATTCAGCGTGCGGCTCTTCAGATATACAATTGAAAGTGACAATTATATAAGTGTATATAAAAAATGTATGCCTTTCGAAATAAAATTACTGTAAGGGATACAGCCACTTCAAAAGTTTGCCGACCCTTGGCCTAGGGCCGTTTGAATGCATTTCCAATTGATGGTCGCCGCTCCTTAAGATGTAAATTCAACTAGTCGAAAAGCTACAAAATCTCGCAACCATGTGTAAAATAATTACAGTACTGATTCATTGCAATTGAGCAAACATGTACATTTAAGGCAGAAAGTAAATAAAGCCATGCATATAACGATTCAAGCAGAGCTTGTTTTCTTAACAACGCTTAGTATCGGTAAATTTCAAGTAAATTTACATAAATATGGCAACTACTGGCAATTTTCCAATGCATATACAAACCGGCAGCATTAATGTTCGCATTAAATTAGAAAACTTTTGTGTTTGTGAAACTAAGTTCGTCTATAAATACCATTGTGTTTGAAATTATGACACCGTTAAAAATTATACGTACGAAAATAAATTTTGATACTTTATTCTAATTATAAATATTTGAACATAACGCGAACAGTACACCAAGTCGTTCTATTTTTACAGCCAACGCGTGCGCCGGGTTTGCTTAATGCAATATTCATTCACGGGTTGAGCAACAACGGTTTTATTTGCTTCATTTGTAATTGTTTTATTTAATAATAATAGAGTGCTGTACTAAGAATAGAACGCAATATACTTTAGTTTAACCTATTTCCATATGAATGCAATCAAAAAGAAAATGAATTTTAAATTAGAAATGTCTAGTCGTCCCGACGGGATTCGTTTATGCTTGTTGCAAAGGAGGGAGTTTTGTTACTTAATAATTTACGGTTTATATGCTTCATAAATTTTGTAGCCACACAACTATTCGTGTGAATAACTAGTCATAAAATAAGTGTTTTTAAGTAAGACATTAGTGGATAGTATTTCATTTGTAACAGTTATTGTTGCGTTGTTATTTTTTTTATTGGGTACATTAAATTTCTTTGTTTTATTAGCGTTTCTAAGTGGATACTATTTTATGTAGTTACTATTATGTGATTATGTTAGTGGTGATTTTCATAGTTTATACTAAAATAATTTAACAAACAAGCAATTAAACAAAATGCATCATATAGCAAAACAGGCTTTGGATTACAATTCGCAAGAAAGGAAGAGGGACCTCCCAAAAATATCCTGGAAACTGACGGTCTTGTATGAACACTTCTATTTCCGCTTATTCCCGAGAGAAGTATTGTGTATTCCTTATGTATTTGTTTGTACATTTGACAAAATTGTACTGAATTTTTTTTATTCGAAAATTTTTAAATGGAGATTCAATCACGTAAATAGGAATGTATCAATAAATGTTATTTCAACCAACTTATCAGTACGCGTAAAAAGGAATTGCGTCACTTCCTGTTTAATAAACATAAACAAATATCACAATGTATTTCAGTTATATTTATGTGGTAAACAGTTTGACGTCCATTTGTTGGGTTTAAACTGACATGCCAAAAAATAAGTGATATGTAACTTTACACACGAATTCAACATGAAATCCCATAATCGAATTTTTGAATGCTACATTTTGGGTTAAAACTCATCAATAGAGGAAATAGAATATAGAATTAATTACAACCTATATATTTGGTATGTATAATATTAACTATATAAGACATCCTGTATATGTTAAAATAAACACTAATATGTTTATAATTACATACAAACGGATTGCTAACAATTTCTCTGAAAGATTCATGTTGTTAAATGTCCCATAAATTTCAATACAAATAGCCTTTGTAACGGTACCTTAAACAGATACAAGCTATTTATACCTCTTTATATGTAGTTTATTAGTGAGAATTCTTGAAGAATGACTTTCACTTATTAAATTAGCCTCTGGCTATAATTTGTTTTCCGTTTTGCGGCTACTTTTATATCGTCACTTATTGCCAGCAATAATGAGCCGTATAATCATAAAAATTGATCGTACGAATTATATGAGAAACGGTTACAGCTTTTGTAATATTAGATATTGATTTACTCCAGTTGTTTAATAATAAAACACAAAGTAACTTTTACCGATTTAATTTGATGTCATAAATAACTCAAAATATTACCGTCGATTGTTATTAAATGGAAGGAAATTGAATGCGTTCTTGGTGATTTATAAAGTTGAAGGATATTGATTGCTCGGGTGGGGGACAGCAACAATTCTTTTTCGAGTATAATTCACTTCCGCATCAATCAAAACTTTTTGAATGATGCTTCCATCTCGGCGGTAAAATAATATACGGCATGTTTGGAGCAACTTTAGGATCAATATTAGCTGTGAGTTTATATATAAAAATAACACCGCGCATGCAAGTTGGTTTGAATTATTAATTATTCCATTATGACTTTGCTGGAGTCGTTGGGTATTCAAGAATCAATACCCATAACTACACATTTCTAATTAAATTTGCTATTGTTATCATAATTAAAATTAATAGGTGTATACAATTTATATGTATGAAGTAATTTAAAATAATGAAATTGAGCTTGAAATAGAAACATCTCATACAAGTTTAATCTTGATGCCTTTCTCTTCTTGCCTGTTTTGTGTTGTTATAAAAATAGTACAATTTCCAGTTAAATGAAACATCCGGAATATTCTTGTTCTAATTTATTGTTCGTAATTGAAAAGCAATTTCTTAGTATCCGACACGAAATGGACGTACTGCAAACATGAATTGTTCTGAATATTGTATGTATGCAGGGACAAATGCACCTGCAGCCGCCATCGCAGCAAGCACCACAGCCCGATTGTTTTATAATTGAGAACGACGCATACGAATTATAATGCATGGTAATTTCCAAGCGCATATTATTATTTATTATTACTTTAATACGTAACCAGCACTTAAACATTATTTCTGGCTAGATTGCAGCCGTCCACTGTTATTAGAGAAACTCTCTTATACATATAAAACTAATTAATGGAATTATAAAGAACGTCAGTGCTATTACATTATTATTTTGTAAATATTAAACAACATGAACATTTTAATCAAATTTTAAAACCTCTTAATAATACCAACTTTACTTAAAACATAATTATATATGATTATCACGAATTTCTAATAATATTAGAATATTCGAACTCAACTACAAGTACAATTAGCACAACACAAATTACATTTAGGTTTATTGTAGGGGAGCCAGGAAACGCCAATCAAATTTGCATCTTGACATAAATTGGCATAAAGAAGTTTTATATTAAAGCCCTCGTTTATTGCTGCATTATGCATTTGAGTCTGCGGGAGGGCAATTTCAAAAGACCTTTTTAATTAAAACTCGCTTATGCATTCGCATTTCTTTTTATCTCATCTCCCTCTCTCGCTCTCCTTGTGTTTGCAATTTAATTTATATGCGCATTAAAATATTTATTAAGGTGCCACACGTTAAAACTAGGTCGTCCGTGTTTGAACACAATAAAGATAACAGGCTATATAGAACATAGATTTTAATACGGCCAAGAAAATAATTTGCTCCTTGTTTATGCTGATGGAAGTTAATTTATAATGGGCTAAATAGCGTTTTAAATGGATTTATCGTTGCTATTATAATACACACATCATTTACACGTGAACGTATACGAAATCTCGCTAATATTCATAAGCTAAAATTTATAATTAGATTTTACTTTCTTTTTATTGCAACATAATTATACACGAAAAAAATACACAATTGGCAACAAGCCTTTCATCGCAACGGTAATTAAAACGTCTTTATTAAAAGATTGATAACTATTTATGAAAATATTGTAAATAATTTAATTAAACCCGTATTTAATTACGATGACTTAAAACTTCTAAGCATTTTGAAAACATCCACGTAATATAAACTGTTCTAAAATGATAATTTTGTTCATTGAACTTTAGGAATTAATATGATGATGTTGGCTCGCATTACACTGAACAAACTCGAGCAAAGTTTCCGAACAACAGGGCAGAAATAAATGCAAATTACGCCCCTCTGCCGTCAACCGCGCGGGGGTGGCGGGCGAATCCATTTAAAGTTAAATTATGATTTTCGCATGGAAATGACGGAAGTAATTTTAGAATTTTTACGCACTCGCAGAAACGGTGCAGAAGACCGATCGCTGGGCAATATATGAGGGGGATACGATATCCCAGTCGTACGCGGGGAAAATAATGTCGACGTGTTAAATTAAAAGACATTACGCCCGGCTATTTTCCGGTTGTAAATCTTTCTATATGAGAACAGTAAAGTCCGCTAAGTCGTCTTAAAGCTCATTGAAGGAGTACTTTGTGCTGTAAACGTGATTCATTGCGCATTCTGTTTTCAAATTATCTTATTAATATGGGACCTGTGCAGTAATATTAACAGCCTTTAAAATAATTACATTTTCGTACAAATTTCATCATTACGGACTTTATTATAGTAGTTTTCTTTAAATTTCACTTCGTGCCACTTTTTTCTGATGCTATTAAGTGATATGCAATTAAAATTAATATTTTATTGTCGCCGGTTTTATTTTACTTTTACTACTCACAAAAAAATTACATATAAAACTGTCGTAATACATCAAAATCTGTTTTAAGTATTATGTTTCTCAGAATCCTAACAACATTTGTTATAAAACGTAGCTATTCGAATATTATTAAGCAACATTTGAAGGATACATTTAATACCACATATAGTTACCATAACAAATCAAACGTATCACATAAAAAACATTGAGTTTGCATTAATCATAGCATCCTCATCCAAACATTACAAAATGTATTTTAATAAGATTTAGTACCCTATTGCTATACAATGTAACGTTGCAATACATATAAAAACAAATAAATATGTATACACGACTCACATAACATAATACAAACTAAATAACACATTTCATCACAATACCTAAAGAGTAGTTTTGATTTTTAATTTTTTATATGTGGATATATAAGTATAATTTGCAATTGAAACGGTTAGTGGAAAAATATGACTCGAAAATCGTAGTTTAGATAAAATCTGTTTTGTGGGAAAAGTATACGTGTCACAACTATTAGATGTACAAGAGACGTCGTCCTCTACAACTCTCTTATACATCTAATTGTTGTGAAATGTATACTTTTCCCACAAAACAGATTTGATCTACACTACGATTTTGAAATTCTTCCACTTACTGTTGTATGTCACATGTTACAGCCCGTATGGTCTAGTCCGAACTCTCCCCTGGGCCGCACACCAAAATTATAATGTTTTTTCTGGATGTTCATGCTTCTCTGATATCTTCGTTTTCCTTCAAAGCGCTTTGAACGATGGCCTTGTAGAATTGTATTTTTGTCTTCTTTTTTTTTCATTAGAACTGAGTTGATGGTAATTATCTTTCTACCGTTTATCCAATCGTGAATTTCATCCTCACTTGCTCATTGTTTATTATAGAGCACTCATTGGCAGTTTTCTTCATTTTTCGATGCCCCTTGCTCTAGCGGAAGGTGTTTGTACTCATCACTCCCTCTTGTCAGGTATTCACATTTATTTAGATTTATTGTAAATCCAGCATACACTTCCTCCACTTGACTGACCATGTAGCTTAAGCTACTGCATACTCTGCAATCACGATTTGGTCGTCC
Organism: Lordithon lunulatus; assembly: GCA_963942505.1. Classification (NCBI taxonomy): domain Eukaryota; kingdom Metazoa; phylum Arthropoda; class Insecta; order Coleoptera; family Staphylinidae; genus Lordithon; species Lordithon lunulatus. Next base: position 16,235,192 of record OZ012671.1, on the reverse strand, counting down.
GCATAATAGAGACTATAGATAAGATTCGAATTAAGAACAGGTGGCCTTCCAAAACCTACACTGCGCCCTCTGTAGAGTTTTTGTGATCCCCGGCGTATCTAAAGGACTTCTAGTAGCTCTGTACAGACTAGCAAATTGCAAAGCCTCGATGTCGGTTGCTTCATGTATAGGGATGGTCGTTTGTGATTTGAACTCAAGTTTGATGGACCGCACTGTGCATAGGACCTAGCAGTGTCATAGTATATGCCCTGTGAGACCTATCCGTGCTATGAGCTTGTTAAACCTGCAGTGGCCTGTTAGAAGGCCTACTATCATTCTGGCAGTTTTCCTGTCTTGGGTTAGTAAGTTCTTTGTGAATTTGGGACTTGCGCCCATTAAGAACTAATTCTTTTGCACGTCTCTGTCTCGGTCTCTAGTTTGTCGACCAGTCCTGAGACTCTATTGTCATCCCTTTTTATATGAATGTCTATGTGAGTGCTTTTGAAACACTTCATTAGGGCTCCGGGTCGATTAAGGGTTTTGATGCGCCTTCTCAGGTGAGTTAATCTGCCCTGTTATTGCATCAGGTGTCACTATGCCTTGACACCCACGCTAGGGTCAGTTTGTTTTGTCTACCTAGCTAGCCAATGCTCTGCTAACAGTCTCATAAGGGCCGAGACTTAACCTCTGTGGTAGCGATCGCTTTTATTGCCTCATGGCTGTCAGTGTATATGGAAATTCGTGTATTAGGTATTTTTCGTCTCAGCACCATTTCTGTCTGAAACACTGTTGAGACCTTGCCCAGAATTATTGAAATATTTGTCTTCGGGTTGACTCTAAAGATACCAGCTCCTGCTCCCTCCACTGTTTTTGAGCCGTCTGTGAACCAGGAGAAAGCTGCTTTGGCGGGTGGGTCATTTGATCTCTCTTCCTGGCATTACATCGTATTACTTACTTAGGTTACATTTAGTTGTCATACTGTCTACGGGAATGCCCATAATAGGGTCTGCCCTCATAATAACTACTCATTGTAGCCTTCAGACAGGGGGAGTCACAGCGCTTTCTGCACACCTCTAATCTCACGTCTCTGCGTCACACTCCGTTTCCCCCGTCTACCCGGTCTAGACGTCCCTGGCTTTCCCTCTCCTCCCTGGTGCGTTCTTTCATGATGGTGATAACGTAATTATTCTTCGCCACCCTCGTTTCGGGTTCTCTTTCGGGTGTTAGCTCCTATGCCACCTCCCCATGCATGCATGTTTTTGTTATCCAAGCCTGTATCTTGGGATGAGCCGTCTCGTCCAGCCAACTTTACTCTCGAAGTTGGCTCAGTCCCTTTGCCACCTTAGGAATATTTTGCCTGGTGCCGTGGTGTTCAGCCCTTCTCGGTTAGTAGAAGTTTGCCAGCGATGACTAGAATGTCTTCTCTGGACATCGTCTTATACCACATTTCTCTTCTGTTCCCGTGCAAGTATCTGCCTGGTGCGCTGGTAGACCAGTCTGTGGCTTCCCAACGGGGCGCCGTACAGCATGACACTCCCAGCCACTGTTGCCCAAGTTTGACCAGGTCCTCGCCGGTTGGACATGATCGCTGTCAGGGCCGCCGTAAATTTGGCTACTTTCGCCCTTGCCAGTTTCACATGCTTGCGGAAGATCAAACCCTCTGCGAGCTGGAGACATTTATCACCTAGCCAGCATCGCAGCTCTTCCACGCTGGTGTCCCTTGTACTCCTCTTCTCGCGACCAGAGCCAAAGTGGTGGTAGGTCTAGCAGGACTTCCATTGAGGTGGTGGGTATAATTTACAAAAACTATAGAGAGTATCTTCCCCATTGCTTTTGCATTTGCGTGTCCACCAATTAAGAGCTTATTGCAGGTAGATGTTGAACAGGGTAGGGAATAGACAGCATCCCTGCCTAAGACCATTGTTTCAAATAGTTCTTTTTCTGCTATATAATCCTCTATCTGTTTTTTAAGGATCTTAGAATACAGTCGTCTCTCTTTTGATGCTATGACGGCTATTCCACGATAGTTTTTTGGGTCGCCTTTGGGGCCCTTTTTGTGTATAGTAGTTATAAGGGAGGTCCTCCATTTAATTGGTGTTTCCTCTCCACGTAGGCATCTTGCGCATAAAGCCGTCAATATTCTTGTAAGTTTATCTGATCCATATCGTATAAATTTCGGGTGAATTCCATCAGAACCCGAGGACCTTTTCAACTTGGTGCATTTTATGGCGTCTCTAATTTGGAGCCTTCTGCTTCAATTGTGGAATTACTCTCAATTAGTTTTTGGTGTAATCGTCTGGTATATAAATGTTTCGTACTGCACTGTTCAAACCTTTTTTTGTATTTTGTTGTGGTTATTCTAGTTACTTCCGTATTAGTCACCGTTTTAGTATTGATAAGGGGAATATAGATTTTATCTTCTACTAGGCAGTTGGCAGACCCGCAATCTACCCCCTGTTTGACATCCTCTACTTTGATATCTTGTTCCTAACGATATGTATGTAATCGATAATTGATCTTCGTATGTTGAGTACATCTATGTTTATGTACAGCTTTGTGAGGGATAAATGTATGTATTTCTGATTCTTAGGTCATACTGGTCGCTAAAATGTGTCAGCCATTGTCATTGACTACTTCTTCCCTGTGCATGCCGACTACTTTGTTATTCTTAGTCTTCTCACTCTGCTATTCAAGTATTTTGCTATTATTATTTCCTGCCAATTTGGGATTGGATCCATGGTACTCCGTAGACTGTTGTTGTGCCTATTTCGGAGTCACGGCCTTGAATGTATGTCGTGTCGAGACTTAAGCGGTAAAAGTTAAACTATTCTTTGTCTTCTCACACCGCTATTCGAGTTTCCTGCTTTTATTATTCCCTGCCGATTTGGTGTTTGATCTATGGTACTCCGTAGGCTGTTATTGTATTCCTTTCGGTGACACGACCTTGGATGTATATTCGACCTGGCCTATACATTGTTTCGGACATGTGTATACTTTTTGGGATAAAAGTAACAACAATTCTTTGTCTTCTCACTCCACTATTCAAGTCTCCTGCCATTTTTATATACTGCCGATAATCCATGGTACTTCGTAAGCTGTTGTTGTGCCCCTTTCAAAGTCCTGACCTTATGCATATGCTCGACCTGGCCTATAAGTTGGTTCGGCCGTGACCTTTTGGGGTAAAAGTGACACTATTCCTTGTCTTCTCACACCGCTATTGAAGTCTCTTGTTAATATTATTTCCTGCCGATTAGGTATTTAATCCATGGGATTTCGTAGGCTGTTGTGTTCCTTTCGGAGTCACGACCTTAGATGTATGCTCGACCTGGCCTATAAGTTTTTTCGATCGTGTCGAGACCTTTTGTGGTAAAAGTAAAACTATTGCTTGTCTTCTCACTCATCTATTCAAGTCTCCTGCTATTTTTATGTCCTGCCGATTTGGAATTTGATCCATAGTACTACATATGCTGTATGCTGTTGTGCTTCTTTTGGAGTCACGAATGGATGTATGCTCGACCTGGCCTATACGTTGTTTCGCTCATATCAAGACTTTTTGGGGTAAAAATAAAACTATCCTTTGTCTTCTCACTCCACTATTCAAGTCTCCTGCTATTATTATTTCCTGCCGATTTGGGGTTTGACCCATGGTACTCCGTAGTCTGTTGTTGTTCTCCTTTCGGATTCACGACCTTAGATATATGCTCAACCTGGCCTATAAGTTCTTTCGGCCGTATCGAGTTTGAGTTAAAAGTAAAACTCCCTGCTACAGCCTCACAACCACTCTATTTTATTAAAATGTTGATTAACTGCTAGATTATCTCTGTCTTCTCCTCTTGTCGTGTAACTAATATTTGCTTCTGAACTCGACCAACTTTTGTTTCATTTAACTCCAGTTGTCCTTTTATTTAAATATGTTGTAAATTCTTCACCCGTAATTTTTCACTAGCTCCTCTCTGAACTTGAACTGCTCTTCTGAACTGTCGCGCAATACTGCAACGCTAATATACAAGTATCATCTCTTCTGGAGGGGAATGTTTATTGCTTTGGACATCCCTTGAATTCTCTTCACGTCAATCCAGTCCTTGTGTTTTCATCACATTAGGGGGTAGTTACGCTAACGCTGTATTGTTGAAATTCGACGATATACATTAGCTCGCGTAGGTGGTTGTTGTATATTTTGCCCTTACTTAACATTACTACATGTTATTGAAACTCAGCCTAATCGCTTTATGGTATTATTTTAAAATATCAAAAGTAAATGTAAACATTCTACGTACTTACTTATACTTCTACTAATTATACACTAAATTGTGGGGTAGATGTTTACATGTTAAATGTAATAATAGCCGCTTTCGTTTATCGTTCGGGAGCTATTCCAGGCGATTTTAAGCCAGTTAAGACGAGTCCAGAACCCAGATAAACGAAAGCGGCTAATATGTACAAATAATGGGATAAAGATGGTGGTGTTTGTTGACACAAGACTGTCTTCAAAGCTATATTTGATCTCAACTATAGCATTATCATTGGGTATTGTTATAACACTAATATTTTTATAATTTTATATTATAACCCCTAATTTGCATCGTCAACTTTATTATACGTATGTATATTGCCTCCCACAAGCCCTTTAACTAGTTTCTACTTTATCATATGAGGTATTGTAATCATGCGGAGACCAAAATAATTGTTTTGAACAAATCCTCTTTGTCCCCTGGTTATTTTAAGACCATCTTTGGAATATGTCTATCCACCCGTCGTGCGTCCGTCTGTGAGAAATGTTTTCCTCATGTTTTCGAAAAAGCTACTGAATATTATCAACCAAATTTTGCATGTGGCTACAACTCTTTTTTTGTAAAAACGTTTCTATATATTTCTTTAAAAAAACATTCTGTTTTAATTATTATTATATATGATGAAATAAGATTGTTTTTGCGAAACAACAAATCATTTTAAATATTATAAATTTGCCCGATATTATGGCCGTTATCTATAAACAATTGATTACATTAATGTCAATATTATTTTTTTCAGCGCATTTCCAGAAGCATCCGAAATAAAGACAATATTGCATTCGATATCAGTTTTCCGTGCACGACCTGTATTCGATTCTGCAATCTACATATAAACAACTACATTAGTCTCTAGCACCAACACATTTGTACAAAATCGATATCCGAAATGAATTTTTGTTACATTTGTGATTGCCATTGTTACACATCAACTCAAGGCCAGAAGCTGAACTGAATAAAAATGATTTCCATTCCGTATTACATGATACATACTGTGGGAAATATGTTAGCAATATATTCATAACCATACTTAATTTTATAAACCTATTTATAACTGTTCTAGCGTAATTAATATTTGAAAGATGTAACGTGAGTCACTAAAACACTCGAGCAATGTTACTTACTCACTCGTTGGTAGCCCAGTCGGTGCGTGCTCGTTGGCCTTCGCGGACGTGCGAAACTGTTTCGTGTTGTTAATGTGCGGTGCTTTATTGATATTCTCTAATTACTAGTGCTTTAATTGATACAGTGCTATATGGAAATGGGTAAGCATTATTTATTGAGCTGCTAACGAACCGGTTTTTGCTATATTTGCATCCAAATAATTCGAGCCGTATCACAAACATTTACTGTTAAAATATTCACAATACAAAAATAGTTATGCATAGAAACATATATGTATGTATTTAAACGTAACATTTCTAGCAGAAAATATTAGTATGTCTTGATTTACTATTTGTGACCAATTGGCCATTTCTTCACAGAGCCGTCTGTGAAGAAATAGCCATGGGTTACAAATTGTAAATCAAGACATACTAATATTGTCTGTTACAAATGTTACGTTTAAATACATATATGTTTCTATACATAACTATTTTTGTATTGTGAATATTTTAGCAGTAAGGCACACGTCTGTGGGCTCCTAATAATAAATTATAATTATATCTATTTATATTAAACATTAGTTAAAACCTAGGTTAATAATGGATTCATTAGTAACCTTGGTAAATAATGGATTCATTATTAACCCAGGTCAATAATGGATTCAAAAAAAATAAAAATTCCTGTAAGCAGATCGCTAATTGTATCATTGGTGTTAATAAAATCATCGGAGGAGCTCGAAAATTGCTAGAGCTTAGCCGAATCTAGCAAAGTGTAACTAAAGTATGATAAAACGCAAAGTAAAAATCGTTTTATTTTTCTTTTAAAATGAATTATCACAAAGTAAACGCCTTAACAATTCAATATTGTAAAAATATATATTTATTTAGCAATTTAGCTGTCATGTCGCATATTTTTTCAATTATTTCCTTAGTACAGAGATGGCGAACCTTTTTATGCTTGCGTGCCAAAATCCTTTAACGTGCGAAGTATTGTTTGCATAATTAAACAACATTTAATTTAACATTCTACAGAATAGAAGTTAAAACTAACAAAGTGCGATTTTTGTTGTTTCGGTCGTCAATAGTTGCATATTTGGCTCATTCATTAACTTTAAGTTGACGAGAAAATAGATAACACATCCCTTGCTTGAGTTTTCAAACAAATGTAAGTTGCGAGTATGGCATTCCGAGTCAGCGCGCAAGGATACGTGCCAACACTTTTATCATGCTTGCCACTTGTGGCACGCGTGCCATAGTTTCGCCATCCCTGCCTTAGTACGTTGTATTAAGAGGTAGATTATGAGCATATATACTAGTAAAATTATATCGTAAATGGATATACATCATTTAGAATCTGGATAAAATATTTTAATTGGATTCAACTTAAGGTCTTTAGGATGAAAAAGGTCGATTCTGGAACATTATTAACTGTAACTCAACCAAATATATGATTATCCTGATAAACATGATTAAAAGCTGTGTCTAATTTTTTAACAGCATATTTTCAAAGTTGTGGCGATTAATTGCATACAAGTTTATATTGATAATTGTAAACTCTCAGTAGAGGAAAGAGATCGATTGTGATTGTGAATTTCTCTTCACTGTTTTTATCGCGGGAAAATATATTTTTGAGCTGGTAGACATGAGTAATAACTGTCTATATTTTAATAGCTCTTTTTACCCTAAATTAGATTCAAGAAACATATATAAGTGTGAACCCACCTCTTAGCAATCTACATATCTAGATTTCGATCTTATTAGATCTCGTCAGTGTAGCTCAGCTTATGTTTTATACGATTGGCTTTGTGCTGATATCTCAAGGACTCTGTTGGAATATTATTCTTATTCTCTAGAGGGCACTACCCGGTGATCCTGATGACATGAGTATGTTGACGGTTATTACCATATGGGTGTGCATTGCTAATTGATGTGGTGCCGCCAGATGGCGTTTAACTTCCCTCTACGAGGGTAAGTTGTACTGTTTTTAGATTCAAGAAACCTCTTGTCTCTACTTATGCGAAATGAGGTGATCAATTGCAATATAGTTTATTCTAGCCACTTTCGTTTATCGTTTGGGAGCTGCTCCAGGCTAAGCCAACCGAGAACAGCTCTCGAACGATAAATGAAAGCGGCAATTGATAATTTTAAACTCTCAGTAGAGTTAAGAATCTGATTCTGCAACCTAATTAGAGTTTATTTTCCGGTTTTAACCCATGACAATATTTATTATGCTGGTAGATCTAATTAAATATTTTAAAAACACTTTTTATCGCACATAAGATTCTCGGGCCTTTTCATCTACTACTCTAAATAATTGAATGATTTAAGTTTTTTAATACATTTAAGTCAAAGAATAAAATTCACCATACACGTATATATTGCTTTTAGCAGTATTATAAAAAAAATCAATACGTAAAACCTGAACCAATTTATATCGTTCCAGCCTCTGGAACAACAATCCCTCTAATCTAATTCTGTTCGCATGAGTGTATGAGCCTGATGAGATCATTCAGATTTCTAGTGAGAGCCATTAAAATGATTGCGCCATCAAGTTATAAGGGTAAAGCACTATTACGTGTTATTGATTTTCCTTTTGTTTGAAATTTTATGTATCTACCCTACATCGATACGCCACCCTCGCTACTTAAATTGCTACAATTAGAACACAAATATACGCAAGCGCTGCCACCCCATTTCACAGTCTTATTATTTAATTATAATTTATAATTCAATCAACATAATTCTGAGCCTTTCTCTAATTATATTATGAACATGCTTTACGGAATTTAAAAGGGAAATACATAAAGAGTTGTATTTGATAGTAATGAACATACATATATGAATATAAAAATATTTAGTTACTATTTAAACCCTATGAGTTAGTAACAGTTATGAACATTAATTTAGGAATTAAGATTATAACAGTACTCTCTAACCGATTAAGATTGAATACAATGTCGTAAAACACTGGATTTATATGTCCTTAAATAACAATTATTTTAGCATAGACATAAGCTTCTAAATTCCACTGTATATTGCTTGTTATTAAAATTTTGATTTTCAAAATGCTTATACATACAAATATAAAACATCATTTAAAATCGATATGTGAAATTGTGTACTAATTGAGATCTTTTATCAATTCGTCTTATTTAAAATTATGTCACGTTTAATAAAGAATGATGTTTATTTCATTTTATTATATCTTTAGTAGATTTTGGGGTTTCAATATATACATAGAACAATTACAATATGGGATTAACTTTTGTAAAATATCAACCGAATCTATCCGAGTTTTCTGATATCCAAAACCGTTTTACCACAAAATGATATAAACTGTTTGAAATATGATATTTTTAGACAATTTTTCAAGTTTTCTTCTATCCTAACCCGTTTTATCGCAAACTGCAATAAATTGTCTGGAAAATGTTATTTTTTGACTATTTTTCCGTTTTTTTATCATTCATCAAATAGAAACCGTTTTAATCTTAATAGAGAGCAATTATATGACTTCTTGAAGAAGATTTGAAGTAAGAAAATAAACGCAACAGCATTACACATTTTGTCAAATTAGTAATTTATTTATCAATAAATTGTTACCCCTAATGATGAGTTTTGCAGCTTGCATGCAAAATTGACTGGTGGGACAAGTGAGCAGCCTTAAAGGGAGGTTTCACAATGGGCCCAGTTTGAAGTCTAAGTGTCTGTAGCTATGCTACCCTCCAGCCAACTATCCAGAACTACCCCTAATGATACATACACTTTTATTTTAATTAATCAATATTTTGAATAGATGCAGTTTTGATCTTAATGAATAATAGAAACCAAAATGTATCGTCTTGAAGAAGATTCAAATTAAAAACATAAACGCAATAGCCAATAGCTGTAAATATTTGGTAATATTAGTGATTTATTTAAAAATCAATGTTGCCCCTAATGAGCCATGTAATTTTGTTTTAATTAATCGATGTAATGCAATTGCATTTAAAATATTTGTCACCTATATAAATTAAAACATTATTAACCTTAATTAATGGGAGTGCAAAATCTGACTTCTTGCAGCAAATTAAGATAATAAACGTATATTAGATTATTATTTTGTCATTTTAGTAATTTATTTTAAAATAAATTGTTACAACTAATGAGCTATGTAATTTTATTATAATTAATCTATGTAATGCAATTGCATCTAAAATATTTCCCACCTATATAAATTAAAAAATTATAACGGTTATAAAAAGACGCTGTTTTAATTTTAACCTCCCTAAAGGGAGTGCAAAATCTGGCCCCTTGAAGCAAATTATGATAATAAACGTATATTAGATTATTATTTTGTCATATTAGTAATTTATTTAAAAATAAATTGTTACCCCTAATGAGCCATGTAATTTTATTTTAATTAATCTAATCAATGCAATTCCATCTCATATATTTCCCATCTGTATACATTTAAAAAAAATTGTAAAACAGTTATAAATAGAAGCTGTTTTAATCTTAACCTCCGTTAAGGGAATACAAAATCTGACTTCTTTAGGCAAATTATAATAATACTCGTATATTAGATTATTATTACATAACTATAATACAGTTATATGGTAGCTGTAATTTCATAATTATATTTATTTACAAATAAATTATTACCCTAAGTAAGTCATGTAATTTTATTATAATCAATGGATTTTATTACATTGTAAAATATCTTCCCAACAATATGAATTATTATAAATAGAAGCGGTTTTAATCTTGATGAAGCACAACATCTGGCAATCTCTTAAAATAAATTTAGAAAGGACTTGAACTATAATAAACAATGTCAAACATTTTGAGTTGAATCGCCTTACTGAAGTAGTATTATGTATTTAAATATTCAACAATGTACATGCATAGTTATTTTGTCTGTTATATTTTCCACTGCATAGTTTGCATCGTAATGCGTGTGCTCAATTTTTAATGACATATATTTATGAGAAACAACAGTAAATATAGCAAACAAATACTAGTTTTTTATTATGTTTGCATGGTTATATTTTAACACTGTCATTCCTTTCAAACTTGATATTAAAAACTTACTCCTGAACGATAAAATAAAATTGAGAAAGAGACCCAGCTGAGTGGCCTAGTGGTAGGGCATCCGTCTCGTACTGAGCGAGTGTGCGAACCTCGTTCTGGGCGAAACTCGGGCTTGCTTGGACAGGTTACCAGGGTTCACCAGTCGTGGAAGTGATAATCGGAAGTGGGTAGAAGAGGCTACGTGGCAATCTCTTCCTTTATAATTACCGCATGGTATGTCTGCTCCATCCCATTTGAACCCCTATGAAATACTTAATTTAGTGTTAAATGGCATTAAAATTAACTAGTTTGAGATTGTTGGGAAGGCGGCGTAAGGGCACACAATAAACTCCTTCTCTTAAAATCAATATTTCGCTCTTTGATTTAGGACTTCATCAGGATTTACTACAATAAAGACCAAATGAAGGATTAACATTAAGAACACCGTAAAGACCGGATCATAGCATAGACAAATGAGACAAATTTCTAGGGCCTGCTTTTTGAGGGCCCGGTCATACCTACTCACATAAAAAATGTAAACAAATATAAATTTCTCACAATTCTTGGTTAAATAGGTTTCGCGATTATGTGGTGTTCAGGTATATACTGGCTGGTTACGCTCCTCTGAGCATCTGCTTCTACTAACAGAAAAGCCTGATTACTATAAAGATTTTTGTTTTTTGTCGGGTAGGAAAAAATGTCTAGAGCAACATAGGTTGAGTCGGCCCTACAGCTCTATGGATACATGTGTGCAGCTCTTTAAACAATTGAACATGAAAATAATATATGTATAGTAATATGTATATAATATTATGTATAAAGCCCGTATGAAATTATCTAGTTTCTTATATCGTTTTCGATGCAGACACAAACTACATAGTGTCATACACACACGTAGAAAATGATATAGCGGCCGAATTATAATAAATTCACTTAACAGTAACAACATCGTAATACACAATGCTAATTTTCCGTTTACTAATTGTTATACAATTTAATATATCAATTCTTATATATAAAACGAAATAGGATACTAGATAAGCTTAATAAAAAAAATGATGGCCTTCAAAAAATAATAAAATGTTGTGAGATATATATTTGGCTTGTCAGCCTTGAATATTTGCCCATCCTTGGCCTAAACAATGATTTTTCCACAAGTCATTTAGTCATTTTATAGATTATAATATTTAAATTGACTTTCTGTAATTTATTAAAAGCAATATAGATTTAATGTATGTTATTAAGGTGAATTAATTTACTACATAATTTATATGTGCGTGTGTAAATTGCATTATGTCATTTGTTGTTAAATTCCGCCATAATATCCGTTGAAACTTAGCAACATTAAAACATATATAAGCCGTTTATTAATACATTCAATAATTTATGAACTATTAACGGCCATTCATAATAAGTCACTATCGCGGTAACGTAGCGATAAGCAATGTTTTGCATGTCTATAAAAATCCGGACGTAATTGGGCAGTAAGGATAATTAAGTTAGAGATAATTACCCATGTTCTGTCACAGTTTTACCGCGCTGCTGTAAACGCCTGATGGTTTATGCATGTGTAAAATTTACTACGTTACCACTACCATGCTTATTGTGAATGGCCCGTTATAATACTAACAGAAAGCGAGCGAGAAATAATAAATAGAGCTATTTGATATTGTTATTAAATTATCTGTTACAAGTCTACACTCATATGTAGCAATTTCAACTATTAGTACATTATAAATAAGTAATGCCGAGTTAACTGTACAGAAAATATAATTAAATTTCAGACATGTCTTTATGTAATAATTTAATACGAATATAATTTACGGCTTCTTGATACTGTATTTTTTTTTTCATGGTCGTCCCGTTTTTAATCTATGAACGTAGGTAATCTTAATACGATCAACCCAGATTATGTGTGTATGTGTGTTACCTTTATGAATTAAAGTGGTAATTTCCCCACAACATACACAAACACACCACAAACCGGACCCTCCTACCAATTAAGTTTAATTTTCTGAAGCTATGATTTAAATTCCATTCCCTATTGTGCGCTCTCGCAAGCGGTTATTACAAGATGCAATCATAGTCAGTTGAAATTTAAAAGAAAGAAAAAATGCATAACATAATTACACACTGTATGGGGGTTTTATTCTTTGTTTTTTTTTGCGTATGTTTTATTTGTATAAAATAGCCCATAAAATGCGTCATTATCATATCATGTCTTATGTAATATTCAATTACAGTAATATATCAGAGGAATAATAGCACCATCATTTTCTAAAACGTAACGGTAACGTTAAAACAGTAATAAATTTTCGCTCGTACTGGTTAATATTTAGTCTCGCTAAGAGTTACGATGTAGCTTTATATTATTGCTGTTGCTATTATTATATTTTAAGAATGAAATAATATCTTCGGCATAATAAGGCAATAAATTTTACGTTTCTGACTGCGAGCGTGCCCTGAGATTAAATTAACTGCACTCACTATTTGTTAACGTAGACGTGAATTATCATATACACACACTCTCAAATGATTAAACAGAATAAACTAAAACAAATACCACTCTGCAATTTCACTTTGATCATACATTTTGTATAAAAGTTGAATTAAACACACACAACAAAGTTCATTTCAGTCAAACAACTATATCTACAATATTGTATAAAACATGATGTTTAAATAAATAAGATTTAATGGATTGTACTGTCCTCAACTGCATTTATCGTTGAGCAAACACAGTCGATTTCAAAAGAAGGTAAATATTTTAATTGTAAATTCTACCAGTTGTCAGCTAGTCTTTAAGGATTGTGTAATTATCGTGTATTGCTTACATCATTACCACTCTATTCAAGGTAAGAATTTTGTATAAAGTACTATATAAATATCATAATAATTAAAATGTTATAACATTGAGTACGGATAATTAATTGCCAATAATTATACAAAACAGTCAATCGCAATTTTAATCAATTCCGATAATTACACAAATACAACTTGCGCCCCCTTCTATTTTTATGGGCGTGCGATTTAATTCCGATCTTACCGTATTTAATTAAGCCCAGTAGAACTTTGATCATAAATGAAAACGAGGCGAATTTAAAAATGCTAAATTACAACAAAAACTAATTTCAACTTTTTAATTAAATTCCGCTCTCACCCTCCGTCGCCGTCCTGATGGCTGACACATATGTGTGGGCGCGGAAGACGTTTTTTGAATACGAATAATTCGTTTTTCAACCAACAGCTCAAGAGTGGAAAGAAGGTAATCGATACAGGCGTTTTTAATTGCACGCTGAAACGCGAAAACGCTCTCAGCGGCTGTTAATCCTGCTGCACATTATAACCGTTTCATATTAAAACCTGCACAAATCTCTGCTGCTGCTGCAATTATTTAATTAAGTTTTATATTTCCGTTAGAATATAAATGCACAATTTAAGTGGTTTATCTTTTAGTTTTAATTGAACGCAACGCTAATGAAGTTTTGTAGCGAATGTATTTAATTATTGTTTTAATGGTGAAGCGCCATGTTTAATTTTTAACTTTATTATTAGAATACATCATTTTTATAGACATTATCTATATATAGTTTTTCCCAGTAGCTACTTAAAACATGCCCTTCAAGGGTTTATCGCTCCCGTGACATCCATTAACCAGTGACCGCGAAATTGCTTAAAATTATGTAATTTGCTAAATATCTGCCATTTTAATAGAATCACAATAAAAGTATATTAAGGATACCGTGATGTATCTAATCTACTCATAATTATTATTACTGTAGCATGTATATTTAGTATCATACTTTCACTCATAGTCCATGAACCACGAATTTGCTGTGTAGTAATTTCATTTAATGCCCCTTAATTAAAAACCATATTTCATGGCTGCATGGCTCTATAACTAAGTAATAAAAGTACTTATAACTGTTGAATAAAAAAACTATTTAATTAAGCTAAAAAGGTATGATTTACAAACATAATGGAATAATTTATATAATTATATTAATTTGTGCGTACTGTATAAATAATTTAATGCATTTACATTAGCCATATATGAAAATAAAATGAACCGTTTGTTGTACTAGTTATTTCCGTAATTCCTGTTTAAATAAAAAATAAAAAGGTTGCTTGTAATGGCGATACGATACGTTCGGAATACATATGTGACCTTTGTAAGGCTGTAGTTGACAGATCCGTTGGCATTTACCATGCTGATAATATTTTACTGTGAATCAGGGCGAAACGTTTAACATTTTAGCGAAACACATATTATTTATACATGCTATACACTACAAGACCATTATGATTTTTAATAATGTAACTTTCACGCTACATTTGCGATGTTTTTAATGCAATGAATTTTGAAACCAGATGTGAATTAATTAATAAACACAGCACTCGTGCAAGTAACATATAGTCTCCGTTATTTTAGCGTATGGTGCACAAATCAAATTTCAACAGTGAAGGAGAATATGGTAGTAATTCAGTTTGCAAGTTTGAGTGCATGCGAGCGTTGCATTCACTGCCTCCTATGTCTGTGTTTACTTTTAATCTCTCATTATTCAAACTCGACTATTTGTTTTCGGCAGGGAAAAATATCAGCGCCACAAAAAGAGGAATATTAATTAAAATTATAATTGTGTTCCGTTTGAATGCATCGCAAAAGCAGCGGTAAGGGCGCAAAAACATCCGCTCAGATTAAATTGAAATTAAAAACGCTGTGTACTGTGTGCGCACATATAAATTTTTATAGAAAAACAAATGTGTATTGCGACCAGTTGTTTGAATACGGATTTATTAATACATTTATAGCAGCTGAAAAATATTATTTATAATTTTTAAAAAAACGTTTATCAAATACTGCAATAATCAAACAAAAATAATTTTTGTTTCATTATTGAAATTATTGCATTAAGTACATACAAATATTTTACCGGGCATACATATTTTCTTGAAAAACAACGCAGGGTGTTACAGTACAAATATATTACGAATACACTTTATTAAGTACATCGGTTGTAAACAATATTACCTCTAATTAATATTCCTGCCATTTTTAATTTAATATAATTGCTGTATTTTGCAATTCCTTCTCAACAACATCACATTCACGGTTTCGGTGTTTAATTGCTTGTTTTCGAATTAAAAAAACGTCCTTCTATGAAGATGATATTGAATAAAAGTATATGAAATTACAATAGTTATGTAATTCATATTCGTTTAAGTACTTAATTTTTATAATAATATTTCTTTATTCCTACACTATTTTATAGTACATTGAAAGTATGCGAATTAATACACTACCTTCAGTACAAAATAAACATGTCAGCAAATCAATACGGAGAAAATCAAATGAGTGCATGATTACCTTAAACAAAGCCACTGAAAATTGTGTTATAAAATATTATTCACTTTAAAGTTCCAAATAATTATATGCGAATTGTGTAATTTTATTCAACTTTTATGTTGACTATTTTCTGTATTCTATTAAATTGAACGAGTTAAGGTTGGAACAACATATGTATTTTTTTTTGTGGCAAATTACGAAATTGTATTTAGCTTCTAGTAATAACAAGATAATAGAAAGGTGTACCAATTATGCAAATAAATCAGAACGCTTATTAGTTGACTCTCAAACATAATTTGCAAGAATGGATGACCATAACTCATAAATATGGAATGTATATGATACAATTATAATAATACAATTGTATAGAAGTGTAATAAATATTTTAATCCATCAAAAAAGTTTCAAAGCGAACAAAGTTTTGAATTAAAAGACATAATTGGAATTTGAATTAAAAATAGATAGCATTTAATGAACTTATTGTTGTGTGGACACTTTGTGGGTCTGTTCTGTTATGTCTCTCAATTATACAAATAAATAAGTAAAGGTCGTTTTAGACAAGACAATTTCTTAGCTCAAAAGTTGTTCAAGAAATGAATTCATATATCCTCCTCCCACACAATTTGTCCTTGACAAATAGAACGCGTTATATTATTTCATTCGATCTATCATCCAATTCAATATTTCAAATAATTTGCTGTATGATACCAGACAATTTAGATTGTCTCGCATCTTGTCTAACATTTGAGTCAAGAAATTGTCTTGTCTAAAACGACCTTAAGACAAATAATGGATCACATCACATTTTCATCTAGGTTATCCATTACAGGCATATACAACTTTAATTTAGAACGACTACCTTTGTATGTTACTAATCAACTTACCTATAATATTGCCATGTACTTCATTTTTAATACAATTAAATGGTAGATAATGTATTCATTGCATATTCTTTCTGTTGCAGAGATCCGAAAACGTTGACCTCTCGCTGAGCATCCCAAACTCGAATTTTCAAAACAACGGTTACGATATGGGCGATCAGGTAAGGAAGATATGTTTCTATTATAATCTATAATCTATTATGCCTCCGCGAAGCCATACTTTATATGTGCGGGATTTACTGTTGCCGCAAATGGAATGTACAAAATGTACAGTTTCTAATTAGTGCAGCCGCCGTCTGCCATTATATTGAAGGGCTATGAGTAATCTAGTCTGTTCGCGTTTCACAAACGTGAATAATACACATTAGTAGTACATTATTGCCGCCTTCATGCTGGTGTGGTCGTCAGGTGGGAAAACTATTTTGCATAGCGTAGTTTATTTGATCAACATCTGTGTTATTCGATATTGGTTATGTGAACGTATTACAAAAGGATATAGATTTCTGATATTCATAAACGTAATTTCAAATAAATAATAGAACCTCTAATTATCAAATACGTATTTAAATTTAACCTTCTTGGCATGTACAAATAATTGTGCACATATTATAAATACAAAATGTTAATGCATAACAGAAAGAATATTTCCTATCAACGTCTAAAATATCGTATATGATAAATATATGGGATAATACATCCAAGTAAAATAGAGAAATATTACAAAGGCAACAAACAAAAATCTTAAAAACATGAACTACATAAATTTACGACGAAAAATGACGAAAAAGTCCTTACGAAACTGCAAGGACTTTGCATAATAAATAAAATTATTATGTTAAATCTAGTACTAATTCACAAAATCAAACGAAAAGAAATAAAAATAAATCTAAATTTCCAGCAAAATAAAGATTATCATAAATAAAATCAACATAAGCGGGAAAGAAAGCCTATGAACTATCAACAAAAAAACGTTCAACATATTACAATGCCCTTGACGAAGAAACAAAAAAGATAATATAAAAAACGTCAAAAGAAAAATAAAAGAGCTATTACACATATGTCGGTGCCGCCAGATGGCGTTTAACTTTCCTCCTAGTTAGGTTTAGTTGTCACAAAAGCGCTATTCATGATTATGATGGACTTATTTCAACTCGTCATTGCAATATCTAACATTATCATGAATAGTGGTAGATAACACGCCGATGTACTGTGGCGGTTAGCTCCCCGGCTTAACTAACGAGCGGGCCAGGTTCGAATCCCGGCTCGAGGTATATTTCCTTATATATTGATCCATTTTTGGATATAGGCCTCTTCAATGTTCTTCCACTCGTCTCATTCTTGCGTTTTTCGATCTAATCGAAGTTCGAAGTCCTCTTGATGTCATCTGACCATCTCGTTGGTGGTCTAAATCTATGTCCCATTCTCGGTTTCAACAGTCTTTTGTTTAATTTTCCATCGGTATAGCGTGCTACGTGGCCTACCCATCGTCATTTTCCTCATAGCATCCTTTCTAGTACATCAATGATATTGGTTTTGGACGATATCCACTCGTAAGTTTTGTAGTCCCTGGCTACGATACGATTGCTCTTTCCATCCTCCCTTGTGCGATGCGATGTCTGGCTTTCTGGGTAAGGGTCGAGAACTCCGCGTCATGGGTTAATACTGGTAATATATTTGGGTTGAACAATTAGATTTAGATTAGTTGTTTGTCCAGTTTGCCTCAAAGTATTTTCTGTCATGAACTGAAGGCTGCACATGGCAACCTTATTCCCCTCTTTAGTCCCTGCTCTTGGCTATTCATATCAAAACTAATTCGTTGTCCCATATAGGTATAGTGGGCTTCCTTATCTAACTCCTGAACATCTATGCCCATCTTCTGATACCAGGTGTTCAGGACATTAATTTTGTTGTGCCCGGCCCGGATAGTCGGCACCATCCCTCGTTAGGATACAATTAACGACACTTAACTTAAGGGCGATTTCGTGAAGTAGCAAGTCCTAACACTTACATACATTAAAACATGGCATAAGGACCCGAAAGCCGTTATCCAGTTACAAATTATAACAAATATAGTAACTACAACTACTACTTATCGTAGATATTATATTTTATCATATAGGGGTTGATTATTAATTAAGTCCTAACACTTATGTACACAAATGCATGGCAGAAGGACCTGAAGATCGTTAGCCAGTTACAAATTATAACAAATACAGTAACTACAACTACTACTAGTCGTAGATATTATATTTTATCATATAGAGCTTGACCATTAATTAAGTCCTAACACTTATATACACTAATACATGGCAGAAGGACCTGAAGGTCCTTAGCCAGTTACAAATTATAACAAATATAGTAACTACAACTACTACTAGTCGTAGATATTATATTTTATCATATAGGGGTTGACTATTAATTAAGTCCTAACACTTATGTACACTAATGCATGGCAGAAGGACCTGAAGATCGTTAGCCAGTTACAAGTTGTAACAAATATAGTAACTACAACTACTACTAGTCGTAGATATTATATTTTATCATATACTATTATTTAAATCCTAACACTTATATACACTAATACATGGCAGATGGATCCGAAGGTCGTTGGCCTGTTACAAGTTGTAACAAATACAGTAACTACAACTACTACTAGTCGTATATATTATATTTTATGATATAGTGGTTAACTATTATGGACGGGGGCAGTTCATTTAACTCAGGAGTTCCCAAACTATTTGGCCTCAAGTTCCTTTTTCCGATAAAAAATTACTCCAACCTTTACACAGAAAATGAAAACTTACTGACAACTATAATTATTCCTACGAGATGACGAGAAATGTGTATAGGAAACTCTTCCGATTAACAATATGAAATTATTTATTGGAAACATCGATAGTAAAATTCGCATAGTAAAATGCAATAACTAACGCTTATATTAAAATAAAATTTAGGACAATGGGTAACATATTATTCAATTGTTCTTAACTTCTTTATTTTCCACCACAATACTATTTTTATTCAGCGACCTCCACCAGCACATCTTTTATAGCCCCCTGAAACATTACAGCGCTCGCCAGGGCGTGATATCACCCCCTTTCGGAAATATTGATATAACTATTGCCAAATCAACCGAAAATAACGTTATTTTTAAATTAAGTACTGGCAACTAAGGCACTTTATGAGTTATAACATAAATAATTCCGGAACAACGTTACCGCAATAACGACACAGCTCAACAAACGGGTGATGAAAGAACTAGTTTTTCGAACACATGGTTACAATCTACAATCGACTTCCACGTAACCCTGGGCAGGAGCCCTTAACGGGTACTATCAGCCGGTACCAGCTGAACCCAGGTTTTTTTACCGAGGTTGTTACTTCTTTCTCATCCGGGCTTGGGACCAGCAATAGCGAATCAAATATCATTAAAAATATCAGAATATACTCGTAAATACATTTGTTTGTTAGAATTTTGTAAAAATTTGTTCGAAATTGCCTGTTCCAAGCCAGGGTGAGAAAGAAGGGGCATTTAACTAGCACCGGCTGATAGCACCTGATAAGAAACCCCGCCCAGGGTTGCGTGGTGATAAGTGGCCAACTGTTCGAAGGGCAGAGAAAGAGAATAGTCTTAATGGTCAGAAGTCTAGAAAAACGATCAATCTAGAGAATGAAAACCCGAAAAATATTATCCTGGCCCTTCAGGTTGGTGGTTTAGGTGTCGGGTTAGTAACCTACAACAGTAAAACTAAAAATATACTAAAAATCCCAATACCACGTCTCGGAAAGGACTGGAAAACCGACAACGGAAAAGGTTACGAAAAATGACAATGTATATAGGAATAGGAATAGTATAGGAATCTGGAATACTCAAAGCCAAAGAAC
Source organism: Lordithon lunulatus (assembly GCA_963942505.1). NCBI lineage: Eukaryota > Metazoa > Arthropoda > Insecta > Coleoptera > Staphylinidae > Lordithon > Lordithon lunulatus. The sequence goes on along the minus strand of OZ012671.1, from coordinate 16,214,659 downwards.
ACCGGAAGATATATAAGAAGGGCTAAAAATGTAGGAGTGCTGACTGAAACAAAAAAAGACACAGGTCTAAAACAGTAGACACTACGTACATCTACAAAGCGGTGTGTCGAAAGGAAGAGAGCAAGGAGGCAGTCTCAATCCAAATACACAAGATATTCAAAAGCAGCATAACCAGCTGGAAAACTATCCACGGAAGAGATATGAGGGTATGTATAGTAATATCCAGTAGTAGCGACCATTATTTTCTGAATGCGAAAGTCCTTTTACTATTCTTTCTACCAAAAGGCATTGGATTACAAAGCATCACGAGCAAAAGTTATAAAAAAGATATATCAAGCAATAGACGAAACCTGGAAAATACAAGACCGAAACATACCTAGGTGCATGAAAGAGCACAGAGTCGTGTAAGATTATAAGAGCCCCAAGGAGCAATCAACATGAAAAGTATGCATTCTCACCAATACAAGCAACTAAGTGGGAAGGCTACTATAAAAAATTGCTCTCGGAGGAAAGACCAGAATAACAAGGACAGCAAGACCCAACCCACAGTGACAGTGACAAGATCTCTTACTATAATTCAGATAGAAGCAGTAAAAAAAGTAATAAAAACCTTAAAAACCCGAAAGAGCGACGAACCGGGAGGAATAGCTAACGAGACTAATTAAATACGGCAACAACACCTTATACGAACACCTCACTAGAATATTTCAGGTATGACTTAACGGACAAGAAACCCCAAATGACTAGTAGGAGGCATATATCACAAGCACACATAAAACAGTAAATAAAGAGGGTTGTAATAATTACCGAGGAATAGCCGTAACAAATGTATTCAGCTAAATGTAGGGGCGATACTGCAAGATAAGATAGAAAATAGATACAAAGATTTGGAAACCGAATACCAGGCTTTCGTGTAGGAAGATCAACAGTGGACAATCTGCATCCTGCATAGGACAACTCATTGAGAGAAAAGTCGCCGTATCTCAATAATAAATATAGTCGTTCCATTTCGGGAAGAGCTAAGTCATATTTCAGGCAATTGTCCACGACGCGGGGGTTCCATGCAATAAATAGTCATCCGTAACAATCTCGGAAAGATGCCCTCTCCGCGGGTGGTAATTGTGTATCAGGCACTGGACAATAATCTTTTTCCTGCGGTTAAAAATCAGCTAGCCCTTCCCTTGTACTAGACTATACCCTAACTAACCGGAATCAACTGTATATCAAAATAATATAAATCTTGTTTAACTAGACAGTTGAAAATTGATCCACACGAAGAGATGGCGGGTAGAGATAGGAAAGGGCCGGACTCGTTTGCGCCGAGTGCAGGATATGTGAGGACACTCGATGGGAAGAAGGAAAGTGCTAATGTTGTACCTCTGAAGGAGCCGGCGCATTAGTAGACCGACATTTACATTAACAACCCCAGTATTTCTTTAATCTGAACCGTACTCGCAGCTCACAATCATTCATCATACATGGCAATTTGGAAGAACGCTGGAGAGATCGTTGCTATAATCCGAAATGGACTACTAGAGAGGATGATCAAAAATGGAGAAAATTACATACATCACAAGAAGGGAAATAATGGACGTAAACCGAACTATTATAAGCGACATACGAACAAAGCAACTTGTTTGGTACGGTCAGCTACAAAGAATGCAAATGCAAGAAAGACTCCCAAAAATAGTGTTCCAATTGAACCCACAAGGATTAAGGAAAGGAGGCAGACCCAGAAGAAGTCTGAGAGAAGAAAATATTCCGAGATGAAGGGTAGAGACTTCCAAGAATGGGACTGGGGACGTCGAGACCAGTGGAGATTGGAAATCGGAATTTATAAACCAATTATTCCAAATGTTGTAGTGAAGAAAAACACGAAACGCGAAATAATATCGCGTTTCGTGTTTTTTTTCACTCTGATATTTGAAATGTTTCTCTAGGAAATTGATTTGATTGAAATAATAGAGGTCGCATGAGGAAGGATCTATATCATAATACATATCTCTGATCGCAGAAATATTATCCCTTTCAGAACCACCAATAAAAAATTGGGATTGTCATTTGAAGAAATTGAAGTCATTACTCATTACAAAAATTCATTCATTAAAAATTGGCAATTTAAAATTAAAAATCGACGTGTCCGAGCAGTTTTTGGAAAAATCGTAAATAAAGGTTTTATCGAATGTATACCATACATTAGGGACACCTTGTATATATATATATATATATATATATACACCAAAATACAAGTTGGAGTAACTATTCCTGCCACACACCGGAAAATTTTGTATTTTTTTTTATTTCGACGCCTAAAATATACAGAGGCAGTTGAGCTATTTCCGAAACCTAACAAACATAATTATTTACGGGTAATTCTAACAAAAAATTACTTATACAAAATTTTATTAAAATGCATTCAATAAATTTTGCGTTAGGGTTTGTCGCAGATATAAACTAAAAAATATTGGTATCCTAATTTAGTTACCTATTGTTTGCAAACTTCTTTCTACAGTAATCACATAAAAAGGTATAAAGGTATATTAAACCAAAATATACATATTAAGAAAATAATAATAAATTACAATATTTTTGTTTGGTCACACGTACATAACAAAATTATGATTATTATATACAGCAGTGGTTCCGATTCCGAAAAATATTTGGGGAGTCATTCGGGATCTTTTTCTACACATACCCATTCGTCAGAAGGTCCTTTGAAATATTATGATATTATTATAAGTGGGGGTTGCGGACCAAAAAGTTTAGGATAACAACAACAACACAAAAGGCTATAAACACACATATTCTCTTCACAGAACCATTTTTTGATATACGTATATATTTCTGAACACACAATATAAGTATAACATGATTCAATTATTCACAAATACTACAACATTTTGACCATTTCAATCCGATTATTTAATTTTACATGTAACTGTTCCACATATATATTCGTAGAGCACACATCCACTATGTATGAGCTATAAAGGGAGAATATATTTTCCTCGTTTCGTAAAAGCTAAAGTGATTTACTCGGTATCAAATACTATTCCGAGTCTGAATTAATGTCTACGTGTAAGCTAAATATATGTACATTATGCGGTATATTTTATCATGCTCATGCAGATGAGAAGGAATAGAGAGGGACGCAGGTTAAAAGACAACGAAGTTATTTTAAATATGTCTATGCAAATACACCGTTTATATTAGTACTTAGAGTCTATGCTGCATCATTTATGAGCATACGGATTGAATTTAAAGTTGCTTACTTGAGTGCATTTATTTTTAATATAAATCCCAAGAAGAATAGTATATTGTGAAATGATTCAATTGAATTTTTTATGTGTTACAATTGAAACGGCTCCCATGGGGAAACCGAGCAGCGGCTAATAACAAGTCATAAGATATTACTAATTCCATTACAACATGGCATTTCGCAATTATGTCCCTAATGGCAATCAAATATTAAATTAATCACTCATTCTTTAATTGCATCTAACTAGAGCATGGAATCAAATTGAACCTTTGATTGCATTCAGCGAGTCCTTGCAATTTACCAAACAATTCCATAATTAAGCTAAAACTTTATATACAGTTTCTATTGGCTGATCGATCTTTGCGAGTTTCTAACTTGTGATAATGCTCACAGAATATCAAACTATTATTAGTGTTGCAGTAAAAATTCCGAACATATCCTTGAGAGGCGACCTTAGTGTGGACGTTGACCTTTTAGCTGCCTTCTGTCATATCAATCATCGCGGACGGAATTATGTTCTCTTCTAAATTGAACCCCTCTTTATGTTTTGTCTTTCCTTTTCAATAAGGATGCGCTGGTGGCTGCGTGTGGTCTTACGAGTAGTCCTCCTTGACTTCTGACAACATCGTGCGTTTATACTCGCGAGTTATTGTGAAAGATTTTATTTTAAGTAATACGGTTGAGATTGAAATTCATTTCTGGTACAGTTGTTCACCCCCACGAATGAGGGTGGAAGTGAGGGCTCCATGAAAAGCAGCGACAGCGCCTCGCGGTGACCTACCGAACTAACTTTAATAGAGTTGAGCTGAATACCCGTTGGATGTAATTTATTTGGCAGGCAAGAAATATGGCCCATAACTTTGTATGAAAATAAAGAAGAATTATATGAACATTATAAATCAGCTCGTACTCATTTTTATTACAGTTGCCAAATTTATTATTTCGTTTAATTAAATGTGATGAATAATTATTTATTTGTTTTCAGACTTTTCATACTCCGAGTTTTGGCGACGAAGAATTCGATATCCCCGCTATTAATCCTCAACAGCAGCACGGCGTCCCTTCCGATCAGCAAAATATGAATTACCAACCGCCCCAGATGAACATGCAGCCACTGAATCAGCAACAGGATAGCATGGGAATGCACGATCCTACGGGAGGATATCAACAGCCGTTGTATCTTTCCGGGCCGGACCACGGCATGGTTAATCCTTCCTACCACAGTCCGCAAAGCAATTACAATATGAGTCCGAGTCAACAGCAGCACAATAATCAATTACTTATGATACAACAACAGCAACAACAGCAGCAGCAGCAACAGCAACAACATCAACAACACCAGCAGCAGCTTATGATGGGACACCCCCAAGGGCCTCCTAATAATTTAGGGCAGTATGGTACGTCGCCACAGCATCCTCAAGGTCGGGGTAATAGTCCCCCAGCTCCCGGACAAGAGCCCACAACTAGTGAAGATAGTGATGATAGCACACCTCACCCCGCCATGGTAAATTTAGTTCATTAAATATAATAATATTTGTGCAGCTACATTAAGCACAGCTCGTAATTTCAAATAGCTAAATTACCACCATTAACACTTGCAAACTCCATATATACATAATATGAAATTATTGACAAAATTGTTATATTCATTATTGCATAAGTCACATTTCCTGTTATGGCTGTGTATGCATGTTGTTAATTTACAATTTTACAAATTTAATATATTTGCTATCAATTCATAAATTTGAATTTATGTTTGTAATTAAATCGAATTGTCAATTTAATTCGTCCATTAAATGGAATGAATATTCGATGGTGTTGCGTTAGTTAAATTCGGTTGCATTATTGAGCCGGATTTTATATTTGCAGTTAACCGCGATGAAAAGGCCGTCGCCGGAACCCACGGAATCACTAGCCAAGGTACAGAAAAAGCCCAAGGTGCAGAAAAAGAAGAAGAAGAGGGATCCCAATGAACCGCAAAAGTAAGTGATTTTTTTCTATACAGTTGCTATTTATTAGAGTTGTTTGATATTAAAACCATCGGACATGAAATGTTATTCGAGAAATTGTCATGAATAAAAAGCGGCTTTATTCGCGTTGTTGCAGACATACAATATTTCATGCTGAAAATGTTGTAGTATAAATTTGTAATGTAGCAAACATATCGTCGGTCCTATATTTTATTTTTATTAAGACTACAAATTTAATCTAAAACTGCAATAAAAAGGGGTCATAAACCTCATCCCTTCTCCGCCGTCCGCCCCAATCTAACCATCCGCCAGTTCCAGCTCAATATTTTGTAAATGCAAGGGAGCTATATTTATCTTTATTTATGCGCATCATAAAATGCGCGCCGGCGGAATAAAATGTATTAAACTTAGCTAAAATTTCCTTTTGCGTCGAGTAATAGCGGCGGTGTGTAATTTATTTTAATTTTTAAAAAGTTTCCCTAAGAAATAAAAAGTGTCAATTGCTGTCGTGCTACAACATGCATTTTCAATCTTGCCATTTTTCTCTTTTTCACTGTTACTTTGTGAGCATTATTTAAATTTACATTTAAAGGTGTTAGGGAGTGGAGAGGACTTAGTTTGAAATGCTGATGCATTCTAATGGATGCTGTATTATTGATCAGGTGCTTTAATGCACTTCCGGAGCCTTTTATATAAATATCGCTTTTATTTCGCTTTGCCTCGGCGCAACGCAAATCACCTTTTAAATTTAAAAGCATACGTAAATGTTTTCAGAATTTGTTTGCCCGATTTAATATTCATTCCGACGGTCGGATATATAAGGGTGGATTCTTAATATCTCCCCGTTATATATGCTGTTATATAAAGTATTGATTTTTAGGCAACTATTAAACAGCATTAACATGTTGAGAATGCTATTTTAGCGGCGCGTTTCGCGAATCGCGCTCGTGAGTAGGGTGGCGGGTGGCTCCGGCCGGAGGGGTGAGTTTATATGGCCCATAAACCTAACATTCGCCGTGCGCAAGTTGTAACAGCAGATTTATTGTTGCAATTTTCTTTTACATACTATGTAGTATTCCTTCTCTTTGAAATATTGATGGCCTTAATTTTGCCCAGTTGTTTTATCTTCAATACAAAATGTAAATTCTCCAAGTCTAACACTAAATAATGGTTCAACAATCATGAATAGTAATATACACCGTTAATTCTTTAGAAACTGAATTCATAAACGTATGTAAAGAGGAAATACTGTTTTAATTATTAAAATTATTATATTTTACGCTCTGAATAATTCAAATTATTTTAATTTAAATCAAATGTAACAACGTATATAGCTTTATGTAATTTCGCGTTTGCGCCGTTCATCGCATTTTCCAGCGTAATATTATTCACTCAATTTCCATTTAAATTTAAGTTATTTCTTTTGACGAGTATAAAGGGATCCGCGCCCTCGATAAAATCGCTTCCCGCTCCCGTCTCCATATCGATCCCCTTTCCAATTCAAATTATTACAACGTTGAATAATTCACATTGTATGTAAAGCTGCAATGTTCAACTCAACAAAATATAACAAACATGCTATTATGCCATACATATCTAGCAAAAGAAATCACACAATGGTTCATAGATTATTCTTATCCTGGGCAATAGACGTAGTCACACATTCTTTTTCTAGGATATGCATTATCATCTGCTATTCAGTTTAAATATAATCCAGCGTGGAATAAAAATAATAATGTTTGATTGAGATTAATGATCTTCTATTATAAGAACCAATTAGAATGTTATTTTTCCAACTGTCCATCAATCACATGTCATTTTTAGTGCTCTTAAAACACAAGCGTCTTTAATATGTGAATAAAAGTGACACACAATTTTCAAACCGAATAAGAAATAGTTTTATTTACTGTAAAGAAACTCATTATCAAAATCAAAAGTATTACACTCAGATAATAACGTCAAATATAATTAATAAAAATACTGTTGAATTACAATAAAATTGGTGCTTTAAGTAGTATTAATACTACTATTTCTGAATAATCAATTTCGTTTGCAATACAAAATATCAAGTGTGGTTATATATAATAAACAATAAACTTCTGTCTTTATTTATTATCAGCCTGAGGGCTTTTCCACCGGCAAAGGGAGGAGTTCAAAGGAGTTTAATCACTGGGCATTTACTTTGTGTACATCGAACAACACTAATTCAGACTTTTTACTTAAATTTCTGAACAATTTAGACTGTTATTAGACAAAGTATACCGACTTTTCGAATACAAAAACAGCAAGTTTGACAAAACGTCCTTTAATTTTTTCCGCTTACTCTCACCCAAAAAAATCAACCGTGAGGCTTTGTCACCGACTAAGAGAGAAGCTCAGAGGAGTTTAATCATCCGGTATTTATCTTAACTTCACAGAATACCTCTAAAAGACCATGAAAGGTCTTCCCAATGAGACGGACAGCGCCTCTTATTCCTAGGCTCTTATCATTTTCCCGCAAAATGGTAAAAAACTGTCCGAAAAAGGCCCAATTATCAGTGTTTTCTTTATTTTACACGGTAGAAAGTATAATCAAATAGCAATTTCGTAGAGAATTTCACGGCCGACAAAATGCCAACAGATGTTTTCCCGCAAAATGAAGAGAAAAAAACTATCCGAAAACTGCGACTTCTTATCCATTTCACGTTTTTTTTTCACTGTAACTTTTTTATTTTACTCCCTAGAAACATAATTCAAATAAGATAAAGATCTTTTGTTTAAAAACCGTACAAATGTATCTCTTGAAATTACAAATAAATGATAATAATATTGTTTTGCGCTTATTTAGTTTCAACATGAAACTTCGATCGTTTATATTGGTGCATCAATACCGTCTCAATGTAGGAAACATCAAGAAACATCCGTTTTCCATAATGATAAAGTCATTTTGGAAAAGTGATTGTGACTAATATTTCCCGTTTTGAGATTGAATCGTAATAAAATGAATTCTTGTAATTACAAGGTGAAAAATGTTTGGCACTTATTTTCCTTCAAAATTAAGTAATACTTGTTTATTTTGGTCAATTAATAACGTCTCTATGTGGCAATTCACCGAGGGTAGTTACAACGAAAAAATGTTACATATGACATTTATTCTTGTTCCCGCCTAGGTAGTTACTTTAGAGCAAAAACTAATTAAATTATTATTTATTCAGTTCGGGATTGTGAATGGATTACTAAATATGTTTTCCTACACGTTTTTTATTTTTTTTTTATGTATTTGTTTGCTCAATTTTCTCTGACACTTTTTTAAATTATATTCTGCTCTAGAGCCAATTTAATGTTTCACGCTTACCCAGCTTTCTACAGTTCTACAACTGTTCCCATGCAGGCTAGAATACCCGGCCTATATTTTCCGCCATCTAGGATGATCTTTCAAATGACACTTTTCCCGTTAGCTCTTAACATTTTCACGCGAAATGTGAAATAAGATTTTTCCACCGTAACGTTTTACTTTCCACGATAGAAAGACAACTCAAATGGGCCTACGACTGTCCCATTTGAATTATCTTTCTATCGTGGAAAGTAAAAAGTTCACAGCAAACAAATCGTCCGTTAGATGTTAGACCATCCCGCAAATGCAAAAAAAACTATTCGATAATTTTTGACTTATCTCACGGTTACTTCGCCTGAACATACTACTTACTATTTAGATTTCCACACTTAGAGATCATTAAAATGGCAATGTTATAGAGAACAACAAAACGCCCTAATATTCGGAAAACTGCCGGAAAAAGCTAATTTGGCCCATTTCACAGATTTCCCCCCGCACTTTTATATTTTACGTGCTATACTGATAATTCAAATTTCAAAGTTATAGAGAATTTTACGTCCGACAACACATCAACTGGATGTTTTCCGCTAGATGTTACCGTTTTCATGCCAAATGAAGAAACTGTCAGTAAAATGCTTTTATTGCCTCATTTCGTGGCTTTTTTCTGGCATAACTTTCTTATTTTCCACGCGAGAGAGAATTTCACGCACGACAAAACACCCAAATTCGAAAAACTTCCCGAAAATACGATTGTGTCCCATTTCACAGTTTCTGCGCCGTACTGTTTTATTTTACGAGCTATACAAATAATTCAAATTTCAAAGTTGTAGAGAATTTCACGATTGTTAAAACGCCCATTAAATATTTTCTGGTAGTTCTTAATGTTTGTCCGAAAAAAATGCGATTTTAGACCCATTTCATGGCTTTCCTGCCGTAAAGCCCTGGTTTCCTAGGAGAGCGGTCGCTAAAAGCTTTGAACGTAATTTTTACGTAGCAATAATAATTTTACGTGTATAACGAAAACGGTTTCCCATAAAGAGTAATACCTCAACGTACTACAAAAACGCAATGAATTTCGATGAACAAATGTTATTCACTCACATATACTTAAAACGATTTTTGTGATATGTAAATGACGTCAAAAGCGGCCGTATTGAAGCCATCGCTCTTCTAGAAAGCCAGGGCTTTACTGGATGTTTTTCCTCAAAAGAATAAAAAACATTCGAAAAATGCGATTTTTGACACCTGTTTCATCATTTTCCGCTATAATCTCTTTATTTTCCATACTGAAAAGTGAATTAAAATATTAAAGTTATAGAGAATTTCACGCCCGACAAAACGCCGCTTTCTTTTTCTCGTAAAATGCAAAATGAAAAATTATTCGAAACACGCGATTTTTACTATTTCACGTTTTTACGCTACAAGTTTTATATTTATCTCACTAGAAAGATAAGTCAAATAACAAAGTTGTGAAGAATTTTATGCCCGACAAAACGCCCATTTCGTTATTTTCCGTAACTCATACCATTTTCCGGCACAATGTAAAAAATTGTTCGAGCAAGCGATATTTTACCTATTTCACAGTTATTAAGCTGTTTTTTTTCAATTTTCCACGAAGAAAGATAAGTCAAATGACAGAATTGTAGAGAATTTCAAATCTGACAAGACGTCTAACCGATCTTCTCCGCTAGCTAGAGTTTTTTCATTCAAGAAAAATGCGATTTTTGACCATTGCATAGCTTTTTTCTTTAAATTATTTTATTTTCCACGCAAAGAAATGTAATCATAATGGTATTATAAAGCGATTTTTGACCATTTCATGGCCTTTTGCTTTAAATTCTTTTATTTTCCACGCAAAGAAATGTAATTATAATGGTATTATAAAGTTGTAGTGAATTGTATGGCCAACAAAACGCCCATTGGATATTTAGCTAGTTATGCTAATTCTTACCGTTTACCGAAAAATGCCAAAAAAACGCTCGAAAAATGCCCATTTCATGTTTTTTTCATCTTAATCTTTTTATTTTCCATGCTGAAAAGATAATAAAAATAGCAAAGTTGTAGAGAATTTAATAACGCCCGTTAGATGTTTTCTATAACGCATGCCGTTTTCCCACAAAATAAAGAAAATCACGTAGTAATAATGCGATGTTTTACCCATTTCACCGTTTTACCATTTTTTCGCAATAACATTTTTATTTTCTATCCTACAAAGATAAGTCAAATGACAAGAGTTGTAAAGAATTTCACGTCCGACAAAACTTCCATTAAATGTTTTCCGCCAGCTGTTACCATTTACTGGCAAAATGCAAAAACTGTCCGAAAAATATGCCCATTTCATATTTTTATTTTCGTATATTTTTAATTTATGACAATAATTGAGCCTGTGAGAATAAAAGTGGCGTAAGTCACATTGAAATTGTTTTGAAAAGGAGAAGATTTTGCGTTTGGTATTTATGTAAATAGATGTGCGTAACTACAGACTTGAAATCAATTTATTCATAAATAAAATTGGAACTGCGCACGTAGATTTACACTAATACCAAACGCAAACTCTTAAAAAATAATTTAAATGTGACTTACGCCACTTTCAGTATCACAGCCTCAATCAATGACAGTCGTAGAGAATTTTCCATCCTCTTTACTTTTCCTCCACTCTCAATGATGCCCACTCTTGCATTCGTCCTTAATCTTTTCTCCATCTGCCCTCTGCCTTCTTTTGCATCTCATCCACACATCCCGCACCAGTCTCTCTTCCCCCAACTTTTTTCCTCTAACTTTACTACCCTCCCACACGACACCCATCTCATGCTCATCCGATTAATTTCCTGCACGAGCACCGTTGTAGGCGTCGATCTTTCGAATCCTAATAGATTTTTCAGAAAGCAGCCTTACTCCCTTTCGATAATATCCCACTCTCACAATCCCCACACTTCCACTCCATACAACAATATTGGCTTCGCACACGCATCCCTGATCATACTTTAATAATAAAGTTATTACTAGGTTGCCATCCCACCTCCTCTCCCAATGTTGCTTCGCCATCCCCCAAGCTATTCTCGCCTTTGCTAGCTAAACAAATTCTTACTAAACCATCCTCTGCAGTCAAACGAAAAGCCTAAATACTTGAAGCAATTCACTCTATGGATAATTCTTTCCTTCAATTTCAATTCTTCCGCTGTACCCATCCTACCCTTATTTCTAAATATTATCGTTTTGGGTTTTTCACATTCACTCTAATCAAAATACCTTTCAATTCTTTTCAACACATATTGCATCTCTTCCACTCTCTTGGCCACAAGTACTACATCATCCGCATATGCCGGCATCCATCCATAAAACCTTCTCCAACTTACTAGTGTATAGATTAAGCAGGTCTGAGAGGATATCCCTGTCTTAGTACCACATCCATTCTAAATTTTTCTGAAACTCCTCCATTCACTCTCACTATTACCCATGACTCTTTGTATATCCTTCTCGCCCAATCCACCGCTTCCTTTTCCATTCCTAACCTTTCCATACACTTCAGTTCCTAGTTTACTCCTAGGAACTGAGTAATATGCAGCTTTCTGAGCCACAAATACAGTATACATTCACCCATTGCGCTAAAGTACTTCCTCAGCCATTCTCGCTAGCGTGAAAATCTGCGGCCTCGTCGCTCTTCCTTGATAAATAGATAAATTATAACGTTTTGTCGAATATAAAAACAACTATTTTTGCGATATCAAATATTCACATTTTTAGATTAATTGTTCAAAGTATGACAAAATTTTGTGCTGAAAAAAAATGGAACTTTCTATACAACAAAAATGATCATTGATAATTGTGACTTATTTGGACTATTAAATTATAACGTCCTATCGAATATAAAAACAGGAATGTATGTAATATGATTAGATTAGATTAAGAAGAGGTCGCCTTCCAGGACCTACAACATTTTTTTGTGGTCCCCGGCATATCTTAAAGGGTTTCTAAGAGCGTTGTCCTAGCTAGTAGACTGCAAAGCCTCGATGTCGGTTCCTTCATATATAGAGATGGTCCTAGTTTGCCATTCCCGAATTCGTCGTTGTAGTATATACTTTACGGTCTCTTTCTCTTCCTAGTAGAACCTACAGAGGGATTCTTCTGCCAGGCCTATCCGTGCTATATGCTTGTTAAGCCTACAACGCATGCAGTGGCCTAGTAGCAGGCCTACTATCGTACTGACGGTTTTCCTGTCTTGGGTTAGCTAGTTCTTTGTGCATTTGGGGCTTCGACCTATTATGAATTCTTTTGCATATTTCTGCTCTGGCTGGTTTGTTCACCAGTCCAGAGACTTTAGTGCCGCCCATTTTTCAATTGATGTCGATGTGACTGCTTTTAAATCACCGCAGTAGGGCAGATTAAGGGTTGTGATGCGCCTATTCAGGCGAGCTCATCTGCCCTGTTATTGCTTTTATGCCAAGGTATCCACGCTAGGGTCAGTTTGTTGTGTTTATCTAACTCGTCAAGGCTTGCTGGCAGTCCCATACCATTACTAAACCACTGTGATAGATTGCTTTATTGCCGCTTAGCTGCCAGTGTATATGGCAATTCGTGTATTTATTTTGCGTTTCAGCTCTTTCCTTGTACTGTGTTGTATGGCCACTATTTCTGCCTGAAACACTGTGGAGAGTTTATCCAGACTTATTGAAAAATGTGTCTTCGAGTTGACTGACGCTGAAGATACCAGCTCCTGTTCCTTCTGCTGCTTTTGAGTCGTCTGTTAACCAGGAGAATGCTGTTTGATAGGTGGACCTGGCCTATTTTCTTGGTATTACGACATGGTATTCCCTACTTAAGTTGTATTTAGTTGTCTAGGGACAGGGCATGCCCATTATAGGGTCTAATATAGGTCATTATTATATCTCTTGGTAGTTCGCCCGTGCTGTTTGACTATATGGGTTTGACCTTGGAGTAATCTGTCCTACAGATCTTGCCGCTTTTTGTGTAGTGGTGGTAGGTGTAGCAGGACTTCCATTGCGGCGGTGGGTGTTGTTTTCTTGGCTCCTTTTGTTCTCAGGCAGGCTTTTGGGTGCTGCTCAGGAGCCTGCCGCTTTGGCTTGCTTAGTCTTGGGTCACCATACTACTGACCTTAGACCTGTTAGTACTCTTCTTATTGTATTGTTGTCTATTGTGGATTTCACAGGGTTTATAAACAAACCTTCCTCTTCACACCATATCTCCAATATATTCTAATATATTCCAATATGTTCAGGGCTCTTTGTATGCACTTTGAGATTATATCCGCGAATATTTTCCAATGCAATGTCGTCCTCGAATCCTAGGCAGTGGATACCTTTTAAGGGTAGCTTCTCCAGGGGATTGTCTACTAGCCCTGCCCAAAGGAGCGATGGACCCACAAGCACTATATCATACTCATACGCTAGCATGCATCCATAGCTTGCCCTTTCCTTAACACTTCCTCCAACTCACTTGTGTACAGATTAGGCAAGTCTGAGAGGATATCCCTGCCTTATAGATAGTACTCCGCCCTGTGGTATTCCCCTTTCAATTCGCGCCTTTGTGGAGGCCCCTCCGAGTGTGGTAATGATCCTATTCTGTAGTCCTGCATACACCCAATGGCATAGAACTTGTGGTATACCTTTCTGAAGTATTGCCTTGTCCATTGAGTATGTTGCGGTATTGTTGAATGGACTTTTAATGTCAATGTACGCGGCAATGGCTAACTCTCCATTATCCAGTGTCTGCCAGAAGCCTGTTTAGGTCATCCAGCGCCAAGGCGGTTGACTTTCTCGGCTAGTAAGCGTATTGTCGATTGTTTAGGCGCTTAGTTCTCAGTATACCATCCCTAATATGTGTCTATATATATATATATATATATATATATATATATCGTTCGTTCTTCCCACCTTTGGTAGGAAGATGACTTCCACCACCCCTGCGGTATGTACTTCCAGGCTATGCAAGCTCTGAATATTTTGAACAGTTATAGGGGAGAATGTCCTGTACTTCCTGTATGGTACATCCCATCCACTCCAGGCGATTTAACAACCGACGTTTATTTATAGCCCACCTTGTTTTATGTGGTTTTACTATTTCTGTTGCTAGTTTTCAAACATCTGCAGATGGGTCTTGTGAGCCTTATGTTACCCGCGATAATTACTTTTGTTTATATAAGGCAATATTATTTTTAAAATTTTCTATTTTATTTATTCATAATTATTTTATTGTTACATTATTAATTTTTGCACATTAAATTAATTTTATATTAAATTGAATGTGTAGTAAGTCATTCAGAAAGTAATTGTATTAAATAACATCTAGTACTTCTGTTTATATAAGACAATCTTATTTTTTATATTTTATGTATTCATAATTATTTTATTGCCACATTATTAATTTTTGCTCATTAAATTAATTTTATATTAAATTGAATGTGTTGTAAGTAATTCAGAAAGTAATTGTATTTAATCTAGTACTATTTATATAAGTCAATATTATTTTGTACATTTTATATTTCTTTATTATTAAATATGTTTTGCCACATTATGGCCTACTAAATGAACCTTATATTAAATTGGAGGTGAAATAAATCTATATTCTAGTGTACGTATCAGAAATGCAGTACATACAAGATTTTAGTGTTTTATAATAATTTCGCTATTTCCCGCTATAAATTCAAATTCAAATCATAATATATCCCGCGCTTTTCCCCATCCCACCCACCTTCAACCGGATTGGTCACTTCAAAAACAGATGTGCATTCCATCTGCGCGCACATGCTTTGAGGTTAAGATCTTTTGTTTATATTATTAGAATGGAGCCGGAAAGGTTTATTATTTAAAACTCTCCGCTTTAAGAGTGTTAATTAACAGTGATTTTTTCTCCTTCCAGGCCCGTTTCGGCGTACGCGTTGTTTTTCCGTGATACTCAGGCAGCCATAAAGGGTCAGAACCCCAATGCCAGTTTCGGCGAGGTGTCCAAGATTGTGGCGTCTATGTGGGACGCTCTAGACTCCGAGCACAAGAACGTCTATAAGAAGAAAACCGAGGCAGCCAAGAAGGAGTATTTAAAAGCTTTAGCGGCGTACAGGGCAAGTCTTGTATCTAAGGGTGCTGGTGAGGGCGAAGGCATGTATGGCGCATATGGGAACTATAATCCGGGTGCACCCCAATATGGTGGGTACTCCCCGCAAAATACGCTTCCTTCACCACCTATGACCTCAGCAGCAACACCTCCGAGCCAACAGTCATCAATGGTTAAGAAACCGATGATGAGTAATATGAGTAGTCAACAGCATCAGAACATGATTCAGTCACCTATGGGACCTGTTCCAAGTCATATGAATATGCCACCACACATGCAGCAGCAACAGCATAGTAATAACTACATGCAACAGGTGAGCGGATGTGTCCTTGTTAAACCAGATCTATTACAATTGAAGAATAATAGTTACATACATGGTTAAAATAAAACTATTAAATCTCAATAATTATTTTATTTATAAAACTTCAGGATTTGTCAGATTTTATCAAGTATTTCAATTTTTACGTTTCAAATACATCATTGCTGTATAAGAAACGTATTCAGAGTGAAATCATCTAACTGAATTTTATACAACTCTTCCAAAGGTTTGTCTAAAATAGAGAAAAGACATTTCTTATAGACCTAAACCTCACCAATTTCTCATATAATAATATATGATGATTCAAATAATGATTACTTTGAAATGATATTAGGTGAATCTTCACAGTTAACTCTAACAAATGATAAAAATTGTACAATTTTGATTATCACATAATAATAATCTTTATTTTTACATATAGCAAAAATACATTGTTGGGTGCTAACATAAACAGTTACAATACAATTAATAAATGACATTTGAAATATAAAAAACAACATGTATTACAATAAAAATAGCCAACCATTAATCAAATTTGTTGAAAACTGGTAAAGATTCTCCAATTATATTGATATTCTTCAATTGTAATATTTGATGTTAAGTAGTTTTTCGTGTGAAGATATATTGTGTCCTAAATAAGCAGTATTTTGTTCAAGGTTCCTCAGCAGCAGCAAGTTCCCCCGCAACATATGCAACAACATGTCAGTCCCCCGCGAATGGTTTCAAACAGCCCCCCAGCATCGGCGCCTGCACCTACAACACCCACCTCCGTGCCACAGCAGTCGCAGATGCGACCTGCTAACTCGTGCATTCGCCATGGCTGCCCTAACCCTGCCATAGCGAATGCAGAATGGGAGGACGAGTATTGTAGTAATGAATGCGTCGTCAGCCATTGTCGGTAAGTAACAAATAGCTAATGTATTAGACATATTTTGCTGTTTTTGATGATGATTGGATGGGTTTGGGTACTATGTATTTTAGAATGTCTATATGTAAAATACATAGTACCCAAGCCCATCCCATCATCAATAAAAACAGCAAAATACAACAAAATAATATAAATGTACTAATAATATCTGTATACATTATTACAACTGCATTTATTTGTTTCAGGGACGTGTTTTCAACCTGGGTGGCATCAAATCAAAATCAATCACAGAATTTTCCGACAGTTAAATAAATTAAATAGGTGTATAGAGAGGTTGAGAGTGAGGAGTTTTGTATTCTATGAATTGTAGCAATATTGATAATAGTTTTGTTACGTAACGGGCGCGAACGGGAGTGGTTCAAAAGTGTTTGTAAAAATTGTATAACTAAAAAGAATTTAATGACGCGTGCTAGAGCGAGAGTACAAGGGTAATATAGAGTAAATGAAAAAGGAATATTGTACATATATGAAACCGAGTAGGCTGACGCCATGATGAGGTTGTATTGTAAGCAATAGGAGCAATACGATTTCACAACAGGTATACAAATTGACAATTGTAACCTTTAGTATAAAAAAAAAACATGTATTATAATAAAGATTTGTTAATCATGCCATTGTATATGCATGTACCCTCGAAATTAAGTAGGTAGATATATCCAAAGTATAATAAAAAATATAAATATATATATAAAAGATATGAACTATTTTAGTTTATAGTTAGTTCTTTGTTGTTATGGAATATCTCCTGAACTGTGAATGAATACGATACATCTACCGTGTTCCCTGTTCCTTATGAAAATAAGAAATCCTACTGACAGCAGGCTTTTCCTGAATATGCCTCTTATTTTCAAACTTACTTTCCTGCTATATTTTAATAAGATTTATGCAGCTCGAAAAGCCTGTGGTTTGTTATAGAATAGACATCAACAATAGTAGAATGAATGATTCTTGTATTGAAAATAGTTTTTAATTTTATGTTCTTTATTCGTACTGCTATTGTTGACTGTACAGAATAGTGACTAGTGTACAATTATTTTTATATCATTGACCAATCAAGTTACGCTTTTTTGTCGATGTATATAAATTTGCAGTTTGTTACTTTTATTGTTATTGATGTAAGCAATAAGTTTGCGTGCAACATCCCTAGTATTAAATACATGGTGAAGGATGTATATCCAAATTGTTTAAAACAGTATCTATATTTATACTTGTTGGTCTTCTTACTTTTTTTTTATTGATTTTGATTTTTTGTTTATCTTGTTGATTCCCTTTTATAAAGACTTATTTACTGTCTTGAACAGTTTGGCAAGTGAGAGATGTACATTTCAAAATTATAGATAAGATATATTAATTATGACTATATCATGTTTTGTGCATTTTTATAATTGTTTTTTTCTTTGTTGGGTTACGTTCTGTACGCCCATGCAGAATTTTTTATCGATTTTATAGTTATACAGGAAATTTTTTAACTTTAAAATTGTTAAGTACAATTTTCGTTCCATTACATTGTAAATACCATATTTTATCTGGCAAGCACACTACCTATACTATGTAATCAATTAATATTTAAAATAAATAAAAATAGATTCTATTTTCGTTTTTAATGTATCCAGATTGTGATATTTACATTTGTAATGACATATGCAACTATATATCTTCATATTGGGTAAGCTATAATTATTGTTTATATAATATTTATGCTATAATGATCTGGTATCTCATAATTGTTTTTATTTTGTAATGTTCAGACATTTGTGGTATAATTAAGGAATATTGATTGAACAAAATCTACTAGAAAAGTAACCCTGTAAAATCTTTCAAGGAATCAAAAATGTATTTATTTTCTACATACAAAAATCTGATTAATTGCTAATTTAATATAATTTCTATACCCCAGAGCAGTATTTACTTTTCATAACGTTGCTATCACATCAAAATGTAGAATGCTTCAAAAAAAAATGGAGGAAAAACATTTTTATTTGTTAACTACATCTATCAAATTGTTGTATGGAATCAGGTGATGGAATTTAAAATTGTGATATCAAGTACTTGGGGTTAATGCATAAGAAAACAGGAACATTTTCTCAGTTACTGAAAATGTAGATTTTTGCATACAACAGTGATGGTAAAATGGGCTTTAATCTCATCTTGTACCAATTTAATGCTTGAAGCACTTTGTATTTAGAAATTAATGAATATTACAGAATTGATTCAAAAATATTTGTTTGCAAGTTAAGATTATACTCCTTTAATGGGATACAGTGATCTATCATAATTGTATTAATTTATGACATAATTCTTGATTTTTGAAGAAATATTGATTCAACTAAATTCATAGAAACTGCAGATTGGTTCAAAACTATTTGTATTTACCTATATAAAATTTAATGCACTTCATGACCAAATGGTAAAAACTTAGGATAATTATGAGATTTATATAAATGTACTTAACTATTTGCTGAAGGAATTAAGGATCCTTTTGGGGGCAGACCGCCTTCAAGGCACAATAAGCTCTACCACGCTGCGCACCGCGATGCCCTCAACGACCGTTGCTGTGCTGAGGTGTCCTTCCTCTGCACATACTATGATTCATTACTTTGGTTCTTGTCCATTAGTTCCTTTTATTCCAGGGTAAAATTAGTGCCCCTCCTTGTTCGTAAACAGTGGTCGTCATCGTGGTTATTTCATCCAGTGGCTGCCTCCACTCTCCTTCTTTTTTTAAGTTTGGTCTCTTGGTCACTGGTCTCAGGTTTTTGTGGGTGGATCGGTAGTCAGTAGTCTAGGGATCGGCAACTCCTGACGCGACCGTCTGTGTGTCATCGTCCCGGCCAGATTTGTCGAGCCATCCACCCTTCTCCACGTCTCAGGAATTGTCTGGGTGTTGAGGTTTTCCCGCTTCTTTTACTCGTTTCCGCGCAACTACCCTAACCTAACCCCCCTCGTTATCCTTTTGAAACAAGAATACTTACCAATAGTAGTTAGGAGAAATGGTGAAAAATCAAGCAAGAATTTTCTTGGTGTTGAGGTTTTCCCGCTTCTTTTACTCGTCCCCGTGCAACCACCCTAACCTAACCACCCTCGTCATCCTTTTGAAACAAGAATAGTTATCAACCCTAGTTGCGATAAATAGTGATAAATCAACTTTTTGATTCTTTTTACAGTATACTCTTTGAGTCATTCGATGGCTTAATTTAATTAATTTGTTGTGACTTAGCCGATAGAACGTATCCAAAAGTCTACTAGATTTAAAAATTACAATGTTGGCAAGAATGCTCTTTACATGTATCAGCGCAGCTAACCTCAGGGTGATTATGGAGCCAAACAAAACATCATATAACCTATAAAAATCATCACAAACTAAATAATTATGAAACTGTGTGATTTGTGACAAAATGATGAAGAAAGAACGCACCGCGGATAATTGCAGACCGTACAAATTATAAGTATCTCAGCCGGTTTTAGTTTTTGACGCCTTCTCTCGGTAATGGAATATTTATATGGTTATATATTTTACAGCCCATCAAATTCTGAGCCTTACTGGGATCAGTTTTGAAAGAAAGAGTATAATTGTAAGTGATATTAATTGTATAATGATTGGAATATAAGGTGGTACATTTTAGGGGTTTGTAGAGCTTACAGTTGTGCCACTGAGGGATAATTTGAGGCATATTAAACTTAATGCAAAGCAGTGCAGGATCTACAGGGTTAATTTAAATGAGACATATGAGGCCCAGTTTCAGTATTTCGACCCATTTTTGGATATTGTTCAAGGAGATGCAGATACGTATGTTACTAATTTTTGATTTTGATTTTGTTAATTATAAACAGGTAGATATCTCTTGATTTTTTGAAAATACACTTAATTACTAATCAATATTTCATCGCCTAAGCAGCAACACCACACATCATCAATTTTATTTGAGGTTGACTCGAGAGAGAAAAACTGATTATATATGTTATTTAAGACATATTTGCTTTAATGTAAATACTTAATGTTATCAAATATAACCTCATTCATCTTTTGGGAGCTGTTCTTCTCATTTTAGAACAGCACAGAATGGCTCCCAAATGATAAATGAAAGCAACTATAGATCAATGAGTAATTTTGTTCTAACTTATATAACTAGAGCCACACACACAACTTATATCTAGAGAATTACTCACAAGGATTCCTTTATTACACTAATATTAATATATTACAAGCAGTATTCTCTGTTTTTGCTCTAACAGACAGATTAGACTAGCTTTAATGGTTTGAGTCTTCACTTCTAATTGGTATTGTTGAGGCACTGGATGGCTTTGACATTGATGTAAAGTAGTTGCTGTTCATAACTTCCTGTTAATTTCCATGTTGCTAACTTCCTCTATCGGATCTTTAAAATCCCTTCCTACTTTGAGCTAATCTTGTTTCAAGCTTTCATTCTGCATCTCTTCTTTTTTTCTAGTTACTTATAACTAAATACATGCCCAGATGAACTGTTTTTTTGGAATTTCAATTGCAGAATCTGTGAATAAGTATAATATCTACATACTCAAATGAAGTAAACTCTTTATGTTTTTAATGTTTTTAAAAAAACTTTGTGACAAAGATATTTTGTGGCATAATTGTTCATTACTTCCTCGATTTAATGAACTGTTATAGATCACATGTTCATATAAACTTTTGTTGCTTAAAACTAGTTTTTTGATGAGTTGTTTGGTGCATATAGTATATACAGTATATTGGTTTTAGAAGATCACTGGAAACATTTTCAAGCCACCATCTTGCAGCCGCCTTGAAAGTCGATCCAGATAATAGTTCTGGGGAATTGGTTGTTACTGTGCCAAATGAGGCTGCACATTTGATAGCTGAAGGTACAGCTTTAAGAGTGGGCATAGAGTTCTCTCTGGAGCAGCCACAGGGTGGCATTCATTTTGTTGTGCCTACAGGTGATGGAACACCATCTGAAGTAAGTGAATTATTCGTACTTATTTTATCAGTAAAGCTGGATATCATATCCATTATTGTCAGTTTATGGTTTAAATTGATTGATACCCTGTTCACAATTGGTATATTCAGCCATACACATGTTTAGTGACATTGGGTTTGTTTTAAATATAGTGTGAGTTTCGTTTATTGATGAACATATTGAGTTGACTGTAGCTTATGTAATCCACTAATAGAAGTTGCATAAATTCTTTTGCCAAAGTCATGAAAAGTGATATTTAAATCATAGAATAGACTCGGAGTAATGAGGGTAATTTTTTTACAACCCTACCTAAGTTTATTATTAAGGCATATTTTAAATAATAAATTGAATCTAGCCTACACCGAAAGGTAAAAGGCAATTGATAATATATATAAATTGAATGTGCAAATGTGTGAAAGCATTCATGTATCGAAATTCATATAGATACTTAATATAATTTCCAAAGGATAATAAAAATGCGATGGTCCTGTATTACTACAAATTCAAAACGTATTTTTGCCACATTATAAATTTGTAATAATATATTTTTTTGTAATGGTAGTAGTGACTGTATAAGGCACCTTACACGATCAATAATACTGTCAATATTTTGACAGTATTACTGTTCAATAATATGTTTAAAATGTTCATTATTCTAAAATATTGACAGTATTACTTATCGTGTAAGAGATAGTAACGATGAAATGAAGAGAATACTGCATATATCTATCAGGATAATTGATTACTTGATAAATATAAAAGGAGGATTGAAGCAAATACTGACAGTACTAGGATTGACAGTATTATTGACTGTGTAAGGTGCCTTCATGTGTTACACATCTACACTTGTATTTGAGGTTTACATGAGAGAGAAAACATGATTATAAAATGTCTATTAGAGTTATTTACTATGACAACAAATTATCTTATTTATATTATATATAATTTTTATTTTATTGTTTATATTTTATTTATTTGAACCAGGAGCAATTTAATTAATTACTCCAAAAAACATGTTATAATCAGTTTTTCTCTCTCCTGTCAACCTCAGTTAAAATTTTAGATGTGTGGGTGTATATAAATTAATAGAAACACAATCATTTTGTAGCACAAACTATTTATTTTTGACTATACTTTGGAAACTCAACTTGCCATTATCAACATAAGATTTTTTTTTAAATTCATACATATAATCAAAAATATTAAAGCTCATATCTTATTTCTGGTTAGGCTAGAAGAATTGCTATTCCTAAATCTACAAACAATTTGTTTCACATCTGTGACTTTTAATTTGTTCTTGCCATCCAGTAAATATTATTATTATTATCAGAGAGGTGTACATTTGTACTCCTATGGCCATCAAAACTCCTCCCGATTGTGGTTCCCATGTGTGGACAGCTACGCCGAACCATGCACCTGGAAGCTCGAGTTTACAGTTGATGAAAACATGACAGCAATTTCAAACGGGGACCTAACAGAAGTCGTGTTCACACCCGACATGCGACGAAAAACCTTTCACTATGCACTAACCATACCAACATGTGCGCCAAACATTTCTCTTGCAGTCGGACCGTTTGAAATATACGTTGATCCGTACATGCATGAGGTCACGCATTTCTGTTTGCCTCAAATGTTACCCCTATTGAAAGTGACCACAACTTTCATGCATGAAGCATTTGAATTTTATGAGGAAACGTTGGCGAATAGATACCCGTATTCTTGTTACAAACAAGTGTTTGTGGATGAAGTTGATGAGGATTATAAGTCGTATGCTACTATGAGTATACTTAGTACCAATTTGCTTCATTCAGCTGTTGTTATTGATCAAGTTTATACTACTAGAAGAGCAATGGCGCAGGCTATTGCGGAACAGTTTTTTGGTTGTTTTATATCTATGCAGAATTGGTCGGATATGTGGCTGCCGAAGGGTATAAGTCAGTATCTGTGTGGGCTTTATGCTAAGAAATGTTTTGGTAATAACGCATATAGAGAGTTAGTACAAGGGACGTTACAGGAGTTGGTTAAATATGAAGAGGATTTTGGTGGAATTATTTTAGGTATGTATTTGTTTTTTGCTTTCTACAATTAACACATAATATCCAAAATCAGTTCGTACTTTTTGGCACCAAGGCAAACATTTCATTTGTTCCCTAGTGTTATTAACGCCCTGGTTTCCTAGGAGAGCGGTCGCTTGAAATCGGTCGCTTTTAACGTCATTTTTACGTCACAAAATTACGTATATATAAACGAATATCGTTTCCCATAAAAGGTACGTCAACGTACTGAAAAAGCCCATGAATTACGATGAAAAAATGAGAGTTATTCGATTTCATATACTTTAAACGATGTTTGTTAATATGTAAATGACTGAATATCAAATTTCCCAGGAAACCAGGGCTTAACACATCAATTAGATGACCGTAGACTCGTAAGAAAATTGGAAAGTCTATTTCTTACATTCGGGAGACTTATAAATATTACGCTCATACAAAATATTTCATTGTCCGCCTTCATTATGTAATATGCTAATTGTACATGCAGGTTTAATTTTTTAATGATACATTTTTTAGATCCTAGTCAACCACCCGCTCCATTACCTGTTTCCGGAAATACTCCAGGTGGTGCAACGAAACAAACGGAAACTAATTTTTACTTTGCTATTAAAAACCTGCATACAATGTCTCCGTTATATATTGAAGCGCTACACAAAAAGGCCCTTTTGGTAATGCGAATGTTGGAGCATCGGATCGGTTTGGAGTTGCTCCTACAGGTTTTCAATAAACAGTTATCGCTTGCATCAAATGCTTCCGGTCAAAAGATTGGCAGTGGTTTATGGGGTCATATGTTAATCAGTACGAATGTGTTTGCAAAAGCTATATTCACTGTGACTGGAAAGGATATGACGGTTTTTATTGATCAATGGGTGCGAACTGGCGGTCATGCTAAGTTTCATTTAACTTCAGTGTTTAATCGTAAGAGGTAGGTTGGGTGATAGATGGGTGTTCATATATTAGTTAACGGATTTATGTTTGTTATTAGGAATACTATTGAGTTGGAAATACGGCAGGATGCTACTACGCTAACTGGCATTCGTAAATACGTAGGTCCTTTACTTGTTACGCTTCAAGAGTTGGATGGGACGTTTAAACATAATTTACAAATTGAAAATACTGTTGTGAAGGCTGATATTACTTGTCACTCGAAAAGTAGGAGGAATAAGAAGAAGAAAATTCCGCTATGCACGGGCGAGGAGGTAGATATGGATTTAAGTGCTATGGAGTAAGTACTAGTGTGTTGTCGCATGTGGGGCCTCTCAAGTACTGTATACAAGAGAACGATGCATTTTCCGTGGACCAATCGGGCGACGGCAAAAATGTTTCTGATCTGGCAGGGATATTTGGCGGTACATTAACTATCGTTGCAATCAGGCTAGATCGAGCACAAACTTGATCTGGCCAATATCAATATACAAATATTGGGCTAATGACTGGTTGATTGACAGAGGTGTTTATCCGGGATAGATAGACACAAGAAGTTTTTATTGGTGCTATCCATTTTTTCGTAAGATTTTTTTTCCACGCTTGAGAAACAATAATACGATAAATTCACGAGAATTTCGGAAAATTCATGCACATCTAGGTATATAATTATGAAGTACCAAAACATGTTGTACCATATTAACCTATTTTATTATAGTAGTAGTCACTGTATTTCTTACAATTTGTAACTGTCGTATCAACCTTCTGGGATCCTTCCACCTTATGGTAGTGTATGTGTATGTGAGTATTAGGACTTGCTAACTCTATTATATGTACATATATATATATATATATATATATATATATATATATATATATATATAGTAACTTGTCCCAATCGTCGTCAAACTTCACGCATGGTAGGGTCTGAAACCAATTTATTGTGGTTGCCATGGAATTCAGAACGTTATGAATAATTCCGATGACTTTTTTATATTTTCCTTGGGACGCAATAAATCGTACTCTGGCGATAGTGCAGGGGAATCTCTCTCCCTACATCGACAGTGTGGGGCTTTTACCCACTAAGAAGACACCCCTTCCACTCGCCCTCAGCCGGTACTAGCCGTAGCCTTTACTAAGCACTGTTGTGGTGCCACTGCGCTACGTTCGTATAATTCTCGCAGAAGCACCGCACCCACAATTTAAAAACTCATCAGGGACGACACTACATCTATACACGGTACACCACAACATACTACCTACTTTAATATAGTTAAACAGATGTATTTATGACGTATAACACTCTAAACGCCTTCCCAGCAGCCGCTTTAGTCTTCCCGGCGTTGCCGTGGAGGTGCTGTATGTCTCTCGCTCTCTTCGCTCACTTTGTGGGCCATGACTCGAGTGATCAATCAGTTCGTTGATGACCGTACAGTTATCTTTATTTCTAAACATGATGGTGGTCATATTCTTCGGCGTCATCTTCTCCCCTACCGTTCTGATTCAATATGTTGCCCACGTTGGGCATGAGAAGATCGTGTGTTTGGTGTCATTGCGCTTACCTCCGCTGATCGAACAGTCGTACCGCTGCTCCAGACCCTTTCTCTGGAGGTAGGACCTGAAGCAGTCGTGCCCGTCCGTACCCGGGTTAGGTGGACCCCCGTGCATCCGGTCGCCTCACGGCCGGTCATCCGGCATGACTACATGTCCACTCCGTCGTCCCGTCCTGGGACGACCACCCAACCTGCCATTCATTCATGGTGATGGCCCTCTCTTCTTTCCTGTTTTTGTAACCGTATCTCTTGGCTATTTCCTCTGTAAGACGATTTACTAGGGGCATCCAAGCCATCGCTAGTGCATTGTCCGTGACACTATTCGGTACGCTCGGATAGCTCTCACTGCGGTTCTACGCTTCATCCTGACTAGGCATTCTTTTCGTCCTGGATATCTTCATTTTTCCAGCCCACATTGGCGCGCCCTAGAGCTGAATGCTTACAGTGACAGTAGCCTTCTCTTCTCTTCGCCAGCCCCCCCTCATATTTGGCATCACCGCCTCGCACTTCGCGGCCCAGCAAGTAAAGCCCCTGCCTATTACTAGCTCAAGGTATTTAACTTGCGATTTGGGTACAACCTCCGTTCTCCAATGTAGAACTGTTTTTTGTCCTGTGAGCAGAAAATCTTCAAAAGACACCCATGCCCCACTATCACCACCTGGTGTTAGAGGCATGAGTAGTGTGGGATTCGCCCCGGATTCTCCCCGTGGCGCCTATCGACTGAAACCTAACCTCACGTTCTGTGGCTCGGGGCTAGCCCACCTCGGAGGCACTCCAAGCCCCTCGCGCCGACTCACGCCAGTTTGTAAGTCTTGACTCTTGTCTCGTCAATCCATTGTCGGGCGTGTGTTACGTCACTGTTGCAGGTCATCACTGTACATGTGCTTCATCACTGTCTGGTAGTACCTAACCACGGCCAGTAATTTTTGGCTGTCCTCTAGTATCCGGATTCCTATTTTCTCCGGGGGTGGCTTCTCCGCCGTTCCAGCCTTTGCAGGGCTTGTTCGCGGTAACATCGCTGGCAATGGTACAAGTTGTGATCTGGACCATCGGTACCACTACAGTATCGGCACCTTTCCGTTGCGAATTTCCCTATCCGGTACAGGTTTGTTCGAAAGACACTGTGCCCGGATAGCAGCTGCTGTGGTCCAATGGACCAATTCCCCGTGTTCAATATTCCACTGTGGGCTCCACCGGGCGGATAAATTTCATGATCCAACCAGCTTTCGGGGTTACATTCCATCTGTGCTGCCATTTGTCTGCTTAGCGTCTCTGGGGGTTCGTTCCCTTTCGAATGGCCGTGTTTAACCCGGCCCTCTACTACCATTAGCTCTGCCAGTCAGGCTGCAAGCAGGCCAGGACTTTGCAATGGTCGAAATGGTGCGGTATGTCGGGGTGATCCGAAAAGCGCGCTCCCCAATCAATCAGACCGGAGCCTCGTAGAGGAGTTGGGCGCGCAACACCTTCGCCAGTAACCTCCTCTTCTTCCCATCCGGGCTACCAATGTAGAACCTAACTTTCCTGATATTCCATCTCCTTGTCTCAGCACCGTTGCAGTCTTTTTCTAGCTAGCTAGATCTGGTTTTCTTGGAGCCACTTCTCAATCCCTTCCGGATTCCGGTCCAATATACCGTTAAATATTACATTCCACAGGGTTGGCCGTAAAGCCGAGACCCGAGGGAATACCGCAGGCCATTTTCCGTCCGTCCGTGCCTCCTCTCGGTCGCCCACCAGTAACAATCTCTCTTTGAGATATGTGTCAGTTATATGGCACATTTTCCCTCCAACCCTATTCCTCGAACCTGGATAAACTCCCGGCGCGGTGGAAGATTATCCAGGTTGAAGGCGTTGCGGATGTCTAGGGTCACGAAAGGCGCAGAGATCTTCCGTCCACCGCGTCAATGATCGACCCTCCCTTCCGACTCTTTGTGGTCTGGCCGATTCGTGACCCAGAAACAGGTACTCCAACAGCTTTCCCACCACGTCAAATATGCAAAGCGGTCTGTATACCGAAGGGCTATCTACCTTCCGAAAGCCGTAGTGATTCTCCGCGAATCCTCTGGACTCTCTGTGGTCTGGCTGATTCGTGTCCCAGAACCAGGTACTCCAACAGCTTTCCCACCACGTCAAGTATGCAAAGCGGGCTGTATACCGAACTTGTTTCCCAAGCTTTGGGATGAGGACCAGCCTCGCCCTCTTCCATATTTTCGGGAATAGTACCCTCCTTGTAGCCTCGTTGTATGGCCCTAGGAAATCTTCCGGGTATCTTCTCACCACACGCTTAATTATTTCTGGCGGTATACCGTCGGCCCCGGTGCCTTGGCTACTGCTAATCTAGCCCCAGCCGTCGCGAGTTCATTTGTGGTAGAGGGGCTTTGGCTAGTTTGTAGCTGTTGTCCAATCTCTCTTGCCGGGTTATTCACCTCGCGCTTATCGCACTATCCTCTGGTATGCATGTGCTACGCACAACGTAATACGGATATATCGAATGTAATATACAATACTTTACAATAAAATATCAAAAGAAACAAAGGGTTTCAAGAGTTTTTTTAATTAAATAAAAACAAAAATGCTGAAAATATTTTTTTTAAATTATTATTCTCTTAATATTGTCGGCTGATTGACGGGCCAGCATCTGCGATGAGACGGTCCCTTGTAGCAAAATCTATCGTGCCAACTATAGGCCATCCGAACAAATTGATAATTGTATCGGTATGATACTGACAAAAGACAAAGGGCCGATATTTTTTGTATCAGTATCATACCGATGCAACTATCGGCCGATGACTGTTGGCTACTGGCAGAATAGACCTCCTGCGCATTCAGGATTTATTTGTAGCAATTTAAATTTGTATGCTAATATTTTGTACAATAGACTGAAACTACGGGATGATTTACATTTTTAGTGATTCCCCCGTATTGTGGATCCGACTAGATCCTGATATGACCCTTTTGCGATCCGTAGTTATTGAACAACCTGATTATCAGTGGCAATACCAGTTAAGGCACGAACGTGACGTAACCGCTCAGATGGAAGCAATAATTGCGTTAGAACGCTACCCCACACCAGCAACACGATTAGCTCTTACTGATACAATAGAAAATGAGCAGTGTTTTTATAAAGTACGTTGTAGGGCAGCTCATTGTTTAACAAAGGTGGTTATATGAAACATGATTTTATTAAACTTGTAAACTAAACGGTATCATTTTAGGTTGCTAATGCTATGACAAACTGGGCCGGTCCACCTGCCATGTTAGCAATATTCCGTAAACTATTCGGTTCATTTGCTGCTCCTCATATAATTCGACAAAACACCTTTCAAAATTTCCAGCACTATTTTATCCAAAAAACGATTCCTTTAGCAATGGCAGGACTAAGAAATAACCATGGTATATGTCCACCGGAAGTTATACGGTTCTTACTAGACTTGTTCAAATACAATGATAATTCCAAAAATAGGTACTCGGACAATTATTACAGAGCAATGCTGGTTGAAGCACTAGGTTGTACCGTGACACCCGTTGTCTCCGTTGTCCAACAAGGTTCAATTACATTTGATAGCCTGAGCGCGGACACCAAGTTGGTGATGGAGGAAGTAACAAGAATGTTAAACCTCGAAAAATCGTTGCCTTGTTATAAATACACCGTAACAGTTTCCTGTTTGAAAGCTATTCGGAAGTTGCAAAAATTTGGACATATTCCCAGTAGACCAACACTTTTTAAAACTTATGCAATATATGGCATATTTATAGGTTTGTTTAATTAGCCTAATATCCTACACAATACACCATTTTTGAATTTGTAGATGTACGTTTAGCCGCATTGGAATGTTTGGTCGATTTTGTTAAAGTAGATGGAAAATGGCCCGATTTGGTCCATATTCTCGATATGATAGAAAATGATCCAGACCCAGGTTTACGGCATAAATTAGTACGTTTGTTAATTTTAAATCCACCATTTGAAAGGGCCCACCGACACCGTTTGGATATATCGGAATTAGTTGATCGCATATGGATGAATATTAAGTAAGTAATGGACAATTAAAATTTATTTGAACTAGTAGCTACTATTACTCCAAGGATACGAAACTAGAGGATAGCTCATAAGTCATCCGCAAATCACGGGCCTTTACTAGGTTAAGTTCTGGCCGTTTTTGCATCACAAAAAATAGTAGTAGGTAATAGGACGATGTGGCCAGGGTACTAATTCAGAAAATCAGTAAAGGTGTCATCTTTATTATCTTGTCATGCCATCTCCATTATTTTGTCGTCACTTGTGACAGGTGTCATCTCCATTATCTTGTCATCTTATCTGGCAGGTGTCATTATTAAATATGATCTTGTCATCATGAGCTATTTCTTAGGGACCTTTCGGCATTTTTGAGGCGAAAAAATGGTCAGGACTTAACCTTGAAACGCAGGTCCGTTATTGGCTAATGAGATATCCTCTATAATTTAGTATATTTGATGCTGGTTAAGTACTTACCAGACTGTTTTCCATGGAGACAATTAGTGGATAAATTTGTATCTATAAGATTATCGAAATTTAAACTAGTTTAATTGTGTAATTGCAGCGGAATGTTATCCCACGACACTCGCGTCCGTTGTGATTTAGTCGATCTATATTACAAACTATATGGTATCAAGAGGCCAACATGCATCCCCATACCCGAACTAGCAGGTTTAATGAAACCACAAAAGGTACACGGCTACGACGACGAAATCCGCAGAAAACCTCACAACTACGACAGACCATCAACAAGCGGCACAAGCATGTCCGATATAAAAAGAACCATGTCACCCATCCCAATAAAAGCATCAACACACTCAGAAATCCTGATGGATGACATGGAAATCGATATAATTTCAAAAGAAACCCATATCAAGGAGGAAGATTTATTAATGACCGACACCAAATCCGATTTATTCAAAACATCCGTAAAACAAGAATACTATTCCGACAACTCCGTCTCACTGCCTGGTTTATTAGGACAAGCAGGACCTGTAGGTTTCGAACCGGGCATGTTCAAGAAGGATAGCGATGTCTCCAAACATAAATCAGATCCAACAAAAGTAAAAAAGAAAAAGAAAGATAAGAAAAAGCACAAGCACAAACACAAACATAAACATGAGCACAAACACAAAGAAAAGAAGGAAAAGGATTTAAGTAGAAAATCGATAATAAAAGAAGAAGAAACATTAAGTTCAGTTAGCTCAACGCCTAGCCCTAACCCGCATTCGTTAAGCAGCGCTGAAATTTTATAATGATTATTTTATATCATTTATAAACTGCTCATAATTTATACCTGTCAGCGCTTTAAGAAATAATTACTTTAATATTTTTTTATATATAAGAGCCTTTATATTGTATACTGTAACAATAAAGATGTCCAACATATCTGTGCAATTTTCGATTTTAATTTATAAATGTTTCAATTGTATTTTATCACATAAATCACATTGATTAGAAACGATATGTAAAACGATTTTGCGGCAGACACTTTTATACCCGGCGGAGATAATAAATATTACTATTAGTTTTAATTAATTGAATTTATAATCCCTAACATGAAAAATACCCCTAATGTTGGCTCAGCCAACACGACTAATTAATTTTATATCAATCCTCTGTTTGTGAATATTGATATTAATTAATTTAAAACTGAAACTATGGGATTATATAAGAATATATTCGGTCTACCCAAAATAGTAAAAATTTGGAGTTGCGTCTTATCACTATAGCGCGTGTTAGGTTCGAAAAATGCAGTACATGTTTAGAAATTTTAAACATTGTACACTTATGTGTTGTGGTAGTCCATGTGCCTTAGTACCATTAGTACGTGCATCTTGAATTGTGGCGATTTACACCCCCTATTTACGTCACTGATGGTAGGACACTGAAGACTGACGTTAAGGAACGCTCTGGGCCAAGTTTCGCAACTATATTGTAATAACCATAATGCGGTTTCCGCATAGAATGAAGGAGCAATCTTGGCTGTAATAACGGAGACGTTATTGAACAACGGCACACATACTTGTTTGTGGTTTAATATATAGCTTAATAAGTGTATGGAGAAACATTTTGTGTAACTAATCAGAACATGATACAATTCCCGGGTGGGCGCGCAATTAAATATAATTTCATATGCATTACAATACAGCTATTCAGTCGTCATTTTAATCGTGGGCGGGGATTTATGTATATTCATTCTATTTTCTTGATGTATTGGTTTGTAATGATTTTTTAAATTTAAACACGATAATCGTGTAAAAGTGTTTTAAGTTTGAAAGGGAAATAACTATATTTATTAACAGGATATTAGAAGCTATGGAATATTTAAGCCGGGCGATACTCTGTTTGGTGAAAACAAATTAACTACAAACTAGTGGGTGATCACCATGCTCCATAACAGTTGTTTCTCGATCACAAACATATATGGCCAAGGTTTTACTATTTATAATCGCATGTCTCGACCAAGCCGCGGCGATACCGGAGGATGTGGTGGTTAAACCTGGGAGGGTTGTTTAATTTTATCCACACAAAAGTCTAAAGAAATTATAGTGACATTGCGAGTAGTCGGCATCAAATAAGCACCCCCCAAGCACGAATCTCTTTAGGCTATCTGGAAATGATCCACCTAAAGGCTGATAAAAATAAAAACCTTTCGACGAGAAGCTACTGTAGGAAATGTGGCGGATGAATCTATAGTTTTAGATCAATGGCATCATCCACAGACCGAGCGGGGATATCGTCACTCACAATCCCGCTTGGCACACACTACGCGTACGTTCAAAACCACTTTCGAATGAAAGAAATGTTAGTTACAAACACAATACTATCCCAGGTAGGTAAAGCAATAAGCTCAAAAGCTCACACGGACAAAACCACTTTATCACTCTGACCTAGGGATCCTGGGGAGGGCAAGAAATTGTTAAAAAAAAGAAAACAACAACTCAACAATCTGACGACTTACAATTGCAGAACATTGAAATAGGACGAAAAGTTAATCGAAATCGAAGAGGAACTCACGAACCTCAATTGGCATGTTGTGGGGTTATTGGAGATCCTTAGCGATAGAAGAAGAAACTATCGCGCTCAAGTGCGGAAACCTCTTATATTTCAAACAGGGCCACGAGACTTCTGGCTGGTTAACAAATCAATGATAAAAAAACATCCTAGAGATCGGCAGCATGTCCTCAAAAGTGGCATACCTAATACTACAAGGAAGTACTAACTAAAGATTAAACAGGTATACGCGCCCATATCCGTACGCCCCGTTGATGAAGTGGATTCGCTACACGTAGACGACTCTAGAGCCACCGAAACAAAACGTACACTATTTAGTCGTGATGGGCGACGCTAAGATAGACGCAAAAAAGGATGACGAACAATTTGAGGGGTTACACGTATATGAACAAAGAAACCGTCGAGGACAGATGCTGGTAAATTATCTAGAAATGTAGGGTCTCTATGCGATGAACTCTTTCTTTAAGAAAAGTAAACAAAAGAAGGTGAACTTGGAGAAGTGCGGCCGGCAAGCCCTTGAATGAAGCGACTTTATAATAACCGAGAAGAAACAAATATTTAAAGACATGTCAGTACTGAAAATATTGAATACAAGAAGCGAACACCTAGTAACAGGCAGCCTATACATCAATGTTCAACTAGAAAGATCGACATTAATGAAGAAGGCCAATGTACGACCGACACACGGCCAAAGTCAAGGATTCTCGGAACATTTGAAATAGAGCTCCAAAACCGCTTTACAACAGATGTCAACGAGATGAAAGCCGCCGGAAAAGTTAAGACTGCTCTTCAAAGATAGATCAACGATTGAAGCTTTCTGCCGAGACACTGGAACTCATGAAAGAACGCCTCGAAATAAAAAACAGCGTATCGTCGGGTCTCCCGACTACAGAACACAAGATGTACGTCATTTGGTACATACTGTATAAAAGGGGCTATAGAAGAAAACAAGGGCTCCTTCAATATGTCGAACAGTCAAAGCTTGTAGACAAAAGGAAAGACAGATACTGGGGAACGCTCTAGCGCTTCTCAATATGACCAGCAGCAGCAAGACCCCTTGAAATAAAGGAAAACAGTACACTCACGCGGCACTACAACGATATAGTATGGTGCGTTAAAATACCGTCTATTTTTTATTCACCGATACTGAAAAATTGGTTGCTAGACACCTCTAGATAATTATCTCCAAAGATGAGCTCTTTATATTAATAGGAAGGTCCTTCTCGTCACAGTTTTTCATTTTTACATCAGTACCAAACAAAAAAAAACTCTGGCTGTGGAAGATGATGGGTGAACTGAGTAACTCAAAGTCTGAAACAGCCGGTCCCAAGCCTGGACAAAAGGGTTCGAGGGTAAGGTTAGCTACCTGCCTGAGGTAAAAACAACCAAGTGGCTCAAAGAACCAACATAGCCTCGGAACAAGGACGGATTAACGGCAATGACACGGCGAGAATAAGGAAAAAACGAAAATGGAAAGCGCAGGCATTACGTATTGCGTGCTGGAATATAATGTCCTGGAATAACAAGGACCAAGAGATAATAATAGAACTAACCAAACACAAAATTGACATCTGTGCAATCTCGGAAACCAAGAGGAAAGGCAAGGGAAACGGCAAATATGGGAACTACGTCTTAATATACAGTGGGATAGACAAAGATGAGAGAGTGCGCTCTGGAGTAGGACTACTAGTACACGAAAAATTCCAACAGCAAATAGCAGATATTGAATACATCAACGATCGACTATTAAAAATGACACTCAACCTAAACAAAGGTACAATCCACATAATAAGTGTATATGCCCCCGATATTACTAAACCAAAACAAGAGAAAGATCAGTTCTATGTAGACCTACAAGGTATACTAGATAAAATGCGAATAAACGACCAAGTATGCATCATGGGAGACTTCAATGCGCGCATCGGCAACGAAGCGATAGACAACATTAAACAAAGATTTAATGAAGACTTCATAAACGAGAATGGAGAATCATTGGTCGACCTATGTACCTAAAACGAGCTACGAATAAATAACACATTCTACGCACACAAAAGTCAGCATAAAATAACCTGGTCAAACACTAGAGGACACGAGTTACCAATCGACTATATATCATCACCAATAAACATACATCCATTGCGAATGCTGGATGTCCGCTCACTCACCTCAGCAAACATAGGCAGCGACCACAACTTGGTACTATGTAAACTCCGCATGAACATCACACGAGCAAAGAAAATACCACCAGAGTACCAGGAGAAACTCAACGTGGAGGCCTTCGCGGATGAAACCACAAAATACCTGTATGGCAAACGACTGGCTGAAAAAATTGAAACCGCTCACATAACACCGGCTGATGATACGCAAAGAGCATGGCAGAAAATATCAACGAATATGCTAGAGGCCGCAAGGGAAGCAAGCGGACACAAAAGAGTCAACATTAATGCGACACACTCCAAAAAACCATGGTTCACAGAAGAGGTGAAAGCACTAACAACGGAAAGCCTATTTGCTATACAGAAGCAATAAAACCCCACAGCACTACCGAGAACCACAATAAGAAACAGAATCATCGCCGAAGTAACAAGAATACAGTGCAGTTTCTGGGAAAAATTCTCAAAAGACATGGAATACGACCTATATGGAGGACAGAAGAAAGTATGGAACAGTCAGGAACAGGAAGAAACCAATTAACGAACTAATTCAAGGAAAGTCCATACCCAAAGCAACATGGATAAATCACTTTAAAAGTTTATATAAACAAACGACAGACACACGAAATGTCCAAGAACAACCGGAGGACACGGAGGAAGAAGAGAACAACACAGTAGAGGTAAATGAAGATACGGTGAAGCAGGCTATTACGAAATTGAAAAACAGGAAATCGCTGGGGCCTGATGGCATAACGAATGAGATGATAAAATATGGAGTGGAAAAGCTGGTAAAAGAACTAACATCTCTCGTCCAGAAGGTATTATACTCTGTCACAATCCCAGAACAGTGGACATCCAGTATTACAATCCCCCTGTTCTAAAAAGGAACCAAGAGCGACCCCAACAACTACCGCGGAATTTGCCTACTTAACACAACAATGAAACTACTTACCAAAATCATCGCAAATGAAATTGTGGAACAAATAGGAATGGCCGAGGAACAACAAGGCTTCCGCAAAAACAGATCCACGATCGACGCAATATTCATCCTAAGACAAATATTAGAGAAAAGTATCGAATACAACAAACCAGCTTTCGTTTGCTTCGTAGACCTTACGCAGGCATTCGATAGAATAGAATTATATGACGTTGAAGAGATTTTGAAAACAAAAGGCGTGAACCCCAAAATCATCAAACTAATCAGAGTTCTAAATACAGACAATAGAACAAAGCTCATGGTAAATAAAAAACTAACTGACGAAATACCCGTCAGCGCGGGGATTAGACAAGGGGACAGTCTGAGCCCAACACTTTTCAACACTATCATGGATGAGATTATCGAAGACGTGAAGAACATGGATATTGGATACAGAATGGGCAACAAAAAATTTAGTATAATATATTATGCGGACGACGCAATAATCATGCCGGAAGATGAAGACGACCTACAGCGACTGCTTCATAGGTTCAACGCAAAGGCGAAACAATTCAATATGCAGATATCCATTGCAAAAACTAAAGCAATGGTGCTATCACAGGACCCCATTAGATGCAAACTTTCCATCAAAGGCAGTCCTATATAACAGGTAATGCGCTTTAACTAACTAGGTGTTGAATTCTCCAGTAAAGGAGACCTATACAATGATGCTCAAACCCAAATAAATAAAGCATCGAGAATTGCGGGATGTCTACGTGATATAATATGGCGAAACAAATTCATGCAAAAAGAGAGTAAAGTGCGCATATATAAAACCTGTGTCAGGCCAATCATGACGTATGCAGTCGAGACCAGAGCAGCCACAAAGAAGACGAAAGGACGACTACGAACAACAGAAATAAAGACCCTCCGAACCATATCGGGTCTCGAGTACGCAGCGAGGAAATACGAAGGGACTACGGAGTTTATGATATCGTACGTTGGACAAGAACAAGACGTCGAGAAAGGAACCAGCACGTACTAAGAATGGCTGATGACAGACCAGCCAAGGAAGCCGCAACATCAATACCGAACACAAGGAGGCCCCTTGGACGACCTCCCAAAAGATGGAAAGATAGCTGGACGTCTATATCACAGGAGGCACAATAGTTGGCAATTAACAGGACTAGTCCTACATTAAGAAGAAGAAGAAGAAGACCAAACAAAAAATCATATCTCGCCATTCATTGAACGAACAGGAATCTCGACATATATTCTTGAAGGAAATTGAACGCTCTACAAAACGGTCTGTTTTTTTTTCGTTTATTTAACCAATTAAAAGATATTGATGGTCAAAATTTAAAAAATTTAAGAAAAACTAGGTAAATAGTAAGCATCGTGCGATGGACAATACATATTTTTGTAGGAAATTAACTGATTCAAAAATGGTTTAAATTTTTAAATCGATTACTGTTAGAAGATATTTGTAGCCAAATTTCAATGCATACTGGTATTCGAAGTTTTTAATAATTATCTTAATCAAAAAATCATAAATTGAACCCCGTAATTTTTCGAAAATAATTTTATAAATCGCTTGCCTCTTTTGCCAATTTGTCCGCTTTTTCGTTGCCTTTGATTCTCTGATATGCCGGTGCCCACACAAGTGTTATTTTGGTTCGGGCTCCCAGTATTATCAGGTCTTCTATGTATTCTATAGACTATAGAGTTAATCACGCTGGAGAGTCTCTGCACTGCATGACTGTCTGTCGTAATATTGATTTCCTTCTTACTATAGTGTCTTTTCAATAAAGCGTTAAATTGCCATAATTTCTGCTAGGAACGCGGAGGTATGCTCGCCCAGCTGCAGACTTGTGCCTTCTGCCGAGCCGTTCTCATATACTCCTATTCCTGTTTCTTTGTTTGATCCTTTAAGTTTTTGCATGTAGCCTTTTTTCCCATCCTGCCCTGTTATTTATTACCTTTTAAGGTTTCGTCATGTAGTATTTATTGTCCTGTCGGGACGCATTCTTAGAATGTATTCTTCGGTTTTCTCTAACACTAGATGGATGTGGTTTGTGGGTGAGTCGTGTGACTCCCCCATAGCGTTCTGTAGATTGCTTTCTTGCCCTCTGACTCCACTTAAATGTGGAGTGATCCAAAATAAATGCATTGTGGCGGTGGAGGTTGCCATTGCCATTATTTGCACTTTGCCTAGTATTTTCCTGATTACTCCGTCTGTGACTATGTGCCACCAGATTGTTGGTGCGCAAGTCATAATAGGGTCT
Source organism: Lordithon lunulatus (assembly GCA_963942505.1). Classification (NCBI taxonomy): domain Eukaryota; kingdom Metazoa; phylum Arthropoda; class Insecta; order Coleoptera; family Staphylinidae; genus Lordithon; species Lordithon lunulatus. Next base: position 16,175,941 of record OZ012671.1, on the reverse strand, counting down.
TTAACTCGAGTGTAGAGCCAATCCACCATTGTTGGAGTTAATCCCCAGGTTATTTTGGAACATTCGTCGGCATGCCCAGAACGTTTTCACGGCTATCTTCATAACAAAGATTATGATATGTGGTTCGAGGGTCAGTTTTGAGTCTAGGGTTACACCTAGATATTTAACATTTGTATTTCTCTGTCGAACAGCGTCGGCATTTTCATCTTATTTAAGTTCCTTCTACGTGTAAATGGTACTAAAGAGGGTTTTTCGGGGTTAACCGTGAGGCCCTCTCCTACACACCACGGTTCCACGTATTTGGTTGTACCTTGCAGAGTTCTGATGAGATGCCGTCTGGTGTAGTATCTCTAAAAGATTGTTTATAACTAGGCACCACAGCAGTGGTGACAGTAGGGCAACTTGCTTTAACAATCAAAGGTAGCAATTAGACAACCTTGTAAAATTGCAGCCACGGCCCGCCTAGGGCGCCTTGCGGGCAACCCCTGCCGATCGATACTTCCGCGGTTATTCCATTTAACGATGCTTTTATTTTCCGCCCACTTAACATTTCGCCGATTCAGCCGACCACGGTTGGCTGTACAACCCTAGCCACTTATTCGGTATGTGCCGTAGGGCTATACTCGCCTGCGTGATGGTGCACGGTACTGATTTTAATTCCTTCATTCCATTTTGGAGTAGTGCTGGGAAGATTTTGTCCTCCCCAGCAGCTTTGAATGGCACGAATGTGTTAATTTGCGAGTTTTGTTTGCGAGATCATTAGCATTCACATGAGCAGTAGTTTGACCTTGTTTTTTGCTAGGATACAGGTTCTTGGGTTGTCGGTATGGGCACTAATATATTGTCCAACCTTTACCCAGTTGTAATCCCTGGATTTCCCCCTTGCATATACAAGGTTCCGGAAAGAGCACAATATCTATATTGTTAAGAATAGTATATGCATGTAGAGTAGCCGAGGCTGCTTTGCAATGATACATCAATATGAAGATACTCCATGTAAATATACATATTTACATGGACTATCTTCATATTTGTTTGTATTAGTCCTCCATATTCATTGAGGGTTCCTTCTCAGCCAAACCATCCCCTCTTGATTGTTCTGTGTTACCATCGTAACGTTTCGGGGGGTGTCCTTTTGAGGTCCTTTTTCCGGTTGCTTCTGCCGTGGAGGTTCCATTGTTGGCCTTTCACTAGACTATGCCTCCCTTAAAGGTTCCTCTCCAAGTTCCCTTCCCTCGACGTGTATCCTATGAATTTCCCTCTTCAGGTCCTATTACAGGATATACTTAGGGTTTAGGTTGAGGTTCCATAGTTGGCCCCTCTTCCTTGGCTTCTCCTTCTTCGCCACCCTTCTTTGCCCCGAGTAACTTGAAGGTTACCCGGGAGACGTTCAGCAGCGGCTGGCAGTTTATCCCCTTGATTTTATCCCAAGAGGATTCATCCATGGTAATGATCACTTGCTAACCTTTCGGCTCAGGCTTGTTGTGGACCACCTTCCATGTAGCCGTCGATATATCCGGCATTTTGGACCTGAGCAGATTCTTCACCGGTTCCATTGCTGGCCCCAGTATCCACGTCATGTCCCTTAGTTGTTTGAATATCAGGCTCTTCTCGACGGATTGGAACCTGGCCCCTTCCCAGGTTTGTTCCTCTCTCATCACCCCCGTTAGCCAACGTTCGGTGCTTTGGTTGACGCAGAAGACATGGAGGTATCCGGGCCTGGCTGAAACTACTGAAGCCGATGGATTCACCGGCTTTCAGTACGTCGACTTTGTCGAGCAGATAGGACTTGACATTTCCTATCTGATCTTCATTTAGGGAAGACTCGGGATAGTTTTCAGGCAGTAATGCCATCTTAATATCCGAGGTTGCGTCCCGGTAAGATTTGCCCTGTGAAGAGGAAGGTTTTCATTTGTTGGTTCCATTTCAGTCTCTCGAGTTCACGGGAACTAAACATCAACCCCCACAGAGCCCGAGATGTGGAGGCAAGGCTTGAGGTCGCTAGGTGTCTCGTAGGTATCGTTCACAACACTGCTCCCCTAGTGCTACGCGGCCCTAGTCACAATAACTTACAACATGGCTTGGGGGAAGTTGGTCCACGGCTACGGGCTTTGCTTGCCACGACATGGATTTAGACACGGGGGTTCGATTATGGCTGTCTCTAACCAGGGCTTTTTATCGCATTGGCCTTCTCCCTATCCGCCACCTGGAATACGTGCCCGGTCGGTTTTCCAGACCCCTACGGGTCTAAAGATGAACATGGATAAACCCTAGAGAATGGAGAATTCACACATCATCTAAAGAATAATCACAGTTGACAATGCGATCAGAGACAGTGGAAGAGTACGTTTATCTTGGCGAGACCATCCATTCGGCCGACAGAATTTCGCTAAAGAAGCGGACAAACGAACTCGGGTGGGCGGTATTTTGAAAAGTTAGCCACATCCTAAGACGCGATACGTGCGACGCGATTCGTATGGCGCGGAAACGTGCAAAAAATGTCGGTAACGTCATTGCTCATTCAAAAATGGTCGATAATAATTGATATTTGACTATTCAAAATCAAGAATCGACGGGTCTGTGCAATTTTTGCAAAAATCATAAATAAAGGTTTTATCGAATGTATCCATACTTTAGGGACACCCTGTATATATGATCAACATTACACATGTTTTTCTTTCGGAGTAGATTTTGATATACGTATAAATCAGTTTCTTTGAGTTTTGAAGTAGCCTTATATTTCCCCTGAAGAATGAATATTTCTTAGGACATCTTTTTACAAAAGTCTCTACAATTTTCATCAACATTTATTAATATACCCTTCAAGGATGCACTTTAAGCTGTGTGTAGTCACTAGTCCAAACACTGTTCAAAATACTAAATACTCGCTCAGATGCTGCATTAGTGCCAGGAAGACAAAACATAAACTCTACACCACTTTGGTTCGGTTGTATAAAGCGGGTAACTCTCGAATTAATTTCCGATCCGTGATTCAATTTTCACTTTAGACAACACATAATGCGACGTTGCAATATATAAACAGAGGTAGACGTGACTATGAAATTGAAAGTTAACAACAATTTATGCAACATTGATTAATATAATTCCAGGTTACTGTTACCTCGCCTTTATATGACCTCGCCTTAAATAAATATATGTATTTAACTTTTTTTACATTCTCACACTGCTCACACTACTGTTTTTCAGGACAATTCGGAACAAATGCTATAAATTCGGGACCAACAAGCGAGTTGAGTAAAATCGGAACAAGGGCAGACAATTTGGGACTGTCCCGAGAAATTCGGGACGTATTGTCACCTTAATTGTACACTAAACTTTTTGTACCATACAGTGTCCAACATTCGTTTTTATTTCAGTCGTTTATAGCCTGTGTAAGTAATAAATATTCCAATTAGTTCTTCTAACTTATATAGACTATAATAATTTCTTATAACGTTAACCTATAACTCAGGGCCGAAATGTGATTAGTACTTATTACAAAAGTTTTACCTTAACTCAAATTTCCTTTAATTTTACTCAATATATTGTTATTAATGATCATAAAATTGGGGTGAGCGGAGAAAAGCATTTCGGCAGCGGCGATAGTAAAATTATGTCATTAGGACATTCCGGGGTTTCAGCGCCGATCGATTCCATTGTTCACGGCTCTTTGCTCCAAATAGACATGAATTACAACAGCTGGCGCATACAACCCTTTACACTTTGGGAAAATAATGATCATGACTTGAAATTACCAAGCAATAAAAGTACATATTACCGTTATGGAAAATATTATTCAGCAATCAATATTATGTTTTATAATATTCATATTGAAACATATAGGTTTGTTATTCGTAGGAGGGCGCAAAATTATTATTTATAACTTTATAAAATGCTAAAAATACGCTGAATTTAACCCCTACTGCATGATTTTTTAATTTTTAGACAAAGAAAATGAACAAGTTATAGAAATATGTACAACAATATCGTCACTATCTATGAAAGCGAACAAACAGTTTCTATCTTTATTTAACCTAAGAAATACACTACACATCTCTATCACTATTACTTTTATCCACAAACATGAATTTAACGATGTGTGATTTCGCGTGTTATGACCATATTTCGTAGGTAGGGACTGTAGAACTAGATACAACTATATAGCAGTATCTTGTACGTTCTATGCCTACGAATTATGGTCATTAATTAATAGAAAATAAGTTTTAGAGCCAACAACAAAGTATTGTTATTACCTTGGAGAAATAGCATGCCTAGCTTTTACTTCACCATACTCGCAAGGATGATCCCTATTATCATTCAGGTAATGCTTATTGTGTAAATAAAGCGATTATTATTATTATTTTCACTAATTGCTTAGTACTTACTACAAGGTCAATACAATTTCACAATTCGTGTTATAAGAAAGTATATATGTGATCCCAGTTTATATTCGAATTTAGTGACTTTTAAAATAGACAAACTACGCCTTAATAATTAATTATTTCATAAGTACGCAAAATAAAGTTTTCTCGAATGTATTTACATTTGTCATCAGATGAACCATAGCGCTTTGCGTACATTTTATACACCATTTATATATATACGTACTAAACCTTTGGTTGGTTCCGATGAGTTAATAATACTTTAATCACTACCGAGTCGCGATCACGTTACAACTCAGTTATTACTATTTCGGCTGAGAAAACAGTCGTGTGCTAAGCAGACATGTTTTTTTTTGCGGTACACTGTAAATACTAATATGTTCTAAATGTTTTGTTGTCAGTAACCTTAAGAGCGAGAGAGAACACGAATTATTAAACTACTAAATTTTAAATTCAAAAACAAAAATGCGGGAATAATACGAGAACAAAATTATTAACAATTCATATACTTCGTGGTCTATTTAAAGCGCGGAATATTAGAAAGGCCGAATTAGTCCTCCACAGTGTGTTATATTATTTATCATCACTAGCCGGCTTATCCTTAAATGATGATTTTTAGGATTTACTAGTCCGCTAAAGTACATTTTGGTGGAATACCATACAATATAATTAAATAATTCATGTAATAAAAAATAAATATTTTGCTACCCTTTAACAAAAATGTAGTCAGTCATGCTCAAAATTGTAGCGTTTCCACCATCCCTTTCTCAAATTCAACGCTGTCTAGTGTGATATAAAAATCACACATGCCACAAACGTTAAATAGTGGCGGTCCTTAAATTGTGTTACACCCGTAGCAGTGCCAGTTATAAAAGACGCTCTTAACTTAAATATCTAGCATGAACTGCTCCGGATCGTCCTCATATATTTTACTCGAAGTGTTTTACGATTTGGGTCTTTAAAAGCGTCCTGATCGGCAGTGGAAGGGCGACTTGCACGGAAGCGAAATTATACCCTCGGGGAATGTTCCTGTTTACCCAGGGAAATCAGAGCACGGTCCTTTCAGCTCCTGCGAAATGTATCCTCATTTGGCGCTGTGAATGAACATTATACAACCCTTATTTTACACTAGCGCGTTGGTTTATGATAATATCATCATTATGTGCATCTTAATTGCAGCACGTGTACGTTTTTGTGTGATTGAAATGGATAGGATGTAATTTAGCTGAATTCGATAGAGGTATTCCACTTAATGGATTTCGGTATCCACTTTCGGCGGGTACCTAGGTCGATATGTTTGTGTAATTAATTACAATTACCGTAATGGCCCTAGCAGCTCGGTGAATATCACCTCATTCAATTACAGATTCACGTGTACGCGCTCAAAGTTAGATTAAGCTAATCAATATTGAAATTATCATTCTATTCATTGTATGTTATACTAATAAATCTGGCACCACATGGCTTTCCAAATTATTAATATCAAATCATAATTTAAAATATTTTCGAAAATTATTCATTTTTATTATACGCAGTCCGTAATAAAATGTTTAATTGTTAATATAGTTCCTACCTTACTACATACATACATGCGACCATTTTCGGAGGCGGATTCCCGCGCGATTTATACATTTAAATCTTACTGTGCACGCGTATGACATGCGTGACGCGATTTTTCTGTTTTGAATACTATTGAAATATTGTATTCATAATGAGTGTATGAATACAATTTTCGTACAAATGGATCGTTACAAAGTTAGACGCAAAAGAATATTTTTGTTTCTGATAAACTGGCATATTCTCAAATTCTACCGGGACCAGTCATAGCATACACAAATTCCAAAGGTGTTTAATCACCCGGTATTTATCTTAACTTCACCGGAAACATATGAAAAACTGTGAAAGGTGATTCGCGAAAATTTGCCTCGATGGGGATCGAACTCAGGCTCCCCAATGCTCAGTACGCGACGGACGACGCCTCTAACCACTCGGCCACTGAGCTGGGTCCTCGCACATTAGATAGAAATAGTACCTATCGTTCTTAGTGATCGTCCCGTCGCGCCTATGAGCCTCAGTGGTGTGGATGACATATGCACACCCCTCAGGTATAAGTTTTTGGCTCTGAAAGGTCTCTCAACTCTTCGCGACCATTTCTTCAAGAGTCCTGAAGCATCCACCAGTATGACTGTGTCCCACTCTCTGGGGGCTCCTACAACTGAGCCCATCGCGGTCGTGATGTATTTGAATGTCAGATCTGACCACTCCTTTCTCAGGGCTTGTCGCCTGCTCATACGACCCGTCCCTATCGAACACCCCTGTGATGACTCATCCCCCCGTCTTCTGCGGTAGGTCTATTGACTGCTTCCTTCATAGGCGCCTCATGCACTGTCCTTCTGAGCTCATCCACCTGTTGCTCGAGGCGCGCAGTTGGTTAATTCTCTATTAACTTGGATCAGGCTGTGGATTCGTTTTTTCCCCTTGGTGCTCGTCACCTTCTTTGTTGAGCGGCCCGTCGCCGTCTTGTAAAGTACCTTGAGCTCGGATAGACCCTGCTTGACCGGCGCAAGTACATTCCAGTGCTCCTTAGTATACTTCGCCATGTCACGTGGAGCTGGCTTATTTGTTCTAGCATGCCCCCCGTAGGACGGTCCTCCACTCTACGTGATCCGGGGAATCTTGGGCCTTACGTTTGCTAACGGAATTTCCCGTGGGAACCGGAGACCTGGCGATGGCGTTGCTGGTCCGGAATGCTTCGACTTCTCTGCCCCCATCTTCCTCATTCTCGTCTTCCGCTCGCCAGTCTCCGGCATCACATTGGTGGCCGTGGACGTGGAGTAGATATCGTCTCCAATGTTCCTGTCCATACTGCCAGAAACTGGATAACGATGACGAGTACTCGAGCACGAGGTGCGACGCCACCGCAACTGGGGGATTCTCCCCCCTGCCTATAATTCTTTTCCTGATTCATTATCATCCTCCACTTCAATGTTTTGCTCGTCGTGTATAGTATAGTATGGTTGCTTTAATCATAATCCTAAATTGAAATTGTAGCTTACATTTATACCTATTGTAGACTGCTAAATTAGTAAATAAAATCAATACAGTTTTGTTACAAACATATTATAAAACGCCTTCCACATTTAACATTTGATCATTTTCTCCCTTTCCATCCTTTGTGAATAATTTACTATAATACCAAAAGAAAATACAGCACATCATATCATCATAATTTGAATGCTTTCAATTAGGGCATCATTAGCCCATCAACAATAAATTACAAACTGAGTACTTCAGATAATGGATTCTAGCATTATAGTTAGTGGCTTTTATTGCTTAAATGTATTATTATTAAAAATAATTCATGGAACAAGTATAAATAGTTCTGAGTCGACTAATAATTACCAGTATGTATCTCAACATGTACGCAAACACACCTATTTACGTAATTGCATTTTGTTCCTGTTATGTTCATTCGTATCCAGTAAAGTAAGTACAATGCTACAATTTCTATTTATTTAAGACGTTTGTTAATATTTGCATCGTAGCAATAGAGTAGATTTAATTTGAGAATAATGTATATAATATATGTATATATATTATGAATTGCAATGCAATTAAATAAAAATAATTATTATTAATTTTAATGAAAATTACTTTGATATATTTCAATCAAAATATTTTGTTCAATTGCCTGTTTTGGGCTCCTTGCAGTTATTTCCAGCAAGGCGTTGAATATCGTCCCTTGCTTTTAATCCACCCACCCGCCAGTTTGATTGTTGTGGTCTTCACTGCATGACTCTCGTCCATTTTTGCTCATCAATTTGTCCATTACATCCGTGATCCCTGTTTTCATTCCAATCTTCTCGTTTTTCATCCTGTTTCTAATACTCGCCCCCATCATCATTCTCTCCATTGCTCTCTAACACACGCGGAAGCGATTTCCAGTGTTCTTAGTTATTGTTGCAGTTTCCAGTCCGTATGTGGTTACTGGCAAGATGCAAGCGTGGTATACTGTGCCCTACAGGTTTATAGGGATAATTGTTTCCTTAGGGGTATGTCCCATGTTACTAATTGCGGCTTGCAGCTCGGCCCTGTTCTTGTTGAAATTTCCGCTATTTGATTTTCTGCTACGAGTTTGTTCGTGTATCCCAGATATACGTATTCTTCAATCACTTCAACTGCTTGATTATTGATAATAGCCGAAATATGGATGTGGCTCATATTTTTTGTCTTATCCGGGTTCATCTCTAATTCTACCGCTACTGAAGGTTGGTATAATGCGTTAATTATTTGATTTAATTGGTACTCGTCGCTGCTCACCAGTACGATATCGTCTGCAAAACGCTCATCCGCTCATCTGTGTCGCCTGTCTCGCCTTAGTTGTTACTTCTGCAAGGTCGCGTCCGTGCACGACCAATGCCATGTCGCTATATTCCAGAGGAGGGGGGGCAGGACTGATCCCTGGAGTACCCCTCCTGTTACTTCATGTATGATCACTTCTCCGGCTGCTTCGTGGGTCACGTCACGGTTACTCAGGTATACCTTTACGAGCCTGCATCATGTGGTCCCCCAGGGCAGTGTATTGAGTCGTTGGCGATGTCCAGGGTGATCATCATGCAGTACCCACGTCTTCTTCATGCTCCCGTATTGACTGCTAAGATCGAGTCTGTTGTCGATCGGCCTTTCCTAAATCCATACTGTCGACTATGCAGTCCTCCGATAGTTTCTAGTGCATCAGTGAGGCGGTCGGCGATTAGCCTCTCTAACGTTTTGGTAGCTCCGTCAAGTAAGAACAATGGTCTGTAGGATCTTGAGTAGGTGAGCGGATTTCCAGGCTTCGGAATTAGTATTGATTTCGAAGCCTGGAGATCCGTTCAGTTACCCAAGATCATATACCTGGCCTTCTTCGATCTCCTGGAAAACATGCCCCTCTCTAGGCAGCGTGGCTTCAGGACCAGACGGGGAGTTCCTATTCTTTTAATTACTAGCTTATAGGGGAGCCCCCACGGTTCGTCATCAACCCCTCTACATAGCTTTCTCCAGAATTATTTCTGGCTCCGCTCAATTGCCCGCCTGTACTCTCTCCGCCTTGTGCGGTTGTGGTTCTGGTGGTGGTGGGCGCTTGATTGAGATTGGTTTTTTATCGTGTATATTATATATTTGTGGTCACTCAATGTCTCCTTGTCGATCACTGTCCAGTATCGCACTGACAGGTTAAGTGTAGCTGCCATCTTCATCACCTCGTCTCCTCGGGTATCAGAGTTAGGCGATCCCCATGCTGGCAACATTCAGGTCGACGTAGCATGGCATTACAGTATAGTCCAGAAGCTTCACCCACGCGATCCCCCTTGTGGCTGAACCTAGGTCGCCTAGGATTTTTATTGCGACATCCCCCATGGGTCCATCCATCACCCACGAGCAATCGAATTTTGAGTTGTTTGGGTCGCTGAGGACAATCGCGTGGGTCCCTCTTGACGTCGCAGAAGCTAGCAGTAGCAGGTGGGCTACTCTACCTCTGCCGACGTTCGCCTGCTGGTGTGCGAGGCTTATTCGGCGCCAGGGTGGCCCCCTCCGCCAGAATTCCGTCGTTTACGCTCTTTCATTGTCTTTCGCTTGATGGGGCTCCTGCACTACCGTACCTGGTGCCCTCCTTGCTTCACTTGAGGCAGAGCCTTCGACGATCTTCCCCGGTGTATGTCGCGGCCCGATGCCCTAACCTAACAACGGGTGCAGCCGCCGGGTAGCTCCTTCCTGCGGACCTCATCCTCCTGATCTAGTATTGTTTTGAGAGCCGCCTCCACCTCTGCTCTAGTTGTAAGGACATCTAGCTTTCTGAGATGCAGCATCACTCCTGGTCTCCTAATTCTCGTCTCTGTGTCTGGTGCCTTGTCTGAGATGTTCTCGCATAGTTGTCGACCTGTAGACAACTCGCTTTGACTCTTATGCGGAGATGGCCATTCTCCGATGCTGTTTCCCCCTATATCCGCCTCTCGGACGCTTCGGACTAGGTCTGCGTATGACTGTCTCTCGGCTGGACTGACTATAATGTCTTCTTATCTCTTCGGTTGTCTGCTCTTCCCTTCCATTCTGGTAGAATTTTGTTGCTGTGCTGGGTCAGTTTGTGACTCGTCCCTTTCCACTAGGGCTATGCTGGTTACTGACCCCGATAACTGGTGTTCCCACAGTCAGCCGTGGACACCATCGGGGATTCCACTAACAGTACGGATACTGGCTGCTTCGGTGATTTGTCTTACGAGATACTTTCCATCTCTGTTAATTCCTATTTCCTCCCACGAGAGTTGGTTGAAGACCTTCTCTAGCGCTAGGGTGAAGAGTTTTGTCGAAATAGTATACTCTTCAATTCTGATAGGGATTTTTTCCGTAACTAAGTATTCTTGCCCTTTAACATGGGAGGTAATGCAACCTTCAAATATGTTTATAAACATGCGTTCATAAACATATTTGATGAGGTTCGAGTATCTGGAGTCAACTCTCGCTTCGTCCATAGCCTGTAATACTACCCACGTCTCCACAATGTCAAACTTTTTACGATAGTCGTCAAACGCGAGGAGGAGCGGAACGTTATACTCGTGACATTTTTCGATGATCGTGTAGGCCGTTTGGTTGTGGCCTATTCTATCGGTTGATAAAAGTTTAGCTTATTACTCCGGCTTTTAGTATAATTCGTAATGAGTTTGTAGAATATAGATAGAAGACCTTTAGGTTTTACCTACAGTTCTTAATATACAATCGCCATTATTGTACGGCAAAATTACCTCCGCGTTTTCCAATCATTAAGACTTCAAGACACTTGAATAGCAGGAACAGTACTGCTTTCTCACGCGGCTGGGTCAACTCGTCTTTAGCATCTCACACGTTATTCTGTCCGTTCCCGTGGCTTTACGGTTCTTCATTTGGGTTAAAGCCGTTCCTGTATTTTGCTATCTCCTTGCTTTGGTGGCATTGGGACTGATTAACGATACCGCTCTAGATGGAAATTTTGTACTATGTTCCTGTTTTTTTCTAATATTTGTACTTCCAATGGTATATTAGTAATTATTTATTTATTTTCAGCACTTCAATGGCCAGGATGCCACAATTCATGCTAAGACCACTCTAGCAAGTGTTGACAAAGAAGACAGAAATGCGATTATAACGAACACAAGAGACAGCCAAACTAACACGTAGTTTTAACACATGGTTACCTAGTCTATGAAATATGTATATTACATACAAATTATAGGTATAAATCTTCAGTTTCGTTGGCACACATTTTTTGCATAGGTATTTATGGTTGTGTTTATAAAGATACTTATTGATGCAATCATATTGTCTTTCTATAAATTCACAAATGCGTAATGGTTTTTGTTTAATACTGATTTGACACAATGATATTATGTCTTCATCAAAATCGAACTGTATGTGGGGAATAATAAATGTACCATTTTCGTAAACAAGCCATGCTTTTTAGTAAGTACAACAACAGTTTGTATTTACCGAAAATCATTGCTTATTTACAAAAATGGTACATTTATAATTCCCCACATGTATTTTGAAATTAATGGAGACATAATATCAATGTATCAAATAAGTATTACACGAACTACATTACCTGTTTGTAAATTAACAAATATTCTATACGATTTCATGGAAATGGGTATCGTGAACTTTATAAACATAGATATAAATACCTACACACAAATATATGCCAACGAAACTAGCGGTTAATTAAAAGATAATCAACTGCTAGTTTCGTTGACATATATTTTTGTGATACGGGCTTATTGTCTCTTGTTCTATTTGCCTCCGCCCTTACAACCGGCGGTGCACGACCGCAAGACCTGGGCGATACAGCAATGCTAAACCATGCTAAACGAAAGCGCCTTATATAAATCACTGCAATTTAATATGCGTTATACACCGCGTGTATTTAATAGACAATAATAACAATCCTCACGAACGAACTCATTTATAAAAATGTGCCTTTTTCCAAATTAAAATGTGGAAGAATACTATCAACGTCACAAACATCATAAGATGTGTATATAAAAGGAGGACATGATCCACTTCATCTATTTAAAAGGCATCATCATATATACTGATGGACAAGTTAATTGTTGGAAAGAAAGTATTAATATCACCAATACACTTGTAATTGCATGTATAATTATTTTATATGTGTAAAAATTTAGTATTAATATAACATAATAAAATAATGTTATTCGTTTTAATTAAGATTTTTAAGTTTGTGTAAGTTTTGTTAATAAAAAAATGTGTATTTTAGATGATTTTAAATTCCTGACAGGAAAAGTCCCAAATAATGTATATTTCACCCAGCTTAGTGGCCTAGTGCCTATTCCTTCTATCAGAGTTTTTTCACCAGAAAACCTGTTTCCTACTTAGCCTTCATTATTGAAATAGATGTAGCCGTTTCGTTTCCTAGATAGCAATAATTCTAAAGTTATATTTTTTGAATTCATTATTTATGGGGTTTTAAGGTCCTTTCTTCGTATGTTTTCTTACGTTTTTCGTGTCTATTAATAGTTTTCAAATAGTCCCTTATGTCCCATTGATCCCGATATTTTTCTTTTTATTTTTCTGTTTTAGTTCGTTCTTTTCTGCCCTGTATCTATATAAAATGAGGTTCTGTGTATTTTTGTTTCCTGTTTCATCTGTTTGTTTATCGAACTCCCTATGCTCCCTTTGGTCGATGTGTTTGCCACAGTCTTTTCTTTCTAATTTCTTATTATCCGTGTTCCAATTTTGTATATATTGTACAGATAACCAGGAAAGGACTACGCATATCCTTTCCTGGTTATCTGTATCACATTTTCTGACTCTTATTACTTTTTTGGTACTCTCCTTTCGTTTGGAATGGTACTTCCATGTAATTTTTAGCAATCCTTCCGCCTGTTGTCCCACTTGAGTTATTCTTTGTTTTTTTCCATGTTAGCATTTTTTCCACTGCGGCCCCTATATATCTTCAATAAAGTTTATAAATGGGCGGACTTGGGGCTCTTTTAGTTTTGTTTCGGTTGGAACCAAAGATATCTTTCCTACATGCTTTGAATGCTTCGTAGCTAGTGACTATTTGTGGTGGGGTTTCGTCTTCTTCATGCGCGTTGGCGTTTTTGTCTATTCTCATAGTGTGCAGCTATTTATTGAATGCGCAGTGACCTGTGAGGAGTTCTACAATATTTCTTAATTGGTTCCTATTTAGTTTTAGTATTTATGTGCTCGCATCTTTGCTGGAAGCCTTAATAAACATATGTATGTTTGATTTCCGTTTGCGCTTCTTCGTATCGGTTATGGCAGTTTCTTTCAGTTTCTTTGCAGGGTTATATAGTACAACCGCCGGTTGGTTCGCACATACCTCTCTTACCAATCTATTCGATCTTTCATTGCCTTTGATACACTGATGTCACGGTGCCCTCACAAGAAGTGTTTAGTATTATGTATTATATTATATTATGTATTTTATGTATTATTATCCCAGTATTATGAGGTCATGGTCCATGCATTCTATGACTATTCTGGATATTGTCATGCTGGAACATAATGCTCGTAGCACTTTTTGGCTAGTATTTCCCGCTTACTTCGTCTAAAGCCTTACGCCACCAGATCTTTGGTTGGGATTAGGTTGGCATTTAATATGGGGATTAACACTCGATTGTCGAGCCAATACACCATTTTTCGGAGATTCACAGATATGCCAAGAAAGCTTTCACGACTTTCACGCAGCTTCAATGTTAGTTTTGAGTCCACGATTACACCTAGATATTAAACATGTTCTTCCATTAGTACTTTTCTATCGAAAAAAAGGTATATTTACCTTGTTTAAGTTCTTTCTTCGTGTGAATGGGAGTAGCGAGGGTTTTCCGGGGTTAATTGTGGTGCCCTCTCAAACGGATGACGGCGTAACCTTTTCTGGTTTAGTTGCCTCAAAAGTGGCTCATGATTAGGAACCATCAAAGAGGTGACAATACGCCGCCTTACAACCAGACCCTGCCGATCGATACTTCCGTTTCATGATGCCTTTATTTCCACCTGCGTAGCATTTAGCCGATACAGCCAACAACCGATGACTTTGACCCTCTAGCTTGTGGCTCTTGTAATGGATTCAAATGAGGTATTGTCATAAGGGAACTGTTTATCCAAAGAGCCATCTAGAGCAATTTACTTGTTCTTAATTGCTTTTTTAGTTATTCGGTTTCATACAACTTGATAGGCGAAATAGTGCCATTACAGACACCATTTCGCCAATGCTCCCTTCCTGATGTTTCTGTCAATAAGTTTTTCGATAGTTTTCAGTTGGAACAAGGCCAGACTGATGGGCCTGTGAAATTCCATCAGCTGGTATGTTTCCGCTATAGTTTTCCTATAAATACCACCCTTACTTTTGCCCATTTGTTAGATATGTGGCCTACCACGTACACTAGCGGCGCCAAACCACAATGAAGCAAAGAGGAGACACAAATAGTTAGACCGTCCGAGATAGTGACATTTGTGGACCTGTTCCGCAGGGTCCGCAATATCGAACTGGATGGACAGGTAGCGGGAAAAAAGTTAACGGCCTATGCGAGGCCATAAAAGCAAAGGCCCCGGGCGCGAATGCCAGTCAGAAGGCCGGGAATAGTCCTCAAAATTAGGGGCTTGGATACGCTGACCACAAAGTCGGAAGTTGATGTTACAAGATAAACAAGAATGCAGTAGCCACAAACCCACGAAACCAAAACCGTCCATCACCCGGGCACGAGCGACACCTACTGGACTTATACCGCGATCGAGCGTAGGGAGGTCGAGAAAGACCCGTTGGACCTCCCTTACAAAGTCGTGTTAAAGAAGAGGACGCAATACCTGGAGGGATCTAAGCGGTTAACAGCCTAATTGCCACAGGGCCCGAGACTACGATCTGAACTAGGACCAACGCACCAGGGCTATGAGACAACCCAACTAATACGAGAATGGGAAGAACACGACGCGAGAGCAGCCATCAACAGGTTACCAGCAGGAAGGCACCAGGGCCTGATGAACTGTGGAAGGCAGATGTGGTAGCGGGGAAGGTTGCGGAGATCGCCAACGTATGTATGCGAAGAGGAGACTTACCAAGGAAATGGAAATCAGCTAGATTTGTGCTACATCGTAAGCCCGAGAAACCGACCGACGGGGCGGCAAAAACGGAGAGGATGATTGTGAATCGTCGCAGGAGACCTACATGACCTGCAGTTTGGCTTCAAGAAGGGGAGGTTCACAACTGACGCAATACTGGCAGTGAGGAGGCTGGTCACCGAGGCGAACACGGGGTCCTTTTTGCTCCATTTGGTTCCTTATTTTCTTATTGTATTCGGTCGTATCCTTTTCAGGTCCATCTTCGGGTTGCGTCTGCCGTGGAGTTTCCATTGCTGGCCTTTCACTAAGCTTTCTATTTCTTAGAGGTTGGTCTCCAGGCCCCGCACCTCAACGTGTATCCTTTGTAGTTCTCTCAAATTCAGAAGTAGTTGGCAGTTTATTCCCTGCAGGGTCTCCTAAGATGTTTCATCCTTGTTGATGATCACTTGCTAACCTTTTGGGTTAGGTTTGCTGCGGACTACCTTCCATGCAGCACCATGAGAGGTCAGGATTCTGGACCATTAGTAGGGGGAGTATTGTAGCCGGTTCCATTAGTTACCCCGGAATCCACACCATGGTTTTCCTCCACTGATATTGCGCCCTTCCCAGGATTGTCGCTCTTTCATCATTTTTGTCGGCCAAAGTTTAGTGCCTTGGTTGACGCAGGAGACATTTTGTGGATGTAATTGAGTTTTCCATATGCTGCCCATGCTACGTTGATTCTTCTGAGATGTTATATCTGGATATTTCAATTTCATGACCGAGGTATATGTATTTGTACATTAAATCTAAGAATATGTTTCTGATGTTAAACGGTTAACTCGGTACTAAATTTTATTTTTAGGAAATTGATCTCCAATGTCGTGGAGTTCCCCTATCATCAGCCTTAATTTTTCTACGTTTTCGGCTATGAGGATCGCCAATAGAAGATGATTGAGTTTTTGATTATCTATGGTAATGCCTATTGTATGTCCCAATTGTTTCTTGAGTGCATATTCCAAGACGGTTAAAGACTGCTTAAATCGCACTGTATCTTTATAACTAACCAAGATAGAGAGTTGCGGTTTGTTGCATTCGCGTCAGCTAGTTGTTTTGTGTTCGGGTAAGTAATAGTATGTGATGAGGAATTCGATTGGTTCAAGGAAAATTACATACAGTGCGAAATATCGGGTTTTAAAACGAGTTATCGAGTTACAAGGCAAAATGCGAGTCAGGGCATAGGTGGTAAATGCCCTGACGCCCATCTTGCTTTGTGACTTGATAACTAGTTTGTTTTAAGAACCCCTATTTTGCACTGTATCTCGATAACTAAACGAGATAGAGGGTTGCGGTCTGTTGCCTTCGCTTCAGCTCGGTGGTTTCTATTTGGGGAGGACTAGTAGTTGAGGAGAAACCTAGTTAGTCTTGAATTCACCCAACCAATTGCCATCAGAAAAATAAAACTTATACCAGGATTATATGCTCTTAAAGGAGATGTTTGTACGCACAAAAATAATCGCATTAGTGGCTTCCGGAAAAATAATCTTGGGTCAGGATTACATGATCTTGAAAGAAGTGTTTGTAAGATGCCGAAAATAAATCTTGTAACAGGATTATAAAATAATAGGGAATTGAGGTGTTGGTACACTCTGAAAAAAAACAGGCTTTAAAAAAATTAATTTTAGAGCTTAAAAACGCTGTTTGTATAATGGGCAAATATCGCTAAAATTGCTCCAAAAAAAGTTCATGTTGGGCCAGGATTACGTTATCCTAAAATAATTGTTTCTACACACCGCAAAAATAGTTGAATTGGCTTCTGAATTATATATCTTGGCCAGAATTACATTATCCTAAAAGAGATATTTGCAGACTTAGCAGAAATCGTATAACTTACGACGACAGCCTGACTATCTGTCTCGTACTGAGCATTGGGGAGTGAGAGTTCCAATCCCAGCACAGGCAAATTTTCATACTTTTTCTGTGAAAGTAAATACAAGATGATTACACTCCCCTTGCTCTTTATAAAGATAGTTTTTTACCTACCTACAATTGACAATAATAATGTTTTCTAAATTAGTATATTAATTCAGAAATGAATCATTATCATTAGCTTTTATCTGAATTATCAGAAATGTATATTAATTCGAAGGTGTAGCCTTTTTTTTCAATAAAATACACAGATATTTAATTGTCTGGGTGCCGAATAAATTACAAATACTGCAGTTCCTCGAATCTATTAGTCTTTGTCCGCGTTTCCTTCCTATTACTAAATGTAACCGCTATTGAATAGTTCTACCAATTCACTGTGAATTAATTAAATTGTTTGTTAAGTCTCATGAATGTTCAATCATGAGACCATTTCAACACTCTCCTACATTCGATTAAACTCATTTTCGCATGTAACTTACAAATTACATTTTAATTACACCCAGTGCAAATAGAAGTAAATCTGTAAATACAACTTCCAGAGGGATTAGCGGTACAGTTAATACAAACCGTTCCGGTGTTTTTATTTCCGAGTTATTAGAATTCGGTTGAATTTCCAGTGGTTAAATATTTTCACAACGCGTCCTCTGTTTAATCGCTTTGCGCTTTCGTAGTTCTAGCAGTTCTGCGAGTTCACTGACCTATTTAATCGGATTCGCGTAGTTTTTTGCGCACCCCGCTTTTATTTTCGACGGCACGTCGCGCTAGTGAGATGATTTTCATTAGTTCATTCACGTTCGGTTTAATGAAATTGGCGCTAAAATTGCCGCTTTGTCGGACAGATAACATGTGCAGCGCCGCAAGTAATAATTGCTCTAAAAGCTGCTTCCTATGCGATGGACAGTACACTATTTTAATTATGCCACGGCTTGATTTACATCTGCCAGGGGTGGTGGTATTTCATGTGGAAAATACCTTTTTGTAAATTCGTTTGGATTATACGGTTAAGAATTTATGGGGAATTTTCTTTAGCTCGATGGTTTCATTATTATGTATCTTTGTATAAATTGCTGGTGATAATTTCCTGACGACGTCTGTACAGTTAAACACGTAAATATTTCTGTCTGTAACGGATTTCGCTTTGAATGATTTTCTTATATGAAATATCCGAGTCAGTCGTATATAAACGGAAGGCTGCTATTGACATTTTCATTCTTATACAGTGCGCCCCCCTTTCCGACCCCAACGAGGCCATAATCCCATAAACTTTTGCATTTTGTTCTCGCGAAGAAAAGTTTATAGTGTGCGTGTCTTGGATTGATATTTATGTGCCCACAAAAATACAAACTTTCAATTTTAGAACGAAGAAATGTCCAGTGTAATGTATATTAATGATCTAAATTTTCAATTGCGCATTCTTAGAATTTGATTTATAATTTGAATAAACCATTTTTATGTCGATGTTTTTGTACCTCCTTGCATTTATTTTTGTTATTTTAAACATTTTATTCAAGCTTTATCATTAAAACAGTGTTGAATTAATTGAACAGAGAGGATATTTTTTCTCCAGGGATATATTATCTAAAATAAAAATATATAATAGTGTATTAAATTTCGGAGAATTATATTATCCTTGCTAATTAAAATCTATCCCCTATCCTCCGGCCATCCTTTAAATTCGACATACAATATTTGTAATTTATAGCTTATTATGAAAGTGTTGTTATATTTTACTAGTCATTATCTTTTACAAAACAATTTTTAAATATAATAAATGATAACGTATATGAGAAATGATCCTTCTACAATTAATTGTAACTTTTTCGTCCATTATGTAGCTATTAATTAATTATTAATCCAGTTTCCTTTTATTTCTTTCATTCAAACTGCAAAGTGATTTATAATTATAATTAAGAACTGTCGTACTTCCTCTAGAATGATATAATTCCACAATTCGCACAACTCGATTTTAGCGCAGCCAACCTATATTTTTAGCTTACTCTGGAAATGATAAATTCCAGCCACCCTGGATTCAATTAAATGAACCAGAATGCAATCTTCGGAAGAGCTGCAAAAAAAATAAGTTTAAAAACCTTTAGAATAAATCAATTTCATATAATATTTTATTAATGTGATAAATATTGTCATGTAATTTTGATCTCACAATTCAATTAATATGAATTTATATACATTAATTATACATATTTATAAATATTACAATATTGAGCATTATATCTGTGTTCTGTGTGCATAGTTTATACAATTATTAGAGCTATTGGTCTTATAGTAGTAAAGTATAAAAACAATACAAAAAAATTAAAACGTAAATGATTCGGGTGTACAGTCAGAGCTTAAAATATAAATAATAGTAATATAAACAAATATACAAATATTTCACAGTATTAATTCTGAATTAATATTGTGAATATTAAAAATAAAATATGTTAGATTCTTGGTTGTGATAATATATCAAATATATAAATAAACTTTGCTGATTTTAATAGACTAGGGCGCATTAAAATTATTATATTTACATCACATACAAATATTACACATTATTAATTTGCAGCTGTGCGCAATACAATAAACATTTAAATAATTTACACAGTTATACAATTATACTTTCAACGTCCAATTGTTTATATATAATATTTCATAGTATATTATTTTAATATAAATTATGTACAAAGTATGAATTTTAAAGCTACTCCAGTATAAATTGCACTATAAACTAAAATTTATATACAAGAATTATTGTAATTTTTGATTATTAATTATTTGTGCGTTTAGTACATAATATAGCTAAAATGAATTAAAATATGAAATATGCGTTTCTAAATATAACATCACAGTTGGTTTTAGATTGACTTACAATAAAATATTACAAAAAAATCTTGAACTTAAAGCTGAGTTTTAGATTGCCTCAATTTAGCGTCGCACGCAAACTGTAGCTGCCATTACGATACAATCATCTTGGACAAAAATTGAAATGTGGGAACAGGTAGCAGTGGAGTGAAAGAAATCTGAAAGAAAAAAACAACACTATTAGATAACAAAAAATAATGAAACAATAAAGCGTACATAATGATAAATTTAATGGTCGTTTGACTCCAATTTATTTAAAAAATACATGTGCGGCAGACCGATTAACCAACGTTCTTTCATTATTTATTAAGGTGTCTATTGTTAAATGTAATAGGAGATTTTACGGTTACTAAATTATAAACAAAAAAATTACAAATTCACGTTAGTCTTTATGGAAGCAAACATTAAATCTCTATGGACCATGACGCGTACATTTAACTTTGTAATTAGAAACATTTCAGTTACTATCCGACAATTCCAGCTATGCCGAGGGGTTATTATATTAATTAAAATGACAACTTCTTTGCAAAACGCGCTGGTTATTTAGCAACGCGTCATTAGATTCGCAGAGGAATCTTTGCAGTTAGAAAAATCAGGGGACGCAACAGCCGCACATTTTTATATAGAACTTGAAAATTACGGGCGGCTCATTGTTTGGAGCTTTAATTAAAAACAAATGCGGTTTGGAATGCGCGCACATACTGAGCATTTGCATTCCTTCGGGCGCGGTACGTAAATTGGATTTTTTTTAAGCCACACTCAATTGACCACACGAACCATTTCGTATAATTATGCAAACAAAGGTATAAACGAAATCCGCAAAACAAACTAAATATGTACTGAATTTTAGCGATGGGTAGCTTTATAAGGAATTCATTATGAGTTTTATTGCTTGTGAGAATTTTAGCGAGATTTCTGGACATGTAGAGTTGTTATATTTATTTCATGGACTTACTAATTGCATGTAGCATACATGATTTACTATTGAACATTACTAAAAACACGAGATTCTTTTCGATTCACTTAAAACAAAAAAATGTGGAAAATATTTACTAATACCCAGCTCAGAGCCTAGTGGTCAGAGGCGCCGCGTCATCCGTCTCATATTGAGAATTGGGGAGCGTGAGTTCAAACCCCATACGTGCGAATTAATGCGAGTCAACGTTCACAGTTTTTCAGAGGTTTCTTTTGTGAAGATAATGTAAGTACCGAGAGATTAAACTCCTCTGAGCTACTCTCTTTACCGGCGAAAAAGGCTTACGACTGATAGCTCTATACACATAAAAGTTTTTTTTATTTGTTAAATAAAAATTAAAGATCACTCCCACAATATATACATATACGTATATAATTTATTGAAAGTCAATACAATATATAATTAATGAATTAATCTTTATCTTTATGTATAGTATACAGTTAATTAAAATCCAATAAAATATATAATTAATTAATTAATCATTCAGACGCATTATTAACTATATTATTGTTACTGTTGCTCCCATGAAACCTAAATTACATTTCAACAGTAACATATATACATACAAGCTACTATATGCATAGCATATAATTAATTGAAATTCAATATATTATTTAAAATTTTATTCTTATATATATATATATATATATATATATATATATATATATATATATATATATATGCGCCTACTTTGTGATAATTCACATTAAAGGATTAAGCTCCTCCGTGTAATTGAAGTGTGATAATAAACAAAGTAATAATCATTTTATTTACCTATCTATATATATATATATATATATATATATATATATATATATATATATATATATATATATATATATATATATTTGTTAGATCGAATAAAGCTCTGAGGTAATATATATTCTAATATTCTATTATGTTTACATTTTAGTTGCATTATAAATTCTCAACAATTAATGAGAATTCCACATTACATATATTATGCACAAGTAATCGATTCTCTACTTTTACTATAACCGAGATTAGCAATTAAAGCCACATATAACCGACAATAATTGTGTTATTGCGGACGTAATTATATGTGATAGTGTTGATCCAATGGCCTTTTATATTTAACAAGCAAGTCATCAATTATCACCAGACATAAGGTAGCTTACATAATAGAGCTTTTTGTAATATTGCTATGCGGTAGTAAACGAGAAACGGTTCCCCTGAGATCGAAGGAAGACATTAATAGCCGTCACTTCTGCGAAATAAAATTTCCGCGATGTGTACGCGTACGGCCGCATGCTGACAAGAGAGTGGATATATTAATAGTCGATTGGGGCACTCGTTTAGATAATTGAAAAATTATAGTGTTGTGAGCCGATAAATAAGACATTGGCTTTTTGTTGAATTACGTACTTGAATGGGTGCTGAAATCGTTTAATTATAACTGTTTCTATTTATATGTTACTGATTTTGTGTAAAATTATACACTCGATTAGATTTATTAATCCGTTAAACTAATTATAGTTTCAGATATTAAAATTATATAATTAATATGGAAGGATACTATACTTTTTAGCTAAATTCACATTGAAACCACACAAGTTTAATATATAACATATTTCTTCTCGCGTTTATTTATATTATATTATAACTGGTATAACTGCAAATACCATAGAAGAAGAGGAAATAAATATATGGACAACATTGCAAAAAGAAACACCACGTAAATTATCTCACGCCGTTGCTGGATATATACGAAAATGAAATCGTCATAACAAAGACAATTTCAATTCACAAAAAAGAAAAATATTCGAATAATAGGGTAAAGATAACGAAGGTATACATGTTAACCAACGAGTAACTAAAGTCTTCGGCAGAAATAAGCATACCAACAAGAAGGTATGAACGGAAATAGTGCACAATGCGAACAATAATCTATAGCCACGAATCAAAGATCAGGACAAAAAGACAAAAAAAAACAAGAATAAAACCAATGAAAATGAGATTACAAGGAAAGACAAGAAGAGATAAAGTAAGAAACGATACTTATACAAAACCCTCTAGGAAAAGTATATGCAAGAAGAGTTACAGGAATATTTACAGAGGACAAACAAGACACACAAATAATGATTTGATTATTTCATTATATTAAGCGGTAGTGGTTAAACCTTTTCCTCAAAAAACAACAGCAAATAGAATGGGCATGAGGAGTCCAAACAACAAAACCAAAATCGAAATAAACTACGTGCTTGACACAGATAAACGAATTTGCGTGGATCTCTAGTCCGATTTGACACTGGCAGCGATCGAAAATGTTAAAGGCAAAGGTCCAAGTCGGCACACATGCAGCGAGGAAACCATTCGCAGAGAAGACCAAATATTAGAGAACTAAGGCAGAAAGAAAACAAAGAAAACTTAAATTAGAATATTTAAAGTAACGTCAAAAGCATACTGCTGTATGCATCGGAATCCTGGACGACAACCTCAAGAACAGTTAAAAGATGCAGACATTCATATACAAGTATTTAAGTGGAATTCTTAAAATATGTGTTCGACTCGAGCGGGGAGCGAATTTTCGCGAATCACTTTTCACAGTTTTTCAGAGGTTTTCTGTGAAGTTAAGGTACCGGGTGATTAAACTCCTTTGAGCTTCTCACTTGACCGGCGGAATAGCTTCATGACTGATAGCTTTATAAAGATAGCAGTTTTTTTGTTATCGTGAAACAATCTGCAAGGAAGACCTTTGCACATTAAGTCACTACAAACCAAAATTAAAAGGAGGAAATGGATATGGATTGGACACACTCTAAGAAAAGAAAATACAGATATAGCTACGAAAGTTTTAGAATACAGAGACAGAGGAAGGAGAAAGAGAGGAAGACCCTCAAAATATATGGTAAAAACAAGTACACCATGTTATCCTGAACCCAGCGCAGTGGCCGAGTGGTTAGAGGCATCGCCCGTCTCGTACTGCGTATTGGGGAGCCTGAGTTCGATCCCCAGCGGGGAGCGTATTTTTGCGAATCACTTTTCAGAGGTTTTCAGAGGTTTTCTGTGAAGTTAAGGTAAATACTGGGTGATTAAACTCCTTTGAGCTTCTCACTTGACCGGCGGAAAAGTCTCATGACATGTTTTTTTTGTTATCCTGAAACAATCTGCAAGGGAGACCTTTGGAAGATATGTAACATTAAGTCACTACAAACCAAAATTAAAAGGAGGAAATGGAAATGGATTGGACACACTCTAAGAAAAGAAAATACAGATATAGCCACGAAAGTTCTAGAAAACAGAGACAGAGGAAGGCGAAAGAGAGGAAGACCCCAAAATATATGGTAAAAACAAGTACACCATGATCATACAAAATACGTAAAACATGGAATGACATAAAATAGAGGCAAAAGATAAAATGAAATGGAAGGAAACAATTCAAGAAATACGCAATATAAAATACATAAAAAACATAAGGCTGGTAATGCTTACGAAAAGTGCCCAGAAACACCCTCTAGGGGTACCCCATGCTTCAAGGGGAGTTAAAAAGACTAAAAAAGACAGAAATACAAGATACAACTCGAACGAAAATTATATATATATATATATATATATATATATATATATATATATATATATATATATTATCAATTGCCTTTTACCTTTCGGTGTAGGCTATTACATTAACATTATTAACATTATAGTTTACAATTACTGTTGTTTATCGAACGAAAATTACCAAATTAAATTAAACTACTAAACGAACTATCAATCAAAGTTACGACCGCATGCGAACAGCCGAAAAGTATACACACTTCAGAAACATGAAAACTGGAAACTCAGTGTACATATAAAGAGACATATTGAGAAAAGAAGAAAAACAGACACTTATTCTCCAAGATATAAAAAAATTGAAGAAGATTATGAAGAAAGCTATACGAAGACATCGAAAAGCCTTCAAGTAATAAATGAAATCATTAAGAACAACGTAAACATAAAACGTTCTACGTTCAAAATTATCAAGGAGAAAACTCGAAATCCATAAATGTTGGAAGTCGTTGTAGAAAAAGATAAAATCACGAAGACAACTACTGAGAACTTTAAAGACGGTCAGTGTAGCCAGTTCAAAAACAAGGTCAGCAAGGAGAACGAAGAAGGCTCGATCTGAACGTAAGATCCGAAGATTTGTCAGACATAAACAAATCAGAACTGATAGTCGCAATCAAGCAACTAAAAAAACTGTAAGGCACCAGGGTAAGAATAGCTAAAATTGGGCGGAACAACACTGGAAGAAGCATTTTGATACTTCTGAATAAATGCTTTGGAGAGAGTAACCTGCCGGATGCATGGAATGACGCAGTGACTATCTTGCTGCTTCAAAAGGGCAATTGCACGAATATGGAAAACTATATACCCATCATTCTCTTCTCAATGTTCTAAAAACGACTGACAAAGATCTTAACCAACAGTCTCAAGCAGAAGTTCGACTTCTACCAACCCATCGAATAAGTTGGTTTTAGAGAAGGATAATATTAAGCGAGAACAATTTAAGAACTGGAATCCTAGCCCAGAGGCGTAAGGGGTGATGGATATAACAGCCACAACGTGCACAATATCCAACCCAAATGACAACTTTATCTATTCGAGGCTCTATCGGTCGAGTACCTGCCGGTATAGGCCGCTTATGATTCACAACAGCTCTGGGTGGTAATAGAAAGGGCAACATCTTGCCCTGGGGGAGCAAAAAGCCCCTAAAGGCGAACGAACCATTACTGGTCAACAGCATTGAGGATGCAGAAACGGGAACCACTACAGATTACTAAAGATCTCCATGGATATCTTCATGACAACTACCTTTATATCACGGTGAAAAAATAAATAAAGGCTCAGTGTCGAGCAGACCTTTATGTAGCTCAAGGGTGTGAAACACCTCCTGGCATCGGATAAAGAAAAGAAAGAAATAAACAGAATAGCAACCTGGAACATGAAGGCTAGTCAGAGTACACAACCTTATCAAAGAAATGGAGCGACTAAAAGTAAACATAATGGGCATCAGTGAAGTGCGATGATCTGGACCGGCAATCCTTATTAAGAATAACTACACTATCTATTACTGCTGGAGTGATATCAGTGACCCGAAGGTGGACAATAAAATCAGACAATAAATAGCTCATTTTGAACCTACATCAGAAAGAGTAACAGCTATCAAAATTGCAGAATAACCTCTAAATATCAACTGGATACAAGTATACGCTCTAATAGCGGACAAGCCTGAGGAAGAAATTGATGAATTATGTAACCATCCCGTTCTCAGATCACTAAGTGTAGTACTCCTAATCTGTGCCGGTATTCACAATATTGTCCTCACGCTTTGGGATGGTCACTATGTTCTTCATTTTCTTACTTGGTGCCGGGCGTAACGCATATGTGCGTTATAAGGGAAATAAAATAATAAAGGTCTTAATCGAGACAGAATTGTTAAACAGAGTGAAACAGCGGGTAAAAGTTCTTAGAAAAAAGAAGAAAAATCGCATCGCCATCATTGCGCGATTATAGTGACATACTATCGAAGGCAATAACGAAGTCTTCGTTAAGGCGTCACGCGAGAATTAAATAAGGACCATACTTTTGGAGAATAGTGATCAAGATATTTAATATTTTTTATTTCAGATGGTTGCGACTGTCATAGCAAATTAGTATTGTTAAATAATGCCGGACGTTAAAGTCTAATACAGACTGCGCAAAATCCGTTAACATACATACATACATGGATGGTAGAAACGATGGGCTCCTTTAATAAATATGTGTTTGTTAAATCATGTCCGACATTACAATCTAATACAGATTGCGACAATTCCATCGATATTCGATGGGTGGCCACAATAAATATCAACTGGATACAAGTATACGCTCTAATAGCGGACAAGCCAGAGCAAGAAATTGATTAATTCTATGGTGATGCAGGTAGACAAACATGCAGTTAAGCGCTACAGCCCTAGTGGGTTTGGAATTTATCAAATAGATCCCTAGTATACTACTGTGGGATTTCCATGCTTGATTTGTACGTCGTTTGTGTGTATATAGCAGGGCAAGTGCTACATTATCCTCGTAGATAGAGCTCTTCTCAGCGCTCTATCTACGAGGATGAACGATTGCCAAGAAGAGGGAAATCACAATTACAATGGAAAACGTTCATACTAATATCGGCAAAGGTAGATACAATGAAATTGTAGCAGATTTTGGCTTGGGCAGCAGGAACTAAAAAGGAGAGAGGCTGAAGAAAAAAATGGCACTGTTCTAACTACTACCACGAAGCTTGTACACATGGAGATCTCCGGCAGACAAACCCAGCCACATACAAAACCAGATTGATTTTATATTTGATAAATACACATTTTAGGAACATCAGCAGAAAAGTCAATGCCTATCCAGACGAGACATATTATGGCAATAACCCCCTAACAGGAAACGTTATGCAAAGGCTAGCGAAAAACAAACAAACACAAAATCTACTAGGTCAATAAACACAAGAAAGTTGTTGCGAGACACAACAATTAAGGAAAACTATAAGAATAGCATACACTCTGGCCTAAGAACTATATCACCAGATAATTACTTCGAAGAAACCAAACCTGTCACAAACACAAACCTTAAGGAAAAGAAATGCATAAACTCTGGCAACTATATCACCAGATAATGACTTCGAAGATACCTTGTTAGAAAATAAAAAATATCAAATTAACAGCAAATAACGACATGATCATTACCATATCCTCATTACTCCTCGAGTTTTCTTCCCGAATTTTACAAAACTCCATGTGTTATTCAATTAAGGCTACTTATTTTCAATATATACTTGTTATTGTCGATATTTGTTCGTATTTTATCCTTTCCCAAACCTTCCCAAGTGTGTGTGCAACCTACAAGCAACGGTCCTCACAAAGCGGTTACCAGCAGGAGGAAGGCGTAAAGGTAAGAAATGTTGATATCTTAATTAAATGCCATATTACTTATCATTTATATTCTGGTATGCTTGATTCTGTTAGGGCTAGTAATTAGCAGTGACACGCGTACATGAATAACAGTTACAATACAATGGGCACTGGTTTGGACTTCGACATTCGAAAGTTAAAGAAACATCACACGTAGTCAAACAGATGCATGTAACTCTGTAAATAATGACAGCGGAGAGTTTATTACTGCGGGAGAAGAAATCATAAAGATCTGGATGGAGTACGCCAAGAAACTCTTTGATGATCGAAGGCCATACACACCGTCTACTTCACTTCCAGTTGAGCATCTACTAGGTCTGTCAATCATACGAAGTGGAGTACTATGCAATTAAGGCGACAAAGGCTAACAAAGCACCACGCCCAGACCAAATAGTGGCGAAATCGATATAACGCGCAGACGAACAACAATGATCGAGTCTTGTTCAACAAGGTATACAACACCAGACAACAAATTCCAAATGAGGTAGTATTCTCTAAACATATTTCCAGGGTGTGGAGGTGCCCGTCCACTTGAATGTATGATTATCGCTAACTGCCAGAATAGCAATAAAACTAATATTATTATTGGTTTCCATGGCTATCCAAAATTAAAAGTTTGAGACCCTGTATCTTTGTTAGGAAGCCAGTAACAGGCATATATGCAGTATAGTTTTGAATCAAAACGACGAGGAGAATATAGTGTTAAAATATTCAACCTTAAAACGGAATCACCCTGTATGCTATCCAGTTTCTCAATGATGCCAAAGAAACCTAATGTCATCACCTGTAAAGACCGCTCAATTAGTCTGATGACCTACTAATAAGTTTACTCTGTATTCTCCATACCAGAGTATTATAAAACTGAAGACCATAAACTCTTCGTTTCCTGGGAGAGCGCTCGTTTCAAAGCAGCCGATTTTTACGTCATTTACATATCACAAAATCGTTTAGAGTATATGTAATTAAATAACTCTTCATTGCCCTATTCATTAGGTACACCTGAACGTAATGCAAAAAGACAATGAATTTACTCTTTATGGGAAACCATATTCGTTTATATACACGTAAAACCATTTTTGCGACGTCACGCTTCCGAGGAAACCAGGACTTAAATGACGAAATACAGTTCGGTTTCAAAAATGGAGTGGGTGATAGGAAGGCAGTAACATCCTTATACAGAATTTACCGGGTACAGCGAATGGTTGTATTTCATAGATTACGAAAAGGCGTTAGATACTGTCAACCATGATATCCTCCTCTCTAGCCGACTGGTTAACAAGAATGCAAGAATAATCTAGAATCTATATTGGAAACAAATATACTAATATTTTAAAATAAATTAGTGTACATGTAATAGGTGCATTAATTAATAAAATTTCGAATGTCTGATGAAATGATATGGATACATAATTTATAAAAATCAGAACAAATATTCACGTGTGTGTGGTCGTATGAACGGATATACAGAATTAGGTCGTCATTAAATCTTATGGAGCACGGAGACTAGTAAACACTTTAGCTAATTAACAAACCTGAATCAAACAGGTAGTACACATATAACACAACTGGCAAGCTGTCAACCACGCTACTATATGATACCCCAATCAATTAAATTGTCCGTCATATTATGGATCATACGTCTCATACGTCAAGCTCCATATAACATTAATAAAATAATAATAATTTAATTACGTACAGAACCGTATATTTGAATTATGCATTAATTTGTAGTAGGGTAGCAAAACAGATGGAACTGAATATACTATTTAATAATTGAATTTATTTGATAGAAAAACTCAATAAATATCAATTAAGAATACTATAATTCAAGCAAGAATTAACTTATAAATTTGTATTTAATTGAAGTAGTACATTTTTAATTACATTGTTTATGTAATAACAATTTCATTACTCACAGTATTATGTGTTTGAATAATTAAAATGTAATATGTTAGTTTAACACTAATAGAACTATTGAATATATGTTTTAATAATATAAATAATTATATAGAAAAAAAATCAATTAGTAATAATTAATACTGAGATTCAATGATATTATTTATAAATATTAAGTAGGTCAATGTAGGTCGCGAAAACCTGCCATATGTGATAAAACTATGAAAGTATGGATTTAGTTAACCTTTTTTCTTAATTTTCTTAATCCAACGTCCTGGCAGACGTGTTGCGACATCTAATATGCCTACATTAGTGTCTATTATCATCCAGCTTCTAAGGTATTTATAAAGTTGTTTCTGATATATTTAATAGACAGAAAAGACTTCGGGCTGATATATCGTTTAAAGGAGAGAAAAATAAACAACCAATAAAAGTAAATATCAATAGATAGATATTCAAAGGATAAATAAAACGATTTTTTACTTTGTTTTTAATCACACTTCAAAAACAAAGTAAAATCGTTTTATTTATCCTTTAAAATGAATTATCACAAAGTAGACGCCTTAACAATCCAATATTTAAATAGATATTCGTTTCTTTAATTAAAGTTGTTTATAATTATTGATATATTTAATTGAAGTAATACCTTTTCAATTATATAGTTTTGATAGACTAATCAATAATAATTAATATTATATTGACGATTAAATAATATTCATATTGGACAAAATTAATACGGACAATTAAGTGAAAATTAATTATTTGAAATTCAGCGGATACAGATAAATTGTATTGATTCTGTTTTAATTGGTTTTATAGAATTTACTCCATAAAATGTAATAAAATATGATGAATAATTATTTCAACGGTAATAATTATGAATGTGACTTGTGCACTTATAAAATAGCTGCACTAACTTAAGCTTTTATTAATAGTTTGCTACTTTATAATTATTTCCTCTACGTATCTTTTGCTTATTCTTATCCTTATTTTAAATATCGAAAAGCTTAATATTCTTTTCTATATTAGAGGAATGATTAAAAAATATTAACATATATTACATGTAGACTAATTGCATTAGCACAACATATAATGTCAATACATAATTACTGCCAATCGTTTGGTTCTGTCAAAGATAGCGAAGCAAAAGAACACAAATCGACACCATTCGCAATAATGGTCTCTCGATAGCTATTATTCATAGAGATCAATCAAAAATCGACACCTAGGGATATTAGTAAAAAAATCTAGAATCTGTAGTTATTAGTTTTGAAAAATTATAATTAGAACCATAAAATTAGATCATTTTTATTGGTAACGTAAATAAACATACCATGCGTATTTCTGATCGGATCAAAATTCCATTGCAAATTGCGATTAAACTAATTTCATGACAATATTGATATTGACCCTTGATTAAAGTATTATAGAGTTTTAGATACTATAATACTTCAAGTATTTAGAACTTCAATGAACGCGTTGACAAAATTAAAAGCATTAAAAATAAATCTGCCGTACATGCATTAAAACACATCAGTTATTCCGACACAAATCACTAAATCTATAAGAACTCGCAAATTGATATAATGTAAAGCAGTGAATTGCAAAAATAGCTCAGACTCATCTAAATAATCAAATTATATGCGTTTGTACTTTTTTCTCTCTGCGGGCGGACGTTATAATTTACTCATTATTGAACCCATCGACCTCGTCCGCCTGCATGACACGTAACGTCTCTTAAAAAACTCGATCGGCCATATAAGGCATCAATTAGCACGAAAACAAATTAAAACGGAGCTGCACATAATAACTAATCTTACCGATTGGGATCATATTTAATATCGAAGCCTACGATCTTTACGACGTTCCACTCCTCTTTATTCCTCGAGTAGCTGAAGGAGATCTGTAATTAAAACGCAAACTCGTTAACTCTACAAAACGCGGCAGGGATTAATTATAATATGTTTCACAGCGAGAAAAAATCCTTAAAAACAAAACAAACACAAACATAGGATATGAATGCAGAAATGCATTGCAGAACAATTACATTAACAAGATAACATTCTCTGATTGTAAAATTAATTACAAATGTAGTTTATGTAACGGCCGATGGAAAGGTCATTTTAGGCGAACGTTATAATTGCACGCTCCAATTTAATGCTAATTGGTATTTATTGGAATTTATTGCGTGCCTATAAGAAGCAATATATGTGTATCAATAAAATGATTTTTGTGAGATTTATAAATATGTATATGGTGAGTAGGAGGATATTGCTTTCGATTTCATATCAAATCATAAATATAGTTTACCCTTGACTGAGATTTTTCTATATATACATATATATATTACTATATATGGATTTTGGGTCACTGCGACGATCTATATATGAAAATTAAAGCAATCTCGAAATTCATCAAATATGGAATACTAGGTGAAATTACCGTCGTCCGACGACGTATCAATTATCTCCCCAACTCATTTGAGCCCATGTAATTGTGCGCCCAGCTTCTTCTTCTAACTATGCAGTTGCAATTTCTAAGATAACAATAGAGGCAACTATCCTACTTTCGCCTTGTGTTCCCCCATTTAAAGAATAGAACTGGCAGTATTAGAAATATTTGTCACGACATGTACTGACAGCAGAAACGTCATAAATGATAGGTTGGTCGTCTTCAAAACATTGTCTTCGTTTTTATATTATAGAGATGATCTATACCACAATCTACTTCAAATACATAATAGATTCGAGAAATTAATTTTTTAGTAGATTCATGAAATCGATATTTTAATTAATTTTTCGAATGATCGAAAGTATAGTTGAACTAAACATATATTAACCATGCTTTATTTCGTGATAGTCTCATTCTTCAGGAACATTTTTACATCAATTTTAATTAAATTATTAGTTTCAAGAAATTTTGTAGGTACTCAAATCTCAATTTTTAATAATTTTTCGGATCAACGAAAAATATAGTTGGTAAAAATAGATTTCAACCATGATTCATTTATTGACAATCTCTTACTCTGAGATGCATTAGTAACACTTTGCCATTGGAAAACTAGGCATTCTAGAATATTGTCTACAAGAGTCAACACTAATTTATTTTTCTGCCTTGTATGCTACTTTGTGAAGTTATTTATTTTCAGTTTCATTTAGCATACATAACACCATATTGAAGAATTAATTATTGAGATGCTGAGAAACATAACATCATAATATTAATATAAATAAATGTAATTATACAAAAACTAATCTCGAAAAAAATACTAGTTTGAAGGCGGAAAGGCCGCATGCTGATAGTTAAATAAATATCGTTTTGCTCTCACACCCAGTATGAATATCCAACCATAAAAGTTAAAAATAAAAATAAACAATAATTAAGATTAATGTTTAATAAATAATTTTGAAACTCGGCAATTTAAGTCACCATGGTTAATTAATTTACATAAATAATTTTACAACGAAATTACTTAATTACAAACGACACGTAAAACATAATTCTCGAGACTCGTCGCCGTATTAATTAAATAAGTGCTGTTAAATATTTAAAATCACCATGTCGTTTTTTTTTTCTTCGCAAAATATTAATTAATTTCTGTCGGACCCCTTTCGCGTATTTTATTTAATGTCGTAACCACTCAGACTTTCTATGCATATGCAAGTGGGGGCCCGTTTAATAAATTTCAGGGCGCCGTAAAAACTTCAACGGGGGGGCTTATTGCATTTTATTTGCATACGAATAATTATGTTATTAAAAAACGTTTTAAATCCACCGCATTCATGCGCCGGCTTAAAACGTGCCCACTATAATTTCCACTTGAAACTGTTAAAACTGCACGCGCTAATAAAATCCGGCAATTATTAAAACGACCGAATCGCGTTAATGATCTATTAACGGCGGGCTTGAATAGTCGCATAAACTGATTGCGAGTTCAAATGCAAATGCGATGGGCATTGCTGCGGGATTATTTCAAATATTTGAATATTAATTTCAAGTTATTAAAAACGGGAAATGGTTGGTAATGATATTAATATTTGAAGTTGCGTGTTCAAGAGAATGTCAGATAGGATGTAATATGAAACTGTCGTCCGTGATAGTTTAAAAGACGAAGATATAATTTTATTACTATGTACATATTTGTGGCAGGGATGTTGTCGATTCGTATTATTTGTTATTAGTATTTTGCAAACAAAAATATCGTCACCTAAGCAGCCACACCACACATCTAACATTGTATTAGAGGTTGACAGGAAAGAGAAAAACTGATGATAAAATGTTTATTGGAGTAATTAAATTACTCCTGTATCAAATAATTAAAATATAAGAAACAAAATAAAAAATTGATAAATTGTTATTACAGTAAAATAGCTCCAATAAGCATTTTATTATCAGTTTTTCTCTCTCCTGTCAACCGCAAAGAAAATTTTAGATGTGTAGTGTTGCTGCTTAGGCGACGATATACTAACATCATTAGAAATATATTACATACTAATTTTATGACTATATGCTATTTGTTATATATACTGGCGATTGTAATTAATATTTTTTTCTAGAAGTTTATAAACCATCAATTAGAGTAGTTTCAATGAAGGAGATGATAAAACTACTATGTTTTTTAGTAGTTTTATTCATTTCCTTCATTGAAAATTAATAACCACGTAGTAGACGCCACAACCATTCAGTTTCTAGAGCAGTTTCTATGAATATAACTACTTGGAATTTGGGCCATATTCTTTTAATATTGCCTGTTTCAATGTTAATAGTATTAACTTGTACATTTTTCGTTTTAATCCCAGATCTTTTAATATCTGATAAAGTTCTGTTTTTATTATGTCATAAGCTTGCTCAAAATCTATGAAAAGTATATCAAAAAACTATAAAAAGTAGTGTTTATTACTATTATTTTTTTAGTGCGTATATTTGGTCTACCACTGATCAAAAATAACTCTGCTATTATCAAAAATATGTTCCTACATTTCTTATTAATTTATTCTCTGTATGAGTGGCTTGTATACATTTCCTCGATAATTTGTCCAGACTGTCTCTCCTAGTCTATTTATGGCAATAGTAATGAATCGTATCCAGCTTTTGCGATACTCTTTATAGTATCCATGGTTTCTCCATTAATCAATGCCTTTCCTCCATATTCAAACAGTTCCCCGAATATTTAGTTTCTTACACATTTTTTAGAACCTTTGTTTTCCAGGAAGCCGTTTTTGACGTCACAAAAATGATTTGAGTAACTATGAATTCTGATTAGCAACTGGCTATCGAGGGTCGTCCTGCCATTCTCTCTCTTCCAACCATGTTTCCGTGAAAACCACGAATACATACTGCTGCTTTCACTCACATTTTTCTTTTTAGTCCCGCTATATTCCTGAATCCAATTCTTTTATCGCCAACTGCACTTTTCACTCTTTCGTTTTGCCCTTCCATCTCTGATGCGCCCATTTCCTATAGGCAGCTATTTTCCTCTCTTCAATTTGTATTTCTTTCATCAAAGAGTTTTCATTGATTCCTGTTCTATTTATTTTATGCCTTGTATGAAAATATTAAGCGCACCTTCTCCATCTAGTACTTCTAGAATTTTTGTTATTCATCCTCATTATCTGAGGCACACTGATG
This sequence comes from Lordithon lunulatus, assembly GCA_963942505.1. NCBI lineage: Eukaryota > Metazoa > Arthropoda > Insecta > Coleoptera > Staphylinidae > Lordithon > Lordithon lunulatus. Next base: position 16,140,227 of record OZ012671.1, on the reverse strand, counting down.
ATATCTAACAAGATCGAAATCGAGACTCCTTATATAACAGTTTCCAACTTATTTCCCTTATTTTTCGACATCGGTTCAATACATCGTCAAAGATATGGGGCTTAAACTTCTACTTCAACAATCGTCTCCTGTTAGTTTGTAAGTCAGCCTTATGTATGGTGAATATACACCAAATCTGAACTCATTCGTGATTAGTGAACTGAGCTCTATTTAACGAATATACAATTATCACGGTCGGGAGCAATACATCTGAATAAATCGAGCCACACACACAACTTAAACTTTGTTCATCCTGAAGCAAAGCCACAATATTTGCTCTATTGTTACTCACTATTTATAAATTATTACATATTTAGTGTATTTTAATTAATTTAATGCTCGAAATTACCATCTTCATCGCGTTTGTTGTACTGTAGTTCTAAAGCATCTTTTTGCCCTCTTTTCTTATTCCGCACTCAATGGCCAGTTTTTTGTTCATTCGGTGTTTTATCTTCTTCTTCCCTTTTTTGGATTGTATCCTGTTTTTCTTCAACATTTATAGCCACAAATGAGAAGCCGAACTACAACCGTCATACTAGCGTATTCGTGGTCGTCCCCAATCTTTTTAACATGAGAGTCCCACTCTGACAATTTTTGGTAGTCCATACTGTCAACGTGATCTCTCAACTACCTTCTTCTATTTCGGGCCTATCTGACCAAAGCTTGGATTTGGACCGTGCTCTGATATCTACGCTTCTTATGTGGTCCATTAGGCTGCATCTTACAATGGATCTTAAAATTCTCAATTCGCCTTGAAGATTCTTGCTTTATTTTCCACAGATATGTATTTGTTTCGCCATATTATATCTCTCAAGTATCCCCATATTAATGCTACTTTTGTTTTTGGGCCCTCACCTCTTCTATTAGATCCCTGTTGCGTGTTATGTTGGCTCTATGGTATTTGAGGTGCAACAATTGTTCGACGCTCTTATTGTAAATGGCGAGTTTACATTTGTGCACGTCCTTCGATATCATGAGGGACCGAGTTTTGATCGCAGGTCATCTCTGCTAAAGATTTAAATCTTTAGCAGAGATGACTGCAGACATCAGTAAATTGTTCAAGCATTAATTTACGATGTCAATGGTCCGAATAACCCTAGTGGACCTACACGAAGACAACAGGCAGTTACTAACACATCGGTAAAAAGAAAACAGACACAACATTTAGATGAAGACATACTGGTCAAGCCAACAGAAGTCCAGACTTATGCTGTCTTAGTTATGCGGAGCGCACGAGAAGCTGACATAGGTGATCGCCTGAGCCGAAAAGACCGAGAACCGCTACCCGCGTATCGAAGTCAAGGGTACCGGGGAGCGCCTTTCTGAAGTCCTCGTTGCTGCCGGAGGCCTTCACGACCGACAGTACGGCATCCGAAAGGGAAGATGCTAACCTGGCGGTCCGGAAAGCCAAAGGCCAGTATGGGGAACATTCATGATGGTCAGTCTTGAGATCGCGAACGCGTTCAACATACTGACATAGGTGACCATGAAGCATTTTGTAAGAATTGTGCATTCCAGCCGAACTAGCCAGGCTAATCCTGGGATACCTCCCTCTCCTGCAGAAAATTCACGCACGAAGCGGGTAATTGTAATTTGACCAATTAAACATGAGGCAAGGGGGAGGGGGTAAGTCACCCCTGGGCCCTCTTTTATGGAACGGAGTGTATCACGTTATGTGTTAAGCGTTACACATGACACCATAGCCATAGCGAATGACATGGCGATAGTCCTTGGCGGACGCGACCTTGCCGAAACACCCGGAAAACCAAACCGGCTGCTGCGACGGGCCACAGGACACACCACAAGTCCTAGAAACCACAAGAAAGGCCGCCAGAACAGAGGCAGCATTGCCGAAGCTGTTCCCCAACATCAGTCCGGGTGAAAAGAAGAGGAAGTTACTGGCGATGGTGTCGCAGACCCAACTCTTTTGCGCAGCTCCGGCCTCCATCGGCGCCAAGACGCGAAGATCAGGCGGAATGCGGGCAGACTAAGGATGGCGTTGCGCTCCAGTGCTCTGCGCATCACTCGGGCCTACAGGACGATATCCACGGATGCAGTCGAGGTCCTAGCGGCGATGGCAGCTGTCGACATGATGGTATAAGAAAGGGCAGAAATATATGGGAGAATTAAGGACGTGACATTCCCAAAGACTGCAAAGAATGAGGCCAGAAATTACACCCTACGTAAATGGCAAAGCTGATGGAAAGAGACCCAGAAAGCGGCATGGACCAGGAACCTATTCCCGAAACTGAAGTCATTAATTGACAGAAACCACGGACAAATGGACCACTGAACTATCCAACTATTGTCGGGACAACAATTCTACCTTTATAGGATAGACGGCATGACAACTAGCAGGTTTCGTTACTGCAGCGAAACGGACGAGTCGGCCCACACGCTTTACCGATGCCACAATGGGCGAGCGGGCCATCCTATGGACGGAACTGGGATAGGAAGGATCTACTCTACAAACGATGCGATGTGTCAACCATAAATCAGGTGAGCATTGGGAGGCAGTTGCCAACTTCGCCAGCGTAGTCATGAAACGTTTTAAAACAATCTGCGGACATGACAAAAGACTAAGAAGACGCGAGAGCTAGACAAGATAGACAACTTGAGAGATGGCAGCGCGACGAGCTTATGTTTGTTTGCCAAGCCCCTAATAACAGAGCATGGGGTCGGTTTTAGTCCGCGCCCCAGCCAGAACACGTGATGAATCTCACACTACCCATGCCTAGCACATAGTGGTGATGACGGAGTTTTGGACGATTTGTACCTCACAGGATAAAAAAGGTATCTGCATGTTGAACCTTGACGCAGTTTATTGGAACTTGTAGAGGAGCCTTTGTAAGTTCTCTTCGGAAATCAAGACGGCGTCATCAGCATAGTATCTAACTTGTATCCCTTCGTCCCCCATTAGGTACCCTCTGCGACCATCTTGACTTCTGGTGTCATTTCGTCAATTATGATGTTAAATAAGGCATAATTTAAGCTGTTTAATAATTCTGATTACAGTTGACACATGTACTTTATTAGATACACTGATAAAAGTGTAGTTATCGGTGTTGCGTTTTGTGAAAACTGCTATGACAGTGGGGTGTAAATTCTTTTTTTTTTTGCAAAAGCGTCTGATAGTCTCATTCTATGGAAGATTGATAAAGCACTTAAAAACAGTTTTATTGAATTCTATATCTTTCTCGGTGATCAGGCGGATGGTGACTATTGTGCCAATAGTATCCTAGAGACAGCAATTACCTGGCCAAAGATTAAGATTTGTGAGGAGCTTTGATATTGCACTTAAGAGGCCAATTCCTCTATATTTATTGGATTTTAGTTTTTGCAATGCGATTTTTACTTCGTCTTCTTATATTTTACATGTCCTGATTCTTCATTCTAGTTGTATCCAAGTATCTAAGTATATTGAGTCGGATAGAATTCCACATTAAGTTTATCGATGCCTTCTGAAGTTTTCCCCCGTTTCGCTGCAGAGTGTCTGTGATTTCACGAGTACAAGGTAGGTTCCGGCATTTCCTGAGGTCAAGGTTCTCACGTCCTGAATTCTGCGGGGGTGGATATTTCTGTTTGTGGCTTTGATTTTGATTTCTGTCCACGTGTGACCTCAAATGTGAATTGGTGTTTTGTTTTGTATGGAAAGAAGATGTTCTTAGTTTTGCACACATAGCTGGATTAGTTGTTCGCATTTTCGTTTTTAGTTTCTTCGTTATATCGTGGTATTGCTTATTTCCCGATTCTTGCATTCAGATACCATCGAATTATGATTTCCTATTATGCGCTAATACTGTCAAGCATCATTTATAAGTTATGATGGCGTTTATTTCTTCCCTGGGTTTGATGATGACGGGAGCATAGGCACTTATCATGTGTAGATTATGTACTTTTACTTGCAGGATTCTTTGATTAATGTATTTTGTGTGACTGATGTTATTTTCGAGTTTCATTGTGATTGATCTTGATGATTCTATTGTTTCTCGCTGTTGCTTTAACTGTATCTCTTGGTCTCATCCCGATATTTCCAGTTCTATCTTAATATTCTATGCTTTTTTCGTTGCCACTTCTTCTGGTGTGTATCCGTATTTCCTAGTATTTCTGCCTTTTAATAGTCCATTCGTCTGCATTATTTGCTTTTACGTTCCAACATTCCGTAAATATGCTATTGGTTGATACTCGCTTTTCTGCTACTATCTTTTCTTTTTTTTGCTACTATCTTTTCTTTTTTCTGCTACTATCTTTTCTTTTCCTCTGTATTGTAACCGATTACTATGCCCACATCAATATATGTAGGTCCAGGCCCATCTCAAAAAGTTTAAAATGTACAAAACACTAGTTAGGTCAATTCTACTGTACGTTACGAGTATTCAGGAGCATGGTGGAAACAGACAAAAATGCCCTACGTATTCTCGAAGGGAAAATTTTAAGAAACATATTTGGAACTATAGTAGGAGTGAGAATCAGGAAGAATTCAAAACATGAAGATCTAATAGATGGCGAAAACATCGCGTGTTATATAAAAGCATACAGATTGAGATGGACTGGCCATTTAATAAGAATGCCTAAAGAAAGATCTGTCAAATCAGTCTTTAACGCTTTAACACGGCGTCCACAAGACGCAGAGGTAGGCCGCGAGCCGGATGGAGGGACAGGGTGGAAGCTGACATAAAAACCCTAAAGAAACTGGAAGGTGACTGCTGAAAACAGCAGCGAGTGAAAGAGAATAGTACGGGAAGCCAAAGCTCATCCTGGGCTATAGCGCTAACTGAAGAAGATATTATAAATATTGTTTTTCAATTATGGTATCAATTTGAGAGATTTGTATTGAAGTCTTTCTCCTTCTTCCACCCACCATATATATGATTTTCTATTGTCTATCGATTGTGTTATTTTTAAATCCAAACGTTTTTTGTACATGTTCTAGATTTGCGTGAGTAGTTGCTCATCGTAACTTTCGATTTCAATCCTTTATTTTTGTATGTTCTTCATACATATTAAACCGTCTTTTTTATTTATCATGTCTTCTTGTGCTACATTCGTTTCTTCCCGTATTTATCATCTACACAAAATATGGTTAATTTCTCTCATCGTTGTTGCAGTGCAGTAAAATCTATTGTTCTTTCAATCACACATATTGATCCCATTATATAAACTCTATACATATATAATTTTCATATCTGGCACTAAAAAACTAGCTGACTAAGGGCCAGTTCTACAATTGACATTTAACTGGCGAATAAGGCTATTCGTGGAATAAGTTTGCGATATTGGCTTTAAAATCTGAAACTTATTCCACGAATAGACTTATTCTCCAGTTAAATGTTAATTGTAGAACCGGCCCTTAGTTGTGTGGATGGGGAATAATATAATAAATAATAAATAAGGAGTAAATTTCAGGGAATTATTTCCTACAATATTGTATCACTCTAAATTGGAAGTTTTCGTTTTTAAAGTTAATTTCTCAAATATTAGAGTGCTAGTTGTTAATGCAACTCCGTGTATATACAAATATGAAAGGTCATCGTTCTAAGTCGCTCAATATGATATATGATATGCATATACAGGAATTATATACAATATAACAAGGGATGATCGATGCATGTATTTTGAATAATATAACACCAGTAGCATTCTGTACGTGCACTATTTGCATTTGTTATATAACTTACATTCCATAAAATAAGCTATACTGAATTATTACAGTTCCTGCACTAAAATAAATTATGAAACCCCTAATAAGGGATGATGCCTCCTAATTCGTATGCACATATAATAGGGAATTAATCCCTAGACTAGCGATTCTCCAACTTTTTGGTCCGCGACCCATTTTGCACTTAACAATTTTAACCCTTTTGGCCCTGCCGGTGCCTCCACAACATGTACAGCCGCCTACTTCCTGTGCCTATCCATATGTTTGCTTTTAATCACTAGATTTCATTCCAAAAAGGTATTTTCAAAAAAATCCATGCGCAGTTTTAGAAACTTTTGAATTATGATAATAAGCGTAATAATAATTAACAATATTTTCAAATTTCAAAACCCAGGGCTGAAAAGGTTGAAGCTAAAGGACCCCTGAAGAATGAGTATTTGTGGAAAACAGTTCGAATGATCAATAGTTTTCTCTAATCAATTTTTTATGCGACCCTCCAAATATTTCTCACGGCCCTCACTTTAAGAATCACTGCCCTAGACATTATTATATGACTATATAGATGGTTACCATTTTTTTTCTAAACATTACATAGACTTAAATTTTAATAGCAGTAGTTACTGTATTTGTTACAATTCTGTATTTGGCTATCGGCCTTCGGATCTTTTAGTGTGTTAGTGTGTTATGTATGCATGTGAGTGACTTGCTACTTCAGAAAACCAAAATTTTAATATTTTGTAATAAAAATTTATATTTATTGGGCTATAGGCTCCTGATAGCATTACCGCGTTTATAAGAAAAAAATGTAAGGATTTTACTAGTGCTGCTATAAACGTTAAAACGTTAAAACCTTTTAGAAAAAATAAGATACATGTCACCGAGAATATTTCAATATTTAATTTAACTTTTGCAAAAAAGAGATGGAATATATTATTGTTAAACTGAATGAATTGTTATAATTATTATTGTTTTGGTTGAACTGCTGAACCAAATCACAGATTGAACACAATTATATAAAAGAAGCCTGCAATCTGGTTTAGATTTGTAATCATTATCAATCTATCGGTTTATAGCGTTTCTGTGGGATTGTTTGGCCTAATTTGTACGTCGATTGGTTGTAAATTAGCAGGACAAGTGCTATATTACCTATATATTATTTGTAATGATGGGCGAATTATAAAGCTCAGGTTTTCTAGATATTTAATTACATGTTCATTCATAACAAAATAATTTTTCTTTTAAAAAGATCTCCCTCTGACCTAATCACAAAGATATAATTACATTTTAGATTGAAATTATAATTATTTTAATAAATAAAATGTAATTATATCATTGTGAGTAGGTCAGAGGGAAATCTTTATAATTTTTAAAAGAAAAATACTTTGTCATGAATGAAAATGTAATTAAATGTTCTTGATTACCTGAGCTTTATAATTCGCCCATCATTATAAACAGCACTCTTAACAGAAAAAAACAGTTTCAATTTTGTTGAAACGGAATTGAGCTAAAAGCTTCACCTTAATTAAGCTAATACCAATAGACGGTTTAACGTGGCATATTAAAATATATTATAGACGCTCCCAAAGCGCCCAATAAACACCTCCCATCGTCTCTTATTTGATTTTAACTAATTTAAAAGTCAATTAAAAAGTTGCCGGCACGTAGATAAATATTTTATTACCAAACACGCAACCACTCCTGTTTGTATTGGAATACGTAAATGATTCAAAAAGTTTAAATTGAAGCGGAATTAAATAAAAATAATCCTCTCACCTGATCCTCCAATATTTCACGCCTGATGAACTTCATCGGCTCCAAATGGGAGTGGAATTGGTCGACGACCGTCAGCGGTTTTTTCAGTAAATGCTCTGCGCGAAAGAGAGAGAAAACGTGGGTGTCACATACAAGTTTATGGGCCTTTTATTATTAATAGCAATTTAACCGGTTAATCCAATTGACATTTCCTCAATTACGGGCATACTCACCAATAATGTAGCCCATTGTAACATCATCTGGCAGACGGATCTTTTCCCCTGTGCTTATGAACTTGCCACCGCTGTAAAAAAAGAAAGAAAAAAACATAGAGCAGCGCACAGATGAGGTTTATTGTTCTTAATGGGGTAATGGGGATAATTCTATGTCTCCGAGCATCATTCACTTTAGACGTTAATATAGATTAAGCGTACGGATTTTAGTTAATTAAAATTTATTGTGCCGGTATGAGATTCGAGAAAACTATTATAAGCATATGTCGGTTTACATTGTAACAGGTTGAAGATATGAAATATTTCTAAATAAGTATACATATATGTATATACATTGGAGACGACGACGACCCCGGATTATCAATTATTCCATCAAACTGTTCGAATAATATTTGTTGTTACCATGTACTGAACAATTCTAATGACCAACACATTTTGATAGAAAAAGAGCCAAAATTACACATCTTAATTATTTCATCAAAACCGTCAGAATCTTCACGAATACTAAATGTTGTTACCGCGTGGGCACTCATACTTAATTTTTCAAGCATAATTTACAACCAGATACACCCGTGTACTGATTTTGTGTGCTCATTTTTCATCCTTCGGCGTATGTTCCGGCGGCAAGCAACATAACGTAATTATTACGGTTGCAGCACAGACTCAATTTCAAGACAGCTCGCGGCAATTTCGCTGGATCGCACACAAAAACCTTCCTTCTGTGTGTATGCATTTACAAACAATGCAGAACGCGAAAACAATAAACTGTAATATCTCCAGTTTTGCATAGTAAATCTGAATATTTTAATACCTCCCAGGATTCGTCTCCGTGCCGCATTGTCTTTGGGCCGTGGTGCGGAGAGCACAAGTCACAATTCTTTCCGAAATAAATAGAATAATTAAACGAAAAAAAAATTCTTCGTCGTGCACGAACAGTTACATTTTTTTCTTTATTAGTAATATTAGTCCTACAAAGATCGGCAATAGGGGACCATTATAGGACCTTTTCGTACAGACACGTTCAAGATTCGAGATTAGGAACACGTGTGAGGTACACGTCGTGCCGGTGGTAGCCGTGGCAGGTGGTTCACGGACGGTCCATCATTATCTTCCATAGGGGATGATGACTATCTGGAGCCCGCGGCTCATTCATGCGAGCGCATTGATCATATCCATTATCCTCTCAATATCTATATAAATTTAATTCGTGCAAAGGTAAAAATATATCCATTGTTGTTAAGAATTGCGAAAGTAATGCGAATACCTAATTCCTAATTATTATTATTATTTTGTAACTGGGTCTATTGTATGGAAATCGCAAGCACAATTTACAAAAATTACATCACAGAGGTATAATAGATTTAAATTATGAAAAATATACGCATTTTGATGAAAGACTAGGCATTAGATATTTTTTATTTAAAATTTTATGTAGGTATCTACCGGATTTATGATGTCTTGCTAATTATATTAATTATACCATCATTTCCACTTACATACTTGTATTTCTACTCATTTTCGAAAATAACTTATCAGCGGGAATTGACGGGAACGGAAGATTTACAAAAGAAAAATATTTCTTTCCTTTCTATTCGGTACAAAAACGAAATGTTTAATGCGCGATTTTGCGAGGTTGATGGAAAATTACTTTTTCTATGCGGCGAGTTACAGTATTTAATGAAACACCCGCTAGATTGGGAGTGGTTGAAGAAAAGTAACGTTCACCACCTATGCCTTAACCTTATTTCTTTGTTGCATTCGCTTCAACTTGGTGGGTTCTATGTTGGGAGCAATAGGAGTTGAGGAATCGTTTCTATTCGGTACAAAAACGAAATGTTTAATCCACGATTTTGCGAGGTTGATGGAAAATTACTTTTTCTATTCGGCGAGTTACAGTATTTAATGAAACACCCGCTAGGTTGGGAGTGGTTAAAGAAAAGTAACGTTCACCACCTATGCCTTGACCTTATTTTTTTGTTACATTCGCTTCAGCTCGGTGGTTTCTATGCGGGGAGTAATAGAAGTTGAGGAAAACCCCATAGGAGTTGGTGTGGTTGAAAAAAATATTATTCACTACCCATGCCCTAACCCTAGTTTTTGTTGCATTCGCTTCAGCTTGGTGGTTTTACATACGATGAGCAACAGTGGTTAAGGAAAAATGGCTAGATTTTGTGAAGTTAAATAACATTCACTAAACCAACCATGCCCTGACCCTAATTGTTGTTGCATTCACTTCAGCTTAGCGGTTTCTATACGATGAACAACAGTGGTTGAGGAAAAACGGCTATATTTTGAGTGGCTGAAGAAAAATTACGTTCACCATGTATGCCCTCACCATATTTTTTGTTCCATTCGCTTCAGCTCGGTAGTTACTATTCGGTAAGCAACGGTAGTTGAGGGAAACTCACCTACAATTTGAACGTTTGAAGGATAATAACGATCACCACCCATACCCTGACCCTAATTTGTGTTGCATTCGCTTCTGCTTGGTGATTTTATATACGATGGGCAACTGTGGGTAAGAAAAGATGGCACGGTTTTGAGTGGTTGAAGTTAAATAACGTTCACCGCCCATGCATTGCCCCTAATTTTGGTTGTATTCGCTTCGACTGGGTGGTTTCTATGCGGGGAGAAACAGCAGTTGAGGAAAAACCCGCTAGATTTTGCGTAGATGAAATAATATGACGTTTGTTGAATTCGCTTCAGCTCGGTGGTTTCTATGCGGGGGGGGGCAACAGCAGTAGAGGAAAACCTCGCAAGATTTAGCATGGTTGAAGAAAATGATGTTCAGCGTCTATACTCTGACCCTAAATGTTGTAGCATTAACTTCAGCTTGGTGGTTTATATACGAAGAGCAACAGTGGTTGAGAAAAAACGGCTAGATTTTGAATAGTTGAAGTTAAATAACGTTGACCAACCATGCCCTGATTCGCTCTGACGGGGTGGTTTTTATGCGGGAGCAACAGCAGTTGAGAAAAAAAACCGCTAGATTTTGAATGGTTGAAGGAAAATGCGCTCACCGCCTCTGCTCTGACCCTAAATTTTGTTGCGTTCGTTTCAGCTTGGTAGTTTCTATACGATGAGCAACAGTGGTTGAGGAAACATGGCTAGATTTTGGGTGGTTAAAGTTAAATAACGTTCACCAACCATACCCTGGCCCTAATTTGTTTTTGATGCCTGCGCTTCGGCAGGGTGGTATCTATGCGAGAGCAACCGCAGTAGAGGAAAAACCCGCTAGATTTTACGTGGTTGAAGGAAAATGACATTCACTGCCTATGCTCTGACCCTAAATCTTGTTACTTCAGTTTAGTGGTTTTTATACGATGAGCAATCGTGACGGAGGAAAATGGCTAGATTTTGTAGCCTGACCCTAAATTGTGTGGTCCGAAGTATCTCTGCGTGTGTATGTGCATGTTTATGTGCAAGTATGTCTGTGAAAAAAATTCCGGGAAAAGACTGCGAGACCAAATTTAGGAGTCGGCTGAGAAAGCGAGCTGGCACGTGGCCGCTCCAGAAAACGAATGCGCCTCGTGATGTGATGTCAGCTACCGCCGGTATGAAAACAATTAACATAGTCCAAGGATGGCACGCTTTATAAAAATCCATTTCTTGGGTTTTGAAAAAAAATGCCAGAGCCTTCAGGTTCTGGATATGAAAGCGCCCCGACGTTGGTAGGGTCTGTTTGTTTACACAGGCCGAGTATAGTTAACTCATCTAGCTCAAGCTCGAATCTCATCATTTCGAGGTTTGGTCGTTAGCCAACAAGAAGCACCAAGTAAAGATCAAGTGGTAGTTGAAGATGTAATTTTTAGCAATCGTGTTTAATTGGTAATTGGAAAAGCGTACGTTCTTTTTGATAAAAGTAAACACCAGACGAGGGTGACTGCAGGACGCAGCATGTTCATTTTTGTCAAAGTTCATGCTGTTAATAGTTAATTTATTTAAATATTGACGTTATTTTTTGCATGTTTGCATGCATTTGTAGTTATCGTAAACCTATAAAAGCAAATGTTTCAAATACAAGTACAAAAGATTTCCTAAGTTGGTGGAATAAGAAATATGGTATGATTAGCAAAGATAGGAAAAGAGGATGGCCAAAGGAATGAAAGGTAGGGCGGGGCACCAGAAGTTACAGATTGTTGACGAGTGATGGGTTTGGGATTGTTTGATAAAAAAAGCACTGAAGGGTTTGAGGACGGCGAGGTAGAAGTCTAGGGTGCATGGAAGCGTAGAGGAGGAACAGGGGAACGTAGCGGGCCTAAGAAAAAAACTGTTGTGAGATTGATAAGACCTAGAGGAGTGGGTAATATAAAAGGACATAGTGGGTTAGAAAAAAAAAGTAGAGTTACAGAAGCCGGAAACGAGGTTAAGAAAGTGTGTATCGGAGAAAGGGCTGTGGCAGATCCTGAGGTGTACGTAGATGAAGGGATAGCGACCCTGACCAAAACAATAGAAGTAAAAAACTGCAAAGTACTGCCCACACGATTTTCTTTGGCGCTCTTTTGTAGTTCTTCACTTCTATTTTTCTGGTAAGGGCCGCTACTTCTCCCTGAGCTAGACCTTGGTCCACTAGCTTCTGGACAATCCGTTATGTTTCTTGGCTATCTGGTCCGATATCGCTATGTCCAAGGAAACCGTGTGGGCAACCCGCTAGATCATGTACGATAACATAAGCGCATACAGTGTCCCTGAAGGACAATGATGAAAGTTCGACACAAGAAAACAACCAGCACACAACGACGCTCACGAGAGAAGGGAAGAGACAATTCTAGTCAAACCCCCAGAAGGCGAAACCTACGCCTCGACTATGCGAACAACAATGTTGCGAGGATAGATTGCATCGAAAACGGACACCTGCGAATCAGGGTTCAGGGCAGTGAGGCTAAAGTAGACGCCCTGTGTGGAGCCATACTGGAAAAGGCCCTAGGTGCAGAAGCTGAGGAGGTCAACAGTTTTAGGTGCGAAAAAATTGCCGAATGTTCCGGCTATCTGACTGAAGAATCATTAGATTTTCAAAAACGCTCAAAAAATACTTTCTGGTGGTGCAGTTGGTAGCACGACAGCTGCGATAGCCAGAGAGGTAGGTTCGAGTCCCACCGGAGAGTGAAATTTTTGAGTGATAGCTAAATAATTATTGTTTTGATTGATTTGATCAAAGCATTTACAGCTTCATTTCCGAACGTAATATTAAGCCAAATGCACTCCAAATACAAAAAGATTTATGATGGAAAACCCCATCACACTGAATAAACAAATATGTTTTGTGCAGTTATCTAGTTGCTAGATGAAGAATTTTCACACGATTTCAAGATTTTGGAAACCCTCAAAAAAATTGATGAAAATGTATTTTGTATTCCGACTCCATGGCTGCAGATGAGATAAATTTAGTGATTTTTGCATGGCTAGACTTCGAGAATGTTTAAGTGCAATTGATTGATTTTCAATGTAGCATTCTTTGGAAAGAAACGTTTGTCGAACTGGATATGGACAAAACAAAAATCGCCCAAAAGATTCCTTTTGTTACTTTTAACTTATATCCAATAGAATATTGTAATGTAAAATAATACGTGGCACGTTAAATAGTTCAGAATTATATTTCTTGAGCTTTTGGCACGCAGGCCTAAAAAGGTTCGCCATTACTGACATTTTAAAAGTAATTAAAGTATAAAATATTGACAAATATTGATAATATTGTTAAATATTGACAAATATTGTTAAATATTGTTAAATATTGTTAAATATTGTTAAATATTGTTAAATATTGTTAAATATTGTTAAATATTGTTAAATATTGTTAAATATTGTTAAATATTGTTAAATATTGTTAAATATTGTTAAATATTGTTAAATATTGTCAAATATTGTCAAATATCTTAAATTTGCATATTAATTTTAATTAATACAAGCCGATGTAGTGCTGGGGTTAGCACAACCCACTTCTATTTGTATTTAAAAAGTAAATAAATAAATAATAAAAAATGAACAGAGCGTTATTATAAAATAATATGTTACTATTTTTAACAGCCAATATCACTAACGACGTTTAACATATATAAACGAAAATCGCCTAGTCTCTAAATTAAACTTTATCCTTATTCGATATTCGTGAGGAGTTAGGTGTGATGAATAATCGCACTATCCAGCAAGGACTAAGTTCGGAACGGATACGAAAACGATATAACCAAATTAACCGAAGTATGTATGATGCCCCATAATTTGGTTATATCGTTTTCGTATCCGTTCCGAACACAGTCCTTGCTGGATAGTGTGATTATTGAAAAAATATACAATTTCCATAAGGAAATAACAAGGCAACCAAGTGGTACACATCCAAAGTTTCAAATTCACCAAACGTACAGCAAGATTACTTACACTTCCAAGAGTTTCTAATGAAATGCAACACCTACAAACATAATATTTATTCGTTTTATATTCCTTATAACTGTGCACCTAGTATCCGAAACATTGAAAACCTGCTTGATTTCTATCAAGAATATCAATTTCGCTTTAATAATATATCTCGCACTCCCCGTATGTAGTTGTAAGAATATCAAGCGCAATAAATAATTGCTAGATCGTATCTCTCCGGGCGCAGTTTCTTTTTCTCCTCTGATTTACATCGAGCCATTAATTAATCTGAATAAAGGTGTATGAATGTCCCGTGATTAGTGGTTTATATTAAATCTCGCGTATCCATGGATAATTAATATTCACGGCGAAGCATAATTTAATAGAGCAGTAGGCAGGTGTGGCGGCCGTGGTAGAACGTATTACACGAGAGGTGCGCATACTTACACTCCCTGCTTACACGATCCCCCATTCAAGTGGTGCAAAAAAAAGTGAATCGATCATGTGCAAGTATATTGGAAAAATAAATAACGCGAAACGTATTGTGCGAAATGACACAATGCCGAAGGCAATTTGGGGCGAAAATTGGGGGCGATTTGTTCTGGGATTTGCAATATTTACAAAACACGATGTTGTTGCTGGTGTTAAGATTATAGCTTGAATCGTGGATATATTTTATTTATATGACAGGAATAACAAATGGTTTGTTATTTAATCAAAACGACAATACTGTTTAAACTGAAATTAAATTCAGTAATTTTTTAAATTAAAGAAATAAGATTTCTCTAATTTTTTAGATAATCAAATGATGTTATGATAATACCTTAGTGCCTTTCGTTTATCACTCTGGGCTGGTACGGGCTTATTGTTTCTTGTTCTATTTGCCGCTTCCGAAGCGCATAATTCTACCTCGGCCCTTACAACCGGCGGCGCACGAGCGATACTGCACGCCATGGGGGCGACTAGCAATGCTAAACGAAAGCGCCACTGTGCATAATTACGACTATGATCAGACCATATTTATTTTACGATTTCATTTATCAACAAAACTTCTGTGCGTATTGAATTATACATCATGCTTTACTAAATATTGTATTTATTTATTTATAGTAAATATTTATAGTTGTAAAAACAAGTATAAACAGAAAATAATAATATGTTTACATAAGGTTTTCAAAAAACAATTATTGAATTACAGAGTATTTATCAATATTATTAACATTTATATATTTATGTAGCAGATTCGCTAAATAATAAGTTATTGTTGTTGTATTTAAAAGATTTAAATATGTTTAATATAACGTCCAAGTGTGGAAATAGAATAGAATAGTTATTAAAATGGACATTCATTCGTATATTTTTTGTAAGATATATAATGGGATTTCGTTTATAATAAAAAAAATCTTCAGGTAGCTAGATTTATACAAAAACTCACATTTAATGATACACATCTCATTCCGGACACGTGATCGCCACGCACCAAACCACAAAAAAATTATAGTCCTGTTACATAAGAAGCCCTTGAATATGTACCCTCGACAGCTGTACTTTAAACCGGTTGAATAATAATATTATGGGAATATAGAAATGTAAACTACGTGTTTCTATATAAAAAAATTTGAATATCATACTAGGGAATTAGGTTATTAGTATTATCGATTTAAACAGAATTCGGTATATAACTGTAGGTTACCTACACGCGACTAAACAACTTTATAGAACATGGTCAGTTAATGATTGGATCGATCACAACCCTAAAATCAGATGGGTCAAAAGTTGCATTTGCATTACGCCTACACCTTACGGTAGAAGGCATAGTATTAAATAAAATATTTTGTATTTAAAGCACCGTTATTTTGAATTGACTTTGTGAATGCTGACTTAAAATATGAAATAAGGTAGAAGGTTTATTTTTGACCATAATTACAAAGTAATAATATTTCATATAACTTATTTAGCACACAATAATATAATGGAAAGTATTAATTAACAATAATTCTCATTTTATTGCGTAGTTCTTATTTTATTTTATAACCCCACATATTATTAATTCTTATCTTTTTACTCATACCAAATCTATATAGAAGTTTGCTCTAATCAAATCTAGACGTTTGGGCTATGCCAAAATTATGACTTTGTTTCCTTGTGATAAAAATAAACATGTGAGGTAAGAGGTATGTTGGTTTTTGTTTAAATTTACAGCACCAATTGAATTACTAACCTGCTTGCATATAACAGATTCAGTCTTAGCGTGCACAGTGTTTTTTATGCTTTTAATTGCCCATAGGAATTTCATCGTTCAGAAATAACCAATCTTTTATTACCGAGGTGAATAATCGCATATGTTCAAGAAATGGAAGGGGAATACTCTTTTCAAAATAAATTAATTAATTAATTATCAAATGTCAATAAATTACCGCTCAGGGTTAAAAAATCAACCAAAATACAAAAACCGTTCGAACTGTTGTTGGTCCAAGAACGAGAGCAGGATTATGCGAGTTACTTGTACAGCTCTCCAAAAATTGAAATCTCATACTAGCATTAGCGGTTCTTAACTATCGGTGCTCCGTGGACAACTGGTGCCCCGCGAGCTTCTTTCAAGTGCTCTAATTTAATGTTCGCTCTTCTACTGCATGTGATATGAGTTGCACAAATAGTGGCTAGATGGTACCTTTGCAAAGTGAAGTGTGCTCATCTTGCAATGGCAACGTACCCGATCGAGAGCCATGCTTGCACACTATGCACTTTCTCTTGTTATGTAATAATCAGTTTATTTTTAATAAAAGTTATATCTGTATGTTTTTTTCCTTTTTGATTTTGGTGCTCCAAGAATTTTTGGTATGATCAAAAGTGCTCCCTGAGGTTAAGAATCACTAGTCTATAACAACAGAGCAACCGGCGCGGACATAATTCCAACTGAAATCCTGAAAATATTGGGAGAGAATGCTATTTAATTGTTAGTCCAACTGTTTCAAAGAGCCTAGAAGCTAGCTAGGTACTCTTCAGCATCCAGTTGTTAGTACAATGATGCAGAGACGTGTACTGCGACATTTTCCGGACTTACGTATGTGAGGTATGGCAATTTGGAAGAGCACTGGAGAGACCTATGCTATCAACCGAGATGGACTACTGGAGAAGATGAATAATGGAGAGAATTACAAACATCAAAATAAGTTAAATAATGGACGTATATCAAACTATTAAAATTGTGTCTTATAGATTTTAAGATGCCGTTTAACAGGGTACAGCACGTGAAAATGATCCAAGAGCTAAAGACAACTGGCATTGATGACACGAAGATCGACGACGACAATAAGCAAACCTAACAATGGGGAACAGGGCAATGGAAGAAGCGTCAATCGAAAGCTGCATCAGGCAGTGCTGCATCCTGTCACCGTTTCTATTCAATCTGTATTTCGAAATAATCTCGAGATAGCCCTATATAATATCAATGAAGGGATAAAAACGAACGACGTAGCAATCAACAACCGCTGGTACATCGAGGACACAGTTGTGATGGCGAATAGTATAGTATAGTATAGTATAGTATAGTATAGTATAGTATAGTATAGTATAGTATAGTATAGTATAGTATAGTATAGTATAGTATAGTATAGTATAGTATAGTATAGTATAGTATAGTATAGTATAGTATAGTATAGTATAGTATAGTATAGTATAGTATAGTATAGTATAGTATAGTATAGTATAGTATAGTATAGTATAGTATAGTATAGTATAGTATAGTATAGTATAGTATATACAAGCATGACTTCTTGAGGTTGAGAAAACTCTCGCAACTTTGCACCACTCGGTCAAGAAGAGTCCCTTTCTTGACCGAGTGGTGCAAAATTGCGAGAGTTTTGGTCTTAAGCTCAACCTGAAGAAGACTAAAGTCATGCTTGTGAGTAAACAATCAATCAGAGGGGTGAAGCTACGGGTTAGAATGAGTATCTAGGGCAAGTGCTGACCGAAGACTGGGAAATAAAAAAGCGAAT
Organism: Lordithon lunulatus; assembly: GCA_963942505.1. Taxonomy (NCBI): domain Eukaryota; kingdom Metazoa; phylum Arthropoda; class Insecta; order Coleoptera; family Staphylinidae; genus Lordithon; species Lordithon lunulatus. Next base: position 16,122,198 of record OZ012671.1, on the reverse strand, counting down.
CGAACAGGTGTGTATGAAAGAAATCATATGAGGACAAAACCAAATATGAAATCTAGAATGAGCCTTGTACTTTGCTATATTTTCTCAGTCCTCGTGTATGGAGTGGACTAGACCCTTGCCGAGAAAAACTCGAGGCGTTCAACATGTGGGTTTACAGACGAATGATGAATATAAGCTGGATAGACGAATATAGAGGTACTAATTAGAATGAAAAAAGAAATGAAAATTGTTCACCGTGAGCATCAAGAAATGTAATGAGGTGGTTAAAGCATTGGACGGTTGCGCTGTAATCGAGTTCAAATCGCACAAGGCGAAATACTTTTCAGCTTGTAGGCGCTCCCCATGCTTTAATTCGCCTGGCCAGTTTGGGGTTTCACGACCAATATCCTCCTCTGGTCCGGAGTATTTGATATATTGATATTCTCATCTAAACGTACTCCAGTGGTTCGGAACCCACGTTAAACTGTAGGTCCACTTGTAGTGTCAGTTGCCAGCACAATAGGCAGAGAAGATACCAATATGCTTGCAGTGGCGTCAAAGAGGTCGATACACACACAAATAGTAATTTAAGGAAAAATAAGGGAAAACCGACTCCGTCCAAAAAAAAACTTAATGACTGAGGAACCAGCCAATGGTTCGAACAAACAACAAGCGCACTATTCACAGGTGCGGCTAATAAAGTAATACTTTAAGAAGAATACTAGCATTATATTAGTTTGAAGAGGCATCTCAAAAATTAAAACGTCGCTGTGGGTAGTGCTGAAAAAACTAATATCAGCATCAGTCTTGTAATTATTGACTTTTGGTAGATGTCAATATAAAGTAAAGTAAAAATCTGGAAAAACTCTCTCAGCGGGTTTTTAAGGCACATAAAGCCGGAAGAAAAGCTTCCAAAAAAGGTACTTGATTGGAACCCACAGGGAAGAAGGCAAAAAAGCAGACCCAGGAGAAGCTGGAGAGAAGTAATAGATTTCGAGGTGAAGGATAAAGACCTCCAAGAAGGACCCTGGGGACATCGATATTAGTGAATATTGGGAATCGAAAGGCGACGGATAATATTATAAAATGATTATTTTATATGAAAAAGAGGCTATATACATTAGGTACTAATTTGTAAATCCTCTTAAATTAGCGCAGATCGCAACATTTAATCCTATTATATTTGCTATTCTATTAAACCGTCAAAGGGCTGAGTCAATATTAAACGGACAGATGTATAATCTTAATATTTGCACAGTAGTTTTAAATTGAAATGAACTATTTCAACTAAATTTAATATGCAATATCAATCCGCATTTATCATTAATTAGCAAATGGTGTTAAATGTTGTAAATATGAATAATTGCATATATAGAAATAAGCCTATTAATTACATACGTAATATATTTTGCACAACTGTCAAGTATTTTCGTCCTTCAGAAGGGAAATATAACACTAACATCTTACTTGCAAGAACTGGGGAACCCTGTTTTTAGGTAAAATCGGGTTTCATATGTAATTCTCATAAATAACTCGCGAATCGTCTGTAACTAACACAAACGTACTATATTCAACCGTTATATTGATTGATTTATTTGAAAACAGAAAAGCAACGGGTGGTGGAACATGATGTTGGTGTGAAAAATAGTATTCAATAACATAAGTCCTCTTATTATAAAATAGCATGATTATATTGTTTAGAATTGTAGCAAAAAACACAAACAACTTCTGGTAAGGACATTATTCAAACTAGTCAATTACAGCACAGACTGTCCGATTGGTCTGAATCTCAATGTACAGCATAATGCATTTCGTTGAAATATTAACTTTACTTACAAGGTGCCCTCCAGGACACATTACGATTACTTCCCAGTGCTATTGAGAGTATTGGTTGAATAAGACGGATGATGTATGGTGAAGGAAGGATGTGATTGAATGAGCAAAGTTTGCATGTAGTTTTTAGATTAGCATCGAAGAGGAGTGAGTGAAATGGGCTAAAAGGAGTAAAATGTAGCATGTTATATATTATTTAGAGTATATGTGTGTGTGTGTAGTTGTACGGTTTGGAAATGAATGAAATATTTATTTTATGAATATGTATGTCGAATTGTAATTTGGTTTTGCGTGAAATGGAAGGTTAATTTATCTTTATCACCTAAAAATCTTAGTTGTAAAATATGAACATTTCTCGGAGATACATCCACCAAATACTAATAAAGACTAATTTACGTGAGATAATAGTCAACAAAGATTGTAAATCTCAACGAAATGTTAGGTTACGTGGTCATACGGCCGTTTTCCCACCGTTAATATAAGACTCCGATAGAAAATCTTCACGTTTACAAACATTTATCCTTACTTCCTATGATAAAGTAATAAAAATGTTATAATATAATCTATATAATATAATAAGATCTGAATATCATGCAGCACTTACGCCCAGTTTCTCCAACGAATCTTAAAGCCCGTCGTATATAAGCTCGTCTTATATATAACCATGTCTTGAATTTTTATTCTGTCACACCAAATATATGTAGATCTTACTTAGTCTTACAATGTAAGACCGTCTTATCGTTTTAAGGTCCGATTTTTATTTGGTGCAACGCTTTAAGACCGTCTTATTATTAAGGCGGGCTTAAACTAGTTAAGATTCGTTGGAGAAACCGAGCGCTAGTTTCATATAAACTGTTGTTGGTTTATTACCGTTGTATTACTCTCTTATTTATCGTATTAGTAATTCTATTTAGGTTGTAGTCTCGTTAGAGGCAAAATCATCACATCACATCATCACAAAAAAATGGCAAGTAAGACCGTCTTATCGTTTGAAGGTCCGATTTTTATTTGGTGCAACGCTTTAAGACCGTCTTATTATTAAGACGAGCTTAAATTAGTAGTAGTAGGAGAAGCCGGGTGCTAGTTTCATGTAAACTGTTCTTGGTTTATTATCGTTTTATCTTGTATTGATTTCTTATTTAATAATTCTATTTAGTTTGTAGTCTCGTTGGAGGCAAAATCATCACATCACATCATCACAAAAAAAATGGCAAGTGACCATTAATCATATGATCGTAAATTGAAAATTATACTCGTAATAGTTATTTTGGCAGACAGTTTCAGTAGTCGCAAGGACTTGTCGAGCAAATTGTCGAAAAATGATAGGTAAAAACACTACAAGAATTTACTAGTAATACTCTGTTGATTTATTCTACCCAGCTGAGTGACCTAGTTAGTAGGCGAGTAGGGGAGCAAGAGTTTCGGGCTATTTTTCGCAAATGATATTTCATAGTTTTCGGAGTTTTTTTTTTATGAAACTAAGGTAAATATCGGAACTCCTTTTAGCTTCAATCTTTACCGGCATAAAATCTGCAGACTGAGCTAACATTGATAAACGTTTTTTTATATTTGCCCTAACAGGGCATTTAAATAATGTGTTCAGTTTTATACATACAAGAAAATGCAGGCAATGGCATTGCTGCAATAAAAATTGATACCTTGCATACATTATTTCCTTAATAGTATTTATATAAGATAGTATGCATATAGCAAACGATATATGTATTGCTCGTCTGCATTAAGATATAGTAGTATTATCGTTATTTATCGCAAGACGTGATCCCTATTTATTTTAAGCACAATTCAATTTATTATAAAGTAACGAACTGCATAAACACAAAGTTGGGTAATCGTGGGGAAAAGAGATACGCTTTTATCTTCAGGTTTTGCTCTACCTGGCTCGTACGGTTGTAATAAAGTGTAAATTTATTTGATAGCGATAAGTGATTAGAATCTTTATGCCGCACTCAACCACATACCAATCACTACGGCGGTAATTATGATCATGTAGATACCGTCTTTCAACGACAATATTAATTGAATTATAAAAAACATAGTGAGGACAATATTATGATATCATAAAATTTTAAAACATCAGACAGAGCTATAAACAAGTAATGGATGTTAAAAATAATTATGTGTATACAATCTCAGTTATTCTGTTATTATAGAATAAGTGTTGGATTGTGAACACCGGTTTTGATTTATTTAGAAAGATAATTTTGCAAAATGAATAAATTAAACGTTTGCACATTCATAATGCGGATATTTATTTATTTATTTATTTATTTATTTATTTATTTATTTATTTATTTATTTATTTATTTATTTATTTATTTATTTATTTATTTATTTATTTATTTATTTATTTATTTATTTATTTATTTATTTATTTATTTATTTATTTATTTATTTATTTATTTATTTATTTATTTATTTATTTATTTATTTATTTATTTATTTATTTATTTATTTATTTATAGAAAAGAAAACAAAGAATTGTGACATAATAATACAGACAAAAGAAAATGTGTTACGTTTAACGTTCGTTGAATTATTGACAAAACAAGCATCACTACGCACATTTGTGGATAATATGGCTGGTAAACATAAATCACGTATTAAACAACAATAGTGAATACATGCGACACTTTCATTATTGATTATTATTTCAGAATTGACAATTATTAATATCTCTATTATTATTGCATATCGTTCATAATAATAAGTAAGGGACAAGAATGTTAAATGATCGTTGAACATTTACCTGCAGCTGTGTTAGCCTTCTCTTGACCCTACATGTATTGACTATTGGCAATAATACTTTCCGCCAAACGATAATTACGAATATGTCTACACGGAAATATTTCTCTCGCTGCACAATAAACATTATTTATATTTGAAATGCTAATAGTCATTATGATTAGTCAGATAAAGATCACCGTCCGCCTCTCTTTCATTAACTAAATCATTCTATTAATTAGTTCAGCAAATCACTACTAACCCTTTTCACATGCCCGAATATCACATGACATTACTAATCCTTCGGGTCCTCTGTGTTTTCGATATTGCGAAGGAATTCGACAAATCTTGCCGTGCTCTCCTTAATTGACAGCTGATTAGATAGAGGGGCGGGCCATTAATCAGCCCAGCAATTCGGCTCCGCGGCCGAAAAATGTTTAAAATGTCCCCTCCGATAAAAAAAGGATATAATGAGATGGTGACGAATACGGGCCCAATTAGAGCCCCCGGTGTGTGTAGGCTGGAATCACCGACCAACAATAAAAATGAATACGTGGCAAAATCCGATCGCTAGATTTCGATCTCAACTATTTTAATCTTGGGTTAATTAAAATTTCGACTCGTTTCATTAAGATATTCATCCAGTTTTTTTATTATTATTATACTGAAGTGGACATGGAAATTTTGAATAAAATTAGAAGCGCCGGTGGAATTAATTAAGAATCCCGTTTTTCATTACGAACTAGACTAACTGGAGCAATGTTAAAATCAAGTTCATTTTGGGCATCATTAGAGCGTACAAGAGGATGTTGCATCAACATTTTCAATTACTAATCAAATAAAAAAATATGTATGTTTGTTAATAGTTGTAACGGTGTTGTTTATTTATGTGACGCAAATTAGGATCGTTAGTATTATATTTTTATCATCATTATAAAAATAATCTAGAAATATGTCTGCAATAGACAAATTAGATACTACGTCAATATATGCTTACATATAAATGTAAAAGTTTTTATAATTTTAATTAGCGACTTATCGTAACATTATAGAACTAGGGGTTTTACTGGCACCATTCGTTCGAAACATATTCGATTAAATATCAAAGTCGCTCCACAAAATATTGAAAATTCATGTCAGTTTTAAAATGAATTTCGCTTTATTAGCGTTAAAAAAATTATAGTTAACCGAACTTCCATTATTGATTGAACTGAAATGGTAAATTACCCGTATTTTGTAGAGTTGACAAATACATTCCGAACAAGTCGTATCAGGAATCGCACCCCCAGGTATATTATCTTGTGAACTTCAATACTCTCCGTCAATAGAATTGCAGGTTCGCGTGGCTCTAAAATCTATGCGGCTATGTAGCTACGAACAGGAGTAACCTGCGATGATTAATTACAATGGTTTATGGATTTTTCTTGGAAGAAGAATATCTAATTAGATTTTGTATGTGACTAACCATACGGACGTAATTAGACAATGTACCCCGTACTTGTAGTTTAAATATTTAGAGATGCTGAAATTGATAAAAACTTTGAAGCTTTCAATTTTTCAGTACAAAATACTGGTAAGGCAATCGAACACTTTTTGTATGACGACGATCTTCTATTTTTATCAATTTTAAAAGTAGAACTATTTTTGAATATTTTTGGAAAGCACCGCAGTCCTAAAAATATTTGTAAATCACCAATCAACATAATTTTTTTTATGTCTGGTGAAATTAAGTGAAATCACTGGTTTGGCTTTATTTAGAAATATTATTTAAGTAAATTAAGTCAGGTCCACAAGTATGTGTTTTGTCTCTCTTTTTCTATCTTATCTAATTGAATTTTGTAGATGTTTTAAACGTAGAATATTATTAAACTATATGTAAATCATCTGAGTATGATTTACTGTTGCTAACATTGAACTACATTAGTAATGGTTTATATTACTAATGTAGTTCAATGTTAGCAACAATAAATCATACTCAGATGATTTACATATTAATTATTTTTCTCGCAAGCATGTCTAACGATAATTTGTTACGCAAAAATACATATTACTTTTTAAAATATTTTTAAATAGTTCATAACTATATATTGTTTTAAATAAAAGTAGTGGGAAGTGGGCATGACTTTTATAAAACAAACCACAAGGAAAAAAAAACTTCTATCTTTATAGGGCTATCAGCCGTGAGGCTTTTCCGCCGGTCAAGGGAGAAGCTCAGATGAGTTTAATCACTCGGTATTTACCTTTACTTCACAGAAAACCTCTGAAAAACTGTGAAAGGTGATACGTGAAAATTCGCTCCCCGCTGGGGATCGAACTCAAGCTCAGTACGAGACGGACGACGCCTCTAACCACTTGGCCACTGAGCTGGGTAAGAAAAAATATTATCAAACAGTTTTTACTTGGTGGCTTCTGTAACGTAACCCGCTATCAATAAAAATATCGCGCGCCATAAATTATTTGCGAATATGTGGCGAGTGTTTAAAGTACAATTGTAATAATTTGGTGTTCCTGAAGAATGAGAGTATCAAACATAAATCAGTGTTGACATCTATTTGCGACAACTATTTTTTTCGTTCATCAGATACAATTAATGAAAATTGTGACTTTCAAGGGTTTGTTACAAAATAAATTTCTCACACCCCAGGCGAATCCGGAACGGGATAGGGATATTGGAATATAACTGGATTGAGGATAAACATGTTTGGGGGAATGTGGGAAAAAGAGCTGGATGAGTGGGCAGACACGAAGAATATAGTGGGTTTGATGAAGACTTGGGTGACGCAAGACAAGTGGGTGTAAGTGACAAGCAATATGCCGGCGCGATGGGACTGGGCGATGCAGAGGACGAAGAAAGAAACGAAGATGGGGAGGGCCTAATGAGGAATTATGATAGGAGTGAGGAAGGTAGTGGGAGTATGGATGCCATTCAGGGAAACTACGGGGTTGGTAGTAGGGAAAATAGACAAAGGTAGATGGGTTACTATTGCAACAGGAATCTAAAGCAGGCGACAGAGATGATGGACGAGCTGAAACGATGGAAAGGAGTGGTTCATCGGGAGGGACTGGAATGTGAGGATTGAAAGGAGATATCACAGTGGGCGGATTGTGAAGAGAAAGATGCTCTTATGGCAAGCTTATCAATTAAGAAGGAAGAGAATGGATACAATGGATGACATACGTTGGGTGGGATGTTCTGAATGGATGTACAGAGGGATTGAGAACAGAAGAAAACTTTCTGCAGCTAGGGAGACGGTTCGGTGACTCCGCATTAGTCAAAGCGATGGAAAGGGGTGTGCTAGTACATTTCAGAGATAGAGATAGAAACGATGGGGGGGGGGGGGGGATCTGAGCAAGTACCGGTCGAAATGGTAGCGAGGGGAAGAATTTACGTCAATATTCGTCATATTCATATTTATTGCCGATCGCCCTATACAGCGCTAAACTGAAAGTTGCATCAAAGGACTCAAGTTTTATTATTATTTGTATTGGAACAAATATTTTTCAGGTTCTCTAAAAGACATCAAAAGTAACAAACAGATTAAAATTAAAATAAGCGAAACAAATAATTATATACATTATTTTTACTCTCGTTATAAATACATAGAAGATACTGCCAATATGAATGTAATAATAATATTGCTAGTTTAATAAATCGTATGTATTAGCTATGTATATGTAGTAATTAATTTATATTTTTATATGTATGTAGAGGATTAAAAAAATATTATCCGCTTGAATATTAATGAATATATAAATTTGATGCGTTAATTAATTCCGATCATTAAAAATCATAATAACGTATAATCCAGATCATTTATAGATCAACGACCGCAGTCGGTACTAAAGATAATAATAAAAACAAATATTACTTAGTACGAGCAGAAATTAATGATACTCAGAAAATCGCTTATAAAACATAATTTCCTTTTCCTTGATTGCCATCACATTATTTTTGCCAGTGATTTCTTAGCAATCGCATAATTATTGACATAAAAATTAATGCCCATCCGTCGCGTGCTTTAATTAAAACCGTATCGCTATTCGTCCGAGTTTATTACGTTGCCAATAATTCGAGGCATCCGTCAGCGCGAAAAAACAATAAACAGTGGGCCCGGGGTAGCAGCGTCGCTCTCTTTAAATTAGCCCAGGTATTTCATAATGAGGAGCGCGTTAACGATCCCCGAACCAGATTAAAGGGCCCTCCCCGATCGATTTTTTCCGATCGCGGCCGGAATTTTAAGGGGGAAAAATTCCTGCGCCTCCTCGGAAATTGCTCGAAAATCACAAAACAAAAAGAACTTTATTTACCTTGCGACGGGCATCATTTTCAGGGCCAGCGCGCGACTCAGGCAGAAACCAGCTCCTCCTGTGGCGAACCAAAACTTGACTTTTTGCTGCAACAAATAAAATAAGACGGTGGATGATAATTAGAAAAAAAATCAAATGGCTGTTTCGCGCCGCGGGATGCAGTTAATCCTTTTATTATGGAACTATAATTCTTCCACAGGCGGCACATTCATTACGCTGGCAGTCGTATCTAACGGCGTAACTCGTTTCAGCAACGCAAAAATCATTGGAATTACGCATATTTCAAAACATTTACTGTATAATGGTAATATTAATATTGATTTGTGGCGAATTATTACCGAATCAATTACTACCGACATCCGTACTATTTATTTATATGCATTTTCAATCCAAATTTAAATTGTCATCTACAATTAGGATGAACAGAAAATTACTATCTCGCATATTTCAGCACAGACGTAAACGAAGGAGATTTTATGTACACAAAAAAAAAGTAATACGCTTATTTACGGCCAGCTTTTACAGGACGGTTTTTGTATGACGGACGTGTATCCAGCGATTTATCAAATTGCTTGTCCAGAGAGAAAGAAATTTGTTAGTTCTGCACATAAATATAATAACATTTGAACTTGAGTCTGGAGTAGGTGATTAATTAATATGATTAAAAGACACCGTTAAAATATTTGCCAGAAACAATATGTTTCTATTCTTTGCAAAAATGATGTCGACACGAAAAATCTTGGACAACTTTCGTAAATTATATATACACACAATAACACACGGCAGAAGAACCCGAAAGTTATCAGTTACTAGTGTGCGTACTGATATTAATTAAAGTAATGCGGAATTTACATTGATTACACTAGTGAGACACATCAGATCTAGTTTCTAAGACGTGATATATTGGCCAATTAATCACATACTTAAATTTTCGATAATAGCTACATGCTTAAAAAATCGTAATAAATTGAGTTCACGGACACAAATAATTTATTTTGTCCAGTGTTATGAATCTATAACATTTTTGAACCAATTGGTCCTTACAAATAGTGTTGGGCCATATCGATCAATACTATAGAACTATCTATCGTTTAACTAGGGACACTATAGGTACTATAAATAAATAAACGAAGGAAATTTCAATATAAGGGAATTGTGTAAAAATTAAAATTTTCAGCGATAATATTGCAAGCTTAACTGAGAAAACAATATTTTTTATCGTTGCAATAAAAATTGTCGATAGTATTAAACAATCGATAGATTCTTTTCGGATGTTATAGTATCGATAGTACCTATCACTTGTAACTTTTATCGATACTACCTATCACAAGTAACTTTTATCGATAGTACCTATCACTAGTAACAAAGTTATACGTAAAAATCGGGATTTATTGTGCAGATCAATCTGGATCGTCCGATATAACTAAATTTCCAAGGTTAGTCCTTCATTACATAAAAATGTTTTCCCACATTTTTTGCAGCACACATACACAGACAACCTTTGAAAATATGTATGTTTCGACTATATTAGTAGTGAAACATACACAAATGTCAAAATTAGTTCCCATAAAGAAATATTAATTAATTTTGTTATAAAACACCCTGTATATTATTAAAATATTTTAATATTTTAATAGTAGTGAATTTTATTGATAATATTTTAGTAATATTGATACACCACATCCTTGAATCCAATGACACATACACGGACAACCTTTGGAAATATGCATATTTAGTTTATATTACTCGTGAAACATATCAAAAATAGTTGCCATATAGAAATATTAGTTTACTGCTTTAATTATGTTATAAAACACCCTATAGAGGGTAAAAATAAAAAATGTTTTAATAGATATAGATCTATTAAAACATTTTTTAATAGTGTCACGACTACCAAATATGGAGATAATGCACACTGGGTGTCAATAGTACTTAATTGTATTCATATTAAAATAGCAATATTGATACACTACATTCTTGAGTCGAATGAATTGTGTATAGTTATAGACAAATCCACTCGAAAGACTACGACGCTGCGGTACGTTGCATTTCCTTAAAATTTGAAATTCAAATGCTGCTTTTTCATTCATGCAAAAGTAATTACTTTATCATCATTTCCTGTTCTCGCGAGTTCCCTGCGCCCATTTTCGTCGGCAAACGATCACAAAGAAACGCAATTAAATTAACTTTGACAGACGTGCGCGATAAAGGCCTGTATTTTTACCGTCCGTAATATCAAGAGGGCGTCGCTTTTTTTTATACATATAATATAAAGCATGAATATTTATAAAGATGCATTAAGACGTTCTCATCATGCGACGAACCGTCGTTCGAATTTAACCCTTTTTTTTCTCTCGAGTGAAGTCTTTACGAGGAGCCGTTTTTAATCCAATGGACAAACAATCCGGCCCGGTTAATAGTTACTAATATAAATTAGGATTTCATAAATTAGAAACTGAATCCGTCGCATGAATATTAATCGCTTCATTTTAATTTTAGGCTTTTATTGCGGATTACACCGGACCAGCCGTGTTCTTAATTGGACCGGCTTGGAGAACGACAGCGTGTAAATACTAAATTGCTTGGAGTTGAGTTTTATAACTTAATGCAAATATTGCGAACAAATTTATTTGCGTATATTTTATAGATGCTTAACGTGATGATGTCGAATTTATGAGATATTAATACATAAGTGATATTAAATGGGAGAGATGCATTTTTATAGGGATACTAATATGTTTTATGGAAAATAAGTTACATAGATAAGAATCTCGGATTTCATTCTCCATGTGAAGACATTTTTATTAAAGGATAGTGACAGTCAAGTATACTAAATTCTGGTTATATCCGTTAGAACTGAACCCTTCTGCATACATTTTAAAACCCATGTCTTTAATATTTTAGTTAAAAGAAAGGTAGGGGGTCGGAGCTTTTTAAATATTTAAAGTGGCCCAAAGAACAAAAAGGCGCAGAAACTATAGAGAATATAGCTCAGAAAAGTGTTTAATGCAACGGTGTAAAGAGGAATATGTGATGTCTTGTGGCAGTGAACAATTCCTGTGAAATTTGGTTCCATCCCAGCTGAACACAGACGACATTTACAAAAACAAATCCACAGAAATTATTTTCATTCTTTACACGTTATCTATGTTTTTATGTCATTTTATAGCATCCTCATTTAAAGCCTTCTAGCTTTGTGAATGTGAATACACGTGTCTGTGCTTATGATCTATGTTTCAAGAGTTTATATGATTGACATCCTTAAAATAACTTGGTCTACCTCTTCATCTTTTATTTCCAGTTTCCATACCTGTTTTGTTTGATTCTTATTGTCCATCCTAATTAAATGTCCCCACCAGTTTAGTTGTTTCATTTTTTATATACTTTTCTATAGCTTCAATTCCCAATTCTTCTCTGATGTCATCACTTCTTATTCTGTCTCTTCTCGTAACTTGTTTTACTCCTCTGAGATATTTCATTTCCATTGCCTGTATTCTACGTTTGTCCCTCTTCGTTAGTTTACACGTCTCGCTCCCATATGCAGTATAGGTCTATATATGCTTTTGTATATATTCATTTTTGTTCTTCTGCTGATCTCTTTTTTGTTAATCAGTATATTGCACAATGCGTGGTCTGTTTTAACTGTGTTGTTTATTCTGTTACTAAGTTCACCTTCCATTTTTCCGTCTTCTGTCAGTGCTACTCGGTATTTGAATTGTTTTACTTGCTCTATTTTGTGTTGTTCTATCTTTATATTTATTTGTTCTTTCCGATTTCCTATTACCATCACTTTTGTTTTGTTATAATTCATTTTCATATTATACTTTTCTAGATGTATGTTCCATACACTCGGATTGTGCTGCAGATTAGCTTCATTTTCTGATATCACTACATCATCAGCGAATGCTCCTTCCGATATTTTTACCACTTTTTGTACCCTATATTTGATTTTTTGATTTCTGGTTTCATGCTCTTCATTATTTCATCCATGTATATGATAAATAACGTAGGACTGAGCTCGCCTCCTTGTCGGAGTCCTGTGGTTGTCTTAAATGTTCTTGATGTTTGTCCCTTGAGTATTATTATTGCATGGGTGTTGTTGTTATATATGTTTTGTATTAATTCGACTGTCTTTCTTTCTACACCTCCCTCTTCCAAGATTTTCCATAATTTATTTCTTGGGATCATGTCGAACGCCTTTTCTAGGTCTATGTATCCTAAATATGTATATTTATTATTTGTAGTTCTTTTTTCCCAGATTTGTTTTATTGTGAACATGTTGTCCTGTGTGGATCTTCCTTTCCTAAACCCGCATTGCGATTCTTCTAGTGTCTGATCTATTCTTGCTATTATTCTCTTGTTTATTGTCTTTTCTAATATTTTCATCCCTATACTTATTAGTGTTATGCCTCTATAATTTGCGCATTTCGTCGTATTCCCTTTCTTGTGAATCGGTACGATTAGTGCTGTTTGCCAGTCTTTTGGTATGGTATTTGTGCTCCATATGCTGTTCAGTAGTTTCCGTAGTTTTTCTTTAGCTACCGGGCCCAGATGCTTGATCATTTTCGCTGTAATCTGGTCTTGTCCTGGTGCTTTTCCTATTTTTAATTCCCTTAATCTTTCTAGTAGTTCTTGTTTCTTGATGCTCTTTGTATCTGCTTCTGTGTTGTTCTTGTCTCTAATTCTTGTCTTTTGTTCTTTGTCACTATTTGAGGTTAGTAATTCTTCAAAATATTCTTTCCATCTTTCTAATATTTCTTCGTTTTCCTTCAGCATTCATCCTTGTCTTGTATGTATCTCATTTCTTGTCCTTTTTCTTTCTTGCAATCTTTTAGGGTTTCATAAAGTAGCTTTTGGTTTTTCCTTGCGTTTTTTTGCCATTGTCTTTCCGAACTTTTCCCATTCCCTGGTTTTTGCTATTCTAACCTCGTTTTTTACTATTTTTCTCTTGTCTCTGTATTTTTTGTAGTTTTCGCTATTTTTGTCGTTTAGGTATCTTTGTCATGCTTTTTTCTTTTCTTTTGTTTTCTCTCGTATGTCCTCCGACCACCAGGCTGTCTGTTGTTTCTTGTTTGTGCTTTTCTTCGTAGCACATGTCTCTTTTGCTGTCTCAAGCATATTTTTTTTAGGTTATTCCACATTTCCTCTACTTCTTCTCTATCGTTAGTCACTTCTATCTTCATCTCCATTTTCTCCATACATTGTATTGCTGTTTCTTCTTCTCTATGTTTGTATGATCTTATCATGTTGTAGTTTATTGCTATATTTGGTCGCTGGATCCTTCTGTCACTGTCTTGGTAGTCCTTAATTGTCGTCACAACTAAATAGTGGTCACTTCCAATTTCGTAGTCTCTCTTTACCCTTGTATCTATTATTTTGCTCCTTTTTCCTTTTCTATTAAAACGTAATCTATTATAGATTGTTCGTTCCTGCTTACCTCTTCCCTTGTGTATTTGTGTATGTCCCTGTGTTTGAATAGTGTGTTCATTATTACTAGGTTGTTCATTCTACAGTAATCTAGCATTTTCTTCCCATTTTGGTTGAGTACGTCTTCGCCATATCTTCCTCTCGTCAAGTCGTTATCTTTTACTTTTGCCGTTGAAGTCACCTGCAACGAAAACGTCTCCTTTGGCTGTTTCGGTTGTTTCGCTGAGTTTCTCCCAAAATGCTTCTTAGTTGCTCACTACATCATCTTCATTTGGCCCATATACTATAATTATTGTTCTGGTTCTGTTTCTTTTAGTGTTACTGTTAGTATCCTTGGTGATATTTCTTGCCATGTTTCTATTTGGTGTTCGATGTCTCTGTGTATAATGCATCCTACACCTTCCGCTGCCCTTTTATCCTTGTCTACTCCGCTATATATTATTTTATGTTTGTTATTGGTTGTGTATATTCCTTTCCCTTTTCTCCATCTCCGTTATTGCCAATATCTCTACTTCCATTCTTTCGAACTCTTTTTCCAGTTGTGCCTCTTTTCCGTAAATACTCCTTGTGTTCCAGGTTGCTATTCGCCATATTTTGTTTTTCTCTTTTTCGATTTTTTTTACCTATTTTGTCTCTTTTTGTCGTAATATATCACGATAATGTGAGGGATTTAATATTACTTCAAACCTGAAACTTGGTTACACTACCCTCAAATTTATTAAATTGTAATTACTTCACGTCACAGGAGGCCTATTGCCAGTTTAAAAAACAACAAACAAAAAGGACCAGAGATGTTCAAAATAACATCGTTTTAAATTTGATAAATATAAAGTTAGAAAGGTGGTTACCAACAATTATAATCTTTTGAAGCCTGGTAGGCGAAAGTATCATATAATTAATACTGACTTAGAATTGGAATTGATATTACTGATATTCGGTAGACGTTTATATTATCAACTGATGGAACTATTCTATTATTCTCAATAACTCAATAAGTATTCATGTTTATGAGAGAATAATGGGCCATTCTCAATAAGCGGGGTAGTGGTAAGGTAGCGGTAAGCAATATTTTACATGGCTATACAAATTCAGACGTTCAGAATTGGGCAGTAATGCTATACAATAATTATGGTAGAGATAATTACCCATGTTCTGTCATAGTTGTACTGCGCTGCTGTAAATGCCCGCATTTTTATACATCTGCGCAATTTCGCTTACCGCTACCTACCCCTACCGCGCTTATTGTGAATGACCCATAACACATCATAATGTATTACCCAATACTTGACGTGTTATTCTCAAGGGAATCAAGGGAAATGTATTCTTTCGTCCATACTTAACCAATTCCTGTTCTTGATATCCAAGGATATTTAAGTTTTAAGTGTTGAATGAGACACAAGCTTGAATTTCTTTTTACTTTTTTTACCGACTTAGTTATACAGAGACCATAAATGTAATAACTAATGGGTTCTAGTATTATTTATAAAATTGACAATACATTCTACTATTACATTATTATATATAAAAAAAACACGTTATTGTAGTCGTTTAAAGGTATTTTAATAAAAATCTGTTATGGTATGCATCATAAATCTTATGGTTTATTGAAATTTTAAAACGGAATCAATGCTTCATTGAATTTGATCTGTTTGTGGTAAGCACATATTTCTTTAATCAAAACGGCGAGGAAGTAAGTTGTTGCTATATTCTCATTGTGGTCACATCATAATACGATTGCCATTTACGGGCTTACATCTTTCAACCACTGTAATGTTAATGGAAAATGAATAAACCAACATATTTTGCACGTTTATATTATTATGCCTGAAGAAATGCAGTATCAACAGAAGTAGAAAACAATATACATTTTGATTTATGTAACAAATACTTTCTTGGTCATACCCACATATAATTGTTAACAAATAAAATATTGTAAAATCAGTCGTATTGCAAAATGCATCGGTTGAGCTATTAAAAATGAGATTTATTTTTATTTTTTAATCCGACTCTATTATAGTAGCTCAGAAGTAAAACTTTTATATTTTGAGGGTATATACCAATGGAATTACAATACAGGAACAAATTCGGCAATTTGGCAATTTGGCATTTCGGCATTTCGTCCTTTCGGCAAATTCGGCATTTAAATCTCGCGATCCTTAATTTCGATGCTAATTCCGATATTTAATTAATATTTAACGTCTTCAAGTAATTTCAGTTGTTTTTTGTAATTTAATTCACATATAAAATATTTATTTTTTCCAAAATACGGAAATATCAATATTCCTCGATGAAAACCAGATAATCAAATTTCCGGCATCCCGGTTGTCGCGAATAGTATTCGTTTATTATGGTATATAATGTGTATTTAATAGCAACTGTAACACGTTTTGTAAATGTGCATATCCATGAAATTACAATATTTCTATTAATTTTTGAATAGCTTTTTGATATGATTTTTTGTCATCAGGGGCGTAACTAGGCAGGCGCTACGGGCACGTAGCCAGGGCTGCGACGGAAGGGCCCAGAAACAACATAGAAAAATTGAAGAAAAAAAATGCATTATACTACAAAAAAGGTACGCATTTCAACAACTTTTTTAGAAACCTATCTGTAAATGGTAGCCCACCTCCCCGTTCCCTGCTACTATCCTAACAAATGCAAACATTTTATTGCTAGAAATTAAGTTATACGGTCTTGCCCAGGGCCCAAAAAAAGCTAGTTAGGACCCTGTCTGTCATAATTCCGTTATATATCTTATATGTATTCCCGAAAGTACAATTAAACCCTGACACAGCTAAATAACCTATATAGTCGCAAATATGTAGTCCTAAAAAGAGATTTAGCTGTGCCTCAGATGTCTGCAAATGATATACGTCCAGAACAACTTTTTCCAACTTAATCAATGGCACTCCGCGCACACAGCATTTCCTGCATTAATATTTAATTCGAACGGGAATACAAAGCGCAGAGAAAAATGCTCCGGCTCGTGCATTAATTACGCAGCCGGTGTGTCGGTACATCCACTAATAATTCTGCCGCATGCAAAAAAATAAATATAGAATGCATTAATTATCTCGATTTCCAAACGGTTGCACGCTGCGCAAATTGGATTGCATTTTTGCTTCACTAACTTTTCAAATCTCAACAATTACTACAGGGGGTCCGTGAGAAATGTTACGAAAATAATAATACAAGAATGCCGAATTGTGTTGTTGCGGCGCACTTTCACGCCTCGAATGCAACCGCAATCAAATTGATTTCGAATAAATTGACCCCATTATAATCCACCAAATATAAAAATATATGTTGTATTGGAAATGTAATTGATATTGGTATATTTCCATGTTTGATACAGGTCGCAAATAAATTGATAATTTTGAATCAACGGGTATTATTACTTAAATTGCAATGAATGGAAGTATATTGAGTATTTATTTATTGCTATACATTCTTGTTCCTCTGGGCTTCCAACAAATGAACTTCTAAACTCTTCTTCTATTATCATAACGTGTATCATCATATCAGTGTAGATACTATCAGCACAAATCAGGAACCGGCAGAATGCCGCTCCAGAGTAGTATGCGGCTCTATGTATACGTGTGTACGGCTGTGTAGAAATAGAATTGAACGTGAAAATAATACTACTATATTTTCAATTAAGTAAGATTTAATGGATTGTTTCACACATTTACTGAATTCATTTGTGTTACGTTATAAAATACTAGTCATGCATGACGAGTGCTAATCTTGGAATTCGTACTACACCCGCCTTTGCCTTAGCCAATAAGAATATCGCTTCGGAAAACCACGTGAATATCATGAGTTTTTATTACAAAATTTCTTCCTCTTGCTACCTCAGTTGTAGGATTAACTTTTATTTTTTAACATTTTTTTTCAAAGTGGAAGGTGTAAAAATACTAGTTCTAGCCACTTATCTATGCTATAACCCAGCCCAGGATCTAATTGATATATCAAACTTGTTATTTATTTTGAAAAGCGTTTTGTAATACATTCCATTTATGATTGTCCATTTACATTAGGCAAGCATTTATATTATTACCCCATTTCGGGTCCTCTCACTGAACTTTTAGGGAGATATGATGGCTGTTGTCCTGCATTATTTACACTTATAATTCCCGGGTGATATTTGTAACACACACCTTGATGCTGTTAAAAGTTACGGATATTACGGCAGAAAGTTGCTGCTGAATTAATTACTTTCAATTAAGTTTTAATTTATAACTAGGCTAAAGTAATTTGAAGTCACTGTGTAAGCACATTATTAATGGATTATAAATTTTGTTAGGTACAATATAACCACGCTGAGAATTTTATAGCAGGCTACATATTTCATTGCCAGGCAGTGCAAACCACTTTACATAATATTCTTTTATTATAAATTACTACACTTAATTTTGAACATTTGGCTTTAAAATATTAAAACATCTCTCCGCAGAAAGTATTAAATATTAATTTTTATTAGACGGGCCAAATCTTAAAAAATAAAATAAAAACATATATACATTATCTATGAAGAAAATTAATTAATTAAGTACAATAAAGAACAACTGGCTTCGCTCTAGGCATTCCAAATTTCACAGATAACATCAAATAAGTCCACAGCCATTGAATTTCATTAAATTTCATATATACCAGTAGTTAGAGGCGCCGCGCATCTTCTTCTGAGCATTGGGGAGTGAAGATATAAACGGGGACACATTTTCACGAGTCACTTTCACAGCTTTTCTGTGAAGATAAGGTAGGTAACTAGATCAATATGAACCCACAGCGACCACATGTACTTGAGTCTCCACGTCGGAGGTACCGACGTAAGGATTCGAGGCCACGAAGAGGAAAAGGCCTGGTTCAACACCCGCACTCTAAATAACAATGCGGAGAGTCTGATGACAAGGAGGGCTGCCTGACTGCATCCATGCGTAGCAATGGAGAAAAGGGAAATAGGAGGGCGGTGTACTGGTGGAACGACAAGATTACCGAACATCGCCAAGAATGTCTCACAGCCCACCGGGCATACACGTGGTGGGGCGACGGGACGAGATAGGCCTAGAAGCAGTTGCCGAAGCAGACAGAGCAGCTCAGGGGACCCTCAGAGCGGCCATAGTCGGCGCCAAAAAGAAGTGGCAACGATTTGTTAGAATCTATCAAGGAGAATGTATGGGGGCAGGGCCATAAAACCAAGTGAGAGCGAGGCTACCCCCGCCCAGACTAACCGAAGAGGAACTGTCCAGCAGTGTCCTGGGGCAGTGGAGGACAGCGATGGGCCTCCCAGCTGACACCATGAGGCTGATAGGAAGTAACTTGACGGTCAGGGCATCATTAATAGTGGAGAGTACGACAGGGGAAAACCCCATGAAATTGTGGTGCGGCGTTGCACAGGGGTTGGCGCTGGGGTCCACACTGTGGAACATAATATATGATAACATCCTCAGAATGTTCGAGAGCATGGGTTGACCTCAGCCTGGAGGGCATGAGACTGTGGCTTGCAGACAACTCCCTGCTAGTCGCGGAACACATATCCGATTTACTATTGGAGATACCGAGGTGATTCCTAGGAAGGAAGTCAAGTACCTGGGGGTCGTGTGGACTATGGTTTGAGGTAAGTGGAGGCAGCGGGTGCGAAGACGGCCAGGTGTGCTAGGGCGCTTGCGGCTATTAAGCCAAACATGAGATGACCAGACCAGCATAATCGTAGGCTACTGGCAAGCGTATTAGAAAACATCATGCTATACGGTGCCTCTATCTGGGGGCACCGTATGGAGTACGTGAGTACCAGGGACGTCGAGAGTCTACAGCAAGTGTCTATGGTCAAGAGAAAGAGTGCGCGCAGGATGGCTAGGGAGTATCGGACGGTATCTAGGGATACTATCATTGCAGTCGCCTGTATCCCCCGATCGAGCTGCTTGGCCTGGAGCGCACGGAAAGGTACAAGAAGGGCATTAGCGCAACACAAGCACTGACAGGACATGGATGTTTCAAGGCGTACCTGAAGCGCATGCCCTTAGTGGTATGCGCACTGTGCGGGGCCCTACTTAATTCGGTAAAAACTACGAATGGGTAGCAAATCTGGACCTTCATGAGAGCCATACTTGACAAGCTCACAGTCACATAGAGGGCTAAGAGTTTTTAAGCAGAGATCGAAAAACAAATTCATGGAGAAGGGAAAAATGAAGGTTCAAGATGTCGTGAAGTAGTGTTCCCCAGAAGAAGCGCAGGACGACCACAAATGATGGAGCGACGACCTGAAACAAACTGAAGACCTGAACTCGTACGAAGTGGCACATAATCGGGACAAATGGAAAGATATGAAGGTGGCTTACAGCCAGATGGTAGAAAATAGCTAACAAAAAAGGTATGTAGTTGTTTCTTATATATATATATATATATATATATATATATATATATATATATATATATATATATATATATATATATATATAAATACAGTGTCTTGCGAGTCTCCCAGATAGGTTACCGAAACTACAAAGCAATCATCATTTCATTGATTTTATTACCCCCAAATAAAATTATGCATTTTGCACTAAACAATATCTACCAGACTCATTATGTTTATATGCGTCTTGTGCACGTTATCTATCAAATATATCAAGCTTTTCTGGCTAAACAAAACATGAAAAATAAAAATAATTAACACATTTGATGAGATGGAACAAGACACAATAGAATATAGTTAATAAGAATATCTAAGTATCATATTCTCGTTATATAAGAAAAACATCGTACTGTTAAAAATGTTCCGCAATCTGTGCGCTGGCTTGTGCGTTGGCTTTGTGTTTATATATTATGCATATCTAGTGCAAGCAGCTGATAGCATGCAATTTTCACATCTGTAAATTTGAGAATGCGCATTTCTCCAGCGATCCACTTACAGAGTGTGTACAAGTTAAATTATTAAAGCAGGAAATAGTACCGGCGCAGTCTAACCGGCAAGCATAGCTAATAAAAAGGAAAATCATAAAGTTGATCTGGGCGTGTACCGCTTCAGAATCCGACCGATCCAACATAAACATTTTATAACATGCATGTATACGGACGTACACATAAAATAAATAGATAGATAATGCATGACAGTCCGCGCGAATCGTGACTAAAACACTTAGCCGTGCGGCCTTTCTAATTTCCAGCATCATTCGTCCCGTCTCAATGGGGCTGCGAGCGATAAGAGGAGATGGACATAGAGCGTGTTCTAGGCGTGGTCCGTTCGCCCGGAGAGATCTTAGACAACGCTACCGGTCCAGGTCACCTCTTGTCGGACACGGGATTTATGAACGGCCGGCGGAGGCGGCGGGGGGTTGCTATCAGATAAAGCCAGACGGACGCTCATAAAGAAACGATTAGGCGAGTGTTCCGCGTTTTAATTTGAATAATTACCCGGGGACGTCGAGATTTATAATTCCACTACGTATAGTGAAAAGAGGAGCTTTCAATGTTTTAATGGGTCGCGTTGCATGTAGTTGTGTAATCGCGTTATTAATGATGCTCGGTAATGAAGCTCAATGTGACGTTGAGATTAGACATCATAATTCAAATAAGCTAGACGGGTTGTTGATACACATCCGGCAGCACAAGCTTAAGAAGAAGGCACGAGAGTTGGTTTAACGCCTACGTCCAATTCAAACACTTCCCGATGTTCTTCGAATTTATTTTCTGAAAACTACTATTAAGTAGCGCTTTCTCTTTGAGATCTCTACCAATCTTTAGAATACATCCTTTAGGGCTACCCGCCGTGAGGCTTTTCGGCCGGTAAAGCTAAAGAAGAAGCTAAGAGGAGTTTAATCACTCGGTATTTGCCTTAACTTCACAGAAAACCTCTGAAAACTAATCCGTGAACGTTCGTCCCGATGGGGTTTGAACTTACGCTCCCCAATGCTCTCAGTACGAGACACACGGCGCATCTAATTACTAGGCCACTGAACTGGGTCATATCTTGTATAAATATAATAGGTTATAAAACAAATTATAGGTACAAACCTGCAAAAAGATCAATAATTTAAATATTGGATTGTTAATTTGTCTACGTTCTGATAATTAATTTTAAAAGATAAGTAAAACGATTTTTACTTCTTTACAAAGTAAAACTCGTTTTATTTATACTGTAATTTAAATATTACATTATATGTCATCCATATCTATGATGGCTTACTTTTTGCACGTGTTTGCGAAGCTAGCCATTTCATATATAATCGGAAATGTCTTCTGGACTATCAAGCGTTTTATTGCTACGGAAATCATGATTTCCATGTGGCAATAAAAAACGATATATTTCAAGGAAATACATTTCCATAGGAAATCAAATTCAGCCCGAAATAGATTTAGACAGGAAATCGTATTTGATATGTCACGTGCAAATAAATGCATTCTTATTTTGCATAAAACCGCAGTACTGGCAACTTATAGTACTACTTGTAAATTAGTCCAATCGAGTACGCATGACTCGTTTCAATCTCCTTAGCGTACGTTCGTAGTGCACCGCTTCCCGCTCCCTGCTTTATCGCGGCTGATGAGGGTGGAGAAATAAATTAGTGAACATTTATTGGAGTGGCCATAGTGTGCCTGCTTTGAATCGCGTGTATTCAATTCACTGTTTGCAACCGCTCCGATCAAAGCAGGGAGCGAAAAGCGGTATATACGTATGCTTACAGAGGAGGCGGCGAATGTGAGCGATCGTTCGGTGAACATACGTATTTCTTTTGGTGTGTGCAGTATTTACCGCCTACCAAGCAAACGTATACGAACATTTGTGTACATTTGTCATGCGCGAAGTATACACATGGTGTGGTAAATCAACAAATACGCCTACGTCCGCTTACGTTCACCACACCGTCTGTAGGAAGCTTCAAACGTATGCTCGTTCGGATATATGGTATTAAAATCGCAGCTCAGTATTCGGGAAATTGTAAGTTATTTTGGCCTTGATCTATCGATCACACTAGCCCAGTAACTATGTATTATTATGTTTCATCACTATTACACGAAACCACACTAAACTAAAGACAGACACAACATCCATGGATTACTAGACTCAAATTCCAAATGAAAATTGGGATCTATTAATACCGGATTCGAACCGGCGACGGCGTTAACGCAGTGGCTTCAGACCGTCGCCTTAGACCACTGCGCCACGACCGCCGCGAAATTGTATGTTAGGGACATTGAATTTTTCGTTTCGATGTTAAAGGGCACCAATGCTCAGGAATTACATAATTGAACAAACAGAACGCCTGAATTGGTGTAGTTATGAGGTGCGATTCCGACACTTCATGTAACAAATGAGGCTGTGAGCATGAAAGTGGTGTAAGTCACATTTGAATTGTTTTGAAAATGAGAAGATTTTGAGTTTGGTATTTATCTAAATCGACGAACGCAGTTACATTTTTATTTATGAATAAATTGATTTCATGTCTGTAACTGCGCGCGTCAATTTACATAAGTACCAAACGCAAAATCGACACCTGTTTAAACCAATTCTAATGTGACTTACACCACTTTCATTCTCACAGGCTCAAATATACGTTGCTACCAGGAATCACACCCCTGAACATCTCCCGCATTCGTTTATTTCATATTCGCCTACTTACTCCATGCTCGTAACATATGAAGATATCAGATACGAATTCGAACCCACTCCCAGTTTTGTAATGACGGAACAAAACCATTAATGAAACGTCGGATGCAGTCCGAAATATTGACTTGGCTTTTATATAAAGGGTGTCCCACCAAGAGTGATTCGGCGCCTGGTTTTCTGTTGTGGTTTGATAGTCAAACCCTTATGACAGTTTGATGGAAATAGATTCGCTATTATTAAAAATGGATCGCTGTTCGATACAACAACGCATTCATATGTTAAACATTATTTTAAAAGTGATGAAAGTTTGACTGTCACGATTGCGAATTACGTCCAATTTTTGATGGGCCAAATGTTCCAAGTGCATCAAATTTGGGACGATTACTGATGCCAAAGCATCCACACGTGTTCGTCCAGGTCGTTCAGCACGGCTCTTCGCCGGAATGTGGCCGCGAGACCAAGAATATGCATTCGCCATCGAGCTTAAGAATTGAACATTTCAAAAGGCAGTATGCAGCGTATTTTCACTAAATATTTTCCTCTTCATGCCTATAAAATGCAACTTAGCTAACAACTCATGCCTACAGACTATAGATAGGGAAGAGAAATCGTGAATTGGATCATTGAACAACAACAAGTGAACGGTAAGTTTTTCAACAAAATTATATTCAGAATGAGGCCCATTTTCATGTTCATGGCTTCGTAAACCAGCAAAATTGTCGCATATGCAGTGAAGAAATCCCACATGTGTTTAATGTAAAGGAAATTCATCCCAAACGTGCTACTGTTTGGTGTGAATTTTACTGGAAGCAGTGGGGCCAATTTTCTTCGGAAACGCTGCCGGAAATGCACACACAGTCAATCAATGGCGAACGCTAGCGGGAGCATGATATGATAACTCAGTTTTGTGCTTCATTAAGATCTCAAAGATATGTCGTACTTGCCACACATCACGTGAAACTATAGCATTATTTCACGAGACATTCCATGGTCGTGTTATCTCCCGTTTGGGCGACTAGAATTGGCCGCCTATATAGTGCAATTTAAGGACATTTTCTATGTGTAGTCAAAACTTTATGTCAACAAGCCCACAACCACCGAACCCTTGAAAGAAACGAGACACTGTATACTTGAAGTCTAGTCACAGTTATGCTAAACCGTGATTGAAAATATAGTCAAAAGTACGCAAATATGCCAGCAAAACCGAGGGGGGCATTTATTAGATATGTTCTTTCATACATACTTCTTAAAGGGAGGTTTCACAATGGGCCCATTTTGAGGCCTAAGTGTCTGTATCTATGTTACCCTCCAGCCAACAATCCAGAACTATCATACATACTTCCAACATGTCTACTTTATGATTAAAAGTATACCATAATATAATACTAAGTACATAGAATATGTAACTAAAATAAGATACTGTAAAATCATACTATAACAATTATTATTTATTACGATTCAATGATAAAATCTATTTACATTTAACATACCAGTGCAATAAACCAACTAATTTTTCAATCCACAGTTAAAATCATCTCGTTATATGAACGTTAAGCGAAATTAATCGAATATATTTAACTCGCCGCAAGTGGGATGTTCCAGTTATAATTTACGCTTTCATTGCAAACACCTGCAGGTCGTGTAATGGCCCTGGCGAATTAATTTGCCTTTATTTTGATATTAACTTGAGCCATTAAGGACATTCATATTGCGTTTATACGCAAAAAACCTTGTAACGGATTATTTCCTGCCGGCTGAACACCACAGCCCGACACGTCTCTTATTTATTAGGGATAATTCGAATGCTATAGTGTGAATGCAGCACGAGACCACATTAGATTTAATAAACGCATACAAATTTGCATTAAGTAATAACTTCGGAATGTATGAATTATATGCAATGTTATAGCAATTGGAATGAAATTAAAGCCATTAAGCTTTTAGATCGATTGCATACCATTGCTATATCGGGAGTAAATTATGTTATGCGTTTCGAATGCATTTACTTAGTTTTTATTTTTCAATAGATTGTGTATAATAATGTACTTGAATAAAGACATTATTATTATTATTATTATTATTATTATTATAATTAGACTGCTACAGAATTTAATTGTATAACTATCATTATTTCGTGGCGAAAGGCTTAGGTTTATTGTGTATCAACAAATGTATCTTAGTTTCTTGAAATACAGATAGTTATTATTAATATTAGTAGTGCCCGTATTAACCAACATCCCAAAAATGTTATAGATTTCATGAGCTATTGAATAGACAAATTTAAAACGTCATTGTGACAGAAATTGCAATAATAAATGTCAAACATCTTGAATAGCGCTTGTGATTGGAGCTTTGATGACACCTTTTGTTTAATTATCCAATAGAAAGAATCTAAAGTAACTACATTCCCTAGATAATGTTGCTATAACAACAAATACTTATGGGTTCAATAGCTATTGAAACATTTATGGAACGTTGGTGAATACGGGGGTAGGTGAAATTCCCGTCGTCCGACCGTCCGGCGTATGATGAATCAACTATCTCGCCAACTCCTCTGAGCCCGTGGGACTATTTGTATAATTTTCCTCTCAAAACATTATCAAACGTAATATTGTGCGCCCTACTTCTTCTAACTATGTAGTTGCATCTTTTAAGATAACAAGAGACGTAACTATCCTACTCTCGAGTTGTTTATGTCCTCATTTGATGAAGAAAACTGGCAGTAATCACATTATTTGTCACGACATGTACAAAACTCATATATGACAGGTCGGTCGGATTTAAAAATTGTCTTTGATTTTCTAATAATAGAAAATCAAAGACAATTTTTAAATCCGACCGACCTGTCATATATGAGTTTTATACATGTCGTGACAAATAATGTGATTACTGCCAGTTTTCTTCATCAAATGAGGACATAAACAACTCGATAGTAGGATAGTTACGTCTATTGTTATCTTAAAAGTGACAAATAATGTTATTACTGACAGTTTTCTCCGTCAAATTAGGGATTATTTATAAAACGGTACTTGTATAGTAATAGATATGAAACTTACAACATAAGGCAATTCGTGAACTATACTAATTGGCATTTATAGGTACGTTTATATATAATAAACCGGAGTTATTGGGTGGGTCATTTAGTTAAGTCCTGCAGATATAAATATAATTTTGCGATTACCTTCCAGAAAGTGGCAGTACGTTCATTATATTTAATATATTAAAAGTAGATCTACTGCAAAAAGTATATATAACACAAGCCTTTCACCAGGCGCTTAGCAGGCGAACATCGCTTCCTGGCCAGCAGCCAAGCCCCGAGATAGCAGGACGAGCTCTTTACAGTTGACCGCGCCCGCTCGCTCTGTAGCACGCACTACTTTTATCAGCCGCTGCTGCTAATGTATAGCCCCCTGCACGACCTAAGTTAATAATATTTCTGATAAGTTATGAAACAATAATCGGTCGTGGAAACGTATTTATCGCGGTCGACTGCCGAGCGAGCGTCAATGTCCTCGACAGTTTTCCTACACGAATCGTTGCGGCTTTAGTTGCGAAACGACCTAAGTAAACATCGTAAAGGCGCGCGCTCCCGGAAAATTTCAATGCGCTGAATAATCCACTCGGAAATCGATTATGGGGCCCCGCGGACAGACAGGGAGATACCGAAAATTGTATACACAGTTGTGTACAAGTGCAATATTAGATTCTACTGTTGTCAATTTATATGCGATTTGTATGAATTTTGATATTATTTTGAATTTGGTTATACTTAAATTGTACAATACACTCACTAATCGAAGATACTTATGCCCGTATTTAATTATAATAATAATTCCAATAAATGAGACCAAAACAAAAATGATGAAAAATGATTATATCAAACAAAAACAAAACAAAAATCAATGGGAGCTTAAAAATAAATGAACGATGATTAATTATCAAGGTTTAACAATTACAGATAATTTAAAATGGGATTTACATATTAACTAATAAAATAAAAATATAGTAGCTACTGTTCGAGGTATACATAGAATGGAATATATATATATAGTCGATATATTACTCACTTTTCGTCTGTTCTATATAAACGCGTGCACGTGCTCGTTTTTATACAAAATTCTATATAAGTAAAGGTTTGCTGTGAATAATCAAAGCATAAATGTTTAAACAATAATAGATGTAATGGCTTCAGGAAAAAAATATATTTGTGTAGTGTAGTGCAATTGTATGAATACTACGTTGTTCCTGTTAAATATAATCAGCCAACGTTAAATTACAATACAAAAAAAGTTGATTCGTCGTAATTTTATTCGTTTAATTAAGAATAGTATATATTGGACTGCGAGATGAAGTGTTGTAACTTCATTTATCAGGTGTTGATGATTCTTAAGTCCGTATGACATTATCTAGTTTCCTATATCGTTTTATATATAAGAATTGATATATTAAACTGTATACCTATTTCTAAATGGAAAATTAACATTGTACATTACGGTGTTGTTGTTATTGTTAAGTGAATTTATTATTAATCCTGCTATATCATTTTCTACATGTGTGTATGACACTATGTAGTTTGTGCCTGCATCGAAAACGATATAAGAAACTAGATAATGTCATATGGCCTTTAGAAGTGGACATGTTGAAGGAGAAAGAGTTGGCTAGATTCTATTAGCTCACCTTTTAATAGTAATGCTGAAGCAGTTGATAGCTTTTTAATTTGTGTAGACCACTTTGATGATAATTCATTCACTAAAATAATTTGAAAACATGTCTACGCTATCTAGCCATTACTACTTTATTTAAAACATGATATTTGGACAATGCTCATTACTATTTTGATGGGCATGTAATTATATTATTGTAATAGTTCAATTGTAGTGACATGAAAATGTAAAATAAAGAGTTTATTATATTCTCCTATTGACGAAAATTGTTAGGGCTCCATAGGGAAAACATACTAACTACACAATAATTAAAATTAAAGTTAAACATTTATCAAACACAAGAATCAGAAGCTTGAACTATCATCATGATACTCATTAGAATATTTTGCAAAGCCCTCGGGCCATTTTCATTAGCATTACCCATATATAACTTAGTACATCAGCCTTTAACTATAATTAATGAACAGATCCTTGTAATTTAACAACTAATTTAACGAGCCTAGTCGGAATGGGATATTCTTATAGAAACCATCATAATATAGTTTGCAAACAGTAAAATTAGATAGAAAGTGATTACATCTAGACTTACTTTCATGGATATTACAGGTATAATTTTAATTGTATGTCCATAAAGCAGCAAACGCCATATACTATTGTAATAGTAAAATTGATTTCACACATCACTGACTGATATAAATATAATCTAAAATCACTTACCGGATTCTTTTCTTTGTGGATGATTTCAAGCGGCGCTTGTATACTAGGTTTGCCAAGGTACCAATCCTCCCTCGGACTGTAGTCCCCCAAAAACCGCACTAGCCGGGGCACGTTAACGTAATTATCATCGTCGAAATGACAAAACCACCTGAAAATAAAAAGTAACAAACGTGAATAATTAAATTCGCGTCGGGCGCCATACGTTGCACAACAATCTCGTATGCATGTGGGTTAAAAAAAACACGCGCTCGTGCATTAAATCAGCATTAATTATAACATAAATAGCCTATCCAGGTAATTTCCTCTTTGATAATGTTTATTATTAGATTAACCAGCGAATGGTTAAACGGTCTCCATTCAGTGAGTTACGACGCGCACGGTATGTGGGTTATAAAGCTCTCCGCACGGAAATCTCAGTTAATTATCTCAGAGCTCTCCTGGCTGAGGCAGAACGGCGCGAACGGTTTCTATATATTATAAATCACTACCCTGGATACGCATTGAATGGTTAATTGGTGCCCCCGTTGCGATTTATAATTTATTCCCGCTCCCAATTGTGCTTACTTCATGCTGCCGGACCTTGTTATTTTTTATCCGAAATGTTTTTATCGGGCTTATTAATCGCGTACACGTTGCAAACTCATCTCGACATTTGATTGTACAACCAAATTATATACTAGAGGGAATGTATTACATCATTTTTAATTAAAGAAACTAAAAAGAAACTAATAATACATGAAAGGATTTAATATTGTGTATTCTAAAAACAAATAGTGTTTTCTACATAGTAGGCGTATATAATATATAGAATTTCATCGTCCTCTTGATTCTATGTTTCATGATTATAATAATTCTGGTTTTCATGTATTTTTTAGGTTGGTCGCATGGAGCGGGCGGTCATGATTTGATTAACTTTTGGCGCCCAACTCAAGGTTTCAGCATTATTTAATCCATATATACATCACAACCACCATAAAAAAGTACTTACAAGACAGAAAGCACAAAACAAAAATAAATAAAAATGAGAATACATAAGACACATCAAAATATGGATTTCCACAAGGTGGAATTTGTCTATCCATTAATCATAATAACTGATATACATGGGAGATTGCCTATTTTGAATTGTTTGCAATTTTTGACCACAGATGACACCTGCTTAATAGGTCATCTGTGTGTATAAAAAACTGTCCATCTAATCCAAGTTTGAAGATGTCATTTATGATGTAGAGTACTACTACCTAAATGACATTAGTAGGAGGGAAAATGTATGGACCTATAAGAACAGCGGATGGCTACAGAATGAGAATGAACTTTGAGCTCGAAAATTTCACAATATATTACACAAATAATGTTTGAAAATGCTAAGCTGCGATGTAAAAAAATCACCAAAACTTCATATTTAGGGGCAATCTTTTCTAATTTGGTTAATACATAAATATATGTTATTTGATTTTTATTTTGTCAATTTAATCGTATTCCCTATATTATGATAACTCGAGTTATGGTTGTTTGAAAATTGTTGCAATTTAAATAAATAACCAACAAATTATTTTTGGATGCATTTATTTTAAATTTTGCTAATGGATAAATGTATTTGTTTTGAACAATTTTGGCAATTTTTATGATATAGCTTTATTTTAACTCGAGTTGTGGCGGTATTACATAAATAATATTTGATAATTTTATTTAAAATAATTTTACAATTAATATATAAGTTAAATACAACAGAACCAAATAATTACAGATAGATATCTCAATCAATTACACATGTGGGTTTATACATGTTTGCATATAATATGTGTTTGCATATAATATAAACAAACATATCCGCAATAATTACTAAATAAATTACAACCAATTGAAATTCGACACGTACGTATTGAATGCCAAAAGCAAGCAAGCAAGCACACATGAATAACGACAGTGCAAATAAACCGGGGTATTTATCTACGTGCATATTTATAACCGCGCGCGTCTATATCCAAGCGCAATAAATTAAATTGTTATGTATCTAGACCAATTTAAACTTAATGCAGGTATGGAGGAGAAGCTGAATGATTGATACACAGGCCGTGCCCACGGATTCATTTATTTCATTTTATTCATGCACAAGAAACCGTTCGTTATTTGATCTGACAGATATGTATTTCTATCGAGCTTGATGGATATAACACGCGAAGAGAGCCGGGATGCTCGGCGGATGGACGTGCGATGTAAGAAATTTTGACTTTGCGGCTGATTAATAGCCGCTGGCTGATTAGGCCGCTTTGTGTGTATGAATGGAGGAGAGGGCACACAGGCTCTTTAGGATATCATTAGGCAAATTGTTGCTAATGAAATTATTATGGTGTATTGATGATGATTAAATGATGTGTGGAGATATTCAATTCCGTCATCTTAGGTGATAATGAATTTATATTTGCCTTAATATGACATGGGATAACTCAACCACATCAATTTAATATACATATGCATACATCAAAAGGGACTTCAAGTTTTATAACAATTTGGCTTATAATTAATTAGTTAATGATTATTTAGCAGAGGTGTAATGGTCGGTTTAAGCGGAAATTAAATAAGACAACAACAAATCACTCTAAATATAGTTATTTCACCTGGACAGTCTTGAAGCCAGTACTAGGACCTACTGTCGACCTTGAGGAACTTTGGAAGCATCTCTGCCTGTAGGTCAGAGAACAAAGAGGTTCCAGAATCGCTTTTTAATGCCATAAGAGAACTTTAATATTATTATTATACTAGATGAAATTCTCGTCATCCGTCAGTTTGGGTGAGCAGCATATAGAAAAAATTAGCTATATTCTAAGACGCGAGATTTCGCAATGCCTGAAGACGCAAGTATTTAACCAATCCTCCCAGTTCTAAGGTATGGCGCGGAAATGTGGAACCTACTGCTAGAAGAATGCATTACTTCCAGGTGACCCAGCGAGTTATGCAGAGCAATGCTAGGCGTGTCCCAATAAGATAGAATACACAACGAAGAGATTTTCCGTAGTAATGGATATATAAGGGAGAAATTACAAGCTAAAATGGCAGTGGGCTGGCCACATCTGCCGAAGAAACGACAATTGATGGGGAACAAAAGTCTTGGTGTGGCGGCCACGTAAAGGAAGGCGTGTTGGCCCACTACCTGCGAGATGGACTAATGACATTAAACGCCACAGAGGTAGTGGCAGGATGAGAATAGAAGAAGATCGTGTGGAATGGAGAGCATTAACAGAGGCCTATAACCAGCAGTGGAGAGAGAGAAGCTGATGATGATGATGATGAATACTCCAATTTAATAATGAATCAAAACTACATAAAAATTACCACTATTCGAATCTGCGACCCCCAAAAGAACTGGTTGGTCGACTTCAAAACAAACGTACATTCCCAGCAGCGGCATGAATATCAAGAGCTCAAGAAGGAAAACACGAAGAAGAGCAAGTTAACCATAGAGAAAGACAAATTTACTGAGGCCTTCAAACAGTGGGAAGGAACCGGGCAATGTGCTGTTGTACGAAGCGGAGAGTAGGAGCCCCAAGAGAGGCGATGGCGAAACTCTACCGAGAAGCAAAGAGCAGCCATCAAGAGCGCTAAGAAAATATCCTGGGACGGCCTCTTTGAATCCCTATGGATTCAAAGAGGCCGTACCAGTGTATTGGAGAGGGCTATTAAATCGCCTTCAGGTGACTGAGGACGGAGAGGAGAAGATTGCGCTGGTCTCTCGAGCCTAGCTCTCTTACGCTGCCCCCGCCTGGGCGGATCTTACGAAGACCAAAAGGAACGCAGAGAGGCTACGGCGGGCGCTGAGAACCAGCGCGCTCCGAATAAGTATGGCGTACAGGACTGTATCGACCGATGCGGTGGAGGTAATTGCCGGCACCATACCCGGCGACCTTCTGGTCATCGAACGCGCAGGAATCGACGAGAGGAGCAGGGACGGAGCAACTCGAAGAGAAGCCCAGGACCAAGCAAGGCATGACACCTACCGAGCGTGGCAGACGAGGTGGGAAGGCGGCCAAAATGGTGCATGGACGAGGAGGGTGATCCCGCAGATCAAGCCGTGGGTCACGAGGGGCCATAGGGATCTGGATTATTGGACCACCCAGACCCTATCCGGACATGGAGTGTTCCAATCATACCACTACCGAATAGGGAAGGCGGAATCCGCAAAATGCCGATACTGTGGTGGTACCGATGATCCGGTCCACACCATATTCCATTGGCCCCTCTGGGAGACCAACAGGGCACACCTTTGGCCGCAGACAGGAGAGACAGGACCGGAGAGTATAGGTACGAGTATACTCGAGGACAAAGACAAGTGGGACGCGTTTGCGGCTTTCTCCCGGACAGTGATGGGGAGAAAGTTCGACGACGACTTGCGGAACCCACAAGACTAACGGACCAAGACGAAAGACGTAAACTGACGGACTGACCTCCTTCCCCCATTTTTCATTTGTTTTTATACCTTTCCCGCTTTTCTTAGCAAGAGACCCGAATAACGAACTGACGTAAGACGGTCCGGGGGGCTTAGGAATGCCTGTTAGGCGGTCAAGCCCCTCGTCGACAGAACCTGGGTTTTGGTTTAGTCGGTAGGCGTCACGGCTTATACGCGGGGTGAATCCGACACTACCCATGCCTATCACCATAGTGGTGATAGTGGAGGCATGGTTGTCTTTCGAAGATTCCACCACAGATGAAAAAAATAAAAATAAAAGGTGACTGAGGCCGAGGCGCCGCTCGCGGAGTCTCAGCCTCCCGGACGCCTTTCTCGAAGTGGCAAACGGATTAATGCAATTTCCCCAACGAGTGGAAGAGGACTAGATTGGTCTTGATCCTACTGAAGCCTCAGGATAGCCCAGTGGCATATAGAGCGCTGTGTATGCTGGAGCACCTCGTCTTCAGGAGGATCATATCAGCCACCGAGGCACCTGAGGGGCTATCTTCTCAACAATAGAGCTTTAGGCCGGGAAGGTCTACTACTCAGGCCAAGAAGTCGGCGAAACTGGCCAGAGGTGGATCGTGCAGTTCGCTCTGCACGCTTATCACAATTGATGTGTGTAACGTCTTTAGCATGACCCACTGGGGAAGAACGATGGAGAAATGTGAGGCTATGGGTCTCCCCGCGGATGCCCTAACAATGATCAGGAGCTACTTAGAGAACCACAAGCTAAGCGTGGAAAGCGCGGACGAGGAGAAGCATATGACGCTGGGCTGTGGGGTTCCTTTCAGAGAGCACGAAAGTTATAGGGTATGCCGACAATGTGTCCCTCGTGGCGACGGAACGATACGATGATGCACTGAGGGACATGGTAAACACTAGCGTGGAGGGCCTGTGGCAGTGGCTGACCGACAATGTTTTGGATGTTACCGAGGAGAAGACCGAGGCGGTACTCCTGATAGGCAGGGCAAGGTGTACCGCGATCCGTTTCACCATTTGTGGGACATGTCATCCCAAGAAAGGAAGGCAAGTACCTGGGGGTTGTCGTAGACCAGCGCTTGACCTTCAGAAAATATGTAGAGGCAGTACGGCGCTGGCCCTACAACAAAGGCCCGGGCCAATATAAGCAAGTGATGTTAGCACAAGTTCACGAAAGCATAAGGATCTGTGGAGCGCCCGTCTGGGGACAGTGCTTGGAATTTAAGCGGGTACTCTTAAACATCTGTCTCCAGGCGCTCCATGCGACTTCAGAGGCGCGTGAGAGGGTACTATCTTCGTTATCGCTAGTACCCCCGATCGAGTAGCCTTGAGCGCACGGAGAGGCACAAGGACGATCTTAGTGTTAGGGCCGCACACACTCGAACTGTGACCAGATACTAGTCCAAATGAAACAGGCTGGAGGATAAAGCCATCTGTGCACAAAGGCTT
This sequence comes from Lordithon lunulatus, assembly GCA_963942505.1. NCBI lineage: Eukaryota > Metazoa > Arthropoda > Insecta > Coleoptera > Staphylinidae > Lordithon > Lordithon lunulatus. The sequence goes on along the minus strand of OZ012671.1, from coordinate 16,087,049 downwards.
ATCTCGAGAATAGCGCTGTGGTTAGTGAGACCCCACGGATAGGTGGGTAATGCATTAACACAGGTACTCACTGGGTACAGCTGCTTCAGGGCATACCTTAAACGTATGGGTCTAGAGCAGTCTGAGGAGTGTGCGGTCCCCGTTGATTCAGCCGAACATGTCATTTTCGACTATCTGAGCTGGGCTACACGTGCGGAGTTGAAAGAACAGATAGGGCCTGACCTCACACCAGAAAACATAGTTGCCATAATGATCGGAGAACAAGAGGCGTGGAATCAAGTGCACTCCCAGGTGGACACTGTCATGAACGAACCGGCCCTGGAGGACCGGCACAGACAACATCGCAAGCGAAGGCATTATTTAGAATATTAGCATGGCTCACTTGGAATGCTCTGTAGGAATCAAAACGTTTTGTCATAAATACGCTATTTGTATTGTTACCAGTGAATTGATCTCGGCCAAAAATTGAATTTTAAATGTAAACATTGTTTACGATTGTCGACGTGGATTATCTCAACAGCAACCGATCAACTTACTACGACTTTTGGGAATGAGTCACCATCTAAGACCAAAATATATCAATGGTTTGTTGAATTCAAACGTAACTGTACTTCTCTGGGAGACGAATTTAAATAAAGTCATTCAAAATCGGTTAACCATCGATCAAAAAGACCTACTTCGGAGTGGAGAAACTGTTAGGCTAATTGTTTTAATAGAATGCAAAACTGTGTAGATCTCAAGGCAGTGTATTTTGAACAATAAAGAAGTTTCTGGACTCAAATTATTGTGTTTGTTATTAAATCTCAATACATAAATAGCAACCCTTGTAGCAAGGAAGAGATGGTTCAAGGCAGAACAACAGATAGAGAAGCATGTAATACAATGAAAAAGGCCTACATCCAGGAGTGGATAACTGATGGCTGAAGAAGAAGAGAGATAAATTCATAGCTATTTAATTTATGTGTATATAATACAGTAATTTGAGAATTAAGTGTAGTATTAATATTATATTATTCTATGTACGGTACGTTTAGTGACTCGATTTCACACAGTTAGCTTAATAGTCATTGTAAGTATTGGCAATGACGGATGTGAATTAATTTTATGATATGCATAAAGTGCTTTGGACTGAATTATGGGAGCACATTCTCATCCATTATAGCATAATTATAAATAACGACGAACATGTTTCCATATTTGCATAATAATAAAATAATTAATAAGGGAGCAATAAATGTCTCGACACTTATAGCTTTCACACTTACATATAGATGAGATTTCCTATATAAAATATGAACTCAATCATTTTACCTTATCATTTGCATAAACTCCTCTTACTTGCGGATTGATTAGAAAATTAAGGATGTACCGCTTTAGTGCGTACTGGTTCCAATTGCGACGATTCCTATTAAATGTGTGTAGTTCGTAGGTAGAGTAATTATAAAAGAGGTATGGACATATTACTAGTTAATGCCACCTACAGCTTCCATTATCTGATTATGCTTTGCAATGTAAGTGCCGGAAGATGAAGCAGATCACAGCTGTTTTGATGAACTTACAAAAGTTTCATTGCAACAAACGAATTACTTCAGCAATTTACCCCTAACAGACCCCGCTGTTATAAGTATTTAGGTTATTCGCATTTTTATAACGGTTAAAGTGGTTGGTATCGTGAGATGGCAGCTGTGCAAGCGGAGAACCTGACAGCAATACAAAGGATTAAGATCTTCTCCTTCGCACTACAGACTGTGGGGCGCGAGAATCCTCGTTCCCAATGTGGAAGCCGATTATATAAAGATTATATTTACCCGCATGGAGCGCGCGCGCCCCGCACTTGGGTAGTCCACCGGAGCAGACCTGTGATATTTAATACGCGCTACGCCTTTTGTTATTTACTGCGTATGGCTCGCCACTATCTCTAAATAGCAATTTATTCACTCACGAATGATGCTTATCTGCACCGCTGGCTACGCTTTGCTGCGTTCGTCATAAATTCAGCTAGATATTCATACATAATTTGGTATAAAATTGCAATATTATACGCCCCGAGTCCACAGAACGAATTCCGAACGTCGCGCGAGTGCGAACCGTAGGTATGCAGCGAAACGGCGAAAGATAACTCTATGCTGCACACCGGAGGGTACTAAATAAAACAAGAAGGCCGATAAGGATGAATAAAAAGAGCGGTGCGTTTATGTGCTTTTATTATATATTATTGTCGTTATTTTTTTTTTGTGGCGACATCAGCACTGATATAAACATAATTGTACGGCTCTAATTGCTTTTAACAAAAGAAATAGATTATATATTCGTTTTAATCTCTATCTCTCTCTGTTATCTCTTTATACTTAGATTTGGGTTGGTTTTGGTATTATTACAACCCGTGTTGATGCATTGCTATTTCTGGCCAGCGCTTTCGGTATTCTGCGGGATCCGAACTGTACAGAGCGTGACTTCAGCCGGAGCAGTTTCTCGTATAGCTATGGCAGATTAAGTAAAGCCCTGATCTGCGACCAGAAAATTTGGGATTCCATCATATACTTGGCTATGAACCCAAGTTTATTACCATTTACGAATCTTTTTAAGCGACGGCTTCTAAAGAAAGCAGGGCTTGAATCGGCATCGAATTCTTCAAAAAATGCATGCTTAATTCATGTTGTCTCAAAATTCTATTCCCGAGAAGCCCATTTCTCAATTAACTGAAGGTACATTAGTAGAAATAAACCTATATATTATAGGTAATGGTAGCAATAAGGGTAGTTTACCTTCATCACTCAGTCGATATATCAATCAAAGAAATATATATAGCCCTCGATTTCCATCGCGGCGCCTCCTGATTGATTCTCCAATCAAACAATTGCGGTCAGCTCGACCAGTTTTACCCCGGTTCCGTGTTACAATAGTTTAAGCTAAACTCGATTTACTCCGGCCCGATGTAAAGCTATCTCCAACAAATCATTACGTCCCGTAATTGGCCTTTGCACAAACCGAAGTGCCAACAATCAAACGTGCCACAATTAAATTTCGATCTCGGCCAGATCCAGTTCGCGCAGCGGCGTCCGATTTTTGTGATTACAAATTACGAAACGGACTGGTAATTGGCAGGCTTGGATTTCCTGGTGCGGTTTTTGCTCGAATCCAGCGCAGCGGACCGGATCGCCGGACCCACATAATAATTATTAATCGCCGTCGCTCTAATAAAATAAACGGAACAACTAAAAAAAGAGGCAGCAATCTCAAGCACATGCACATAATTAATTTAAGTCGCATGTGTACGTGCTCGGCATTCATAATTTTATCAGTGATTGCGCGTTCGTATTCGTGCGTGTAATGGTATACTTTCCGTTTTAAGATTAATAAGGCGTGGATGATCATTTTCTTGTTTTATAAAGCAACCGGCTGTTTATTAAAAGCGGCCCGACTCCGGTTTTGTAATTTACAGTTTTTCCCGGTGGCAGTGGGCGTCTTTCACTCTCCACTCCCGGCCGCTTGATTCGTCTTAATTGCGTCGGTAATTAAATTTTTAAGAGAATAGGTCATTTAGGAATACAATCGGTGCGCTGATCCCAAGCATTTTCAGGAGCGCGCGTGCTTGTAATTTTCCTGGATAGTAAACGACCGCCGCCGGTTAATATACACGTTCTGATCCTCGTTTTTGCCTTATTAAAACTATTTCAGATGGAAACGTTTACACGAGCGTTGAACTGCAACAATTTGCTGTCAGCGTGAATATCTTCCGCGCGCTGCGCATACCCCCTGGCTGGCATGCTCGGGCAGTTGTTTGCGAAATGGAAAAAATGGGAAAATATCAGTTATAAAGATCGTTCTGGATGCAGAGGATGCAATTAATACCCGTCCGGCAGCGAGCGTAGGTCGACACTCGTTGGGTTGTTTATTATTGATGGAGTACGCGTTTCCTACTACAATTTTTCAAAATATAATTTATTATTTTAAGTTGCTTCTGCGTACAGGCGTTTCTAGTGTTGGACACATTTTTGTTTTGTCGGCTGAACACTCGGAAATGTGGTTGGTTAGTTAGTTACTGTAACACCCGAATGTTGACATAATATGTCAAAATTAAGGTTGGTTTTGATTAAAACAACATATTATGTTGTTTTAATCATAACCAACTAAAAGGACATCTGTGTAATCTAATTTCTTCAATCAACTCTAAAAGAACTCAAGCCTCGAAAAAAGGAATAACGACTCGGCGAGAAAATGACTATTCAAATCTCAACAACTACGTATCGGAAGCTGGAACAAAAATTGAAATTGCCAGGATCACCGGGTAGTGCCCTCTATGGAATAATATTCCAACAGAGTGCTTGAGATATCAGCACAAGGCCAATCTTATACAACATATATAAATGTGAATCCACCTCTCAGCAATCTACATAAGAGGTGGATTCATCACCCGGTGATCCTGATGGCATGAACATGTTGACGGTTATTACCATATGGGTGTGCATTGCTAATTGATGTGTTGCTGTCAGATGGCGTTTAACTTTCCTCCTAGGGGGTTAGTTGTATATATTGTGTAAATTCTTCCTCACTAGCTGAGCTACACTGATGAGATCTAATAAGATCGAAATCTAGATATGTAGATTGCTAAGAGGTGGATTCACAGGTATGTACGAGGCATATCCAGAAAGTAAGAGTACTGAGGCTCTCACGGTCGGAGGGATTTTATTTTCATCATGTTGGCCACACGGCAGTGTAGCCTGACTCCTCCCCTTTGCACCGAGACCGGTTCGAGGTCAGTACGTTGAGAACTGTTGACACGTCAACAAGTTTCGTGAATAATGTCAATCCAATCTCCCGCCAAGTGCGAAATACGCGGCGTCATCCGTTATCTTGTTTGGAAGGGAAAACCTCCATTTGAGATTTACAATGAGGTGAAAACTGCATATGGTGATAAAGCTATGAATCGTACGAATGTGTACAAGTGGTGTCGCGAGTTTAAAAACGGTCGTACGTCTGTGCATGATGATCAGAGACCTACAATTGTTACCGACGAAATTGTGGAAAAAATTGAAAATGCGCTCCGTGACGATCGCAGATTGACTGTGGATGAACTTTCTGCGATGTTTCCGCAAATCTCCAGATCTCTACTACACGAAACAATCACAGAAACCCTCGGATATCGGAAACTGTCCGCGAGGTGGGTCCCAAAACAACTGACAGACCAGCACAAGTTGAATCGAGTGGAGGCCGGACAAGAGTTTTTGAGGAGCTGGAAACTCCATGGAGATGAATTTCTCCGCTCCATCGTAACTGGACATGAAACTTGGGTAGCACACCACACGCCCGAAACCAAAAGACAGTCTCAACAGTGGCGTCACACCTCTTCACCCTCCGCCAAAAAGTTCAAAATCACAATTTCAGCCAAGAAAGTCATGGCATCCGTGTTTTGGGACCGTCAAGGCATAATTTTAATCGAATATCTGCCTCAAGGGGAGACCAACAACTCTGCAAGATACTGTGAGACCTTAAAAAAATTGCGGAGGGCGATTCAGAACAAGAGGAGAGGCATGCTGACAAAAGGAGTCTGCCTGCTGCACGACAATGCCAGACCACACACGGCCAACGCCACGAAGGAACTGCTCGCCTCGTTTAAATGGGATGTCCTGAACCATCCCGCGCATTCCCCTGATCTAGCACCTTCAGATTACTATCTCTTTACCTCCCTGAAGCTGCACAGGAAAAAGGTTTTTAACCGACGAGGAGGTAAAGGAGGAGTTGGAGAAGTGGACGAAGGAGTTGGCGGGAAACTACTTCGAGGAAGGCATCAATAAATTGATACCTCGCTACACCACCTGCATAGAGAGGAATGGCGACTATGTCGAAAATTAGCTTTTATTATGTACTAAAGTTTCACGTAAGTTTTTTGTTTAAATAAAAAAATTTAACACCTACAAAAATTCAGTACTTTAACTTTCTGGATATGCCTCGTATATATGTTATATAAAAAGAATGTTTTTCAACAACAACAAATATTCTCTTTGCGGGAAAACAGTAAGAGCGGACAAAGTCGTAAATTCTCTACAACATTGCAATTCGAATAGTCCTAGTTTGAAAAATGAAAATGCCCTAAAAAAAACGGAAATGGAAATAACCATAGAAATGAAAACAAAATATCCAGCACAGTTATCGGAGGTTTTCTGTGATGATTACACTAAGCTTCTTCCTTTACCAGTGGAAAAGCCCTCGTGTTGATAAATATAAAGATAGATTTTTTTAAACAGTATCAATATAAAAGCGACATATGTTCACTATCACAATTATATAGGAAGAAAGAATGTAAGGGCAACTCTAGATACCAAAACTATATATTATACTATAGCGGAAGGGATAAAGACCCAAGGACTGTATATAAGAGGACCTCACGTGTTCCGTTGATTAATGCGGCGAAGGAAAATATTTGTCGTCATCGAACTGTGATCCGGCAAGGATATTTGGCGGTAAATTTAAATATCATTGCGATCGGTCAAGATCGGGCTTGTCTATTGGGCAGCACGACACGATCAGGTGGGGAATTAGCCACAAATTACAAATGTGGTATAGTGTTGGTAATATGCAAGAAGCAATGACTGTATAAAAGAGGACATTGAAATTGCATAAGCACATTGAAGACCCGTAACGAGCATTTTTTTCCTTTAGACGGTGAACTATATTCACACCTACCAGCTGCTCACTTGTGCATGTTGCTGCATTGAATGAGTTGATTCTACTACCAACACTACAGCAAATTTAATTTTACAACTAATTCCCTACCCGACCGTGCCCATTTTACAAGCCAGATCGCAACGATATTTAAGTTTACCGCCAAATATCTCTGCCAGCCTAGTTTTAAAATTACATTTTACTATTCGATATTATGATCATTTGGATTGTGTGTGTGTAATTGTTATGGCAAATAAACGCTTTTTTTTATTGAATAACTCAAAGACAAAAAAAATAAAACTCGAAGAACTATTCGGGGATAAAAGGCCGAAGTTTCAACATATATCATCAGACAGAGCAACAAAAGAAGTTCGGAATCCCTACACAATGGGAAATCCTAAGGTCCGTCGACGAGACAATATTAATAGCCCAGCACCAGGATCACCTCCAGAAGGAGGACAGGACAGGATAAAGGGCCCGTGGTGGGTTGAACCAAGGATGTTGGCGTAATGCTGGTGGCCAAGAGAGTGGAAGAGATGCAACAAATACGCGAAAGAATGGGAATATATCTTGATAAGAGGGGGCTAATGGTGAATGTGGAAAAGTCTAAATGGATGAAGTTTAGGAATTGGTGTAGGACGGGTAGAGTGGAGGGGCCGAAATGGAAGAGAAGAATGATTGAGAGAGTGAATGGCTTTTAATATTTACCCTTTTGATTTGAACGTGGAGGAGTGTTTAGGATGCATGTATATGCAGGCGAAAATGAGAATGACGTGGGGGCAAGCGAAGAGAAAATGGGAGTGGTAACCTTGAAATGGGGTGCAAGTATGGGGATGCGTGTATAAAACCTATATTGTTGTATGGAGTGGAAGAGCGGGGATTGCGTGAGCAAGGATTGTTCCTGAAGAGTCTACTAGGTCTCGAAAGGTCAACACCGAGAGCGGTGCAGGAGACGAATCGGATAAGCATGTGGTGCGAGTCGTGTGTGAGTTTTGTGAAGGTTGAAGAAAGATGTATGACAGTAGGATAGAGAGTGGATAGAGGTAGGATGTATGAAAGTGTGGGTATGTCTGAGGTGTGGGTTGAAGAAAAGCAGATGAGAATGGCTGAGTTCTCATACAACCCAGCTATAGTGCATTTTGTTTATCTCTCTGGGCTGGTGCGGGCTTATTGTTTCTGTTCTATTTGCCGCTTCCGATGCGCATAATTCTAACTCGACCGTGATTAAACAAGACCTGAGAGATACTGCACGCCACGGGGGCGAATAGCAATGATAAACCATGCTAAACGAAAGCGCCTTATGTAGAGTAATAAGCGCGGGGAAAATTCCCGAGGTACTTAGCCAAGGGAGAGTGGACAACGTGTGTATGGCAAGAGCGAGATGTGGGTCAGAAGAGCGAGGTACACATATGTGGATGGGGCTGGAATACACCTTGTGTTTGCTGTGTAGTAAGGAGAGCGACAATGAATGCGAGGGTGTGAAAGCAGAGTGGGTTGGAGTTTACAGAAAGGTGAGTGAATGATAACGAGAGGATGGGAAAAGTGAGAAAATCTGCAAGAGGCTGTCGAGGAAATTTGCGAGGCCAGAGGTCTAGTGAGGTGGAAGATGGCATAACATGTTATATAAGGGATTGTGTATATTAGTTCTATCTGTATATTTTACTATATTATATTGGTTTGTTTTGGGGGGATTAGGCAAAAGGAAGTTGTGTAAACTTTTGTTGGCTATGACTAATGGCTTTTTTTGGTTCTTATTGGTAAAAATATCTGGCCTTTTTTGGTTCTTATTGCTAAAAATATCAAGCCGGAAGAACCTGGAGCAAGAAGTTCACACCCAGGCAAAAACAGCTTTGAAAATACCCTCCTGCTTATGAAGGATAGTGTGAAGAAACACGTACATTTTCAGAGAAAGCCAGGTGTGTATCTACAAGCCCATAGTACGACCAGTGCTAACTTATGTCACAGCAACCCAAACCGAAAACTAAGTGCAAAACATCTATACAGAACAAATAAGATGAGAAGCACCAATGGTAGCTTAGTGAGGCTGAGAGACCGAGTAATAAGCACGACAATAAGAAATGATCTGTAGAAGTGATGTGACCGAGCGAGAAGAGGTCACGGGCACAGGTTGGGAGACAAAAATTGGGCAAAAGATGAGAAACCCAATACCAAAAGACCACCCGCAAAAAGATGCTACGAAAACTGGACATCTGCATCACAAGAGGCATAACGAGAGTAAATACAAGGCGAAGTCTTAACAAAATAAGAATAAAAAGACTTTTTTCATGTCGTGCATTCAAAAATGGCTGGTTTAATTTAGTGCGTAATGTTAGTAATACCATTATCACCCTTGATACGCTAGAATGACTATTTCAAATTGAAAAGTTGTAGATAATTTAAGTCGGATAATCAGATCGTTTTATTCCAACTAATACCATGATTTCGTCGGAGTGTAACAAAAAAAAAAACATAGAAAAAGTGAAATTTCGTGTCATTTGCACAGTGATAATTCAAATTCTTATATGTATATGTCACATATATAATTATAGAAACTCTACAACAATTTATCTACAAGAGTAATTGAACAGGAGTAATACCGCCGCTCTGTGGGCAATAGAATACTTTTCGTTGGCAATTGAAAATAGTTGGGTTATAGAGGGACATTCAACCCTAAGCAGGGTGTTAAAATATTTCCAAAAGCTATAAAACACTTGTTTTCTTTATCTTATCAGTAGTAGAAGCAAAGAGCTGATTTTAAAATCCTCTCATGACCTTGATCAATTCTAGAACCTCGTTGATCTTCAGGTCGAATCAATGGAGAGGTTGTCCATGTGGTGAGTAGACGACAACTGAACTAATCATCCATATCACTTGGAATATAAGGGTATGACCCCAGTAATTGGAATATAAGGATATGACCCCAGTAATTGGAATATAAGGATATGACCCCAGTAATTGGAATATAAGGATATGACCCCAGTCAAGGTGCCATTGGTCAAGGTGCTCTTGGTTAAGGCGACACTGACGAGGTCGTGGTGAGGAGTCTATAGTAGTAGTAGTTACTGTATTTGTTACAATTCTGTTAACTTGCTATCGACCGTCGGCTCCTTCTACCGTGTGTTATTGTTACATATACAATAACACATGGTAGAAGGAGTCGAAAGTCGATATCCAGTTAACAGAGTGTGTGAGTGTTAGGACTTGCTGCTTCAGAAAATCGTCCCCGACTAATGTCGTTAATTGTATCCCAACGACAAATGGAACCGACTACCCGGGCCGGAATACGAATTTATTTAAATTTATTTTGTTATTTAAAAAATAATAACATTTTCCAATCTTTCTGGTGGTCCCTGAACCGACTAGCAATGCAGTGCAGAGGTTTTTTTCTAATAGATTTAGTATCACTAATCTAGACGAATTCAATACACCGAACATAAAATAATTATACAAAATTAAGCATGATCCATGAAATTGTTCGTCGCCGTAAATGCATCCACGATGATGTCTCTAAACGGCTATTTGATATACGATATACAAGCTCGCGCAATTAGATGGCGCGCTAAACATGTTCATAACACGTTCGCTAAAAAAGCTGTTTTATTACCCTCTCGATTTACACCTCGTCTGCCGCAAGATCGTTTGTAAACACCCGATGTTAAATCTAACGAGTGCTTTAATTCGCCATAGCTATTAAAATAAACAATATAAATGCGATTTAAATACCCCGGCGAGGTTTTATGCCGATTCCTATCTCTGCCGTTCGTTAAATTCGTTTTTCGAATTTATACCGTGTGTCGTGTGTGTATTTGTGTCTCCATCTGCACCACAATTTAGTGTGCGTCAGTCGAAAAAAAGGTCAACTCCGTAAATAATTGTTATTGTCGCACCAAATGAGCGCAATTGTAATTGACGTTTCCTCTATTTAGCCGATATGTAAATAGAAGGCACAGAGTGCGTGGCGCGACTAGCTAGTAATTGAATTTAATAAAATATAATAAGCTGTATGGAAACAGTATAGAGTTGTATTGTAATAAAATAATATTAAATACGTGACTTGCTACTATAAAATGTTGTTATTTATTACTAATTTTTGTTTCGTTTGCTGGATTACTTGTTAATTTTTATTGTTTGTAAGTTTAGTTTTTTGACGTCATTTTACATCACAACAAATTTCTCAAAAGTCATACCTGAACGTAAAAATGGTTCGAGTTGGTAATCAAAATAAATGTATCGTCGAAAACAGTGATGTACTATTTTCGTAATTAAGGCAAAATCTTATGTCTGTAAATGTACATACCGGCAAATTTAAACTGGGCAAATGTATAAAAAATATAAATATGTACGTATAAATGAAATAAATAGTCATGTAAGTACAAAACCAGAAAAAAGTCGTACCAATTTTATTAATAAACTAAAATTGCTTTAGGTCGAAAAAGACGCAACAATGTTAATAGTTTTGGTGTGGAGTGAGAATGTTTTTAAGTTAGGGTATGATATCAAAAATACAGTTTTAACTAAACTAACTGGGAAAATAGCCGTATACATAAAATACTTTTGTTATTTAGTTTCATAGATTTATAATAACTACAAAATAATTATATTTTAATTTCTTAAACGAACCGAGTAAAATAAAAATAACACAACTTGACAATTTGGTAAGTAGTAAATGTAAACGTTTTCAATAAAACTCAAGTCACTCAAGCTAACTAAACAATCAATCTTGCATATCAAGCAGATACATTGTTTCCATACAGACTACGAAATAATCGTATACTTCTGCATTTGGACGCGTAATCTATCATTCAATTTCATCTCGATAAATTTAATTCCCCGGAGCTTCGCATTTTTCATCGTGATTAATATGATCCAACGTCACTTGCGTTACGCCACGACAAAAAAAAACGAACGTTATGAACGAGCTCGACACATATATAAACCGCGTATATATACTGCTTTGCATGAGAATAAAGATCAACAAAGGTAAGGAAAGGTATCTCTAGTGGATGAAAATTTCACCGGACAGACAGTGATTGACGTTCTTTTTATAGTTGGAATCTTGCAGACACGCCGTTCTTTTTATTATTGACTTGAACTTATAGGTGTGTGGCCTGTAGCTCCAAAAAATAGTGTATTGTACAAACAACTTTACATCATTGTAAACGAGAATCAGTATTCATTGTGAAACATATATTTAACTCAATTAGTTACTCATTAAAAGGTCAATCGATTGTTGCAATTTTCGGTTTTGTGCTTGTATTGTTTGCTTTCTTATATTTATTTCAGAATTTAATTTGAAACAGCTTTCTAGAGTTTATAAAAATAAAGTTATCGTCGAAAACTCGAGTAAAAAAACGTACATTTCCCTTAGAACAATGTTGGTATAGTTTTTCAGAAGAACAAAAAACGTAATAGCTAGCGAAAAACGTTAATTTTTTCAGCTTTGAAATTCTCTAATGTATGTCTTGTGAATCAGCTTTCTAGCATTTATAATAATAAATTTATGGTCGAAAATCCAAGTAAAAAACATAAGTTTCCCTTAGACCAATGTTGGTACAGATTTGATGATAAACCGTACTAGCTAGTGGAAAAATTCAAACTTTTAAATTCTCTACATTTTGCCATATGAATAATCTTTCTAGCACAATAATGGTTGAAAATCTGAGTAAAAAACGTACGTTTCCTTTAGAACACATTATGGTGGTTTTTCTGAAAAACCGTAATAGCCAGCGAACAAATCCAAAGTTCAATTTGTCAGCATTGGAATTCCCTAGCATCTATAATAATACAATTATGGCCGAAACCCAGAGTGGAAAAACGTACGTTTCTTTTAGAACCAAATTTGGGACCGTTTTTCCGAAAAACCATGATATCTGGTAAAAAAGTTCAGTTTGTTAGCTTTGAAATTATCAAATTTATTTTTTATTATTTATATTTTTCATGTGAATGATCTTTCTAGTATTTATAATAATAAATTTATGGGCGAAAACCCGAGTAAAATACCGTAAGGGATACGTACGCTATTTTATTCTAATTAATTTTGTTTATGGTAAAACGGTATTAACTAGCGAAAAACTTGTTCTATATGTTGCCATATAAATCATCTTTCTATAATTTATAACGGAAAATATATGTTCGAAAAACCGTGTAAAAAATCGTTTAAAATCGTAAAATGTATCGTATGTTCGTACATTTTACAGGTGTTTACCTTTCGCTAACTATTGCCGTTTGGTAATAAAAGTGTCAAAGTTGATATTATTACCTACATTTTATCATCTTCTAGCATATATCATAAAATATTTATGATCAAAAAAATCGATTAAAATATATCGATTTCCAAAATTATTATATATCAATAAAATAAAATGTTTGTAGTTTTTGTGAAAATGAACCTACGGTGGCGTACCAACTGAGCTGGGTTTCGATATTATATAGTTGTTAAAGTAAATGTTAACTAGATAATAATAATAAAATGAAAATTGTAATTAAGAACAAATATTAGTGCCTATTTAATATTGTTTGTTTTTAATCTAAATAATATGTATTATGAATGAGCTTATATTGAACTAATTTGTATTACTTAGGAATGCCAAAAAAGTTGATGATTATCATGGCATTTTAATGTAAAACCCTTTTATAGGCTTAAACGTATAGATTTCATATTCGTGCAGACAGTGATTACATGGCAAATTTAAGTAGCTTTGTTTTATAATTGAGATCAGGAAGTAACGTCGACATGAAGCCGGAAATACAGTGCGTATATGGCCTCCGGGATGGATTTTCGGAACACAATGGGCACGTAATTGCCGCAAAATGAATTCCTGTATACACACGCCATTATCACTTATCCCATTCAGCGATAATTTCAGGTCATTCATGTCGTGCGACAATCGTGTTTAATGTTAATTCTAATTTATCAAACGTCAGGTGGCGTTAATTAATTAATTGCGACAATTATGAGCGAACAAAAGCCGCCAATGCGTGCAATGTCAACTAACTATATTATAATCGTATTCGAGGGCTTGTTGTTTTTTATTCATCGCTAATTTTACGTTAATTTCATTTGCGTATATATGGTGCAGTCAATTTATTCATAACCGAGCTATTAAAATTTCCTGTTTCCTATTAGCTGAAAGCTTGTGGATGTGCAGCCATTACAACTCTCATTGACTGCAAGCACTATAAACGCACAGGTGTTCTGCGAAATTTGTCAATTCGCGCAACCTGTTTACAACGCAATTATATTTTGGTAGGAAATTAACAGAATTTACGTTAAAATGCAAATAACTAATAAAGTTTATGTATTTAATGTAAATAACTTAACTATAACTTATATATTTAATACAAATAACGAATCGCATGTTAAATGTAAATAATTTATGTTTTAAATGAAAATAACAAATAACGTATATTAATTTAAATAAGTTGTTTGTAACGCATTTTCTTTTATTTTACCTACTCGTAACTCGTAACGAAATAGAGGATGATAAACTAAAATTATGACCGCTCCTTCGCCCAGGCTGTCCAGGTCAAAGGATTGGTTCGTTTAATAAAAAAATAGAATGTATTTATAGTAAAAACATATGATTAAATTTATTAAGCAGATACCAATTAACTAAGGGTTAGTTCAACATTTAAACTTGTTGCACTAGACCTTACCTGTATAGGCTTTCAAAATTATCTACAAGCTTACTTTTAAAATGACTTTTTATCATTTATAATAATGAGGTACCAAAAATAGTTTAATAATAAAACATTTGTTTAGATTTAAATTGTATACTCGCTTACATTTCTTAGCCCTGTATTACTAATTAAAGTAAACATATTTTTTAAATTGCAATGTATTGATTTCACGATTGTAAATATATATCCAACAAACTCTAATGGCACGCGATAAAATGTTGAAACATTGGCCACAAAAGTGGACTAACCCTCAATTTTAAAAATCTATTTTTATTGTTATTACTATTATTAGTAGTGATAATATAAAATTAGATTTTTTAAATTTGAGGTAAACTTTTGCGCGCAATGATTCATATATTTTATCGCGTGCCATTAGAGTTCGTTGGATATATTTACCATTGCGAAATCAATACATTGCAATTTAAAAAGAATTGCCAATTAGTAATACAGGGCTAGGAAAAATAAGGTACGCACAAAATATCCTGGGATGAGAAATGAGGTATAACGCATAATATAAAAGCTGCATAGCAAATAATACAAGTGACTATGCTAAAGTAGCATAATAAATAAAAAGATATAAATGAGATACTCATATTTAAAAAAGAATGTAAGGAGCATAACAGCAAAATAGAAAAAGTGAACAATTATCAAAAAAGGAATATTCCTAAACCAACGAATCAACCGTAATAGTTTTAAAGTTTTAGTAATGCATTCAGCTAATGCTATAAATTATAAAAAGCTGTTTGCTACTAACAGCAGTCGGTAAAAACGAAACAGTTTTATACAATTATCCTAAAAATGCTTTCCTCGTTGCTTTTTAGACATCATTTATTTATATGCATCATTTATGCCTTTCAAATTGCGCGTTCTAACTTTTCTTTATTACATAAGTCGCTCCATTTTGATGAAATCGTAAAACATATATATAACTTTATTCCGTCCTCCACAGCAAAACATTTTGTAACGGCATCTAATTTTGTTTTTAAAGGCATTTATTTAATTATCTAACTCGCAGCGATTTTATTTTGGACCGATGTGTATCATTTTCTATCTACAATATACCAGCGACTTACAATTTGATTCGCTGATGACACTCGTCTCCTTAAACCTGAGCTGCCTTATCTATACTATACTATAGTATAGTATAGATAGGAAATGTTACATATTGGTCCAAAATTAAATCGTTGCGAGTTAGTGGGGCACCGCGCCCAGAGATGCAACGGGCCAGACCGCAGGAGCCTGTGCCACAAGTGCGGACATCCCGGACACCAGACCAGGACATGCAAGGCGAAGGAAACCCTACTGAATCATTTGCAGTGCACACGGACACGCAGTCAGAAACTATAGGTGCAGCGGCACTAAAACAGTTGGGCAGAACATCAAGTGAAGAGCGGCCGAAGGGGTGGCCAATCAAGGACGCAATGCCCGACCTAACTGTAAATCAAGTCAGCATAGACAGGGCAGGACATTGCACGATTTGCTACATGCAACTTCCGGCGAAATTTGGGCAGACATTATCCCCGAAGAAGGCTGGATAGTGCGCGTTCAAAATAGGAGGGGAGATACTAGACCTAACCACAGTGACAGGCTCCTCGGCCATGGGAATTGTTTAGGCCAAGGTGGAAGGCACCACAATAGTCAGCTGCTACGTGTCCCTAACAGTGGCAACAGGAAATACACGGAATGGCTAATAAAGCTAGAGGACTACGCCAAGACGGCGGGCATACGCGTGATAGTAGCCGGCAACTTTAACGCCAAGGCAGCGGAGTGAGGCACCAAACGTACCGATAACAGAGGAGAGATATTGGGACTGTAACTGGCGGCGGAACTCAATTTAGTGGTATGAACGACGGGGCGAGCCCAAAATTCATCAGAGGGACTCCACCTCATGCATAGACATCACAATCCGGTTATTATGCGTCCCCCATGCATGTGGTCACGTATGCCGGGGTAGTAACCGGATCATCGCTACATTGGATTCACCATCGAATCTCAGAGATGCAGACAACAAACAACATCCACAGAGAACACCAGATGGGCCATCAGATGCCTGGATGTAGAAGAACTGGCGGCTCCCATGGAGATATCAACAACAGGGGATGCAACAGGAGTCGGGGCGTATACGCTAGAGAACCTACGAAGAGTGCCTTGCGGGGCTTCCCACCAGAAGCACATAATGATGGTTCGGCGAGGTGGCGAGGCCTAAAGCAGCGAGCAACCAAGCCCAGCATAGGATGCAGCGCCACCGGGAGAACAGTGCCTGGAAGAGTAAGAGGAAGCTACTCAAAAGCCATTGAACGGAGCAAGTGGAAGTGTCGGGATGAGATATGTGGGGAAGTCGAGGATGACCCGTGGAGGGTCTCTTACAGGATCGTCACCGGTAAGATCCGCAGGCGAACACCAGAACTAGAGGCAACGGTGGCAGGAGGCAGGTAGCAGTAATGAACGCCCTTTCCCCCACCATCACACAGCATAAAAGCAACACGAGGCCGATACGACAGATAATCAAGCAACGAGGTACCGCCCTGGGAGGAGGACGAGGTCAAGGATGCGATCCTGAGATTACCAGATGGCTTCTACAACGAAATCATCAAGACAGTAGCAACGCACATAACACTAGATATGAAGGCAATTGCCAACAAATCCTTGGATGAGATCAAGATCCCCCAGAAGTGGAAAAAGGCGAAACTTGTCTTCATCACCAAGAAGGGGAAACCAGATACGGAGGTGACGGCGTAGAGGCCCTTGTGTCTTCTTGATGGCCTAGTAGTCAACAAGGTAGAGATAATGGCGGAGGAAGCTGGAGACTTCTTGCCCACCCAATAGGCGCTCCACGACAGACGCGATTTTGGCGGTAATGAACACCGTCAACAAGTGAGTGCAACAGCGGCCCACTAAGGGGTAGAAGGCGTTATATATGATGGTCACCCTCGAAGTCAGCAATCCCTTAAATTCCCTGGAGTTGTGTTAATGAAGCTCTGAGGGTGCTAGACATTCCGTACCGGATGATGACTCATCAGGGCATACCTGGCGATAGGCAGATTAAGTACGAAAGAATCACGCGAGGTCTTGAGTTCCAGATGTTCGGACGGGTCCCACAGGGGTCGGTCCCGGGGCCTCTGCTATGGAACCTCATACACGGCGGGGCCCTAAGACTGGACATTCCAGACGGAGAAAGGCCATTGCCTTTGCTGATGACATATCAGTCCTGGGGAACACTTCTTGGATCGACGGTCCCCATCCGGAACTGCCTATGGTACTTAAGGATCACGCTAGTAGTCAACCACTCGGCGCGGATGCTGAAGGTTGCAAAGGGAGTGACCAAAACCGAGGAGGCCAAGGACCAAGTGAAGGCAGGAGGAGGCTACTTGCTACAGTCTCCAGCTGCAAGCGTCTGTACGGGGCGGTGGTGACCAAGTGGAATCGGGAACAACTGCGTAGGGCTACAAGAACTGGCGAGATACGAATCGCTAGAGAGTATCGCACCGTCTAAACCGAATCGGTGGAATTACTAGCGGTAACGGTACCGGCGGACCTTCTGCTTACAGAAAGGGCTGCCACCTTTCAGGCCATCAAGCAGTGCAATGGGAAGAGGGAGGCGCGCAAGCTGAGCAGAGAGGCCACCATGGACAGACGGCAAGAGCGCTAGGCCATCAGTACGAGAGGAACATGGACCAATAGAGATCTTCCAGGCGTCAACGATGGGTGGAGAGGAAGCACGATAATCTGTCCATAATAAACAAAACTCTTTATAAAGAATATCTTTTTCTCGAAAAAATGTGGACACTCTGTCTAATTACAAAAGGAATAATAAACAAAATAAGCTGGTTTATATATTTTAATCCAGCTCAGTTGCCTAGTGGTCAGAGGCGCAGGCCATACTGAGCAATGGGGAGGTAGAGTTCAAACCCTATTGCGGGTGAAATTTCGAGAATCACTTTTCGAAGTTTTTCAGAGGTTTTCTGTGAAATTAACGTAAATACAGAAGCATTAAACTCCTATGAGCTTCTCCATTTACTGGCGGAAAATCCTTCCGGACCTATCAAGATAGAAGTTTTTTAACAATATATAAATTATCAATATAAAGTCCAAGGCTTCCTAATTTGCATTTACATTCTTGTAAGCTCGTGTATTTATTGCTAATATCAGGTTTTTTGAATCCAAGAATTCAATAATGGAATAGCATTAAAATTTATCCTATAAATCAGGGATGAGCTACTCGAGGCTCGCAGGATGCAAGTGGCCCAACAAAAGTTTTAATTCGACCCTTAAAGAATTGAGAAATTCATTATGACATTTATTCCCACATTTCTATTGCCTCATGGTACCCTAGGTATGTGTTAATTTTTGGCAATGATGTCGACTTCATAGAACGTGACCCGCGACAAAATAGCCCCGACCACTGTTAATGATAGATAATACAGAAATCTATTCATTTCTTATTAGATTTATTGTAATTTAACACACATACCATTAGTTGGCAGCAGTTTATATTTAACACCTATTCTATTATAACCTGAATATTTATTATTATGTTCTTAGTTGATTTATAATTTATTTTCATCGAACTTTATTGATCCATTCAGCTGAGGTTATTTAAGTTAGGTTGGCGGCAGAATAAAATTCATTACGACCTTTATATTAAACACCTATCCTTTTATAACCTGAATGTATATTATTATGTTTTTAGTTGATTAATAATTTACTTTCATTAAAATCTCTTGAACCATTCAGGTGAGGTTAGTTTGGTTGTGTTGGCGGGAGACTTTCATTAAGCATAACTCAATTATCAATAACAGTATACAGGGCTATTATGTAGCGGGGCTATTTTGTCGCGGGCACTTTTGTTAGGGGGCTATTTTGTCGCAGGCTCTTTTGTCGGGGCACCATCATAGACAGGTACTGATGCCATCATTTCTGAATTTTTTTCGACTAGGTTTATTTTGTTAATAAAAAGATAATTGGAGTCATCATTTCGTGTTTGTATTACCGTTATTATGACCGTTGTAAAAAAAGTTTGCTTCCCCTTGCTATAAAAAGTTATATGGCCACGACGAAATAAATGTATCAGATCAGGCAGAAAGATCGAATATAAATATATTATACATTTTTTACAATTATCATATGCATTTTGATCTAGAGCATAAATTAATATTGCTACAAGATAAGCGAGTCATTTCATATCCTATAAAATTTTAAAATTAAATTTGAAAACCTTTTTTAAAACACCACTAACGAAATAATCAACTGCTGATGTAAAAAAAATAAAATAATCACATACAAGAGAAATTTTTCTTTGCATTATAGACAATCTTTATATAATGGTTTAAATTAAATTACACTCCCATTATTTCAAATTAATCCTTGTCCAGCGTTGCAAATTATTTCAACATGGATATAATTTTGCTGTTTAAATTCATGAAAATGAGTACCCTCCACGATCGCAAAGAAGATCGGCCATCGAATGTGGCGTTCTTTACCCATTGATTAAGCACGGGTGCCATCTGTTCAATTCCTTACGTGACATGGGATATTTTGTTCCACCCTGGCCGCTCAAGGTGGATTGAATTTCGTACATTTAAGGCCAGCCAGTTGCTGTTGTTTCACGGGCCACATTTTCAGTAAATACGTTGTCAAATTTATTTAAATATAATAATAAAATATAAATAATACTTTTAATTATATATATATATTTATATTTTATTATTATATTTAAATAAATTTGACAACCTATTTACTGAAAATGTAAAAATATAAAGTTAAAAAGTAGTGTCCACCCGATGGTTCGGAATCGACCAGTTTCGCCCATAATAGTGTACTATTTGTATTGCAGATCCTTCGGACATGCCGAAACTACATTAGTCTTATTAAATTATAAGAAAAAGAAGATATCTTTTATGTATTTTCTCGGATAATAATCAAGAATACCCAGCTCAGTAGCCGAGTGGTTAGAGGCCTCGTCAGTCTCGTACTGAGACTGAGTTCGAACACCATCGGGCCGAATTTTGTTTTTCAGAGGTTTTCTGTGTAGTTAAGATAAATGCCGGATGATTAAACTCCGCTGAACCTCTCCCACGATTGAAACTGTGAAATGTGATTCGCGAAAATTTGCCCCGATGAGGTTGGAACTCAGGCTCCCCAATGCTCAGGACGATGCAAATAACCACTCGGTCATTGAGAACCCATCTCAAAAAGATTATATTTGTTAAAAAAATATATTATGACACGTTTGAGAAAGTATGACCACATAATTTTGTTTTGTTTAGTATTTGTTTATGATATAGGCTATACCTATAAGTCAATCCTATTGAACTACATGATCCAATGTTTTGAGGGGATAATAACGTTTAAACGATACAAATTAAATTGAATTATTTTGTTTTTATGCTGTCGAACGTATATTTTTAAATTGTATATTTTGGAAACGTATTTATAATATTAATTAAGTTGATTGTATTTTTTTAAACTGTATTGTGGAAAATACCTTTTTAAATTGTATTTTTTAATTTGATGAAATGTATTAAAAGTTGGTAACTTGTATGTGTGTAAATATGAATAAAACAACCATTAGTATTATGAATGAATTAAAATAATAAAATATAAATAATACTTTTAAATAACTAGAAATATAAAAAGTGTTCCACTTACTTCTTGTCGCTATCGATAAACGTATCAAACTCCACCGACATCTTGCAGCAAAGGGCCTTTCGGTTATGCGAAGACGAGCAGTTGGTGTTGATCATATGGCCATCTGTAATATATCAAATGATAGTAATAACATTCACCAAACGTGCTAGTGGAATGCATGTGCACGGCATAAAAAATGGCTGTACGTAAGCAATGGCTGCCAGGGTTAATTTCATTATACGAAGAAGAAAAAACACCCTCGGGCATTCGTTAGCTCTCATTTTTCATGTTAATGCCAGGCGTGAATTGGAAACGAAAAAAGTATGTGTCTGTGGCGCATTTGAGCAAGGGAAAAAAAGCGTCGGGTAATATGTTAAAGTCGCCGCGAAGTGGAAGTGTGACAGGAACAGAAACGCTTTGTAATCATAATCGTTTTCGAAGACTGTTGTTTTACTGTTTATATTCTGGAGTTGATATTTATTTTACACGGTACCGACGATAAATACTTTCTTTATAAAAACTTGATCAGCATGAACATGTTTATTAATTTTATCAAATTTTATATAATTGATCAATACGTAATCAGTGTGTATATTATTGAATACGTATCGCACTATTAGTGCAATACTGTCGTAAAATATGACTCGTAAAATGAGTTTTGTTCATAATCATAATTAATCAGTATAATATATGGAAATAAATAAAAATATTTATCAGCAGACAAGTTTTGGTTTTTGCTTAGAAAATGAATGGTAATGTAAACACCTCAATCTTATTTTTTACGCAAAATATTATTTTTGATATACGACAGTAGTGCAATATATTCTTAATGTCTATTAAAATTGTTATAAGTTATAAGTAAGTTATAAAAGAAAAAATTGACAAAATGTAATAATTAATCACCTGGAACCAACTTATACTTAATTTTATATACATCCGACGAATAGTGGTTAAAAATATGCATTATATTATTAATATTATTAAGGGGGAGTCAAATTTAATTCACCGCATTTAGATCTCCTAAACCGTAAACATTTCCGTTTGCATTTCCATCGTTACATCATGTAACTCACATGTAAAACCTCCTATATATTATGTATTTTAAATTGTCTAAATATTATTTTTCGAGTTGTTTATTATAATTATAAATATCTCATGAAATACATAATTAAAATTGTTACTGTAATAAATATTTTTGGTCGAAATTTTATCGATCCAATTACGTGAGTTTATTGGTGTATTTTAATTATACCTTGGGCTGGTATAATCAAGGATCCTGGCCAGACAGACAGTCAATTAGTGAATTAAGCGGCGCATCGTTTTATGAGGTGTGCCGTTAAAGTGGGCCTTTTTATACACGTAAACAACCATGTACAATTAAAATATTGCTTGATATAACTAATGATGCACAGCGGCAGCAATTAGTGAGCACAACTAAACTGGGAGACTCGTGAAAGATTTTTTGTCTTCAATATTGGGTGTTTCATTCGGGATATAAACATAGATCGAATGAAACATCTAATATTGAAATATTTATTTAGTAGTTAAATATTTTGGGCAGATAATGTTTGAAATTATTTTATGTGGGCGAGAGTAGTGGCGATATATGAGTTTGCAAAGTCTTGAAGCAGACAGTTAAAATTGTTATGTAAGCGCTCATCTCAACATGTGAAAGAAGTTGCATATAATCATATTCAAGACGTTTATAGCATGCTAGTATCTATTATGTAAAATTCCGTAGCTACTATATAGGTATTTCATAATAATGATAATATTTATCTGAGCTACATTCAACAGTTATAAAATCGTACAAATAAAGTTTGAATGTAGTAGAAAAAATATTGGAAAACCAGCAAGGAGTAATAATTATGTTCTTTGAATAGTTTTTCGGCAAAAACTACCCGGTCGTAAAATGTGAATGTCGCAGCGAGACAAAATCATCATCTCGTATTTGCCTTAAAATGTTATGGGATGAGTTTTATGTAGAGTTGTGAATATTCTTGTATGTATATGATGGTTAGTTAGTAAAGCTTTTTTTTCATAGTATAAATAAACGACTTGAACTATGCACTACACTATTATCCATTATTTTCTTTGATTAAATGAATGTCATTTATTCATTTAAAACTAATTAAAAAAATATATATGTGAAAAATAATGTAATGCATAGTTCAAGTCGTTTGAAATAGTAGACAGGCATAGTCAAGTTAACGACTTGAACTATGCAGTACATTGTTTTTCACATTTGTTTATGAATTAGGCGTAAATGAATAAATGAAAAGAATTGAATCATAGCAAGTAATGGATAATAGTGTAGTGCAGAGTTCAAGTCATTTGAAATAGTGGACTGGTATAGTTTGGTTGGTAGGGGCCGCCCGCCCACCCCACAACCACACAGATAGTTTTTTCATTGGATATAGATGTTTCATATAGTTTAAAATATTCCAAGAAGAGTGTTATCCTATGAAAAAACTATGCGAGCGCTGGTGGGGTGGGTGGGCGGCCCCCACCAACCAAACTATGCCCGTCCACTATTTCAAACGACTTGAACTATGCACTACACTATTATCCATTATTTTCTTTGATTAAATGAATGTCATTTATTCATTTAAAACTAATTAAAAAAAATATATGTGAAAAATAATGTAATGCATAGTTCAAGTCGTTTGAAATAGTAGACAGGCATAATTAAATTAACGACTTGTACAATGCACTACATTGTTTTTCACATTTGTTTATGAATTAGGCGTAAATGAATAAATGAAAAGAATTGAATCATAGCAAGTAATGGATAATAGTGTAGTGCAGAGTTCAAGTCATTTGAAATAGTGGACGGGTATTGTTTGGTTGGTAGGGGCCGCCCGCCCACCCCACCTTCACTCGCATAGTTTTTTCATTGGATATAGATGTTTTATATAGTTTAAAATATTCCAAGAACAGTGTTATCCTATGAAAAAACTATGCTAGCGATGGAGGGTGGGTGGGCGTCCCCCACCAACCAAACTATGCCCGTCCACTATTTCAAACGACTTGAACTATGCACTACACTATTATCCATTATTTTCTTTGATTAGATTAATGTCATTTATTCATTTAAAACTAATTATAAAAAATATATGTGAAAAATAGTGTAATGCATAGTTCAAGTCGTTTGAAATAGTAGACAGGCATAGTCAAGTTAACGACTTGAACTATGCAGTACATTATTTTCACATTTGTTTATGAATTAGGCGTAAATGAATAAATGAAAAGAATTGAATCATAGCAAGTAATGGATAATAGTGTAGTGCAACTACTTAGCAGAAAACCCACTGTGCGTAATTGAAATCGAATTACTAGCCCAGCTTGTTAGTAAACTCTTTAAACCAAGTGCATTCTTCTAGGTAAGTAAATAACAGTTTCGAATCAACAAAACACAATAACTTATTTCAAATAGAGATTCTAATAAGTTTAAAACATACATGTAGACAGTAATAGAAGATTTATGTGTTCACATAAAAAATATAACTATTCAACCTGAGAAATAATGTCAATTAGGAATTAATTTTAACGGCCTATACTCAAGCAAACCCAACATAATCTCGATAAGTTAAGAGATCCATGGTATTATTCTGAAATTTTCTCCAAGTCTACACTGCTATTAACCATAATTTTCCATACCATAGAAACTTCAGTATTGCTTACGGTAGCGTCTGATGATGAACATGTTGCTATTTCAAAGCCCGGAATAAATCTCCCCAGATTCAGATCTTCTAGGTTCAAGCATTTTCTTGTAAAATCAACTTTTATGTGTTCACATAAAAAATATAACTATTCAACCTGCGAAATAAAGTCAATCAGGAATTAATATTAACGGCCTATACTCAAGCAAACCCAACATAATTTTCGCTAAGTTAAGAGATCCATGGTATTATTCTGAAATTTTCTCCAAGTCTACACTGCTATTATCCATAATTTTCCATACCATAGAAACTTCAGTATTGCTTACGGTAGCGTCTGATGATGAACATGTTGCTATTTCAAAGCCCGGAATGAATCTCCCCAGATTCAGATCTTCTAGGTTCAAGCATTTTCTTGTAGCTGTAACTTTAGACTTGTTTTTGTTGCGTTTATTGTTTCTACGATCTTTTAGCGTTATTTTACTCATATTGACTATACTGTTGTCAAAATTGATTGACTTGTGTAGCTTTCCAATTATGACGTAAGACAGAGATCGCCTACTCCCGTGATATTACAATATCTAGGAGTGTTTACATTTAGATTTGTATACAGAATTATTTAAAGTAATAGTTACTGTTTTTGTAAGATTGATTTTCCGTACGCCACGTACTAATCACCTATTCACTTGTTGTTTCCTCGGAAATGTTCTTCTCTTCTTCGTCAACCAAATGGCTGTTGATCAATATATTACAAGGATCCTACTTGTCGTTGTCTTGTCGTTTTAAAACACATTGCTGAAAGGTCCTCTGCTTACGTAAGTTACCGGCATTTTTTCTGCTTCATCCTCATCCGCCAAATGTATTTGAAATAGTAAAAAAGCTAATACTTTTATTTTATTCTTCCTAACCGGCTCATCCTGACAAAATTGTATACTACTTTATACGTTCGCTAGGAAAACAGAAATGCGCAGTGTCATAAGTCATACGTCATAGCTCCCACCGAGGTGAAATAGGGATATTTCACCTCGGCGAAAGCGTATGACTTATGACGCTGCGCATTTCTGTTTTCCTAGCGAACGTATAAAGTAGTATACAATTTTGTCAGGATGAGCCGGTTAGGAAGAATAAAATAAAAGTATTAGCTTTTTTACGAAACCTTTAGGTATGTATGTAATGGAGAACAGATTTTATGAACAGAGATCAGTAGTTCCTAATAAATTTTCCCATATAGATTCCTAAGCTTGAATCGCTCATACTATATTTTGATAGTTACGTTAACCTTATTTACATAGCAAAAATGAGAAGCATGGAATTTTAAAATATCAGTCCTAGTTGACATAGTTGAGTTTTTCAATTCGGAAATGGAAAATGTTATAGCCATCCGTAAATAAAAGTTATGTTGAAATATTTACGTTCGCACGTGCGATTGATTCGATTCGGGATCACCAATAAAATCTACAATAATTCCAACAAACAACAGGTAAATTTAATTAAGCAGGCGTCATAAACATATGCAATTTGGCTTTTAATTAATTTTGCAACGCAGCGTAAAACAGATGTGTGTGAAATGAACATGTTTTTAAATTTGGTACACACTTTTTATTGCGCCCGCATGGTGTCAACTTCACAGAGAATTAATAGTATTTCACCTGTTTTATTTATGCCTGCTAATTACTTATACTCATGATGTTGGAGTATATTAAGCGTTTTATTATATAATGTGGTGGCTCGGTTTATTATCCCTAGCACTAGCAGTACAAGTTTAAATAACGGTTATAACACCTTCATTTTAGTATTGTTAATTCCTTAAAATCATTAGTGTCAACATGAAATGTGTGTATGTAAAGTCAAATTATTGTACTTAAGTTAAACCAATTGAGGGTTTACTTGTCATTGTTGTACTGAACGGTGATTCAAGTGGGAGTGGCAACTTCAGCGGGTTTCTGATCATTTTGGTGAGTTGCCAAAAATATAAGCGTAGGTATATTAAAAATGTATTCAAATAATTAAACCCTTCCTGAATTGCAAAATGGATAATATTCCACTAAATGAACAAACAATACTTACATTAGACGATACGTGTCTCACATATAAATGAAACATCGCAAAGGAAAAGAAATCAAATAAGCAGACATACGACTAACTTACTATCGTTTAAGATCTTTTCCAGCTGTTGCAGCCCGAGGTATTCCCCGAAATTCAAGTCTACCACAGACTGCCGAAGTATCAACCTGGTAAGGGCCAAGCATCCAAACAGCGTATGATAGAAATGTTTAGATGTGGGAAGAAAATAGTGGATGAGCCAAGAGCACCGAAGGGATGGGAGCACTGCGTGTATGATTGTAAATCATGCTATAATCATACACAGTGGGTGTAAACGAGAAAAATATAGCATGTACGTGGAGGAAGTGTCCCAGAGAACGTGGAGACAGCTTTCAGATCTTCAGAACGTTGGGGAAGTTGGTGGTTCTATTGTTGATTTATGTCGTGATTAACCGCTAGCTTCGAATCCGAGAGAACTGACATTTTTCAAAGATTGGCACAAAAAAAATTTTTTTTGCAGGATTAGAATACTTTGTACATAGTTTGAATGAAAAAAAAAATTATTTGCCTTTGTTTCCTATTTGTATATTAAACTATAAATTCTACTAAGGAACACTACATTGTTAGATACTGCAAAAGAGGCTACGTAGGTTTTCGCGGCCGATGCAAAGCGGTAGTTAGTTAACTACAACATGGAGTGTTATAGCTGATGTACATAATCCACCCAATTCATCAAAGTATTTAATGAAAAGTACCCGCAGTATAAATTTTTGATATTTGATTAATTTTAATATATAAATTTCTTTGTATATTCAACATTAGTATTTTATAATTTTAATCATTATTGAAAATTACTCAAAATAAACAGGTTGGCCTATTTAGTAAGATGTATGCCATAGTAGGTAAAATATAATTGGAAATTAGGTGTCCTTTCGTTTCATTTTGTACATTAAATAAGGGAACACCCGTCGCAAGTAGACACCCAAATCGAGGATAATTGAGACACAGTACCCGCATATCTGCAATTTATTTGAAGTCTGTACGTAATTGATTATTGAAAAAGCGCGTTCTATTGTCGCATTCCTTCCCTTGGAAGAGTTAGTTCGGCAATTTATCTCTTAACGTTATATTTCATTCAAACATTTCAAACTGTCCAGATAAGACAATTCATGAAATTATTCATTTCATTGTAAGTTTTAATTCCCCTGAGTTACTGGTAATTTAAAATAATATTTATAAAACACACAGTTCCATACATACATTTTCAGTATATTTGGACAACTCCACTCAATATTTCATATATTTTTCAAATGCGGATATTAAATGTACGCAGTGTACATGGGTCGGTTATTCAAATTCACTATACTTCTGTTTTTTATAGTGCCCTTCGTTTATCACTCTAGGGTGACAATAAGCCAGTACTTATTGTTTCTTGTTCTAATTGCCGCTTCCGATGCGCATAGTTCTACCTCGGCCCTTACAACCGACGGCGCACGACCGCAAGAACTGAGCGATACTGCACGCCACGGGAGCGACTAGTAATGCTAAACCATGCTAAACGAAAGCGCCTTATATGATCCCAATGCAATAGTTATGTACGAGGCACGTCCTGAAAGAAAGAGTACTATTGGCCTCTCGCCAGGTTGGCAGAACACTAGGCCGGGAAAAACAATCCCGACGACCCGGGATCCCAGCCCTAGGCCAAGTCATGACCGCTTAACTCCTCCGCGTGGGAAGGGAGAAGATTTAGTTGGTAGGCGTCCCGCCAGAATATGCGGTGGATCCTACAGTGTTCATTCTCATCGATTAGAGCATGAGCGTCTAGAGGATTACTCCTCACAGATATTTAATAAAAAAGGTTGGAAATACTTAGTGGATATGGGGGTTCTCCCAACACACAATGAGCAATGGCTGCCCCTGTTAGTTCGAAAACTTGCCTGGTAGTGTCCGTTTGTATGAAATATGTTGATAAGAAATCCCGTCAAGTGCGAGGCGCGCACTGTCATCAGGTTCGTTCTTAGGAATTGTTATCTAAGGAAAAACACCTAGTGATAGTTTTTCATGGATCAAAACAATTTATGGCGAAGGTGTTTGGAACTGAACAAACGTGATTAAGTGGTGTTATGAGTTTAAAGAAGGAAGAAGGAATGTTCACGAGGATCAGACGAGCGGAAGATCTTCAATTGCACCACCATGTTGCATCTTTTCGCCTCCCTAACGACTACATGGTTGTAAACACAAATTCAAACGACGAGGAAGTCAAACAAGAGGTCCTGAATTGGAAGATGGAGGTGGTGATAGAATTATTTAAGGAGGGCATCAAAAAGCTTGTGTCACGGCTTAGAACCTGCATGGATAGAGAATCATGTATTTTCTTTATTATTTTTTAAATGGACAAATCGAGTATTCTTTCTTTCTGAACGTGCCTCCGTATATTTAATGCTTAGATTTTACAGAGGGAACAGTATGCTGGATACCCGATCTAGATTGAAAAATATATTAAGAAATGTCTAATCCTTTAGGGAAATAGGTTTATTTAGAATATATTATGTCATTCCAATAAAACCAGACTAAGTGAACTATAATGAATAAACTATGCATAAAACGACAAGACGGAAGAACGAAAAATAAATACCCGACAGACTTCACGAAATGTACTTTGACGTAATCACGAACCAAACGTATTAGAATTATTTTAGTATTTTATATTAAGTTTAGAATCCCCTGACTTCCACCTAATAGTTGATCATTAAACGGTGGATATTATAATAATCTTTTAATAGTGCTGGTTTGCACGATGTTTTTATAGTAGTATATTCTTAAAGTGCACAGATATAAAGTTGCTCGTTTTAGCCTCCAATGGTGCAATTTGTTAAATTCTTAATGCCACCCTGCCAGCAAGAAGTAATAAGTTCCTCCGAAGAGATGACAAACCGAGAGAATCTAATACCCAGTTATCCGCCCATTTATAATCTCGCAATTGCTCTCACAACGCGATACAGAAAAAAAAGAATGTACAAAAAGAAATTGGAACGTGTAATAATAACGCGAATGCAAACAAGAAACAATAAAAGAGGAGATCCTTAATCTTCGCGTTTCCTGTAATAAACGCGCGGTGGAACGAACGGACAGACGGCACAGGTGCCCCCAACCCATTTATGCTCCGTTGGACAGGGACTACGCTCGCATCCAAGAAACGCTTATTGTCTATCCGTGCACATTGTAATAAATTTGCACCACACACGCAAACAAAAGACAAACAACAACTATTAAGTAGTAAATTATAGTGTTTTTTTTTGTTTGTTTAGAGAACTAGCCATGCTGTTTTTTTAGCAGACTGAGTACCTACCCTTTTAATTTTGAACAAAAAGAAAAGAAGAGAGGTATGAATATAAGTGCAATTAAAAATATAATCCATAAATATTAATTAATGAAATTAAAGATATGTAAAATAGAAATTTGGATAATGCTAAAATAGTATGAAGGTGCCCTAAAAAGGTACGCATTTTATATTGGTGCGTATTTTTTAAAACAACTTTATTAATTAACAACACTTATTAACACTTACAGATTTGTCTATAAAGAAACTGTAGCTCTAGACCTCGTCTGTGTTACGAGAATTGTAGCTTTGTTAGGTGAGAGTCGGGATTAACGTAAAAACGCAACAATGGTTGATGTGAGCCTTTGGCCCTGTCCGTTTGGCTACTACTAGTGACACATGCTGACGTCATGCTGTCGTGTTAGTATGAACATGACGTAAGCATGTGTCACTACTAGTCACTAATAGTTGCCAAACGGACAGGGTCTTCGTGTTGTACAGAAAGTGTTAACGTTATCAAACAGGAAACTTAACGAGAAGACGTGGATTCGGACGGAGGAAAGTCAATACTTTTATATTGTTTACTAGTTTAAGGAATAGGACAGCTTCAGAAGTTTTGCTGTAAAATCAGCTGGAAGAAAATGGAGAGGTAAATGTCTGTGAGTGGACGGTACGAAGACAGATTATCCTGCCGAAGGATGACTATAGGTCCACCGTCGATGTTGGTGAAGACCTTACGCGAGGAGCTCCCAAGTGGATGTAGATGCAGTTGGTTGTCTGGACAGAGGGCGGACGAGTACACGGGAGAGGACAGGAGGAGACTGTGCCACAAATGCGGGGAGGAAGGCCACCAGGCACGACAGGGCCGGCGGGAAACCACGTACTGTGCGCTCTGTACGATGAAGGACCATGCAGCATGACGACTTAGAATCCCCAAAAGGAGGAGGGCATGCATATGAAGAAAATAGAAGACTAGGGTCGAGCGGAGGAAGCCGTCCCACTCAATAAATGACTAATGCACAAATTAAAATACTGCAGGCAAATGTGTGCTGGGGTATGCCAACTCACCAACTTCCGCTTGACACAGCCACGCCGAGAGGTGTCCCGTAGTAATAGAGAACGATTCGAACAACGCGAAACTAGACTGCTCGTGGGTGACGGATGACATGGGGAACGTCGCGATCAAGATACTGGGTGACATGATGGGCACATCGTGTTCCAGGGTTCACCTACGAAAGGCATTACGTGGGCCATGCTAGAGAAACGCTGTTGCCGTGCTACTTTTCCCCAAATTGCGGAAGAGCAAACGCCGAGGAGTGGCTGCGGACGCTCGGGAGAAATATACAGGCTATGGGCGGGCAGGTCGTCGTGGCGGGCGACCAAAATCCCCAGCATAGGGTTCCCCAAATACAGACACCAGGAGAGATGCTTTAGTGGAGATGGCATTAGCACTCAATCTGAGAGTTTGCAACGAGGGAAGGAGGTCAACCTTTAAAAGAGGGAACTCGGCATCCTTCATTGACATGACCCTGACATCTGCGCAGCTGCCAGGGAGTATGGGGCTGGGAGGTCCTAACAGCAGACAACTGAGCGATCCTCACTATATATGGTGCAGCATGGAAAACGTAACTGCCCAGGCACAGAAAGAACCAACCCCGAGACGAAGAAGTGGGTGATTTAAGAGTATGTACAACGACCTGTTCAAGACCACTCTGGCAGGCATAGCAACCACAACGGACAAGGAGGATCCGGATGACATGGCACACGAACTGAACAAACAATCAGATAACGTGCCAGACTACCGATACCGATCCAACCTAGCACGGGCAAGAAAAGACCAACGTACTGGTGGTACCAGGAGGTGGCCGACGCGGGACGCAAAAAAGGACTGCTACCGGACACAGCGGAGGGAGTTCAGACGGGCTATCAGAACGATTGCTAACGGAAGCTCTACAAGGGAAGCTGAAGACGAGTCGTGGGGCCTTCCCTACAATCTCGCAATGAAAAAGATCGGAGCTCGCTCGCCTTGATCCGAAACTATAGTTCCTACAGGAGTGAGAGCAGTAATTGCGGCACTCTTTCCTCCAGGACAGGACAACAATGACGGGACAAACCCCCATAAAGACGGAACAGTAAAGGCGCAGTGGAGCGGGACCCTTTTTCTACTAGTAAGACCGATAGTGGAAAGGAGCCACTGGGAGACGCAAATACTGACAGGACACGGAACATTCCAATCATATTTGACAGAGTTGGCAAGACGGACACCGACAGATACCGGGACGAATAACGTGACACACACATACTATACAGGTGCAACAGGTGGTGAATCGAATTACTCGAGCACTCAAAGGCAGTGGCCGCATACGCCATAGAAGTCATGAGGACCAAATTTCAAGATAATCTGCGGGGATGAGAGATGTACAGCGACAACTATGAACTGACACAATACCGAACAAGGACTATTGACAAACTGACATGAGACGGTACTACGGAGTTTAGAGTGTCTTCAAGGCAGACAAGCCCCTATTGACAGATCGTGAGTTTTGGTTACACATGATGAAAAAGGTCCACCATCGAATTGCAAGATTGGCCTTGCTGTTCTCACTAGGTGAGATGGACGCCATAGAGTCTGGCGAAGACCCGGAGAAAGATAGACTGCAGCTTGTATCAACTAGCGACTTCCATTTAGCGGTGAGTCAGTTATAGTTTGGGCAGGAACAACATCGCAAGCGTAAAGTAACGTGGGGTTTCACCGGTAAGCACCTTTTTCTGGTCCCGAGTACATGATATCCTCATATAACCGCTCTATTGGTTCGGAATCCACGTTAAACTGTAGGCCCATCTGTAGTACCAGTTGCCCTGCATTATAGGCAGAGAAAAAGACCCATACGCCAGTAGTGGCTTGATAGAAACTGACTAGTTCATCGCAAGCACGCGCGGACTAGATTATCATAGAAAATGCCCGATAGTTTTCAGAGGTTCAGGTGTACAGAGGTACATAGGTTCTAGAAGTCCATGTTATGCCTACCATGGCTACATTGACCGAGCATGGCATTTTCATGCAAGGCTAGGCCTAATTTAGCTAGACTAGGAATTCATAATTAGGTGGAAAGTAGGCTTTTCGATTGCCCAGCACTCCACACTTAATTTCATCAACATGTTTAGGATAATTGGGACTACGAATTAGAACACTTGCACCAGCTCCAAGAATTCCACAAGAGCTGAGAGTTTGCTATTGCAGGAGTAGGACAGGATCGACCAGAATGTTATCCTTAATCTGATTGAAAGTAGCCTAATAATACACATGGTACAGTCGTTAATGCAAGAAGAGGTAACACGCTTTAATAGTGTGTTTTTATAGTTTTGTTCTGAATACTGACTTATTGCTTTTTATAAATAAATCATATATACCAATCAATAATAATAATTAGATTACAGATATATACTGACAGCAAACGTCACGAAAAAAAAGCTATAACACACAAAGCCGAACGGACAGCATTAAGAATCATAACCAATTTAAGACACTCTAACAATCAATTACACAACATTTCCAATGACGCGCTATAAGCATATATAAGTATACAGCCTATAGCCAATAGACATGGCACATTGAGACAGAAAGACATTTATAAAGATATTCTCATACCATTTAGCTTGACAAGACAAACAAGACATTCAAAACTGAAAAACCAAAAACACTTTACGAACACTTTTTACATAAAAATGTAATGGGCAGATACTCGAAATAAAGATTGATTCTCTCTCTCTCAAATATACCACATAATGTGATATTATTATTCCGAGCTTCAGCTTCCAAAGTAGAGACACCAATGATGATTGCAAACCTCTTGAAAGAAGATTCCAATTGAAGAAGAATTGATAAATAATATCAAGAATTCATTAACATTTAGTAATATACTTTCACTCGACACCCAACACGGGTACAAGAAAGAAAGAATTCTTTATTAATTGTCCTCAAAATGCTGAAATATATGCACAAAGAAAGCGATGACAATTGCAAATCTCATGAAAAGAGTGAACCTTGAAGTATATGTAATTACCAAAAAGGTAAATGCGTGTTCCTACTAAATATTCGTTACAAATTCCTGTTGTGCCATCTCTACTGTGTAGTGCTTGAAACGTTTTTTTGTTACGATAGTGCTTCAATAAATTAAAGACATCACTTTCATTTCTATTTAGTTCTAAACGATTTGCTTAAATTATAATAAGTAGCCGCATTAATTAGCACGAACATTACAACATATCCATAAGTCCATATAATCCAATAAAGCATCAATTTGTTATTTTTTACTACGCAATTAATCATAATTGCGTTATATTTATTATATCTATTTAGAACCCGCGAAGCAATTAAAACCATTTATGGCATAAGTGAAGGCGCCACAGTTCCCACTTTTTTCATGTTACGTGTTCCAGTCAATAATTAACGACGAAATGCGCGCAGAGAGAAATATGCCAATTGGCAGTAATAAACTTACTCGTTTTCAGCTGGAATTCTGGATCGTCCGTGTCGGTGAAAAACCATGTCTGCAACAAGAAATAAATTAAGTGGAAATAAACTGGCGTACAAAAACGGTAAAGCAAACCATTCAATTGTGCCATTAATTAGTGGAAAAGTTAAGTCGGCCTATTTTTTTTTATACAGTCCCGCCCGACGTATTGGCGACGCGCTGTTTAAATTAATTGTAAAAATATTCATTTCCTAGACTATGCGCGTGTGTCATGGGGACCAATTAAATTTTAACGCACACACAAATTAAGTGACTACTCCACTCGATTTGAAACGCCGTGTATGGAAAATGTTTACATTTTTTTTTTAATATACACCAGCTAGTGCTCAAACTAACAACCCCCTTATTCTCAGGCCTACCGCTCGTAATTAACTGCTGTTAATGAATTCAAGTGCATTTTTTAGTGCTCTGATGTTTAAAATGTGTTTAACAATGCGTGGCTCTGTGCACACGTATTAAAATGTGGCTACTGTCACTGCACTTGCACATGGAATACAAATGTTTACTTTTTATTCGGTATTAAAAAGATAGGGCTTGACATAAAAACATTTGTATCGTTGAATATAATTTTTTGAATAAATTTGTTTAATAAAGTAGAATTACATTGGTTTTGCTAGATAATTTAAGAGTATATTATTTTATAGAATCGTGACTTATTTATGTAATATTTTCTATATTATAATGATGAGTAACATAAAATATAAATAATATAGAAGAAATCAGTAGAAATGAGAATTACATTAGTTCATGCTCACAAAATAAGAATATTTATTTATAATTAGAGATTGCAAAAAGGGAATCCCGGGAACCGGGATCCCGGACAATTATGAATATATCGATAAATACCCGTATTTCAGTATTGTGAATACTATACACCAGGTGGTGGCCAAATGTAGTGTACATAAGATGTACTTTTTATCTTAAAACTGTCTCGCGATCGACTTTTTGTCATTAGTGCTCTCTTTTTAAGTATGTAGTCTAATCAGTTTTTAAGGTAAGGCATTGCGAGCAATAGACAAAAATTGATTTCTCGATCGATCAGTCTGTCGCGATCGACCCTGATATACACCTAGATGAAAATTAATCTATTTGATGTGAATTTATCTCAAACGGTAATTAAAATCACGATTACAAAATAAATAAATTACAATTGACAGTAATGGTAGGGAAAATAAATGACTTTAAAGTATAAGCAGTAATGACAATATTAACACATGTAGAAAATTACATTTCGTGTTAAAATAAGGTCACAAATTTAATGATTATTTCATTATGTAATCTAGTACAGCATTATTGTTATTATAATTCATAAAATTGTAATAAATAGAATTTTCAAAAATATAAAAACATTTTCGCGTTTATCTATTTATCGGCTTTAGAATGAAGCAGCATTAATTAATTTCCTTCAATAATTAATGGAACAGTTAATAAAAGTTTATAAATTTACATTTCATGGTTCAAAATTTGCAAAAAAAATATATATACAACGAATTTTAAATATTATTATTATATTAACCCATTAATGATACAACTAACCCCCTAGGAGGAAAGTTTAACGCCATCTGGCGGCATCACATCAATTAGCAATACACACCCATATGGTAATAACCGTCACCATGCTCATGCTATCAGGATCACCGGGCAGTGCCCTGTATGAATATAGAGGGCACTACCAGTTGATCCTGATTCTGATTTATTTTTCTTAATTAATAATGCTACAGAGGACAAGAGTTTATAAAATATTAGTTTTCGCTATTTTTAAAGTTATATTTCTTACAATCGAATTTTGTAATGTGAAAACTATAAAGACATTATAGAATTGCTCATTTATTCAGCTTTAGAAGCCTCTGGAATTATTTGCCACTATCAACTAAGGTTTATAAAAAGCTATATTTAAAGATTTACAAAAACGAATCAATAAGTATTGAAATGAATTAAATAAATATCCATTTAACTATTTATTCCACTTTAAAATGATGCATTTATTCGCCTCAGTTATTAACGCCGCAATTAAATAAAGTTTATGAAACAGATACTATTTGCGATTCAAAAAAAATTAAGCTCGTTGTGATGCGATATATTTTAAAGACGGAAACTCTAGTAACATACAACATTATAGATACAAATAAATATAATACTCTGCGTACAATCTATAAATAATTAGTGTTTCAAAATTAAACCATCCACGACCACCATTTATTTAGTGTGATATTTTCATTACTCCGTATTGATTCAACAAAACGCTCGAAGCAAACTCTTTATTCAGCAAAATATTGTTTTGTTATGACAGTAAGATGATATTTTTTTCATTGTTTTTACAGACGCAACGGTATTTGTTCAGTTCCAGTTTAAACACTGTGTGGACATTTTTGTTCCAGTGCCGCGTGGAGAGTGAAATGAAAAGTAAATAATATGCGAAATTCCAGAACACATAAGGCCCATATTGTACGCTTTTATCAGGGCTGTGTCAACAAACTAAAGAATATGAGACGCGCTTACAAGAAGATACTTGGTCATCAAATAATGCACGTCTTTGATAAACACGTTCCGTGGGAATCGTAATGATTAGGTGTGCAAACCAATATAATTCGTACGCGTGATATGTATTTAAAGTGTAGATAACGATTTATATTACAATATTATTGTGGCGGGCAGACTGCAATGGCAATGACTTATTGTAGGTGGGCTAGGCCATAAAAAGACACCCTCGACTGAATTGGTGCGGAACGCAAACAACAAGAGTTATATACGCCATAGGTTCCTGTTTGTAATAGACATGTCCGATAATGGTTCATGCTACTTGAACACTAATAAGGGAGCGTAATATGTGCGAGGGTTGTTAATTGCGGGTATGCGAGGGGCGCACTTTTCCCACGGGGGATAAAGGCGACGGTGAGCGGTAGACACGCGCCCCGCATGCGACAGGCAGTAAATCAGATATTGACGAAAATAACATTGAAATTTTGTTTGGGAAAATAGGTGAATTACTGGAGAGGGTTATAGAAAAACTAAAATTAGTTTTAGGGATGTAGATTTATATGTGGGAAAACTGTTGTCGTTGTGCATTTCTCATGTATGTTTACATACAGATAGAGATCAATGAAACGACTTTAATCATGGATGTATTGAAGGACGCGCATAATCAAATTTCACATGTGTGTTTCACACCCCAACAAGTAAATACCACACTCATCACAACCGACTTTAACCCTTAACTGTGCTAATGGCGTCCAACAATACCTATGCAGTTTATTATGTCCTTGTAATTTTGCCAAAACATTACAAATGGTGTTGAAATCTCATGTAATCTTTTACTAAGCTTTAATTTAAATGCGTTATGGAAGAATATAAACATATTTTTTAAATTGTTTGGTTTTCTACTACTGGTGAGTTAATCTAGCAAGAATTCGAATTTTTTATTTGCAAATTCGACTTTTAACCGTTTCGTTCCTTTGAATGTTATTATTATTTTCGATAATATTTATTTTGGGCCTAAAAGGGTTAAGTTGACAAATGAGAACCACCAAAAGAAATGAAACCAAGGCACCAAATAAATTCTTTTATAAAACCTTTCTTATTTCATTTTGTTATTCTTTCTATACGTATTTAAGTTTATATTTTATTTGTTGTTCCATTTTAGTTGTATGGATAGCGAATTTACGAAATATATATATATATATATATATATATATATATTTCTTATAAAATCAATGTGGGGTCGGCATGGACCTCACGAGCACGTAGGTGATGATTGAATCTATCAACTCAGTTTAGGGTTAACAAGATTATCCACAAATAGAGCGAGTAGAGGAAAGGGGTCGCTTATGACACTTCATTTGGGGACAATAGCTATTAAACGATTTTTAAGCTATTCTGATCTCTTATAATAAGT
Source organism: Lordithon lunulatus (assembly GCA_963942505.1). NCBI lineage: Eukaryota > Metazoa > Arthropoda > Insecta > Coleoptera > Staphylinidae > Lordithon > Lordithon lunulatus. The sequence continues at coordinate 16,048,631 of OZ012671.1, read as the reverse complement.
TTTGAAATTCATTCAAAGCAAATAAACCCTATTTCTAATCTATTGCGCAAATCAGTCGCCAGCCTCTTTCCTCTACTAGAGATCTCTGACTAGAGTACACGTCTGTTATTTCCTTATTTATTTTAGTTATAACGAGTATTTGTTTTCCTTAGTAAAGACAGCATTAACATACAATGTTCTCCTAGGTAAATACACAAAATTCCGCTCTAATTATTGCTTTGGTTATCATGCTTGACAATCAATAATATTATAAATTCGCCAGAGCTTTAATATATTTCCAGATTTAAAATTAAAAGACTTGTTATTTTATGATAACTCTAGGCAAAAACATGTTAAACCCTGTCGACTACGGAAGATACGGCCATTATTTACACATCAAACACCAAATAACTTTATATACTCAGTTGGTGTACTATCATACTTTGTTTAAGTATATGAATCACCAAAGAATATAATAGTAACTTCATGTAATAAATACAGCATGCAATTTCTCCGGTAAACATTGGGATTGCTTAAAGCTCAAGAGCAAGCGCAATAAATCGTAGATGTTTAAATTTTGGCTTGAGTTTTGTGCTGTTAAATAATCCCAGTGACATTAAAATGATTTGTTTAGCTGTGATGAATAAAATAGAAACTTATAAACATTTAAAAAACTTTATAGCGCCCAGTTCGAGAATGATAGCAGCCTTCATACAATTCATTGTAACATATGCCGATTTCGTGTAACGTTCGGGAGCTGTTCCAGGCTGTTCTAAGCTAGCTAAGACCAGCCCAAAACACCTCCTGAACGATAAACGAGAGCGGCTATATATTATAATCACTCGAGACTGTAGTTGATAGTTGTATTTGATTTTACGATTTTTTGCTAATATACTGTAAATATAAAATTTCTACAACACCGTATAATTGTAAATAATGTAGAAATGGAAATAAACCAAAGTTGTTTGAATAAGTCGAAGGGAAACAATTGCAATAATGTAAAACATGGCGTATATTATGAGCTTTGGTGCGTGCCTCAAGCAATCTAAATTTGATATACCCTTGTAAAACACGGATATTTAAAATCCAGACCCATGCAGTGAGATATGTAAATACAGAATAACGGACAATGAAACATGTACAGTTACCCATTAAATTCTGTTAGTTACAGAGTTTTTCAAGTAAAAAATAATTGTTATTTGTTATATACAAACATATACTTCCAAAATATTGGTTGTGTATAAATGTTTGTCGTTATTATGTAGAGTTATAGAGCGCAGAAATATAAAAATATTTCAAATATTGTATTCTTAAGGCGTCTACTTTGTGATAATTCGGTTTAGAGGATAAATAGAACGTTTTTACTTTTTTTATCATACAGTCGTCAGTAGACCTCGAAATAGCTAGAGTATAGCCAAAACTAGTTACAAAGTGTAACTAAAATGTGATAAAAAATAAGTAAAAATCATTTTCTTTATACTATAAAAATATTTATTTTTCCAAGTCTGTTGTTTCTCGCTACTTTAGACACTTTTAACATCGTCTAACATTCGTATCTACATACTAATTAATGAACAATTATGAAAATAACGGTTTTAATAAATATGTCCATTTGAATGTATATTTTATTATACTATATACTATTCTGGAGTATATTACTAAAATTAAATATAAATATATATTTAAATGGCTAATGAATAATTATGTTTTACCTATATGTGTCTCAAATTTATATTTTCAACAATATTAACATTAATTGTATGTTTTACTAATAATTATGATATTTATATGATACCATTGCGCTACATATGACCAACTCAAAAATGTAACCTTTTATTTTTGGATAACTTCGCCAACGTCGGTCTCACGTCCGGATGAAAACCGCCGAGAAGAAAACTGGGCTCAACAAACACCGATTGATAATACCGGGTTAGGGCCTTTGGGGTAATCCCCAGGGTTACGTGGTGAAAAACTGCCCGAAGGGCAAAGGGAGTACAGCAAGTCTCAATGGTCGAAAGAACGAATGATCTAGCGAAAGGAAGGATTGATTCTCGAAGTCTAGATAAACGATTAGAGAATGTAAACCCAAAAAAAAAAAATTCTGGCGCCACAAGATTTATTTAGAACGTCAAGCGATAGGTGCCCGACGCGAAGACCTGAAAGAGCTGAAAATTTTAATATCAGCATCAATCTAATTGAAGCATTACAACAATTCTATAAAAAGTCAATATACTAAGTAAAAATCGGGAAAACACATCAACGGGTTTCGAAGGCACGAAGGGCTTCAAACAGTGCTGATCTATTTCACCTGCCCTATTTAAAATCTACTTGGACCAGACATTAAAGAACTGGAAACGCAAAGTAGAATCAGTGGGCATCCCTCTGGGTGACGATCACCTTCTTACACTCAGTTTTGCCGATGATCAGGAAGTTATAGCAAAGGACTACGAAGAAATAATAGAGAAGCATGAAGCCTGGGGACTGGATATAAAAAAACAGAGAACAACATATAAAACTTTAAAACAAGATGAGCATGTGATATGCCTCTAGTAAATACTAGGCATCTAATACTAGGGGAGTGCTGGCCTAGTATGACCAGCATTGGCAATTCCTCACCCCTTAGTTTTGCAGCTCGCACGCAAAATTGACTGGTGGGACGAGTGAGTGGCCTTTAAGGGAGGTTTCACAATGGTGTCTGTAGTTGTTACCCTCCAGTCAACTATCCAGAACTATCCAGAACTATCCAGAACTACAACTACAAGATGGACATGAGATAGACAGCTGCAAAGAATATAAGTACCTAGGAGTAAAAATAATACAGAAAAATGAACTCGGTTTAACAAAGGCAAAAGAACAATATCCCCCCTACTTAACTCTATGGAAGTTGATAGTTATTATTTCAGATAGTTGTGTTGTTCGTTTTGATAATCTCCTCAGTGCAGTTTGGGGAAAAAGTATATAAGCAATCTTAATTTTTTATTGCGGATTTGGATTCTATGGCTAAAAGTACGAGGGATTTGTCTGAAATATTTTTTGGATTCATGATATATGGTTACAATTTAAGATTTTAAAATTAACCCCTCCCCACCCCTAGCCACTAGAGGATAGGGAACTAATTTTAAAGCTAATGAAATTTTCACTCAGAATGATTCAATTTTGATTACTTTTTTCGTAGAGTATATTTTTCGAAAAAAACTCACATGGTATAAATAGACATAAATTAACAAGTCGGATAAAAGATTATTTTAATTTATTAATATGCTTCTAAATGCTCCGTTCGTCATGCATTTCGAATCTTTCATTACCTCAACTCTCGCAGAAAGTAAGTGTAGTTTCAGGTAAGAATTGGTGTCATGATAGTATGATAGTCTTCGTTTTTTTAGAAATTAATTTATAGATATATAAGGAGGGCACCGTTAATATATCCAATCTGTAGAAGAATGGTTTGCTATGCTCTCTAGAAGAAGCTCCTGCCATGAATTTTATGACTCTTTTCTGTATATTATTTTTTTAATGTGGTTTCTAGGCCCCCACGATAATAAACCATACGCTAGTAAGCTCTGAAAGATGTTATTGTACGCTAGCCGTAATAACTCTACACTATAAGTAGATTTAATTTATTTTTTTATTAAGTAACAGAACTTAGTTTGCTACATAAATAATCGGCATGGTCCAGCCATGTACATTTGTGATGAAGAAAATTTCCCAAATACTGAACAAAAACAAAAAACTTCTATCCTTAAGCCGTGTGGCTTTTCCGCCGGTTAAGGGAGAAGCTCAGAGGAGTTGAATCAACCGGTATATACCTTAACATCATAGAAAACCTCTGAAAAACTGTGAAAGGTGATTCGCGAAAATTCGCTCCCCACTGGGGATCGAACTCAGACTCCCCAATGCTCAGTACGAGACGGACAAGATGCCTTGTGCCACTCGGGCACTGACCTGGGTGAACAGTAACATTTTCTTGTAATTTAATTAATATTTCACCGTTTGCATTTTTACTTAATTGTTTTTATTTTTCGTATTTTAATAATGTTAGTATAGGAAATAAAATAAATAGTTGTACTTATAGAGAGTGGCTAATAAAAAATGCTGCACTCCATTTTTCTGTATATGTGTATCTAAAATCTATATACATATCCATGAAATATATAAAAATTAAAAAAAAAAAAAATACCATACTATAATCTATTGAATACCTTTAAAAAGCAAAAGTAAAAGACTTAACGTAATTAAATAAAATGATTCTAATCTCGTCATTTTAAGCCATTTGATATAGTAAATGAATTTGTAGATATTAGGCTCATAAATTATTAAAAAAGAAAATAATATCCTACCACCAGTCATTAACATTTTTGTGATACCAATAGATGTTAGTATCTCAAGTTTCAAGTCACATTTATAGCCGAAACAAAATTCTTAAGGAATATTTCAGGTAGGTCTAAGAATGTATGAATGCATGTTATATGACTCAAATATATTGTAGATATAAATAATGGTTAAAAAAACTTGTAATCATCATTTCATGTTTGCATTTACAAAACAGAAATTAAATAGGATATAGAAAGAGATTGTAAGTGTTAATTTATGTTACAATTATTTGACCGAGGACGCAAGAATGTGAACAATGCATGTTCATGTTTTATGCATTATAACAGAAACATGGTAAATTATACACCGATAAATTATTGTGTAATATATGCAAATCAAAATTTTATGACACAATAATGTTAATACAAATGTTCATATATTAATACTGTTTCTGAAAGAAGGTGAGATACGGATACAGTATTATAAATAATCAGAATTGTATTTCAACTATTATAACCAGTGCCGTTTTACGGGGTCATAATAGGTGTCCAAGAGTAATTTTAAAATAGAATGTGAACTACACAATACAAAAATAAAACCACATTCGTGCAGGAATGAGGATATTAAGAAAATAAAGATAACCAAACTGACCAAACTAAAATCTATAAACAAATTATAAATCAATAAAGGATTTTTCCGATCAAAGATCGCTATTATATAATAACTAGATGAAATTGTCATCCGCATGGATAAGATTTAAAATTTGTTTTTCTTGAAATTTAATTAGTGTGATATGTATGATAAAGTAATGTAGACAAGCTACATTTTTTTAAGCATGTTTGTTTTCCCCAGCTTCAGTCGTATTTTAAGATTTTTTATATGTTTTTCACATGATATATTCTGTATTAAATTTGCCGTGTTCAATGTGACATATTTTTAAACCCTAAATTTAAAATAGGGAAGGACCCAGATTGGTATTCTCCACTTATTACAAAGCCGGTTATAGCGAACATACGGTTTCAAAGAGCCAATATGAATTTATAGAGGATACGTATGTTACGCCGAGTACGCGTAATTGCACTTTTACATGCAATACAAATTTTGTGCCCCATTTGTGCAATAGGCAGGTCCATTGCTGAAATATGCAATTTTATTTCAGACTTTAAAGTAATAGGCAATTACGTAAATTCCTCGCAACATATAAATACATCTCAAAAGCTAGCTATTCGAGATATACCACCGTCACAAAAGATAGTGTGTATACCTATTCATTCATTGAATAGTGAACATGATTAGCTATTAACCAAATCATTCATATATGTTATACGTTCTGGATACATTTGCGTATTAATAGGCCATTTGAATCATTTGAATAGTTATTTGATATACAATTCTAAAACTTCTACATGTACTAGAATATTCAGGATGGTTAACTTCTACTGCAGCGCAAAATATTTATATAAACAAATGTCCTATAGGGAGAGACTTGTAAGATTAATTAGTGATAGGCACTATTGAATTAAAACTATTCATCAGAAAATACCCGAACATTTCGGTTGGGGAAAGTGGGTAAAAATATAATTGACAATTGGACCCGACGAGGAGACAGGGAAATATTGTCTTTAGTTTCGAACCATCGATAGTTTTTATTATATCGGAGTATAGACACTTTTTAGTCAGTGGTTCTACAGGTTCTAGTTGATAGTTTTAACAATAGTGCCCATCACTAATTGAAACTTACATGTATATGACTATCAATTCTTCAATTGCTGCATTCATTTTATATTACATATATAAGTGTGAACACACCTCTTAGCAATCTACATATCTAGATTTCGATCTTATTGGATCTCGTCAGTGTAGCTCAGCTCAGCAGGAGGATAAATTCACACAATATCTCGAGTGGTTATATACAAAAATATTACAACTAACCCCCAAGGAGGAACCCATATGGGTGTGCATTGCTACTTTATGTGGTGCCGCCAGATGGCGTTCAACTTCCTCCTTGCGGATTAGTTGTAATATCATTTTATATTATGTTCTAAAAATGTGGCCCACATTACAAACATAGATTAACCTACATATTGCAGTTGTTATTGTTATATGTTTATATACACGATGTTCCTAATACATGTAATAAATCCGATAAAACCTTTATTTATGATTTTAGCAAAAATTGCTCAAGCACGTCTATTTTTAATTTTAAATTGCCAATTCTAATGAAAGTGACATTTTTGACCATTTTTGAATTTGAGTAAACATTTTTAATAACATCTGGAACACGATAACTATGTGCTTCACGATGAATTCTCGTCTCCAGATTTGAAACCCCTATTTTTTTCGTTTGGGGATATTTAAAATGTAAATTTTACATGACACGGACGATTTAAAGGCGAATATTCATCGTGCAGCACGATTCCGATATCCCCAGATGTTATTGAAAATGTTGAAAACGAATTTGTTCGATTAGCTCATTGTCAGACTGTAAATGGTGAACAGTTTAAGCATTTACTTTAGCATTTTATTGTTTAATTAAATATTATTTCGCGTTCCGTGTTTTTCTTCCTCATACATTTGAAATGAATTTTTGTGGAAATTTCCTTATGTGATATATATCATAATATAAATCGCTGATCGCAGAAGAATAATCTCATCCAGAGATTAAAAGCAATTTTTGCCAAAATTATAAATAAAGGTTTTATCGAATTTATTACATTACACTTTAGTATGTAGGCCAGCCATATATACAAAAAAAAATTATAAAATGCTGAATTGGCTATATCCATCACTAGTTTCAATATGAACTTCATTTTGATTGAATTCCACATATTACAGTTACAGCGTTAAATTACCATTTATAACCAAATAAAATACACCTACCGCACTGAATAATAATACATATCATAAAAACAGTCATTCATGATTAACATACCATGCAGGAGATAGATAAAACAATTCATTCATGCATTTAATATATTCTGTAATATTTTTTACGCGTTGGTAAACAATTTATACGATTTTAATAGCCACATTGAGCGCACACATTAAAAATTCACGTCATATGGCACTTTGTTCAGACGCAACCAAATTCTACCAGCGAGATATTCGGCGGCGACACATAAATATTTATTAGGCGCCTATAAAAATAACTGACAGCAAACAGCCTTCCAGATATGTTAAATAACACAAATTGATTAAATGGTAATCGCTCATTTAAACAAATGTAGAACCGTTTATGTGTCTGGTAATAATTGTAGGTGTAATTCCAATGCTCATTAAAATGATTACTAATTTTATAACCCGCGGCTACATTTGTTGTGTTTACGATTGCAACATTTGCAATGCTATGCAGTTTAGAGATCAAAGATAGCTGTAGCTATTTTATCATTGGCTATGTAAATTGCGCGCTAAAATGATTTTATATCAAATATAAAAACTTGTTATTTACAAATGTAATCAGAAGATTTGGTTTAACAGCATTTTATAGGGTAGTGTTACCCAACCGGTCGTTTGCGAGCCCCCAGGGGTTCCTAGAATCTACAAAGAGGGTTCGCGAAAATAATATTGTGTAGCGGTATTATTTTAAATCACCAAATAAAAATAAAACGAAAACAAAAACATATGTCAAGCAATACCTAACCAAAGAGAAGTACTAGGTTTTTTTTTATCGCGTAGGCAACTAATATAAAAAAACTTCAATATCTATCAGCCGTGAGGCATTCCCGCCGGTCAAGGGAGAAGCTCAGACGAGTTTAATCACCCGGTATTTAACTTGACTTCACAGAAAACCTCTGTGAAAGGTGATTCGCGATAATTCTTCCCGATGAGGTTGGAACTCAGGCCCCCAATGCTCAGTACGAGACGGACTCTAACCACTTGACCACTAAGCTGTGTTGCAACTAAAATACTCTACACATGTTGAACATTTTGAATAACCTCTCGTTTGTAGGGTAAAGATTGCACACCAATATTGCGATTAACAGAGGCTTGAAAACATTGAGTGAGTTAGATCAGGATTTATTGTGCATGATAGAATTGAGGCCATGCAAAAAATAGTTTCAAGTTTTGGATCCATGTCGAATGTCTAGCTTCTCTCTGCACGTTTTATCAGAAAATTCTATTAAACGAGGAATATATGAACCATATTAAACATCTTCAATTAACTTTCGATGACTAATTTCTCAAACAACTGGACACGTAATCCTTCAAGTAAATGTGAGTTTAGACACTTTACTGAAAAAGAAAAACTCATAGAGTTATCCTGTGAAAGTTCTCTAAAAGCTGTTTTTACAGATCACTTTTTAGTTGACTTCTGGCTCAGTATTAAAAGGAATATCCTATTCTCTCAAAAAGAGCTGTTGAAACTCTATTATCCGTTTGTCGAACATATAACTCCATTGATAGAAAAGTGACACAACTAGAACTATTTTAAGATAACAAAGTTCTTAATAATGTAAGAATTAACTACTTGTTCTATAATATACACTCAAAACCATAATAAACTGCTGTTTTCCACATATGTATGTACATTAAGTATATGAGTGTAATATTGATTTCGTGCAATGAAGAACTAGAAACAGTAGAGCATGTGATATGCCTCTGCCCAGCTCTAGTAAACACTAGGCATCTAATACTGCTAATACTAGGGGAGTGCTGACCTAGTATGGCCAGCATTGGCAACTCCTCACCCACCAGAGTTTTGCAGCCCGCACGCAAAATTTACTGGTGGGACAAGTAAGTAGCCTTAAAGGGAGGTTTCACATTTTGAGGCCTAAGTATCTGAAGCTATGCTACCCTCCAGCCAACTATCCAGAACTATTCCGTAGGATTGATTTTGAACATATAATTAACACACAATTTATTGAGTCACGTTTCTATCAACGGAGCGATATCTATGTGAGAAAGTTGATCTAAAACTGAAATTGTCAGATATTTATTCAAACTTTGAATTACTTTATTCCATGGAGGGCATCCATTAAACTTTAATATACTGCAAGTATACGCACCAACATCCAACAAAAAGTATAACTATGAAGTTGAAAAGCTATATACCTCAATCAAGGAAATCCTTAGATTTCCATAATTGAGGATAGATATTTTAACATCAGAGGTACTGCATGCCATCAGTCGTAAATGGTCAAATTAATTGAAGGGGACATCAGTGTAGTAGTAAGACTTCAGTAAAGTATATAGAACAGGCACAATTCCGGAGGAATGGTTAAAATCGAAGTTTATAATAATCCTCAAAAAAAAAACAATATTCGAAAAATTCAGCGGATATGTAAATACAAACGGGGGAGGGGTTCGTCAAGGCTGTATTCTTTCTCCCCTCCAATTCAATCTCTACGCCGACAGACTTTTAAAGATAGGTCTAAACGAGCTGGAACTTGGCATACAAAGCAACAGCGGACCGGCTTGATAAAATTAGTGACATAGGAAATCTTGCAGGCATAAAAATCAATATAGCCAAAACCGAACGTATGGTGTTTAGCAGTTAGAACCATGATGATGCATCTCTCCGCCTTGGAATCTTACAAAATGAAAGAATAGATAAATTGAAATATCTAGAAAGCATCATACCAACACATCTGGACCCTGACACGAAAGTTAAAAGACGAATTGATGCTGCTCGCGGCGCATTTAATAAAATGAGGCCCATCTTCTGTGACGATAATGTAAACATCAAATTACGACAAAGCATGGCTCTGTTGTTCCATTCTTCTATATGGTGTGAAAGCCACTCAAAGTACGCGCAATAAATCGCTTTGAGGCCTTTGAGATGTGGGTTCATAGAAGAATACTTCAATTCAATGCAATCCCATCGGTGGAGAATGCATCGAACAGTGATCTCCTAAAAAGAGCAAGTACAGATCACGAGTTATTGACTGAAAAGACCAGCTATCTCGGACATATCTTAAGGAAGTAAATATAACCCACTCCGCCTAATATTGAAAGCAACAATCGAGGGACGCCGTGGTATCGGCAGAAAATAAATGTTCTGGTTGAGAAATATTAGAGAATGGACTGGAATCCAAAGTGCGGAGCAACTTTTTAGTGTGACGGATGACAGATGCGCATACGCCAAAGTGATCACTAATCCGGGACGCGTTTTGACATATGAAGTGTCAATACACACACTTTCCATTTCGATTCTACATATCAGCTTTTGACAAATTTTGGGGCCCTAGACATTTTTTCCTACCTGCCCCCACAAGAAATAGACCACAAGAAGAAAAAAAATTATTATATATTAATATTTTTATAGCAATCAGCCAATTCCGCGCTGGTAAAGGAAGGTCAGAGGAAAAGAAGGCCACCCAGAATTTACCTTAACTTCTTAGAAACACGAAACATGAAACATATTTAACTAAGTACGAGGGTGGTCTGAAAAATTTCCTCAACTCACAAAGATGCAAAACAATTTCTTTAAAAATTTATTTTTATGTTTCAACATCTTGCGAAGCCACACACTTCTCCTAGCGATGTTCCCACCTCATTAACCCGTCCAAATAGTAGTTTTCGCTTTCTTTGAAGCTATTTCCCCCTTATTAGTACACTGTTTTTGTTGCATGTTTGTTTCGGGTGCGTAATGGTGAATCCATGTTTCGTCTACAGTGATTAATAAGCGCCTACACTCTAATTTAGTTGCAATAACCTAAACTGCGCCAAAAGAGCGTTGGAAATGTTCAGTCGAACACGTCTTTGGTTCAGAGTGAGCAAACGCGGCAATCAACGCAGCTTTCTCATGCCCAAATCTTCATTAAGTCGTGACAAACACGTTCTTTGGCCTCTGTTATATTTCTCACATAATACGGTGGTTGTCCCAATACCATTTGATGAACTTGAGCGATGTTATCGTCAGTGGTTGTAGTTTTTGGACGTCCCGATCGTTCTTCGTCTTCCAAGCTGATACAGCCACATTTAAATCTAGCTGCCCAAAATTTTACGGTGGTAAATGACGTCCCTGTACACTCGTCATTGATTTGCGTATTGCCTTAAATATTTGATGACTGCTCAAGTTTCTTCATCGCTCAGATCGATTCACTCAAGCGATTGTCAAACAGCAACTACGCGTCGAAAATACCCGAAATCAAAGTGAGCGATTTTCAAAAGACCCACAAACAGATAGCCTAGATTTAGTTGATAAATTTTGCTACATGGTGAAGATATTTGGCGTTTTATAAAAAACTGAAAATTTCACAAGGATCATTACCGTTTTACAAAACGCCTGGGTACTTTCTAAATGAATGGACGTTTTACAAAACGACTGGTTTTACATTTCGTCTGTGGCATATACATTCGGTTATTAATATTGACAGTGCTCGAAATGGAACATTTCATGAACCGGAATTAGATGATTTTGCGAATGAATACATATTAAGTATGTATAAAATGTATGTATATATAAAAACATTCACGAACCGGAACGAACAGTTTTATAATTTCACCGAACCGGAATTTCGTTTTCTCCGGTAGGGTTTTGATTCTTGATTCATAAATTATTAAAATATGTAAATTATTAATCATTGTAGGTTTTATTATTTATTACTAGTTGTTGTTTACTGCGAACCTCATGGCCATGACAGCCATGATCTTTCATATTGTTTTATTCGATTCCATATTTGGATATAATAAATATTTCTTAATTATTTCATTTTATAGTATATTCGTGATGTAACGTATAATACGTAACGTGTAATATATTTTTACAGTGCTTTTCGATTTCGTTGTTAGTTGTTTTATGATTATTATTAGTCAAAACTCAATATTGTTTTTATTGCAAATTCTTCGTGTTTTTTGGGCATTAATCTGGTTTTAATTTGGAGGATGAGGTCAGGCGAAACCAAAAGGAGGGCGTCGATAACTACGGCAAGTTTCTGAACGGAATATTCTATTAAAGGATATCAACATTTGGCATATTGGTATTCCACAATATTTCGGAGCTTTAGGGATTTTATAAATTTTATATTTTACCTATTTAAACATGTGAGCCTGTAAGAATGAAAGTGGTGTAAGTCACAATTGAATTTTTTTGAAAAGGAGATGATTTTGCGTTTGGTATTTATGTAAATCGACGTGCGCAGTTGTAGACATGAAATCAATTTATTCACAAGTAAAAATGTAACTGCGTACATCAATTTCTTCATACAAATATACTTCCTCAGCCTACTACATGAGCATGTGAGAATGAAGTGATGTAAGTCACATTTGAATTGTGTTGAAAAGGAGAAGATTTTTTGGTTTTTATGTAAACCAAACGCAAAATCTTCTCCTTTTCAAAGAAATTCAAATGTGACTTACATCACTTTCATTTTCACAGGCTCTTGTAGTAGGCTGAGAAAGTATATTTGTATGAAGAAATAAATATCACTATGCCTATATTTCATTTCAATCTGACAATTATAATCTTTTGAGCCATCTCGACATCGAGGGATGTATATTTATTTATCTTTCCTTTTATGCTATTTTCTTTATGCTGTCGTTATCAGTAATTCTTTTTAGTTTAAAAGGGATGTAGTGAAGTTATCTTTATGTGTTCGTTTAAGGCGTTGTATGCTTTAATTGTTTCTGTGGTTTGAGTTTGTTATTTCTTATTTTCTTCTTGCTTGACGATGGTGCATTTGTTTGTGTATTATTAGTGTAGTGCATAGTTTTATTTGGTTATTTTAATCTTGTATTATAAATAAATTGTTATCATATGTTGTATGTTTAATTTTTTTACTGGTTTATACAGCTCATTTGTATTTGACATATTCTATGTTATTATCATGCTAAGAGAAATATATGGGTCATTTGACTGTGTCTATTCCGATTTATTACATAATTTTATATATTTCTCTTAACATGATAATAACATAGTTATGTCAAATTGCCAATTTAATAATTAGCAATAAAATATAAGCATAAAACAAAAGAGAAACCGAAAAGCAGTATCAAAATAACGTTACGTATTATACGTTACATCACAAATATACCATGAAATGAAATTATTAACTAATCTTAAAATGGAACCAAATAATAAGGCATGCAGTATTGTAAGTATTATAATGCCATATATAAAACTACAAGAATTTTAAAATATATTTAAAACAATATCTGCATTCATTTCTGCCCGAATTGAAAATAAATAGATAAAGTATTTAATCTGAAGTATGCCCTGTATATTATATGTAATTTTTGTATTGCTTTTGTATATAAAATGTGTTAAGTTATATAATCTAATTTATTAATACACCACTAATACATTATTATTTAAATATTTGCCTATTTGTGTTTCGTCAGTTTCGTCACATTTAAGCTTAGATTTGGTGGGAAATATTCGGTTGTCGTTAACTAAATTTAATTTATATATAAACGTAGTACACATTTTTCTAAAACAAATTTAACATACCTGTGATTTGGCGAGTTGAAACCACGTTTTCAGTATAATCGGCAGTCGGTTCCTGTGATAATGTTTCGTGGTTTTGACACTGATAAACACATCGTGCAAGGTGGTAGTGGGTGGTTTGACGGTCGCGGTGGCAGACGGTATTTCGCTAGTAAAGAATTCACCTCCGTTCGGTATGTTGTATTCGGCGCGCTGCACCAAATACTTGCCGTTGTAATCTTTGGCGCTCAATTTCTCACCGAGAGCAACCTGTAAGAGATAAACGGGCCGTAGAATTTTTAAGCAATTCGAACACCTCCGGGTGCCCGAAACACCGAAAAACAATGTGGCTTAATTTACTGCGGAAGAATGTGTGGAATTATCGCCGGCATTCGCTATTAAAATACCGGGGCCGCGTTATGAATCTAATAAGAATTTCGGCGGTAGCACTTGTCGAACACATGTTTATTTATTTACTTACGTTGATATTGTTTATGGTACCACGTGAGAGCGATTGGTAGGCTAGTAAGCTTGTGTACGCGACGAGGAGCACAACGAAGACCATTTGAAGAAAACGTCTTAATTTCGGATTCATTTTCGCACTGTTTTCGATACACGCGACCTTATCGATTGGTGCCGACATTTGGTCAAACTAGCACGCACCATAATTTGACGTACGGACGCTCCATACGTCTCAAACGAAATTTGTAAACAAACCGCGGCTAAGACCGTCACGTTTACATTACAACGTCGCCGAGTTTACTGGTGCGCTCAACCATGTTGGTAGACTGGTCGCAGTGAGTGAACGGTCCCCCCCGATCCCTTGCACTACCTTTGCCGGTCGGCCGGTGGTAGGGGGAGCCGATTAATCATGAGCGTAACTTTCGATTTTTCTTTTACCTGACATACAAACCCCCAACATCCTGGTTTTGTGTGGCGGGTGCCAATAAACACCCTACCTCATTAAATTGCATGATGTGACTTTATTTGGAGTACCTGACCGCAAGTCTCATCGTTTTAAATGATATTAAATTTATATCTTGTTGGTATTAATTTTTATAACGAATTTTATTTTAATGGATTGCTTGGAGATATTGTTTATTTATAAACTTTAACTCAATTATAATTTACAAGGAAAAATTTCCAGTTACGGACTACACCAATAAGCGGGTTCATTTCTTGCACGTATAATATTAACAATAGTTCCTGTTTATAAATAAATATCTATCATCTTGCCACTTGCAAACAAAATTCAAATTAATGTTAAATCACAATTTAACGACGGGCACACAGACGACGGACTTACATTTTCCAGATATGGTCTTAAAATGGTCAGGTGACATAATAAAGACGATTTGCACAGAATTAAATTTTCCGCACGATTACAATTTTTATCCATACTTCGTATGGTAATCTTAATGTCTTAGAAATGCCTAGATACCTTGCTTTTCAATTTAAAGAAAATAAACGAAAATGACAATTTATGGTATTTTTCAGATTATTGATAAGTAGAAAATGCTCAAATAATTTAATCGGCGTCGTATCTTTTAAGATTAATGAGATTTCCATGCTTACGCTCGAAAAAGGACAGCATGTATTAAAAAAAAGACCTTTATTTGGCCTATTAGCCCAACCCCTCCACGTTTACACACATTCCAGCTGAAAAAAAACAGTACTTTCACAGAAAGAAATCAAAAAAGACACAAAAAAAAGAATACAATTAACATAAAATACATTTTTCTATCCACTAAAATAAACCCCCTCTGCCCTCGCCAATTTCCTTTCCCACGTCAGCCTCCTGCAGATTTTCACGCCTTTCCCATCCTCTCCTAACCATTCGTTTAGCTTTCTGCACTCTCCAACCCACTCTTCTTTCACTCCCTCACATTCTTTGCTAAGGTGCCACCACGTGTCACTCCCCTTCCTACACAACGCACACGCGGTGTACCCCAGCCCCAGCCACACGTTTCTTCCTCGCTCTTCCGAACCACACCTCGCTCTTGCCATGCATACTTTGTCCTCTCTACTCCACTCTCCCCTGGCTAAGTAGCTCGGGAGTTTCCCCTGCACTTGCCACTCTACGTAGCCAGGGTTGTATGAGCTCTCAGCCATTCTCACTTGCCTTTCTTGCCACTCAATATCCCTCAATCTCTCCCTTATCTCAGTTCCTAGGCTACCCCTTTCTCTCAGCTTCTCCTCTACCCACACCTCAGACATACCCACTCTTTCATACATCCTTTCTCTATCCTTCCTCCATCTACTGTCTGTTCTACTCTTACACCTCATCCAGCATGTATTATATATTCAATTATATTCTCGCACGCAGAATTTACTGGGGGACGAGTGAGTAGCCTTAAAGGGAGGTTTCACAATAGGCCCATTTTGAGGCCTAAGTGTCTGTAGCTATTTTACCCTCCAGCCAACTATCCAGATTATATATTCTAGCTCTATATGCCTAGTAGGACCTCTACTTGTTAGTAGATTACTTGTGACATGCCCCACTCAGCTTAATCTTGGTCCTGTGGCGAAACCAATAATATTAGTAGAATTTCTGTATTTATTTTCTAGTTATACTTGATTGATCCATTTACAGTTTTCCCATATTATTTTAATATGTACGTAATAAGTACCCTTCTTTCTACACTACTGTTCTTTAGATAATTTTTTTTATGTCAGGGTTTCTTTAAATACCTAAGTAGGTACATCGCTCTTCTTTGCTTGTACTTAATAATAGTGCTTCTTGTTCTTTGTGGTCTCTAGCTGTCCCTTGCATATACCTTGTTTTCTCGTTATTTATAGTGCCATTATTTCTTCTCATCATACGTACACACCATCGCATAACTAAAGAGTGTTCCTTCTTACTTAATCCCTCGTGGACCTTATCCATTTGCTTTTAACCTAGCCGATTGTTTCAATGGTAATTTTACTAAATTGCTCAATTTACCTTTTCCCTCCAGCTCTTTTAATGCCTTATATAATTGGTTCAGTACGAATCTGCCCCTTCCAAAACCACTCTAGTAGCCCTTAGTTTCCTTTCTAGTTTTCTATATTAATTTATTCTTTTTATGCAATATCTTACTCTATATTTGAACAATGTTGCACTTATTTAGTCATTTATTGCTTTTCATTCTCTTTGTTATCACCTATATTTCTTTCCTGTTATCTTATACTACTCCATTTCGGTATGTTGTTGAGTTTAGCAATTTATTGAAATGTTCCATTTATACCTCTAGAAATTATCTTTCTGCCCCGATTAGTTCTCCATACTTGTTTTTATGGTTTATTTTGGTAATGTCAGGTTTCTCTTTATAATCCCTGATACAGGTTCCTTACCTTTTATTATTTTATTTGTATTGAATTTGCATGATACCATTTTTCGTTATATTTTATTCTTGTTTCCCTTCGTATCTTTTAGACTTTTTTGATCTTTGTATGCTTCTCATTTTTTGTGTGACATCGTTATCAGCACTTCAAGTCTATTTTTTTTAATGTTTCTATTGTTCACATTATCAAACCATTTTTGTGTTTAAATTGCATATGACTACTGGACTACTGGCTAGTGTGCAGCATAGTTACTCTATGTCATCCGTATCTTAGATTAGTTTAAGATAATTAACTTCTCCACATACTCTAGCCTCTCGCATTCCTTTGTTAATCTTCTTACCATGGTACTAGATTTATTTTCTTTCTTCGGTTATAGTCCTCTGTAGATTTGACTGCCTTTCTCGTCATATTTTACTATCCATCCATACCATCTGCGGCTTTTCAAGTGCAATTGTATATATATATATATATATATATATATATATATATATATTTCTGTATTGGTTTGTTGCCACTTATTTTTTAATCTCATTTTCCCTTTTGTTTGGTTTCTGTGATTGCTAGAATCTCTTCAATAAATAGTTTGGTTGATGTGTGTCCATTGCCTTAGGTTCTTAAGTCGTGATATCCTTTTTCGCCCAGGTCCTCTTCTTCCCTTTACCTTTCCTGGTAGCATGAATTGTAGTAGAAAGTGTTTTATATATTTATGTATATATATATATATATATATATATATATATATATATATATATATATATATATATATGAAAATATGTGAAAAATAAGATAGTTTTTGTATTTGTACACTGACAATAATGTTGCTAAGCCGCTCCGGCACCTTTTCATTCATTACATAGTACATCCAGGAGATTCTGAGTATTCAACGGTAGCACCAGAATTCAAATGCTTCAAGTCGCTTTATAGTGTTCACTGTGAGGGTTCATGCCTCTACTCCGTATATTGAAAAACGTAGCATCGGAGAGTTTTAGTTCGTAGTCTGATGTTTAGTTTTAGGTTACACAATACACTTCTCATTTTGTTGAATGCAGTTTTTGCTTTTTCCGTTCTGATTTTCATTTATGTAGCACGGTCCCATCCTGAGTTCAAGTTGCATCCCAGATATGTAATGTTTTCTACCTGTTATCATCTCTTGTTGTGCAGATAGAAATTCTCGCTTATATTCTGTTTGCTGATAATCATAACTTTTGTTTTCTTTATATTGAGACTTATGCTTCACTCTTCACTCGTTTATGTTAAACTGCTTAGGTGATAGGATGCACCCCTGACTCCATTTTTGATGATTATCTGGGACCAGGTTTTTTGTTCTAATCGTTACGTTTTGGCGATAGTACAAGTTTCAATTTCCTCTTTCCGATTCCTTCTATAATTCTCATCAACTTCGTGTTTGACGCTATCAAACGGCTTTGAATAGTCAATTAAGCATACATTGGCGTTCACGTCCCCTACTCTCTGTATGACTACATGTATGCTGAATAAGGTCTCTATTGTTTCGAACCCCTTTCTAAAGTCAAATTGTATATTTCCTATGTATTCTTCAATTATTCTATGCACTATTTCTTGTATTGTTTTTAGAAAAATCTTTAGAAAACAATGTACGTCAAGCTGGCATGGCAATTCCAGCAGAATCAAATAAAAACCATGGAGAATTTGTTGCTAATTAGTAAGGCAAAACATAATTTTGTTGTTCCTTCTGTTTTTGAGAAAATGATATCAAGCTTCACAGTGTTAAAAAATGCTGCGTACTCATTTTTGTTGGAAAGAAAAATAATAAGTTAGCAGAGCAATCAGAAATTATTAAATCAAATTGTACAATTATCTATATGATAATTCGTTGCTAATTCATTTCTACATAATGCACATACACATATTAAATATTATACATTTTAAAAGAAGTTATACTTTATTTATATTATTGCAAGACTGGGGACACTAATGTTGGCTAGCGAAAGGCTGTTGCAACATACGCCCGGACTGTAATAAGATGGAACTTTGGTGATTACCTCTAAAACTAACGACATGACACACGACAAACAACAAACAATACGAGACCAAGACGACAGACAGACAAACAGACTGACGAAAGACAGAGCGAGGGGCTGAGAGTGCCTTTAAGGCGGACAAACCCTGGATGCAACAACAGAACGTGAGTTGTTGGTTTATCCGGTAGGCACCCCGGCCAGAACGCGTGGTGAACCACTACCCATGTCTCTAGCACCTAATGGTATCAGTGAGGCATGAGATTCCACCTCACAGAACACAAAAGACACTACAGAAGCCAATAGTGCGGAACATAATCAAATGCGTTCTGATAGTCTATGTAGAACATAAATAAGTTATTTTTATTTGTTTTGCGTCCTCTGCTGTATTTCTAATAGATTATTCTCTATCGCGTGTTTGTATATATTTCCCCCCGCTAAATATTTTGTAGATGGTTGGCACACACATGATAGGACGGTGCAGGATCTGGTTCAGGCATAGTTGTCTTTGTAAACTTTGTATCTTATCAGTTCCAGCTGTCTTCCAGTTAAGCGTATTTATAAGTACGTTCTTAATGACTTCAGGTGAAATATATTTAGGATGCATGATCGGGACTCTATACTATTTACCTCCCGGGTTTCTTCTTGTAACCAAGTAGATGTGGTATTGTGTAAAACTTCCTTTTTCCATATCTGACCCTAAAATTCATTTGGTTGATCTACAATTGGGATATTCACCTTGTTGTTGTTTGTTTTCTGTGTCAATTAAGTTCATATGAATTTTGATTTCTTTGATATAAGTTGTTGTATGTTTCCCTGTGTCGATATAATCTGTTAGCATATACTCTTAGTTTTTATTTGAGAAGGTCAAGTATCTCGATTGTGCTTGTTTTTTTAGCATTGTTATATTGGTTGATCATTCCTATTGCAGTTCTCTTCACTTTTTTGCAACATCAGCGAGGCTGTTGTATTCTATAAGAATTCCAATATCGCTTCTTAGTTGATCGATATTAGTCTCGAATTACTCACAACTAACTCTAGTGTCCCATAATTGCTTTTTCGCTCCTTGTGGATTAGTGTTACACTTTAGTGGCTTGATTTGGTTGTTCAGTTCAATTACGGTTATTTTAGTTCCGTAGACATAATCGTGAAGTATAGTTGTGTCAATGCATTCAGAAATTGTATGTTCCAGATCATTATTCAACTTTTGTATGATAGTGCGTGATAGTGTTTAGTATAATGTAGCTTAGGTATTGGATTTCTTGCCACTGGGTATAGACCTCTGCATTTCATGATGTTTCTATTCGGGCGCTTCAAGTTGATAAGCGGGAATAACTTTCGGTTCTGCTCTCATACCATCAATATCTGCGTCTACAGCAGTTGGAGTCATGTGATGCTGTATGGCCGCTTCGGAACATATTCTTGGCACGGTTTCAGATGAGAGTCTCACATTGGTTTTAATGTTTCTATTATTCATAGTTTTCTCTCTCATCTGAGGAAAACGGTTAATGAATGCTTGGTGGAGTGCATGGTCATAGTGCGTCTTGCTTTTCTTTAATTTGTGAGTTCGTTTGTTTCGCACTTTCCTTCGAGGACGGACCTCACGACCGGTCACTCAAACCGAGCTAGAACATTTGTTGAGATTTGAACAGGAGTGGCTGATCTTGTGTGCCTGTTCGTTGCGTTGTCAGTGGCAACCAAACTCTGGGGAGTACCACCAGTTAAACTTTGCCCTAAGACAGATTTTGAATCATCATGTCGTGTACGACCGCAACCAGTTTGGTGTAAGTCGGGAGTAACGTTTTCTTCTTTTGTTCACCATATCAGTTTAATGAGTATATATATATATATATATATATATATATATATATATATATATATATGTGTATATATATATATATATATATATATATATATATATATATATAATTATATAATTATTACTCAAAAATGCACTCACCGGTGGGATTCAAACCCACGTCTCCGGCTATCGAGTTACAATCCTCCGTGGTGCAGTTGGTAGCGCGACGACCGCAATAGACATGGCTTCGATTTCCACCAGAGAGTGCATTTTTGAGCAATAATTGATCTAACATAGGTCCGAGGGATCGGTACTTACCAATTGTGTTGGGTTCACATTACCCTACGTACTATTACCGTATATATTATTATTATTAGAATTATGGTCAAAACCTCCTTCTCTCGGACGTTCAACTATTTCTGTAGACTCACGCATTCCAAAGAAGGTCCTTCGTATCTGTTTTTATATTAAGTTTTGTTTTCGTTTGCTTCTTGTATCGGTTTTATTTTTCACCACATGTACTTCAACATGATAACTACTACCATACTATTATTATTACTTATAATTTTATTCATACTACTAATGAATACAAATATAAGTTAAAATAGTCCACATTTTAAATTATAGAAAACGAACATGTAACATTTTTTTATTCATATGTTATTTTATGTGGCTAAATTTTAAATTCATCCATCCGTTGCCCTAGTAAAAATGTGTACTGTACAGTAATATGTACTTACCTTTAAAGTAATCGATCTGTATAACTGGAATATATGAAAACCCGGAATTACAAATACATCTTTAATATGAACTATATCAAATCTAATCCAGATCAAATCTATTCATAATATCCACATATTATACCTGAATACCGCATACACGCGCACACGCTAAACAATTTAACTTTAATTCCAGCGTCCCTCGTGAATGCACATTCAAATCCGCTGTAATGTCAGCCGACTGCACTCCAGTGAATAAAAGAGAAGCCTAATAAAACCGACTGTGTTTTAAATTCCTTATATTACATAAATATTCTTTATTTAACGAGTATACAACAAAATACTGTGAATGTATAAAAATAAATAAATAATAACACAACAGAGTATGACAAAACAACGGGACTGAGTTATGTATAACATATACGGCTACAAAATATTCAGATAAATGCTGTTTGAAAAACTTTACACATGGCTGAAGTCAGATAAATATTTCCTGATATTAAAACCCACCATTTTAGAAATGGTTTGTATAAATTCAAAGCCCACCGTGCATTTATATTTTTGCCCGTCCAGATTGTAGTTATCGGACAGGGCTGTTAGCAGCTGTAGTTCCACCAAGCTCGAGACTTGTACTAATAGATTGTTATTAAAACCCACTTTATCGTCCAATATAGCGTAAAAAATTGCCAATAACCGGTCGAAACTAAACGATTTCGGTCCAAGTTGAGTGTTTAGTTGCTCGGATACTTTACTCTTCCCTTTGACATCTTTCATGCATTTCCTTTTCTTGCCATGAAACTTCATGAATAACCTCTTGTCGTCCTTTGCCGGATTGTAGCTGGCTAAATAAGCAGCAATTAGAAGGTATTTTGCATAAAATGGCAGTTCTAGTGAGTGCGCTACGCTCTCTTTAGAAAACGTGTATTGATTTTTAATATCAGAACGCGCATTATTAGTAGTTAGTCTTAAATAAAGAACTTCTAGCGAACTCTTTAATATTGGCGCAATGTGCCGCCAGAGCACCATCGAATCCTTCAAGCCACACTCCTTTGTCATAACAGGCTCGCAGTATTTCACAAAATTTATGCGGGCCATGTATCGCAGCTCCGATAAGTCTCTGCACGCCCGATAGAATACTGAAAGGAACACGTTTAAGTAGTTTTTATAAAACTCCTCGTCTATTGAGACTATTTGGTTGTAATTGTTGTTGATTAATTCGAGGGCGTGATTGTAATCTAAAGCAAGGATGCTCATTAATTCGTCTTTTGAATATTGGGCGAATATTATTTTAATTGGTTCCACGATGTTGCCTTTTGCTTGATATTTCTGAAATGCAATTTCAGATAACATAATTACTGAAATATTGATCCCGCTCAATTCGCGCAAACGTAAGAAACACGGCAGCAGGTTGAAGTCTAATTTACGGAGCTGTTCGGCTTTGTCCAGGATGATGACTGATTTGTTTACGTTGTTGCACTTTTGGAGATTCTGTATAAATTCCATTATGTTGTCGCATTTTGCGTATGGTTGTGGGTTTTCTAGGCTCATCCTATGATTCATTAGTCGATTTAGTATTGTTTCGAATAATATTTTTGCGGTATAACATTCTATTAGATTGACGATGGCATGATTTATTTGCAAACTTTTTAAGAGGGATAATATGACCGAGGTTTTTCCCACACTAGGGCCGCCTTGAATATAGACGTTATCTATATAGGGTTCGTCTTTATAACTATAGATTTTGTATAATTGTTCGATTTGATGTTGTCTTCCTGGATAAAGAATTGATAGCTCCTGAAACGTCACAGCCAAATCTGAAAAAATAATTGTACCGATATTATAAATTAAACCGCTCATGGGTTTTCACTAATTACATAGAAAAATATATATAATAAATATAAATGATTCTGTTGCCCTGTGTAAGCCGGGTTCTGGAAATTTGCCCCAAACCTTTGCTTTTGATTAGTGTTTACCATTAGATAGTCAAACTCCACCACATGAAATAGCATTGAGCTTCCATTAATAATAGATTAATACATTGCCCGAATACCGAACAGTATATATTCACGGTAGATAGAAGGTGGTTCTTATTTGCAATTCAAATATCATTATAGTGAATTAATTTATAAACAACTTTACAAAAGGATTATGTCTAATTAAATTTCAACTGTGACTCAATTCACCTGCGGAATATATAGCGAATGATCAATTAAATGTATAAATCTAGTTGGCTGTGAGACTAAATGTCTTGGCTCAAAATCATAGACACGAGTAAGGTTTATATAAATGTCTTATAATTTATGTACATCTATGGTATTTTTGATATTATTATGTAACTATAATACAAGTATACTAACAACTAGGTCAGGATGAGTAAGAGCATATATACTCGTATAATAAAATGTGCATAGAATATCACATAATATAATTACATATTTTCGTAAAATCATTTAAATCACTTTATAGATTTATATAAATATTTTATTTAACGCGAGTGAAGTCTAATCTACTTAATGCTTGAGGGAGCGCATTATATAAATTATTAGGGTTTATTTAATTAGTAAAAGTTGTTGATTTTTAGACCTCCGTCTGCATCTCACTGGGTGAACAAAGTAGCTCAGTGACGATGTTGCCGGTCCCAAGCCCGAATAAAGGAGGAGGGTTTGCAGGTGAGGTCAGCAGCCTGTCTGCGGCAAAACAACCCACAAGCTCATAGAACCAGCAACAAGCGTCGGATACGGACTGATACAACGATGAAGACCTCAGCTATAGACAGGGATATGACAAGAAGACAAACAAAAGAGCTGTGGAGAAAAAATATATTAAGATACGGTTGTTGGAATATAAGATCTTGGAACGGGAGAGAACAGGAAGTTCTACTAAAGATAGAAACACAGAATATAGATATATGTGCATTATCAGAAACCAAACGCAGAGGAAGAGACTATCTTACATATAAAGGATACATGCTCAAATATTGTGGGACTGAACAACACAAACGAGCCACAGCCGGAGTAGGTCTGCTAATCACTGATAAATTCACACAGAATATAGAAGATCCATTTATGTCAATGAAAGAATCCTCAGAGTAGTACTAGACACCGGCAGGGACAAAATACATATTATCAGAGTTTACGCTCCCGAAACTAGCAAAAGCAAAGTGGAAATTGACACCTTCTACGAGCATCTGCAGACCGAAGTCGACAAAATACATACCGAACAGAACCGAAAATCATGGGCGATCTGAATGCCAGAATTGGTAATGCAATCATAGATGGCGTAAAACAACGTTTCAATGAAGCACACGTCAACAACAGCGGAGAAACTCTCATATTTTGTGCACAAAACGAGATGAAAATAAACAATACGTATTTCAATCACAAGCCACAACATAAGATAACCTGGTCCAACACGCAAGGACACTCATCCACGATCGATTATATAATCTCGAATAGAGCAGTACACCCGAGTCAGATAATCCACGTAGCTCGCTAACGTCAGCGAACATTGGATCAGATCACCAACTAGTCATGACAAAACTTCGACTCACAACACAATTGAAAAAGAAGCTACCACCTATCTACGTAGACAAACTGAACATCGAATCCATTAGTGACCCCGCCGTAAAGGACGAAAAAAGATTAACCCAAAATATCAGAGAACAGCCAATTCTGTACGAGGGCGACATGGAAACCAGTTGGAAAAAAGTAAAATCACACATCGAGAAAGCCGCCAATAAAGCACTAGGCAGAAGAGGGATAAAAACAACCCCAAAGAAGCACAACACAGAAGTAAAACAAATGGCAAGAGAAAAACGAGAACCTGAGGTACCTAAATCATAGAACGCAAGAAGAGTGCCTACGTTACAGGGATAGAAGGAACAGAGTACCAGCAGAAATACGAAAAATAAAGACCGAATACTGGGATACCTTCACTGCGGACGTGGAACATGATCCCTATGGCAGTCAAAAGAATATATTGGGAATGATCCGTCAAAGAAAACGCGAAGTCAACGAATACGTAACAACAAAAACTATTGCGGAAGAGGTATGGATAAACCACTTTAAACAAATGGTCGAAGAGCATAAGATACAACGTCAGGAAGCTCCACCAACGGCAGAAACAACTACCCGCATCAATCAGGAACTGCTAGGAAAATACATCAAGGAGCTAAAAAACAGGAAAGCTCCAGGTATCGACGAACTGAATAACGAACTGATAAAATATGGAGGTAAACCACTAAGCGAACAACTGGATAGCCTTTACCAGAAGATCCTAAATGAAACAACCATACCAACTGACTGGAAGAAAAGCGTCACTATACCCATATTTAAATAAGGGCGACAAAAAGCAACCAGCAAATTACTGAGGAATAACTCTCCTGAGTGCCGTTATGAAATAATTCACGAAAATCATCTGCAACATCATCTCAGAATGCATACCCATGCGAGAAGAACAACAGGACTTCCGAAACAATCGGTCCACAACAGACGCCATATTCGTTATCCGATAAATAGTAGAGAAATCAATAGAATACGAGAAACTTAGATTTAACCAAAACGTTCGACCGAGTGAGGCTAAATGACATTACAACCATATTGAGACAGGACAATACCCCGGAAGAAATCGTGAGAACCTTTGAAAACATGAACACCAATACAACGACCAGCCTACTTGTTAATAACAGCTTGTCCAAGAAAGTGCCGATCTCAACAGGAATAAGACAGGGGGATTCACTAAGCCCGACACTCTTCAACCTAATTATGAACAAACTAATAGTAGACGTAAAAAATACGGGGCATGGATTCATAACTAGTAAAGGAGAAATATCAATACTGTGCTACGTAAATGACGCAGTAATCATATTCGAGAACGGGGTTGAACTACAGAGGCTACTACATCAATTTTACCTAACCTCGAAACGCTACAATATGCTGATTGCGGCACAGAAGAGAAAAACTAGTTGTAGCAAAAGAGCCCACAAGATGCAAACTGGCCATTAACGACGTAATAATAGAGCAGGTAATGTCCTTTAGGTACTTAGGGGTAGAAATAACCGCCCATCAAGTCAGGACGTCGGAGGTAAAGAACCAAACCGATAAAGCATCTAGAATATCCGGGTGCTTAAGGGATATAATATGGAAGACCCCATTCCTGAAACTGGAATCAAAGACCCGAATATATAAATCATGCGTTAGACCTATAATAGCATACGCCGCAGAATCTAGAGCAGACAACAGCAAAACCAAGAGCATAACGCGAACGGCAGAAATGGGAACGCTCCGAAGTATCACGGGACACACACTACGTAACAGAATACCCAACCAAGACATAAGACAAATGTGCGACGTACAGGACATAGTAAGGTGGATGTGGCAGAGACGACGAGAATGGAACCAACATATTAACAGAATGGAAGACATCAGAATTGCAAACATCGCCAGAGACGTAAACACACACTCTAAAAGGCCCCCAGGCAGACCACCAAAGAGATGGGGGTATAGCTGGGTGTCGACATCACAAGAGACTCCTTAAAGCTGGAAAAACAAGCTGTAAGTCTATTTCAAGAAGAAGAAGAAGAAGAAGATTTTTAGAATAAAATTGCATTTTTTTAAATACATTCTGCGATCTGCGATCCTCGTTTTGATATTCTCAAATTTGGAAACTTGTGTATAATAAAAAAATTATATATATTAATGACTTTAATAGCAGGGACGCAGGGACTGGAAACAGATTGAACCCGAAATCAACCGAAATATTTATAAGATCGCAAACGGAATTTATATTTTTCGTACAATATCGAATATAAAATAAATAATTTATTAATATCGGTAGAACTGGAAATGTGGGTATACAAGAACTAGAGTTCGACTATTAGTGACGTTTTCATGGGGTTAAATGACTGAATGATGAAAAGGAGTACCTTGAAAAATAAAAACAGCTGTATTTTAGTTATTATTTTAAATTCGGCATCGATTTGTTTACTAATAGTCCTTCTAAAGCGATACACAGTTTGAGAATCCTAGTTCCACTATTAGTAATATATTCAAAGGGTTAAAATGATGGAAAGTTAGTTGAGTCTTTACAGAAACCCTCTATACATTTGTAATTAATCTTCCAATATAAATGTAATTGATTGGGATTTATTTACTAATAGTTCTTGCACTGCGGTACAAAATGCATGTATTCTAGTTCCACTATTAGTGACGTTCTCATGCGGTTTAAATGACTGAACGATAAATAGACTCAAATCAGCTGAGCTGAATCTTGAAAAAAAACGCTACATGTTAGTTATTAATTTTAAATGTTGTATACAATTGAATGAGATTTTGTTTACTAATATTCATTCTAATGATGATCATATAATATAACAAAAGAGTTGCTAAGGACTCATCTGCAGACTGCATTTAGTTCACTTGTGTCGGACTTTTGTGCATCCCGTGTGCATCCCTTTCTGCTGTTATTCCTCCATCGATCCCACAGTTGTGAAACCATTGTGCAGAATGGATTTTGAAGCGATGATACTTAGTGTGCACTGGTCTAGGCTGAGGTGCCAACATAATAATAAAGAACATGAACCGACGTCTCCTCCTGTCTCCTCTATATAGTGAATCGACAGCGTATCCCGTGAATTTCCCTTATTTATTATTATTATTAATATTTGACCGATAGGAGAGTTAATCTGTTGCAAGTGGTAATTTTCTTGAAGGCGAATGCCATCCTGTATAAGCTTAGATGTCAGTTTTACTGATTTTATTGTTTGAAATAACGCTCTGCTATCCGTGCAGATACATATCCTGGTACCTTCGATTTTTCGGGTAGTGAGGTCTTCCGCACAATGGATAATTGCAAGCACCTCCGTGCGGGCAGCTTTAGTACAGAAGGGTAGGAAAGCAGACAAGGAAGAAAAAGGCAACAAAGGCTGTAGTAAACTGTAAACAATATATGAATGAAGAAGCTGAATTAACAGGAGACGCAATAGTATACTTCAGACAAGAGAAGACGAATATAGTGGTAGGGCGTTCAAATGAACCTCAATAAATGCAAAATCATCAGAAAAAATAGAAGCAGATAAAGACAGAACTAAAATGGTATTATAATAGGAATCCAAACATCACTGCAGTACACTGTCAACAACAAATAACCGAAAAATCTCGTAGCAGAAGTAACAGTAACAGCAGTAGCAGATGCATCAGTATACTCCGGAAAAGATAATACAAAGAAGAATGAATCCAAACACCACTAGCACAACTATCGAAATAGTTTTCGTTTTCATGAGGTA
This sequence comes from Lordithon lunulatus, assembly GCA_963942505.1. Classification (NCBI taxonomy): domain Eukaryota; kingdom Metazoa; phylum Arthropoda; class Insecta; order Coleoptera; family Staphylinidae; genus Lordithon; species Lordithon lunulatus. The sequence continues at coordinate 16,019,851 of OZ012671.1, read as the reverse complement.
TATTAATTTCATTTTATGCCGAAGTATTAATATTACATAGGGTGTCTATACATTTTTTGATAGTGTAGTCATAAACCCTATTGAATAATTTATCTGTTTCAGACACTGACTAATTATAATTGTTGATTGAAGTATAAATAAATACTTCAATCAACGTTATAATATATGTACATGCAGCTGTATTATACATAACAGCCCTTCAAAGGCAACTATAAAGTTTGAAAATGTTCAACAAAAATAAACAACGACTGCTAGCCATGTTTTCACTTCAACTTCTTTAATAGGTTTTTATTAGAAGATTTTCATTTAACTTTCCGAAACTTATAAAATATTTCTCAGATTAAATCTGTAATGCAATACACACAGCGAGAACTGCTATATCGATTCACAAACATAGCGGGGGTGTAATTATCAAACAGCACCGCCAGAGTAACTTTTAAAATTTTGTTTGAGTTTCCAGCAACTTGTAAATTGATTATTCCACTCTTGTTATGCAAGTACAAGCGCTTTGATATGCTGTTCACGAGTTACCTACGGATGCTAATTGATTTATTGTATGTGTACAAGTTTCATCAAAAGCTTTATAGGCGTTTATAGTTAAATGTTGTTTCCGTTTAAATGTTAATTTAATATACTAACAAAATCAGTATTATAATAATAAATATACATATATTAAAAATAGGTAGATTTATGATTGGTATAGAGCATGCCGTTTTACGAGTGTAAGCACGGGGATCTCGCTTAGTTAAGAGATGGGAGGTGCGATTTTTGAGCGATCGGTATAAATATAGCGATCGCTTTTGAAAATTCGCACTTAAAATTAATATATTTGTTTCGATGTGCATTTTAAAGAATTACTAACATTTTGTGAACATTCTGCAAAAATAGAATATTTTCTTCCGTACGATTACAATACTTCGTATCAATATTTTCTAAATTGATAACATAATCATGCTATATTTTAGAAGTATTTGAATCGTGTAATATGTATACATACATATTATTGTAAGCACGTTCTATAATTAACTTATTGAATCAAATATATAGCATGTATTCTAAAACTCGTGATACAAAATAGTTAATGTAGATACCGAGATAAACTGAACCGCACATTCTTTGTAGTACAGGTAACATTTGTTACTCGTGTCACCTCCCCTCTAACCAATAAAAGATGGTTGCGATTTACATCTGTTTGCCAAACGTAATTTCCTTATATTAAGTCCTGAAAATTTCATCGAGATCTTATCAAGCACCCTCTCAGTTTACTTGCCGCCGCAGATTAAACATATGAAAAGAATACCTTCCATCGACCTACTTTTGCCAGTTGCTAGATTGCATGCGCCTAAATCGGCTTTAAATCACCGGGTTTATGCCAATTCGTGGAAAATTACATGGCGACGGGAAACATCGCAGTAAACTGAACGTCATAAAAAAAAACACTTGGTCTTAATTAAATGTGTGCAAACAATTTAACGCGGTAGGTGATGCCCGGATAAAAAAAAGTTTAATATTTATGATGAAACAAACAGAGGGATAGTTTATGCATTTAAATAATTCTCAATCAGCTTGTCATGTCCGTTGATAGCTGTTATAGTGCAAATGGTGGTGAAAAGCTATATTCAATATTAAAACCTACTGACGGCCGTAAAATATTCTGTTCGATCCTGTCGGCGCGCTTGCCAATTTCCACGGGTTACATTCATATTTTATATGCGGTTTAAACTTGTAACTGCGAGATATATCTAATATTTATTATTCAATATTAGATCATCTTTATATTAAGAATTTACCTTTTTTAGTCTAATTTGTAACAATATTTAAATTGCCTGTATTCATGTCAGTTTCGGATCTATTTTACTGAAATTCTTGTAACTGCAAGATTTATATGGTATTATTTATTTCAGTATTATATATTTTTGTTTTAACAAATTACGTTTTTTAATAAAAAATTCTAAATCATTTGTTACATATACCTTTAAATTACTCATAGTTGTTTACTATTAAAGTTAACTATCTCGCGATTTAATAACAAAATTCTAAGAAATTCACTAGATTATTCAAAATATATGTATTTATATGCATGCGTATATATTCAGAAAATAAATTTGTAAATTCTATGATTTTAATTTATTTCTACATTGCAAAGTTAAATAATTGGGGTTTATTCTTTCAAATTTTTGGTAAGTCCAAGATTTATCTCATTATACTCAATATTAGATCAAATTTATTATAATACATTTCATTTTATTCATTAATATTTGTAACAATATTTTATATTTATCCCTTTTATATTACACGTATTCATCCCGGAAATTTCAAGTTAAATATCTGGCGCTTATTCTTCCCAATTTCTTGCTCCCCTTTATATATGTGAGCGTTCCATTTCATCTGACAGGACATCTCTACTCCGATATTTTATATTTCCTCTCCCCTACTTCCATTTACACATGATTATACTCCCACTGAAAGACAATATTTCATTTTCGCAATATTAACAGTGTGAAATAAAGAAGTGGCAATGTGTGCTGAAGTGCCATTATTGGGATCCGATATTTGACTTACGTTGTTATTAAAGTGTAATTCAACCAATCTATTACTGCTGATAGAATACTGCTATAATTTTTAAGCTACTAAATATTATTATACCAAAATTATACAAGCACATAGATTTTCTATTTACAAAAACATACAAATATTGTTAATACATTAAAACATTTTAATAACATATTCAAAGTTATTATTATATATGTTGTATGTATAATTTTTACTTTTGATATTTTTAGTAAAATGTTATTAATGCATTATTAATATTTGTATGCTTTTTTAAATTGAAAACGTATGTACTTCTATAATAATATTCATGACTTATTAAATAAAATTGTGCTGGTGCCAAGAAATTTAATAAAACTAAAGAAAATAGCAACTTATAAATTAAATATTAGCATATGTGATCTTAACTATATGAATCTTATGTAGTCTCTCAATTTACAATACAGTACCTCCAGAATAGAGGCACCACTTATGAAGGCACCGCAGTCGCCACAAGATATGAAGTTACGGGGAGGGTTACCCAGGGATCCGTCCTTGGAACCACCTGAGGAACATCGCCTTTGATGGCGTCCTGCGACTTAAGCTGCCGGAGGACGCCACGATAATTGCCGCTGTGTTGCGCCGAGCTCGTCGTGGTCGCCCAGGTACAAGACCTGGCGAAGGCCAATGAAAAGATCAAGGCCTATGTAATGGATAACGGGCAACGACCAGAACCGACGTCGCCCTGTTCTCAACCAAGGGTCACGCGACCAGGAAGCTACCGCCAACATCAACCTGTTTGAGGAGATAATGCCGATATCTATGAGGGTTAAGTACCTGGGGACGGTGCTTGAATCCAACGTCCACCATTCCGTCCAGGTGCTGGAGGCCACCAGGATAGCAGTCAATACAGAAGCTGCCCTCGCAAGGCAGCTTCTGAACATTGGTGGCCCCAGTGGAAAAAAGATAGTGCTGCTGGCGACGGTAGCATGCGTCCAGCTCTTATACGCAGCACCCGCCTGGGTGGACGTCACCAAGACCGGGCGGAATGTGGAAAGGCTGTGAGGGGCACTGCGAACTGGAGCCATTCGTATAACCATGGCATACCATACAATCTCACAGACGCGACGGATGTCCTCGCAGCAGCGGTCCCAGGTGATCTACTCATCAGGGAGCGAGAAGAAGCATACCAACAGATCAAGGACATCACCCAAGGACGGGAACATGCGCGATGGACAAGAAAGTTGATCCCAACGATCGTACTTTGGGTCAACATGGGACATGGTAAGCTGGGTGGTCCAGACCCTATCCGGCTATGGAGTATTCCAGACGTACTTGAAATGGATAAGGAAGGCAGACTTGGTCAGATGGCGATACTGTGGTCGAACGAACGATCCAGCTCACACCAACGACCATTGCCCCCGATAGCACGCTGAACGGTCCACACTGTGGCTACAAGTGGGGAAACCCCTCCAGAGGACATAGGGGCAAAATGAAAGAGAAGGAGGCGTAGGACGCGTTCGAGACCTTCTTCCAGAAGGTGATGGTGAGAAAGTTCGACGAGTTGCGGACCCAGTGGATAGACTGACGACCGGACAGACATGATAGCATAGCTAAAGAACAAGAGACAAGACTAACTCACTGACGATAAGACAGTCAAGGAGGGCTTAGGAGTGTATATAAGGCGGTCAAGCCCCGCAGGGACAGAACCTGAATTTTTGTTTTAGTCGGTAGGCGCCCCGGCCAATACGCGGGGTAAATTCGATAGTACCCATGTCTACCATCTAGTGGTGGTAACGGATGCATGGGTGTCTTTCGAAGATTCCACCTCAGATGAAAAAAGAAAGTCCTCATATTTCACGCGAAATGAGCATTTTTGTCGCCGGGATGTTCACATTGCCCTTTGAATTTCTTAAAACATAGTGTTTGACTTATTCGCGAGCTGCTATGTAAGGACAGGACAAGTCTCGAATAGGTCAATTATTGTGAAACTCCCCGTGGCTGGCCAAGCGGCCATGCTACATCCTAGCTTACCACGAATTGAACCCACATACAGTTAAATATATCGACGGTGTAACGCAAGAAGGGTCAATATGCTTTTTTAAAAAAGGTCCAAACTGATTTAAAGGACTAATAAACAAAACAAAAATGTATATATATATATATATATATATATATATATATATATAATCCTATTTTTTGTGCTGATGCACCATGTCATAAGTCTAGTTCAGGTGAACGAGTTTCGTCTTTCCATTGGAGGTGGTTGTCGTCCTAGGTCTTAAGAAGATTGACACAAATTCGCTCCTGTAGATATAGTTATTTGGAGTTGTCATTTTTCTTCCGAACAAGCGCTATATATGGGTTCATATCAATATATGGTGGAATGAAGGAATGCCGGAGTCGATCATCTCACAAATAAAAAATACAATAACAAAATAGGAAATAGATTTATCCTATTTCACAAGGAAAAATAAATAAAAAGTCTGCCCGTGACAATGTTTCTCACATTGCCGTGACCAGGATTCGAACCTGGGTTACTACGGCCACAACGTAGGGTCCTAACCACTAGACGATCACGGCTATTGCAGTCGCTGTATATCGAGGAAAAGTTATGGAATAACGCAACAAACTGCTCCAGATATAAACACACGTCATAATGCAGTAAATTCACTGAACTGACCAACGCCTTTCACTTAAGAAATGCCGCTGCAAAGAAATTCAAAGCACGAGCCATAGTCTGCTGTAGCCGTGATCGTCTAGTGGTTAGGACCCTACGTTGTGGCCGTAGTAACCCAGGTTCGAATCCTGGTCACGGCAATGTCAGAAATATTGTCACGAGGCAGACTTTTTATTTATTTTTTCTTGTGAAATAGTATAAGTCTATTTGCTATTTTGTTATTGTCTATTTTTACCTGATATGCAATCGTCCGATCCATAAAATCGTTTTACAGTATTAATATTATTTACAATATCCAGGTCCGGACTGGGTCTTTGAAACGGTCCGGGTGATGTACCGTGAACCAGATATATAAGAATTTTTGTTTTAAAAAAAATATTAATCTCTCGTTGAAAAGTCGATTATTATAAAGAATTTCGCTTCGCACCGTGAACAAATTCGAAATTTGAAACACGGGTTGTATAGAAATTGCAAAAGCTTTCTAACTTAACTTGTAATTAGAAAATAGGCCAATAGCATCATTTTCAATCCATATTAGTAACTTGTATTTCTAGCTTTGTAATGCTAATATCAAATGACTACGAATATTTTTGTATACAGATTTTTGACTGAATTTGATAACAACATCACCAATTTATATACATCCTGTATAAAAAAATAAGAGGATAATTCCAATTGCCAAAGAAATAGTTGTTACTGGATTTGTTGCAATTCTGAAAGTGGCTATCAACTTTTGGGTCAGAACCTTTCGTTTATCACTCTGGGCTAGTACGGGCTTATTGTTTCTTGTTCTATTTGTCGCTTCCGATGCGCATAATTCTACCTCGACCCCTACAACCGGCGGTGCACGACCGCAAGACCTGACCGATACAGCACGTCACGGAGGCGACTAGTAATGCTAAACCATGCTACACGAAAGCGGCTTACATATACCGGTGTGTGCTAATAAAGGGATTCTGAATATACAAATAAATCACATTGTTTAATAATGTAATGTTAACTCAAGCTTTCAGGTTTCTGAATGAAACCAAAAAGTATACTAGAAAAATAATATTTATCATTTCGGATTAATATACCTATAAAAAAACGTAAACAAAATTCTATCCATAAAAAGAAATTTCAAAGTTAAAATCATAGATATATTATTAACCTAATAATAAATATATTACATTTCTTTAATATATATTTTATTTAATTTTCAAATTGCGTTTTATTACATCAATTATATCTGAATATAAGTGTGTTGATGGTGTTTTATAAACACTATCACTATTATTACTAAAATAATTTCAGATATAACGAAGTTTCATGCCTAACTTCGTAGCAACTGAGACACTCGCGCTCGCATTTGTTTCTGTTGTCTTCGCAAATCCTCCACCTGCGGATTAATTTCATCGTTTACGTCTTCGAGCTTTTTGCAGTACTTGGCAGCTTCTCTCTGTTCGGCTTTTCGGTGCTCTGTTCAGTTTACTTACTTCAGGTACGAGCTCTCGCAAATCTTCGAATGCGTTAATCTGGCTTCTCCGCCGCAGCCGGTTTTTGATGTTATGCATGTTCAGTTTTTCCGATGGTTCCTTCTCGATATCGTTGCTGTTGCACGAGCGTCGCTTAGTATCTATGCGCTTACCATGATCCTGCTCGAACCTTGACAATTTGGTTTTAATGGCGCTTTTGATTTTGGCCAAAGCCATCGCTCGCTGGTTGCGAGTTGAGGGCTTGTTGGCTATTGTGCATAACATCGAGTTAATGGCACTGTATTTATCATCAACGGTCGCCACATCAAGTTCCTCGTCTGTAAATTAGTAAATCAAAGAAACAATATAGCAGTTGTATTTTAGAGCCATGGCATGTATAGCAGTGATACATTGATATATAACCTTCCCAAGAAAATTTTCATAACGATAACGATTTATTATGAAACAGTCTTTATTTTTCGACTTACCAAACGTAGAAAACACGGGTTATGTACAAAAATAAACTAATATCCGTATTAATTGTTGAGTATTATATATACGAGGGTTGTTAAGAAAGTAGGGGCAATAAATAGATATCAATTTATAATCTAACTTTCAATATACCCAGCAGCAAAGAGTATTTATTACCTTTAAAACAGTCGATTGGATTAATGGGGTTGTTGCTGTTTGGCGCTGAAATGCGTGTCCTTATGACCGCTTTGAAGCATGTTGCAAAATAAAAATGGATAAAAATTTAAATTTTAAGAACGTGGTAAAAACACAATTGAATTTTATATAGGAACGCATTGATCCATCGTGCAAGTGTACTATACGATAACGCATTCTCGTCAGAGGCTTCACGTATATCTAGGGTAACCATACCTTCTTTATTTAAGAGGACAGTCCTTTATTTCCAGTTGAAACTAAGCACATTAAAAGGATGTATTTCATTCAAATACAACTTTTAAATTGACTGTATCGAATGTCATGACTTTATAAAACGTGAACCGGCGCTATGTATGGTTGCATGCTACCATTTTCGTAATAAATGTTTTAAACATATGAATTTTAGGTATTTTTTATTTTATTCGATATGTCCTTTATTTTACCAAAAAAAATATGGTCACCGTACGTATATCGTAGAGTACGTTTGCTAAAGGAATCAAAGCGTTTCGTGCGGGTCGGAATGAGACAGTCCATTCCTCAACATAAGATTGACTTCGTGAGTGATCTTTCCATGGATCGTAGATGGTCCGAGAATACAAAATTATATTTTTTTAAAATTTATTTATTTTTATTTGCGGAAAGCACATTATTTATAAAATAATAATACTTTGTTGTTGGCTATGACATTTATTCCTTTAATATACAAAAATATTATGAAATTTTGGGGAAATTTCGTTTTATCAAGTCCCCTGTTCATACCCCAAAAATGTGTGAATGTCTGTTGTCTGCCCATCTGTCTTTTCTGACTAAATTGTGTGTCACGTTTTCAGAAAATATATTAAGACGAGTTTATAAAGCAGATAACTCACCGAGTTAATTTCTAATCCATGATTCAATTGTCACTTTTGACAACGTTGACATGTAATTGCCATATACAAACAGAGGTACATGAGGCTATGAAATTCAAAGTTGACAACAACGCATGCAACATCTAACAATATATCACGCGCTATAGTTGCCTCTTTATATAACCGAGCCTGGATGTTGTAATTGTTCATTATCGCACGTACAGAAGCCTGAATTAATGTTTCGTGTAAGTCTTACTTGGCAAAGTCCATGTTTATCAATTACGATGTTCCATTTTTTTGAAGATTTCACTTTGTATGTAATTGTGTACTAGTTCTTATTAATTACTTCGAGGATTTAATTTAATTTTAAATCATGTATCTCTGTTAGGAATGACACTTACTTGTATATTTTTTTCAAAAATATATATATCGATTCAGGTAAGTGTATTTATTGTTAAGAATATCGAGAATAGATACAAAAATAAATAATTCATCACTAAGAATTAGGAATGTGTTCAGATATGTATATCATTCGCGTTAACATTAAAAAATAATAGTTATAAAAAGTTAGTTATAAAAATTATACAAAAGTAAAATTAAATAGTCCATTGCAATTATTTGATTGCCGCTAGTTGGTATATAATAATAATAATATCACTAGAAATACAATCATTCAGGTTATATCCCAGTAAATAATTATGTATTAAAAACAAATGCTAATTGAACTAATACATCCCAAATAATATCCGATTTTTTTTTACGGAATTGATTTGATACGCCTTGAAATTTATAATCACCCCTCGGCTCAAATAAAGTAGATCTCAGAGGGAATTAATAATAAACTGTCACGGGATACAGTACAAAGCTCGTTGAAATTTAATTTCTTTAAGTGAACAAAAAATAGCACTTAGCAGTTTATCTCGAACTTTACGAAAAATAGTAGACAAGTGAAAAGAGCGGTGCGCATTATTGTTTTCAGGCATCCTTTTCTACTTATTATTAAGATGGATAAGGGAATTACATGAAGAAGGGGCTAATAGGCGTTTTATTAATTCACTATTTAGTTTATAGAAAAACGGATGATCAATTAAACATTGAGAAGAGTCATATATATATATATAATCACATTGAGAACCAGAAAAATATTATATTAATATATTTTTAATGAATATATTAACATTTTACTAAAGCCGCTTTCGTTTATCTTTCTGAAGCTGTTCTGGGCTGGTCTTAGCTGGCTTAGAAGAGCCCGGTACAGCTAGCGAACGATAAACCAAAGCGGATTAAGTATATAATTTTATATTCGAATAATTCAGCGGAGCTTTTGATTTGGTTTTATTATTTTAGATCATTATTTTTGTGATATTTAGGGTATACGATTTACTTTCACAGTACGATAAATGTACCATCTTTAAGTATAAACTAGATAATGGATTCATAAAACGTACTCTATGTTAATTACTTTGTTGCAATTCGTGATTTTGTCTTCCATTACATTGGAAATGAAAAGTGTTTTTAATTTTCCAATATATTTTAAGAATTATAAAACTAAAAAATAGACATAAAGCCACAAAGAATTATTTTTCTACATATTACGGCAAAAACATAATTACAAAATTTAAATCCTTTAACTCTCGCCGTTTATCATTTATCTTACATTACTAAAATAAACAAACATATTCTATAACAACAATTTTTAATAAAAACAAACTCGTAACACTTAATAAGAATCTCATACAAAATATCGTAACGTCTTGATCAGACTAAGGTATGTGCGACAATAGTCTATTAAAAATTGTCTCGCAAGGTTATTCACTGCTATATCAACAATACTTGTCATAACTTCAATACAAAAATATCGTGTTTCTTTAATTTCCGGGTAAGAGATTGATGTACTGTCTGTTGGTGTAAACAGTACCCAACAACCCGTCGAACCGCGACAGGCAGCACCTCCAACGAATGATGTCAGATCTAAGGCCAAAACCACAAAAAGATCGAACAGATCATTGCAAAATGTACATGGTTACAACCGGCACATTCAGAATACGTAATAACAGAACATCATGGGCGACTTAATAAGCTACGGTCATAAATTCATAGAAAAATATGTAGCTATATACCGGTACGTGACGTAATTTTAAATATGGCACCGCAATAGAGGAAACAAGTACAAATCAAATGATAATAACCGCATAGTACGTTTTAGTTCATCTCCGAGTTCTTAAACCTAAAGAACATCCTCATGTTTCGGGAATAATTCTCCCAAGTGCTTCTGGAGAAATTATTGCAGACACTTTGAGGTCAATATGACCAGTAGCACCCGCAAGATTCATATGTTCGTCAGTATGCTGATGACAGTAATATGTCAACAAATTAAAAAAAATCTACTTTGCTTTTATTGAAAATTCTTCGTTATTTCTAAGCATTAATCTTCGTTTTGAATTGGAAAATAAGATCAGATGCAACCAGAAGGAGACCGTCGATAACTACGGCAAGTTTCCCAACGAGATATTCTATTAAAGGATATCAAGATTTGGCATATTGATATTTATCAATGTTTCGAAGCTTTAGGGATTTTATAAATTATACATATTGTGCCTCTTTAAACATGTATTATTACATCTGAGGAAGATTATTTGTAAGAAGAAATAAATATGACTATACTACTATACTACTATATATGTTTGCTTAAACTGAATGTCTGCCAGATTTTACTATTGAACGTTTTGTTTGTGCATAGAAATCTCATAAATAGACGAGCATGTAACACATGTTTAAGCAAAATGTATTTAACACACACATGTATTTTCGTAGGTTTAGTGTTTGCTCGACACATTTATGGCGCGAATATGTAGGAGTATACAAAACCTGTATACAAAACTCTACTCGAGTGCCCTGGCCCGCTTTAAGCGTAGCAAAATCGAAAGAATTTTGTTTGTATATAAATACATATCTATCCTAGGTAGTCGACCGTCCGCGTGCTAATATAATTCGATAGCTCCGGGGCATAAAAAAATAAAAAATGGGGGGATAATGAGGAAAACAGCGAGTGCGTGGAGAATGAAAGGCTAGTGCGAAATAATAACTTATAGTAGATGGTAAACGCGGAGAAGTGCAGCCACTACGTAGACCGACAGGGCCTCATTGAAGGCAAACTCTAACAGAAAGAAAAAACCAAACAAACAAAATTATTATGAGCGAAGAGTATACAAAAATATTTACTGCTCAGGAGCTATATACTCCAGAGCAGGCAACAGCTGGGTTCACGGGGTCATCTCCCTACGAACAGTCAAAAACAAACCTTATAAGAGCACGATCAAAATAAAGTGAGAACCATGCGACTGAGGAAGGGAGAAGAAGAGGAAGGAGAACCCCACGTATTTTTCATTCCGACACAAGACGAAAGAGGCAGAGGGAAAGACGAGGCTTTCAAAAGCAGGATGGCAGGTACCGATAAAAAAAACGCTGCGCGAGATCGCCAACGAAAGGCGGGGCCAGAGAGCTCCTGGCGACTCTGCTTAGCACCGTGAACGCAACCAGGAACGCGAATTAGGAGTCTATAGGGGACGCAGAAAGGCTAACACGGATTTTCAAGAGGCTACTCAGGACCGAGGATAACCCGATACCCATACAGGCACAAGGCCCGGAACAGAAGGATCAAGGCGATATGAAAAAACTCAGAAAGGAACTGATGGCGGTCAAGGAGGAGAACAAAACGCTAAAAGCCAGGCAGGAACAGATGCAAGAGCAGGATGGAAATATTTGGAGACGAGAGGACTGAATTAGGCGAGGTGGTGCCCTAACCTCCGACACCCTACACATCAGGAGTGAGTGAGATGTGAACGGGGGCAACATTTGAGGAAGTGGTTAAGAGGTATACAAGGTGGTCAAGGTGGATAGCAGCGAAGCTAGTTAGCAAAGGAGGACGAGACTCAGCCCAGATTAAGACCGGAGCTGCAGGGCAAGGGGGCAAATGAGATCATTATTGAGAAGACTCTAGAAGACCTGTAAATGGAAAAATGTACCTCCAGGGTTGTAATAAGTACCACGGAGGTGCCCGGGATGGAAAGCGAGGCGAGGAGGTAGGAGAGGTACAGTTACTTCGATATGTCCATAGAAGAAGGGTAGAGGTCACCAGAACAGCCCTATACGATGGAGGGAGGAGCGGCAGAAGCGTTAGGGAATTCATGGAAGAAAGGGGCGAAGCACCGTAGTAGTGGAGACAGAGCTAGTTGAAACGAAGGATTCTAAAAGACGGTCGTAGATGTTGGCATGGTAGTTATTTATACTCCAAGAAATACACACGAGGTAACAGGAAACAAGGAACGCCCACAAAACTCACCAGGAGAAGGGGGTGTACCAAGACCGGCCGGTATGTTACAGCGCTGCGGTGCAAGGAAACACTACCTACAGAGCCAGGTGCCAGATCCAAGTTGAGAAATGCGCGTTGTCTGACGAGAAGGGCCAAACGCGAAAATGGAATGAGTGATAGAGGTACTGAATGAAGACATCTGGAGGCAGCATTGCGCTCAGACAACTAAAGGTGGGACTCGCCGGCCCTTAATCGATAGAGATGAGAAGAGCACCACCTCGGAGCGGATGAACAGAGGGAGTCCTCAGCTGATAAGAACGGAGAAGAGGAGAGAAGCAGACTAAAGGGAAGTATCCTGCCAGAAATAATTAATCGTGTGGTAAGGGGATACCCAGAAAGTACCACAGACGGTCCAGGGATATTAACGGAGAATCAATACAGCTTTCGGAGGGTACGGTCGACCATCGACTCCGTGAGGGAGGTCGTTACGGTAGCAGTAGGGGCTCGCAGGGGTAGACGAAGTATGAAAGATTTCTGTGACACATATCTCCCAGAGAGCTTGTTACTAGTGGGATACCAAAGATACAGAAGACACGTTCGGACGTATGGAAGAAGGCCTGCGGCGTACCACAGAGCTCGACCTAGGAGTCAACGCTGTAAAATACAATGTATGACGTCGCGTTGGGCATACCGTTGTCCAGTGGGACAAAACTCGTCGGGTACCATGACGACCTAGAGCACGTGGCTACCGCGCGCACCGGAAAACAGCTAGAGACAACAGTAAATGGAAGTCTGGAAGGGATTAAGAAGTGGCTCAAAGAAAACCAGCTGCTGACCAGAAGGTAGAAGATCAGGGAGGTTAACTTCCACATTGAAACAACGGAGATAATACCCAAACGGCAGGTTAAGTAGCGTGAACTCGTACTAGACAGATGCTTAACATTCTGAGTAAATGCCGAAGAGGCGGCAACAAGAACTGGGAGGTGCGAGGCGGCGGTAGCCCGACTTATGCCAAAGGTGAGTGGGGGCTTGCGAAAATAAGAGACGGCTATTGGCTAGCGTGACGGAAAGCATCCCGCTCTACGACGCGCCAATCCGGGCCGGATAAATGAGGCGGCCAGGGCGAGAGATTGCCTGGCCAGGGTGCAGCGCATGGCCGTACTGAGGGCTATACCATCGTATTTTGCCTATTAAATCCATGTCTTACCCGTGATATCTAACATAAGAAACGCTAGTAAATCAAAATATATATGGTTTAAACTTTAAACCATTACCTGAAAATTATGTTAATATTATCATGATTAATGTATTCTAAATGTTTTAAATATAATTTATAAATATGTATGTATTTTAAAAATACACATACTCGTATATTGCTAATAATATATATTTTATTATTTAATACCGTGATCCCGGGTTCCCGAGATTAAAATACCGAAATACGAAACGTTTTCGAAGATTTGCGGCTACTCGTACTAAAAGTAAGTAATCTGGAAAGAAAGTTGTAATACTGAGATAATCGGCAATGTATTGCGACCAGGGGCAGGATTTATGAGCGATCGTTATCGCCATGCGCTATAAAACGTATAGTTTCATAGTATGCACTAATAACATTAGACCAAAAATTAATGCCAATATATAAACGATGCCAAGCTTTAAGTTCTATCATTGATAGCGATCACCTTTCTAGAAGCGACGGCCAAAAAATCGGCACAATTCGTAGTATATGCACACGGATACCAAATATTAAAACAAACCTTTATAGGGCTATCAGACGAAAGGCTTTTCCGCCGGTAAAGGGAGCATCTCAAAGGAGTTTCAGATCACCCGGTTTTACCTTAACTTCACAGAATATCTGTGAAAGATGATTCGCGAAAATTTGTCCGCGGTGGTTTAAACCTTTGCTCCCGTAAGACAATATCAGATCAATAATATTACTGTGATTTTAGTAACACCAGTAACCCAAAAATAATTTATAGTAATAATTTGCAATCCAAATTTCGCAAATTAAAAGTTTGAAACAACTAAATATATTCAGCGACGAGTACGGTGTGCGAGTACAACAGGAAACTACCTTCTAAACTGTATGAATATTAGAATACAAGTCATTTTAAGTTGTAAGCAAATATACGTTTTTCACAATTTTAAACGCGTAAAAACTATATCTGACAATAATTTGCAAAGCAGATTTGATCAAAGAAACACGAAAATGTGAAATTTTGTTTTCCAGTGTTATTAAACAATCGCTATGTTATTTTAATTATTTTCTTACCTTCTGTACTAGCTGTGTTGTCTGAACGTAGTCTAGGACCTGACTTACGAGATACGTTTGGAATTTGTCGATTTATACTGGTAGCTTCTTCCTGCATACAAACGTCTGGTATATCTTCAGTTTCAATATCTTTAAATAAGTGACTTGAGTTAGTATTAATCAAACGGTAATTTTAAATTTTATTACTCACTTTGTATACTAGCTTTCCTATCTGAACATAGTTTTTGAGTAGAGTTACGATATAGGTTTGAGATTTGTTGGTAGATGCTGGTAGACTTTACTTTGCCTTCTTCTTGTGTCTCATGCACGTCTAGGGTATCTTCCGATTTATTATCTAAAAACAAATCATTTTACACTAGTCTTATGACATACATTTTGGCCTTGTTGGTAGATACTGCTAGACTTTACTTTACCTTCTTCTTTTATTACATACACATCATGCATGACAATTACAATATCTTCAGATTTAATATCTGAAAATAAATAGTGTTAGTTGAGACTTATTACAGTACATTTACGTTGGTAGATGCTGGAAGCTGTTGCTTTACCTTCCTGTGTTCCATACACTTCGTGAACGTTTTCTAGCATTTCTTCACTTTTAATATCTGAAAATAAATGTTTTTAGTCTCATGAAATACGTTTGGGTTTAGTTGGTAGATGCTGGTAGCCTTTACTTTACCTTCTTCTTTTATTCCATATACTTCGTGAACTACTTCTAGATGATCTTCATTTTTAATAACTGAAAATAAATAGTTTTAGAGGAGACATATTGCATACGTTTAGGCTGTTAGTAGATGCTGGAAAACTTTGCATTACCTTCTTCCTGTGTTCCATATACTTCTTGGTTAACTTCAAGCATCTCTTCAGTTTTAATATCTGAAAATAAATAGTTTTAGATCAGACTTATTACATACGTTTAGGCTGTTGGTAGATGCTGGAAGACTTTGCTTTACCTTCTTCCTGCCTTCCATACACTTCGTGATTTTCTAGGATTTCTTCAGTTTTAATATCTGAAAATAAATAGTTTCAAACTAATCTTACGATATACGTTTGGGTTTTGATTTGATTCAGTAGTGTTTACTTTACCTTCTTCTTTTATTCCATACACTTCGTTAACGACTTCTAAAATATCTTCATTTTTAATATCTAAAAATGAATAGTTTTACACTAGCTTTACGACATATTAGGGTTTGTCGGTAGATGCTGGTAGACTTTACTTTACCTTCTTTCTGTGTTCCATACACTTCGTGATCGTCGTTTAGAATATCTTTAGTGGTAATATCTGAAAATAAATAGTTTTGGACGAGTCTTACAACATATAGATACTGGTAGATGTTACTTTACCTTCTTCTTTTATTCCATATACTTCGTTAATGACTTCTAGAATATCTTCACTAATAATATCTGAAATTAAATAGTTTTAGACTAGACTTATGACATAAGTATAGGCTTTGTTGGTAGATGCTAGTAGACTTATTGCTTTACCTTCTTCCTGCATTCTATGCACTTCGTCAGCGACTTCTTCAGTTTGATTATCTGAAAATAAATAGATATAGACCAGAACTACGCTTAGGCTTTTTCGTTTTATGCTGGTACACTTTACTTTACCTTCTTCTTGAATTTCGTGCACTTCGCAATCGATATCTGGAATATCTTCAGTTTTATTATCTAAAAATAAATGGTTTTATACTAGTCTTAGAAAATACGTTTGAGCTTTGTTGGTTGATGCTAGTAGACTTTACTTTACCTTCTTCCTGTATACGAACATCTAGTATATCTTCAGTTTTAACATCTGAAAATAAATAGTTGTAGACTATTGTTATACATGAAGAATTTATTAGATGAAGATAGAATTTCATTTACCTTCTTCTTGTGTTCCATGTACGACGTGTACGAGTTCTGGAGTATCTTCAATTTTAATATCTGAAAATAAATAGGTTTAGATGAGACTTATTACATATGTTGGAATTTTATCGTTAGATATTGGGTGGTATACTTTACTTTACCTTCTTTCTGTTTTCGATACACATCGTGAATGATTTCTTGGATATCTTCCGTTTTAATATCTGAAAATAAATCACTTAAAATATCCATCACTATTAATAAATTTCATTCCTCACTTTCGATCAGAGTAACCTCAATTTTAACTGCCTCGGGAATAGATTGTCTTGTCAAATCTGAAATTAATTATTTTTTTGATTTATAGAATATCTTCACTTTCAATATATGAAAATAATTTTTTTCGTTATATTTCTCAGTTTGTATACGTATGTTTTCTTGTCTGAGCATAATTTTAGACTTGTATTACGAAAAATTTGTTCGTAGATGTTGGAAGACTACTTTACCTTCTTCCTGTATTCCATACGCTTCTTGAACTTCTTCTACAACATCATCCGGTTTAGTAGCTAAAAATAAATTGATTTAAAGTAGACATCTACTTATTTATGGATGCTGGTACTATACCTTCATCCTGTGTTTCATGCACCTCGTGGACGACTTCTAAAATATCATTCAATTCAATATCTGAAAATAAGTTATTTAAATAGGTTTTTTTTTACGGTGAGTACAGCCCCGCCCTAGCCTGTGTGCCCTGCGGCCCGGCCCTTCACGGACTTCACGGCCTCATACAACATCCATGATATGCTAGCCGGGTCAACTCGCCACAGAAAAGTTTTCCGACTAGCAATGGATTCGAACCACCGGTGGTGTAATTTAATTATTTGTTTTTAAAATATTTCAATTCGACGCACTTTTGTATTATGTTAATATTAGTGTTATCTTACTTAAAATAAAGTACTTATTTATCAATCTATTAGGTTAAATATAAATATATTTAAAATAAACGATAATAAAATCTACGCAACTTTTAATGTAGGATTCTGAAAACCATTATTATTAGTAGTCCAAAATCTATTAAAATTATAAATACATTACTACTCACCGTTACTCATCGTGCTCGACGAACTGGATTGTGATGCATCATCCCAATCGATCTCAATGGCATTAGAAGGTTTCCGTTGTGTTCTATCATAAGCAATCTTGATGTTCCTAAGATCCTTCGAATCAAAACCTTTCATACTGAGCAACTTTGGATATAATTTTTTTCTGAAATGCTCTTTCAAGGATTGCCAAGTACGTTCAAATATCCGACTCTTTTCCATATGCTTCCAAAAAGCATTGCCTCTCAGACTATACTCTCCTTTCATATCCACTATGAATTGAATAATTTTACGCTGCTCCTCCTTTGTATATGATGGTCGATAGCCTGACATGTCGATGCTAGTAAATTGAGAACACACCCGTAGCATCAAGCAGTAATGTTATACATAGACTTCCTATCAATTTTCGTAATTCAATTTTATGGATGCGATAAATAATGTTTATATATCGCAAATCTACATCTAAACATTGGTATATGTTTAGCGTCTTGTAGCACTATTTCTGGGGATTATTGATGGTATCATGTTGATACAATTTATTTTATTTGTAAAATAAAACAGAAGTGTGTTGATTTAAATGCTTTGAAAATGTCCTTGTGTGAAAATAGAAATCTCTGAATCGCCCCTCAGAGCTCGACTAATTAATTGTGTTTGTATAATAATGAATATTCAATGAATTGGCGTTTTTCAATTATGAAATGATCTTTAAATTCATATATATGCAAAATTAATCTAACACCATCGAGTTCCGAATGACCACACTTTTGAGATGAGAATCTTACCCCTAGACAACACAGTACAGTGGTTCCGAATGTCTGACAAGCTGGAAACGTCAACAATCGATATTAAATATCGACATTTATTTCTAGCTAATTTCATAAATGGGTCTTACCATGGGTGCATACTTTCACGGAAAAGACCGGACTCATATTAAGTTCTTAGTCTTGTACATCAGGACTATAACTATATAACTTTAGACCCTTACGACTTTTTTAAAAACGTGATATAGTTAAAAACTTACACATACTCACGTATTATGAAATTGACTCACACAGAGCATTTCAGAAAGGTTTATTTCACAATTATCTCAAAAACGGAATGAGATGCAACTTTCTAGTTTTCGACATTCGATTGAGATATTAGGCTAATACAATGCATAATAATTTATTATGAATGAAAATCCAGTCCTTCTAGGTTGCTTTGGCTACTTTTTCCAGCTGCGATGGTCACTTTTAAATATGCAGTGTCCGTTGATGTTATTTAAACTGCATTCGTTTATCCCCGGGAGCAACTTATAGTAATTGAGCGGCACTATACAGATTTTCAAACCGTTACTCATTAAATCGTCTAATTGTCAAGCGATTCGCAGTTAAATCGAAAAATTACCATCAAAACACGATTTTGTCCATATTAATTCGTGACATGTATATTCGTAATGCAATAATAAGTCTATCTAATGTCTTCATTTTGTAATAGCTTGTATTAGGTAAAGTAGACAAGGAGTTAAACGAGTTTCGGGAAAACGTGGTAAATCTTTAATCTGCTGAGAAGGACATTCTTTAGTAGGAAAGACACCCCAAAAAAACATCAAAACGGAAATCGTTAAAAAAGTAATAACACCGACGATAATGCGCAATAGAAAGCTACAAAATAAAAATAGACTCAATGGCGTCTATTTTTATTTTGTGGCTTTTGTGATAAGATTCATAAGAAGAATAGAAAACAAGACAAGAATGGATAAAATAAAAAACGAAAGATATAGACAAAACCTCCGAATAGAACCAATAAACAAGAAAATAATAGGACAGTTCAAAGGGTTAGGGCACATATGCCGGATGTCAAAAGAAAGAGTTCCACGAGTGATATACGAGAGCAGAGCAACAGGAAGCAACTACATAGGGAGACCAAGGAAAATATGGGACGGCAGAATGAGAGAAGAAACAAACATAAAGAGGGAAGAGTGTGGAAACAATTAACAGTAAATAGGAAGAAATAAAGGGATATACATACATACACATATATATATATATATATATATATATATATATATATATATATATATATATATATATATATATATCCCGGATTCGGTTGCAAAGAGGCAAAGAAGGAAACAAGTGTATTTGTCATTTTAGAGAGAAATGTAAGAGGAAATACCTTCTCCGCTTCATTTAGATAAATATGATTCCAACTGTTTTTTTTTTCAAAAGTAACTTCGCAGTACTAAAAAAAACTTAATTTCTAAAAAGAATCTGAAAAAGTGACAAAGTTCATCGCTCTGTCACAAAACTATGATTAACCTTGAATTATATCTTTTGTCTATGCACTAAAACGCAACACTTTGGCAATTAATTTTATTTGAAGCTGAACTATTCAATTGTATCTTCACCACATGATACACATGATTCTAGGCGGGTATGAAGCTGGTTATAAGAGTTTTGAATATCTTTTCTATCAATTCGATTTAATAGCATCTGGGATTCGATCTATGTTTATGTTTACATCATTTGGAAATTATTTATTTATTTTAACCGGCCAGGGCTTCTTCGAGCACATGGGACTGGTTCATTTCTTCCGATCCATTTCTCTCCAAATGTATCGTTCAACCAATTGACAACTACGCCTGCTGAATGGGCAGAACAAAATATGAAAATATGCTGCAGCTCGATCTTTTAAAGGCAAATTATCAATTTCCTCGTAGAAGAAGGTATTAAGCATTTGTAGATATAAAGCTTGATTCACAGTTCCCTCAAAAAAGCTTGGCAATATTATGCTATGGTAGGTAACAGCGCACCAAACGTTAACTTTAACATAGTACTACTGGCGATTTGTGGTTTCTCTGAAACCTGGATTTGCCAAGCTCCAGTGTGGTTTCTGCCGAGTTTCTACTGTCCCGTTGGAATTAAATGCCGCTTCATCAGAAAATATATATGGATGAAACGGATTCTGAATATTTTCAAAAATACGTGATCCAACCAATAGACAAAGGTAAAAACGTTTTGCGTCATCAGCTTCTTCTAACGTGTGAATTATTACTGGTTTGTATGGTTGATATTAATGAGTTTTAAGGATTCTATGGATATGGATATTTAAGGATTCTATGGATATGAGTTGTACTGATTCCAGTCTCGTCGACTGTTGCTGCATCATCAAGAATCCGCTTTGTCGTTTTTACATCCCTAACAGAACCGGAAGATAGGAACTTTTTTTATTAGTTTTGTAGCATCTTGGTGTGAAATGTGAGCTTATGGATATGTTTCACGGAAACAGTCGACCACATAGTTGATGCTCGCCTCGTCTATCTCGTAGCACTGAATTAGATCAATTCTCTGTTGCAGTGTTAACATTATAGCAGAACAATGTTTCATATGAAAACGTATCTATTTAAAAATGTCTAACCTGTTGCAACATTCCAAGGATATACTTTTATAACAGAGCGATGACATTTGTCACTTTTTCAGATTTTTTTTAGTAATTTAAAAATTTCTCAGTACTGCGAAATTAAATCTGACAACAAACAGTTGGAATCATATTTATAAATGAAGCTGTGAAGGTAATTCCTCTTGCGTTTGTCTCTAAAATGACAAATAAAAAAATGTTTCCTTCTTTGCGAACCACTCCGGACGAGAAATAGAAAAAAGGACCGAAAAGGTGAACGAAAATACCATTGAAACATACAAAAAGGAGAGTAACAACAGGGACAAATGACACAGAATAGGTAGACATGAAACGAACAAAATAAAATAGATGTAGAAATTTACATAATGTATATAATATATATATATTATATAATGTATAACATTAGAGGCTTACACCAATATTATTTATTAAATTTTTATTAAATAAATAATATATACAGATATATATATATATATATATATAATAACCGGTAATTATACATAATCACCTGACTCGTCAAATACCCCGTAATCATCAAGTAAAGTCATACACAACCACGAGTAAAGTAAAATATTCGACAACATAAATCGATAAATGGTATTCTTATATATACAACCAGACGTACAATAGTCGATGGTTATATTGCCAATATTACTAGGCATCAATCGTGGTGGGGATAGCATATTTATATCTTGAACATAACCTACTAACAGTAGCTTATAAGATACAAATACTTGTCCGGTAACTGTCTAACATATGAATACACTGCAACTAATATAATAAATTTAAGCTCACCTGTGTATTCAGCTGGTGTTATTAGTCCCTGTCTTGTGGGATATTAATTTTGTAGCACATAAACACAGCTGGTTAAAAAATCAAAACAATGCCTGTTTCCTATGGTATAGGCAACCCCATATATATTTTACCAAATGCAGGGATGTAGATGGCCGAGCAAAGCACCGGTTGGTTATTGGGGACCCGCAACAGCAGCACCCATTTAGTAGCCATTTTTTAATTTTATTACTACCTAATTGACTAACTTTTGCTAGTTATAAATATAAATTTGATAAAATCTTTATTTATGATCTTTACAAACATTTCTCGGATACGTCGATTTTTAATTTTTATTTATCAATTTTTAATGTCATTTTTTTTCGACAATTTTTGAATGAGCACGTCACCGATATATATATATATATATATATATATATATATATATATATATATATATATATATATATATATATATATATATATAGGTCACATAAGGAAATTTCCGAGAAAAATCAATTCAAATGCCATAGCGAAAATAACAGAAAACGCGAATTAATAGTTAATTAAAAAATAAAAAGTTTTAAACATTTTCAATATCTGAAGATATGAATGGTGATTTAATATCTCCAAATATTCTTGAAAATGTTGGAAACGAATTTGTTCTCGATTAGCTCATTGTCTGATTTCGGAAATTTCCTTATGTGACCTATAAAAATCGACGTGTCCGAGAAATGTTTGCAAACATCATAAATAAAGGTTTTATCTAATTTATTCCATACTTTAGGGACACCATGTATACATTAAAAATAGTTATGAAAGCATATCGAATAAAACTATCTGACTATCGATAGTTGTAAAACTATAGAATAAAAACAATCGTATAAAAACAATCTATATCATAGGTTCTCATTCATTTCAAGAAATTTCTTATGTAGAGTTTCATTTTTCAATAATGTTAAATCTAATCCAAATTACGTCTGAAGATAAACCCTGATATATTAACGATTGTATCAACGAAACAATCCCATCCATCACATTAGTAGGAGTATTAGTTATTGATGCGTGTTGATAATAAAAATTAATGCTTCTAACCAAACAGATTATGTATTATTACAAATTATAATAAAACTATGTATATATTACAAAATATAATAGGGGTTCACAATTTTAGCTGTTCAAATGGTTGTTTGATTTTGGGAGCCGCTGATCTATATTAAGTAGATATATTAGGTCCAATAAGTCAATGTGCTGCAAAACTAGTTACTGTTTACGGACTTACTAATACATGCGTTATTAATGTAATTAAGTTTGTAAAGATACAATTTTATAAAGTTTATATGTGCATTAAAAAAAAAAAATCTGGATATTTTATTGTACACAACCGTATTAGCGGATATTACATAGAATATGCCCGGGAATTGTTTGGCCAGGTAGACCGTGAGAAATGTCTTATCAATAAACATTTTCAATATCTTGTCATGTCATCTTCATAGTCTTGATCATATCATACCCGGCATGTGTCATTTGGTATTGTATATAATTCATATGCTTTAGAGATGTAAGTAATACATTTGCAATATTTAACACGATATTAAATAGGCTTGAGGATAACTTATGTGTAATAATAATATATACTTATTAATTCAAAACCACAACTTTTACATTAGATTTATAAGTCAGTCCGAATTTAATTTTAATTTTAGTTTAAAAGAATATTTACGAGTATTTCGTCTAAACCCTTTCAGCATTTCAGCATTTCATCATTCCAAATAAGCATTCCTGTATTAAAATTTAGCGAATAAAGGCTCTAAAATAGGTTTATTGGTCATAAGAGGACTATAAAGTGAAGCAGAATCCGGACAACCCCACAATACACAATAAATATAAATTGATGGCCACACAAGGAAATAAGACAGATAATGGATACGCATGAAGTGTTTAATAAATTCAGAAGAAATTAGTTGAGTCTATTTTTTAGACTAGATGGTATCCTGAAACCATGGTGGGGGAAATCAGTATCGTTGTATTGTTTGTATCATACCCTGGAATAACCGGCTTCGGGCCGCTTATAAATGGGGGTGTGAACTGCACTACGGCGGTGTCTAATGCTGATATTTAAGTTATAATGAATAACATTAATTAAATTTGGAAAGACAAAATAATCCGAGGTGGCTAAATTTAGCAAAGCAGTTCGAACTTGTGTGAACTTGTCAACATTTTCTTTTTCGACAAATGCGGTTGTTTTGCTTGATTTCTTGACTCAAACACTGCAATAAATTAGCATAATACTCGCCGTTGATTGTTTTTCCTTTTGCAAGGTAATAATGAACCACGCGCATCCCATAAAACTGACGCCATGCCCTACAGATGGAACAGTCTTCGTCTTTTTTAGAGACGATTGTTGAAGTGATGGACCCACGTTTCATCCATGGCTATGAATCGATGCTAAAACTCGGCTTTATTGCTGTTAACCATCGTCAAACATTCGATTGAAAGATTCTCACTGCGCTGCTTTTCATTGTGAGCAAACGCGGTACACATCTTACGCACAGCTTTCTCATGTCCAAATTTTCAGTCAATACAGCACCTTTTCTATTTAACTATGTTTGCTAGCTCGTGCACTTTCAGTTGACGTTCATCCAATACCACGTTGTGAATTTTCTGCACCATTTCTGGTGAGGTCACCTCATTTGGTCTACCACTGTGATATTCGTCTGGGCAGTTAGTGCGGCCTCGTTTACACTCTGCACACCAAATATTATATTGTTGTAGGTAACAAGGTAGCA
Organism: Lordithon lunulatus; assembly: GCA_963942505.1. Lineage (NCBI taxonomy): Eukaryota > Metazoa > Arthropoda > Insecta > Coleoptera > Staphylinidae > Lordithon > Lordithon lunulatus. The sequence goes on along the minus strand of OZ012671.1, from coordinate 15,995,192 downwards.
GACTTCTTCAGAGTATAATGTAGCTAGGCGTTGATATTGATTGGACTGAGACCTTTCAAATGAAAGCAATATATCAGATTTTGTTCCCAAGTTTACAAATTCACTAACAGCGTCCACTATTCATGGTAGCCAAACAAATACTAAACAACGTAGCGTCTTTAAACTTCACACTTAAGTTTTATAAGGTTGGTATTTTCTACCGTAGTAAAAACCGCTTAGGTACTTCTCGGACTATCCTCGTAGTAGTTGAACGCAACATGGACATTGCTGTAATATTTCAGTATTTTCCTATACCCTAACTCCCTAAGGTGTGTAATATATAGCCTTCCCCTCCTGTTTTAATAATTGCGATTTTTTTGTATTCCACAAAAACTTCCGCGGTAAATGTCTATAGTTCTGGATAGTTAGTTCTGGATAGTTAGTTCTGGATAGTTAGTTCTGGATAGTTGGCTGGAGGGTAGCATAGCTACAGACACTTAGGCCTCAAAATGGGCCCATTGTGAATGTCTATAGTAGTAAAATGTCTAAAGAGTGTCAGTACATTCATAGCGATAACAATAACGCTACTATCTTACGGACCCCCGTCCCGTCCAGTGCAACGTAAGCGCGCGCATTCTTTGATTCCTGATGCCACGAAGAAAAATCGACATGTAATAGACGCTCGGATGTTGCTGTGGTATGGGGTGCCGTCCACACTTGTTACGCTACGGGGTTACGTTACGATATTCTGATGCTTATCTGACTGCTTCACGATCTTACGTTGTTGCGGAGTGCCGTCCGTTACGTGTACCTTTAGAAGTTGTGCAAATATGCACCACGCCGTGGCCACTTAATATACACTATCAACCAATTTCAAGCTTTATTATAACTGATTCAAGCATCTAACATAATTACAAATGTAGGATATGCCGTATTGATCATCCCTATTACGATTATGTCTTAAGTGTACCGTCAGTATCAGTCACTGATTTAACAATTTTTGGCCGTAAATAAATCAAAAGCACGCCTCGTTTACTCAACAAAATAAAAAGTTAGCAGTAAGTTTCTTATTGTAAGGTTAAATAAATTAATATCATTCCATATAGTATAGTTATATTTTTTAACAAAGTTATATAAATTTAAAAACAATCATATTTACATATTATAATACAAAATAATATACTTATTCACAAAATATACAGTACCCGCTGCATCGTAATGTATAGGCTCAATTAATATTTATTACCTATCTGATGAATAGCTGCATATTTCCTCGTGCTCTAGAAGCATGTCTCCTTCTATTACCACGGGGCATCCTGCATCCTTGTTGGAACAAGGCAATGGTGTAACAGCAAACAATCCTTCTAATGTTAAGTTTCTGGATGTCCTAGATATTTTCGCTCTACAAATCCCACATTTCTTCAATTTATAACAGCAAAAGTTACAAAAACTATGGCCAAAAACACACTTCCGAATTGGGGGTCTCATTATATCCATGCATACGCCGCACTCTAATTCCTTCAATGCAAATAACGAAATATCCATAATGTTGACAGCTGAACTGCACGTAATGATGACTGGGTTGGTTAGGAGTTTTAGAAATGTTGATGGATTGTTATAACAGCTATCGTTGAATTTTGGCATGTACATGTGTAAAACCACAAGCCTGCTTAGTGATCTTATTTTTATGCTGATTTGAAGATTATCGAATATGTATTTTATTTATATATCCCTACGAGATATGTGAAATCATACTTTGGGTGGGGACGATAACTCGGTTAATTGTTAGTGTATTTCCAAGTAATGGTTCGTTTGGTATTTTACCGGATGTTAACAGCGTCAATAAAACATAAATTACTCTTTTACTTAAACAATTCCTAGAATCAACAAATTACATTGTATAGAAATCATGGTTATATGGTTAAACCAAATTTATTATATTGCTATAAATAGGGTAGTAACGCTATTGCAATTAAAAAACGAATAAAACCCTGGCTGATTTAAATCCATACATTTCTTCTTACAACTTATCCTGTAATAAAATATTAACCGCTATTAGTACGTAATAATGGATGTAATTGGGAAAAACTAATGCTTCAATTGTTAATTTTCTTTAAATTTACGTCAAAATTTAAGTCTCAGATTATTAAAAAAAATAAATAAGAATATGAATGGAGGAAAGTAAGAGAATATTTCGGTTTAAACTAATTATTTAGAAAAGTTGTAATGAAAGTAAAAACTGGCATGATGATTTCCAACCACCGATCGAAGATGAAACTTTAAGAGCAAGACATTGTTTACACTGCAATTCTACGTTATACATTGTATAAAGAAATTAATAACACAACCACTATAACGCTTCTTTAAGTTTGAAAATGGAAAGTTGAGTACCGAAACTCAATATAAGTATTCTATAATATACAAATAAAGTAACACTCACGCATCTATTATGGAAGTGAAGTGTGCTGAAAGAGATGGACCCGAAAAAATACATGAATATGGAGGTATGTGAGGATTGATGAAGTATTGATAGATGGAATCGAGAGATAGTTGCGATGTAAGTTTTAGTCCGCGATTATACTTTAAATAAAATATAAGTAAGTATCCTTATCCATTAAAATGTATATACGAATACTGGAAAATATTGAGGTAATTGTGGCTGAGAGAAAAAAATATCAGAAAATGGCTTAAAGCAACAAAGTTAAGTATTTTAAAGATTGTAAAATCCTACGAGCCATATTCGCTACCTTACTTACTTCTTTTTTTTATGCTAAACCAAATATATGCGATCGGAAATCATTCATATTTTGCATAAACGAACATAACCCAGAGAGACATGTCGTTAGAACTACGTGCACCGTTGATGCAGACATCCGTCGGCGTGTCACGTAGGAAGATTGTAGCAGAGCCTGGCGTTAGTTCGGTTTGTTTCGAACTCAGACAGCCTTTACATCTATATATATATATATATATATATATATATATATATATATATATATATATATATATATATATATATAGATATATATTAGCACAGCATCATCTGTGCTTAGTTTTGAATCAAGTTTTCCAATGAAAGTTACATTTTCAAATTAACGTCTAAGCTAGTCGCTTTATATTGCCAGCAGCGCACATAAAATCAATCCAACCCCAATGTAATCGATAGCTAAAATAAAACTATTTCATAACAAACATAAAATATTGATTATCCAATAACATATGAATGTATAAACGTAAAGCTCGCTACACCACTCATATTATTTAAATATAAATGTTACTATTACGAACATTGATTTTCATTCGGACAACGATAAAAATGGAAAAATGCATGTAAACATGATGTAAATAAAATCCGTGTTTGTGAGTCCGAAGTTGTGCGAAGTTCTTCCCTTGTAATCTATTACTTAAATTTTGCCAGCTTATGCCGTTTCGGAAATACGCGATAATAAATGTGTTCTTCAGAAACAAATCGGAAAACACACTAAACAAGATTGCGGGGCGGCGTTTAAATCATGTTTTAGGAGGAATACGGCAGATGGTTAAAGAAAAAAACGCGACCCAGCGGAAAAAATAGTAGTAAAACATTTTATTGGCATGAATAAAATACATTTAAAAAACTCCGCTCTTGCCAACCATACAATTATACTTCTATTTATATGTAAGATACATATTACATTGCATGAAATTATAGAAGTATAGAATTGTAACAATATATAAATTTACCTTTATTTGGCATCAACAAAACATACAAGTGTGAGAATTGTAACAATATTAAATTGATTTAAAATGTACAGACACAGAACAGTGTCTTACAGGGGATGAGGATTTTAACTTATATGGCTGAAACAGTAGTATGACAACAACGTTTATGCAAATATGTATTCAATATTTACACTTTTATCATAAATATGTGGATAGAATAATATATTCACGAAAAAAATACCCATAAATACAGGTCCCCTTATCAATTTCAGACCATCTCTGAAAAATGTATCTCCGTCGCTCATCTGTGACAAATTGTGTTACCACGTTTGCACACATTTTACATAGAGTTATTATCTCACAAAATTAAATTTTGTTTAGTTGTTTGTTCAAATCTGTCGGTGAAAAATTTTCTGAATTTGAAACAAAGTAAAATAAATCTGGTGTGGGCACTATACGACTTTAAGAATTCATTTATTAATTAATAATTACTATATAACATACGCCCATTTTCGGGGCTTGCGCCATAGTGATAACAAATCTAATTTCCCAATTTAGTCAATGCAGTCGTTTCCCTCCAATTTTTTCACACACATACCCATACACAATAATTTAAAATTGCCCAAATATTACTTTTTTTTTTTAAATAATCCTATTGTACCTATCATAATATCATATAGGGATTTAAAAAATATATAAACTTGAGTATTATGGATATATAAGGATTTGTTGATTACTAATTTGTTTGCATTAAGCTTGTTTGAAACTGCCCACATAAAATTTTTAAAGACGAATGTATGTATTTACATATACTATTTTCCATACTGCATGGATTTTAATCTATTCAATACGATCTGAAATCGGAAAATACTCTAAGAGTATTTACAATAAAGCTGAGTTTTTAATGATTTTGAATTTCCATAAAATTTATACATATAAAAAAATGCATCAGTTTTATTAAAAACTCAACTCGTTTCATTTGAAACGTATTTTATGAAATGAACAACAGAAAAAAAATATATTGACTGACTTGAGCATGAATTATTTAAATGTAATTAAAGCAGTGCAGATTAATCATTTGGCTTTTAAGATCGGGTTTAGTTCTTCTCGCCTAAAATCGATGTTTTAATTTGCATTACTTACTGAAATGCTTGGGGAAACGCGTTCGCCTTCACTCGACTTTTTTCTTGATCTCCGACAACAGGATAACAGTTTCCGACCCTGAAAGTCGAGGCTAGACAAGATTAATTTCGTTTCTTAGTAAAGTGTTTTCATCCCTTTGGATCTTTCCATTTATTTTCGCGGGGAGAGATAAGTCTGTGGGGGATTTGAAAATCATATTATTCTTTCGTGATTTATAAATCAGTCCAAATTGGAGATGAAAAGGTTACTTTCGTCGTATAAGATAGCTATAATTGTATTTTATTATGATGTATTGTATGTTATAAGTATGTTTTTATAGGGTTCTTAAGAAGTTTGGATAGTATTCGATAAGAATTGTTCCGGTCTTAATGAAACTAAAACGTTCAAAGGAACTTCCTCGGCACATAGGCGGGATCGCTATTCAAATACTGCTGCGACCTCGGCGTTTCGGTAAACTTTGCGAAATGTCCCCAAGTGTGTTTCAATTCTATTGAAGTTATATCTAAGTATGCACGGAACTTTGTGTCTGTGTGTGACTCCAATATATTTCCACTGGCCGATAGAGACGTTTGATCTTTCATTTTTTTTTATATTTGTGGGCGAACAATCGTTGTTTTCTTTTGGAAGAGACGACACATATTAACTCTATCTACAACTATTTTATATACAACATATTCAACAATAATTGAACATGTTTACTCATTTTCTAAAAACGTATATGACTGCATGTACCATGTGTAAGCAGCGTTCCAGAATGTACCACTCATTTAAGATAATATATAAAGAAATTCAACATATAATTTAATCTATATTGTCCAAAATGTTGCTTATTTAATTAAATATATTAGCTAACTAGGTTTAAATAATTGCAAATTGAATAATACATTTTCGCCCACAATTTAATTAATAGTTAGATAACTCCTACCTTACACTTATGTATTAGTAAAGTTTTAATCATTATAATGATTTTTCAAATCAAGTTACTTAGTGCAAGCAACTACATTTTGTAAACTAATTAGTCATATATTCATTCAGCCTTACGTAGTAGGTAAGTTTTCTAACTGAACGAGCTAAAAGTTCAGTACTTGCAGTTAATTAAAAACGCAATTATTAAAATCCCCAGGCTTTATGTAGAGCATGTTTTAAATTTTAAGATTTAATTAACATAAAGCAAGAGAACCGCGTGAGTAATTATTGGATGTAATGATATTATGATAATGGCATTATATTAAGTTGTGACTTGGATACTAATAATTATTATATATTATATTATAGTACCCATATTGCGAACTAATCCGCTAAAAAAATAACGATAATGATTTAGTACATGTGTATCGACACACAGCAAATAAAATTGTTTCTGATGTGTTAACATAAGTGAAGAATTAATAAATGTAACAGAAATTAGTAATATTTTCGAAGAATTTCTCATATAATGCGTATGTTACTTTGCTATATAGAGTAATGGTTTATGTATTACATTTAGAAAGTTAAAAAAATCATCCTATGTAAAAGCCTTTAGTCTGATAGTCACAGAAATATAGTTTTTTAAAATCAAAAATTGATAATCAATAAATCAATAACAAATTAACCCGAAGCGACGCATTCACACGACTCCCACCAAATACTCCCGCAGGAGACTCGAGCACGCGTCGATCATTCTAGTTCTAGCTAGACTTTCAATAAAATCCGACCCTAGCATTCTCCACACATCCACTCCGTGCAACAATATAGGCTTCACACATACATCCAAATGTTACATGTTATACTTGAATTGCCGTTCCATCACTTCTGACACTTCTTCGTTCACCCAAGGCATTCTCGCCACCCCTTGCACCCAATCCAATTGTTTCCAAGCCCGCCTCTGCAGTAAAACCAAAAACCTAAATCTCACATTCACTACCAACCTCCTATCATCAAGGTACCACCCCATTCTTGCCAACATCTTTAATATCTCATCCAATCTTTTCGACACAAGTGGTAGAGACGAGCAATATACGTAAAGGCATTACCATATTTGACACATAAATATAAAGCACGACATTTGAAGTTATAACGCAACCCAAACTGTGAACTTATTGGGAGTACTTCCCCTTTGTCTCTATACTTATTAACTTTTTACCATATTGCAACCTGTAATTGGATACCATAATACCATAAATAGATTTAAACTATAATAGCTACCTCCATGGACTCAGGGAAATGTAATGTAGACAAATAAATAAATAAGGTATTAAACAAAGTTCAACAACGTTTGATTATTTAGGTCTTGTAGCTACCAAGAGGAATTCGGACAAGCTAACAAGGGCACTGCGCAGCGAGGCCTTCAGAATAACTAGAGCTTACAGTACCATATCGACGGACGCTTTAGAAGTGCTGGCGCAGTCCATACCAGCGAACCTACTTGTGGAATAGCGGTAGGAGATCTACAAAAGCATTAAGAGGGACACTGCTCCGAAAGATGCAGCGAAGGAGGCCAGAACACGTACAATCGCGGAGCGGCAAAGACGATGGGACATGACGGACTAAGGGGCTTGGACTAAACAGTTTTTCCCCAGCTAGATCCGCTCATAGACTGGAGACAATGGCAGGTACACCACTGGCCGATGTAGATGCTGTAGTGGTGATAGTGGATAAAAATGGATGAATTATAAAAATAAAGATAGGATGGGTAGTAGCGGAAACGTTGAAAAGGGAATCATGATTGAGAGAGTGTATATTTTTAAGTATTTAGATTTTGGTTTGACTGCAGAGGTAGGTCTGGGAAGCAAGTGGGTGCAAACAAACCCGACAAAGGTTTGGGAACAGTGGATACGACTGAAAAAATGGGAGATTATGTGGGATGGTAATCTAGTAATAGCATGTAAGTTATGGAATGCGTCTGTGGAGCCAATATTCTTGTATGGGGTGGAACTGTTGGGATTGCGAGCGTGATATTTAATAGAAAAGGAGCAAGGCTGGTTCCTGAAGAGTCTGCTAGGACTCGAAAGGACGACGCCTATGGTCCTGTAGGAAACGGAATGGAATGCATTTGGTGGAACTCTTGTGGGAGGATTGTGAAGTTTGAGGAAATACTGCAAGAGTTGGGGGAAGAGAGACTGTTGAGGGAGGTATGGATGAGATGTAGAAGCAGAAAGCAGATACAGAAAATAATATGTCTGAGGTATGGTGGAAAAGCTGATAGTAATGGGAAGTTTGGGAACTGAGGCCAATGAGAGAATGAGGGATGCTGAGTGTCAAGAATGGCAGGAGAGAATGAGGCAATGTTCGCACAACCCTGGTTAAGTGGAGTGGCAAGTTCGGGGGTAACTCCCAAGCGACATAATTAAGGGTGGGTGGAGCAGGAAGGACACAATTTTCATGAGAAGAGTGAGATGCGGTTCGGAAGAGAGAGGAAGGAATGGATGGGGCAACGATACACAGCGTGTATACTGTGTAATAAGGGGAGTGATATGAGGCGCACCGCGGCAACTAATGTGAGGGCACGGCGTCTTCCAGTCCTACATGCACTGCATAGGCAATGCAAGGACACCGAGATGTCGGTACTGTGACCAGATGGACGACCCGGAGCACACTCTGTATAACTAACGTGGCAACGACCCTTCAGTTCTCGTCCACCTCTATCATGAGCGAGTCCAACTGTCTCGGCGTCGGTTGGTGTGTCCTCAGCTCCAGGCACAGGATTTGTCGCTCCCGTATATATCGGGTAGCGGTAGTCCAAATGCATGGGTGTGTTTCGAAGATTCCACCTAACACGACTAAAAAGGTCATGTAGCTCTAGAAAACGGGCTAGTGCAAAAACATAAATAACCACAAATCTTATTTAGTTGAGTTCATGCCAGTTAAAAGCAAGCCGGGTAAAAGAGCAGATGCCAGAACAACGAAGACCAACCCATGTAAGAACCGCATCTGTTTACAATGCACACCACTAGTAGTAGTTCTGGGCAGTTGGCTAGAGGATAAAAATGAAACACTTTGTCTATATATTGAACCTATTGTGAAATCTCCATTTGGAGGCACGGACACCAATTTATACTCTACACAAGTTCCAGGAATTTGGAGCGTGAGGAGTTGACAAACCAGTCATACTAAGCCGCCAATTCCCTGGTACTAGCTGCTAAGTAGTATATAACGGTGCTATGACGAGTCTCGTCATGAATAACCAGCCTCTCTCAAGCTTCGGGTAGACAATGTAAGGACACTCTCTTTTGCTTGGAATGCGAAATCATACATATAAACAAAGCCGTAAATGAGCGAGCAAGAGTAAGAATATGGATGGCAAGGGTTATCCTGGAGAGGTAGCACCTTTATTTTTTTTTATTGTAGAGCCTAGGTGTGGATGTTGGCACATGCGGATGATGTGTCGTTTTTTTGTTGATTATGGAGTCTAGGAGTGTATGTTATCATATGCGGATGATGTGTTGGTTGTGGACAAGCGTGTGGAAGAGATTCATGAGATGTTGGGATGAATGGAAAGGTACGTTCATAAGAGGAGGACCAAATGTATGATATTTAGGAATGGGATAGTATGGGTAGAGTGGATGAGCATAAATGAAAAGGTAGAATAATTAAGAGAGTGAATGGTTGGCTTTCGGTTTGACTACAGGGGTGGGTTTAGGATGCATGTGCAGTGTATGCAAGCAATTGCCAGAATGGCTTGGGAGATAGCAAAGTGAAAATAAGAGAGTATGAGGGATGGTAACCTTGTAATGGAGTGTACGATCTGAGATGAGTGTGTTATTGTTATATGGAGTGGAAGTGTGATTGGGATTGCGAGAGTGGTATGTAATAGGACTCGAAAAATCGACGATGAAAATGTGGAGAGAGTCCTATGTGAGGGTCTGAATTTCTAAGAGTTTCAATGAAGAGAGACTCGTGTTTGAGATGTGGATGAGATATAGGAGTAGGGCAGAAGTGGATGGATAGGATATATGCAAGATATATGAAAGAGTGAATTTGTCTATGGTGTGGGTAGAGGATGGAGAAGTCCAGGAAATGAGATAAGTGTAATAATGAAATGAAGGATAGTTCTCACAACTTTGGCTATGTGAAGTGGCTAGTCCTGGAGAAGCCTCGAGCTACTTAGCCAGGGGTGGGTGGAGCATAGAGGACAAAGTGTGCATAAAAATATGGAGGTGCGGGTCAGAGGAGCGAGGAAAGAAAGGGTGGCTGGCCAGCCCCATCGTGTGTATGCTGCCTAGTAAAAGGTCGCTCCTCGTGGTGAGACCTAGGCAACGAAGGGGCTGGCGTGGGAAGGATGTTGGTGAGGGCAGAGGGGAACTATAATATTATGCAATAGAGTCGCGATAATTTGAGGTAATTGGGGCTGATGATACCTTGGATTACAAGAAACTCGGATTACACGAAAAATACATAACGGATTTGTCAACTACAATGAAAAACGAAGTCAAATTTAATGTTCAGATTCTATAAAAGTTACAGATACATACATACTTACATACATTAAGGCGAATCTCGGAAGACGGAAATACGGTTCAATATTGACCTAATCGCGCGGACTTTTCTAGTCAACAGTTTATAATTTTCTGAAAATATTTTTGGATATTTCACAAGTCTAAGGATGATTTGATACTTTGTTAGGACGAAAATGTTAAATTTTTGTCTCGAAATAGTTGTAAAAAATATGCAAAAGTAGTTTTGCTTCAGAAAAGTATATATTTACTCCGATTTGTAATCAAAATTCAAAAGAAATTCCTCCAAGAGATTGTAGTTTCATATTTCCAGTTTTGATAAATACAATTTGATAATGCTTAAGTACAGTAGTATAATGTATAGTCATCCGCGCAATTTATCATAAAATGCTCCATTATTTCGAAATAAATTTATTTCTCGGTGCACACCCCTCTGGTTTTTCCTGGGGCGACGGCTTGTACACCCCGCAAAAAAGTAGAAGCAGTTTCGTTAATCTCACTATTCGTTTTTGGGATAGATTTTCAGCTGGAATCCTCGAACGACATTTTCGAAGATTCGCCTTAATAGTGTTAGAAGAATGACGGTTTATAAGCATTCACAACTTTAAAAAAACTAGACCCAGCTCTAGATTATCGCAGCTTGTGTGGGTTGTGCGTTTCTTTGCGTGAAATCTCGGATTAGCGATTCTCGGTTTACCACGACTCTACTGCATATATAATAATATTCATAGTATTATTATTATTTGCAGAAGATGAATTGGTGATTTCTGTGTAATGAAGGGCCTTGTTTTTGGTGAATCATTTGATAAAGGGCAGCAGCAGAAAACTTAACTACATTGAAATTCTCTATGGATCCCCACATGAAGCTCATGGCAGCGAGTGTTGCCTCGCCTCTTGCATGGAACAGGAGTGAAAATAATTCAATACTAATATTATCCAGGTACCAGCACCAACATAAACTTGTACGCAGACAAATTTGAAAAATTTAAGCCGAAACAGTTCTAAAGCAAACTAAGAGCAAGAATCATTATTTAATGGGATATATTATTCATCATTGGTCTTTTAGGTGTAACTAAACCGTTTCAGTGCATGGACTTGTATTAAATCATACTGCACTAATATCTGAACTCATACCAACTACAAAACCGTAAAAAAATAGATATAAGTATGTAACAAATTCGATTAAACCGGGCCGAGAGGCAAATATTTTTCTTCACATCACATCATAATCTGTTGATTGACAAGTGTGCAATCAGCAACTCATATCAAGGGATACACAATATAGATTTCCAAGTCAAGCTAAAAATTAAAAAAGTAGACTTGAAACATCTAAGAAGTAAATAGACTTGAAGTAGCTAAAAAGTAAATAAACTAGACTTGGAACAGGTAAAAGGTAAAGAAGCTATGCTTGAATTAGCCAATAAAAGAGAAAACGGTTCCTTAACGGACTAGAAACTATTATTCAGCTGTTTTAAAATTATGTTATTATTCAGCTGTTTAAAAATTTAACACAGCACTGCACAGTTGCTGACTGCAATCCTATGTTTTGTTGTAATGACAAACTCCAGAATAATGCAATAACAATCATATTAAGGGACATGGGTATACATGAAAGTATCTTTAGTTAGTACGAAATCAAATTGACTACATTTTCATTGCCATGATTTACCTAGGAACCGACATCTTTGCGGAACACAATACCCTACTACTACTACTACCTACTACTACTACTACTACTACTACTACTACTACTACTACCTACTACTACTACTACCTACTACTACTACTACCTACTACTACTACTACTACTACTACCTACTACTACTATTGACAACAAAATTTCATGTACTCGAAAGACAACCAGCTAAAATGGACATCAGCAGATTAATAGACAATATCCGAAATATTGACACGGTAGCCACTATAGATGTAAGATAATAACTGTAATAAATGTAATTAGTAAGCCATACTATGTACTGGTAAGTCAACTTTTTTGTCCTTTTGTGTCTTCTAAAGACAGTCCATCAAGAATACCGAAAGAATGCTGGACGACGGAAGAAATTTTAGATGTTAAAGGCAAAAAGATTTAAGAACAGCACAATGTATAAAACAATATACCGTGACCTCAAAATCAAAATTAAACAGGATAATGAAAACTGGTTCATTAAAAAGTGAGAGGCAGAAGAAGAATGTGAAAAGAGATGTGATACTTTTAATATGAAAAAAAAAACATAAAAGAACAAACTGGTACAAAATAATAAAATTGTTCTATGCTGTTTTACGCATGTAAATAGGTTATTATCATGGTTCATCGGAGTTCTGAGTCTTCTTTCTCTTAGCCGGTGAGTTCGGGTTTTAAAGCGCCTAAAATTTCCTCACTCGTCTGCTACATGAGGACACCCATTGCGCTATGTACTCAGAGGTCAAACGACAGACTCTTCAAGAACGTGAGAGTAGGATTTCTTGGTAGAGCCGAGTCTGATTTCTTAGACTTCATTTGTCAGGAGAAAGAACATTACTCTGGGATTGTCTTAGTCATGTGGCAGCAGCCCTCATGACCCTTCGAGGTTATTTACAAACGTTGTCCTCCACATAGCCATCCTAGACAAAATCACTGGACATCCAAGAGCAGTTAAATAAAAACCATGGCTGAGCAGCCGAGGAATTTATCGTAGCCAACATTTGATGTATGGATCTAGGTCAAGACTTTTTTTTATAATTTAGGATAGATTTAAATTGCTCATTATGTCAGCCATGACTAGATTCTAAATATTTAAAAATATAATCTTTTCAAAAAAGAGTATAAATGTCTTGACGTTTGTTATGAGTCGTAATTCATATAAATTCATGCAGATATTGTTTTTGATAAAGCCACTGAAACTGTACATCCAGACAAGCCTTAGTAGTGCAGTGGTTAGCAACCCCGCTTTATGAACGGGTGGCCCGGTTTTGATTCCCTATTTATCGCTGGGATACAATTATCGACTCTTTAGAAACTCAGCGACCATTTTCTAAAGTAGCAAGTCCCAACACTCACATACAGCTATACTAACACATGGCAGAAGTATCTGAAGGTCGATAGCCAGTTATGTTATGTAAGTTGGAAAGAAGCGAAATTATCCGAAAATTAGTTTTTTTCGGTTACAGGGAAATTTCCGACATTAATACAGCAAATGACGTTAATAAAAAAGAAAATTTTAGAAGACTAAAAGGATATTGTTTCATTTTATGTACGTGGGCGACCACAAGGATTCAGTACCACGCGTTTAATTCAAAGAATGAATATAACTGAGTCGGGTTTATGTGTATATTTACATAAATGCTCTTAACTCTTATTATGTATTATTACTACGAGTGACTTGCAAGACTGATAACTACTCCCTTCGCAGGTATCATATTGAAAAATAGAACATATGTAGTAGATGTGACTCTAAAACACTTTGCATATAGACAACATACTATTGAAGTAAACATATAACATATATATTTGCCAACTGTTGGTTTAAAATTTAAAACAAAAATGAATCCGGGTTTCGAAAGACAAGCAACAATCTTTTGCTAGAATATGATTTCTATAATATTTTTGAATTAACATTTCCTTCTTCTACAGAAGTAATACGTCAACATTAAGAATCAATGAAATATGTAGTGTCAATATCTTAAAGAGTATGAAGATATCAAATACTGCAAAGCTTTCAGTGGTTGAGAACTCATCATCGGCTACTCTTCAGCAGTGCCAAAAACCGTTATTAAGTAATTTTTCATTCAGTAACGTATTTTCTAAAATGTTTAGCTAAGCTAATATTATACAAACCCAGATATTTTCCTTAGTCGTAATTTTAAATTGATTCTTCTCTTGGCGGTCATTTTTAACACATTTGATTGAAAATGTAATATGTCACATGACAAATACTGATATTAGAACTGTTGACAGATAACTCTTAACTATTTCTTGCCGCAAGGGTACTCCATTAAACAGATCCGTGTGTTTTCTCGCAGTGTAGATGTGTGTATATAAATATAGGGAAGCAACATCCAAGTGCTATGACGCTTGTGTTGGTTATTCCTGTCGAGCGGCATCGCGGAGATTTGGCAAAACCGGGTAAGTAATATCTTACCGACGAGATCAACCAAGGAGAGTCTTTTGGAGATCACCGTGAAGCCTTACATTAAAGACGAATGAGTGCAACAACAATGAGAATTGTGGAGTTTGGAGTTTTACCACTCGTCTATGCGCTTTAAATTAAAGAACTCCTATAACTAAATAGAGGGTAAATGGAAAAGGTAAGCCTGGATCTCATATATAAAACCTGCACAAAATAGGGATGGATGTATAAGTGGATGTGTTGAAAAGAAGGAACTACAATATGCATAATAATCTGCTGCGATACCAGCAGAACAACTATCTCGAATCAATATGACTGAACAATAGGCAGCTGAATATATGCTCATTCTACTGAATTATAATAAAAATACAGAGCACACGAATGGGACTTAATTAAGAAGATATACGGGTGAGCGCAAAACGCCTATTATTGATGCCGCGCAGTGAGGCTCACTAATGGTGTTCCAAATCCCAGGAAAACAAAACATAAATAAAATATATTAATACACTAAAATATTCTTAGTAAAATATTATGATCAGTGCCCGTATCAGAATTTATAGCTGCGATAAAGCAATACTCGCAGGATCCCTGACATAACAGTTGAGCTTGCAGGGATTAGCGCAAATTCTACGACAGCCTGTGATGTACATCAACATATGCAGTTGGAATTGTTATTTTAGTATCTTTAACTCAGGCAGCTTCTACAAATTTCCTCAGAAAATATCAACAAACTATTTTTAAAGTTTTCATATTTTGTTGTTACTCTATATATCGATATAAATACATGTAACGGATTTGGCAACTGGGTCACTCATGCCCTCCATGCATTACTTAGATGAAATTCTATTGCTCACATGAAAATGGTAACATGCAAATTGAAAATTTACATTTACAGATTGAATATTAATGGCTTCGAAGCGCGATGTTTTGTGCCACGGCAAGAATCTACAGTACTAATTCAGCAGTGCATATTCTATGTAGCTTATAACAATAATAACGTAATGGCATCTAACAAACTGCACATCGGAGATAATCTCTAAGGCAACAGGAACGAGACATCACCAATTAGCATTCATACAATCGTATCTCTGTGCGGAGCTGCAGATGCAGGGGCGGTTAGTGTGGTAGGCCTGCGTACTAGGGGTGTATCGATTAGAAAACCACCCCCGCCTTTTACTACCTCCAGCAGGACTGACCTCGGCCTGCAGTCGAGTGTCGAGCGTTCGGCGACGACCATCTCTTTCCATATTGTGTTCCACGGATACACACTGCCTTCCGTGTTCGTTCAATGTCATTCGTTATAAACATTTAAAATATTTATAATAGGGACACCATTGCCAAAATCCATTTGTGCTATAGCAATTGTAATGTAATAATTAATTAAAGTGATACAAAGTTCTAGCAATTAAATCTTTAAAAAAATAACATAAGCTTTACCATTAGAACGTGTTCGTATTAAAATATAGCAAACTAAACTAAATAGTAACACGAGTGTTTCAAATCAACTAGAAAAAATAGCAATAAATAAAACGGGTTTATATAAAGCTCATAGAAGTTACACAACAAGAGTAGCTAGCTATAATACGGCACATATTTATAGAAAATATTAATAACATAAAAAACGAATGAAAGACTGTAATATCATAAAAGTGTTAATAGCTCGCTTTAAATTAGGTCACGCGATTTAGCGCTGTGTAATTAACTGGAAATAAATGATGCAGTGTTTGTGAGTTAAATGGTCCGCCAATTATGAAAATGTCCTCGGAGGCCCGATTCAGCAGCATCTGAAGACGTGAATGAAATACGAGTTTAAAAGCTATGCGCTGCTGAAAAATGATGACGGGTAAGTGAAACGCGACGTTTCATTCCATGTCCCCTAGTTTGATAACGTGATACTAATTACAATCCTTTGTGACCGCTATAAAGGCACAGAGAGAAAAAATGTGCTGATAAAAAGAGGACGGTCTTGACAAGACTGAAATGTATAGTCTCATTTGAAGCACCCACATGAATAGGACGTAACGCCTATGGAATTAAAGTTGCAACAGTATTATAGTGTTATTTATGGTGTAAATATATTATTTAGTATTTGGGTAAACTCATTGAATTATACTCATAAATCCGGCGCATCATGGTCCATAAAACCTTTGACAGTTTAATGGCGCTCATAGGAATGCGTCCACTGGGGGTTTCAAATTAGTTTGATGTACAGCGACGCATCCGCTATTGTCAATGTAATAAGAACATATTGAGCAAATGGATGCTCGTTATGGACACATAATATGGCTAATTGAGATCTATGGCTATGATAAAATGTATATAAATTGGTCAATTTTGGTTTGATTAATGGGTCATTTGAGAAACATTATCGATTCAGAATTACCGAACATCCTATGTTGTATACTAGAAATTGCTATGCCATATTTATAGCGCACTAGGACTTCTATACAAATATGGTCAATATACCGCACTAATCAGAGATACATGTTATATATCAGGAGTGGCCAAAGCGTCGGCCGCGGTTGACCAGTTGACCGCGTAACTATTTCTAGTCGCCATATTTTATTAATTAACTAAGTAGTTTGTGAGAAAAACTGATTATTTTCTCTTATTAAAATAACTTGATATGGAATATGTATTAACATTATCTATGTTTATTTTAAATTTAGACTTATTTTTGGTTTTAAATTACTACTTTTCTTTTGATCACACACGATATTGGTAGACCGTCACCTATAATTTAAGAAACAAGTCGTCCTAAGTGATCATAAGTTTGGCCAACCCTGTTTATATAATATATACACACCCTTACACCTAACTGCATAAAAAGGGTTGTTTAAATAAATAAATAAAGTACTGTATTCATTTGATTTATTGTATATTATAAATAGTTTGATAGAGACAATTAAAGTTGTTTTATGCTGAATGAAGAAATAAGGAACAAAATATGACACAGAAAATATATTTTAGAGGAATGTTTCTCATTATTTTGTTTATTGTGACTAAATAAGTAATAAGAATTAAATTTTTAATTCGTACAGGTCAAAATAATGATTATTTCTACTAATATCTCCTGTCTTATACCTTATTTTATTTATTAGTTTATGTCAGCATAAACTTATCTTGGCCCCCAATATTATTATTCAAATTATAGCCACTAAACTTTATCGGGAATGAGATACAACGGAAATAAATCTATCGAAGCGGAAAATTAAAAGATTTCAGTACTGTTTTGTTATTTTAAACTAAATTTTCAAATTTAAATTTAACAACCGAAAAATGTTATATAAGATATATATATAGTATATCTAGGCAGCGATGTGAGAATATATTTAGGCTTGTATATGATTATTTAGATTCTGAAAGAGAATAGATTTCCAGTCTACTAAATTTTCTAGACAAAAAACTACTCATTCGATGGATTTAATAAATGTTATTTTGTAATAATAAGTAATTAAATAGACAGAAAAGTGCTTAAATTAAAAGTTCGGTATGTTTACTTACTAGCAGTATACATTAATTGAAATATATTTTTGAAAATATCTTTAAGTGCTGAATCTTTATAAGTATGAAGCATAATAATAGACAAAAGGGTTATGTCTTGTTTTATCCCATTTTTATACGTATCAATTTATATTGCAGTGTTAATCAAACCAGCAGTGATTATAACTATGGAATATATAAAGCAAACAACAATAGTGTTACTTTAAGTAAAGGAATTCCGTTTGCTGTCGTGTTAGCAAAGCTGTGAATAAAGCCGTCAGAACTTTGAAGAATGTGTTCCGCAGAAACTTCTCTAGTTTTTAATTGATTTAAAGACACGGTCACGTATTCTCCCAACCCAGATTTTCTACCCACTATGCCATTGCATACAACTTTGTCTACTACTTATATTTATTTTGAATTCATCTATATTGATTTAAATACAATATTGTAGCTTCCTAATTTTCATATTATTAATATTTAATATTACCATAAGTATGTTGAATTACTTTCTTATTTCATGTATAAATACAGGGATTTAATTGGAAAATATTATTCAATTTATATTTAATATGAATGTAAATAACTCAGCAGTTTTACGATGATGTGAATAATGTAAACTTACATTATTTCTATTAATAAAACCATCTCTAAAAACTGTTTGTACATGCGTCTGTAATATCCAATCCAAATCCAATTTTGAATGTGAAGATTCAATTTATTATATTACGTCACATCAGATTTTTTTTTGTTACATATTAGGCATAAAATACTTGATTTTCCGAGGATTTTCACTACCTTATTTTAACTTGGACTTATAAAAAGTAATGCGAATGTCCCAGGCGCGCCATAAAGACATAAAAATGAATAAATAGAGTCATGTAATAACGATGATATCTGCTATTTCGACATTCTTCGTCTTGAATTATTTTTACCTGATATTTGATTTGTATTTCCTATCAAAAATATACTGATTAATTAGATTTCATTGGCATTCATTTTATAGTGGCAGTTTTCTTTTGTGAGGGAAAGAGTAAAAAATATATCTGATCGAGTTAATGTTTATTAACTCGATCAGATATACGCGGACTAATAAAATTTGATAAAAGAACATCATAGAATAATACTTATTTATTTTATATCAATAACTACGGCCATCGTCATGGGATGAGTAGGGAATAGGAAGGGAGAGTGAGGTAGAGTACAAATGGGAAGAATTCAAGAATAATATTCTAAAGGCAGCCGAAGAAAGCTGCGGAACAAGAAAACTATCTAACAACCAGACAAAAAAGGCAGAGTAGTGGGCGAAAAAAATCAATGAAAAAATTAAGAGGAAAAAAGACAAATGGAAAATATATATAAACACTAAGAAGGAAGAGGGCTATAAAAATACAAAGAAAAAAGAAACGAAGTGAAGAGAGAGATCAAGGAAGCCAAGAACAGAGTATGGACACAATTCGGAAAGAAGATGGAAATTAACCACAGGGAGAACCAAAAACAATTCTACGGGACAATGAAATAGTTGAAAAAGAAGAAAGAACATAATATGATGAACATAAAAGACAAAGAGGGAAATATGATAATGGAAGAAGACAAAATCATGGAAAGATGGAGAAACATATTGAAGAACTGACACAACCGGAGCCAAATATAACTATGACACAACAGAAACCATATATAACACAAGAAATTGAAATGATACAAGGAAAAAAAATGAAAGAAAGAATAAAAAAGCTAAAAGAAGGAGTACCGGGCATAGACAACATAACATCAGAAATGATAAAACAGATGGGAATAAAACAGATCACCCAATTACTTAATTGCAATTAAATAAATATAATTAAAATAATAATTATAAAAACCAAGAAAATACCAACGGAATGGAACACAGGCATAATAATACCCATATACAAAAGCGAAATAAAAGAAACTGCAACAACTACAGAATAAATACGCTAACACATACCAGGAAAAATATTGGCAAGAATACTGAAAAAAAGAATAAGCAAAAAAAGAAGAAACAAAATAGAAAAAAAAAACAATAGACGAAACACAATGCGTATTTAGGAGAGGAAGAAGCTGATATTCTCGATAAGGTAAATGAGTGAAAAACTAATAAATACAAACAGGGAAATACATGTATGCATCATAGATTTAGAAAAAGCTTTCGATAGAGTGAAAAGGGAAGACATGGAAGGAGCTACAAGAGAGAGGAGTAGATGGAGTAACAATTAACTAATCAAACAAATGTAGAAGAACAACAAAAATATAATAAGAACAAACAATAAAGAATCAATGGAGTTCACAGCGAGAATAGGGGTTGAACAAGGATGCGTTTTGATCCCACTACTATTCACAATAGCTCGAGGATAGGAGCAATGAAGCAGGCAAAGAAGAATCTGAAGAATATAAAAATGGGATTCTGAAAACATGAAACAAACACAGGTAACGGAAATGATGTTCGCAAACAATAACAAGACAAGAATAGACAAAATAAAAAAGGATGCCAAAAGAAAGACTGATATACGAGAGCAGGGCAACCGGAAGCAACTACATAGGGAGACCAAGGAAAACATGGGACGACAAAATGAGAGATGAAGCAGAAAGAATAAACATAAAATGAAAAGAGATTAAACAATTAACACAAGATAGGAAGAAATGGAAGTAAATATACACAGAATGTAAATAGACAAAAATGTAAGGATGTATATAATGTATATAACAGCCTTACACCAAAATACGGTAGATAGGCATTCGATTAAATACACTTAAAAACTATGGCACTAGATTATTATCCATCCTAATTTCAAATATATCTACTGCTAGCGTAAATTTAAAAAGTAATTATAGTAAAGTGAAAACAATGCATAAATTAAAATATAAATATATACATATTTCTAGGTCAAGATAAGATAATAAGATAATTGAATAGAGCGATTCAAAGCTCAAGGAATTCATAAAGCCATGAATCGCTCTGGACGTTGTAGAATGCTTTATTATATATAAATATCTTTGGTTTCATAGTTCTCCATTTTGGTGGCAACTTAGCTCAGGGTCCTATAGTGGTCAGGGTCTGTCCCGTACTGAGCATTGGGGAGTAAGAATTAGAACCCCGTAGTGAAATGTCGCAAATCCCCGCAAATCACAGTTTTTCAGAGGTTTTCTGTGAGGTTAAGATAAATACCGGGTGGTAACACTCCTCTGAGCTTCTCCCGTTACCAGCGGAAAAGCCATCGAGCTGATAGCTATAAAGGTCGATGTTTTCTAATATTTAGTATTCATTTCATTTACTTATTCTTAATGAAACATTAGCTTAGAAATGTTATGCTGTTGTATCAAAATTAACTATGGAATTATTAAAAATATGAAAACATAATATGGTGTTTCGTCAGTAAAGCCCGGGTTTCCTAGGAAGCGGTGTAGATAAAAGCGGACGTTTTTGACGTCATTTTGACGTAACAAATAAAGTTTTACGTGTATTTATATAAATATGGTAATCTAGAGAGCGAAATATCTAAATGTAATGGGGAAAATGCATGAATTACAATGGATTATGGTGCTATATTTATTTACATACACTTAAAACGTTTCCTGTAATGTGTAAATAACGTCAAAAACGGTCGCTTTTATCGACACCGCTTCCTAGGAAACCAGGGCTTTGGGGAAAACCATATATCAATCGAAATTTAATTTTAATTAACATGTTAACATGTGTGTTATACAATAAAATCAACCTGGAGAGGATTTATGCTGAAAACAAATTATTTATATAATTAATTTATTGAATTTGTTCCATATTTTACCCGCTCGCTAATTATTGCACATGAAGTACTGCAGTCGACAATACTGAAATCGTGCACAATTACATATACGAGAGAATGCACTTAGCCGTCGATATGTTCTGACTAAATTCGAAACTATTTAACTTTGATATGAATATATGTCAATATAACAAAGCACTAATGAGAATAATAACTGGTAGTCAGTTAATTAAGTAAGTTAATGAAGAACATAAAATAGTACTCCCTATTTTGCAGAAAATTTGTAACGTATTGCCCAACCATGTTAGAACACTCAACCAAAAAAACAATGAAAACAATCTTCTCTAGGCAAGCTTATTTCTCGTTCGATGATACACATATCATAAATATTTACAATTATGGCGTAATTAGGGTCAAATTCATATTTTTATAATTATTTCAAGACTTGTCTTATACATTGCACATCGTATCACCAAAATAAATGAAAATGTTGTATTTTATATAATGGTTTGCATTCTACCACGAATATCCTTTACGCAATTGTCAATATATCTGAAAATGGATCTTAATTACAATATGAATCAATGACTGACAATAGCAACCAACGTTAATTGTTTGTTAATTGTTTCTAGGTCACGCATGCTAGGTTAACGCCCTTCATCAAATGAGATTAAAGATGTTGAAGATTAAAAATAATAATACGATACATGTACTTTATCTACGTAGATTATTTAATAACATCTTCAGTGACATATAGAACAAAAGTTCGAATTGCGATTACTGACAGTATTTGCGCCGAACGTGTACTCGTCACCCGCAAAATACGAATGATTCACTATTTGTGTTGGTCGGATTTTAAAGTCAACTTTATATACTTTTCTTCAGTGAACTGTGATATTCGTGTGATACCATAAGTAAAAATCCAGGGGATTTAGGTCTGGGGATCATGGAGCCCATAAAACTGGATTAGATGATCCCGCACCTGACGGTGAAAGTGCACCAGCCCACCGCCATCGTGTAGAAACCATGCTTTGTCTAATATTCAAAGGTACATCTTCTAACTCGGGTAGGGTATCTTGCAAAAAAAAACTTTTAAAAGTTGACCATTCAATATGGCACAAACTCTGAAACTTAAGAAACTCTTGGACACTAAAAATAAGACTAATGTGGTGCGCACACAGGAACGTACTCGTTTGATTTTTGTTTTAATTATAAAAAGCTCGAGGCGGAAAGGTCAAGGGCCGATAGCCTAATAAAGATTGATTTCTCTCTAAAAAAGCTCACTTATAAAAAAACTTTTATTAGATTTTTATGTAAAATGACTTCGTTTAACACCAACTATCGTTCCCTAAGAGAAAAGTCCCAAGTTTTGGAAGATCCTGTAAATAACTTGCAACTCCTATTTGGAAACCTAAATTTCCTAGCAATTATTATTCTTTCATTTTCTAAACTGACGATAAAGCCCAACCGCAAGTTTCTGTAGACACATCCAGAATTTATTCTAAATGTACTTTCTGAAATTATTCCAATTTTTATCATATCAGTTTCTTCTTCAGTCGTCTCCCCATTCGTTTCCCTTAACCTTCTTTTAAGGGGATTAGTGTTTGTATTCCTTATAGATCTTTGTGTATAC
Organism: Lordithon lunulatus; assembly: GCA_963942505.1. Lineage (NCBI taxonomy): Eukaryota > Metazoa > Arthropoda > Insecta > Coleoptera > Staphylinidae > Lordithon > Lordithon lunulatus. The sequence continues at coordinate 15,971,953 of OZ012671.1, read as the reverse complement.
TTGCTTCCTCCATTATTATCTGTTCTGGTCTTTTTCTTTCCAATTTTGGATTTCTAGCTTTCTTTGCATCTTGTCGTTAGTCTTCCTATTCTTCCCTTGGTTTCTTCTTAATTTGTTACATCTTACTTTGTAATATTCATAATTTAATGAAATAATTTCTTGTGCTGTGTTGTTTTAAATGTTCTCTCTTTATAATACTTTTCTTGAATTAATTAATCTACCATATAATGCGTATTAGCGCAATCCGTGAAATAACACCGACAATAAAAATGTCAAGTATTTATTACAATGTATACCATTTATTTCGGGCCAGCAGTAATTACTCATATATTTTTAGGAAATACTAATGATTTGTATTTATTGTAGGTTTGTATATACAGTAATTACATCGTAGGCGAAGTATTTACTTCTTAATCATAAAAGCACTTACTTCAAAACTGAAGTAAATACTAGAAGCAAACATATTACAAAACATATCACAAATACATGGCAACAGAAACTGAAAACGTATCGTTTTTAATCGGTTAATACTAAAATTCGCAGAACCTTTCACAGAGATCAACTTTTATTAGATCAAATTCCAAGAATGCGTGTTTTTTCAGGAGGATCGTTACGTTAGTATTGATTTGCTAAATTTGGTTTGTCTAGCGTTGTTTGAATACTCCAATGAGAATAAATCAAGAACATGATTAAGTAATAACACGATAATTCGATTAACCGTTTATGAGACAAACTACCAATAAAAGTGAATAAAAAAAATTAAAAACTACAATCTATTAATCAAATGATTTATCCTAGGGGCTATAGGTGAATGCTTACTTAATTATTTTTTTTTCCTTCCATTTTTCTTACTTTATCATACGAAGTAAAAATCAATGACAGTTACTACACGTTACCTGTGCCAAGTTATAAAAAATAGAGATTAGATACAGGTAAGTGTTCTTTTTGCTAAATATATGAAGAGTAGTTATAGAAATATATTATTCGGATTTAAAAATTAGGAAACTATAGATTTTCATACAATCGACGTGAAAAAAAAACATTGAATACATATTATTTCTAAAATATCTGGTGTGGGGAGACCATATGACTTTCCGAACGACTAGATTAATAAAAAAAATCTATCTTTATAGGACTATCAGCCATGAGGATTTCCCGCTGGTCAAGGGAGAAGCTCAGAGGAGTTCTTGATAAATATGAAATTAAAATTTAAGATATTTCGGTGTAACTAGGTTAGATTTCACGTTTCTTAGATTTTTTTCACGATTCCCGCATTTTTTCACGTTTTCTTAATTTTTCTCACATTTCTTTATATTTTCTCATGTTTTATTACATTTGACACATTTTAATAATAATAATAAGCCTTGTCCTTGTCCAACAGGAAGGTTTTCCAATTACAGGACAACAATATTATTATAGATATCGATACGTATGTATAAACAATATATTCACACACAGACATAGACAACTAACAATCCATTATGATAAAATAATTTTAACAAATGTCGCATACTCAATGTTAAATATTAATATATATATGACAATTTCCAACTGCTCGCGGAAGCAGTTGTTGAGATTGGTACAAATGATGTATGTAAGTGATTGTAGCATAATATTGGTGCGCATTCGTTAAACGTAGAATGGCACGGCACTTCTACATTCCAGCCTAGGTACATGAAAACTAAAATATTTCAACTACTCGCTACAGGAAATCATATGTTACCACCGACGTATATTGAGGGATGTTACTTCAAAACGTACCAGTAGTTGCTTTTGACGCATACCTCTCACTGGATAAGTCGCAAATTGGGTTCCATATATCGGATACCACACAATAATAGCATATTAAAGCTTAGACCTAACGTAGTAGTAATATAGTGTGGTTATAGTTGCGCTGTTACTAAAATGTTTGCCATAACGCTTGATAAATCCAAGTTATTTCGCCGCCGATCTTGTTATATCATCATGTGTTCATTGGACGTTAACCTTTTATCGTATATATCCAAGGTCTTTAATTGAGCGTTCCCTTAATAAAACTTCATTTTGGATGCTGTAGCAATTGATAACGGGGTAACTTTCCTGGAATATGATAATATTTTACATTTTTTGATGTTCAGAAATCATTTATTAGTATTGCACCAATTCTGGAGGGCGTTTAGATCTTGTTGTAGTCTTCATCCGAGTTTATTGTCATAAATATTCTGAGATCATTAGCAAAGAGGAGATGCGAACATCCTAAGGTGTCAGAAACAAAGGAGAAACAATTTTCACACATCATTTTCCCATATTTCCCACATTTCCCGCATTTTCTGCATTTTCTTTTCACATTCTCCCACATTTTCTCACATTACCTCAATTCTGATACAATTTTCATTACTGCATTTAATATGTGGTAATTTCTGCTAATTCCCCGTGCGATTTACGTAAAGTGCACTAAACGCCGATGATGTAACTTGTTGCTGCGCAATGCGTTTCTTTTTGGAGCGACCCCACCCAATTGTATGCAGGACATCGGTTTTATCGAGTTTTCTTCTCTGTTAGTGGACTGATTTTGCTCAATTTTTCATCGTATCATTCCAAATAGGGTTCTCAGTTTATTTCGACTATTTCATTCATAAAACGTAAACAAAATTGCATTTTTTTCCAACGATCACAATACCTTTCTTATAGTGTAGTTTTTTCCCGGAAAGTGATGGCATATTTCGATAATCTTAATTAGCAAATGTGAAGATGTTTTCGCTATGCCTTTACCTTCCTTATATATCGGTGATATAGAAGATTTTTAATTATTATTATAAATATGATAAAGCAATATGTACTGGCCACACACAAAAATTGTAATTTAAATTGTAAGTACAAAACTCAAATCCTAACTACAGATTTGCTTTCTCAGCTTGTAACTTAACTATAAAAATATTACTAAGTAGACGAAAAAATAATGTTAAAAGTAATTTACGGATTATGTTGCACTGGGTTTGTTAATAATTATAAAAATAATATAAAGCTGTGATATTTTAAATTGTAGTAATTCAAATACTTAAATATACATGAATATTTTAGTTTTAAACTAACAAGATACACTAATCGTGGAGACCAGCACAATATCCATAAGTAAAAACGAATAGATTAGTTCATGTATAAGTATATTCTAAATTGATATTTCATTTTGGTGCTTTTTCAAAAAATATTATAGGTTCGTGGTATAGTGAAATGATTAATCTTACTATAAATACATGTTGCCAATCATATCATGCGATCAAAACCGATTTAATCATGTAATAAGTCGGACGACTATATAGAGCTCCAAAACATGTCGGCTCTAATCGATGAAACGGAATGTATACGGACTTTTCTACCGTTAATTCCGAAGAGAAAATTGTATATTCGAATTCAGTGTTTCCCTAAATATGTCTGACAATATTTTTTTTTTTCGTGAAAAATGAACAAAATACATTCTTATTCAAACACCAAAGAAATATCGAAAAGGTAAACGATTAGATTTACTGATTTATTTGATTTTTTATTTATATTATATAAATACAAAATTGTCAATAAATTCCGTTAAATTTCGGGATCTTCAAAATATCGTAGAAAAGGAAACGCTGTTCTAATACATATGCTGAATAACTCAAAGTGGGTTTATGCTAACATAAAATAAGAAATAATAACTAAAAAATAAGAACTAACGAATCAATTTTAGAGAGCTATTTTCCATAATATTGTTTATTATAGAAAAATAACAAATTTTAAGTACATAATATGTGAATACTCTTAGAAACTTCTATTTTTATAGCTCATCAGACAGAGGGGTTTTCCGCTGGTAAAATGAGAAGCTTCTAGCTAAGAGGAGTTTATTACCCGGTATTACCTTAACTTTACAGAAAATCGAAAATCCCTGAAAAACTATCGCTCCACAATGTTCAGTAAGAGACGGATGGCGCCTCTAACCACTAGGCCAGTATACTATTGCCCCTGATATCTTTTCCTCTGATGTCTTATTTGTTATTTTTTGTATTTTATTTTATGTACTGGCATAAACCAACCTATTCAAAATTACTTGCAATTGTATCGCAAATAATGGTAACCTAAAGACGAACAATAAAAATAGTATGAAAAACATGTATTGCAATGAGTGACACTTTTACACCTTTACATTTTCCAATATACTATTGCCTGTAGAAAAAGATGTGCTCATGTCACATATTTGTAGATGTATTATAAAACCAAAAGCAAGACTTGCCCTCTACAATGTTTTAAAATTCCCTTTGTTTTCGGATGGGATATATTCAAAATCAGTAGAACTAAACGCTTTATGACTTCATAAGCCCTGATACCCTAAAATGGTTCCGTAAATGCCGTCTTATTGTAGTAAGTTATTTTGATGTTAAATCAAACTTTTGAATGAATATCGTTCCTTAGAGAGCGGTATTATTATTATTATTAATCCTGTGGCTCGAATGTAGGAGTATAGGGCATCCTTCCGGATGATTCTATAGCTGGTAATTGTGAGCAAGGTCTCCGGTCCTTTGCTGCATAGATATGACCAACCATGTTTGTGTTCCATATGTATCTGTCTCTTTCATGTTTTTACCGGTCGTCCTTTATTCCTTGCCCCTGTAATGCTCGCTTCACTATTTCTCCATTACCTTTTTTAGAGTGTGACCCATCCATCACAATTTTCTTCTTTGCATTTCTATAGGTCTTTGGTTGCATCTCTTCCATAGCTCTATGTTAGTTATTTCGTTTGGACAATAGACCCCTAGAATCTTACGGAGGCTTTTGTTTACGAAAGTTTGCAATTTGTTTGCTTCTGTCTTTTTTTGGTAACCACGATTCGCATCTATATAGTAAGTTTTATTTTTCATTTCCTTATCTATAATACTTCCTAGATAGCAGAATTGCTCATTTGATGTTATCTTGTCTAGCTAGTTTTAATCTCGGTACGGGGGAAACCCCCGGGCTACTTAACTAGGGGTGGGTGGAGAAGGGAAGACAATGTGTGCAAGGCAAGAGCGAGGTGTGGTTCGGAAGAGACAGAGTGGATAGGACTAGTCTATACCGCGAGTGTACTGTGCAGTTAGCAGCGACACGTTGTGGACCTAAGTATCGAATGTGAAGTAGTGAAAGCAGAGTTGCAATTTTTCACGCCTGTCCCATCCTCTCTTTCTACAACCTGCCACCCGGTTGCAGAAAGAGAGAATGGGACAGACGTGGAAATTTGCAAAGGCGTGCGTAGAAAAGGTATTTGGAAAGATTAGAGGGGGAATAGTGGGAGAAGGAGTATTCAATTTAATTTATATACAGTTTTAGTTGTTGTATAAGATATTATGATTATTAATTTTATAGGTAATAGATATGCCTAATAAAAGTCTAATGTTTATAGTCACAAAAATGTGTGTAAGCTGTCTCCTACTTATCTTGAATCTAATCTATTATTATTAATATTAAGCTACATATATGCTGGCACAACACAAGAACTAAGAAATAAAATAAGAAATATAGTTATAGGTTAGATAGTAATTTAGGATACGGGTTTTATTTATGTTTTAATGTAAATTTGATAATGCCTATAAAGGTAAATTATATTTTCATTGTAGTGCTTATGGGTGACAAAATGAACTAGGTGCGTATTCTTAGTATGTGAGCACGAATATCTAATTATTTTTCTGATTTATTTCTGATTTTATGTTAGCATAAACTGGCTGACCTTTATGGCATACAATGGCATACAAAGCTTGCAGTGCTGAACTGTATTATATATTATAAGTAATATAATCCCGTACTATTTTTATGTGCGAATAATATTATATTTTACATATCAAAGATATTCATATTATTACTTACACATCATTGCATTGCATTTCAAAGAATGTTTCTCAAAATGCTGGAAGCAAAATTTGTTTCTCAATGGATTTCCGGCATGCATTGCTGCAAGTCTCTTTCCACAAAGCGCCAGAATGTAGGTTACGGCCCCGATCAGTAATGCAATACCGTGCCCGAAATAAATAAAAACCGCACAAACAAGGAAACCGCCCCTTTAACGCACCCCATCGTGCATTGTTTGCTTTTGTGGCGTACAGTTTGCCGGAAATTCATCAGTCGTATCACACAACAAAATCAAATATTCGGAGCATATTTGCATGAAAATACATTCATCACAAAACTGCATCAAAGGACAAAAACAGCATTTTCAAATTATAATTGACGTGCGTCGCAGCGTCAATCAAGATTTAATTGAAAAAAATCGCCAACCAAGTATTATCTAAAATCATTTTATTATTCATTTATGTACGCCCATTGCAAATTCGTAAACATCCACAAAGTTTCAAACTTAAGAATCGCAACTTTTCTACGACTCGCAGGATTTTAATAAATAATTGTCCGGTCCTGAAGAGCATTTGAAATACGACCGCCCGCGCGGGCAGAGCGAAACAATATAAAATAAAATTTCCGAAACACATAATTGGATTCTTTAAAATCCGCGCTGTAATATGAAACTTATTACCCAGCAGACAAATATTAGCATACGACTTACAAGTTTAATTATTCGGAAACCCGCGACGGCTCTGGGGATGAAAAGTCAGTGATTGAATTAGCCGGTTAAAAGGCTAGTTTAAGCTAAAAAATGTTTGTTTAGCCGCCGCGATTATTATAAATTACTTAGTCTTGACGTATTGACAGTATGTCTTGTAAATTCCACGCCATTACAGCCGGGGGTTTATTTGAATTTATATCCGGAGGGAATTAATATAGAGAGCCTGACCCACATTTCTAAGTTATCTCAGCATATACAAAGTTAAATATTGCTCTGGCATAGCTACCATAAATCATTTAAGGGTTATGTACTTCGCACCAGAAGGTAACATGAAATATATTTAAGTATTTTCTATGAAGAACGCTATACAATTTTAAATGTAATAGCGACTTATAAAGGTGTGCCGAATTTCAATCACGAGTAAGTTACATTTAATTGAAATATAGGTCAAATACAAATTATTTTAATGTTATTAAACTTGCAGGATATGTATCACGGGGTTGCAAAATATTTGCCAAATTACCTAGTCTTATGATTTGTAGCCTCTCGTCAATAATAATGGTCGTTTTTAGTCTAGTTCTGGACGATAATGGCTGTTATATTTTATACATAATCATCAGACCAGGGGTGCTTTTGTGTTAGTTATCTCTTCTAGTCCACTAAAAAGATGAATATGCTCGTCTATTTCTTCAGCTCCAAATCCTTTTTTTTTACTTTGAGGATTACAATATCTATATCAATTTTCCTGATATACGTTATTACTTCGGCATGTTGCGTACCTATACTTTGTACATTCCACGTTTCCATATTCATTGTCATTTTCATTTGCTTGGTTCGCCTATTTTGGTTGTCGTTCAGCTTCTGATGCTGTTTGTTTATTTTTGAGGTTGCATTCTCTTTCCGGGAGACCAGGACGACCAGGCAATTTTTTATTTATGGATTTTTTTCATTAGACAGATTGCCTTACTGGGCTACTGAATTCATTCTACCCCGCTATGGCACTTCTGCTCTCTACACTATTGAGCTCTAAGATCCTCGTCTGCTCTCGAGACCGTTGACCGTTTTCATCTGTAACCCAAGGTAAGGGGCCCTACAGGGTACTATCAACTGGAGCCAGTTGAACCCTGTAATTTTAACGAGGTTGATACTCCTCCCCATCCTCGATCAAAATCCATTTTTTTATTTCTGTGAGGATTACAATATCTATTTACATTTTCTTGATGTACGTTACTACTTCGGCATGTTTCACACTATACTTTGTACATTCCTCGTACCCATATTCATTGTCCATTTCATTTGCTTGGTTCGTCTATTTTGGTTGTCGTTCAGCTTCGGAGGATGTTGTCTGTTTGTTTTTCAGGTTGAATTCTTTTTGCTGGTGATAGTCTGCAAACACTTCGCCCCAATCCCCAATCAGGAGGTCCAGCCATTTTTTATTTATGGATTTTTGCCAATAGACAGATTGCCTTACTGGGCTACCGAATTCAGTCTATCCTGCTATGGTTCTTCCACACTCTTGACTATTGAGATCTAGGATATTCATCTGACCGTTGACCATTTTCACCTGTAACCCTAGGCAAGGGGCCCTACGGGGTACTATCAGCCGGGGCCAGCTGAACCCTGGTTTTTTAACGAGGTTGATACTCCTCCCCCTCCTCCTTTCTCATCCGGGCTTGGGACCGGCATTGGCGGAGTTAATAAAACTGTAATAATATAACATGTACGTTTTTTTACCTATGAAAGGAATTTACATCCAGGACATTTTGATATTATATTACAGAAGAAGATTTTAATCTAAATATTTATATGCATTATTAATTTCATTATAATTTTAAAATGATATTCTCAATTTTATATTTTCACTAAATATCATTTATCTCTTATCTAAAAACTCGCAAAATATACCTAATCTATATCAAAGTCAAATCATTGTGTATTATAAAAATGTCATGCTTGTATTAATCAGTTGATCTGTAGTTATAAAGGGATCCTGAAAGCGATGAGGTACACTTTGTTGTATAAAGAGAATTGTGGAATAAAAGCGCCATACAGGCAATTATGTATTTCTGAAAACGCCACGGTACACACTTGCTTTATGAAACTGACAGATATTATTACTCAATACTTCAAAGGTCTTTGAGAAATCTTCTTGAATATTATCTAACATCTAGGCTAAGCTAAGCGTCGTGGAAACTTTTTATACCGAACTAATTTCGCATCAAAAAGGTTTTCGTTTGAAATAGTCTGATTATTTTATTTGAATGAAAGAAAGTAATGAATTAATTTTTATAAGCCGCATTTATCAAACTGTGGAACATAATATTTTACAGTAATAGTATGTTGCAATTGTACATCATTTTAATTTAATGATATAAATTTTAATTATTATAAGATACAAATGTCGGGGTCTATAGTCCTTTATCTAATATATTTTTGTATTATACTATACCGTCGGAAATAAATTATATCAATAGCTTTAATTTATTTAAAATCAAACTTAATAAATGGTTATGTGGTATTGAACTGTACGACATACGAAATATTATAACCACAATGATTACAATTGTGATTATAATATTATTTTCCTTATTATATTCCTTACATTTTCTTGAAATTATTTTCTTCTACTGTTTGTATGTGTGTATATGTAACTATGTATATCTATCCATCTATCCATCTATCCATCTATCCATCTATCCATCTATCCATCTATCCATCTATCCATCTATCCATCTATCCATCTATCCATCTATCCATCTATCCATCTATCCATCTATCCATCTATCCATCTATCCATCTATCCATCTATCCATCTATCCATCTATCCATCTATCCATCTATCCATCTATCCATCTATCCATCTATCCATCTATCCATCTATCCATCTATCCATCTATCCATCTATCCATCTATCCATCTATCCATCTATCCATCTATCCATCTATCCATCTATCCATCTATCCATCTATCCATCTATCCATCTATCCATCTATCCATCTATCCATCTATCCATCTATCCATCTATCCATCTATCCATCTATCCATCTATCCATCTATCCATCTATCCATCTATCCATCTATCCATCTATCCATCTATCCATCTATCCATCTATCCATCTATCCATCTATCCATCTATCCATCTATCCATCTATCCATCTATCCATCTATCCATCTATCCATCTATCCATCTATCCATCTATCCATCTATCCATCTATCCATCTATCCATCTATCCATCTATCCATCTATCCATCTATCCATCTATCCATCTATCCATCTATCCATCTATCCATCTATCCATCTATCCATCTATCCATCTATCCATCTATCCATCTATCCATCTATCCATCTATCCATCTATCCATCTATCCATCTATCCATCTATCCATCTATCCATCTATTCTTCTATCCTTCTATCCTTCTATCCTTCTATCCTTCTATCCATCTATCCATCTATCCATCTATCCATCTATCCATCTATCCAACTATGCATCTATCCATCTATCCATCTATCCTTCTATCCATCCATCCATCCATCCATCCATCCATCCATCCATCCATCCATCCATCTATATTATAGTTAAGTGGTGTAATGGTGGCTATATGCCATTAAACATGTAACATTAGTATCTATCTTCATTGCAAAGTTTGGCAATCATCATTGCTATTCTTATTTAATAAACAGCTGTTCTGAACAATTGGGTAGATGTGCATTCTCTCACATTTCGTAGCTAAGATGTTTGTCGGCGGCCAATATTTCTCCTTCCTTGAATATTATCCTATTATTTAAGTTTTTGTCTTTTGGCTATTAAGATTTCTCGTTATTTATCCATTCTTCTAAAGATCTCAGCATTAGTAACTTTGTCTACGCATGACCCCAAGTATTCTCCGGTAAACCTCCATTTCGAAGTCTTTCCTTTCTTGAATATTATCCTGTATGATCAGCTGCAATACTTGGTATTTCTGTCATCTCATAATATGGCCCAGGTATTAAAGTTTTCGTCGTTTTATGGTTATTTAGATTTCGCGTTATTTATCCATTCTTCTAAAGATCTCAGCATTAGTAATTTTGTCCACCCATGATACCCCAAATATTCTCCGGTATACCCCCATTTCGAACGCTTCTAATTTATTAGTGCCTCAGTTATTTAATGTGCACATCTCCTCACCACACAGCAGTATGTAGATAGCATCTATCTAGTCCTATTTTAAAATGTATATTTATATCGTAACTAAAAAAGCTTCATGATTAAGAACGCAGCACGGGTTGTTTCAATCCTTATTAATATTATGGACTGAAATCCTTGTTATTGAAATTTGTTCCCGAATAGTAACATTTGTGTAAATGATCCATATTCCCATAAACTCCATGTGTCTTTGAGATAATCATCAATTGCGTTTTATTTTCGTTATATATATATATATATATATATATATATATATATATATATATATATATATATAATTACTGCATACATAAAAAAATTGTAGAACAGTAGTTTAGTATCGAAAACTTCAAGTCGTTTGAAATAGTGAACGAGCATAGTTTGGTTGGTATGGGATACCCGTCCACCCTACATTTGTTCGCGTAGTCCTGTTAATATTTTATTTACTTACTTTACAACAATAAACAGTATAATGGAACATATCCCTCGAATGAATTCCTTATTTGCTATTTAATTTCACTATAAATCCGCGTTAATATTAATTATTTACGACATTTTGCGTGCTATCGACTACAACCCTCCGTGGTGCAGTTGGTAGCATGAAAGCCGCGATGGCCCTAGACGTGTGTTCGTGTCGAGTGTGAATTTATGAGCTTGAATGTATTAATATTTAAGATAGCAGCACAGTGATGAAATGTCTGTCACTCTAAACGATATACATATCGTAGTATATATAGTGTACTATTATATATTGATAGTGTAATTTATTCTTGATTAATGTAGTAATATATTTACACAAATAATATAAATATAATAAAAATAATGAAAAATAATGTACTTATCTTGATATACATATTTCCAGCAAAAACACAATAATACGCATAAAATGCTATACGTTTTTCATCTTATATGCCAGTATGTCAGTTTAAAACGCCTCCGAATAAACATCAAACACTTATATTGCTTATATATGCCACTTCCTTGCATTACTTTCCTTGCATACATATATCGGAATATCATGGTGACGTTTATTAGTTTGTGTTCATAAAAAGTGGCGCTATTTCTGTGCATGCAAAATTGATATAGCTGTAGCAACATCAAATAAAGTATGTATTTTATTGCCAAAGTAGGGCAATTGCGCTTTTATTCATTTCCTACACATTTGTGTGTCAATTACAACGCATAATCCTATAGGCACTTCACATGCCATCCAGGTACTCATTATATATGCATGAGTATGAAATGTGTGGACAGAGCGATTCATTTCGGAGCACTAATTTGAAAATTAAAATATTATCATGTACGCACAACACCAGGGCCGCGTTCACATTCGTCGTTTGATCAAGTCCAACTGATCCACATCCGTTCAGATTTGCTGGACGAATTACTCAGACGAATTACCCAGACATGTCCTAAATGCGTTCAGATTTCACGAGGACAACCGCTCCGGGTGAATATCTCGGGAATGGCATTCTTTTTTTACTGAAAAATTACGTAGATTTTGAACAAGAAATTAATGTTCACCTTCAGAGGCTAAATACGACTTGTAATCAAATATAATATAGATATAAGATAAAACCTTATATCTTATACGTTGTCAGGAAGCTAATAGTAATTTAAATAATTAATTTTAATAACATATCTTATACGTTTTGAGTGATGGTAATCTCAGTAATCCGAAGTAGTTTAGATTTGGCAAGGACGATATATGACACACTCGTCGGAAATTATTCACCTAAATGTAAACGGGCCCCAGTGGTGGGTGGTAACCCAAATTAGGGGGAATTGTTGACATTTAAGACTGTAATTTATCAGTATGGTTAAAATTAAAATTTTTACTACAGAATAATTTTATTTCCGAAAATGCATACACACATATTTGCAAATTTCAATCGATACGTAGCAAATATAATTAGATTCTATACATAAACAAAGTTATACAAAGCGAGTTTATGGGGTATACTCGTATTTTTTAGATTAAATTATTGTTATTCATATTGTAGGAAAAAATAGATGACGGTATGGATAACGACACAAATTTTTATTAAAACAAAGCTTCTAAATATATAGATACAATACCATTACGAGCCGTGCCTGTACAAGACAAAACCACTTTTTAATATTACAATTTAAAAACATAATAAACGCGATAAAGTAACTTTTTTTGGCATAAAAAGACCTCTCTAATATAACTTCGCAGCGTGACTGGAAGCAAATAAACGAAGTAGGTGGTTTATTATCCGCCCTGCGAAAAACAGAACTATTAGACCAGTTCCATTTCCCGTCGTGTTTACCTCAGTTTTTTTTTTAGTTTTACAGCTGAAACTTTTAGTGATCACCGGGATCAAAATTGAACAAAGTTTGTATTAAGGTTTTATGCGGGTGGAATATTGATTGCGGCTAATCCAAAGTGCTGGGTGTCTGAGAGGTGGCGGAAAAAATAATAAATTCACTACACACAAGGGCGCGACAAGATGCCCGGGAACTGCGGATGAATATGCGACGGATAATCATTCAGCGGCGGCTTTTTTAAGTGACTGTTGGAAGCGACATGCAATTTCTTGTGAATAAAAAATCGTATAGAAAATTGGAGACTGGAAGCCTGCAGCTATTGAGTATCTATAGTGTATGTAAATTAATTATTTGTTATAATATGGTTGGTGTTATTGACATTTTATATGATCTTCGTATATAGTATAGTCATCCAACAAGAGACATCATTTTAAATCAATAGAAAGATGAAATATTTTTATGAATTTGTATTTTATGTACAATCTCTGACGTTACTAATGAAATACAAAATGTGTCAAATGTACGCCTCTGCTCTGCCTACAAATGGTCATTCATCAGATGTTCGCATATTTGTGGCTGAATTTCGCTCTGATATTTTCTTTAGGTACTTGGTTGGTGGAGCATTTGCGTAGACTTTATTTTTAACATAGCCCCAAAGAAAAAACTCGAATCGATCTCGGCGCCCAATTGAAATCTCCATTTCGAGAAATCACACGTCCAGGAGATTTTTTGATGAAATTGGTATTGCACAATGATGAAACTGATGCAATGGACGTGGATGACGCTTATTTTCAGCTTAACGTGGCGAAACAATAACTGACAACTTTCGTCGACGTGTGATTTCCCGAAATCATCAATTGGCCACCGAGATCGTGGGATTTAACTAGTAGACTCTTTGGGGCTATGAGATAAAGTCTACACCAATGCTCCACCAACGATTCAAGTACTAAGAGAAATTATTACTGTTATTCGCGAAATACAGTCAAACTCTGGTGAACATTTTCATCAAAAGAATGACTATTTGTAGACAGAGCCGAGGGGTACATTTGAAAGATTTCGTATTTCATTACTAGCTTCCGAGTTTGTACTTTAGATTAAAATAAGAATATCACCACTTTTCTATTTATCGATTTAAAATGACACAATTTGATGGATAACGCTATATTACTATAAAATATAAATTTAGTTATTTTATATCGTAATAGGTAGTTGATAGGCAGAGACATTGTTCTTCTAACTATTATGTCAGTCAGTCCTGAAGGAAAAATCTATTTTCACTAATATATAGGACTACAAAAAAATATGTTTGTCATACTGAAATATAGCGCTGGCGAACGTCAATTGTGCCAATTCTAACTGCACAAATAAATCGTGCTTGAAGCACACATCGTTGGATTCACAGAATTTCTATTGATTCTTATAAATAGCATACCTATTTCATTCGAGTAAATCCTTCCGAGTTGAGCCATTCTATAAATTGTACTTACGGTTATTAAACTTGACCTAAGTTCTCAATGCTATAGGTGGAATCAAACTATAAACCCGGCCGGCAAACCCAACGCAATCATCTGCACACCAAGAAGCCGTAATTACGAGTGATCTTATGTCAGGCTATTAAGGATAATTTAATTGTGCTGCTACGCTGACCCCGGGCGACATAAAGGTTCGTCCATTATTGAATACGTCCCTTTTTCTTTCCCTGTCCGGGCTTAAACGCCTCTGCGCGGGGATGTAACTTAATGAAATCACTGTTGTAGATAACGCTGGTATGTAATTGTGCAAATTGCATATGAATGCAAGTGATCACTAATTAATAATTTTGATTATGTAAATCAAACATACATGTTTATTGATTTGTATGCCCTAATCGGCGATGGCGCAATAGAAATTGACTAAATCAGTGAAATTTATATAAAAAAACATTTTTTATACATTTTTTAAATGGAGCAATGTCAGTTAACGGCGTTTCACAATAAGGGTCTATGGGTCAGGTCTATGAAAATTCTGACATTCAGAATTGGGTAGTAATGGGTCTGGATAATTAAGGTAGAGATAATTAAAACATCATTCACATTGAGGTTAATGCTGTGGTAGTGCAGTTAGTAGTGTAGTAGGTAGTAGCGTTACAATTTGAAACGATGAACATCGATCGCGATTTTGTAAATTTATTGCCACAGTACCCCAATATATAGAACCGGGTCCGCAAGGAATTCCGGGACTTTTGGTTATATTTACATTAAAATTGCGATAAATATCAAAATGAGATATCTTGAATTGTGCGCACGTTGCAATAGTTCTCATTGCTGGTGGAAGTCTTCGGTGGTGTGCAATGCTAAAAGTTAAAACCTAGCTAGCTTCTACCGTACCGCTGCAGCTCTGTACTACCACTAAGTCAATCTAAACGTTGTGTCTCCCACTTTTCTGCACTACCGATGCAACTGTACTAATCTCTATGTGAATGATGCATAACCCTGTTCTGCCACTGTTTTACAGCGCTGCTGTAAACCTCTGAATTATTAACACAGATGTGTAGAATTGCACTTGCCGCTAAGTTAAGTGTAGTGAAGAGAAAATCAAGGTCGTGGGTTATAATAGCAGTAGTATAATAAGTGTAATAGTAGTAATAGCGTGTAAGATCAGGAATGTCAATATTGTTGCATGGAGTATAGTGTGGGGATTGCGAGAGTGGCATGTAATCAAATGAGAGTAAGGCCGGTTTCTGAGAGTCTACTAGGACTCGAAAGATCGACGCCTATGACGTACCGTGATAGGCAGGAGCACCTCCTGCGGGAAACACATTATATGAACATGTGGTGGAACGGAACGGAATATTGGGAGAAGTCATCTAGCTAGTTTAGTATTTTAATTATCGAGATTATGTGGAGTTAAGACAAATAAAGGTTCTGGTCATTTTATAGAGGGAATATTGTAATATATTGAAGTGGGGAGGCAATATATTGTTAATTCTTGTATATTATTATTGATGTGTGGTATTTATTGTGATGGGTATGCCTAATAAAGTTTTTTTAGTGAAATCATTTTCTATTCTATACAACTAAGCTCAAAATCGATTTATATAAGTAGTACGAATAATAAATATTATATTCGGGAAAAGTCATGTAGTGAATATTACTATTATTATTATTATTATTTTATACAATTAATATTCCTCAGATGTAATACAACTTGATTAAAGAGGCATAATATTAAATTAATCAAATTTGTGCCGAAATATTGATAAATATCTTAAAACATGATATCCTTTCATAGAATAAATAGTCCGGTCAGAAACTTGCCGTAGTTCAGAGCTCTCTTTCTAGTTGTCCCTGATCTTCAAATCAAAATCGATTATAATATCAAAAAAGTACGGACAATTTTTAATAAAAGCAATGTAGATATATAGTAGTAACTGAAGTATTTTAATATTTTCATGCCCATATTCATACTTTCTTCTTTATATTGTTCAATTAGTGTATAAAAACAGCCTATATTGACAAGGTAGGCGAGATGATATAGTACATGTTTGTTAATAAAAAATATAATTAAGGACTCGGCTCAGGGTGGATGAAACTATGTATTTTCTAATAATAATTCCTGCGCTCTCTAAATAAAATTGGGCCCATATGAACATACACTAAACTGCACTGGATATTTGAACTAACACTTAGATTGCATGCATTAAAAGTGCGTAACTTTTCAAAGCCACAGTGGGAAAATTACATAATGCGTATGGCAAGATAATGATCCATAAGTCAGAAATAATGGATACCCGAAAAAATACATGAAGGAACTTTTCGATGACGACCGAACGGAATCGGGTATCGGGGGGCTGATACTACTAATCTAGAAGGCATGACCAGGGCCGGTGCTAGCGGGCGTTGAAGGTGTGGGCCAAACCTGGCCAAAGTTAGGGGCGGCCAAATTCATCCCAGGGTATAAGCTATAGAAAGAGTTCTAAACATAAAATCTGAACTATAAAATATCCTTCTCCGTATTTTCACAGATTAGCGTTTATAAGTGATATATTAATTTCTTCACATATGTCCCTACCCTAATATCCTATATAATGCG
Source organism: Lordithon lunulatus (assembly GCA_963942505.1). Classification (NCBI taxonomy): domain Eukaryota; kingdom Metazoa; phylum Arthropoda; class Insecta; order Coleoptera; family Staphylinidae; genus Lordithon; species Lordithon lunulatus. The sequence continues at coordinate 15,954,889 of OZ012671.1, read as the reverse complement.
AATTATATATTTTTAAGTTCAACATGTGGTCACTCAAATAATGTTTGCACGCGGGCGGCCAGCTACCCAGGACCGGGACTGGGCATGACTATAACAACGGATGAAGTCACAAAGGAAATCAATCAACTAAAAGACGGACAATCTCCTGGACCAGACAACACATGTCGCGAATTTCTCGATATGTTTAACAAGGCTATATGCTAAGGGAGAATTTCCAAAACTATAGCTGGCATCAACTTTCATTGCTACCCTAAAGAAACAGAAAGCGAAATACTGCAACGACTACGTACTATAACTTTGATGAGCCACGTGCTGAAACTATTCTTAAAGATAACTCATCGAAGAATAATCAAGATACGTGAAGAATAAATTAGCGCATCCAATTCGGATTTAGAAGTGCCCTACGAACAAGATAAGCACTCTTCAGCGTCCTGGTTATGACACAAATATGAGATATATGGACTGTGATGTCCATATCTGCTTTATCGACTATTAAAAAGCATTCAACGAAGTACAACACAACAAGCTGAGGGGTCTTCTAAAAGTTATAGGAGTAGAAAATAGAGACCTAATCAGCAACGTGTAATGGAAACAAACTGCATCAATACGCATTCAAGGAGAAAACTCGAACGATATTCGATATCAATAGAGGCGTCCGCTAAGGATTCGTATTTGATCCAATATTGTTCAACATATGCTAGGAACGCATATTTCAAGAAGCGCTAGAAGAAATAAAATGTGGTATTAAGATAAATGACGAGTATATAAACAATCTAAGATACGCGGGCGATACGGTAGTATGTCCAGACAGTATGTAACGTCTACTGATTAATAGCAGAAGCGAGTCAAATGTATAGCCTCATGCTCAATGTCAGGAAAACAAAGTACATGGTAGTATCAAAAAACAACAACCCTGCTAGACAGTTTCTGATTAACAAACGAACTGATCGAAGGAGTCCAAAAATATACGTATCTAGAAACAACAATAAACGTGCGATTATGCACTCGAAATCAAATGTAGAAAAGGCCAGATCTGCGTTTCTGAGGATAGCAAAGGTTTTCAATGCTGATCACCTACAAATTCACACGAAGATCAGACTATTGAGATGCTACAACTACTCTATGTTTCTATACGGAGTGGAGTCCTGGACTCTAACAGCAGATACCGAAAAGTGGCTCGAGGCATTTCAGATATGGTTGTACCGCTGTAGAATTCCCCGGGAATACTCACACCACCAACCAGGATATCCTGAAAATAATGGGATAGGCAATGGAGATCCTTATAACAATAGAGACAAGGAAGCTGGAATACCTTGGCCATATAATGAAAAATGATGAACGGCACGGGCTACTACATGGTATACTACAGGGAAAGGTAGACGGAAATAGAGGGCCAGGAAGAAGAAGAATATAGTGGCTTAAAAACCTTCAATACAACAAGAACAACAAGAACAGGCCTTTTCAAATTTGCAACAAACAAAGTCCGAATTTCTATGATGATCGCAATATCCCAAGCGAATACGCACCAGAATTAGAAGAAGCCAGTTATAATGACTTATTAGTATATGAACGAAACGCCATAATTAAACATCATCACGTTCAGTGTCATGCTATGTTTTTTGCGATGCTGACCTACTTAGTTGGTAGGTCAGTTGGTAGGTCAGCATCGCAAAAACCATGTAGCATGACACTTAACGTGACCATGTTTAATTATGTTGTTTTATTCATATATTAATAAGTCATTATAACTGGCTTCTTCTAACTCTGATGCACCGTACCTAAAATTGCGATATGTACTACTAACTAGGGCAAGATATATAAAGTTGTATACATGCATTACCGACGGACGTTTTCCAGGCAGGTGCCGCAGTTTTATACTGTATTTATTTGGTAGTTTAGAATTGATGACAACTGCTATTTTTAATATATATGCTTTATAATAATACACTCCCAAGACAGCTAATATCTAGACACAAATGCTACCAGGGCTGAATCATAGAATAGACAAATGTCGAATCCCCGTTGTTTTTGAGGAGTCGTTTAACACCTTCCATTTTGAGACATAAAGCGACATTGTCATATGCCATCAGGCAATGTTCCAAAGTTAACAATAAGGTGGATGCGTTTTATACAGACTTTTTCCAAGCTTATGATAGATTGAATCAAATTTTATTAAGTAAATTATTCGCTTATGATATCGAGAATTCTGTATTACAATTCCATTAATCCTTAACTAATAGGACTCAATCTGTCAAAATTTATAACTTTATCTCGAATTATATTCCACAGAGATCGCACTGTGGATCTATCTTAATTATAATTTGATTATCAATGACATCGAGAGGCTTATTCACAATTGCAGGGTATTATTACATGATATGAAATTTGTTGAGTTATTTCTTAATCATATTATTGTATTAAAAATAATTACCTTTTTTTGGCAAACCTTTCAGTAAATATACACATCCCCTAATACAAAATGCTCATACAGCTAGAGCAATAAATAAAAATACATACAAATAAAATAAAAAGTAACAATCCGCACAAATACAAATTGAATTCTATTACTCTATGATTTTAGACAATATCAATCAATGGTGTAGAATAATATAAAATAGAAATAAACTCTTCCTAGACCCTAATAAGTGTGAAAGATTTCATTCTGTCGTCCCCAAAATACCATTGATTATTTCTGCATAATTAAAAATGAACTGATTCCTGCTGTATACGTAATTAAAGACCTTGGTGTTATTTTTAACGAATCAAGCCACATTTAGCGGAGATTTGCAAGGTTGCTCGTCAAAAATAGGGATACATTTAAGGTACTGCGAATAATTTGCCTGTTGACTGTATCATACGATTTGGTAAAGTGTCAATTGGAAAATGCATCTCCAATATGGTGTCCATACCAACGGATGGGAATTGATATAATTGATATAATTCAAGAGAGTCAAAAGAAGTTTTAAGTTCGTCTGACGCATGTCATGAGGAATATACACGATAACCATTTTTGGAGCTCTCCACCTTGAGCGGTCGCCGAAAAATCTTTAATTTATTTAAAATTATGAATCATTTAATATCTTGTTCTAACCTTCTTAGTTTTTTTGATTTATTCTAATCTACTAATTTTAGTTATAACAATACTTTCAGAAAGATAGTTGGATTGGCTAACTCTGATAATCGCAACCCCTTGTCCAACTTGCTTTTAGGTAGTGTATCTTTTTTTCAATAATAATCGTACATACATGTTTTTCCGATGTGTTAGAATGAATATAAAAAATATCATGACGGGATAATTATATGAGTGTTATATTATTATAGTTTTTTTTTCAGTGGCTTAGTTTAAGAGTAGCAAAAAATTAAACGTATTTTTCGGGATGTTATTTTAAATCACTGATGATTTTTTGTTAGTCCTATCAATACTACACACTATGTATATAAGTATATGTATAAAGATTCTAGTTTCAATTATGCATGTGTTATGTTTAGCTCGTACTACGATCAATTATGTCTTGAATAAAAGACATGTACACTACGTCATTGCTCATAGTAAATATAGCACATGAATATTTGAAACTTGTTTAAGTTTCTTGACGAATATAGCACAATGTAATTCTTGCTCAAATCTAAATCAAATCTTGTTATTCGACAATAATAGAGAATACACATATTATGAAATATTGATAGTGTAATAAATAGACATGGATAAGTTATATTTTATTAATAATAATAAACTTATTCTATAAAAAACAACTATATAATTATATTATCAGCATTAATATCCCGGCGCATTCACCATTTCCGTCGTATTTAGTTTATATTGCATTGCACCGATTACCTCAACTTTTACTACAGGTCATAACAATTTTACTCTAGATAATTATAATTTGAAGTTTTAGAATTACTGAATAAGGGTACAGTTAAACTATACCATTATCCTGTAGCTCTTAATGTTCCTCGCTAGAGTTTCGGTGAGAAGTGAGTCATATACAGTCATACATACAGTCATATACTAGATTCCTGGGTTTCATTATTTGAATTATTGTCTCGTTCAATAATCTGGAGCTGATGAAAGTTCTATTTAATGGTTACGTTATGTCAATATTAGAATATGGTTCTATAATATGGAATCAGAACATCACATTATACATTGATTCATTAGAATCAGTACAACCTAAATTTTATAAATACATACTTCTTGACCATCGCCGAACTATCTGGTATCATTTTTATTTTTTGTCCTAGGCGTATTTTCATATTACTTAATTAGTCATTCAAATGCCTATTTTTTTCTTTTTGTTCTTTATATTGTAATTCTCCACATTTGTGTCCCCATTTGACGAATAAAACAGTCAGTAATAGAAATATTTGTCATGACATGCACAAAAGTCATAAATAACAGATTAGTCGGCTTCAAAATATTGTCTTCGTTTTTATAGTATAGGGATTATTATGGTAATAAACAAATATAGCATATTATAACTCGGTTGTATAAAGGCGAGCTATCTGTAGACCGGTAATCTACTAATAGATATTACATATATCATTTTTAACTATTATCTTTGGCAACTGCGCTTAAGCCCTAGTTTCATAGGAAGTGGTCGCCGCCTAAAAGCAGCCGCTTTTGACAATATTTTGACATCACAAAGATATTATACAACTAGACCCCTAGGGGATTAGTTGTAACATTTTTTGTTTATAACCACTTCAGATATTGTGTGAATTCATCCTCACTAGCTGAGCTACACTGATGAGATCTAATAAGATCGATATCTAGATATGTAGATTGCTAAGAGGTGGATTCACACTTATATATGTCACAAAGATAGTTTTACGTGTATATAAATGAACATGGTTTCCCATAAAGAGAAATACCTATGGAACAAGACACTGAATTACAGTGATTTATCAATAATTTAATTACATATACTTGAAACGATTTTTGTGATGTGTAAATGACGTCAAAAGTGATCGCTCTCCGATAAAATCAGGGTTTTAATGTATAAAAGTTGTCACAAGTGACATTTGATCCACATATTGAAAATTGTCTAGAATCCGTTTTTATACCAAACAGCCTAAGTATGCCACTTACTTATGGGGTGTATATGCTATAGATATTTACTACAATGCACAAGAAAGTGTACGAAAATAAGAAAGTGGCGTCTATTAATTAACTTTAGCAGTTACAGCGTGCGTACATTCTTTGGTTTTAATTAGGAACTATTTTCATGTTGTTGTATATGATTATATATACAATTAACATTGGGCAGAACATTTAGATAGTAGTTTTTTCGTTTTTTCGCAAAGAAACCCTAGAAGAAAATTATTGGAATATAGCGTATGGAAAGTAATTAATCTTATTCTAATTTATTAATATTTCGCCGATGTATATATTCTTTTCTATAATTGGAATAAAATATTATTACAATTACTAAAGTACTCACTAGTAATAGAATTATTTCATATTATTCGCAGTCCACAGTAATTTATATACAAACAAATAATCAATAATAATACCACTAATGCACCTAATATTATCCTGTGCATTTTCGCGTTTATAATCGACTTCGAGTGTCGATTTTAAATACAAAAACGCACGAACAAAAATGATCATGGAAATATTAGATGCATGAGTAGTATTCTGAGGAATATTGCTCGAATGCAAAATAATGCAAATACAAATTTAATTAGATTCGGTGTCGGTGTGACAGTGACAGTAACATCATACAAATAGTAAAGTAACGTCAAATAGTTTTATATAACTAACCCTCCTAGGGGGTTAGTTGTATAATTTTTATATATAACCACTCGAGATATTGTGTGAATTCATCCTCACTAGCTGAGCTACACTGATGAGATCTAATAAGATCGAAATCTAGATATGTAGATTGCTAAGAGGTGGATTCATACTTACATATGTTTTTCAAATAATTTTATTTTAATAAATGAATTTTGCATCGATTTGGTATGAATTCGCTTCCAAAACTAACAGTAATTGATTAAAATACCCTTAATAATATAAAAAGGTTTAAAGTAATTGTTTCATTTGTTTTATCTATTTTTGGTATTTGTAAAATGACGCAAATTTGCACTAGTGTAAATAATCGTTAATTTTACAAGTAACCAAATTAGCACTAAGGCTTATTGGGTCAAACTTCAAAATTATGAAAACATAATTGGCTTACAAATAGCACGTATTAAAAGAGTGCAATATTCTGTGTTATAACTAACATATTTAAACTTTATTTCGCGGCAAATCTCATGACGTGGAAAACCCTATTTGATGCATTAGCGACCTTTTAACTTCTAACCAATTCATCGCGCTTCAATATTTATATACCAACTAAACACATTCTGCTTTCGCTTCAAATATTCATGAAAACCGACTTATACTCTCGACCGGCTCTATATTACAGTCTGTTTCAAACATCGTTATTGGATGTTATCGTGTCTCTTTGGGCGCCGCGTAGTATATATTCCAATAGATTAATTCACTCTCAAATAACAAAATAATAAACTACGATGCAAGAATAAACTTACATTTGATTCTATTTTTATTTTTATTGAGTATATATCTATTTCAATTTGAGTGGCTTTAAATTTGTGGATCGGTTTACTTGTTATAATAAAATAATTTTAATGTTGACATCATTGTTTAGAAAATATGTATATAGTCCGATTGATATGAAATATAAAATCTTCTCTATAGTGACAAATGATACTGAGATAATTCTCCAACTGATTATTTAGAAAATGTAAGTAGCATGGTCCTTTTAGTCTTGGAGGTAAAATAAATGAAGAGACTTTTTAATAATAAATTCAAATTTTTGCTAGATTAACTCTCCTCTACCACCACTTAACGGATTGCCCTCGAATTACATAACATTCTCTAATTTGTCTATGTCTTCGAATACAATTAATTTGGCAATTCTGCAAAGTATCACTTCACAGCGATTTCCAAGTCGTCATTCGATAAAAACCGACTCCATCTAGAGCGTCTTTTGAGTTTTGGAAAGAGATAATAGTCACAGGATGCGAAATCGATATTGTAAAGTGCATGATGTAATACCTTAAAGCCGCGTTCAAGTTAGTGAAATAGACAGGATTATAACCTATTTCACTTCTAAACGTCACTCTTGACAAACTTATGACATTTGACGTACAGCACTAGCGTTCGCGGAACGTGGGGAACTACCAACACTGAAACAATTGTTTATTTGGTTTCAATGGGTAACAGAGCAGTCTGATCTTTTACCTGACCAGTCTGAACTTAAAGAAAACTCCCACAGGTCTCACTCGCATCTACATTTCATGGATATTCTTCAGGCTACTGCCTTCTTTCGATAAAAAATCATGACGCTTGAAAAACTTATATAAAAATGACAAATGTTTGCGATTGGAAACTATAAAATGTTCAAATGTCAGAAAATGGAAATTTTCTCGAGAGAATATTATTTTCATGGCCAGGTAATAAACATAATAAACTCTCCTCGTATGACAAACAATTAATAACCTATGTTAATTAGTAATGTGGACGACATGAGCATATCCAGTACAGTTTCTAATTAAGATAAGTACTAGTAAGAGTGGGTATATAAAATGTATGTAAGGTGTGTGGAGGAAAATCTGCAAGGAATGGGAAGAATAGGAACTGGTGCAGGGAAGGAATGAGGGACTTTGAGAAGAAAAACAGGTGAGAATGACCGAGAGCCGCTACAACCCTGGTTATGTGAGTAGCATGTTCGGGGAAACCCCTAAGGAGGGAGGACAAATTATGTATGGCAAGCGCGATCGGAAGAGAGAGAAAGGGATGTGTGGATGGGGCAAGAATATACCACATGTGTGGCAGGGTTACAGACAAATTGTGGCACCTAGGCAATGAATGTGAGAGAGTGAAAGCAGAATGAGCGGAGGATTGCAGAAAGGTGAGTGGATGTGACGTGGGTAAGGCTAGAGAGGGAATTGTGCGAGGCGGGTGTATTATTATATTTTAGTATTCGAAATATGTTGGTTTTTTTTAAATTCCAAATAAAGGATTTATTATTGCATCCTCGTCGTATATCTGATTATTTTTGGTGTAACTGTAGATCTGTATCATGATTCAGCAATGATTACAAATGAAATAAATTACAATTGACGGTGTCTAAATTACTTTAAAGCATGAGTACTAGTAATGACAATAATAATGCATAGTAGAAAATTGCAATAAATATTAAATGATGTTGTAGATTCTACAAAAAATTTAATGACTATTTCATTATATGAAATATATCGGCAATTTTTCAAATTAAATTAATCATATGTATGCTAACACATGTTCTCATTTAAGCAAAATGCTCCCAATAACGTATAAAAAGGCAATAAAATATATATGCGAGGAAAAGGAGAGTCCTTGAAAATTGTTATGGTTTTACTTATTTCCGGTTGAGATCATTTTCACTGGAAGTATTAATTAAATGTAAATATTCAAAATAGCTTTTAAATTAATCTAAATATGCGAAAAACAAAGAACACATCTCAATTATAACTATAATGTTAAAGAATTTTTAATTTAAAACATTGTTTAGTTTATTTTTATTTTTACAGGTTGTCCGTTTATATTAGAAATTTAGATTTTTATTGAATCGTAAGCAGAATTAAGTTTTTATTTATATTGTTTAATTATGAGCAGAATTAAATTATTATTTGAATAGTATTATAAGCGAACGTACTTTTAATTTTTCCATGTATTAGGGATTTATCATTTATGTAAAATTTGTAAATAGTAGCAATAATTGCTAAATAAAGATCCATTATTATTATTATATTATTATTATTAGTGAGATCCCGGCGTATAGTCCTTACTGATTAAGCCACTGTGTGGTGAAACATATGTTGAATGTTTCAATAATAAACAAATTTTTAAATCGTATCAAGTTGTATAACAATGGAACTTAAAGATGTAAGACACAAAAATCAAACTTTCGATTTCATAAATTGCCATTGCCAGCAGCATCTGTAAGGAACCTGCGTGCACCCTTAGTGGCACGTCTGAAAACTATATAGAGCGGTTGGCTTATTTGTGCTGTGATAGTGGCCATAGTCCTTTCAGGATCATTAATCTTTATGTTTCCTCCACATATTGCTGTACTTTATAAAATGAAAACCATGAAGAATCAGGTGAGAGTGCAAACTTATCATTAAGTTTATGATAGGAAGGTTGTGGTTTAGTGCTATCATGATTTATAAAGTACAGTTATCCTTATATATAAAAGCAAAGTCGATATTTTGAAGCCGACCGACCCAACATTTATGTTATTTGTGCTGTCATTGCAAGAGTGATGGTTCGAATTCCAATCGAGGCTGGTGCCTTTTTATATGTTTAAACTCATTATTTAATTGGTATATTCATTAGTTTGAATGTATTGCTATGTTTAAAGTCCGCCAAACTACTAACTTTAAAGAAGTTTAAAATAATCATGTTATCCATTAACGAAATTATGCGAATACAAGTGGGGGGTTCAATATCAACCAAACTATGCCCATTTACAATTTTAAGCGATGTGAACTCGCAGGTTTTGGAAAATTTCATAACATTAGCATTATTATAACACGAGTTGTGGCGTATTCTAGAAATAATTGCTGAAATTTGAAAACATTAGTTTTTATCGGTAAATTATAAATTTGAAATAGATACATTTGAATAATGCTTACGTATCTGTACTATTTCAGCTATATTCATCACATTCGCTTTATTAAGATAAGATAAATCAAAAGCAACATTATTATGACTTGAGTTATGGCGGCCTTTCACACATAATATTTAAAAAGTTGCAATTTATAATATTCAGTTTAGGGGGGCAAGTATTTCAAATTTAGTTAGACTGTGGAACAATGTTCGCCATTTTTATCCTATATGGTTTATTATAAGACGAACGATAGCTATGGATATTTGGTGACTATTCGAATAGGAGTTTACATTATTATTTATGAAACAGTTTCCCGTAAAAATATTTTTTTGTTGATATTTTTAAATTATATCTTTCAATTTAAAACTTTTATTTTTGACTATAATACAAGAAGAAAAAGTTCATTCATCCAATAAAGAATAAAACTTGCACCCTAAATAAAAGCCTTATCATAAACAACTCATTAGAATATAACAAGCTCCCAAAATATATTAAAGACATCAAGGACATCAAAAAATTTAAAAGTGAGTGCAAAGAACATATAAAAAGTGAAAGGACGTAACAATTGACCATCTAACCAAACATCCAAGACAACGGACAATGGAAGCAGTTTCCTAAACCAAGCAGACGGAGGAACCCTTCACCGAGGAAGCTATGGTCCATTTGCTTGCAGGAAACATGATTTTTTAACAATCTGTATTATTTTTGTATATATTATTATATTTTAGTATTATTAAATAAAAAAAAAATATCAAAAAAAAAATTTTTTAAGGGAAACTGTTTCATAAATAATAATGTAAACTCCTATTCGAATAGTCAACAAATTTTCATTAAAATATAGTTAATACATGAATGTATGTGTTTTGAACAATTTTGGACATTTTCATCGTGTTTACTTCATTATAATTCAAATTATGATGGTATTATTGCCCAAATAAAGTTTGAAAATTGTAAGCTCTAATTTAAATAATGTTACCAATCATTCATCTTTCGGGACCACAGTGTTAAAAATCATCCCCCGTCATACCTAGTGTGTGTTATAATATTTAAATAAAGTATTGTGTTATTCCATAGTTTCAGATGTATTACATTTTCAGACAAAATGTTACAGTTATATACATTTCAACTATAGAATTATTATGATTATTAAATGTAATCTTAAAGAATTATGCTAAAATATATTTGAATAATTTAAGGGTTGCACCACCTTGAGATTGTTGATTGTATTACATTTTCAGACAAAATGTTACAGTTATATACACTTCGATTCTAGAATTATTATGATTATTAAATGTAATCTTAAAGAATTATGCCAAAATATATTTGAATAATTTAAGGGGTTACACTACCTTAAGATTTTCAGAAAATGTTAAAATTTGCAACACATATTCTTTATAATATTATCTACAAAGTAGTATAGGTTTTCTTTATTGGGTAGCGTGTTTATAATATACATCGCTGATCATAGAAAAATAATCCCTTTCAGAATCCGTAATAAAACATGGGGTTAATTATAAAAAAAGTCGATTAACTAAAGATATTTGTTGAAAAAACATAATTGAGGCTCATATCGTGCTTTAGTTTCAAAGTGTAATGTTTTGCCGTATGAACTGAATATAATTTTTTTATTTTCCGTTTTAATATATATTTTAGTCACTGTTTTTTGCTTTGCCATAACAAAACGTTTGAAACTGTCATCAGTCAATCACCTGACACACTCGCGAAAATACGACCGTGTTTTAATAACCAAACAAATCGTGCATATATTTATTTCGATTGCAGCCATGTATTTCATTGAAATATACGAATGTAAGTGACTGTTGATGCCGTTTGACCGCTCGACGGTTTGATCCAATAAATTCCGCAATATTTCGCATAAATCACCTGTTTTCATCGGAAACACAATAATAAATCACACATAAACAAACTCAATCGGTGAAATTTCGCCCGCAGGCGATAAATAAGTAAACCGGTGGGGGAAATAACTTTTTGCAACATTAATTTCAGCCTGACCGATTAATTAATTTCGCTATATCGCAGGCTTTAATTACCACGGGGGCTGGCTGAAATCACGAAACTCAATTTCGTTATGAAATGGGTTGGCACATTTTGGGTTTGCGAGTTCATCCCTTTTTCCATTAAGTGGATATCATATAGACAGACCTTGATGGCGTCTAATGTGCTTTATCTGCATCCTGATTTAAGGTTGTAAAAGCGCCACTTAAAATATTATTTAGGTGATAAAGTTGATGCTGAAATGTACTGAGATATGAAGGAAATCTGGTTTTATGGTGGCTCGTTTTGATAAATTTTGATAACTACATTTTTAAATCTTATTTTACGGACCATATGATAAGATTCATATTTTATTTTTATGTACTACTATAACTTGTCCCTATATTTTCAACAAGAATACACTTTTCCTAAAATCAATACTGAAGTAAAGTACGATTTTTGTTAGCGACACATTTTTTTTTAAATATTAGTCTTAGCGTAAGTTCCGTGGTTACTTTCTTTCTTACTCATTTTCCCTTTAGTGTCGGGGTTACGAGACTTTTGCTCATACTTTGTAACTTTTTTCTGTTTTTATAAAAGTGTATGCATGTCTTCCTATCTTTGGAAGTCTTTTTAACTTGTATCCAGCTGATATCCTTGTTCTTCGGTGCTTTTGTGATTGCTCCGTTCCATGACCGCTGTGACCTTACCCTTCTTCTTTTGCCTCCGGATCTGGATTCCCGTATTTTCGTTACTTGTCTATCTTTATTCATTCTACTTACATGTCCAAACCATCCCTTTTGAACTTCCTCTAATTTTCTTTGGTATTGCAGTTGTTGATTTGTTATTATATCTTCGTTATGCATTCTGTCCCTTCTTGTCACTCCTTCCGCTCGTCACAAGTACTTCATTTCTGTACCCGTATTTTCGATGTTTGTCTCTCATTCATCACTCATGTTTCACTTCTATACATTAATACTTCTGTAGCTATTGCCCTAAACACTGTCATATTTGCCGCTTTCGATATTTCCCTCTTATTTATAAAGATACACTTATATAATTATAATATATGTATATTCTGTTAATGTGTATTTGTTTCTTGCTCTAGCTGTATGTAAAACAAAGGTCTTTTCTTTGTTTTGTTTTTTATATTATTATTGGATTATTAATATCTGTGTCAAATTTGCCTTTACTGTCAATAAGGCACCTTGCACGATCAATAATACTGTCAATATTCTAGAATAATGACAGTATTACTGTTCAATAATATATTTAAAATGTTCATTATTCTAAAATATTGACAGTATTACTTATCATGTAAGGTATAGTAACGATGAAATGAAGAGAATACTTACTATACGAATGTATATCCAGATAATTGATTACTTGATAAATATAAAAGGAGGATTGGAGAAAATACTGACAGTACTAGGATTGACAGTATTATTGACCGTGTAAGGTGCCTTAATGATTGAACCAAGGTACTACTAATAACGTCAGAAAAAAGTCGTACAAACAATGTTTGCATTGTGTATCTTTTATTACAGGCTGTTATCTATCAACGTGACACGTGATGTCAGTTTGAAAAGTAAATAAAACTTCAGTTTTAATATGCCGCAGTTTAACACTCAAATAAGTATATGTTATTTCAAATTATTTCTTTTACATACATGAATTTACTGACAGAAAAGCCTCACCGCTGATAGCCCTATAAAGATACAAGTTTTCTTTTTGAATTTACTACTTTTTCATGTATGGGATGTGCTTGAGATGCAAAATCCACGTTTTCGAACTCGGCAGCCCTCCGGAACACTTTTCAATTTTTGCAATGTTTTCGGTTTCTTCCCATTTTGACCATGACCTGGAACGTTTTCGATAAAGACTTTTCTATGTATTTTTAAACTAGATTAAATTCTCTACAATTTGCGACTAAGATGGGCTCGGTAGCCCTAATAGTTACCGAAATACAGCTTTTCAAAGTTTGGCAGAATTTCTAAACTTGAAAATTGTATGTTAATTTAAATTAATAATTTTTGCCTTTGGATTCCAAATTCTCACTATGCCACTATGCATTTGCGACTTCCGCGAGTTCAACGTGTTTTATATGTTGTGAGAGTTTGAAGGAAGGTGAAATAGTGCTGGTGAAAAAAAAAGAAGTTAACACTCTACATGCGTCCAGTGCTGCATTGAAAAATATAGATAATGAACGTTTATTGAAACGTATGACTGAGATTTATGTACATACAGCATGCCAAAAGTGCTACTGCAATCCTAAGTTAATCAAAGCAACTGTTAAACGAGGAGACATACATGTGACAAGACCAACAAGGGCTTACACTGAGAAGTTCAACTTCAGAGAACAATATTTTCCATGTGAAGAATTCATAACAGAACAATTTATTGATGATCAGAAGAGGAAACCACCAGAAAAAAGAAATGCTGTGATTAATGTTGAGAAAAAGTTGAACTCAAACATACTGAAAGCAGCTGAACGAAGAGATGACCAGTGGGCTATGAAAATAAAGGAACGAATTTCAGAGGAGACTGATTTGGTAGCACTCGACGCAAGATACCATCTGTTTTGCCAAAGGCGGCTGTATAAAGTACCAAGATAAGGACTTCCAAGCGGTGGTCGTCGGCAGTCTACCGTTGATTAAACATTTTTGCTGCGTGCCAGTTTTCCCTACTTTCGACCTGATAGAAGGAGAAAAACCTGATACTCGAACCATAAAAAACAACTGTATGGAGACGATATACTCATCACGGAACTTGCATTAAAAAAAACAGTTGTATGCTTCAAGAATACTGGACACCAGATCCTTACAAATGCCTGGTATGAAGAAACCACTAAATTAAGTCCTGAACATGAGAGGTTATCAGTTGTGAAGGCAGCTGCTGATATCATTCGGGAAGACATTCGATCACAAGTTTATGACACAGCTGTCTACGAACCCTCAACTGACTCCTTGGATGACGTAAACTTTGTAATCCCTGAGTCGCTCAACCTTTTGTTGGAAACTTTGATCCTCACACATAAACGAGGCATTCTGGATTATTATCGTAGGAAGTGTGTAGTTCGCACCGACCTACGCCACAAGCTCTTCACAAATGCGGTAGTTTCAACCTGGCCACAATTTCTCATACGCAAGATGCTGCAAAGCTACATTCCTTTCGCACATACTACTACGAATGGGGATGGGTTGCTACAGCCCGAGGCCTTTCTCCAATGATGATGTTCAGGGAAGTAGCCCTTCAAACCTGCTGAACATGATTTGCTGCAGTTGTAGGAAGGGATACAGGAATGCTTATAGCTGCAAGAAAGCAGATTTGAAATGTTCCAGTGTCTGCGGGACCTGCAATGGCCAGTCCTGCTAAACCTACTGGAAATGAAAATAGACGTGGACGACAACACCGTCGACTTGGACGACCTCGACGACGATGAAATCGATAGGCTGCTCGATGATACAGTCAGCCAACTTAGCGAAGATATTAAAGAAGTCGAGGAACAACATCAGGTATAATTACACGCTATATTATTGTTTATTATTCAATATAGATATCATTTTTTCATTTCATTTCAGGCGATTAAGGACGATTAAGAAGACAGTTTGTGCGGATTTTCTTGGCCCTGGTCCCTCAAAGAGGAGAGAACAACATTAGCAAACATTTCTTTTACACTTGTAATAAGATATATATGTTAAATATATTTTGGATTTCAATTAGTCGTTTGGTTGTGAACAGAGACTCCACCCTCCCGCCATCCCACCTTTTTCCACTCCGTTAAATTAAATAAATGTTTACTTCACCGACTTTTCAGGCACATCCCATATAAGAAAAAGGACGAAACTAACTACCCCCACTTGATGCAACTTATGATGTACTAGGTTACTGGACTATACTTAAACTCCGTCCAGTTTTTCTCTTTCAAAAAAAAAACTTATTCTTATGGAGCTATCAGGCATGAGTCTTTTCCGTCGATCAAGAGAGACTCAGAGGAGTTTAATCACCCAGTAGTTAGTTACCTTACTTCACAGAAAATGTCTGAAACACTGTGAAAGGTGAATCGCCAAAATTCGTCACAATAGGGCTTCGAACCCTCAGGGTCTCTAATGCTCAGTACGAGACCGACGACGCTTCTAATCATTTGGACACTGAGATGAGTTTTTCTCCTTTCATTTTAATATGTATAACTTTTTCTTGATTCGTTAGCACCATCACATTTATCTTGTCTATGTTTACTCTCAACATCCTTTTACTCATACGGATCCTGCCAAATTATTCTTCGAAACCCGTATATATCACAATGTCACCCGCGAACGCACATTCCGTTATCACTATTGACCTAGAATTTGTGTTCTATAGAAACTCGTTTTGCTTTTTCCTTCGACTGTAATAATATTATCCATCAATTCAATAAACAATATACAAAGGTTGCCTTCTTGTCTAACACTGATTTGTTCTAAATTGTCTAGGACTCCGTCGTTACTATAAATTAAAATCTGAAGATATGTTAATTTTATTGCATTCAGTCGTACCTTAATACAGCATTGTGATTGTCTTAATTACCATTTACGACATTACCAAAGTAGTAAATTGTTAAATGAAACTGGCGGAGGAGCATAATTATTGCATTACACTATACATTTAGCATCCATTTAGCTGCCGCATTAGTTGGTTAATAAAGTTCTTAATTAATGTAATCCGCACAGAAACAATTTGCATAGAAATTTCTGATGTTATTTCAAATATATAATTTGCGGTCTTTATAATGCATGATTACAAACTGTATTAAATTATAATTGCGAAGTATACTGCACCGTGCGTAATTGCAGTAAATATTAATAAAGGCTTCTCGTTTATTTCACGACACTGACGAGTCAAATAAAATCTTTACTACTGTGTACATATACTCTTAAAGAGGGCTTCCCAACTTTCATAGGGTCTCCGCTTTATAGTAGGACGTGTTTTTCTTTTCATCGATTTCGTACTCCCAACTGTAGTATATTACGTACAAAAATATCTGCTGTGGACCACACACGACTTTCCGAATTAATGAAATTAATAGTAAATTATAATTTAGTAAATTAAATTTTAATCCAAAATATCTATAGAGAGCGAGCCACAGCAGATCCCAGACCATAATTTGTTACTTCAGGTGTGGAAATCAGGATGAATAGTTTAAGGATTGGATGGATAATAGCTATAAGAAATGTGGTATATGTGGTCAACGTTCAGATAAATGGGAGCATTGGTTGAATAAAGAGGGATAATGTATGGTAAATGTATGGTGAATTAAATCACAACAACAAAGATGCCTATATCGGAATAAATATGTTGTGGATGGCAACACGGTATGTGTGAGATCCGACAACGTCTGACGGCAAAAATTGCGCGTTAAGCCGGCCATACACGTTCCGGTATACCGTAGAGGTAAACCGGACGGTTTTCCTCTCCGGTTTACGTACACAGTCCCTGGAGCCAGCCATACGCGTTGCGCCATACCGGAGAGGCACGCCTGCACAGGTAAACCGGAGCGTGTGTGTGGACAAGTTTCAATAAATCAGCACA
Source organism: Lordithon lunulatus (assembly GCA_963942505.1). Taxonomy (NCBI): domain Eukaryota; kingdom Metazoa; phylum Arthropoda; class Insecta; order Coleoptera; family Staphylinidae; genus Lordithon; species Lordithon lunulatus. Next base: position 15,937,658 of record OZ012671.1, on the reverse strand, counting down.
GGCGTAATGACCTGTACGGGCGACCGGAGAAGAATCAAAATTCGATTCTTTCTACCCGAAGGCGAGTGCTTCATCGGCTTTACCGCCAAAACAGTGCACTTTTTATAACAATATTTTTTCGGAATTTTCTTTGGAATTAAAATACCTACAAAATGAGGCCAAACACGACTTATTAGCATGAAATAAATGTTTCCAAATTTAATTTTTTTATTTCAAATTTTATTTCAATTCCTGTAATTTTTCCGGTTTAACTTCAAATAATCTCGATATTATTCCCGAAACTACTATATACTATATTTTTATTACAAAACGACAAACATGTAGCCCAGTACTGTTTAACCTACTGTGTGTGTGCAAGGCAGTGTGCAGATATACCAGAGAGAAAAACCGACAGGTTAACCTCTCCGGTTTACCGGAAAGTGTATGGCCGGCTGATTCTTCTCCGGTCGCCTGTACAGGTCACTAAGCCTGTGCAGTTTTACCCAACTTGACCACACACACGCTCTGGTTTACCTGTACAGGTCTTTGCGCAGGTAAACCTCTCCGGTATACCGGAACGTGTATGGCCAGCTTTACGGGTCTATAATGAGCTTATGCAATTTCGATGTCCTCTTCTATACAGCAATACATTGCGATGCGTAGGTAATATATTCTAACATAGAAATTTATTTAAAAATGTAACCATATATAGATTCATTGGAGAAACCGGCCGTAGCGTTAGCGTTCGACCAGTCGCCATATTATACTATATAGTATATACTCAAATAATGGATAAACCAATTAACTAACATAATCACTGTAAAGTGTATATTGTAATTAATTGTTGCAGAACGCGTTTGAATATAAATCAATTATCGTACTAATTTGATGTGCATAAAATGTATATTTATAGAAGTAATTTAATTTACATCCCCCTTCTATCTTGTCATTTATTTACCGAGTAACACGATTTGAAGTAAAACGTGATGAACATTTGCGAGCAACACCGTGACGTTTCACAATCGATTTAACGCGTTTTAATATGCGCTTGTGACAAATCTAATCCGCACCCAGAAGAGCCCCAATGAAATTCAATTCAAACGCGGCACTCGGAAGTGCGAGAGCAGTCGCTGAAAAAATAATTTATATAAATATATGGGAGATCCGGAGGGGATCGCGGCGCGTTGAGTTTGCAGAGTGGATTATCGGGGTATGGTTAAATCCGCTTCCATATAAGTAACGCCTGACTTCATCTTTTTATCGTGCTCATCATCATAGCCTGAATAAGGTACGCGTGCCGGAGATATTGACCGAACGAAATCACCCAAATAGTTTAGATTGAAAACGTGACGGGGATACAGTTTTTTTGTTTTATTCAAGTGTGGGATGATGAAATTGCTTATGTAATATACACCATCCGTTTTCATATGCTTTTATGTATGCGCTCGCTTTAATATAAATTTATTTTTTAATGGCGCCCATTTTTCGCATGTACGTTTTATATAGCAAAATTGCTACACATAAATATTTAAATATTGCTCCATCCCACGTCAGTTTTGGATGGTTTCAGCTTCTCGCACTTTAATTAATTAGATTATGAATGTAACGTAGTCTTCTGGCGCACTTAATATTCAGTCCGTTTATATATAGCACGTATGTGTCTAATTTAAAGTTGGAAACTTTCAATCTGGGACAAATTAAGCATAAAACGTTTTCCATTTATCCGTGGATTATACTTAAAATAAATAGGTCTATTAGAAAGGTTGAGAGTACTTAGTGATCGCTGCTATATTAAATATCTCCACTATATATATATATATATATATATATATATATATATATATATATTAATTAAGGATCAGGTGATATCAACAAGGAAATATACGAGGGAGTGTCCAAAAATAACTGAAGTTATTGTTTTGCATTTAAGTAAGTTAGTAGAGCTGCTCTCACTTGCCAGGTAGGTGTACTAGACACTCTTAACTGCCCAGTTAGTTAAGTAGAGTTCAAGAGAAACCATCGTAGCAAACAGTTGTGTGTGATTTTAAGCCTTTTCCAATGCTCTCGGCGATTTTACATGACAAATTTTAAGGAGCAATGCGCCAACATCAAATTCTGTTTTCTGTTAAATAAATTAGCAGCAGAAACAGTTGCAGTGCTTCAAGAAGCTTATGGGAAGAAAGCTTAAAGCCAATGGAGAATTTACGATTGGTTTTCCAAGTTGAGAAGTGGCCAAATGTCTTTTGAAGATGATTTCCGGTCGGGTCGCCCCTCAATGTCCAGAACAGACACAAATATTGAAATAGTGCGCGATGTCGTCATGTTTGTTCGCCGCATCGACGAATTGGAGGAAAGAAAAACTGAAATTTCCTGGAGTTCATTCCAAAGAATCCTAACTGAAGATTTGAACATGAGACGTGTGGCGGTAAAGTTTGTTCCACTACTGCTTTCCATTGCCCAGACGGAGAAACGCCCAAGAGTGTGTCAGTACTTGAAGGAACAGGCATAAACTAACTCTAATTTCTAGTGATAACAGAGGATTAATCTTGTTGTTATGGCTATGACCTTTAAAGAAAAAAGTCTGGCCGATGGAATACATTATCGCCTAGACCAAAAATGCACGGTAAGTGAAATCAAATGTTCAAAGATGATTTGTTTTTTCGACGTCAAAGGAGTCGATTTTGTTCCTCGCTGAGGTGCCAGTGAACCAACATTACTATTTGGAAGTGCTGAAGCAATTGTGTGAGGCAGTAAGAAACTACCTGAAAATGGTGAGCTAGTTGCTTCATGACAATGCGCCTGCCCACACAACTTTGAAAATGAACCACTTTTTTGGCGAAAAATGGCATGACACAGTTGTTCAAGAGGGACGAGTTTCGTTCGACCTAGCCCACTGTGACTTATTCTTATTCCCAAGAATAAAGAAAACCCTAAAAGGAGAGCGTAGTCAGGTTTTGACTTGTTCATATATACGATTATAGATAATTATTTCAAAGATTTTATATAAAGAACTACATATACTAATCGGTCTATAGTTATTAATGTGTTCTTGCCTCAAGATTCAAGAATTGGAATAATTTTCCTTGTTTTCCAATAACTAGGAAAAATACCGTTTTGTAAGCTTAAGTTAAAAATATATATAAGAGGATGCATTAAATAATCATCACTGCCCTTAACAATGAATGGCGGTATATCGCCTGGTCCACTGGATTTACTGCAATTTAACTTTCTGACTGTATCTTTGAATTCAGTAATTGATATTAAGTCATTACAAAAATAATCATTAATATTAATATTGCTACTATTACATTCAATATTACGCTCAAAAGGGTCATTAGTATATACCGATGCAAAACAGTTGGCGAATGCATTGCAAATATCACTGCAGTCACTGAAGACGTTTCCATCAATAACCATAGTATTTGGAATATATGTATCATTCTTTTGATCTTTTAGAAAGTTGCAGAATTTAATTGGATTAGGTATCAAATCATTCTGAATATTTACCAAGTATTTATTAAATAATAGGTAAAGAAAAAATCGCTGGAGGTACTTAACAACATGAGTTCACAAGAATATAAAAATGTTTCGTACAGTGTAACAAATGTATATCACCCAACGCACAATATTTTGAAAGAGACTGGTGTTTTTCGAATGTTATATTAAATACAAAAAGCTTAAATAAATATTTTCCGTTACTTTTGAGTACCCCCTCGTAAGTATATCCTAAAACAAGTGGCAAATGAAAATACATATTGATGTATATAATTAAAAATCTAGATGAGGGCTGGGCATTTCGCGGTGTCAGATTTACTAAGGAGCTAAGGAGACTACAAGTTTTAAAGCGCGCTGCAGACACAAAAACTGCACTACAATTATAAACATTTTTGTTTGTTATTTTGAATGATCATATTTAATATATGAATTTTGGCAGAAAGACCTTTGGCCGATAGCCGAAATAAAGCTTGATTCTCTCTTCCTTTCTCTATGAATTTTAATATATTAAATAAACAATATATCATATATGTATATCAATATGTTGTGTAATAAATATGATTCGCATATGTTTTATTTTATTGTTTAATATTTAAATTTGAAAAGGATAAAAGGGCGGTTTTCATAATGATTTCCGCGCGGTGAGCACCAAAAAAAACACACCGCCCAGCTATAAACTACTCCATTAGAATTTTGTCCCAAAAAAGTCAGAAATTTGGAAATTTATATTATGTACAAAATTGTGATATGGAAATACTTATTAATTTGAACAGAATTGATAAAAATTAAATAATCGTAATAAATTACCGTATATAATAATTTAGTATAGGAAATACCTATTAATTTGAACAGAATTGATAAAAATGAAATAATCATAATAAATTACCGTATATAATAATTTAGTATCAATCATTTTGCTAATTATGTATCTTTTTTGTTACAGGTAAGTTTCAGTAAAACTATGACGACAATAGTAACTCGATGTTAACATGAGTAGCTTCCTGCTGTAAGTATACACAAATATTAACATTAATTAAACATACAATCTGAAAATTGTATATACAAAACACTAAAACAGAATGTTATATGAATTTATTTTAGTAAAATATCCCTATGTCCTAGGGTTCACTATACAACTGTAAAAATAAGGGCTTTTACTCCATTGTAGTTGATTTGTAAGACGTTATCGGCAAATGACCTAGGATATTTTATTATAGATCTAGAACGGTGTACAGATTCAATTAGTTGAACTTTACTTTTTGGCAAATATTTAGTTATGTATGTATTCGGTTATTGCCGTCATTTTATCTTTTGGCAGGTTTTTCGTTAAGCTGGCCATACACGTTCTGGTATACCGGAGAGGTTTACCTGCGCAAAGACCTGTACAGGTAAACCGGAGCGTGTGTGTGGACAAGTTGGGTAAAACTGCACAGGCTTAAGCCGGCCATACACGTTCCGGTATACCGGAGAGGTAAACCGGACGGTTTTCCTCTCCGGTTTGCCTGCACAGTCCCTGGAGCCAGCCATACGCGTTGCGCTATACTGGAGAGGTACGCCTACACAGGTAAACCGGAGCGTGTGTGTGGACAAGTTTCGGTAAACCAGCACAGGCATAGTGACCTGTACGGGCGACCGGAGAAGAATCAAAATTTGATTCTTTCTACCCGAAGACGAGTGTTTTATCGGCTTTACTGCCAAAACAGTGCACTTCTTATAACAATATTTTTTCGGAATTTTCTTTGGAATTAAAATACCCACAAAATGAAGCCAAACACTTTTTAGCATGAAATAAATGTTTCCAAATTTAATTTTTTTATTTTAAATTTAATTTACATTCCTGTAATTTTTCCGGTTTAACTTGAAATAATCTCGACATTATTCCCGAAACTACTATATACTATATGTGTATTACAAAACGACAAATATGTAGCCCAGTACTGTTTACCCCACTGTGTGTGTGCAAGGCAGTGTGCAGATATACCGGAGAGGAAAACCGACAGGTACATATTTGTCGTTTTGTAATAAAAACATAGTATATAGTACTTTCGGGAATAATGTCGAGATTATTAAAAGTTAAACCGGAAAAATTAGAGGAATTGAAATAAAATTTGAAAATTTAAATTAAATTTAGAAACATTTATTTCATGCTAATAAGTCGTGTTTGGCCTTATTTTGTAGGTATTTTAATTCCAAAGAAAATTCCGAAAAATTATTGTTATAAAAAGTGCACTGTTTTGGCGGTAAAGCCGATGAAGCACTCGCCTTCGAGTAGAAAGAATCGAATTTTGATTCTTCTCCGGTCGCCTGTACAAGTCACTACGCCTGTGCAGGTTTGCCGAAACTTGTCCACACACACGCTCCGGTTTACCTGTGCCGGCATACCTCTCCGGTATAGCGCAATGCGTATGGCTGGCCCCAGGGACTGTGCAGGCAAACCGGAGAGGAAAACCGTCCGGTTTACTTCTCCGGTATACCGGAACGTGTATGGCAGGCTTTAGGTTCGGATTTGGCTTCACCTTCCCCGCTATTTTTATATTTGGTTTACTATATTACGTACCGAACTAGGGTAATCTCACTTGCTATTAATCCCCTTGCTGTATTGTGTTGGCTATGGAATGCAATATCGTGCACAATTTAACACAATCTAGTAACATAACTATTACACCAAACTAACCATGAATTACTAATGAGGATTATAAGCAATGATCTATTTATTACTAATGTATTTTATAATATATGAATTTGTGCAAACGGCATTGGAAATTATATTATCGGGCAGTGTAAATGTAAATTTAAAAAGAACTCATGTCTATCTAATAATTTTATAATATAGAGTTTATATTATTTTTATATGAATATTGAGACAACCCAGTCGACACCCGGCAGTAGTACACACAACTTGTTTTGCCATCGACCTCTTTTTCAATATTCAGTATTCTCAGTGATCTCAAAGCTAGACTATTTAACATTAAATAACATTTGAAGCAATCCCCCGAAGATTTACCTGCAGCTGAGAATGCAAATATCACAGAATAACTTGTTTTTTTCTTTCATCCATTATTTCTGAAGATGAAAATGAGATATATAGATTTACCTGCAGCTGAGAATGCAAATATCACTGAATAACTTGCTTTTTTTACTTCGTTCGTTATTTCTGAAGATGAAAATGAGATATATATTAATTTCAGCTCAAAAATTCACATTCCTGTGGTATTCGAACCCACGTCTCCGGCTATCGCGGTCGTCGCGCTAGCAACGACGGAGGGTTGTAGTCGGTAGCATACAAGCTTTTCGCAATGTCTCCAATTAATCACACATATTGACGCTTAGTCGCGTTAAGAGTCCAATGAATGACTATATTAGAGCTGAATTTTTGAATGATTTCATATGACGGATTATCAAATATAATAATTTAGAGCTGTATGGATATATGAATGAACAATCACCAAATTTACAGCTAAGCGTGCATATGTGTTATTGACTGCAACCCTTCGTGGTGCAGTTGCTAGGGCGACGGACGCGATAGCCGGAGACGTGGGTTCGAAAACCACCGGAATGTAAATTTTTGAGCTGAAATTAATATATATATATATATATATATATATATATATATATATATACAACTCTGGTCAGGTCACGTTTTATGTACATCCAGTGGAACCTTCTCGATCATCACGTTAGAAGCAGTCTCACATAATCCACACAAAGTAAAAAGCACGAACATGTAAGTTGAAGCGACCACTATTTTTCCAGCAATGACCAACGATAATTTTATCCCAACACCAAGTATAGCTTATCTTCTACATGTTACCCATAGGTCCTTATGTCGGGCGACGAGTACAACAGATGACCGTTTTCTTTACCAAAATGCCATATGAAATCGGCAAGCGACAAGTTTCAACTGAAGAATGAACTGCAGATCATTAGAAATGCGGATGTTTCTGCTCTTACCGTGAGAACGAAAGAAAAGTTATATGCAAGAGTACATAAATCCGTCTGTTTGATTAATCTACTCTTTGATACTTAATTTACAAACAAAGAGGTAGTTTTCTTAGAGCTTGACCATGAGTATTCAACACTGATTCATAGCAATACATTTAAGAAAAAAAGAAGGGGAATCATTAATTGTTGTGAATAAACTGCCTATTATAGTATATATATATATATATATATATATATATATATATATATATATATATATATATATATATATAGTATATACAAGACTGTGAGTAAATGCATAATAAGCAAAAATTGAGAATACTCATCATAAAATCAATTCTAATCACTAAAACAGATAAACTCAATAATCATATTAAAAATATGAGAATATACACAAAAAGTAGAGATTGAAGTAATAGACAATGATAGAGGCCTTACAATTAAAATACAAAAAGTATTAAAATAATAAATAGACAACAATCCTGGAACATATGGAGAGTATACTCTAAATGATAATGGCAGGCGGCTACAGGACTTTGCTCTCAACATAAACTAAAGATAAAGATATTCATAAACAGACATGGACACAAAATACTAAACAATTAAGTTCTATAGTGGAGTAAAGTAACACCCTCAACATACTTTCACGTATATATGGGAGTATAGTGTGGTAGTGGTAGTTTTATCGTCAAGGGAGAAGGTCAGAGGAGTTTAATCACCCGGTATTTACCTTAACTTCACAATAAACCTCTGAAAACTGTGAAAGGTGATTGGCGAAAATTCGCTCTCCCCTTGGAAGAGAACTCAGACTCCCCAATGCTCAGTACGAGACGGACGACGCCTCTAACCACTCGTCCATGGTAATGATTATTATCTCATAATCGTCAAGATATTACTACCTCAGAGAAATAATAACCACCTATATCATAATCCATGTACTAATACACATAATCCAGTACAATATAACCTAAATAGTATAAGCGAAGATAGTACTTCTACTAGCTACTAGATACTGTCACTACTGTACTACTAGTAGGTCAGATAGATACCTCAGAGAACCTCTACAATCACCTTACAAAATCTATTCACATTCTATACTGCTTTCAGAGAAGTGGTGAAATAGCGCCCATAAGAAAACTTCATGAGTGGTGGGACGCCATAGTAGAGCAGCAAAAACGTACGTATAATGAGCTTACCATATCATAAATGGCTAAATACTAAAGCTCAGTCTGACCTTGTCATGGACAACATAGCAAGCAAGACACGGACAAACTACAGAGAAAAGGAAAAACGAACCAATAGTACCGCAAATGCAGACATATAGAAATTTATCTGGGAAGCACAAAATCGCATGAAGCTTAGAAATTTGTGAACAGTCCATGGTCAATTACCAATCAAATAAATCACATATCTATTATAATCGCGAGTGGGTGGAAGGAGTATTTTGAAAACCTACTTTCAGAGGAGCGAAAATTTTAGTTGATAAAGGTAGAATTATGCGTATGTCTGTCATCTTCTACACGTTGGCCATACGGCCTTCTGTCGGATGTTAGACCACACAGGGCTACTGCTCCGCCCTCTAGGAGAGACGGCAGGGTAGAAAAGGGGCGACGAATGCCAGGGATAATTGTTTTCTCTGCAAAAATGCCTTAAGAAACTGGTAAGCATGTTTTAAATTGAAGAAATAGTAGCAGACCGTTAGTAATGTGGATGTGTCTGCTCTTATCGTAAGAAGGCGACTTAGGGAGACAAGTTTAATTAGTAGAAGACCAATAAACGCACCAGAACTCGCCAGGCTCTCAGGATAATTCTACTACGATTTTCACGCGCACATGAAAATTGGATCATCAATTACTGGAGGAAAGTTTTATTCTCTCATAAAACAAGTATATGTCTGAAATCTTCCGATGGGCAGCAGACAAGGAGAAAGAAATGCTGCGTATAATTTCGTGCCATATCATGTGTCTAACAATTTTTGGGCGGGTATTTCTTTAGACGTTCGTATGGAGTTAGTCTAAATCCATTCAATAGTCCATATTCATGCAGCAGTAATCAATACTGAATTCTAAATTAATAATAATCTAAAGCCCAATTTTTATTTTTATTTTTGCATGAGGGGGGGAATCTTCTGAGGCGCCCGAGGGGCCCCGCTGGCATGCTCCCCCAGGGGTGCTGAATTCCAACCCATCTAGGGCCAGCCTACCAGCTAAACCCCCACCTCTTTCCGAGATTATTGGAAGTCACTGGGGTAGTCCATGCAATCCTCTAACATATGCAGCAGCGTGGCAGGGGCTTGCATTGACTATCTGAATGACTTCTGTATTGTATTTATGAACTGGCCAGCGCCAAGCCCGGAGATAAACCTATAGGACACTCTTAAAAGAAGTGAGGCAACATTTGTCAGCTCCGCGTAACCTAAAGCCGCTGGAACGTATTTCTCTTCAAAAGTGGGAAAATATTCCTCAACTCAACATTGAAAACCTCATTAAATATATGCCACGGCGAATTCAGGACATCATTCTAGCTCAAATAATTTCAGTTATTGGTTTTATTTGTCAATTAAATCGCGTTTTTCATATCATTTATGAATTTTTTTTGCTCATATTAGTATAAAACTGAAATCAAAACAATACAAACTGTTTTCAGTTGTGAAGAAATATCGGCATATATTTGCTCTACAAACGTCTTATGTATAAATAGTGGGGCGATAATTTTGAACAGAAGTTTATATAAGGAAGTTATTAACAAAAATAAAATTCTTCTCATAGCCTACACCGAAAGGTAAAACTCAAATAGATAATATTATATTATAAAATTCTTCTTTCAAACCCATTATTATTAAATCTTATTTTGACTTTATTTTATTTTGCTTTTAGAAAACAATGTATATTCTTTATCTTTGGTAAATGTATGTTATTTGGTAGTAAAGTTTCTTTACATATATTTTATCCATCATAATGTTTAAGTATATGAAGTTAATTGCTAATACAAATAAGTATAACATTATCGATTGATTTTGAGCAAGAACTGATAGTTTTTGAACGACTAAATTTCAATGGTTTATATGTACGAACACGTTTTAAATTCATAATAATTTTGAAATTTGCTTCCGTTATTATTTTGAATATTTATTCTGTGACAACTGTTTATTATTGGCTTTTATTAGGTAAATATTATCACCGTTATTTTTAGATTAGATTTAGATTGTTTTAATTTTATAATATTCAATCAATATTGGTAATATTTGATTCCGAACACAACATTAATTTATTTTTTTTTAAATCTAATATTATAGAGCTATAGCCCAAGATCTATATAAATATAAATAAAATTCTCCATTCAAGACCAAAATAGATGAAAAGTCAAGAGAATGTGAACAGAATTTGTATATTGTGTTAAAAATATTTATATTTCTATCAATGGATCTTATTTAGATATTTTTTACAATTTGTTTTTAGAAAACAATGCGTATTCTTTGTCTTTAGTGAATTTATATTATTTGGTTGTAAAGATCATTTACATATCTTTTATCAAACATAATATTTAAGTTTGATAAATGATATGTAAATGATCTTTACAACATAATATTTAAGTTCTAATAAACTTAAACTTGCTTTGATTTCTAATAAAAAGAAGTATAACATGTAATAAATTTTGATAATTAAGCATTTTAAACTTATATTTTTTTAAAGAATAAATTTCAACGGTGTATATGTACAAATACTTTTTAAATTCATAATAAGTTTGAAATATCCTTCCGTATCACATTATTTTAAATATGTATTCTGTGAGAAAAGATCAACTATTTATTATAAAATGGCTTTTACTGGGTAAAGATTATAACAGTTCTTTTTAAATTAGATTACGATTATTTAAATTTTATATCAATCAATATTGGTAAATTTGATTACGCACAAAATTAATTTAAATAATACAACTTCTAATTTTATAGGGCTGTAGCCCTAGAACTTTCCCGCAGATAAAATTTAAATAATTTGTACAATTTTGTGATCTATTTATAGGTGAATTTTGATAAAATTTATAATTTAAAATTTAATTCTACCAAACTATTTTTAATATGTATTCTGTGAGAAAACATCAACTGTTTATATTATAAAATGACTTTTGCTGTGTAAATATTATAACAGTTCTTTTTAAATTAAATTACGATTATTTAAATTTTATAATATTCAATCAATATTGGTAAATTAGATTCCGCACAAAATTAATTTAAATAATAAAACTTCTAATTTTATAGTGCTGTACCCCTAGAGCTTTCTCGCAGATTTAAATAAATTGTATGAACAATTTTGTGAACCATTTAAGGTGATTTTTGATGAAATGCTTAGAATTTAAAATTTAATTCTAACTTATGATTGTTGAGAACTATTTTTAATTATTAATGAACAATTATTCAATGGCCCGCCATAGAAAAACCTACTGGCCCACTACATGCAAGACTACGATAGATTCAGAACCTATGCTACCATAAATACTCTCAAGTATATGCTGTGTTGCGCGTTGTAGACTATATGCAGCACGTTATTTTAGTGAGGGTCGTGGAAGGGGCATTGTTTTGATTTTGCAGTTTTATCTTTGCATGTAGTACTGTTTATTTCGTTCAATCAAGTGCATAACTAATTAACTACATTTGTAGGTGAGTTTAAGTATATATTATTTTATTGCACTGCATATAATAACAAATAAAATAAACATTTTACTACCTTAGCTACTGGCCATAGGTTATGTTTACTATTTTGCGCGGGAATCTACAGTAACGGATAATGTACGAAGAGTAGTATACACTGTTCGTTTGGCTACTACTAGTGACTAGTACCGTTGATTGAAGTATTTATATATACTATACAATACTTCAAACTTCAAACTTCAAACGCTAGTACTCATGTTGACGCTCATAATAATCATAATACTTTATTCCCAACAAACATACAGTTTATAAACAGGGAAAATCACATGTAGTATAAATATAAATCAATATAAATCAATATAAATCAATATAAATCAATATAAATTAATATAAATCAATATAAATATGAAAATAATAATAAGATGTACATATAAATTCCAAACAAATAACAATAACTGCAGGTGTAGCTATGTGTGCATGCTGCTCTGTACGTCCTGACAGAATTATCTTTTGTTATACTGAAAAATACTACTAATAGTATAACGTGACGTCAGGATTTGTCACTACTAGCGTTGATTGAAGTATAACCAATACTTCAATCAACGCTACTAGTCACTAGTAATAACCAAATGGACAGGGCCACAGATTTATCTGTTTTTTTTAATTTACTGATACATTAACTATTGACTAAATCTACAAATTACTCCTACAAAAATGTACTATTGTTTGATATTGATTCGTAAAGTTTTGTATAGCCATTTAATTTTTTAGATTTTGTAATATTTAATTTTATAAATATAATTTATAATATTAATCTGAAATAATTCATTTCCACTATTATTTTGATTAAATGTAACTTTTTCTTATTACATTTTTCTCTATGTCAAGTCAAAATAAAGATACTTTTTGTTTGATGTTTTTGACATATTTTTGTTATTTTATAGATCCAAATTTCAAATTTATCCATGGTAATGTGATTTTTATAAGAAGTTTAAGAACTTTAGTTTTAACTTTTTCTAAAGAAAGGCGTATCAACGAAAAATGCAAACTAACACATAACAAATTTCAAATGTATTCATTGTAATGTGATTTTTATAAGAAGATTTAACTTCAGTTTTAACTTTTTCTAAAGAAAGGCGTATCAACGAAAAATGCAAACTAACACTGTTTTTTTTTGTGCGATGTTATGATTTAATTCATAATTGTAATCGGTAATACTAATTTACTAAAACTAAATAATAAATAAGTTTTATTATAAATACCCATGACATAAAAAAAATGTAAAATCAATTATATTGTTATACGCTAACTTGGTAATAAAGTACGAATTTATTTATATGCAGCTCTGTGCAACAAGTATTATATTTATGATAAAAAAATATTATTTTATTTTATTATATTAATTTTATTATATTTAATGATGAGTATTTAATGCAGATTACAAATATAAATTCATATTAATATTATTATCATTATTGTCTTATGACAGATATTCGTTATCTCACCATTCCAGGCACAATATAATTGCCATGTACCATTTGCACAGAAATACATCCCACAAATCAACAACCCCATTTTAGTCCGGCATTATGCTCCTAATAATGCCAGCAATTTTAGATGCAATGGCAATAAATTAATAATTCATAACGTTGGGTATATCACGGTAAATTATGCATTAAAAGCAATTACTAATTGGATGTGCAACTCATACAGCAGCAAATAATAGCGGAAAATATTTCATCCGGAATTGATGCGATTCACCTTAATTATACAGATTATGAATTTCATCAAGAGTGTTTCACATTTCATCTCACCCATCTCTTCCACAAACATTAATAATCAATTTCAAACATTATTTAAATTAAAATATTAATATATTGTCTACTCAAATAAATTTTGCTTAAATCATAATTTGTATCTATAATACGTTTGTTGTTGTCACGAATTCAAAAATATTTATAATTTCATTTTAATAGCACTTAGTAAAAATCTGTTTAGTATTTAAGTATTAAATAGTAGTATATGTATTAAAATATAAATAATTCAGAATTACCAACAACAGCCACTTTCTTTTATCGTTCGGTAGCTATTCCGGGTTGTTCTAGGCCAACTAAGGCCAGCCCAGAACAGCTCGCGAACGATAAACGAAAGCGGCCTGGTAATTCATTTTCAATGAAGAAGATTAATAGAACTACTATGTTTTTACCAGTTTATTAGTGGTAAAAAACATAGTAAAAATAAATTGGTTTCTGTTATATAACGTGAATGTAATTTTCTTTCCACTGCGTTGTAGTAACACACTCATATACCGCAATAAATAGTCTAATAATACATCAGGCCTAAATTTTAAGTGAATGACAAAACAACAAAATCAACAACAAAATCATAAATTTAGCAACATCGGTGCTGTGGCCAGATTATGTACATATAAGATTTATTATATTATCATAAAACACAATGGAAAACAACAACCTCCCTCACATCAGGTTTCCCAAGTCGGAGGATGAGTGGAAACACTGCAAGAAAGCCTATAATTGATAAATCTGTCTGTGTGTACATAATTAAAATTATTGTAGTACACTGGGACACGTTGGTGCATTACAGTGTTACAGTTGAAAATCATTTTGAATTATGTTAATTAAGGGGTTACACCACCTTGGCACAAGTGTGATATAAAAAACAAATTAAACAAATCGTTTTATTTATCCTTTAAAATGAATTATCACAAAGTAGACGCCTTAACATTCCAATATATGCGTTTTTGTGTTGCCTAATTTTAAACACGGGGTTGTTGTCTTTCCTTTCTCCGCATTAAATCCTTTTCTTTTTCATTGAACGTATTGATTCCATTCATTCTTCCTAAAATCGTGTCCATTTCGTTTGCACGGCCATTCTTTACCATGTTTGTCTTTTTGTGTGTCCATCGTATAATTTTTGTTTCTATTTTTCCACTAATTCCAATTTTTATGATACATTTGCCACATCTTTCGGTCAGTTACCACCTTATTGTATCCCATCTTCACAATTATTCCATTTTCCCTTTCCTCTCTTACCATATTTCCTTTTCCTTCTTTGTCATATCTTCATTTGCACATTGTAGGCCGTTGACGTATTAGTACATCTTTTAAATTCAAAATTTAGTAGCCGTTGACGTAGTAGTAATTTTTATAATTTTTGATTTAAAGTAGCCGTTGACGTACTAGTACGTATTTTTTATATTTTTCGTTAGTTTGATATCCAACCTCAAATAGTTTTTATAAAAAAGTGTGCAGGTCTTAAATTAATTAATTTTTAAATCTTAATTTTACAATGGACGTAGAAAGGAGTCCATTAATGGTGAAATATGTAGAATAATATTGTAGGATTCCTTTATGTAGAAGAAAACGTTTGGAAGACTATCACATCAGAAACATATTTTGAAGTGTAAATGTACACATTTATGGTGACTTTAGTTGCAAATAATTTCCCATTGTCGATCTTCTTGTATATAAAAATTATTTAATAAAAATGTTATTACGCATCGTCTTTTATATATACTGTCTAAGTGTAGTTAATACATATTTATTTTAACAAGGCTAGAAAAACAAAAAAATATTGTTATTCAACATGCATACATATATAACTAATATTGTCGAAATGGACTATTTTTGGAAAATGTATCTATGTGTGTGTGTGTGTGTGTGTGTGTGTGTGTGTGTGTAGCTGTCTGTCTTTATATACGTCTGTGAACAAATTTCCGGAAAAAGGGCCTAACGGATCGCGCTGAGAAAGCGAGCTCATTGAAAATTGTCGAAATAAACCCGATTTTGCGATGTCTGTCTATATATAATATATATTATTTGTCTGTGAACCAGAAACGGCTGAATGAATCGCGACCATATTTGCAAATCGGCTGGGAAACCGAGTTGGGGTGATACCGTAAACATTTGAGCAAAATCTGTCCAGAAACAGAGAAGATATCTCGATAAACCCGTTCTCTAGAAAATGTCACTTTCCCGCCAATGGATTTCAGTAACGCCAACACAAATATGCGCACAAAACCGACAGTTGGTGATTGTTTAATTTTATATAGTTAAAAATTTAATTACGGATAAATGAATGAAAATGAAACAATGTGTGCATGCTGCTCTGTACGTCCCGACAGAATGCTCTTTTGTTAGACTGAAAAATACTACTAATAGTATAGCGTGACGTCATGATTTGTCACTATAGCGTTGATTGAAGTATACCCAATACTTCAATCAAGGCTACTAGTCACTAGTAATTACCAAATGGACAGGGCCACAGATTTAGAATTTATCTGTTTTTTTTTTATTTACTGATATTACATTAACTATTAACTAAATCTACAAATTACTCTTATAAAAATGTACTATTGTTTGATATTAGTTCGTAAAGTTTTGTAGAACCATTTAATTTTTAGGTTTTGTAATTTTTAATTCTATAAATATAATTTATAATATTAAATTGATATAATGAATTTCCACTATTATTTTGATTAAAAGTAACTTTTTCGTATTACATTTGTCTCTATGTCAAGTCAAAATAAAGATACTTTTTGTTTGATGTTTTTGACATATTATTGTTATTTTATAGATCCAAATTTCAAATTTATCCATGGTATTTATCCACAAAACCAACAGTTGGTGATTGTTTAATTTTATATAGTTAAAAATTTAATTACGGATAAATGAATGAAAATGAAACAAAAAACAAATATAGTTAATTATAGAAAATATAGAAAAACATTGTCAAATATAGTCAAATAGTGTCAACTATAACCAAATATATTCAAATATTATTAAATATAGTCAAATAATGTCTAATATAATCAAATATTGTCATATATCCTCAAATATTGTCAAATCTAGTCAAATATAATAAACTATAGTCAAATATTGTGAAATATAGTCAAATATTGAAAATGTGTGAATATAGTTTTCTATAGCCGTTTTCGTGTGAAAGTAGTTTTACTATAGCAGTTTGCGTGTATCGTTCGAGAGCTGCTCCGGGTTGTGCTCGTGTTAGAACAACTTATACAATAATATATACAACAACGATACTAGAAAGTGGCTTACGCCAGGTTTCTCCAACGCATCTTAACTAGTTTAAGACCGTCTTAATAATAAGACGGTCTTAAAGCGTTGCACCAAACAGAAATCGGATCTTAAAACGATAAGACGGTCTTACATTGTAAGACTAAGTAAGATTACATATGTTTGGTGCAACAGAATAAAAAGACGTGGTTATATATAAGACGAGCTTATATAAGACGGCTTTAAGATTCGTTGGAGAAACCGGGCGTTATCGCTTATGATGCTGTTTTATTTGGGTTTGGAATTGCGACAGGAAAGTAACATAATGTTAATATATTTATGAGTATACGGGGTGTTTACTACAGGACAAAGATGAAATTTCATTTAGAGCATTGAATTCTCAGCTCGTTTTTCATCACGCATTTCGTTTACGAGATATTATTCACAAAGCTCTGTAAAGTTAGCACTCTTGAAATTTCAAAAAATTATAATGTCATATTATTTCTTCAAAACTTCTAGTCAGTCCGAAGGCTTTTCCGATGAATGGAGAAGCTCAGAGGAGTGTAATCACCTAGGTATTTACCTTTCGCAGAAAACCTCGGGAAAACTGTGAATGGTGATTCTCAAAATTTTGCCCACAACGGTGTGTGAACTCTCGCTCCCCAATGAACAATACGAGACGAACGACTTCTCTAATTACTAGGCCATTGAGCTACGTTATTCGTTTTATTATCTTAATTTATATGATATCTCAACACACAAGTGAAGATTATGTGAAAGTATACTACAGAAATTATTCTGTGAAGTATGATTGTATGATCTATGTTTGGTAAGATTTCTTTTTAATTATATATAGCTACTAGGTCCTACGAAAGGTCTGTTAAAGATCCTGTGATCGGTGTTGTTAATATTGTACATGTCTGGTTTATGTCCTAAGCCGAGCGCAGTCCATAATGTCCACCACCTACTACGCGTCATTTTTATGGACAAATATACAATGATAGTGATAATATAAAATTATCAGCTACATTCACTCACTGCTATTAAACCACTGTTGTCAACTCCCGCTATTTTTACCGTTATTTAACGACACTCACAAAGGCGAACTAGGTATAAAATACGAACATTGGAAATAAGGGTCTAATAACATCGCCTATCCTTAATAATGCATTGAAAATTTCATCACCAATACGGGTTAAAGTATATAAATAATATATACCAACAACCTTCCATATGAGATGATTCACACCCAAATTTAAATATACATTGGCTTCATAAAAAAACTCTCTGGGATTGTTTAATTTAATTATTGTAGTATATAGTTTGATAATATTTTAAATTTGCTTTAGAAATTAGATTTAAAAAGCAATTGAATATACTTATATGCATTTACACATGTTATTTATTTATTTAATTCAAGCGCAATACCAATAACAGTGCAGGGTCTAATTTAACTGAAAAATACAACTATTATCTTGAGGTTATCAAGGTTAGCTATATTTGCAGTAAAGTTTGTAATTAATTACCTAGGATAATAAAGTAAAGTGGCGTATGTATGCTGATATACGCTATAAAGTAGTGCTAATCTGTTTTTAGCGTTATAGATATTTGAATTGTAAAAAAAGAGACCAAACACATATTCGTTTTAATTTGTAATGTCTGTATAATTATGTTTTCAGATAGTATTCAATTATGGCTGTTAATAAGCTCTCAACCCTCTATCCAGGAAGACAGAATGAAATCGAACAATTATACAACATCTATAGTTATAAAAACGAACCCTACATAGACGCTATCTACATTCAAGGCGGCCCTAGTGTTGGAAAAACCTCACTCATATTATCCCTGTTAAAAACGTTAGAAATAAAACATGCGATTGTAAATTTAATAGAATGTTACACATCAAAAATATTATTTGAAACAATACTAAACCGACTAATGAATCACAGAGTAAGTCTCGCAAACCCACAACCTTACGCAAAATGTGACAGCGTCATGGAGTTTATAGCGAATCTCAAAAAGTGCAGCAACGTAAACAAATCAGTCATCGTCCTGGATAAAGCCGAACAGCTACGTAACATGGATTTCAATCTGCTGCCGTGTTTCTTACGTTTGCGCGAATTGAGCGGGATCAATATTTCTGTAATTATGTTATCAGAAATTGCATTTCAGAAATATCACGCGAAAGGCAACATCGTCGAACCAATTAAAATAGTATTCGCTCAATATTCAAAAGAAGAAGTAATGAACATCCTTGCATTAGATTATAATCATGCTTGCGAAATAATAAACAACAATTACAACCAAATAATCGAAATAGATGAAGAATTTTACAGAAACTACTTAAACGTATTCCTTCAGGTTTTCTACCGGGCATGCAGGGACTTATCAGAGTTGCGATACATGGCCCGCATAAATTTTATAAAATACTGCGAGCCTGTTATGACAAAGGAATGCGGCTTGAAGGATTCAATGGCGCTATGGCGTCATATTAGTCCAATACTAAAAACATCATTAGAAATTCTTTATTTAAGATTAACAACCAATAAAGCGCGTTCCGACGTGCAAGATATTAAAAAACAGTACACGTTTTCCAAAGAAAATGTAGCGCAATCACTTGAGCTGCCATTTTATGCAAAATATCTTCTAATTGCGGCCTATTTAGCAAGCTACAATCCCGCGAAAGACGACAAGAGGTTATTTATGAAATTTCACGGCAAGAAAAGGATGACGATGAAAGACGTCAAAGGGAAAAGTAAAGTATCCGAGCAACTGAATACTCAATTGGGGCCGAAGCCGTTCAGTTTCGATCGTCTATTGGCAATTTTTTACGCTATATTAGACGATAAAGTGGGTTTTAATAACAACCTCTTAGTGCAAGTCTCGAGTTTGGTGGAGCTACAGTTGCTAACAGCCCTGTCGGATAACTGCAATCTGGACGGGCAGAAATATAAATGCACGGTCGGTTTTGAGTTTATTCAAACTATTTCTAAAATGGTCGGTTTTAATATTAGGAAATATTTGTCTGACTTCAGTCATATGTAATGGTTTACACAACTTTATTTATTTGAATAGTTAGTGGCAGGAGGTGTAATACATGTTCTAGTTCCTCGGGTTTATATTAAATTGTGTTGCGATGTCATTTATTATTAGCATGTAATATTATTTTTGTGTATGTTATAATAATTATGTATGTAAAATTATGCGAATAAATCTATTGCGTTTTTAAAATATAGTTTGTATTACCATGCAACTCTTTTATGCATTGAAGCTCAGGTGCTATGAATTTGCATTCAGGGAGGACGGTGGAATGAAAGATAAATTGTTTAGAGGCATGCACGTGTATGCGTTATCCGGATACAATATGTGGGTGATCCAAATAGATTTTATCTTGATTACATTTACACATTTACATTGATGAGGTTTAGTATAAACCGTCTCGGTTTTGTTATATTTTTGTGAAGTGAATTATATTTAGAAGTCAATCACAACTCTTATATAAATGCACGTTTTTTGTACTCTCAGTCTCAGTCATCGCGGAAACTTAACAACGCCTAGAGCTTAGGCGAAAATAGTTTTCAAAAATAAACTTGTAAAAATAATAGTAGTTTGATTCACCTCCTTAATTGAAAATACCACAGCAACAGCCACTCAATTCTAAATCATGATAATTTTTTCTAGCGTATATGCATAGGAAACAATATTGATCATAATATTGATTAACGGTTTAAGCCCGTATGACATTATCTAGTTTCCTATATCGTTTTATATATAAGAATAGATATATTAAACTGTATAACTATTTCTAAATGGAAAATTAACATTGTGTATTACGGTGCTGTTATTGTGTAGTGAATTTATTATTTTCTACATGTGTGTATGACACTATGTAGTTTGTGTCTGTATCGAAAATGATATAAGAAAGTAGCTAATGCCATACGGGCTTTAGACTGGGTGGAATGACGTCTATGGCGCGAATTATGAAATTGTATTGAGTTTTAAGAAAAAACTGGGCAATGGAATGGCATACAACTTATACAGGTTAATAATAACACTTTGTTTGGCTCGGAACCTTAGTAATAATATTTCCTGCATTTGTTACAATTTGTATCTGATTATCGCCCTTTGGGTGCTTTTGCCGTGTGTTAGTGTATATGTATGCGACTTGCTACTTCAGAAAAACGTCCCCGAGTTTTCTAAAAGTGTCGGTAATTGTATCCCAAACACAAATGGTACCGACTACTCGGGCCGGGATTCTAACCTGGGCCACCCGTACGTTATGCAAACCACTGTGTGTTCTGAAA
Source organism: Lordithon lunulatus (assembly GCA_963942505.1). Taxonomy (NCBI): domain Eukaryota; kingdom Metazoa; phylum Arthropoda; class Insecta; order Coleoptera; family Staphylinidae; genus Lordithon; species Lordithon lunulatus. The sequence continues at coordinate 15,916,254 of OZ012671.1, read as the reverse complement.
CTTATTTTGTAAGATGAAAATCTAAAATGAAAATCACGTTTTTTACATATCCTTATATGACTGCTTTCTATTTCTAGAGTATACTAGAAACCGTTTAAACATGTAATCTATTTTCAGCACTCTCTATGGATGGAAGTTTGCGCATACGGCGGCGGTCTGTGAACTACCAAAATTTCACATAATGTAAACAAACCTATACCTAAACTAAACAAATACCATTGAATTCACGTATACAAAAGTAGTTACACATAACAATTATATAACGGCTAAAACATAAACGAATAAAAACACAAACACAGCGCAACGTATCAGAGTATAGTTTACACGCGGCGCTACATGTCATCGTTTACTTATAAATAAGTTACACTTTGCCTGCATCGAATGTTAATTTGTGTAGAATTGTCATAACATAAAGTACCAATTTCTTTGCAGTTACGATTTAAAAATATTAAAATAGTTATTCCACATCATAAATCACAATTAGTAATATAGGATGGAACATTCGTTGAATATAATGACCCAGGATAATCACAAAAAATACTAAGTTGGTAATTGTGATTTATGACGTGGCATAACTAATTTTAATATTTAGATGAATATTATATTGAATAATTATTTTTTTAAATTCCTGTTAAATTAATTAGATGTTCAGCCGTAGGTCCGTCGATTTCGATCCAGTTCACAGTTAATCTGTGACGGCAAAAAAGTTGGCACGCTGCGCATTTATTAAAAATTCTGAACTATTAATTTAGAAAAGTACCCCCATTCAATCATTTTTGCGGACGGGCTGCACAAAAAAAAATAATTACGCCACTGCAAACTCTCCATACAAAAGATATTGCTGCTATATCGCCAGTAAGTTACCCATGTTCCCGATTCATGCAAAGCGGAGTTCAAACTGATGATATTATCGTCAACGGGATGATAGAACCATATAATACGAATTCGTTTCCGACAATAATAGGCGCTTTCGTTTAGCATTTTTTAACATTACTAGTCGCCCCGTGGCGTGGTGTAGCTTGTCGTCGTGCGCCGCCGGTTGTAAGGGCCAAAGTAGAATTGTGCGTATCGGCAGCGGCAAATAGAACAAGAGACAACAAGCTCGTAGCAGCACAGAGTGATAAACGAAAGGTGCTAAAGGTGTTGTTAGTTTCAATACGATTACAAACTGTCTTTAGTTAGTATGTGCTAACTAAATGTATGCTACTCAATTAATTAATGGTTAAGACGTTCAGTTCGTAATACAATAAAAACGTTCTTTCTTTGTTTTCTATTCCCCTATTTATTAAAAAATAGTGACTTTAAGTTAACGCTCCAAAATGAGTCATAAAATATAAAACGTCATTGTTGTAATAAACAACCAAACTGCCCAGAGGTGCGATTTGTAACCGATTGCTATGAATATAGTGATCGAGAGACGTTCGCTAGTTTTGCGAATAGTATTATTTTTCACCTTAAAGGCACCTTACACGATCAATATTACTGTCTATATTTTAGAATAATAACAGTATTGCTGTACGATAAAATGTTTAAAATGTTCATTATTCTAAAATATTGCCAGTATTACTCATCGTGTAAGGTATATTAATGATGTAATGAAGAGAATACTGATCTTTATCTGGATAATTGACTACTTGATAAATATAAAAGGAGAATTGAAGCAAATATTGACAGTACTAGTATTGACAGTATTATTGACCGTGTAAGGTGCCTTTTAGGCTTCATGATGAATGTGATGACTATACTTGACAGAACTACACGCTTGATTGTAGTTATGTTTTGACATTAGTTTTTGAGTCAATGCATTACTTCAGCGCCATGAAACAGGTACGCTTTACAACGCATGATATAGTGGTCGGTCAAATATCGCACTCTTGTTATAATCTTCATTGTTGAAATATACATTTACAATAATATATAATGTAATGTATATGCCAATCAAACACAAACGGTGAGCGTGAGACATATACAAAATTCATTAATAGAATTAATTAACCAATTTGAGGTGCATAGCCTCGGTATTAGTGTGTAGCTTATCATTTTGTTGTTTATTCTGCAGGCCAGTGGTGTACCATTTACTCTACTGTACAGTACTATACCTTGTTGCCGGTTTCGGCCTACAACTCTCCCTCCAGGGGTCTTATATCTGGGCCAGATGTAGGCCTTCTTGATCGAATCTCCACATGTGATGGCCGAAGCGACCTTGGCATATTGGGGGTTCATCTGTAGGGCCTTGATCCCCTCCATTATTACGGAGAGGTCGCAGTCCCCGGCCGGGGCGGATTCTTCTCCCACCTCCGTCTCCGTGTACACGTCGGCCTGCGCTTGGGTGATAAGTCTATTGGACAAGTCGGCGGTGCCTTTGGGGGTATTGCCGCCCTGCCCGACAGGTGCAGTAGGATTTTAGGTGGGCTTCGTCGGGGCTAGTTACTCCTTTTCCCAGTCTTCTTTTTGTCCCGTGGACTAGGACCGGAATTTTAATATTATTACATATTACTGTCCTCCAGGGCCGAATGTGAACCTGTATCCATGCTTGTCCCTTCTATGTAGGGGCAACGTCCGAAATTGTCCACAGACTCATCTTCAATTCGTGATTGGCCACTTGTAGCCTTTTCTGAATCTTACGTATCGTACATGCACAGGATTTCGGGACGTCCTCGCCCTCCAATGATTTCAGCGCTGCCCCCATAGGAGAGGAGTATTGGAACAAAATCTGCATTTAGCTAGTCTGTGCAGGTAACGACTAAGTAGCCTGAACTGTGGGTGCATTTGGCGAACCTTAATTGTTGTCTGCCCTTTGGTATCTCCTCCTGCGCCGCGATGATCCTGCGCTAGCTAATTGCATGGCGATTAGCCTTTCCGCGTCCATCTGCGATGAGGGAAACTCGTCTTGCATCATCGCCGCTTTCATTGCCACCAGGGCCTCTTTGAACGAGGCGCTTGGCCCTGTTCGGCCTTTTTTGGCATGCTATTGGGGGTCGTAGTATCGAGGCGTGGTCCTTTCTAGCATTCGGCGACCCGATCTTTTTGGGACCCTGTGTCTTTCCTTTGTTCCGCTTTCAGGAAATTTCCTTTGTTCGTCGTACCTTTGGGTGTCCAGGTGATCCTTCCCGCATTCTAGCAGGTGTTTCAACCTCTTTTTTGAGACGCCCAAGAGGAGAGCGGCCATAACATCCTCGTCCAACATAAGGTCCGTCACCTTTGCAGATTTTAACCTGCAGGCGCACTGCGCGGTAGATGGCCTGTTAGCTTAAAGATGCCAATACACTATCGCTCAATCCGTCCGAATGGAGCGATATCACTCCAAAATCTGACAGTGAATGTGGAAAACCAGGTGGATGATGTGGAGCAACAGGATGAGTTGGATATCCAGTCAGTTTAAAATCCATCCGTTTGGACCATCATCCATTCAATCCAACTCGTCAACCAATTTATATTATAATATAATGTCGAGTGGACATGAAATTGTGTTGGAAGTTATTAACACATATCAAGATGTGCCATGTTTATTGGCACGGTACGAACCCAGAGGATCATGATACAATTAAAAGGGATCAAAGACATTAATGCAACCAGGGAAACAGTCTTGAAAAAAATAATTCTTTGCGGTCCTGCACTAAATAATATTTATATAATATGTAATAATATTACATTAATATTGCAAGTCTACGGTATAATATGACCTAATGACTGACTGGAAATGGCAGTTACACATTTTAAGTTCTTCAGGTGCAAAAAATCTTTCATGAAGGGTGATAGTATAGTAATAGTAAATTTTTTACTATTTAGTCTTCTTGTTTCTCTGTTTTACAATTAAGCAAGCGTGGATGATTGGAGACATTTGGATGTGATCCGAATGGAGCTATAATGTATGGCCACCTTTACACCTTGATTTGTTTGGGTGAGGCCACTTGTGTGACCAGTGTTAACTTGTATATTTAATCTTAGTTTTTACCCGTTCAGTCCTAGATTATAGATTGAATTTTGTGTGCAGATGCCGCCAGCAGGTCTTAGATATAAAAAATACTAATAATGAACAATGTACATAAACAGCTAGTGATTAAGAGGAAAACTATGGATAGGCACAGTAAATAGAGACCTGTAAATGTTATGATGCCAAATGCCACCGGCAGTGCCGAAAGGGTTAATTAGAAAATGATCAGAATCGTAAAGGGGTGGGTGTTTCGAAATATTTACGGCATGACTGCAGTAATAAGGAACATTGATATTTTTATACTAATATATTGAATATTACAGTAAATCCGCAAATTTGCAAGGCAACTGATTGTAATTTTGTGTTACATTATATGTTAGCGATTGCTATGGATTCCAAACATTCATTTGAATACGTGTGGTAGTATTTTATTTAAATTTATTTAGTTTAATGCATTTCATGAAAAAGTATGGGCACTACACAACGTTAATATTAAATCATGATAAAATGTTCATAAACACTCATATTTGTGTTATTTTTGCATGAAAATTATTTAGACAAATTGTATGCGCAATAAATTGTTCAGGCCCGGGGATTTTATTTGATATCTGCAACAATGTCGAAAATAAAAACTATTCAATGGATTTGAATAAAATAAAATGCGCTGTATTCAGTTATACATTGTGCATGTTTCGACATATAATTTAGTTCAGCAAACAAAAATTACATTGTTGGTTTTGTAATTATTAATAATTATAAAATTATTTTGCAATATATTTTATATATGAACATAGAAAAGATTATTTTGTTATCATATAATGAAACAGACAAATCTGAAATTGTATGTTACATTTTTTGGGTTGAGCTACTGATGCAATCATCATGAAATTGAAAAATTACTTGCTCGTATCTATAGACTAGGCATGGCACATAAGTCGATCGCGAAGCCAATTTTGGTCGATCGCTCGCGAATGTCTTAACTGTTGAATACGATTAGACTATATACTTGATCAACAGAGCACTAATGACGAGTCGATCGTGAAACATTTTTGAGATAAAAAGTATATCTTATGTACACAAAAGTTGGCCACCCCTGCTATAGACCGTCCCGTCTATTTTCATATTTTTCATCAGATAAAGTAAATTTTACCTAAAATATTTCAATTTACTCCCATAATGTCACGACATTTCTACCATATTGGGCAGATTAAGTTTTCTGCCCAATATGATAGAAATGTCGAGACATTGTGGAAGTAAATTGAAATATTTTAGGTAAAATCCACTTTATCTGAATGAATAATATCTGTATACATATACGTATTTTGAAGCTTGTCAAGTTAACAATAATTACAAATAACTGAATAAAAGAGTTAACACTAATATTTATATATGTATTATACGTAGATGATGTTTCTAAGCATAACATAATAGTATAAAAAAGGACCTCCAAAAAAACTCTTCAATAACACCAATCACAACAAAAATACATAAAAATAAAAAATACAAATAGACATAATATTAACACTCGGCAAAAATTACTATATACTATATATTATTATATAAACCATCCCCCTAGCATTTTAAACAGACGCTACCGAGTTTAATGCATTAAAATTAATAGTTTTCAGATATGGTCAGACCTGTAGCGCGAAAACGGTAAGAGCTAGAGAAAAGTGTAAACCTCAATTTGTGGGGTCAGAAATACTCTACATTTTGATATATAAGCCATCCCTCTAGCATTAGTTTCAATTTGTGGGGCCACAAATATTCTACATTTTGATATATAAACCATCTCTTTAGCATTTTAAACAAAGACGCTACCGAGTTTAAACAGAGAAAATGCTTGAAAATTCATAGTTTTTAGATTCGCTCCCAGCTGTAGCGCGAAAACGGTGAGAGCTAAAGAAAAATACCTAAGCCTCAATTTGTGGGGCTAGAAATATTCTACATTTTGATATATAAACCATCCCGCTAGCATTTTAAACAAAGACGCTACCGAGTTTAAACCGAGAAAATGCATGAAAATTCATAGTTTTCACTTTCCTCTCCCACGTCAGCCTTCTGCAGATTTTCACGCCTTCCCCATCCTCGCTTAACCATTCATTCAGCTTTCTGCAGTCTCCCACCCACTCTGCTTTCACACCATCATACATAATAATATACAAATGTGTGATTGTAACAAATATATTGCCATTTTTTAGAATCATTGATAATTATCAATGATTCTAAAAAATTACAAGATAATTTCACATTGATTATAATCAATGTGATTATACATCATACATTAAGCATTGATTATAATCAATGTAATTATACATAATATTGATTGATTATTATATGAAATTATCCTAGTCTTGAATGAAAACATATGAGAAAAATCCGACCTCATTTTTTAAAACAAAATATCTGTTTATTGCTCACAACTCTAGATTAAATTGGATGCAAGATTAAATCCACAATCCAAGTACAACTTGAAAATAATTTTGAACTAGTGTTAAATTAAATGAATGACTAATCTAATTAAAATCTCAATAGGGATTGATAATGAATTGACAGTGCATGGGCCTGAGGTAAAGCAATTCAATAAGCTTCATGATGTCAATATCATGTTAATTTTTGAGGCACACTATACTAATAAAAGATATTTCAGGATGCAAAACTATTACATATATAACACATCATGGGCTTTACCATCTGGTTGATGGTGGCTCTGCCGTTTTCACTAAAAACTCTATCAAGCACTATGAATCTCAAAAATTCCATACAAATCACAGTCGCTTGTAGACTAGTGTTGTTGTGGAGGATATACGAAGCCCAATCACCATATCGGCAGTCTACGCTCCCCCAGACATGCAAACAAACACGACAAATATACGGATTTTTTTACCACCTCAGAAAACCGATCATAGCGGGTGGGGACTACAACGCCAAGCACACCATGTGGGTGATAGACTTACTAATACTAAATTTACTAAATCCATGGGCGTCAATAACTTTAGTCACGTATCAACTGGTAAGCCTACATATTTGTCAAGTGATTTTTGCGTAACAGGAATTCTTAAAGATCATCTATCAGCGCAGCAAACCCTAGACCTTTCCGCATACCATTCCCCAATAATGGTTCCCTAAACAGAATCTTTGAAAAACTCGAGCTGGCTAAGATTATTCAATAAAAACACCAACTGGGAGTTATTTTAAATTATTTTCTTTAGAAGACAAACTAGACTTTAAAACCGCACTAACAACTACAGACGAAATCGACAACGCTGTAGAGAAATGAGCACGTGATGCGACCTGGGATCTACTTTATTAATATATTTAATAACTACGAAAAGTTTCCGAACGAAATATTGTATTAAAGGATATCAAGATTTGGCTTTTGATATTCATCAATGTTTCGGAGTTTCAGGGATTTTGTAAATTATATATTTTGCCTCTTTAAACATGTATTATTACATCTGAGGAAGATTATGTGTAAAAAGAAATAAATATGACTAAATAAACAGTATGATACAAAATAAAAACAGTTTTTTATTGTAGTAGGTTATTCATTTGAATAAATTATATTGACATAATATTTCATAATCGTCGTTGATATTCTTTCTAGCAAATTATGTTTTACAAAAGGCTCTGTCCGGTATCATATTGGAGCGATGCTACCAACGAAAGCACAGGGCATGTCTACTAAAGGAATAAAAAAAGGCACTCTGGGATGTCCGATTTGAGATCCCACTGGAAGTGAGACCCCGGGAATACCTTAATTGTTGGACTGTTGAAGCTTATTGACTCTAGATTTATATTTAATCATAGGGACTCCTCACATGTATTTTGATTTTCAAGAAAGTGAACGTGTCCATCTTTTTAATATATGCTCCTGAACTGAAAACGATTCCAAATATACATGTTTTCCACATGATATACGTGTATGCTATTTGTGAAAATAGTTTGCGTTAATATTTTATAAAAAAAATCACAGGATAAAAAAAGTATTATTTTATAAAATTAAATTAAATTAAAATAACCAAAATCCTAATTAAAATCAATTCTTTGATGTAATATAAGATTTGTGTGTGTTGACCATGACGCGAGTATATTCGTGTATAATATAATTACAAGTGTAACGCTATAGCTCATCGGTTGCTTTTTTCATCACCTAACTTGTGCGCCAATGTTTCTCATAGTCCTATTGTAACTATCTATTAAAGATAAATAAATAATACTATGGAATGTACGAATTACTTCAGACGATAGACTGCCATCAAGAACCACCCGTAATACCAATACCTTCTTAAGAACAAAATTGCGAAAAATCTGACGGCTGAAACCAAATATTCTTCATCATATAACTGTGTAACGGTCCATTTGTACGAAAATCTTATTTTTTATTTATTTTATTTTATTCTATTTTTACACGCTTAATACTTATTATTATACATAATATGTTTAAAGAGGTAGATTCATAATCCAATATAATTGGATTCTGGACAACTTGTATGAATTTTGTTGTTGCGAAAAATGAAAAATGTTAGGTTAGATTCGATGTATACATGTGTCTATCAAGCACAAACCGCATGTGCTACAAAAATGGTCACATATTTTATAAAAAGTTGATTTCATATTCACTAATTCGGAAGATGGTGTTGTGCCCACACCATATTATTTTGATGTTTTGTTGGGCATGGGCTTGTACCAATTACTCATACCAGTAATGGGTTAATAAATAAATATGAATCACACTCTACCTATTGTCCCTTGTTTATTACGACATATGTACCTCTTTTAAGGCTGTAGTAGTAGAAGAACTCAAATAATACAACAAAATGTGCTGCGTAATTTTTAAAACAATTTATGCGTAGCGTTTTACAGCAAATATATAGAGTATTCAGATAGCGATGTTGGTAAACTATTACTACATTTTAATATTACAATAATATTAAATCCTTTTTTTTTAGCTCGCGTATAGAGTTATATGTATATGTTGGTTGGGCCATCAGCCTTTGGTCTAACTGCAGACTCGGACTAATAAATAAACCCATTTATTTATTAGTCTGAGACTACAGATAACAGAATTTCATTATTAAATAAATAAGTAATCACAGGCTAACCTTATTGTCCCTTGCCCGTCGTGATGTGTAAGGACTTCTCTCGCCTAGTTCATTGGCAGCCCGGTTTATTCAAGATGTTTTAATAATGCACTCAGTAAATATGATTAATTACACAACCGTAGGACACGAATTAAACTACAACAATCGGACGCGACGGACCACTCACAACTGAGTCATGTTGCTGCGCTTAGGCGAGTCGAACAAAACAATTTTATGTGGCACGATGACGTATGCGTGCAAAAAAGAGTTATTTTTACACGCTTATCTATAAACGAGTTGCTGCTCGCAAATAATATTGCAATACTAGTTTTATTTGATATAAAATATTTGTAATAAAAGCAAAGAAATTGCAACAACAATATGCACATAACTAAATACTAAATATGGTTTTAATGTAAATTATGTGTGTGTTGGTGGTTTTATGCAGATAAAACAAAATAACTAGTTTTCTACAACAACAAAAAACTATCCTATTTAAAATAAAGAACAAATTCCAAGAGACAAAACATAAAAACGGTTAGAATTTTATTATATAACACGATAGTTGTATTGTTTTAGAATATATTTGATATATATTTAAGATGAAAACGTAGACATTTGTTTAATATAAACAAAAAATAAGAAAACATGTCAAGTTTTGAAGTTTTCTACTAATTTCTCAAGCGATGCTAAATATTGTAATTGAGACGTTTTATATATATACATATTAATATTATATGCAATTCCCCTGCCTTTTCTTCTTTCTTCTTTCGACTTGGGATTTTTGGACGTGACGCGTGACGATGTCTCATCTCAAACTATTGGTATTAAAGTAAGTTCCGGTTGTTTTTACTTCTTTTATTTATTTTTTTGTATTATATTTTTAACATAAATGGAGTGAGTTTAATACTACTACTACTACTACTACTGAGTATAATATTTTTTTAATGCGCCCATCCTTTAACCACGGAGTGAATGAATATGCGGTAAATTTACTTTTCCGTCAACGAAAGAGGGAAACGCACTGACGGAGAGCTGCAATATGGGCTATATGATCTCCAAATATATCATGCAGTAAATGAAAGCTAGTCCATCTCCGACGGTGTAATTTTTCAATGAAATTTTTAATATATAGTTTATCTTCGATAGTTGTAAGAGATCAATGCGCCCTCAGAGTCAGCATTTCAAAAAAACGCCAGTTTTGTAAATTTCTCGGCAAAAGCAGTTTGTACTTTAGTTTATTTTTCGTTGCATCTAACATTAATGTTATAAGAAGTAGAGACATATAGAGATTGTAGGAAACAGGACCACTATAACCTTAGAATATGTACGTGAAATTGGAATATTGATACACTCTAGTGTATATCGTGTTAGAATTCGGAATAGGAAAGCGATTCTAACATTGATATTATTTATTATACAATATATTTGTTTCAGTCATAATAATAGTTACATTACAAATTTACAATTATAAGTACATAACGCTAGCCTATATCTACAGAAAATTATATTTTTCGATATTGATCACATATTCTAAGTTGTTATGTCAAGTTATTTCAAGATTTCAAAATATACGTCTCATTCTTCAGGAATATTCTAACATTAAAATTACTTCAATTGTTACTTTGAATTTCGAGAAATTAGTGTTTTAGCTGCCTATAAAAATAGCAATTTTTATTCATTTTTCGGTTGAACGAAAAATGTAGATAATGTAAATAGATATCAACCAAGATTTATTCCTTGATGTCTTGTCTTCAGGAACATTTTGATATCAAATTTATTTCAATTGTTATTTTAATTTTGAAAAAATGGATTGTTTGTGGTCTCATATAATACCAATTTTCATATTTTTGTTGTGATGAATGAAAAATATACTTGGTGTAAATAACTATCAACGATGATTTATATCTTGATAAACTAATTCTTCCTGAATATTTTTACATTAAAATTATTTCAATTACCTTGAATTTTGAGAAATTTGTTTTTTAGCGTACCCCTATAATGAAAATTTTCATTAATTTTTCAGATGAACGAGTAATATAGGTGGTTCGTGTAGATATCAACGATTATATATTTCTTGATTGTGTCATGCTTCATGAATATTTAAAAGGCGCAATTATTAATATTATTTCGCATGAACCAAAAATATAGGTATACAGATATGAATGAATATTTGTTTCTCGATAGTCTCATTCTTTAACATTTTAACATTAAAATTATTAAAATTGTTAATGTTATGATTTCTATGATAATTATTAGAAACTTTGAAAATTAATATGCATTGAACTGACTATAAATATCTTCTAAACGCTCACAGCAATCGATTTAACAATTCAAACTATTTTGAATCACTGTTAATATCCGACACAAATATGTATTGTTCATCCCATGATGCTTACTATTTAGCGAGTTATAAAAATAAGAAATAAATTCCAAAGTAGACTGAACTAACATTCTCGAGCTCTGCTACTATGTAACGCATGTTTAATCATAAAATACAGATATATTGATCAATATATGCGAGAAAAGACAAGCTATAGCTATGGTTATAACTTTTCGAATGTCTTCTAACATTTATAATTTATTACCACTATTATAATTATTTATAGTCTGTTATAATAACTTAAATTAAAGCAAGAACTCGTTTAAATACAACAAGAATCATGTCAGATAAAATATATCTACACAATTTAAGAAGTATTAGAAACAAATTTGCAACTGCAATTATTACCCAAACACAATACAAAAGCCACAAAGTTATTGCAATAATAGAAACTACTCCAGTAAGATGAGGTAATAGGATTCTTAATACCGATTCTACTACAATATAATAATTAATTTTAGAGAAAAAACAAGGAAGAGGTAATATAATCACTGTAATGAAATCTCATACAGTAAAAAATTTCCCATCTAAATTGTGTAAGATAGCAGTTAAGCAACTTATACGATATACGAGTTACACAATGTTCAGAACAATTTTTATTAATTATTAAGAATCGAGTCAAATATACCGAGTACAGTTCCTTCTAAACATGAATGCGTAAAAAAAGAAATTTCATAACATAGGAAACCTTACAACTTTAAACAAACATATTGTTACAAGTTACAATCTGAGATATTTTGTAAATTTCAGTCTCAATAATTGAGTTAAATCAATTGATTATATTTTTATATAACCATCATCACAGAAATTTTAAGGTACTATTTGAAGAAATAGAAGCTAAAATTTAATCAGTATAAAACAAAATATCTGTCGTGTTGCTTATAGACACGAAATTTACTTTTACAACTAAATTATGGTGATTGTTGTGCACCCTACGCCTACACTAAACACCTTACATGGCTTACATGGAGCTCATAAGTAAGCCAAATACATATGAATTCAGTCGAATTCAGGAACTCAATATCCATGTGCATATACTGTCGGCAAATATGGGGGAGATAAGGTAGGCGGATTCCAATACATGCGGATTAACTGATGTGGGAGAGATAAAGCTTATAGATATTAAAAGGATATTGAAAGTCCGTTATAACATCCCCCTACATAATATGATTTATCATATTAAAAAGAGTAATAAGGTTATTGTACAAAAACTCATATATGATTATTCGTATTAGATTTGAAGGGTGTAGGGAAAATACATTTTATTCTTTGTGTATATTAATATTTAAAATTTATTATTTCGGGATTAGAGAACACAACAAATGTTTTTGATTGAAAATCAGAGAATGCAATTCAAAGGAGTTAAATTACAACTTCTTGGCGGACAGTTTTGGTCTCCAAAACGAGAGACTACCCGATCCGGAAACTTGGTTTGTAACAACGTAATTGTTTTGCGTGCGGTGTGACAGGTAGCGCCATCCCGTTGAAATCATATGTCAATTAGGTCCATTTCGTCTAACTCTTATCAAAAAAGTCTGTCAACATGCCAGGTAATGATTGCCGTCGACAGTCACGGTAGCCCATCCTCATTTTTAAAAAAATACGGTCCAATTATCCTTTCTGCCTACATGGAACACCAAACTGCCAGTTTTGAGGACGTAACGGTAGAAAAGCATGTGGGTTTTCATCTCCCCAGAGCTGAGAATGCATCTTGTTAACGAAACCGTTGATATGGAAATCAGCCTCGTCACTCTAGATTATTTTATAGTGGTATTCATCGTCAGTTTGCAGTTGTTATAACATCCAGTTGCTGAAGATTCCGCACTGTCTATAGTCGCTAGGCTGCAGCTGTTGAGTCTGCTGAATGATGTAAGCATTAAGGCGTAAATCTTAAATTAGCGATAGAGGTTTAAGTGCTGGTAGCGATGGCGAAGGTGTTTGGCCGTTTTACCACACTGACACAAATGCGATGTATGCTGCCGATCTTTTGGGCCAGATAAGGTTTCTTTCATCATTCAGTGAAAACGTCCTTTAAAATTCCATGATCAATTTTTCATTAGCAGGCCGCGTCGGTCGATTATACCGAAATTTAGCGAAATGATGTAATTTGCGAAGTCACAGTTAAATTTTTGTAATGGGGTTTCACTATTAACAAACGTTCTTCCATGCTGTAACGCACCATTTTCATAAATGTCTATATTTTAGCGAAACAAATACCAAATATGATTGATTCAAAAATTGACAGTCGAAAATGGCGAGAGATTCAAAATTAAGTTCCCTCTAGATGTATTAGGTACTGGTGTGTACAATTTTGAAAACAATCAAAGTTTCTAATAAAAATATTTTATTCATGTTAGTTTTTATTTTGTAATGAATGAATAATATTTGTAATTATTAATTATATTATTAAATATAACCTTCAAGAAATGCCATTTTATTATAAAACAAATTCATTCACTTTTTTTTAAATTTTACTAACAAATTTGTAACCTACTTTATATAATATAAAACTTCCCAGGGAACTTAGATTTATAATTGAAAAGTGGTTTGTTACTGCCCGTAAATCTATCTACCTAAATATCGATGTGCGATAAAGACTAAAATATTACGCGAAGTGAAGAAATTCTATTCCGTGTGTCCGTGATCGATATTTTCAAAGATTTAAAGTTCGTGATAAATGGCGGTAATATTTTATGCTTGTTTACAAACATATCTCTCCCGTACGTGAAATATCATTGTGAAAAATGCATTCGCAAAGATAATTTATTTTGAACTTCAATACATAAATCTAAATGCTTCGGTCAACTTGTGGATAATATTCTATAGTAACCTACATATGTAGTTCAAATATTTATTTATGCATTATTGCATATTTAATAACATTTACAAACTAATGGCGTCATTTCTCCTAAAAATTATGTATTGGTAGTACTGGATATCAACCATTAATTTTATATCAATACCGATATTTACTACAATGCAACGTTAATTATAAATATTGCTAAGTAAATTTTTATGTAGAATACAAGTAACATACTAATTTAATTAATAATACGCTGCCCCCGGCGTTGCGCAGTGGTAAGGCAATCCAGTGGCGTTGAAGATCACAAAAAACAAAATACTCTCGTCCGAAGTTGATGCTATTCTCATGTAAATACTCTCCATTGGTTCGGAATCCACGTTAAACTGCAGATCCACCTGTGTGCCAGTTGCCAGCACTGAGTAGTAGCGTTAAAGTGGTCAGAAACAACATGCCTCGAAGCTAACAAAAAGGCAATTGGCATCTTATAAGAACCCTGCTGACCGAATTCAACAAAATACAGAATGAGCAAAAATCTCGATCTGAATGCCAAAATTGGTATCACAACTATACATATCGCAAACCAACGTTTTAGTGAAGCTTACGCCAACAACAACAGAGAAACTCACCACAAAACGAGATAAGAACAAACAATACATACTTCAGTCATAATTTTAGGTCATAATTAAGATAACCTGCCCAACACGTATGGAGGTAGTACACCCGACTCAGTAAATCGATGTACGTTCTCATCAGCGGATCACATTGGATCGGGCCACTAGTGCTAGTCATGACAAAACTCCGACTCACAACACAATTGAAAAAGAAGCGATTTACGTAGATAAATTGAACATCGTATCTATGAATGATTCCATCGTTAGGACTTATAGGAGTAAATATCAGAGAACAGTTGATTTTGGATTAGGACAACGTGGAAATCAGTTGGAAAAAACTCACCATTGAAGCACTAGGCAAAAGGAGGATAAAGAAAAACTCAAACATATAATGAATGCACCATGCTTCAGGCTATAATAAAGCATATGGTAAGAGAAATATGAGAAACCTACTTTGAGGTAGGTACCTAAACCGAACGTGTGGGGGACACAGCAGGACAAAGTAGGATTAAGAAAAACTAATGGTCGAATACTAGGAAACCTTCACCGTTAGCACGGAAAATGATCACTACGGCAACCAAAAATAGATATGGGGCATGTTACGATGAAGAAAACGCGAAGTCAACAAATATGTAACAAGAAAAAACTATTTTGGAAACCATAAACCACTTTGAACAAATGTTCAAAGAAGATAAGATCCAACATGAGGAAGCGGCCAAATGGCAGATTCTACTACCCGCCACCAAGGAACTAAAAACAGGAGCGCTCCATGGATTGACGAACATCCATGTTGTAAAGTACGGAGGTATCCATTAAGGCTGCCCTCTTCCGCGCTTTCACCATCGTTTTTACGTAAATCGCATGCTTTTCAATAAGTTCCCAATAAATATAGACATAATTTAGCACATCCCTATATAATAATGTCTTACATTTGCATGGCTGTTTGGGTTAAAAAATATTAGTAAACAAAAAAGTTAAGCTAATGAAAATTGCTTTAAATGTATTAAACTGGCCATGCAAATAGGGAAAAAATAATGAAACAATTTTTATAAAGAAAATATTTTAATAAAAACAGTAGTTTTTTCAAACTGTGCGATTTAAATATCGCAAAATCCCTTCTTATCATTTCGCGCGCGGTGATATGCTCCGCCTGCTACGGCCGGGACACGTTGTCGGAGTGGGGCTTATTTAACTGCGGCTTTCAAATATAATAGAGATGTAATTCATGTGTTCGCACAAGAATCGGAAATAGTAATTGATTCAATTGATTTGTTTTATTTTATGAAATAAATAATTCAATATTAAAATCGAGACAAGCAGGGTTTCCATACTAAAAAAATATGTTTAATATATTTGGTTACGGGGCATGTGAAAAAATTCCAATAATAATTGATATATAGGCCACAGCTAAAATATGGAATAAATTGAACGAATCCACGATATATGATTACAATAATTATGAAGTAAAAAGAATGTGGAAATAAAAGTGCTGATATAATATTATATTCTCTGTAAATTATCTTCTGTTTTCTTGTCTTCCAAGAAGTATTTGTCAGTGCATTTTAAATTATGTGACACTCTTTTTAATTTTGTTTTTCAGGTAATACGCAATAGCGGTAAAAATAATTTTATCAGGCATGTGGGTATCCCAAAAGTCGTGATCTCTTATTCTTTCTACAAAAATGTGTACTTCTTTGTTAATGTAGACAACAAAATAGTACCACTTACGACCGGTACATTCTAGTTGTCCTTAAACCTATAAATGAACATCAAAATCAATAAATTAAAGGAAATGTTTTATGTATATTTACAGACCTGATAATAATAATTATGCTGTTTTTTTAAGAGAAATTACTCCATTGGTACATTGAAGATAGTCAGTTGGGCCCAAAAAATCTTTAAATGCGTCAGTGTTTGTGATTTTGTCCGAATATTTGTATATGCATTTAATTTCCACCAATTCTTCACCTCCTATAGTAAAATTATATTTGTAATAATCACTGTTATTTTAAATAGATTGAAACAATATGTAATGTTATATTTTTAAAGGAGCTTACCATCAGGTGATTCGGCTAAGAAAGTATATTCTAGATGATTGAATAAACCAGCATCCTCAACTATTAAATTTAATTTTTCTGCGAAAATAGTCTTTGCCACAGATTCGTTAATTGTTGCATACTCTAATGCATTGGTAGACACTAGTGATGGGTATAATATTTGTTTAACAAAACTGTGGCACGAAGTTTTATATCTCTTATTTGCAGATAGATCCAAATAAGGATGCTGTTAGCCTGTGTTGTCTTTGAGACTTGTAAACATTATTACTGAATTGGCCAACCGTATTTTCTGCTATTTGACCTATGTGACCGGAATTAATTTTATTTTAATTAGAGATATTTGGGTATGCGGTCAAAAAAGCTTCGAAGATATTATAAAACGCCCTTTATTCTGTACAACGTTTAGAGCAAATTCTTTTACTCAAATTTCATTTACTGAAAACATTGTTGGTAAAAATATATAAAATAATAGAAACAAATTTTAACCACTCCCAAAACAAATTTGTCAAAATAAATAATCAAATGAAAAGATCAACTCACATTCAATTGTTGCTTTTGTGTTGAAAGGACAAATCCGTAAAAGTAAGTAGAAGTTGTCAAAATAAATAATCAAATGAAATGATCAACTGACATTCAATTGTTACTTTTGTGGCTTTAGCAAGTTGGTGTAAATTAGGCTGACTCCCTTGATATCTGTCTTGGAAATCATGGTGTTTGGTATATTGGAAATATGAATCATTTCAAGGAACAATCTGGATCTTAGGTTTTTTTTTCAATTTCAAGCACCTTAACCTCTTCATAATCGATGGAATGGTGAGTGCTCTGAACATGGTAGGCTAAAGCACATCTCAATTTATGCCTAGAATCACTTATGTTGGGATTCAGCCTAATTTGCACCAACTTGCTGAAGCCACAAAAGTAACAATTCAATGTCAGTTGATCATTTCATTTGATTATTTATTTTGACAACTTCTACTTACTTTTACCGTCCTTTCAACTCATTCTATAATAACTCTTCCTTCCTTCTGGCATTGCTTTTATGCGGAGCCTTAGATTTCTTCGTTCTACCAGTTCTGGTCTTATTCCTTTCTTTTACAGATCCCATTCCCATATTTGTAGCTTGTTGTATTGCACTAACACTAGATATACGAAGTAGTAATAATATACCGGCGGGCTTTTCCGTACTGTAGCTTTCTTGGGACAATAATTGCTTGGGGCAGATATTGAATTGTTTCGCAGGGCAGTGAAATAATGTGCCAGGCTGAATGCGTTTATACTTATTCACTTTCACAAGAACACTGAATATTTATTTTAAAATATTTTACAAAATGTGTGCATACGAACTACCCTCGCAAGGCCGATAAGGAGACACTTGAAGCCCCAGGTAGAAATTTTCAAAACGCACATGGCCTTTCGCTGAACTAACCATATGAAACCGATACAAATATTTTGGAAAATGTACGTGATTAACTATTTCTACTTATGCTATTCGTGCTGTGATTACTTTTACTATATTCGCTTTACGTAATAGTCTAGTCGATTTAGAGTTTGGAAATAAAAAATAATTCTACTTGATATTTTATTGCATATTATGGCCGGGAAGGATCACTATAATAATAATATCGAAAAATTAACTCAAGAGAAGTTGTGCTAAAGTGACAAATTGCAATATTGCTAAAATTACTTTTTTAGCTTTTTCAACTAATATTAAAATGTAGACCTCTTGTAGGAGCAACAGTTAATGTATGTTGTAGGCAATAAAATTACCTATAATTTAAGCTGAGTAACGTTAAATTACTATAAATTGTTAATGAATAAATAAATGAGCAATACGAAAAAGTACATTTTCTAAAATTCTGTATTATTATTGATAGAATCGTCATGAAAATACATTAAAAAGGAGGGCAACTCAACGCCAAATATGTGTGTAAGATTTCACAATTTTTTATCTCATTAATTTCTTTTTAAACTTTTTTGCAAAATATGGTTTTTCTTTTTGTTTATACTCCGAGGCTAGTTAGAACTTGCACCCGCGAGATTAACTTTTTTAATGAACTGTTAGATATTAAACCATGTTTGGCAAAAATATTAAGGAAATTAATTAACAAATACACCATGCAAAAAGTATTAGATCAAAAATTATGAAATCGTGCACACATATTTGGCATTGCGTTGCCTTTCTTGCTCGTATTGTTTATTTAGCAATTAACGTTAATCAGCTTAAATTATAGGTAATTAAATTGCCTACAATATGCATTAACTGTTTGCTCCTGCCAGAGATCTACATTTTAATATTTAGTGGAAAAAGCAAAAACATAATTTTTTCTCTTTATTTCAATTTGCCAATATAGCACAACTTCTTTCGAGTTAGTTTTTCGATATTATTATTCCAGTTAATATTCCCAGCAGTGTGCACAAAAATATCAGTAGAATTTTTTAAAAGTTTTTAAGCTATATGAAGCTAATTCGACTGAACCATAAATGAATACGACGATTCTATTATTCTCGTAGCCGCTGCGTAATATTTTGCTGGCCCAATCTGGTTGAATGTTTATTTTCTTATTCCCACCGCATTTATCAGCGCGAAATATGTTCACGCCTATTCACGCTCGAAATTCGCGCGACTAGCGCAGCCTTAAGCGACAAACTAGCCAGCCTTTACCAGAAGATCTTAAATGAATTGATACTAGTAACCGGCTGGAAAAGCGTCACCATTCCTATATTCAAAAAGGTAAACTACAGAGGAATAACTCTCCTAAGCCGCGTGATAAAACTAATCACATACAGAATGTATACCTATATGGGAAAACCAAGAGGGGTTCAGGATACGACACATATGGAGATTGATTTATTTCTCGATATGAGAAACCGTATGTGCTTTTTAACCAAAATGTTCGACCGAGTGTGTCTAAATGGCATGTAACCTTATTGAGACAGAAAAAGGAAGCCATAAGATGCAAACTAGCCATTTTTTATAAATATATAAAATAGCATTAAAAATAAAATAAAATGTAAACTAGGACTATTCAATAGAATACAAATGAAAATAAAATATATCAATTATGGCAGTCATAAAACAGGATGTTTACAAACGGATATGTGAGTCTTTATGTAGTTTACTGCACAGTCAGTTGCACTTAGCAATTCTTCAAAGCTTCCGTGGAATAGTCAGAAGGGACAATCTTCAGTAATGTGACGGATGGTCTGTCAAGGGACTCCACAGTCGCACTTAGGGCTGGGGTTTGCCCAATGTGTATAGGTTGTTTGCGCATATACTTTTATTGGTCCTAATTATGTTTAGTGTTGCCCATATATTGCATGGTCGTTCTAGTCCAGGGGCTTGGTGCTGATACATGGCACTGTGCATGCCTCATCCTTCTTGCCTTATTCCATTGGATTTGCCTGACGTTGGTGATGTTCTTCTGGGTTAGTGAGTTAACTTTTAAAATTCATTTTTAGGATATACATTTAGCCATTAACGATGAAATAGTAAAGCAAGTGATCATTTGGTATTTATTTAATTAATTGTTTTTGGTAGTTAAGAGTACAAATAACCGCCCAACAAGACAGGAGGTCTGAGGGTAAGAAACAAACCGATAAAGCATCAAGAATAGCCGAATTGTCAGGTATATTCACATGGAATATACTAATAATCATATATGCTGTAGAAACCGAGCAAAAACAAGCATAACCAAAGGCATAGCCGGAACGGTAGAGATTAGAACACTGCGAAGTATCACGGGGTACACACTACGTGACAGTACAACCAACTAAAGACACAGTAATATAAACGGGATAGAGATGAGGAGAATAAAAAAACATATCTACAAAATGAAAGACAGCATAATTGCAATAATCGCGAGAGACGGAAAGCCAAGGAGGCCAACAAAGGATCGCAAAGACCGCTTTAAGACTGGAAAACAGACTGCAAGTCAAATAAAGGCTGGTGTGGGAAAGGAAGTTGATGGTGGTAAAGAGGGAATAGTGGGAGGAGGAGTAGTTTTTAGTTTGAGTATTATATTTTATTATTAGATATATGTTAGTTGCTCTCTATATCTATCGGTTATGCCAAATAAAGGTTTTTTTTTCTATAGTAAAGATATACTGCTAATGCAATTTAAATAATATGTATGACAGCATGAAATCATATTTTTATAGTAATTAAATATAGTTATTATTTTTGTTATTGGTAATGGCACACGTGCTATTGATTTTAGTCACACATTCATTGGCATTTGATTAAGATATAATTACATGTTGTATAAACTAAATAATTCCCAGCGTTCGTGTTCGTGTTAAATTGGTCACGAACAATGTAATATAAAATCGGAAAAGTATCTCTGCTTGCAATTTATAATACCACTTTATATAACCAATTTATCTCTCTTGTCCCACTTAAAAAAGTCTGGGGGAAATAAAACGTTGTTCTTAACCTACAAAGGCTCTTCCCTAAAAGGAATATAATTTATCTCCGTTGGGGAATAAAAGCCGGCACACATATATTCCAAAACGCAATGGCCTGTTTCGTAAGCTCAGGATGTGATATGTGCGCAGCGGTATTTATTCTGCACTGTGTAATTTCTACGTGCACCGAGTTATAGCACTTCCATGTAAATTTCGTCGATGTCGGGTTTAATGCAACCGTGGATGAAAATGTTGTTTTTTTATTTACAAATTCGAAACGCTGGTGTATATTAAATGAACGAGAGCTAAAATAGCACGAACACTTATTTACATTGCGTATTCACGCACCACTTTACATTGCCTAAATAATATGCTTCTCAAAACAATTATTCCGTTAATAAAACCTCCGAAACACCGTTTTTAAATATAAAAGGCTATTTATAAACTCCCCGGCAGAATTTCCATTAAGTAATATTGTTATTGTTCCTTTTAAAGCCCATCGCTCTGTTCTCCATTCTACCGTTATCTTTTTAATGGCCGCCAATTTAATAAAACGACTGGGGTACCTGCGAGCACAATTCCCAATTAAAGAAAATCGGTAGGTAAGCATGACCCTGAACGCAGGTGAACCATGATGAAAATCGATGTCGGATATATATATATATATATATTAATTCTAGTCTATTTGTCACGTTTTGCTATGAAGGATAGTTTTAGTTGATTTCAGGTTAAGGCTTTAATTATGTAATATATAATAATAATTTATAATAATGACTAATACTAATTACAGGGCAACAATACATATAACATTGGGTTAAAAGACCATTAAGACGAAGCTAAAGAATTAATAAGTTACGAAATAAATTGCTTAAATAGCTTAATAACACAAATTTAGATATTGATACAAGCTTATGTGTTCATTAGTTTTGTCATAATACTGTTATATATGGTAATAAGACAGTTTAAACCTGCGTTTCTTACCATTATATGAAGTAAGAAACACATGGTTCAACTGTTATATTACCATTATTTTAAATGGAGTTTCATCAAGGTCAAGCTATTTTATATATAGAATACCCAAACGGACATTGAATTGATTAATGGGGTGATACAGTTATTGGAAAACCGTCAGAGAGAAGTTAAAAGTTCGTTTTATAATAAATCCATATATTTTTCTATTAATGTTATGATTCATCTACAAAGTATTATACATTACCCTAATTGAATATCAATAAACCTATAACAAATAAATTTATATGTCGGCTACTTACAGAGAGAAATGAATGTGCATACTTTTCACTTTACAGCAGCTGTAAAGTTTGTGTCCCTACTTCTGCATTTTAGTTGTAAGCTAAACTATAACTCTAAAGAAAATTTCCAAGTACATGCAAATGTACTGCGGTGCCGCAGTCATATATTTCCACATCAAAACCACCTGCGTTTCATATTGGAAAACTGCCACGGAAAGGAAAAGGGCGTAGTTCTGGCCCTCTCATCTTGACACTTTTACGTATAAAGCCGGAAATGGTATTGCTTACGCACCTCCGGTCATAATCTGCGCATGTTGTTATTTCTACGTGAAATCCAATATCTCTATTCTGAACAAGGTATTATGGAACGTTGAAATTGCGAACGGGGAAAAAAGAATGGACCGCTGGGATTAATAAACGTGTGTATTGGCGGATAAATGCAAAAAGCAATTTTTATACTCCCGCAGGGGAAATATCGCATTGATCGCTTATATGCCTGCGGTACAATAAAATATATCATTCTGAAACTGATATATCAATAAATCCAATTCAGAGAGGACGAGCAATATGTTCTTATATTTAGAACAGTGCAATATTAAATTGTATCCTTCAAGTTAACAGAATGTCTCTTCCATTTGCATCAAGTTATCATTCTTCACATACACTTGAGGACAGGAGAAATTGCCTTGTATATTTTACAACTTTAATTATAAAGTTGTAAAATATCAAGTCATATTTTCAAGCAAATAGTTTTATATTTTTAATTAAAAAATATATATTGTTTATATAAACAAATAATGTCAAAAGTTAGGGTGATGTCAAAAAAAAACATTATTTGTTTATATATCAAATGTAAATTAGTTCATCGTTAGCCATTTTTTTTAAATAATATTTTCCTGTAAATACCATTTGTACGCTGCATCTACATCTATAGCTAATTCACATACTGTAAGTCATTAATTAACATATTTTGTAAATTATAATTTAATTTTAATTTTGAACATATGTTAGGTATACATATTTTTGTAGCCGAGCCCTGATGAAGTAGCTATGTAAGCTACGAAATATTGGCAAAAGGAAGTAAAGTGTACTTCAAGTAAAATAGCGTTTTATTGCTGCACTACCCTAATAAACTAGAAACACATTATATATATATATATATATATATATATATATATATATATATATATATAGCAGTTTATGTATAGTATACTAATTATATTAACAAGTTACACTGATTAATAATTATAGAGAAGAAAGGAAAACATATATAAACTTAACAAATCATATAACACATATAGTCCAAAGAATTACAAAATAACTAATAATATAACCATTAAGGCTTCAATTCGATTCCCCTGCGATTTTTTTAGATTTTTTTTATTATAACAGAGAAAAGAAAATTGCTTGATTCACCAACTTGTGCATGGGAATTGAATTACTCCTCTCATTATATATTTTTGAGTCAAATAATTTAATAAGACAAAATAACATCCAGATTTTTTCTACTTCGTGATCCCTGAAAATAATTTATCACCTTTTTAGCTCAGTACCAACTTCGTCGTAGACTATTTCTATGCCATTCCAGCGTTTCGTAATTTCTTGCTCCCTCACACGCGTCACCATTGTTCGGTTTTTGTTGTCGCAACACCGAATCAGTGCCGGGCTTTAATATATGGAAGGCACAGTAAACACGCGCTCGGCGGAAAGCATGGGAAAAGGCCAGGCTTCCATTTATCACCGTCTATTAATGGAAAACTGTTTCTAGCGCATAAATCTTGCAGGGCGACGTACGAAGGCGCCAGGTTTTACGCGAGTTTAATACGGCTAGTTTGTACGTACATAGTTTGTTGTTCTTTTTCATAAAATATGACTTTATTGTATTGTATAACAATATTCTTCTAAATCATTTTATATGAATATTATTAACTTACAAAAATAAAACTTATGCAACCATTATTATTATACTACCCAAGAGTGGATGCTTATCAATTACAAAAGTCTTAATAAGTCAATTAAATTAATAGATTCAGAAAATTACAGAAAACAATCCATTTCCCATTCGGGTTTTCACTGTTCGATTAAGAAAATGAGTAGAAGGGTATATAGTAGAGTTTATAAAAATATAAATGAACAAAAACGTTTGTATACAAAATATGCCATACTGCTTTGAAATAATGTTGTTTATACCTAGGTCCTTGAAAATCAATTTGACAGATTTTTTTAAATAATTTTAGTTTCGCTGAGAATGGCAACGAAAAATGTAGAACATCAGTACGACTGTGCCCTCAGCTGAAGTCCTCTTAAAGACGTTTTAGACAAGACAATTTCCTAGCTTAAAAGTTGTTCAAGAAATGAATTCATATATCCATCCCATGTCCTTGACAAATAGAACGCATTATATTTAGCCATTTGATCTACCACCCAATTCAATATTTCAAATAATTTGCTCAATGATACGAGACAATTTAGATTGTCTCGCATCTTGACTAACTTTTGAGTCGAGAAATTGTCTTGTCTGAAACGACCTTTAGTGAAGTACACGACATATTGCTTTATACTATATCCAGCTCTACTGTCACCAATCACGTAATGCTGTAGTCTTGAATAGATACGATGATTATTTATTAAGATTAACCCAATTTACATACATTTCTCAACTATTTACAATAACAAATATCTTAATATTAAATATATAGATATTGAACAAAATAAAGATGCAATCTAATTTTAAACAATAAATTTGACTTTAAACATCTAACGAAAACTAGGATAGGTTTACATCAATTATTTATATAAATTATATTATATTTTCTATTTTATATGAGGTCCCAGTCAATTTCGTCTTCTTGTTGACTATTTTCATCCATTCTAATCCTATTCCATCCACATGCAAAACTACGTCACTACTATCATTACTTTCGTTCAGCATTGGACATCCATTCAGTAGGCGATCTAACGATTCCTTTCATTTCCCACACATTCTAAATGCTCTCGCTTCTTCACTCGTCCAAAACCTATTCTCCCTCTCCTCATTCCCACATATAAATCTAGCAATCATTCTTCTTTCACATACTTTCTTCGTCAGTCCCGTATTCTTGATATTTTTTCCTGCGCGTCTATATCTTTGTCCGTACACGCGAATTCTCCCGCCATTGATCATCCACCATATCCAATTCTTTCTATTTCGCATCCTGTATTGCTCATTTTTTGCTCATAATAGTTCTCCCTGTCTATCTCACTTGCATTTTCGCTGTATCTGTTTTCTTTCATACATTCTTGCTGAAGTCTTGAATAACAAGTGAAACTTGCAAGAGGAGTGGGGCCGGACAGAAAATATCCTGTACGAAACTTTCTGGTAAACATGGACTTTCCCCGACCAATTTCCACTAAAAACTAATCAACACGAAGCACAGTGGTCAAAATCACTTGAAAAGCTGGCGATAAATCAGCTTTCAATGTGAAAATTTAATTCCACTTACTATCAATATGAAATCCAGGCTCTGATACAGTGTAACTATTTTATTGTCAAAAGCAGTTGACAATTGCTCTACCCCATTGTCAATTATATCAAATGCGTTATTCTTATGTAAATTCCTTCTTATATGGGCCGACAGACATGATCGCTGTATGTATATTTCACACGTTTCAGATTTAATACATTTTAATGAACTGCCGCCCCCTTTTAATGTAGATGGAATTTCTTCCACTTTCCATCTTTTGCCTGTGCAAACATTTTTCTTAGGCCGCACAGGGTTTCCTTTCAACGTGAAAGATTTTCCACAATTTTTACTGACGAACATATTATTATATTTGTTTGGAGAAACTGTTGACTAGTTGCTTCACCAAGTAATACTAAACTAGAGGAGACGGTTAGTATTATTTATATATCTTCACAAAATCAGGTCCCTTCTTATTTACAGCTCAAACGTCATTTCTAGAATCTCTTTTAACAAGTCGATTCTGGAACTTCCGCCCGAACAAGCCGATTCTAGAACCTCCTCCCGAGACTTAAGGTCTTCCCAGAACCAGGTCCACTCTCCTCCTCAATTAGAAGTCACCAAAGGTCCTTTCTAGAAGATCTTTTAGCAAGCTGAGTCCAGAACCAAGAAGCAAGCTGATTATTGTTTCTACCACTTTCATACATAGGGCCTTGTTGCATAATTGTACGACAGATGATAGGGCCTCACATGATGTATAAGTTCCCACTCTTCTAAGCCAGAGTATTGCTGAGACTCGCGGTGCAGCTGTGTTTTCGCATTTTTTTCACTGTAACGTTGGATCTGCGCCATAGTTATAAAAACGTGCTCTAAATGAAAACGTATATCCTATAACACCCCCCACGTTATTTTATCGCGTGATTATTAATGCTTTATTGGGAAATACAACTCTTTTACACGTGAACGAACTAATTTACACACGAGAGATATAGATTTGTAAAATTGCAATACTACAAAAAGTTTCCACTATATTCCATTTGGGATGGCAAGTATAATTGTTCTTTGATAAGCCCCCCCAAGCGTATTACAAAAATGTAGCTGCATATATCGGCGCCTTTCAATAAATTACCTAATTCCTTTTGCATTTATTCATTGATGAAATTGCACTACATGCACGATAATAATATATATATATATATATATATATATATATATATATATATATATATATATATATATTTCACAACACAAAATGATCACAGCCACCTTAAGTTAGATCAACACAATATTGAACCAGCGGATAGCTGCAAATACCTAGCAGTGCATTTTAATGCATCATATAACATCACATTGTGCATGCAAGAATGGATCTAATTAGTAATTCGCTTTTATTATGCTGACATAAACTACTCAAACAAAAAATTGTCTCAAAGTACGAAAATCAAACAATGTGAAAGTCACTAATGACACCAGTGGTAGCAGATGTATCAAAAATATGGAACATGACAGAAATAGATAAAAACTCCCTCCGGGTTTTTGAAAGAAAAATACTTCGGCCTAGAAATATATACATAGCTATAGGTATTTTTTATTTGTTCGACTCAAAATATAATTATATTTAATAAAACATATACATTTTATAAGTAAACGACCCATATATGAAGAGAAAAATTAATCATTTTAGGTTACCCAGGGTGCACGTGTAGCATTCTGCTTCGGATGCGAGCTAGCTTTACACTCCTGATAATTTAAAATAAGAGAAGGTCGCTGGGGATCATTTGTAGACTGCCCTTAGTGTGGGACCTCTGTGCATCCCCCAGTTGACATTCTAGCTGTCACTTATCTCCATTCCAACTGTTACTTTTCCCAGATAATGACAGCACATACGATTTCCAAGGTGTGGGCGTAATTGTCAACGCAAATAGATCTATTTTAAAATGTGTGCTCATATCCGATTGCATTATCTTGTTACAAATACAATCACATCCCTTGTTACGCCTTTGATGAAGACGTGGAACAGTTCTGGATATTGCAAAGAACACCAAACTATCGGACGGAGATCAATATAATTACCAAGGAGTCAATAAAGGAAGCAGATATGTAAAAGCACAGAGTACACCATACATTGTCAATTCTTTGTGTACAATGAAAAACGAAGTGGCAAAGTCCAAAAGTTTTAAATCTACTCGTTTCGTTTTATGAGTGTTGTGAAAATATTTAAATCTACCCAGTTCAGTGGCCGAGTGGTTAGAGGCGTCGTCCGTCTCGTACTGAGTATTGGGGAGCCTGCGGTTTTTTTTAAATATTTTATTTATTAATCATAAAAAAAATACAATCTAAATGAAATATATCAATTTAATATATACAAAAGGAAAAAAAAAATAGAAGTGATTCTCTCTGCGAGTTCGATCCCTAGCGGGGAACGAATTTTCGCGAATCACCTTTCACAGTTTTTCAGAGGTTTTCTGTGAAGTTAAGGTAAATACCGGATGATTCAACTCCTCTGAGCTTCTCCATTGACCGGCGGAAAAGCCTCACGGCTGATAGCCCTATAGAGATAGAAGTTTTATTATTTAAATCTATTATAAAAGATGTCTGAATTTTGGTGGACAAAATATTACCCGGCGTCTTCACCATTTCTTTTCAGAACTTGTTGCTGAGATAAAGATACATTGTTGTAAATACATTGTTGTAAATATAGTAGAAAGGTAGCTTTTCGCCAAAAATTAATTAGTGCAACAGGATATGTAGATATGTAACAGCATGTAGTGATTGATTATGCAGTAGTAAATGACTCAACAGAACAGCAAATTGAGAATTCCGTGCATATCTCTATTAGCATAGAGCTGAAGTATCTGCGGAGGAGGAGAGGGATCCGTCGGGCAAGAAAGGAAAACGGAATTACAGGTAGGACGCTGGGGCAAGAAAGAGCTATCAGCAAAACCTGCATATAAAATCCAGATAGGTGGGAACACTGGAAGAACTGGGCACATCAGGAGTAGGACAAAGAGTGTACGAAAGCCAAAGAAGGCCCAGTCAAGCGATAAGAAGAGGTTGAAGTAAGGGAGGATCTATAGAAGTTTCCGAGGGAAATAAAAGACGGAGATGGAATGTGTGTGGGGGCGAAGAAGGATAGAGAGGACAAGCAATTGAAAATAATTAACAACCTTAAGTCAGAAAGAGAAATATGGAAATATATTGTGAAGGAAACGGCAAAACTTCCAAAGAAAATCGTAATAGATATCAGCAATGGTAGAAGCACTTCATGATGCTGTTGGAAGGGATACCGGAAAGCGAGGCGCGCAGTACGGAGAGGATAGAAGCCCTGTCTTCTCTCCGTACTGCGGTATGTACTTGAGGTATCTTCAAGAGACAGTACCATATGTAATTACTGGAAATATAATTGCACATCATACGCGAGAGTAGAACAAATATATCAATATCAAACACGCCAAGTATATAATTTAATACCAAATTACAATGTTATATCCCAATCAATAAAAGATCTCTACAAAAAGAAAACAGTTCTAATCGGCAATCAAAAATCAAAGATATTCCACATCACTTTAAGTTACTACACCACACTACACTACACCACTTCACGTGACAATTTGTTGAATTTTTACGATCATGATACAATTTGTTATAAATTGTTACGATACATAAAGCATTTTCACCTCAATTTAGTTTATAGACATAATACATTTTATTTCCGCTTTTATTCAATGAAATTTAATCAGGATTTATTATTGCAAACAAAATTAATTTTGATTGGCTAATTGATTTTGCAGGAAAACAAATTAAATTTGAAGTTTAAACTACAACCAGTCAATACAGTTTTCATTGTAACTTTGGGAATTTTATTAATTTAATATTTTACCCCTGAAATCTGTTTAATATCATTCTGAGGGATTATAATTGTATAAAGAATAAAACTCCAAAATAATAATTTATTTCAACGTTACGAACTTTTATTTTAACTAATATGTTAATCGATCGCAGTCAAATAAAGAACTAATTTTATAAACGCGGATAAAAACTTTCACAATTAGAACTTCGAGCTTATCTCCAATGGTAATTTTATTAAAATTTCCCAGTGGAAGCACATAATTTTCCCAGCTAATAGTTTCATAATTATTCCGCCTGGCGCACAGACACACTAACCATTAGATAATGATAATCATAAACATATACAAATGTAACAGTTTATAATGTGCTCTAAAGCCTAATTAATTTTATTGCCTAACAAGAAGAGCACCTGCCGCGAGCTTATTACGCGAAGCACGTTACGTAATAACTGCACAATGTTTCCTTTTAATTTTTATACTTTACACGGCACATTTAAATTATGCACACGAAAGCGCACATGTAATGTAAACTGTCAGTTTAATCTAAAGTAATTTATTTTTATCAAAGTTGTTTTATAACAGCGATGCTCATGCTCCCTGCGGTATTGTAGCCACGTTTGTGAATATATCACCGGTGTGAACTTATCCTCTAAAATTTACATCAACTAAATCCGGCCCGCGCAATAATAAATATTGTGATTGTCTAGATTTATACATGAAAACCATGGCTATGTCCGCTCGGTTACTACTAGCACTACTAGTGACTATAGTGACACATGCTGGCGTCACGCTGTACTTCAAAGCTCCAATCGCAGGCGCTACTCAATTTGTTTGACATTTGTTTTGGCATATTCTGTCACAATGACGTTGTCAATTTATCCATTCTATAGCTTATGGGACCTATAAAGTTTATGGGATGTTGGTGAATACGGACATTATAAGGCGCTTTCGTTTAGCATGGTTTATCATTGCTCGTCGCTTCCGTGGCGTGCAGTATTGTTCAGGTCTAGAGGTCGTGCGCCGCCGGATGTAAGGAGCAAAATAGAATTATGCGCATCGGAAGTGGCAAATAGAACAAGAAACAATAAGCCCCTACCAGCCCAGAGTGATAAACGAAAGGCACTTTAGTATGAGCGCGATGTCAGCATGTGTAACTAGTAGTAGCCAAACGGACAGGGCCCATGTGTTTCGAATTTGGGTTGATCTGGAAGTCACTATTTTTAAATTAATCTGAACCATATTATAGAATTGAGCATACTGATTATTATGATTTAATTAACTGAACGCATAGCTGATAAAAATATACACTAGTATTAATTTATTGGGGGAAGCTATAAGTTTTAAATGAATGCACCCACATGCACACCGCATTTTCCTCTTTAAAAGTACTAAATCTATTTACAACAAAAATATTCAATTAATATTATTAACGGTGTTTTATACAGCTGCAAGCTGCCTTTTCACTTCTTCAACATAGCTCCCTAGTATGCTACTGTATGTTTAGCCTAATTTGTAGCTTGTCTCTATGTAAGTAAAATACATTAGTAGTCTACGAGCGAAATGAATCCTGTTTTAGTAACAGAAATCTAATTTTGCTCCTTTAAAAACGAAAATATATATTTTATATATCTTGTTCACTTTAATTACTGTAATCTGTAAATGATATGTTAATAAAGTTATTATTATTATTATTATTAATATTAATTTATTAGGTGAACCTATAAGAATGCCCACCTGTACACCTTACTTTCCTCTCCAAAAATACTATGGCTATTTACAACAAAAATATTCATAGTGTAGTAAATTAATATTATTAACGGGGTTTTATACTGCTGCAAACGGCGTTCTCACTCTTGACAGCTCTCTTTTATACTGTAAGATTTTTTATATTATTTTTAAGTAGCAGGGCAATTGCTACGCTATTGGCTGGATCAATGGCTTAAAGTGCCTTCCAAAGCACCGTGGAATAAATTCAATTACCTAAAAACTGATAAATTATTCACTAAATATAGAAATGATAAAATGTAGAACTTTGTCCTTTATCAATATAATACTTTTATGTTCTTAATCTGGCTTTTTGCTTCAGCGGTTTTAAATATTCCCTGACTAAATTATTTTCCCGATTAAAGAGAAGTCACAGACCGAACGGAATAGGCGACGAACAATTGAGCAGAGGGAAATTCACGAGTTGCAAAATTAAAGGGGTTCACGCTCGGATTAATGCGCCAGTATTCCATGAACGTTTTGGCACGTGAAATATAGCACAATTTTACAATGAGTTTGAAATGTAATCCTATTCACTCGAATTGTGGAAGATATTATTACATTTATCAAAATGTATTAAGGATTGTTTAGTTTAAAAGCGGACTATTACCACCAGTGCTGGATTTAATGATTTTAAGTCTTACACAAATCGAATGAATGCTGCCTCTCCCACGGCTAGTTAAGAAATTAAAATAACTGTATATACTACACGCCCATGTAGTGCAGTGGTTAGTACCCCAGTTGTACAAACGGGCGGTTCGGTATAGTCGGTACCATTTGTCGTTGGGATACAATTAACGAAAATTTAGAAAACTTGAGTACGAGTCCTAACACTCACATTCACATACACTAACACACGGTAGATGGATCCGAAGGTCGATAGCTAGTAACAGAATTGTGACAAATACACTAATACTAGTGTATATTACAGTTATTCCCCTATAGTTTCTCTGCTCCGAGATTGCCCCCTCTTTATGTGCCCCTACACCCCACTCCACTGGTACCTCCTTCTCTACGCTCCATTCCATACTCTGTTCATGCCCTGCATCAGCTTCTTCACGTCTTTATCGACGCAATCCCGCCATATTTTTCGTTGTGTCTCTCAGGACGTGTCGTGTCAAAGCATCTGTTCAATATTATTTTGATAATTCGATCCTGTGTCATTCTTATTACATGCCCTGCCCATCTATGTCTTACTGATCTAATTGTTCCGTTTATTGTTTCCCCACCACAGAGCTTTTTCAGTTCGTATTTCATCCATATTCTCTAGTTTTCTCCTTCCTTTATTCGTCCAAATATTGACCTCCGTATTTTGCGCTTGTTTTAGGGAATAAAAAGATCGGTTTCCCTGCATCATTCTATGTTTTGTCTCCTCGTCTACGTTATTCTTTACATTTAGAATCGATCTTAGGTACTTGAATGATAGAGTAGATACATTTTGAAGTGGTGGTTAATCGCAGAACGTGAAAAGCGTCACGTTTGTGAATTACTGTTCATCCTAAACACATAGCCACAACACAGCACAGAAATGTACGCTTGAACGGCGGAACGCGTACGACGGCAAGTCGCCTCTGCGGCCCGGATAGCCCAGGTGATGTTTTTTGGTTTCACTTTCTTATTTAAGGCTGTGCCTTTGCGTATAAAGTTGAACTTTGGGCCCGCTCATCAAAATGTATCTACTCTACTGTTTCAGAGTTGTATTCTTCTATCGTAATGTTCTCTCCTAATCGCCCCGCTTATATCCTTTTGCTACTATACTATGTAGTCTATTCCTGAGTACTTCCCCGGCTCCTTTAACAGCTTCGGCATTTATATCTTCATAAAAGGTCCTTTGTTTCTTTAAATAGTAGTATACTTGTATGAGTTTTATATTGCATCGCTTATTTAGATGTATATCAGCATACAGTACGCTGGCTAATATACTTTTTATATTTGTTATGGTGTTTCTTGTGTATAAGTATGTCCACGCCGTCCGTCGATGTATCTTCTTTGTCTTTATAGTGCAGAAGATTTCAGAGTAAGCAGATTTTCTCCTGCATCGTCATGCAGGTGAAATTGGCATTTGGGTCGAACTTATTTGGTGTTTACTGCCGTCATCACATGCACCACCAACTGCAGGATCCTATCTTCAGACGAAAGGCATCTGGAATAAGAAGAAGAACTGGCCATATAAACTGGGATATAGTAGACCTAAGTGTTAGTTAAAAATCAGCTTACTCTGACATTTCCTGCACTATAAAGGCGAAGAAGATACATCGGCGGGCGGCGTAGTTAAACTTATTCACAGAATAGAAGAAACACATGAAAACCATAACAAATATCGTCGTACCTGCAGGTATTTGTTATGGTTTATGTGTTTCTTGTGAATAAGTTTGACTACGCCGCCCGCCGATGTATCTTCAGGACATCGAACTAGCCGCTGGGGACAGAGATACACTGGAATAACCGTTACAACATCATCATCATCATCATTGTCAGCCGTTTTCGTCCCACTTTTGGGCAAAGGCCTCCCCCATGTGTCTCCAGGCTATTCTATCTTCTGTGCGTCGTGTCCACTGTGCACCTGCAATATTAACGATATCGTCCTTCCATCTGGCTTTAGGGCGACCAATACTTCGTTTGGCTTTTTCGAGGTCTCCATACCGTTGCCTTCTTGGTCCATCGATCATCTACAGTTCTCATCAGGTGACCAGCCCATTGCCACTTCAACGTAGCGAAGCGTTGGGCCACATCTCTTACTTTTGTCTTGGCTCTAGTCCACTCGTTTGTCCGCCTATCTGCCAGTGTAATGCCCAGCATCGATCTCTCCATCGCTCTCTGAATAACTCTCATTTTTTCCATGTTACTCTCGGTGAGAGTCCACGTTTCGGATCCATACGTGAGAGTTGGCATGATGCACTGTTTAAAAACTCTAGTTTGGAGGTGTTGAGGATAGTTACTTTTAAAAAATACATTGTAGAGTTTTCCGTAAGGGCCCCAAGCGAGTTTTTTCCGTCGTTCTATTTCGGAGGTTTGAGCGTCTTTTTCAAAAGCAAGAGAGTGACCAAGATATATATATATATATATATATATGCACTCACAACTGCGATAATGCCTTGCTGGATGTGGATTGGTGTAAGAATTGGTCTATTTGACATCACCTTAGTTTTTCCAATATTCATTTGTAATCCTACGCCTCTCGTTGCAGAACTTAGCTTAGCATAAGTGTTAGTTCTTCGGGATCATGTGAAAGAAGTGTTAAATCATCTGCGAAGCGTAGGTTCGAAAAATATTCTCCGTTTATATTTATGCCTTTTGTCTGCCAGTCTAGTGTTTTAAAGGCATCCTCTAGGGTGTTGGTGAATATTTTGGGCGAGATTGTGTCCCCTTGTCGGATTCCGCGTTTGATTGGGATAGCATTTGTGAAGTCGAAGGTATGTACTGTTAAGGATGTATTTTTGTACATAGTTTTGAAGAGTCGGACGTAACGGTAGTCGATCTTGCATCGCTGTAATGCATCTATTTGTGCCCAGAACTCCACTGTATCGAACGCTTTCTCGAAGTCGATAAAAGCTAAGTATAGAGGTTGGTTGTATTCTTCAGTGTTTTCCATCACCTGTTTAATTGTATGGATGTGGTCCATGGTGCTGAAGCCTTTTCTAAAACCCGCTTGTTCCGGTGGTTGGTGCGAATCCATTATATATATATATATATATATATATATATATATATATATATATATATATATATATATATATATTCGATTAGTTATGACTTTCGTTAGCAATTTATATACATGAGATTATAGTGAGATCGGTCGGTAGTTTTTTAGATCTTGCTTGCTACCTTTCTTGTATATTAGTGTACGGTAGAGCCGTTCCATTCGGATGGTATCGTTCCTGTGTCTAGACAGTGGTTAAAAAAAGTTTCTAGTTGTTTTATCGGAATTGGTCCGCGTGCTTGTAATAACTCCGTTACCATACCGTCATTGCCGGGTGCTCTACCTTTCTTCATGCTCTTTAAAGCGATGTTGATCTCGTTTTCATCGATCTCGGGAATATCCTCAGTATAATGCTTTGCTAGCTTTGCTCTTGGTTCGTTTGCATTGATGGTTGGTTTCTGCACTTTTGAAGAATATAAATCCGTATAAAATCGTTCGATTCTTCGGAGGATGCTATCTCGATCTATGATTTCTTGTTCATCTATAAGCTGTGTTAATTATCTCTTACCTTCGGAGATTTTCTTCTGAAAGACTTTCCTTCCTTTATTTTGCGTGATTACTTCTAGAATAGAAGCTTCTTTGGCTTTAGAAACATCCTTCCTTACATGCTTTCTTATGTTTTTATTAAGATATCGTAGTTCATCGGAAGTTAAATAATGTCTTTTATCGTTTCGCTCAGCTAGCAGTTGTTTTGTAAAGTCTGTCAGTTTTGAGGAGGATGCTATCTCGATCTATGATTTCTTGTTCATCTATAAGCTGTGTTAATTATCTCTTACCTTCGGAGATTTTCTTCTGAAAGACTTTCCTTCTTTCCTTTTGCGTGATTACTTCTAGAATAGAAGCTTCTTTGGCTTTAGAAACATCCTTCCTTACATGCTTTCTTATGTTTTTATTAAGATATCGTAGTTCATCGGAAGTTAAATAATGTCTTTTATCGTTTCGCTCAGCTAGCAGTTGTTTTGTAAAGTCTGTCAGTTTTGAGGGAGGTTTGTTCGTGCTTGGTTTCGTTATTAATGCTTCTGTTGCTTTCTTAAGGTTATTGTTGATGTATTCGCTTAGGTTGTCCGCTGTAATTTGTTCTGGGGGCCTATGTTCGTTGAATCGATTTTCCAAGTTTTCACAGAATTTTTCCGCGCTTTTTGTATCTGATGTAAGTTGATCTTCTTTGAGCCTTTCGTTATTAGCTTACGCCGCCCGAGCTTGGTGTTCAGTTGTACTTTGCATCTTACGAGTCGGTGATCACTTCCTGTGTTGAATCGGTTTAGTACAATGACGTCATTTACCTTGGTCTTGTTGTTATTGATGATGAAATCAATTTCATTTCTCGTTCTACCATCCGGGCTTTCCCATGTCCATTTTCGGCTTTCCTTCTTATGGTAGAAGGTGTTCATACATCTGAGTTTGTGTTGTTGCATGAATGAGATGAGCATTTGGCCACGGTTGTTTCTCTTTCCAATTCCGTACTTCCCTAAACAATTTTCGCCCTTCTTTTGTTTGCCTAGATGTTAAGTTGTGCTATAACTCTTGGGGATATTGCCGCAAATGCCCCTATGTTCTTGGACCATTTTCGGTGGACGATAAATCCAACTCCGTTGGTAGCTGTATCCTCTTCACCCTTGTAATAGAAGAGATGGTTAGATTTTAATTTGATTAGATCTTCACCCTTTCTTCTGACTTCACTAAGACCAACGACATCCCAGTTAATATGTCCTAATTGCTCTTCTAATTCGACTAGCCTATGATCTGTAGAGAGGGACCTGACGTTGTATGTTGTGATATTTAAGGAGCTGTGGTTGGCTTTTCTACGTTGTATCAAATTATAGCCTCCCCGAGATTCCGAGAGGCAGACTGATGGTACATCAGTGTGGGATTCTGAATTACCCACCTGGGGATTTGTTCTATAATTTGACATAATCATAGAGGGGTTTTTGATATCTTACGCCGCGCTTGTCAGGCGTGTTGGCGAGTCGTAATTCAGCCGCCCAATCTGGGTGCAGATGCTGTTTGTAGCCGCCCATTCTGGGTACAGACGCTACGGTGTGCTTGTTGGTCTGCGGGAGGTATTTGATTTCTCTCCTACCACTCATATCTGAGAGGCATTCCCCTATCCGCCACCTGGGGACGAGCCCCGTAGGGGTTTCAAGTTCCCCCTAGGGAACCGTTACAACAAGAACTAGGGAAATTTAACTCTTAAACTCAGGAAAATATCAATTTCAATAAGAACCCCGGGTAGATACAATTGGACCAAAATCTCACACTGCTACTGCAATCGGCCTCGAGGATTCTGGGGGAGGGACGAAATTGATAAAAAGAAATTCGATACAAATATCAATATCAAAACCAAAACTCAATCAAAAACATTTCATGATTTGATTAATTAATTTTACCGATATATTATATTTACCTCTAATGAAATATATAGTGAAAGTTTTATATAGTAGTATATTAAAATATCCCATGTCGATTTAATTCCATTAAAAGTTTAATTATTAATAATAAAAATAGACATCGATAGTATTTTAATTACGTCCAAATTCAATTTTAATTGTATAAAATCGTTTCGAAATTAATATTAATATATTGCCAATGAATATATTCATTATTGAACCGATAATTAATAGTATATACCTCTAGATTAGAACTCACGAATAGATTAAATATCCATTAAATATTTGTTTATAATTTGAATACATAGTAAAATGTATGCAAGTTTTAACGAAATTGTAAATTTATAACATTTAAATAATGATAATCCGCAAGATTAAAGACACTTATACATGAGAGTCAAAGAAAATTCAGAGATATTTAATCATCGTGAGTTACTCGCGGGGGGTTTTCTCTATAGCCAAATCTGATTTCGTTCGTTTTTCCCGGAACTACTCGTCGTGGGACGATAAAACTCCTCATAACTGTGAATTTTCTTGGTAAATTGATTCATGAACAATTTCCATAACATATCATTATATACAAATTGAAATCATGAATGCGTTTTAACATGATGAATAATAACTTCATAAGGTTCATAAAATTGTAAATTTAAATCCCCAATTCGCGCTCGTTCTGGTAACTTTTAGGCAGATGTAAGGGGTGAGGTAAAATCGTGCGTTCCAGAAAACGGCTCTAGTGATGAATCAGACATGATAAATTATACGTCAAACAATTGAAAACATCATCGATCTGGTTAGTTGTATTTTTATGTATGTATTTGAGTCAGCCCCTATGACTCAAATACATACATAAAAATACAACTAACCAGATGGATGGTGTTCTCAATTGTTTAACTGAATTTGAATGCAGCAGATTTTAAACTTAACTTTAGAAAAGTTACTAACATTTATTCGGTTAACAATTTTGCAAGATGCTAGAAGTTAAATAACGAACAGAATAAGGAAATTATTCGTAGGTTAAAACTAGAACAGGAAATACGCAGCTCCGAGAAATTAGCACCTCATATTAATATGCAAAAATCTCGATTATTATTAATAATAATTCAAGCGGTGTGTTGCTTGAATGATGTATTGTAGTAGTTATGGCGAATCCCGGGCCAGGTAGTCGGTATCAATTGTCGTTGGGGTACAATTAACGATACTCGAGGACGATTTTTGAAGTAGCAACTCCTATACACCTACAATAACACAACAGAGAAGGACCTCCGAAGATTAATAGCATGTTACTAATTGGAACAAATAAAGACAACTACTATAAGCATGCAATATTCCTAATTTTCTATCTCATCAATCATCCGGCAAGATAATTTTATAATTTTCTTTTTGTGTTTGATATCCGTAAATAAAATATTTTCCTTAAATTTCGCTAATGTTGCTAATTTTCTACTCACTTCTTGCTTCTTTAAAAAAATCGATATACGATGTTTTATTCATTATACAAGTTAAATTACAAGCTCTCTTTAGAACTACAGTAATATATTCATGTAAGTATAAACTTATCGGACCGTCTAAATCGCCATTGTATATATTAAAGCGTGTAGTTTAATTAACAGCACCCAGTACGCAGCGTGAGTTATCAGCGTGCAACCCCAACGCGAAGCTTAATTTAAGCTTTCAGCTCCAATTTGTCGGACGTAACAATGTTGCGTTTAATTAGTTCAAATGTGGACAGTAACTCAAATATAACTTACCTAACGGCCGGATTGAAGCCCCTGTCGCTTTCTGAAACGCAAGAAAACTCGATTAGACCGAATGTTAGCATATACGTTTCGGCAGCAATATCAAGTTTAATCTTAAACATACGAATGCAAATAAACCTGCATAGCACCGGAGTAAAGATTAGAGTTTCTGCGAAAGATACACTCCGGTCGCGTGTTTATCCGCTATGAAAACCCCAAGTTATCACGTCAAGCGTGTAATGCTGTTATGCGGGAAGGGTCTTATTAACTAAATAAATGAACATCAGATTGAATACCTACACATATATAACCTTTACAAATGAAAATCTAGATTAAGGGCTTACACCATAACGTGGGTAGATAAAATTGATAACCATGAAAATATTATACATTAAAATATAAATTCTCGAGTTTTAATTATTTTATATACAACTATCACCACTTACCAAATTACGGAATAGGATAAGGACCAGCAATACATGCTGCTTTGGTTTCCATAATACATAATTTCCATGTGTAACTAAATCTAGGTTATTGTCTTTATTATTAACATAATTATAATTTGAATTTCTTATATTTCTTTTGGAAATAAATTAATTTTATTATTATTATTATTATTAATAGCTACTTAGCCAGGGGAGAGTGGAGCAGAGAGGACAAAGTATGCATGGCAAGAGCGAGGTGTGCTTCAGAAGAGCGAGGAAGAAAAGTGTGGATGGGGCTGGGGTACACCGCGTGTGCGCTGTTTAGGAAGGGGAGTGACACGTGGTGGCACCTTAGCAAAGAATGTGAGGGAGTGAAAGAAGAGTGGGTTAGAGAGTGCAGAAAGCTGAACGAATGGTTAGGAGAGGATGGGAAAGGCGTGAAAATCTGCAGGAGGCTGACATGGGAAAGGAAATTGGCGAGGGCATACGGGGTTTATTTTAATGCATAGAAAAATGTAATTTATGTTAATTTGTATTCTTTTTTTTGTGTCTTTTTTTATTTCTTTCTGTGAAAGTACTGTTTGGGAATGTGTGTAAAAGGGAAGGGTTGGGCTGATATGACAAATAGGTTTTTTTTTTATTTTTTATTATTTTTATTATTAATAATATATTAAATTATTTAGTTTAGTAGTAAACATTAATAGAGAAACGAAAGTGTAGTACGCCCATTTTTGCAAACATATACGCGATTCAAGCCAGCCGATTCTCTATCGCGTGACAGAAAATATAAAGTAGGGAATCTGGGCAAATATATTTCTTTATCATATTCTACACTATATGTCCATGCGTTACTATTTATACCTTAAAAGTACATTAACAGGCACATTGTGAAAGTGATTGTATTGTAATTTTTAATTAGCTGATCAAAAATAACAAAATCAGCTGCTAACCTACTAATTAAAAGAAACCGTTGTTCGCGTTTAAATAAATTAACTCCTATGAAGTTGGGAATCCTGTGATGCGCACGGCTATCTAAATTAAAAAATATCAAAAACAATTTGGCTATTGTTAACATATAGGATGTTATATTAGTATATTCAAAGTAAGTAAGAAATATATTTAGTTGTCTTTCTTAGCATTTTTATAATTATATATAGAATAATCATTTGTTTCCGTTTTGGTCTAACTAGGCTCGTATAGGTATAAAATATAAAAGCAAAACTTTATACCCCTCAAAATCACAACTTTACCGTATTTAAATATATATTATTTATGTAGTTTCAAATAAAATGCTTTGGCGTAAAATATTATTTTTATGAGAAATAATCCCCAATGTAGAACAGGGAAATGAATAATACATAAATAAATAACCGTAATAACAATTTATAATAAAATGCAACAAAATCAGCTGCTAACCTACTAATGAGAATAAACCGTTAGCGTTTAAATTAATTAATTCCTATGAAGTTGGGAATCCAGTATTGCGCACGGCTATCTAAATTTAAAAAAATCAACAACAATTTGGCTACTGTTGACATATAGGATGTTATATTAGTATAACTATAACTGGGCTCGTATTATATATTAGGTATAAAATATAAAAGCAAAACGTTATACCCCTCAAAACCACAACTTTGCCGTATTTAAATATATGTTATTTATGTAGTTTCAAATAAAATGCTTTTACGTAAAATATTATTTTTATGGGAAATAATCCCCAATACAGAACAGGGGAATGAATAATACATGAGTAAATAACCGTAATAACAATTTATAATAAAATGCAATTTTATAAAAATACATGTAATTACTAAATTTATTATGCTATGAAATTCTTCCTGTATTATATAATATTTGATGGCATAAATGTTTAAATCACGGATCAGCAACGCGCATGATATGAATCACCTGTGCCAGCAATTTCTGAATAGCTAACTAATTCTCAGTAGTTTGCAAGCGGACGTCAAAGACTTCCGAGGCATTTTAGCTAGCACCAATGGAATGCTGAAGCTGCCGTCCTCTCAAGATTCTCGTAAACACTATCAACAGTGATGTGAATTATCCAGTAACTCGACAGATGGCAAATAAAGGGGACAAGGATGTACATTCACTACAAGCACTATTCTCTGCAGGAATTTGCGGTTCCGGAGTGGAACGTGAAAAGAATATTTAATTCCAATAGCAGTAGACCTTTATAAATGTTGCAGGATTAAACTCCTACATCCGTTTCCTATAAGGAAAATTTACGGGTTGCTGTAAATTGAGAAAGATAGTTTTCTAATATCGATTTAACAATAGTTCTTTCTTTTCACATAAAATGTATTTAGTACTGAAAGAATTGTAATTACTTCTATAATGTAATAAAAAATACTTCTTGAGAATGTGGAGTTTGTGGAATTACTATTAGAATATTATAATAATAGTCAAAATATAAATTATTACGAGAAAACTGTAATAATAGCCATATATTTAGCGTTCATTGCTAATATATCATATTTAATTAAAAATCATGCTCTCAAAGTACATTACTTTCTCATTCATTATTATAATTTAAAAAAAGTATATTTATAGCAAATATTATTTATTTAAAGAAATAAAATATATTATTATTTATTTTATTAAAATAACTACTATCTTCATACGACTAGCAGCCATGAGGCGTTTCCGCCGGTTAAGACAGAAGCTGAGAGGAGTTTAATCACGATATTTACCGTAATCTCTGAAAAATTTTGAATGTGAAAAGAGAATCGCGAACATTCGCCCGATAGGGCTTGAACTTACGCTCTCAAGCAGTTTTCGTTTATTACTCTGGGCTGGTACGGGCTTATTGTTTCTTGTTCTATTTGCACAATTCTACCTTGGCCCCTACAACTGGCGGTGCACGACCGCAAGACCTGAGCGATACTAGCAATGCTAAACCATGCTACACGAAAGCGCCTTCAATTGCTCAGTATGAGCCTCTAACCACTAGGCCACTGATCTAGATTTTACTTTATATTTTGTGCAAAAAATATAAACTTTTTACCGCACGATTACAACACTTTATCCATACTTTATATGCTGAAGTAATTAGTTCATTTTTATACAAAATGTATATTCTAATATATTATGGATTTAAAATAATGCGGACTTTAAGGGTGGCACTATAATTAATATTACACTCGTGGAAAAATGAAGACTGCTCCAAATACTTGATGAGCATTTCAGCAAAAGGAATGGAATGCAATTCCGAAAGAATCATACAGACTTTCACTGCTTTCATTGCTGTTATGCCTAGAAGGATGCGAGCAGTAATTTTTAATTTTAGTTTAAAAAGGGAACTATGGTTTCTATCTGCAATCTAATTTAAAACTAATAAGTGTCGTAATAAAGTTTTAAGTTCTTTGTTTATAATCGCAATTAAAATATATTCACGATTTTCCCATAATAATTCAAACATTGTTTACTTTTTGGTTATAAATTTTTAAAATAAACGTTCCATCTATGAGGTGAAAATCAACTTGAGACTTCACAATGTCATCTCCATACTTAAAGTAAAATATACGTTCATTATTTTAATTTAGAGTATTTCTCTCTTTCTTATACTATATTTATAAATAATTTCTTTTCTATCTGGTGAAAAATCAACTTGATTATCCACAATGTCATATTTTCATTATAAAATAAATAAACATATAACAATTGAAACGCACTACTTTTTGCTATAGTATTCCTCTTTTTTTATACTTGCACAGTTATTGCAGTAATCTTCTTATGGTGCGGAGGCTAGCAATCATCACTTGTGACGCTGCTGCTATAAAATGTTGAATTGTTGTTTGTCCAAGCTATTCTTGTAGGTTCTTTAAATATGAGGTTCTTCGACGCCCTTCTGGTTTCTACTTTTCCCCATATAATTAGTTGGAGAATAGAGTGTCTCTATCCCCGTAATGTGTCCCTATTACTCGAGCTATCGTTTTTTAATCATGAGAATCAACTCCTTTTCTTTATGAATTATTCGCATGAACATTTCGTTCT
The DNA here is from genome assembly GCA_963942505.1 of Lordithon lunulatus. NCBI lineage: Eukaryota > Metazoa > Arthropoda > Insecta > Coleoptera > Staphylinidae > Lordithon > Lordithon lunulatus. The sequence goes on along the minus strand of OZ012671.1, from coordinate 15,872,411 downwards.
TTACTAGGCCCCGGGTCCAGGGTATCTATGCGGCAGTACATCTCAAAGACACTATAGCTGTTTATGCTATTTATTTGGATGTCCACCCTTCCATCCCATATAATAACGTTGACAAAAAATAGCAACATATTATTCGGATTCTCAAGATTAAGTTGGGGTCTAATCGTCTACGTAAAATATTTTTCATTTTGACGAAGGTGGCTCTTACTATTTCTAAAGCATCCGACACTTTCAATATGTAATTAGCCACAAATATGCACTGAACGCCAAAAATCAACGTAAATATTATGCAACAACTTAAAATCGTAATTAAGACGTCAGGACTTAAGTGTGGATAGAAATGTTTAAGAAACGTTAGTCAAATAATGCAAATTTGTAGCGAAGACATATATTTCCTTAAAATTGACGAAACCATTACAACCGCAATATCAAACTGAATCCCCTAGATACGAATAATTTGTCAATTTACTTTAACAACCTCCAATATCTTTTGAGAGGGTAGACATAAATTCGAAATCCTGTAACTTATTCTGATTGAAACTGAGAAGATCGAATAGACGGACACAAAATGTACCCGTCCCTTCTGCTTATAATTACAAATGCTAATTCAAGCGTAAAAATTAAGTCCGTAACTGCTGACACCTCCAAAATGTGCTGAATTGAATCTTTAAATTATTCAGGAACATGGATCTTGTACCGTACTTGTTTAATATTCATACAGCGCAGTCTGTCGGTGGTTATTGTGACTGATATTTTAATGAAAAGACCATTCTGTAATTGAGGGTGATATTTGATGAGGGTTTAGGCGGCGATGTCCTGACGGACGTGTCTATTTTGGGGTTCACGCATTCAATTTAACCGTATCAGATCCGAATTTTATTAAATTAGTAGTCGTCCATCTGCAATTAACGTGACGGCAACTTAGTCAGCGTTAACGGACGTAAATTATCATGATTCAGGTTTCGCGCCTGAACAAACATAACTGATATGCTACGCAAGTTTTACATAGTCATGGTGACTAATAGAATATTCTGAATATATTTAAAAATTGCAATACTATTGTAATTAATAAATATACTGCCGTTCGCACCCGTTCACCCCACCGGACATACCATGCTCGAGATACGCATAAATACCCGTGCTCCAGGCAAAACTCTCTCTTGCTTCTTCATCTGGCTGGCCGAGTATAGCAACTCGACTATGGTGATACCCGGAAAAATCTAGTTTTAAGCTATTGTTAAGTACACAAGCTGCGGGTAGATACCAATTCAGGTAAATAAATAATTATACCTAAACTTAGGTCTACACCGCCTATCCGCGACATATTGGTGGAGGCGCCGGGTAACGATGCCAATACCTCTCACATTCCTGTAGAAATTAATACACATGCAATGGATAATAATAATAAAAATGTGTTCCATACTAAATATTGCAATTATTTATTCAGCTCCGTTATTTTTCTATAAAACCAAAATAATTTAATAACCCAGTTAGTCTAGCGGTTAAAGTCTTGGGGAGCGAGAGTTCAAACCCCGCTGTGAGCGTTAATTCGCGATTCACCTTTTAGAGTTTTTCAGAGGTTTTCTGTGAACTTAAGATAAATACTGCGTAATTGCACTCCTCTGAGCTTATCCCCCTAGAAGCGGAAAGGGCCTCTGGCTAAGCTAATAATAATAATAATCCATTATTAGTGTTATCACTTCAACAAGTTTACACAAGTCAATACAATATGAGAATTAAAACAAAATACACATTTTCACAATAAAAATACATAAAAACAGGAAAAATATAGATACATGTATTACATTTCTAATCATGTATTACATTTTTAAATATATATATATTTGATGAAAATGCACTTATCGTAATCTTATAGGTCTACGTTACCAGATTCTATAAAACCAGTAAATTTTATAAAATACAAATTTTACTTTCCGGATACTTCACTGATGCATAAGGAAGATATTGTTTTGGTAAAAACGTCTTGAAGTTTTGTAAGATTGTGGAAATATGCGGTAACTTTCCAGGAAAAAGACTTATAAGAAAGGAATTGTCGCGAACAATTATACAAATACAATTTTCTTTTCGTTTTATGCCTAAAATAATCTAAAATACCGATTTTTGCGATGTCTGTCTGTCTGTGTGTGTCTGTGTGTGTCTGTGTGTGTGTGTGTGTGTGTGTGTGTGTGTGTGTGTGTGTGTGTGTGTGTGTGTGTGTGTGTGTGTGTGTGTGTGCGTGTGTGTGTGTGTGTGTATGTCCGTCTGTCTGTCTATCTGTGAACACAATTTCGGGAAAACGGCACAACGGATTGCGACCAAATTTCGAAATTAGCTGAGAATCCTACCCAGTCCACTAACAGAGAAGAAAACTCGATAAAACCGATTTCCTGCGCACAATTAGGCAGGGTCGCTCCAAAAAGGAACGCATAGCGGAGCAACAACAAGTGACGTCATCGCTGTTTAATTCACTATACGAAAATCGTTCGAAAATTGTCGCATGTTTAATGCAGTAATGAAAATGATAATGTTAAAATGTGAGAAAATGTGAGAAAACACTGGAACATGTGAGAAAATCTAGAAAAATGTGGGAAAATGTTGGCAAATTGGAGAATATGTGAAACATTTTGAGAAGATATGGGAAGATGTGTGAAAATGTGAAGAAATATTAGGAAATGTGAGAAAATATATGAAAATTTGGGAAAACATTGGAAAAGGGGAGAAAATGTTTTTGGAAGAAGTGGGAAAATGTGGAAAAATAAGAGAAATATGGAGAAATATGGGAAAATGTGGGAAGATGTGTGAAAAAATATGGAAACATGGAAAAATATGAAAAAATATAGAAAGCATTGGAAAAATATGGAAAAATATGAAATAATATGGAATAATCTGGGGAACTGTAAGAAAATGTAAGAAATGTGGGTAAATGTGAGGAAACATTGGGAAAACATTTAAAAAAATTGGGGAAATGTCAAAAAACGTCGAACCGAAATATCATAAATTTTGATTTGATATAAACTAAGTCATTCGGAACGACATGTGGTGCCCACCAGATGTTTTATATTAATATACTGATATAAATTCATTTTTTTTTAAATTCACATTACCATTTAAATAAATTCACATACAAATGTAATATTCGAATATTTCAAGAATTTCATTACAAATGTTTTAAATATTTTACAGTGGAATTTATAAAATATTCATATAAATTCAAATTTTTCATTTAAAATCACATATTCTAAACATGAAATTGTTTCCATTCACAATTATAAAAAAAGCGTGGCGGTCGTGCGTTCTTCCGCAGGGAAATTCCAGCGGCAACCGCCACTAATGCCGAAACAAGTTCCTCCGTGAAAGTTGAACGTTGGTGGTTGAAGTTTCTTTCCCGTACCTAAAATCCCCGCAAACAGCTACAAAGGTTTTATCGACTTGAACGAAAGTTATAATTTCAATGGTCTCGCGATGTTTCACCAATTCTCGGAACTAAGTTACTGTAAGTAGTTGCAAACTTAGGTTTTTCTCTCTCTTGCTGAAAACGCAACGTGAGTACAACTAACTGTTAAAAACACAGAAAAAAGGATTCCGGTTTATTTTAAGCCTGCCCGGAGTTTTGGTATTTAACGCGGCCTTTTTGTATTATACTCGGGCCGGAATAAACTTTCGGGATTACAATTATGGCAAAAACATGCAAAATATGCAAATCGCGCAAAATTTGCGTCAAACTTCCCGCAGGATATACGCTCATGAGTTATAATTTTACAAACTGTAAATTAAATCAGTGCGAATGCGAACGTGGGATAGAAAGGATTTTAATACCATTGAAGGAAATAAAATTCTGCAATGTCCGAAAAAAAAGGTCTGGCGGATTTTGTGATTTATACATTTCTTTTCTTTTTGCCAGATATTCATGGGATATTCGGATTTATAGAATAAATCAAATGGAATATATCACAAAAAACCACACGTGTGTTTCATATAAATATACTTCAGATATGATATGATTGGAAAAAAGTGCTAAAATGTTAAAATACATTTTCCGGAATCTATATTTTTCTTATTTGTTTACTTATTTAATCTACCGTATTATTGGCGTAAGGCTATTTTTCTTACGGTGCGAATTGTGAATATGTATAACGCTTTTAGTAAAAATTAAGAAAAACTTAGACTTAGACCATTTTTCGCATTTAGCGACGATAGAAATACATTACAGGCTATATATTAGTAACTTATACATTCTATGTATATCTGCAAATTATTACTATCCATTCACAAAAAAAGTTACCGAGCCAATAACAAAGTGTAATTATTAACATTCATAAATTGTACACCGCCTATCCGCGATATATTGGTGAATGCGCCGGGCAACGATGCCGATACTTCTCGCACATATTCTAATGGGATGGCAGCATTAGAAAAATGGCAATATGAAAGTATATTTTACTGTAATTATTAACATTCATAAATTGTATGTCTTTTTCTGTTATTTACTAAAAGCTTAAAACAATTTTATAATTGTAGTATGTAGCTTAAATACCACAGCATATTGACAGCAGCCTTTTCGTAGTGCTTTATTGACTAGAAATTGTGATGTTTCTTGTTCTAATTGTACAGTCAAAGTGAAGAAGATATGAGAAGCCATGAAAGCGAAGGCATTACCAATAGAGTATTTAAATGCTGTAAAACAATTCTATAGGAATAGTATCCTATAGAATAGTTTTACAGCATTTAAATACTCTATTGGTACTCCTTTCGCTTTCATGGCTTCCCATATCTTCTTCACTGTGACTGTGTCCCAAGCGTTTTTCAGATCGATGAATACAAGGTGCAACTCTCTTGTTTATTTAGACATAATAGTTGATTTAGACATAATATATTGTCTATACAGGTTCGACCGGAGCGAAAGTCGCTTTGTACTTATTCCATAACTATTTGCGACATGCGATGTTTTAACACACGTGAGTTCAGTCTACTAATAGAGGAAGTCACGCCTGTTCCTCTGTAATTCTCACAAATATGCTTTCTTATAAATTAAACTTATGTGACTTATCTTCCTTTCCTCTGAAATTTCTCTTCCGTTTAAGCAGTCTTGAAATATTCTGTGTGTTATAAATGAAATATAAATATACAATTAACAGACAAATATAGCTATATACACAAATAGATTTAAATTTTACGTAGTTTGTCTCAATACGATCGTTTTGAATAAAGTCTAGGAATACTTTTGCAATTCAAAGGAAGGAGGTTGTTTCATATTATTACTAGACATTTTCCAAGCGAGCAAATAACGCGCAAAGATTTCAACGCGAAAATTACTTCTCCACTCACATAAACACAATATTAATACGATATATCGGAAACTTTACGATACCATCACATTTTCAATTCCCCGTTGCGATATTAAAAGTCATTAAAGCGCCCCACAATGCACAGCAGAATGTAATATAAACCGGGCGTACAAAACTTTTTGATTGGAAACAGTGAGACAAGATTCTATTAATGGTAATATTGTGGGGGCGCGCTAATTGATTTTATTCCGTTATTTTAGCTACATTTTTATGTTTTGTTGCAGATTTTAAATGGTATGCGATAACGGTTGTCGCGTCGGTGACGTTGCTGGCGACGCAAACGACCCCCGCTCCGCCTTCCTGCAAACTGTCCGAATTCCAATGTGAGAACGGAAAATGCATTCCGTTGACTCGTTTTTGCAATAACGTCAACGAGTGTGGCGACTCCACAGATGAACCGCGCTATTGCACACGTAAGTAAATAAAAATATCTAACATTCTTTCAGATTGGATTTGTAAAGGCCTGGAATTTTCTTATTATTGTTTGCTGAAACAATAAAATTACGTTTGTACGTAACGATTTATTATTGTTTACTTCGAGAGCATATACATTAAACTAACTATGATTATAATTTATTTAACCGTCGCATTTATGGTCTATATTATAACATAATATTGATTAAAGGTTAATTGGTTAATTGGTTAAAATAATTATTAAACTAATTAGGTAATTTAAAATAATTTATAAATATTTAAATAAAGTTGGATTCATGCTAGTAGTGTTATTGGCAAAATACATGCACCTATATACTGTCTTTCATAAAAAACGCAACACATAGAAATTGTTGATTTTAATAAAATTGTCAATGATTAAAATTTAAATAATTTCTATACCTCTTTGTTTTTCTTGTATCATTTCTTTGTTGTCACTTAGTATCAAGTAATTATATTAAACAAGCTATTGGTGTGTAATAGCTGTCATTTTTTCGATTAGTTTGTCCACTATTACTTTGTGCATGTTTGAGAATGCCAGAATTAGCCAACATGCAAATTATTGGCAACTAAATGATATCGAACGTGGCCGTATTATTGATATGAGAGAGGCCGCACTTTTGTATGGACGTATACCTCATGATGTTGCAACGATTGTAAGAAAATGATCCATATGGTCCGATGAAGGGGTTCAACAACGCCGCAATAGATCTGGACGTCCCCGGATGACTACAGATCGTGAAGAACATCGTTAAAGATTTTCAATTGCAATAGACTGGATCTTATGGACAGCATTCGGCCGTTTTTTGTGCCTTGATCTACTTCAGCATACTCTCAGACTAGAATGAAGCAACGAAAGAGTATATTGGTTTCAAGAATTGTGTTTGTGTTTAGTGAAGAGTCTCTACTACGGTCGCCAAATTTGTCACCCATTGAGCATGGGATAGAATCGGTAGAAGGCTAACTGATTTACCACATCCACCAAAGGTAGATGCGTGTACGTTTGGTGGATGCGGTAAATCAGTTAGCCTTCTACCGATTCTATCCCATGCTCAAGGGGTAAGCAGCAAATTCAAAGACATATATGTGTGAATCTACATATCTAGATTTCGATCTTATTAGATCATGATAGCATGAGCATGTTGACGGTTATTACCATATAGGTGTGCATTGCTATTGATGTGGTGCCGCCAGATGGCGTTTAATTTTCCTCCTAGGGGGTTACTTGTATAATTTTATAAATTCAAAGCTTGCAACGATATACCGCAGGAATAAATTTATTGACAGTTGCCCCGTTTAAATGAGTACATAGCAAATCGTGTTAGAGCAACTCATAATTGAGTTGTTTTAAATTTCTGTTCTTTTGTTTTAAAATTATAATCATTTGTTTTATCACGATATGCGTTTTGTGAAAATTGTATCAAAATAGATCATAAACTTTAGTGTGTTTCGTTTTTTATGAAAATCAGTATTTTCGTGAATTTGCTGGACGATGGTAAATAACTCATATTTAATATTTAGCTGTACCACGTATAAAACGATGAGAATAATGACGCTAGGCGAAAGAAAGTCACAACATAATCAGGACCATTCTGGAGAGAGAAGAATGCTTTAATTATATTAATTGTGCGGTTACTATGGTGAATGCGCCGGGTAGTTATATTGATGAATACCGATGTATCCATGTTTATGACCTATCGATGTTTAGTCGGTGCATTACTTATAAATAGTAAATTGATATGAAATATTAATCGAGCAGTAATAAGCAACAGTTAACTTTCTGCATATTATATGTGTTTTATCGACAGAAACAGAACCATTTTTTTAGAAGCAACAGGCTGGAAGCCGTAGGCATTATTCTTGCATAAGGGTTTATACAAGTTCCATTAAGATTACCATGTCTATATAAAACGTTATGTAAACTAATTAAGTAATTATCATACATAATAATTAAACTCTTTATTCAACATCTGTTGACTTATCGATCGTTTTACAGAGTTTGCTTACGGGGCTGTTTCAGATAATTAAATGCACAATGTAAAAAAAAGTGCGATGCTAATTTTGTTAATATATAATAGTATTACAATATACATAAAAACTTATAAAAAAATATTTAGTCGAGTTAAATTTACTCAGTCGTTAAGTGGAATATTTGATGAAAGTGCCGCATAACCTTGTAAATATTGTGCTCTATTATAGGGGATGGGGATTTAATTAGTATACACTAGACACAAGTTCAGGGCCCTGGTTTAACAACTATCTCTCTTGAAAATGGGATATGAACCACCGAATAATTCTAAACTCCTATTCTAACCTAACTAATCAGAGAAATAGCTTTGTGCAATAGAGCAAAAAATAAACGATAGATGATAAGCTTAAGTATAGATTATGTGTACTTGGAATACGATATCTACTCATATTTATCCATATTTGTAATATCAAATATGGATAAATTCATTCCAATAAGGACTTCATCTAACCGCACTCAAGAAGAAAACTCAGAGGAGATCGAAATTTAAAAAGACGTCCGATAAGGTATGTATTATCCCCAATATTAGGCTTGAACTTGGGAATTAAGATCAACGGTGAGACTACAAATAATAACAGACATGCGGATGAGACTATATTTTCTCTAGATACGGAAGGATAAGATGGAGGAGGTCAGTTAAAGATATCGCTTCGCCCTCAATATATAAAGAATCTCCAAAGAAATCCACGATAATAGTCACGTCCTTGTGAACAACAAAATAATACAGAGGTTGCAAACATATACGAGGTTTTTTTAAAATTTAAATATAAAACAATGACATTTTACTTTTTAAGATGGTCACGAAGTACATCTAAGGCTGGGGACTCCTCCTTAAATAACCAAAACCTCCGTATCAAACCATGGAAATGACGAATTTTACAACAAACATACCCCAGCTGAGTAGAGGGGTACACTCCAAATCTCACACTGACCTGTCAGGCTGCCCTAAAGATTCTGGGGAGGGCAAACATTAGAAAACTTCGAAGAACAAAAGAACTTAAGTAAGAAGTTATATGTCGCACTTAGAATATACGTACAATGAGATCCGAGGAAAACTTAGAAGAACTAGAGCGAGAGTTAGAATGCATAAAATGGGATATTATTGGACGGCCAGAAACACGTTTACCTTTTACCACCAAAATTGGATATTATTGGACGGCCAGAAACACGTTTACCTTTTACCACCACACTTAACTCTGGACATGTATTATACCAGAAAAACTCCGATATGATCGACCATATAGGGGGTGTAGGATTCCTCGTCAGCAAAAATATAAAATATATGGTAACTAAATATACCTCTCTGTCCAACCGATGTATATACGAGGCATATCCAGAAAGTAAGAGTACTGAGGCTCTCACGGTCGGAGGGATTTTATTTTCATCATGTTGGCCACACGGCAGTATAGCCTGACTCCTCCCCTTTGCACCGAGACCGGTTCGAGGTCAGTACGTTGCGAACTGTTGACACGACAACAAGTTTCGTGAATAATGTCAATCCAATCTCCCGCCAAGTGCGAAATACGCGGCGTCATCCGTTATCTCGTTTGGAAGGGAAAACCTCCCTTTGAGATTTATAATGAGGTGAAAACTGCATATGGTGATAAAGCTATGAATCGTACGAATGTGTACAAGTGGTGTCGCGAGTTTAAAAACGGTCGTACGTCTGTGAATGATGATCAGAGGAGCGGAAGACCTTCAATTGTGACTGACGAAATTGTGGAAAAAATTGAAAATGCGCTCCGTGACGATCGCAGATTGACTGTGGATGAATTTTCTGCGATGTTTCCGCAAATCTCCAGATCTCTACTACACGAAACAATCACAGAAACCCTCGGATATCGGAAACTGTCCGCGAGGTGGGTCCCAAAACAACTGACAGACCAGCACAAGTTGAATCGAGTGGAGGCCGGGCAAGAGTTTTTAAGGCGCTGGAAACTCCATGGAGATGAATTTCTCCGCTCCATCGTAACTGGAGATGAAACTTGGGTAGCACACCACACGCCCGAAACCAAAAGACAATCTCAACAGTGGCGTCACACCTCTTCACCCTGGCATCCGTGTTTTGGGACTGTCAAGGCATAATTTTAATCGAAAGTCTGCCTCAGGGGGAGACCATCAACTCTGCAAGATACTGTGAGACCTTAAAAAAATTGCGGAGGGCGATTCAGAACAAGAGGAGAGACATGCTGACAAAAGGAGTCTGCCTGCTGCACGACAATGCCAGACCACACACGACCAACGCCACGAAGGAACTGCTCGCCTCGTTTAAATGGGATGTCCTGAACCATCCCACGCATTCCTCTGATCTAGCACCTTCAGATTACTATCTCTTTACCTCCCTGAAGCTGCACATGAGTGGAAAAAGGTTTTTAACCGACGAGGAGTTAAAGGAGAAGTTGGAGAAGTGGACGAAAGAGTTGGCGGGAAACTACTTCGAGGAAGGCATCAAAAAATTGATACCTCGTTACACCACCTGCGTAGAGAGGAATGGCGACTATGTCGAAAAATAGCTTTTATTATGTACTAAAGTTTAACGTAATTTTTTTGTTTAAATAAAAAATTTTAACACCTACAAAAATTCAGTACTCTTACTTTCTGAATATGCCTCGTACATTATATTGAATTTAAACAAGCTCTATTCCATGCAACTTATTGCTCCTACAAGCACCTCAGAAGATGAAGAAGTAGAACAACTGTATGAGGATATAACGAAAGCAAAACAAATGGAAAAACTCATTTAAAACTAGTTATGGGTGATTTTAACGCCAAAATTGGAGAGAAAACTAACATCGAAAGTAGATACATCGGAAATTATGAACTGGACTCAAGGAATGCTAGAGGAGATATGCTGGTGAACTTTCTTAAAAAGAAAAATCTATACTGCTTAAACACGTTTTTCAAAAACCCGCACAACGCAGATGGACATGGAGAAGTCCAGGCAATTTCGTTCGGAAAAACGAAATCGACTTTATCCTAGCCAACAATCGGAAAATATGCAGCGATGTTGGGATTATGAATCGTTTCAACACTGGAAGTGATCGCAGGATTGCCCGAGCGTGCCTGAAAATGGATTTAAATTCAGAAAGGAATAAACTTATTACAAAGCCAAAATTTCCAGCCAGTAGGCAGCTGGAGGCTAGTATTGTAGATTACCAGAATAAAGTAGGAAAATACCTAATACCTTCGGAGACGAGATATATGATTGTAGACCAGCTGACTGAAAGAATAAGATCCAAACAGCAACAACAAAAAAATGCTCAAAATCGAAAATTTCGAGTGACCCTAAACTGTCGACAATTATAAGGAAGCTTATGGAACAAAGCAGACATGAAAAATGGAACGGATGAGTATAAAACAATTAACAAACAGATCAAAAAATGTATACGGAGAGATTTGCGATCATACAAGACCAAAGCGATTCAAACAACAACTGAAAATAACGCCAACATGAAAGTATTAAGATCAAAGCTTTCAACTGGAAGATCCAGAATAACAAAGCTCAAGAACAAGCAAGGCATGGCAGTATTAAACCTAGATCAGTTACCCCAGATAGTTGAAGACTTTTATACTGACCTATATGCATAAAAATCACCTGATATGGAACCGACGACACAAGGTAACATACTGAATGTAGGATCACAAGATATACCCGAAATTTCGCTCGTTGATATAAGATCTGCACTGAGAAAGATGAAGAATGGCAAATGTCCAGGAGAAGACCGAATTGCATCAGAGATGCTGAAACTTGGTGGAAGCAATGTGGAGAAGACGATACAAATCCTATTGAACAAATGCATGCAAGAAAGCATAGTCCCCAAAGAATGGTGCAACGCAGATGTGATAATTTTATTCAAAAAAGACGACACATCAAACAAAGAAAACTACCGGCCTATCAGTTTGCTATCACAACTCTAAACGGTTCATAAAAATCATCTGCAGTCGTCTAATAAATAAATTAGATTTTACGGACACAGCACCATCGACTACCTGCATTCACTACGCACTCTAATAGAGAAAGCTACTGAGTACGTGCCCATTTATAGACTTTCATAAGGCTTTTGACTCAATAGAAATTTGGTCGATTATAAACTCGTTGGTAAATGCAAGGATAGATTCAAGATATGCCAATATTATCAAAAATATCTACTCAAATGCTACGCTCTACGTCAAAATCGAGGTCTAACTACAAACAAAATATATTTTGGAAGAGGAGTGCGACAAGGGGATCCTAGTTTGCCAAAATTATTTACCCTGAGCCTAGAAGATGCATTTAAAAGACTGAACTGGGAGCGGAAACGGACAAATATCGATGGGATATACCTAAATAACCTTCGTTTTGCCGATGATATTGTCCTAATCTCAAAAAATCCATTGAATTAGAATAGATGTTACAACAACTAAATAAAGCAACCAAAGTCATTGGACTGAAAATTAACATAGGCAAAACGAAGGTGATGAGTCCAGTTAACCCACAGATTTCGCTAGACAATGTACCCCTCGAATGTGTGAACCACTATACCTACCTCGGCCATGTGATAAAGTTGGGAAAGGAAAACCAAACAGCGGAGGTGGCAAGAAGGATAGGTCTGACTTCAAATACATTCTGGGCAATAAAGATATCCCAGTAAACTTAAAAAGAAAAGTATACGACTCCTGCGTTCTGCCCGTAGCCATATACGGCCTAGAAACCATGAGTATTACAAAAAAGAGTGCGAACCGTTTAAGAACGACACAGAAAGCGATGGAACGTTCAATGATTGGCATTTCATTAAGGGACAAGGTGATAAGGGAAAGAACGAGAGTGGTCGATGTCATTAAAAGAATAGCACAATTAAAATGGCGTTGGGTGGGGGACACGTCGCAAGACAGAGTAGCGATAGATGGATGGTCATAATTACCCGGTGGCGACCAAGAGCAACAACAAGAAGCAGGGACGTCCACAGAGAAGGTGGCTAGACGATATAAAGACGACCGTTGGTAGTGACTGGTTCCACAAGGCACAGGATCGGGAGATGTGGAAGACGTACGGAGAGGCCTATGTCCAGGAGAGGATGAAAGAAGACTGATGAAGAAGAAGACATAAATAGCAACCCTCATTAATACTACACTATACTACAGACCACTCGTTTAAAATCAAATGTCGAATAGAGAAATCCAGAAGTGCATTTATGAAAATATTAAAGTTATTTAAGACACATGACATACATATTCCAATGAAAATTATCTAGCTAAAGTGCTAATATTTCCTATATTGCTATAGCTTATGAACCATTGTAAAAATACCCTGACCGGATCATGTCAGCAACCAGAATGTACTCAGCATTATCGGAAAAGAAAAAATTATAATGATTATGGCAAAAAAAACGAAACTGCAATATTTAGGATACACAATGAAGGACGATCATCGTTACAGGTTACTACAAGTTTTTCAGGGGATAATAGAGGGCAGAAGAGGACCAGGAGGACGAAGTACTTCCCGGTTGAAGAACATCCATATATGGTTCAAAACAACAGTGGGTGCAGCAAGTAAAATTAAAATAACAATGACGATCGCCAGCATCCGAAGCGAATAGTCATCGGCAGAAACCTTAAATTAGTGAAAATTTAGAATCTCCGATTGATCTCCGTATTAAAATTGAAATCAAGCATTAAATAAATATAGTATAAGTAGTAACTTTACTTTAAATTTTTTCAATCAATTTATAACCGTATTTTGAGTAAAATCCTGACAAAAAGGGTAATCTACATGAAGATAAATTTGAAATATTAAAAAATCTACAAATCATAGGCATATCAATTTATAACCATCATACTATTGTATTTTGAGTAAAATCCTGACAAATAGGGTAATCCACATGAAGATACATTTGAAATATAAAAAAATCTACAAATCATAGGCATATTAATTACTATTCGATTTATATGTCTTAACGCACTTTACAGAGACATTAATTACCTATATTAACATAATCAAAATAATTGGTAAATAACAATTCAATTATTTCTAAAAAAAAAACAATAAATAATAAAGGATAAATAAAACGATTTTTTACTTTGTTTTTCACACTTCAGTTCTAGCCATTTTCGAGCTCCTCCGATGACGGACTAGTTGCAAAGTGTAACTGAAGGGTGATAAAAAACAAAGTAAAAAATCGTTTTATTTATCCTTTAAAATGAATTATCAGAAAGTAGACGCCTTAACAATCCAATATAAATCAAAATGTATAAAAGGCACCATAACAATGAAATTGATTTGCTGATATGAAAATGGCTAGAGCTTAGCCGAAACTAGTTGCAAAGTGTAACTGAAGTGTGATAAAAAACAAAGTAAAAAAATCGTTTTATTTATCCTTTAAAATGAATTATCACAAAGTAGACGCCTTAACAATCCAATATTTGAATAAATAATAACTTGCTAAAGTGACATATATTCTCAGCTATTAGAAATTTTATATAGTTATTTTCTTAAATTGTGCTTCCACTGCTTAGAATTTATATAATTATATTTAGGGCATATTTTATAATTGAGATTGATATTATTTTTTAAAAATGTGGTAGTACTCGCTTAACAAGTTTTATTAATATAACATGCACTTAAAGTAATTAAAAGTGTTTTAATTCTATATGCGACAGGTGCTTTAAATGTAGGCTAAATTTGTAAAGTTAAAGCTAATTACCAAAAGAAACCGTGGCGAGGAGATGATAAATGACCTTACTTAGAAATGTTTTATAATAATAAAACACCGTAATTTCATACGCTCTTGTACTAAAGTGCAATACTAATTACGGTAATAATGTATACTAACGTATAAGATATATAGACATTCCACATTTAATTACATTCGAGAATGTCCTGAATTTAATTTCATATATGGATTTGTAGTGAATTGTGAGCTATTCATTTCGCAGTGGTAATGTTACGCTACAAATAATTCTTTTCCACTCTGATTACGCAGACAGAAATTCCCGTCCTTTATTTTATCAAATTCCAGTCAGGGCGTATTACAAGCAGGAGTTTTAGATCATATAGCCGAAGATTTGTATTCTTATTTATCTCACACATATAATCCTACTTGAATGCTAATCGAAACAATGCAAATCCCACACCGTGCGTTTATGCCTGTATCTGTTAAACCAGGCAAGGGCGGAAATGGAGTTGCTAAATGGACTACATTTAAATCATTTGACATTTATAAACGCAGTAACAGTACCGTAGCTTAAGCTGGATTTATAGTTGGTAGCGCAAGTGCTATCGAAATCGGTATCGAAAATAACATGAACAACGAATATCCTAGTAGTAGTTATTACTGTATTTAGTATAATTCTGTAAAGCCCTGGTTTTCTCGGAAGCGGTCGCTTAAAAGCATCCGCTTTTGACGTCATTTACACATCGCAAAAATTGCATTACGTGTTTATAAACGAATATGGTTTCCCATAAAGAGTAATACGTCAACGTAATGTAATGTAAAATGACAATGAATTACGATGAAAAATTGTGAGTTATTCAATTACATATTCTTAAAACGATTTTTTTAATTTGTAAATGACGTCACATATGGTACCGCTTTCCTAGGAAACTAGGACTGGCTATCGACCTTCGGCTCCGTCTGCCGTGTATTAGTGTATGTGAGTGTTAGTACTTGACGAACATCATATTATATCATGATTGCCTAATTTGCAGAGAATTCCCTAAGGAAGATGCTACATAGTACCGCTACTCAAGTTACTGATTTACGTCCAATTTGTGTGTACTGTGTATATCGCATTGTAGTTCCACCTGTGGTGTGAGTTGCAGCACAGGCAAAGAGACGATTATGCCTGCAGTGGCGTGAAAGTGGTCGATGTAGATAGTAAACTAAAATCTATCGGGATGGAATAAACTGCCTTAAACCTGTATAGACAGATTCTAATTGGTCGGCATCCGCGAGTAAAACTAAATGATAAAAGATAAGGTCGCTACTATTATCCATGAGGAGTGAAGTCCCCCAGGGATCAGTTCTAGCTTTATTGCATATATACTCGAGATCTATTTGAAGATTTAAAACACTCGAAAATCATGTATGCTTATGACACACAACTTTATATACATTTTAAGGCTGATTAAACGCTTGGAGCCGGAGATAAGTAAATAATGGATATAAACGTCTCATGAACAAGGTCTGTTGTTAAACCCGGCAAAATTATGCTTTTTCTTGTTGTGAACAATAGTTTAAAGTCTAAAATCTCTGCCCAATTATAATATTATAAATTTTAAATTGACTAGGGCTAACGATGCCCACTGAGAATTTCCTAAAGAATTTGGGTGTAACCTTGATTATACAATGAGATTTAGATGCCATATCAACAAGGCAGAGAATTTGCAAATCTCAAACTTGTTATTACAAATATTGGATTGTTAAGGCGTCTACTAAGGATAAATAAGACGTTTTTTTTACTTTGTTTTTTATCACACTTCAGTTACACTTTGCAACTAGTTTCGGCTAAGCTCTAACCATTTTCGAGCTGCTCCGATGATCAAAATGTGAGCTAATTTACGTTCTGACGCTAAACTCTATATAAATAGGATTGTCTGTGACTTATCTGTATAGTCCTACCCTATGGTATTCATTACAGGAAGTCTATTCGACAACAGTTCTTCGACAGGTGTAGCCAGTCGACTGTAGATTTGGCTCAGTGACGAGATAGGCCTATCATTTTTCAGGCAGTATTTTCTCCTTTCTTCAAAAAGGGGATCACCACGCATATGTTTCACGCTTCTGGCACTGTGCCGCTGTTCATGACCAAGGTGAATAGTTGTTGCATAGCTTTTACAATTCGATTTACAGCTGTATTTAAGAGCTCCGGTGTACACCCTCCTCGACTAGTGCTATGATACCTGTTGTCTCAATGCTAGTTGTATCTCTTATATATTTATATCGGGTATATCTTAGGTGTAGTGTCGGGTGAGTGTTGCTCTTTTATCCCTTGAGAAGCGATAGAGCGGTTGACCTATTTTCCTAGTATCTATTTTCACTTTTACCAGCTGGCTTTCGCCGATCATGTCAAGATACAATTTAAAAATTTAATATTACAATACAGTTAAAATTAAAATCCAGTTTCAAAATTTATAACTACAAATTAAAAATATAAATTAAAAAATATACAATTTAAAAATGCACGTTTATATCAGATACTATGCAAACAAATAAACACAGATAAAAATAAAGAATTCATAATAAATCACATACATATGATGTATTTGAAAAAGACAGAAATATCCGTCAGCTTAAGTCAATGTAAT
Source organism: Lordithon lunulatus (assembly GCA_963942505.1). Lineage (NCBI taxonomy): Eukaryota > Metazoa > Arthropoda > Insecta > Coleoptera > Staphylinidae > Lordithon > Lordithon lunulatus. The sequence continues at coordinate 15,855,322 of OZ012671.1, read as the reverse complement.
TTGATTGGAAGTCGGTGTTTAGAAATTCTTCAGTAGAGAAAATGCATTTCTTACTAAACATTGTTTAAAATATTTTTGAAATGCTTTAGCCGCCAAACTTTTTACGTTATTGGGCAAAATATTATAGAACCTGCTGCAGTAGAATCTCGGACCGGTCTGGGTTCGTAATAAACAGCAGTGTGTATGATTTAATAGATCATTGTTTCTGGTAATGTGCGAATGAATTTGAGACGTTTGTGTGAACTTGTCGGAGTTGTTCATAATATACATCAAGCAGTGTAGAATAGAGATACATGATAATGTGAGTATCTGTAGCTTAACGAAAAGTGGCTCGGTATTGTCTCTGTAGCCCGGCTCCTGCTATGAATCTCATGACACGTCTTTACAGAGCAAAGATTGTGTGTCGGATGTTAGGGTGTCCCCACACTAGTTGACCATATTGTAAATCAGACTCTATCAAAGCAAAGTAAGCAGCTCGAAGGACAATAGCAGACACGTGATGTATGAAGTTTCCTATAAGGAATGTGTTCGTGCTCAGCTTGCTTGATAAACTCTACCCTGAGCATGCCATTGCATAGCAATGTCAAGATGTAGACCAAAAAACATGTTGATAAGTCCTCGAGTTGTACATGCTGTAAAATGAAATTCATACTAACAGATTTAGACTAATACAGTTTTAATTTATTGGATTGTAACCAACAAGCTGCGTCTGACTGCTGAATTTCACCCTGCTCACAGACTGATTTTAAATCGTTTCCACGATTGAATAGGGTTGCGTCATCCGCGAACATGATTAATCCACCCATTCTCACGGCAGTTGGTAGATCATTAATGTAGATTAAAAATGGAAGAGGACCTAAGATGGAGCCCTGTGGAACGCGTATGCTAATTGGGAGTTTCAGAAACTTCACCAGCGACATGAACTGTTTGAATACGGTCTGTTATGTATGACAGCAGGGTCCTTCTACTATCAGAATGAATATTGTATAGATATAGTTTACGTAACAGTATTGAGTGGATCACATAGTCAAATTTCTTTGACAAGTCCAGAAAATAAGCATTTAGTTATCGTAGTCGGGCAGTTCCGACGATGAGCTGTTTTTCATTTCGCGTCGTCCTTTCAAGAGTTTCAGTATCTCGGAGTTCCAGTATGAGTACAAACAACTGGTTCCTAGCAAATACACCCGTCACAATACAACAGAAACAATAACAATTACAGGATAAATAAAACGATTTTTTACTTTGTTTTTTATCACACTTCAGTTACACTTTGCAACTAGTTTCGGCTAAGCTCTAGCCATTTTCGAGCTCTTCCGATGCAGTACGCACCCAGAAGTAACAGATATCATGGCGCAATTTCTAGTGTAGGTTTTGGTAGTCATCTTACTTTTAATGTCGCTAATTATGGCATGTATACAATCTGTAGAATAAAGAATATTATATGCAATGAAGCTGGACTAACCACATACTATACTCCTTTTACAGCTCTATGGTATTCCCTTCCACGCAAACATGCCACTCAATTTTAGACGCCTCACCTAGAACCTCCTGTAGACTAATTAATTACTAACTCGGCTTTGGTTATTAACCCACAGACGATAGTGTGAATATTCTCAATCATATAATGTATACATGAACAATTTCGTATACTTACATATATCCAAGAAATAGACTACATGATTTCTTAATCATCTAGTCAAGTCTATTTCTTGGATATATGTAAGTATACGAAAATGTTCATGCATATAACTGGAAGCATGAGTTGACAGATTCGATGAATTCTCCATAGTCTCCATATTACGAACTAAATGAATATCGGAATGCATATTCTAAATCATGTTCTTGCAACTACTGAACTAAAACAACTATGTACTTTATAAACAAAAACACCACTAAATGTTGAATATATTCTATTGCATTGAATTTTTCAAGATTGAAATATCTTAAAAGTATGTATCATATAAATTTAAAATGTATGTATTAATTAAACGATTGTTATTATTATTATTAGTATATAAACAGAGTGTTTCTATATATACGGGATATAGATTGCAGTATTGAGTTTATTCTACATTACGAATTATTGTAGAGGAGTAATTATTTGAGAATTATTGAAGAATTATTGTAGAGAATTATACGAGCAGCTCATCAAAAATATCAATTATCAACTGTTCACCTACTAGTTTTTTGAAAACCGTTAACATTTCAATCGTGAATAGCTGATATTTAAAATATAGTTACCTTTAATCTTGAAATATCTAATTATTAGATTTAATTGCAAATGTATAGTAACAAATAAACACTTTATTTTAACGCGTTCATAAATATTGAAGTTCAGAGTGACATTCTTGTTTTAAAGATAAATTCGTGCCATATATTGTAGTATAAGAAATGATATATCCTCTCTGGTTTTCTAGTTTTCTACCTACGCATTCGATGCATATTCCCAAAAGCCCTTCCCTGTTAGCGTGCTCAAAACTTATTTCAACTATCACCCTTGAATAAATTGCACTTAGCACTTGTTTGAGATATTCCATCAATAAACTCCCTAACGATTCAATATATATGTACCCCCACTAAACTATAAACGTACCACATGAATTGAATTTGAGGCTAGAAATTGTATATCACCACTACATACTATATAGGCCAATAATGAATTCATTATTAACTTATGTTGTTAATGAACTGTTACTTTCAGAACTTTCTGACATTTCGATTATTAAGTTGAAATTTCACTTTTTAAACGCAAGATATTCATAGTCCCTTATAATTGCATTAGGAAACCGTCAGTCTAATTGTAGTAATTGAGATCCTATCCCACTTCCACTATATATATATATTATTAATTGCTGTAGCTTCCAAGTCTTAATAAGGGACCCTACACGATCAATATTACTGTCAATATTTTAGAATAATGACAGTAGTACTGTACGATAAAATATTTAATATGTTCATTGTTCTAAAATATTGCCAGTATTACTCATCGTGTAAGGTATAGTAAAGATGCAATGAAGAGACTACTGATGTTTATCCGGATAATAGATTACTTGATAAATATAAAAGAAGGATTGAAGAAAATATTGACAGTACTAGTATTGACAGTATTATTGACCGCGTAGGGTGCCTTATACATAATACGTTTCCAAACTAAATTATTCACGTCAGTGTCAACTTGAAAATAAGGTTACTTCGATAATAATAAACAAGTATTCATATAATTATTAAGATATTTGTCAAATGTCACTGTCTACTTAAAATAAATTAATTTGAAATAAACATGTTTACTAGTGTTCACTTCTACAATAATCGTAGAGCCCGAAAAAGGCGATTTCGCAGCGAAACGGCTCAACGATCAGCGCAAAGGCGCACTAACTCTTCTACAAACGCAGAGCCCAAATGTGCTCCACGAACTGACTTACTTGATATATTCCCTCGAAGGTATCGAGGGGCCGGACTTTTGCCATATTGCCAACAAATATCTTCTACACCCGACTGGTGTCCAAATATCGAAAACTGACCGCCAGATGTGGGGATTTCATACGCATAACAATATTCGCAAAAACCGTTCTAAAATGAAACATTCCCACTAAGTATTTTATGAGCAAGGCTGCGAGGCGACTACTTAGGGCCGGGTGTTCAATAGTCAGGGGGGCAATAAATATTTCAGAATAATTATGCAGGGGACGTTTTAGGTTATGGTGACCACACACAGTGTGAGCTCGTAACAGTCACTACAAAATTTCGTATAACAAAATCAGTTTGACATAAAGGGTGTTTCATTTCGGGGTATAGAACTTTGAATTTAAATAAAACACAGAAGAATAGTTTTAATGGCCGCGTATGTGACTTTTTTAAAAGATAATTGTATGCCATTAATGTTTAAATCTGATTTCGGACATGTGGCCGCCGCGGCTGGCGCGTAGATGGCGTAATCTGAAGGTCCAATTTGCGATCGTAGCATTTCTGGGTGTATTTCGTCAATAACGCGTCGAAATGTTCAATAGTCTCTGGCTCATCAGCGTAGACAAATGACTTCAGATACCCCCAAAGAAAATACCTCAACGGTGTTAAATCACACGAATGCGGTGGACAGTTTAAATGTCCTTTACTCGATATTTGAAAATTCAATGTAGATCAAAATTGTGTCTTTAACCACTATGCCATTGGGTTTTGTATAAAATATTCTCAAATTTGTATATAATTTTATCGTTATATATAATTGCTGTACACGTCAGGTAGATTTATATGTAGTAATGGGGTTTTCTATTAATAAATAAATTGAGAATACAGTCCTAGCGCCTTAAATCCCTGTGTCTATAATGATAGTCTTCGCAGCCTTCATGTATAATATAATATTATAATAAAAATCTATTTTTAGTTGCATGCATAAATGTATTATTCAAAGCTTCTGCAATAAACATCGCATTCCGAAACAGCACACAAACAACGTAAATCAAATGGTTCCATTTCTGCTAAAATGAATATTCTGCGCTGCCGCTTTCCTCTCGTAAAAGAGCTAGCGTAATAACGTCACACAAATACGCGACGGCGACGCCAGGTAAATTCGCTCACAACATGCAGAAATGCAATTTCAAACAAAGAGGAAAAAGCGAGCGCGCCTAATGCACGGGCGATCGAATAATTTCATTTGACGGGCATCGGCTTATTCGGTAAACGCGCATGACGTCATGTGTCACGGATAATGTGAAATAGGGTTTAATATTATGATGGACATTTCCAATACATTGTAATATTGCTTCCTGTAGCTATTTAGCTTAGACTAGGATAAACTAGATTTGAAACTAAATAGAGATATGACTAAATCTCTGTTCTGTACTATATAAGACTTTATTAGAGAAACAGATTTTTAAATTATCCCTTATACAATACTATTATTATTGTTATTATTACTAGGAACAGAAAAAACAACACCATTGATTCAAGCTTTCAGTCAGCAAGTTGAGGACGCGCCTAATAAGAGCGAAAAAGTCTTGCTCGGTAAGATCCAATTACACAAATTCTATGTTCATATCTAAGGCGATAATAGAGAATGTAACAAAGATAATTAACAAACCACCTGGGCACGACAGCATTCGAATGATAGATATCGCTAGAAATGCAGAAATGTTGAATATTCCGATTCAACACTTAAATTTCACGTCTGACAGAAATTTCAGCGAGTCGGAATGGTGCATTGCTATATACTTCAGACACTATTATACGGCATGAAGGCGTAGGCGCTTGAGAAAGCAAATATGGACAAGCTTCAGCCTTTCGTGATGTGGATATACCGCCGCAATCTGAAGATACTATGGGCAGACCATGTAACAAATGAAGAGGTCATGCATATAATGGATAGAACTGAACAGCACAATAAAATGACGAAAACTAGAATATTAGGGGCATGTCATTCGAGGAGATAGATACGCAAGCCTCCAGTTATATTTTTCAGCCAATGATGACGAACTGATGGATTTAATACGCTCATCATCTTATGTGTAGTATACTTTAATTATGGAACGCAAGCTAATGGGATAAAGTTTTGTGGGGCGACGCAGAACTTCTTAGCTGAGGAACCTGCGAGAAAGGTATGGAAGAGCAATGGCCGATTTTTTCAGGGCTGCGGCATCAAAGGTCCGAATTACGATGATGATTGCCAACCTCGAACGGCACATGAAGAAGGCCTCACGGTAGTAGTTTGGGGCCACTTCAGTACCTTCTATATGTCAACAATGTAAGGCACAGCCTTTCTTATTGTATCTGCTCGCATCTTTCACTCGACAGACTGTTTGCACCAAACATGTCCTATCTGTTTCAATGTTTGGAAGAAATTGAAGTAGTTCAGAGGCACAAGTACGTTGGTCTATATATTAATCGATATTTCTATGGGATTCGTATGCTCAACCGGTGACCGTAAAATTAAGGCATATCGCCTTTCAATTTCGCGACCAAAAAAACTATTGTTTATTGATTATATAGTTATATTATATTATATACTACTAAGTATACTCTGAATAGTGTCTGAATAGACAACACTCAGCACAAAAATTTGCGTCATATTGAGAAAGAAAATACCAACTACCATGTCTACAAAAATGGGTAATATAATAAACGGTCATCAAAAACTACTATAGAATTTAAGAAGAACAAACGATACATCATGGGAAATAAAAAAAGGTGATTGATTTCCTTTAAATTGTATTACTGTGATAATAAACGAAAACATGGAGTAACTCCCATCGTACGACGAGAGGCTAAGAACATTAAAAAATCAGAATTGTGGTAGTCAAGAATAATTACTCTATTGGTATAATAGCTAAATAAAGAACCTATTTAAATCCAAGGGAAATGGAACCTAAGGTAATAAGCACTATTTCTCTAAAACTGCGCGCATATAGCAATTCTGCTCTGTAATTACATTAAAATAATTTAATATAACTTTTTGATTTTGAATTCAAAGTTTTTAAGTAAATAATAAATCATAACTAATTACAAATAATTGTGCGTGTTATTTGTAACTAATTATATGAACTAACACAATTTGCAAACATAATCATAAACAACGTGTATTTCCATTAATATTTTGATATTTATGTTTAATCTTATCATAGCAAATAAAGGATCCTTTATTAACAATAATAAATGTTTTAATATATCCACTGTTAATTTAAAAAATACTAAAAGAGTCTTATTGATTTCAGCATGCAACAGAACATTTTACGGGGAAGTAGGAATAACATACGATTTCGAATTACATCGACCCAAAGAGGACAAAATACCATTCATATGTGTTCTGACATTCAAAGCCGCTGGAGGAGAATACGGAGACTTACTTCAGGTAATTGAAATTTCTCTGTACCGTTAGATTTCAATTGCCTTGTTTTCTACAATAGGACTAAAAATAGATATGTTCTTTTAATATCGCGAGAAACATACCATTGATGTATTATTATTATATATTCAATACAATTACCTGATGAATCTAAATTAAAATTATTGTTATTATAGAAGAGAGAAGTACAAAATTTAGTACTTTTGACTTACCTATTAATAGTTAAATTATTTCACCGACGTACGGAAATTATATTTCAGAAGTGTGGAAAGGTAATCTTAACTTCGGAAGTTTAATTAATTCATATATTATTCACTTATAGTTTCGCAACAATTAAACCTGTAATAGAAAGTACGCAAGAAACAGTTTCGCTATCAATTGTGTTGTGCAACAGCTCAACATTTTCTTATCGCATAACTTGAAATATTTGTGGATGCGTTATATTTCAGCACAATGATGTTAAACTGAGGGATTTAATACGCTCAGTTCATCATCCATGTGTAGTAGGCAAATATCAATGTAATTAACAAAGGCGGGTTTATGAAAGAAAATTATTAGAAATTATTATTTTATTTATTATTTATTATAATAAACAAAATAATAATTAATAAATAAGGATTATTTAGGACCGATCATGGTCATAAATAGTAATACGCACTACCAACTGCGAAAAGTATAACTTGTTTGTTTTGATCTTATTATAACCGTTGAGTGAAGAATCAACCATATAGCATATAGGCTTATAGTGCTCTGTGCATATAGTACGCTGCTTACATAGCAGTGTGATATATGGTAGCGAAACGTGACAAAAAGTAGAACATAAAATGCGGGTATTGGAAATGGATTTCTGGCGCCGATCGGCTGGAAAATCAAGACTTATAGTTTGGATCTAAATTTTTTTTTGAGGTTGACAGGAGAAATAAAAACATATATATTATATTATAAAATGCTTATTGGAGTTATTTTACTCTGATAACCAGTTATTAATTTTTAATTGTATTGCTTATATTTTATTTCTTTGAACCAAGAGTAATTTAATTACTCCAATAAATATTTTATCATGAGTTTTTCTCACTCCTATCAACCTCTAATAAAATTTTAGATGTGTGGTGTTGCTGCTTAGACGACGATATTCTTCTCAAGGAACTTTACAGATATAAAATATAAATAAAATAATATTATAAAAATTAAAATTGCCTTTTTTCATTTTACAATTAATCTGATTGTTGTTATTCCGCTTAAGCTCATGTGGAGCGTGCTAGCTACGATTAGCAAACTAATTATATAGATTATAGACGTCTCGAGTGTTATCAGACATAACCCTCCGTATTGTTCAATTTTGAGATATATTAATGATTGAGAAAATCGTTTGAAGAGAGCATACAATAATAATATATAATAATAATACAATGTTGTTAAGATTTATTACAAAACACGAAAACAAGAATAACAACTACGGCCGGCAATATTCAGGAAAACGAATTTTGTTAAGTGCCGTATTATATATTTCAACACCCCCACCCCTCCATATGAGCGCGGAATGTGCTCTTAAAATTATATTGCTGTTTATATTTCGGGGTTAAAAAACAAAATCAAATATTTAACATCGAAAATTGTCTTTATTTTATTTCTAAATATTTAAATATTCTCAAATTTGTATGCGTTTGAATCCAATTTTGATATTTTTTCGATTCCGATTGAAATACTCTATACCAGGCCAATAAGTCGGTCGATCGCCAGTACACCAAGTCAATATTGGTAGATCTCTCGCAAAGTTTTAACATAGAAACCGATGAGACTACTTGATAAATACAGCAGTAATGACAATAAATCGATCGCGTCACAATTTTAAGATAAAAAGTCGATCTACACAAAAGTTGGCCTCCCACCAGGGTTGACCAGTCGACCATGTAACTATGCCTAGTCGCCCGACTTCTGAGATGTATACATATTGTTTTATTAATATTAACTATTTAGTTGTGTGAAATCATTATTTAACTAATTAAAATTCCTTCATATTAAATATGTATTGGAATTATCTATGTTTGTTTTAAATTTAAACTTATGCTTACTATTGCTACTTTTCCTTTGATCACTTAATACATACGATTTGGTAGAACGCCACCTATAATTTAAGATACAAGTCTCCCAATGAGATCAAAAGGTTGGCCATCCTGATCTATACTCATTATGTGGATTCCAACAGGAACAATTTTTTTGTCGGCCTATTATTTATATAATATTGATATATGCTGGTCTCACTAATTCCCAAGGATGCCTCAATCTCATGATTCCAGTATCAATTCACGGACAGCATTATTATTTTCAACAAAACAACCAATTTTGGACGACCTTCACGAAATTAGTCTTTGATGGAAGTAAGGCCAGGGAATTCTGAAAGCAATCTATAAACATTGGTACTTCATGGTGCTCCATAGCTAAAAGTTGAATTAAGTTCATCGATGCACTGTTATTGAATAAATTCATGTATAAAGTTGTAACTCACATCGGTCCCGACACTGCGATAACTCGCTAAACAAGCATGGTGTTTATATTGCTACAAACTTTCTAATATATGAAATGTCGATCATTAAAACGCAACTACCCCAGGCCAGTAGGCCCAACGGCTCGAAATCTGGCAATAATCTAACAGTACGCTTCAGGAATTTAAAATCTCGACTAAAATAAGTGAATAACACTTAAAATAGCCACCTACAACATTCCAAGAATGAGACTAGATGAACACAGAGAAAGACTAGACGAAGAAAAGCATAAAGAGAGGAGTACGACATACTGTTCACTGGAGGAAGCATTCAAAAACATCAATTTAAAAGGAATTAGAATCGAGTATACCTTAATAATCTAAGATTTGCGTACGATATAGTCATTACAAGCAGTTCATTAGAAAAACTAAAGACAGAGTTCGACTAACTGCGGAAATCGGAATACAAATGGACCTTGATCAAACTAATAATGGCATAGGAGAACACCCAGATAATTAGCAAGAAAATACTCGATAACATAAACGAATATATATTCCTGGGTCACAAGATCCGGGCAGATAAAGAAAACCAAACGAAATATCGAGAACAGTGGGTTTGGGCTGGGCCGCTTTCGGAAAATTAGAATTCATACTTAAATCAAGAGAATTCCCAACCAACGCACAAAGAAAACAAGGTAGCGGAGGAACTTCACCAACTATTAAAAAAATACATCAAACAGGCGGATGAAGCTATAGGATATTAAGCCGGAAACAACAACAAAAATCAGCCATTGTGGACGAAAGAAATTGCTAGAAAAGGTAGAAACAAAAAAGAAAAGTTACCAAACATGGCTACACACCCGTAAAACGGAGGCTAGGAAAATATATACACACTGTAATCGACCGGTAAAAAGCAAGTAGTAAAGGAGACAAATAAATTGTGGTTAAAAATGCCAGATAAATAGATGCATGGGAGGGACGTAGCCATCGGAAGCCTGGAAGACGATTAAGAATATTAGGAAAGAAACAAAAGGGCAACAATAGAACTAATAAATATGGAGGAGTGGGAGAACCATTACAAGAGTCTACAAACGGGAAACAGAGAGGCACGTACGGAGAAATAAAACTAAATAAACGAGATAAAAATAGAAGAAATAAAGAAAGCCCTGAAAGAATCAGAAAACAAGGATTCTGCAGGACCAGGAAATATCCGAATTGAACTACTGAACCCGATATATTGCTTGTACTGATAAAAACAATCTTTAATAAATGCCTAGTAGAAGGCGAAAATACCACAGGATTGGAGCATGGTATATAAAGGTATCCCAACAAGAGTGCACGATTTAATTTTAAAATATAACGTATATTTTTTGAGCGAATGATGATATTTTTATTGCATTGTAAAGTACACATGTTCCGATTATGTATGGAATAAAATATCTGGCAAATGGCCGCCGTAGATCTAAACACAGACGCTGCTCTTTCTTTTCAGGAAATGTTGATGACATCTCACCGATGACGCGTTAGATCTCTGCCTTGAGCTCAGGGATTGTTTGTGGTTTAGTCGCATAGACCTGAGATTTTTTGTTTTGTTGACGAACACATGAAAATACTCCTCATCGGTGAAGATGATTCGTTTCGAAAAATCGGAATTTACTTCATTTTGCTCCGTCACCCATTGAACGAATTGCCGGCGCTGTGCATGGTCTGCTGGTTTGAGCTCTTGAGTGAGCTCAACATTCGCCGTGTAGTGCTTCGCGAAATTTGAAGTTGTTTTAAACGATGCCGAATTGATGTTCTCTGTTTCTGTTTCAGCGTTTTCGTTTAAAACAACAATGTTTACGAGAGGTACGTCGACACACAGGAGACTTAGTGTGCATAAACGACCCAGTTTCTTCAAATTTATTTATTACTCTTCGAATTGTTGACACATTAGGTGCACAACGAAATTTACGCATACTTTGCTCAGCGTAACTTTCGCCATTATGTAATGGGTTTTCACAATGATAACATATTGCATCAATTATGTAGTGCTCCATTTTTAATAATCGGAACAATCGTAGATGTCAGCTGTAAAATTTCAGAGCTCCCACTTGCTCAGAAAACAATGGTGCCAAATTTGATCGTGCACTCTTGTTGGGACCCACTTTTTAAGCTGAATATACAAAAAGGGGACAAACGTCTATATAAAAATCAACAATATATTTGTTTTACAACAAGTAAAAGAAAAACGGAAAGCCAGAAATCTTCCCAGGCACCTACTATTTATCGCCCTTGAAAAAGCCTTCGATACAGAACCCTGGAATAAACTTTTCGAAATATATAGGGCTTAATATTGTGGAAGGATGAATTATCAGAAACATATAAAGAAGCAAGCGGTTTAGCCAAAATAGGAAACAAATGTCGCGGCGTTTCCGCACAACAAAAGGCAGCCTACCACCAACATTGTTTAAAAATGGCAGAATATTGTTTGACAAGATTGCTGTTTGCAGATGTGAAGAAGTGATAACAGCAAGCGATGAAGGACTACATGTTAGGGACATTTATTGGGATATTAGGGATATTATTGCGAAATGGGGGCTCAACATGAATATAAAAAAAAAACAGAATATCTAAAAATTGGCTGTGAAGACGAGGAAGACCTGGAATTAAAGTTAAGAGAGATCAAAAAGGAAACAAATGCATATATCTCATAACTATAATCTCGAAAGAAGGATCATCGAAAACGACATAGCAAACGCAGTGTGCTAATGAAACCTATACGTATGCAGTACGGTGGTCCAAAAAAATTAAACAGAACACGAAGTTGAGGAACGATCGTAGAACCAATAACAACGTATGCCGCAGAATGCTGTCAAATGTCCAACAAAGAAACAACAAGGATATAGAAACAGTAGAAATGCAATTCCTAATAAAAGCATGCTGAATATCCAGAATTCATCGTTTAAGAAACGACAATTCAAATGTTACGGCCACGTACAAAGAAACAAATTAGAATACAGGCCAGCATGCAGAAGAAGACGTAGACAACAACCCAGTAGATAGACGCCATTACGGTAATAATTAGAAACAGAGCCTTCCTCTATGGCTAAGAATGGAAGAATAGAGAGAGGTGGAAAACGATATGCAGCAACAGTTGTAGGAGACTCGCCACATAATACATAAGAAGTGTGCATCTCATAAAACCGCAAACAAACTCGTAACCACCCAACGAGCAATGAAGAGAGCCATGCTGGGAATATGCATAAGAGACAGGAGTCGAAATGAAGAGATCCCAAGAAGGACACGGGTAACTAATGTACTTGAAACAATAGCAAGAACTAAAATTGAGGTGGGTCGACCACATAGCGAGACAAAACCTCTCCAGATGGGCAAATAGGCAGATACCCGAAAGAAGATGGAGAGATGACAGCCGCCAGGAAAAACTGGAGTTAAATTGCCCAAAATAAGGAGATGTGAAAATAAGGCCCACAACCAGGAGTGGATAAACAGAAACACAAATAGCGCATGTACGTGAAATATTCCGAGTGCGTATACCGTCAAAAATTTCAAACTTTACAATAGAGACATCAGTATCTATGTGATTTAACTACGAATTGGGCCCTAAACCAAAAAGCAACCCTCATATATAAAATTAGAAATATTTGAATAATTTATTATATATTTATTAACATATTTGTAAGCAATATATACAAGCTTATACAAAAATGATTGTGAGTTATGTATATATTGCACACGATAGTAGATCTGACCTAATGTCGATAAATATTAATGAATTTTAGAATGTTCTGTAATCCGTCAATTTCGATCAACAAGACATTTACTGGGCAGGTAGGTATTGAGGAAAATTGTATCTGCTGTAACCGATTGTTATTGATCTGAAAATATCAGGATTTAGGTTACTATTCACTTCAATAAATCACTATGTAACTAGCCAATCAGTAATATTATCAATCTTTTTTATTATTGACAATAATATTGATACTATAGTGTGCTCTTAACATCCATAGAGGCGCGATCCACTAATTAGCCAGGAGTTGAGTCTCCATTACCTACAATCCTCTATATTTTATTGATAAAGATCTTAATGTAATACTGCTATAAATATTAAAGGTGGGAATTTGCATTAGCTGGGCCTCGTAAATTATATCTAAAGGTATGAAGTAAACAAATTAATAATGCTGTTGCCTTTGACGATCCATGGGCGAATAATCCCGGCGAATAATGTGATGGCAGAAAATAAATCTCTGCCCTCTGTGTATACAATTATTTTTCAAGTTTTTACAACTTATAAGTTTTTTACAAGTTAGGGAAGGGAGATTGATTTGGGAGGTGTGGTTAAGATATAGGAGTAGGGCAGAGACCAGATCGAGAAAAATAGAGCAAAAATATATGATAGAGTGAGAATCTCTAAGGTGTGTGTAGAGAAATAGCTGAGGGGGGATGAAAACATAGGCACTGAGGTCGGGGAGAAAATGAGGGAGGTTGAGTAGTAAGAAAAGCAAATGAAAATGACTGAGAACTCGTACAACCCTGATTATGCAGGGCACCGAACTATATTACCAGGGGAGGGTAGAGTAGGGAGGACCAAATATGTATAGAAAACGCGAGATGCGCATTTCGGAAGAGAGACGAAGGAATGAGGTGATGTAGCAAGGATACACCACGTGTGAACTGTATTTTAAGGGGAGTGAGACGTGGTGGCACCTAGGCAACGAATGTGAGGAAGTGAAATTAACTGTAATTTCACTTCCTAACATTCGTTGCCTAGGTGCCACCACGTCTCACTCCCCTTAAAATACTGTTCACACGTGGTGTATCCTTGCTACATCACCTGGTGATCCAGTGCGGGATTGTAGCAAGTTGAGTAAATGGTTAAGAGATGACGGTGATGTGTAAAACACTTGGGTTTTGTTGCTAGCACGTCAGATGTGAGGAAAACTCGTACCAGTTTAAAATGTTCATTGTATAATGATTGACAACTACTTTATGATGTTGGCTGGTTCTGAGAGTTCGTGTGGATGAGAGTTGTAGAAAGAATGATAATCATCGTTTGGAAATCTGGTTCTTCTTTTTTAATCTCGGCACTATTAGTTTAAGGGCAAAGTCTAGGGTCCGAGTTGCAGTCTTGCTAATGGTGTTGTTATTGTATATGCTCGTCCGCTATCTAACGAAGTTATAAATGCCACGAGTTCTTCATGGGTGTAGCGGCTTAAGTAGAGGTTTGTTGTGCCAATGACGTCGACCGATTGTCTAGAGGAATAATCAGACGCCAATTAAGTATGCACACTAACAATGGAAAAGGCGTAGAAATCTGCAAAAGGCACGGGGAAGGAAGTGGGTGAGGGTAGACAGTATTTTCATAGTTTGAGTACTATATGCTTTTTATTATACATTATATATTTTTATATATGATAGATGTTCTGTTTAGTTTTGTGTTTGTTTTTGGTGTAATAATTAAGCCAAATAAAGGTTGTTTTTTTAGATACATAATTCTATGATACCATGTAAAATAATCAGTATATTGTCCAATAAAGTACAATTTTATATTGTACATAGTATAATTTAATATAATATAGAATTAAAAACATATTTCTTATACAAATAAATATGATATGACATAATAATATTAATTAGAAAAATGGTTAATTTTAGTCACAGTGAATGTTAAAGTAATACGTTGCATTATCTTATTAGAAACAATACTAAATTACTTGATAAAAATGCTTTACGACGCAATTTCCCAAACAGGCGCCAAATAAATTCCATTAATTACATGTCGAGTTTCATAAAACAGACATTAAGGAGATAACTTTCTGTGGTAGAAATAGATTCACAGTCCACCGAGTTCCGTACAATCATCTAATTAAATAACGATCCCCCTCTGTTGGGCTGGTGCTTTAATAGTATTTAGCAAGATTCAATGCGTTGAATAAAATGTTCCGCAGCAATCTAACGTAGGCGGCATGTCTAATGGTTTCCGACTATAAAATCAAGGATAAAGGCAAATACACTCAAAATCGTACACCAAAGGCTTGAATAGACAAAAGCCGCCGCAGAAACCACAAGGTTTGCACACTGAAATTTACAACAACTGTAAAACGTGCACGGCAATCACAATTTTAATGTATTGCGTTGCCCGGCGCTGAATATTTCAGTGTTAAATGAGTTACTACTACAGGTGATAATGTATTCCATTTGATGTTGGCATTTTGTGTTAATCTGCAATTGTTATATAAGCCGCTTGGCAGATTGCGCTGGTGTACTTTCCTGAATTATTCATATGCGTATATTGCTATAACCAATGATTGATTCAAATATTCAGAGCATTTCTATAGTCATGTATTTTGATATACGTACAGTGAGAGAGTAAAATATGAAACAAAATTGTTAAAATTCAAACAAAGGGTTTGAAATTAAAATGCTCGTGACAGGTTTTATTTTATAAAAAATACTTTTACATCAAATTTAATATCCTGTTTCATATGTTTTTGTGTAAAAACGGCATCGATATTATTTGGAACCGACCGAAGAAAATTATATGTTGTACATTAGTGCAGATTGTGCCGCGGCGAGCTATCAAATAGTATAGTTGTTATACTATTTGAATTTAGTGATATTATTTGGAACCGACCGAAGAAAATTATATGTTGTACATTAGTGCAGTGTGCGCCGCGGCGAGCCGCGACATCCTGAAGGAGGCACTGGGAATATTAACAAATTCAAATAGTATAGTTGTTATACTATTTGAATTTAGTAAATTAAATTAATTCTTTCATATTTTATATGTTATAACTCTTACCAGAAACGATTAATTATTTCGCAGAGTGTATTTAATAGAACTATGATTAAGGAAAATCTAGATTCAGTAAAAGCCTCGAGAGTAAAAATAAGTGTGAGAACCACTGCATTACGCAAAATATAAAATGCCAAACATCGTTCAAATTTCACTTTCACAAGTTTTTATTCAAGGCATGGACTGTCCGTGATTGATCATAGTACGACCGCAACATAGTTCATAGTGACGCGCACTTCTCTATTACGTCTATTTTTATTTACTTCAACCATTGATTGAATAAATAAAATACTTCAATCAACGCTTCAACGAAATTTATTATATTATCACAATAGAAGCTAGGAATTTGTACTTCAAGTTTCTTGATGAATATAGTACAATATACTTCACACTTACTGGTTAAAAAAATTAAGACTTTATTTCCTATTATTAAAATATTTATTAAAGTTTCTAGTCAACAAGTATTTATATAAATCAGCACAATTTTCTTAACATCAATATGTATTATTCATCAAGTACTTGTTTATAACATAAATAATAAACTTATTGTATACCTATTAGGAATTATTGACAATGTTTTGTAATATTAATAACATATTCCAAGTCATCATTTTTGCAATAATTTTCCAGATCCTCAAAATCCTCTGTTCCAAATAATTTGCTATTAAGAATCAATGGCGATATCTTTTCTATAGTCGTGCATTGTCCCAGTAGGATAATCATTTCATTACTGCCTTCATTGTTTATTTCCACATTAAACTCAAATTCATCCTCTGCTACAAAACGATCACGTAAATCAAAAACGCACCAACTAGTTTTAATATCAGTCACATAACAAATTATTAAAAATAGCACTCCATACGCTTCAATTATATTCAAATTAATTCCACTTGGTACATTTATATAATTTGTTAACACTATTGTGTGTTTGCAGCCCGTCAGGATATGATCTTCGTGTGCATCTATAAAATGTTTTCGTAACTTCGAATAATCTCCAATCCAATTGCATTCATGTAGCAAATGGAACGGACAACGCTTTACTTTACCGCATCTTTTCCTCCTAGTTGTCTGAACTTGCATTTTGATGTCCTTAATTTGATCTGTTTTAACAGTCCGTGAAATTGTTTGCATAACATCTTGCTTACAACTTTCGCAGCTCTTCCACTCCGTACACCAGTCATCACAAAAACTGTGGCCCATAACACATTCACGAATTACCGGATTATAACATATGCAACATCGCATATCACTTGATTGTGCAAATGAAGGCAGTTCCATAATAAAATTGATTTTATTTTAAGATGGCTTTTAGTTGGTTGAACTTTTATAACTGTTTGAGTGTAGTGGTTTTTATTTACCAGCAGATGTAATTAGACATGGACATCCCCTATTAGTATAAGTAGGGTGGGGTTAATTCTAGCAAGTCGTTTATCTTTATTTCCAGGTAATGCGCAAATAGCCCTTAAGGAGCTCGACACAATCTTAAATTATTAGCATGGAGCGAGTCGCTCGTAAAACTTCTAATGGCATTGTATAAATTAGCATTTATTGTAGTTTCTTTAAAATATAAAAACACATTTATAGTTAATTTGGAACAAACAAAAAAAAGATGGTTGATATTAATAACGGTATGTAATGATAGGAGTTGAAAATAGTTTAGGATTGGAAACTTCTAGTAGATTATTGTATAATTGTTTAATGAATTTGTATGCGTCACTGGCATTAGATTAATAGGCTGAGTGAGACGGCAGCAAGACATCGGAATTTAGCTTGAAAAAATATTTCAACATTTCGTGAATGAAAAACACTTTTCAGCTACTACACAATTTTTCATACGACCTTAAAAGTAATCTAATTGATGTGGAAATAATTACTCCTATTTATTTTTTGATATTTTATCCCACGATCTGCAATCAATGTTGTGTGTGTTGTGAACGCCAACTGTAACATATATCAATATAAATAATATTTTTCATAATAAAATCCTTGAGTGAAAGCCGCTACTAAATTAGTGTACACACTAGCCGCGGTAGTGTAACCACGAAAATATCGAAAGAAAAATGCACACATTACGATTAAATTTACCTTTCGCGCGTGAATGAAATTCTCCAGTTTGCGTCATACGATGTCAGTTCCGTAGGTGGTCGTGGAAAAACTACACATTATATCTATCCATTAATTTCACCAAATTTCAAATATTTTCACACTCTCTCTGTTTCTGTCTCATTTACACGCACTCCTCTCGTTATCTTACTCTTAGGGCACATGTTACGATATAATTTACCTTTCACGTATGAATGAAATTCGCCAGTTTCCGTCATACATTTTCATATTTCCGGTGGACGTAGAAAGAAATATGCAGTATATCTATCCATTAAATTCGCCAAATTTCAAAGGATAAATAAAACGATTTTTTGCTTTGTTTTTTATCAAACTTCAGTTACACTTTGCAACTAGTTACGGCTAAGCTCTAGCCATTTTCGAGTCATCGGAGAAGCTCGAGAGAGCTTAGCCGAAACTAGTTGCAAAGTGTAACTGAAGCAACTGAAGTGTGATAAAAAACAAAATTAAAATGAATGAGAAAGTAGACGCCGTAACAATCCAACACCAAGTTTCAAATCTGTTTACACTCTCTTTCTGTCTCATCTACACGCACTTCTCTCTTATTTTACTCTTATTAACATAATTATTTTTTTATAAATATAAACATAAAAGCACCTCCGCTTTACGAACGGGCGGCCCGTGTCCGAATCCCGGTCCGGGTAGTCAAGACAATACAATTAACGACAGTTTAGGATACTCGAAGACGATTTTCTGAATTAGAAAGGCCTACACATATAGGGCAGAAGGACCCGAAAGTCGATACCTAGTTCCAGTATTGTAACAAATACAGTAACTACTACTAAAACAACATACAACTATTATAAAACATTTCAGTGTTAGTTGTTGGATGTAGCTTCATGCTGGTGCTCACTCACACGAGTCCTGTAGACGTATAATGTTACGGATTACTTACTATCTCTCATTCCATCATGCACATTTGCTTTGCTCTGCAGTCGTTATGACACCTATTGTGTATAGCGGCACTGAAAAGGTATATTTCAAAATATATATATATAAGGAAATTAATGGCTTGAAAAAAGGTTTTGTTCGTGTCGTGTTGTCGGCAAATTAAACTAATTAATTAATGAATATGTATATTGTTGGTCATGTTTGATATAAAATGTTAATGTGATTTTTATGATCCTAAATAAACAGAAAAGAAAAATAAAGTGTCTCATAAAGTATTGTGAGATAAATAACTATGTATAAAAGCATAATAAAGCGCCATATTTATTACTACTCGACAATAATGTGAGCTCAAAGCTCAGAGCTCAAGATGGCATACACATAATTCTCAAATGTACAAAATATACACTAATAGAATTCTGAAAACACTACTCTATGGGATGGAATCATGGACATTAAAGAAAAATAACATAAAAAAACTAGAGTCGTTTGAGATGTGGATCTATCGCCGCATGCTCAAGATATTCTGGACGGACCTAGTAAACAACGAAGAAGTCATAAAGAAAAGCAACCGATCAAAACACGAAAGCTAGAGTACTTGGGACACATCACCCAGGGAGAGAGATACTCTATTCTCCAACTGATCATGCACGGAAAAATACAGGGAAGAAGAAGCATGGTGCGTCGCAGAACCTCATGGTTAAAGAACCTTAGACAATGGTACGGACAAACATCGGTCGTACCATGTAGAGCTGCAGCAGATTATAATCGCCATGATGATTGCCAACCTCCGATAGGAGACGGCACCACAAGAAGAAGACATCTGGAATGTGCAGGTTCATCAGGATACCGGAACATTGTCGGTGAACCTCCATACAGCAATAATTGGGTCCCTCGACTTGAAAATAGTTGAATAAACCCGTAGTAAAAATCTGGTGAAACTATTGAAATTCTATTAAATGTAAAGGAATAGTAGCAAAAAGCTAGAGAAGTTGAAATGACGCTGTTTTAATAATAAATAATTCTTAACATAGTCATGTGGTGTTGTCTTCTTACACATTTGTTTTCAGGAAGTTGGCATAGCGTTAAGAGATAGACCAACGTGTTAAATTGTAGAATTAAATCGATGACACAAAAAATGTTCTTGCTCTGAAAAAAACAGGCATGACCTATTTGCACATCATAAATTAAAGAGCATGATGACAGTTATCTGTGAAAGGATGCATAACAGGACAATGTAATGGAAGTATCAAGAATATATTAATGTAAAAGAAATTGCAGGCGGTCCGAGAGTAGAGTCGAAGAACAGCATGTAGGAGTGATATTGAGATAAATAGAAATCCACTTGAAAATGTTGCAACAGCAAGAAGGAAGTTTTGAGATCCCTAGAAGTGGCAAAAATAGAAACATTCACAATGAGAGCTAACTCTGGAGCATGCCAAGATTAAAAGAGATGGGAGAAACGGCTGCATGAACAAAGTAAGTGGTGACATTTGAGGAATACTTTAAGGAGGAGGGGTAGAAGTCGTGGATATTAAGAGCAGACGCAGATATAGAAAGGATAGCGATTTCAGGCCAGAGGAAGCTTAGGTGCTAAACTGACCTAAGAGTGGAAACGCGGTAGGTATGGAAGGTATAAAGAATGAGGCGTGGGCATTGTTGAATTGCAGTGTCAAGGAGGCGGTTATCCGATTAATTAACAGAACATGGAGATGGGAACAATCTCGGAAAGCTGGAAGGAATATGTAGTTGTGCCGGTCCTCAAGGCTGAAAGGGGCAGCAATCCAGAAAATTACAGGGTAATTGTATTGATGGACAATATCTACATCATTTATACTACGTTGATAGCGAGTGTGAGATGGAAAACGCGAAGCTTATTCCAGAGATACAATGCGGTTTCTGCAACGGCAGGTATCTTTACACTTCCAACTGATGGTGAAAAAGATATTTGAGTCGAAGGAAGGGAAATTTATTGTGATGCGCTGTTCGTTGATCTCAAGGAGGCGTATGATTCAATTTATAGAAATATGAATGAATGCTTGAACGAAAATGGGGTCGCGGGGAGTATTAGAGAACGTGTGGCAGAATTGTTTGTGGAGACCTACTGTCGAGTGTTGGGGGAACAAGATCGCAGAAATTTTGATATATATTTAAAAAAAATGATAAAACTAATTTACTCTTCAAATTTATTAACACTACTGAAATAATGTATTCAATTAATCAATATCGTTACGTAAACAAGTGACCAATAACACACTTAAGGGCAAGGTACTCAAGCATATACACCAAACGACATCTGTCATGTCTAGTTAAGCAATTTAAATTTCATTTTAATTTAGATGTATTACCGACAAAAACAAAAATGCCATATTGAATTTAGTCAAATTGAAAATGATGTTGCATCTATATATGTCGATCTACATTAAAGTCATTACTAAGAATAATTCCTCTACGGCCTACAACGATGACAAGTCCTGTAGTATATAAAATGTTGGATGGCACAAATAATTTTAATAATATAAAATGGATATAGAAAAAAAATTAATTTGCCAGCTTCCTAACTGCAAACTACAAGTTAAATTAAGCGATGGTAGTTTCTTATATTTGAATAGTTAATTTTCACTGAAATGGTAAATTGAAAATATATTTCAGGATAGAGATTTAGAGATTTATATTCTCGCTTACACCACGCAACACATAAATACAATCTTGAATCGTATCAACATTTGAATATATTTATAGTTAGGGATTGCAGCGAGAACCGGGACTTTGGAATTCCGATTTTAACCATTTTAACAGATTTTTGAATGCCGGTATTTATTGGTAAATACCGGCCACTATCGATATTATTATTATATATTTTATTAGTTGAAATTTCCGTCGTTCGACGTCGTATGATGAATCAATTTTCCTCTCAAAACATTATGAATCATAAAATTGTGCTCCCTGCTTCTTATATATCTAACTATGCAGTTGCAATTTCTAAGATAACAATAGACACAACTATCCTACTATCGCGTTGTTTTTGTCCCCCTTTGACGATCAAAACTGGCAGTAATAATAATATTTGTTACGGATGCACTGACAGTTTTGTGCTATAAATGACAAGTTCGTCGACTCGAACGACAGAACATTTTATCGTTTTATATTATAAGGATGGGTGAAAATAGCTCTATTTTATGTAAATTGTCATCTCCAACGATAATCAAAATAGCGGAGGAATAAATTCCAAACCGTGTCATCGTATCTCTAATTATTATTAGTATAAATGCAGACCGGGAGAGTGAAAAAAGTGCTTCGAAAATTGGTTACAACCCATGCAAAAGAGTAGTACTGATCTCCATGGAGAATATTCTGTGATACAATAAAGAGGATTATTGACATAGTACAACTTGAAATGGAGATATAATTATATAAATATATCAACATATTTTTTTTAACTCTCTGCCGCAACCCTGAAACTCTTACCTAACTAGTTTTGTGGCAAAAACTACCCTACTCTTTCGATATAATTATAATAATAATAAATATAAATAAAATAACTTATAATCTATATCGAAAACTAATGGACTATATTATACTGTCTGTATTTAATCAAATAATGGGTTATTCCCGAGAAGTGATGGTCTTTTAATCTAGGACCATAAAGATTACGCATTTCTTAGAATAACAATGTTCAACATATAATTTAATAATTGCAAGTGCTTGAACTATGTAACTTATTATCATATATTGGTCAACACATCTGCATTTTATTACATAATAATGGCTTATTATTGTGTAATTGTCTTGAAATCAGATACAATAAAGTTAACGCCATTCCCGGAATTGCAATTATAACATATAACAGATTTAATACTTGGAAGTGATTAAAATACGCACGTTACCCCCACTCCATAAATGGTACCCTATTAGTTATCCCCACTCCATAGTAGAGAACATTTATGGTCGTGGTATATAAAGTAAGTCACAATTTACCAAATAATTAGTAGAGACCCTAACACTAACGTACATAGCAACCACTGTTAAATAACTATATTTTACATAATGGCTACAACATTGTACACGGTACCCATTGAATTCCAATGTAGCATATGCTACGGACTACTACAGCCAAACAACCGAAGATGTATCATGGGCCACGTCTATTGCAACAGCTGGTGTTCACAGTGGACGAGCTGCGAAAATTGCAGACATGATGTTGCAACAACCATCACAAAATCTTTCAAATCCGACCAACCTGTTACCGGAACCAAACACTCCGATTGCTATTCAGTGAGACGCTGTCCATTCCACCTGCAAACCCAATGTAGCTGGATTGGAGAATACTCCGAGTTATGGAAGCATATTCAAGAGTACCACGACTACCTCAAAGGATCCACACATAAACTAGTTTTAAATAACTTCTTAAACGAAGCCAATGGAATTAATTTGAACATCGTTGAAGCACATGGAGTGCTATTCCTTATAGTTTGTGATGTCAGTGATAGTGTGACGAGGTGGTGTGTGTTCGATATGCGTCATAGATCACAAATTGAAGAGGAATTTAAATTTAATGTACAAATGAAAGCTACGGCGAGCAAAGAAGTAATTAATCTGAGTGGTCCATGTCCTATTGTAAGCCAGATGTCAACAAAGATACTTAACAACAAGTCACTCAGGACGGTTTATTTTGAAGACCTTGAAATATATTGCGAGAATAATAACTTAGAATATGTAATTAATATCGAAAGAAATAATTGATAAGAATATAATGTATATCTAAGTAAGTGTAATGTACTTTAATTGTAATGATGTGAATATGGTAATTTTGATTCAATTAACTAATAAGTGTAATGTAATGTAAATATAATAATTTTCTCTGTAATAAACATATATAATAGGCATATCTTGGTATTAATCATTCCCTCAACTAATAATGTATATACTAAAGTTCATTAAGTGCTTACCGTACTAATAATCGCGAATACACAAATAATATGAAACTTGAAAGTGTGTGGCGATTACATCTAATTAAACTAGCACTAAAAAAAGAGGTAAAATCCAATACAGGTTACTAAAGAGGAATTGCACTGCTATGTACAGCGCCCAAAAAGATATCATCTATACGAGAGACAAGTGATCTACAGAAGCGCCCAAAAAGATATCATCTATACAAGAGACAGATGATCTACAGAAGACTATCGTTCAAGTAAATAATTGAATAGAATTAAATCATGTATCGCGAAATTGTAGAATCAATGCACATGAAAAGTAAAGATATTAAACCAATTTGTCAAGAAACTCAAACAACTTTCTGTCAAGACTGCTCTGGCTCAGTGTTTCTCAATCTTTTTACTACGCGGCCCCCTTTGCACTTAAAAATTTCAAAGGACCCCCTGAAGAATGGGCAACTGTAGTAAAACATCCCACATAATTTTTCTGCGACCCTCCTAAGGATGGCGACCCCCACACTGAGAATTACTTCTCTAGCTGAAACTTGAAAATTGTAGAATAAGTTTCACTAGAAATATATCACCGGATATAGTACAGTGTAATTCACGCTTAAAATTAATCTAGTTTCTAGTCTCTTTTAGTTCATTCGTTTCTCGTTAACTACATACACTATACGAAAAGTTAACGAAAAGGGGAAATGTATTTGCAGTCTTTACTGAGTTAAAGGTGCCATTTGAATATGTAGACAGAATAAGCTAATCTCATGAATCAATTAAATATACAAGGAACATCTTTAGAGTTGAACATGGAAGGCAATTAATCGGACAAGGCTACTAATAGTTGTGTGCCAATTTATTCTCATTGTAAGTGCGGTGTTTGTAGAAGTATATGGCATAATAAAGGAACATAAAAACAGAAAAAAATCTTCGTGGTGGAACGAGAAAATACAAAAGAAAAGAAGTAATGTAAAGGTTGTACTTGCAAAAGGCGTTAGACAAAAACTACATTGAATATAAACAACGGGTAAGAGTAAAAGAATTGATGCAGAAACCTAAAGATGAATTCTAGGAAGAATTATAGCTACAAGATAGAGACTACCATGGAATTATTTGGCATTTGCTTCTTATGTCAGGAATGCTACTATGTACAAGCTTTCTTTGTTTTATTTCAGTTGATCCTTTAAAGATTACTACTGTCCAATCGTGTAGCCTAGTTTCTACCTGGTATAGTAGTAGAGTAGAAGCCGGTTCGTGCACCTCATGTGGCGGCTGTATAAAATGGAGCCTACTTAATACCGGTAACTGTTTACAGCCGTTTTCAACACTCCGAATCGGCCTCTATTAACACCATCTATATATCTATCGGTGGTGTTGTCTCTACTACTAGCGTTAGTAACTCAGTTACTAGCACTTCTTTTCAAGATTTGATCTATTCATTCCTTAATATAGGCCTCTCATAATTATGTCTTTCAATATTTTACAATACAGGATATAATTTGTCATGCAAGTTAAAATATTTTCAACATAGCATTAAAAATGAATCTAGTATTTCACATTACATTCACGCCATAATAAAGCTCGCTCGATTATTACTTGTATGTTTTACGCATGCAATAATCATTATATAACAAATAAATACACAAATAATTAATGGAATTTCCATTAGTGACATCGGTATTTAGCAGATTCTGGCTAACAAATTATTACACCGATGCCCTGTAATTCCAGAATTATGCACGTATAAATAAATCATGAATTCGTACAATTCCGAACCGGCAAAAAAGTCAGCACAATGCTACGAATGTTAATTGTTGGTGCATGCACCTGTAACCATTTCAACCAAAATAATTCAATTACGTGGCCGCAATGGGGGATACGAAGCAATTTATTTTACCTACATTTGGTTCGCGGGAATTTGTTCCATAACTGCTCCGCGTTATTCTGTGTTAATTATTTAATTTGGTCTCACTCTGCGGGTTGGGTCGGTTCTGCAATGTATTTATAACTCGATTTAAACTGAATTTACTGCATGCTAAAATCGGGCTCAAAGTAGCCCATTCAACATCACTTTCCTATTTAATTAGGGATAAATTAATTAAATTAACACATTCGGGCGTATATCGTCGAATGCAAATACTTTCAAACTCAAACATTTCTATGTTGTGATATATATTTTCAAGTAAAACTAGATTATAGTCGTCACAAAAAGAATGTCCTGGACCTAGCTTTTTAGAAGGCTAGCGATGTCCTGATGTTCTGTCGGCTCTTTTAGTGTTCATTCCTTAGAGAAGATGCTCAGAATATAAAATGCCAACGAAACCATAGAAAACTTAGAAGAATACATGTACTTAGGACATAACAAATATGCAAAGAAATAAAATAAACATGAACAGCCTTTGCTAAATTAAAGCATATAGTACTTGAGGTATGAGGATATAAAAATAAATCTCAACCGAAAAGTCTATGACTCAAGGATACTACTAGTGGCAAGCCGTTGGTCTGAAAACCATGTTAATGATAAAAAGAGAAATAAACCAGCTGAGGGTGATGTAAAGACCACGGAATCGAGATTACTAAAGACTAAATCAGATATGAAGAATCCCGAAGATCGTTGATATAACAACACGCATTGTATCGCGCAAGTGATGGATAGGCCAACTAGCCAGGCAAAACCAAGATGGATGAACATCGAAAATAACATAGTGGTACCCAACACAAATGGAACGCAGCAGAGGTAGACCAACGAAAAGATAACTACACGGCATCAAAGTAATGGCTGGAAAAAAATAGTTCAAGACTGATAAGCATGCCTTTTTGTGTGCAGATGGGCTTTGTCAATTGTTAAGTCTGTTTAACCTAATATTGACAACGTCAAAATATTCAGGTAATCTTATTATCGAATATTAAGTTAAACCGACTTCACAAATGGCATAGCCCCTCTTTATGTCAGAAAGGGCAAAAGAAAATATGTTCGTCGTAGGTGGTTCTAATATAGTGAACCTGACTATGCCCGTCCACTATTTCAAACAGCTTGAACTCTGCAGTACATTGTTTCTCATAATATTTTACGAATTAATATTACATTAATCAATGAAATTAATGAAATCATAGAAAGTTAATTGTAACAGTATTGTGTAGAGTTCAAGCCATTTGAAATTGTGTATGGGCATAGTTTGATTGGTATGGGACCCCCACCCACCCCACCTCTGCTCACATAGTTTTTCCATGGGATACAACTCTTCTTGGAATTGTTTAAACAATATAAAACATCGATATCCATTGAAAAAACTATACGAGAAATTATAATCGGTTGGTCATCATGCAGAATAAATGAAAAAAATAGTCCAATAAAATTCTTTAACTGCCAAAATGTTGGTCATTTTTCATCAGATTGCAACTGAGAAAAAAGAAAAGAGAGTCATCGGAGAAGCTCGAAAATACCTAGAGCTTAGCCGAAACTAGTTGCAAAGTGTAACTGAAGTGTGATAAAAAAACAAAGTAAAACACGTTTTATTTATCCTTTAAAATGAATTATCACAAAGTAGACGCCTTAACCATCCAATATTTGAAAATAGAAATGTCTAAATTGTGGAGAAGATAATCACAAAACTAAAAATTGCTATAATCCAAGTATCTGCTATACATGTAATAGTTCACATAGAGCAAATAGTATGGCTTGTGAATCATATAGACATTTGATAAATTTAAAAATATCTAAAAATAATCATAATGAAAATAATTCAAACGAATTTAAATAGATCAAGCAGACCATAGCCTATTAGAACAATATAGCTTAGAGGAAAATATTGATATTTGATATACAAAATGTGTTAATACTGGCTTAATTTAGATGTGGCAATAAAAATATGTAAATTCAATGAAGAAACTAATGTTATTAATTGGGGAAAAGAAAACGGTTTGATATGGATAGATTTAAAATTTATAAAAATTATAGGTGGTTATATTTCTCCAAATATAACAATAAATACCTTTAATATCTTCACTTCAACCCTTGAAACCATTATTATAAACAGTTGTGTGTATGTATTATAAGGGGTGATTTTAATGCCAAGTCAAAATTATGGGGTTAAAATGTAACTGATGCCGAAGGTAATATTTTAGAAGAAATCAATTGCAATAAATTATTAGAACGTAATGCAGGTACTATCCCAACCTTCAAAGAATGGATATAACATTTTTTGATGAAAATTAAAAGGTTGTGGATTTAGAGACCCTGAGTGATCATAAGTATATTTATTTTGAGATTATTGAATATAATTTAAAGGAAAACATTAATTATAGTATCTATGATAATAAGTTTTTTTAAATAAAAAAAATATTTTTAATTTAAAAAATTCAATCTTTGGAATCTTAACTATGAAATCGATAATGCATTAGATATAACAAATTTAATAGTAAATTTATGTGATAAATATTTATAAAATAATAATAATAATTTTAAATTCAAAGATAAATATTTGCGGAATAGAAAAATTACAAGAGAAAATAAAAAATTCTATAAACAAATATAATGAATTTTTAGATATAATAAATAATAATTATCTAGAATATTACACAAGTAAAAAATTCTTAAAGATTCGCTTTTAAAATCAAAGGAAAATAACTGAAAAATTCTTTGTGATGATTTAGAAAACAATTTATAGGGAAATGCATACAAAATAATTTGCAAGAAATTTCAAAAGAAAAATATATTTATTGAATCTGATGAACAATATAAAATTGCAAGAGATTTATTTTCTGATCACCATACAACTATTTGGAATTTCAATTTCAATTTTGAAAATTTTGGCATAGTTGAAATGAAAAATGCTAGTAAAGGGTTGAAAAATAAGAAAGCTCAGGTAAATGACAAAATTCCAAATGAAATAATAAACATTTTAGTGGATGAAATTCCAGATATTTAATTTTTAACAAAATTATTCATTTTTCCAATTATTTGGAAAGAAGCTGTATTAGTCTTAGTTCCAAAACCTATACAAAATTTAGGCGATCCTTTGAAATTTAGACCAATTTGTAAATAATTTAGCAAAACTTTTAGAGAGACTAATAGAAAAAAGACTGAGAGAGGAAGTTGAATATAAAAGAAGTATGTCAAAAAATCAATTTGGCTTTAGAAAAAACTTATCAACTCTGAATGCTTTAGAAAACGACATTAATGAAGTTAATTTGGCTAAGATTGGTTCATATAAAAATTAAAAATTATGTATTATGTATTATGTTTAACGTTAAAAATCATTAAATCCAAGCTATAAAATTGTTAACAAATTAAAACATAAAAAGTTTCAGATTATCTAATAAACATCATTAAAAGTTATTTCAAAAATAGGCATATTATAGTGGAGAATAAAAATTGAATGAAAAAAAATTAAAACTTAAGATGGACTTTCCACAAGGATCCGTTCTTGGTCCCCTTTTATGGAACATTTTTTATGATGGCGTAGTAAATTTAAAGTTATCTTTAGGTGTTAAAATTATTGGTTATGCTGATGATATTGCAATATTGATATCTGGTAAAAATGAATTTGAGCTCAGAAGTTTGGCAATATAACCCATCAATAAAATTCATCTTTGGATGATTGATAATGGACTAATTTTGGCAAGTGAACAAACTGAATTAATTATCCTTGAAGGTAAAAGAAAATTAAATACCTTTAATTTAAATATAGGTAACAATATTATTATAAGTAAAAATTAAATTAAATATTTAGGTGTTTGGCTACACAAAGGATTAAAATTTACAAACCATGTTAAAAAGGTTTTTGAAAAAACAATTAAAAAAATAAACTTATTATATAAAATTATGAAGAGCAATTGCAAACTTTCAAGTAATAAAAGAAAAATGTTAGCAAATGTTTCAAATTCAATAATACTTTACGCTGCACCTATTTGGCAAAATGTAATTATAACTTATAAGAAATATAAAAATATGATATTTAACTGCCACAGAAAAATTGCTTTAAGAATTATATCTCCATACAGAACTATTTCGAATGATGCTCTTAGAATTATTGGTGGTTTAATCCCATTAGAATTGCTAATTTTAGAACGTTCATAAATTTAAAATAATCTTTGCAGCAAAAAAATAGCGCGTGAAAAAACTTATATTTGGCAACAAATTGAAATAATTCATCCAAAGGAATTTGGACAAAGACATTAATACCAGATATCAGGATGTGGTTATCAAAAGGGGCTAAACATTTAGACCATTATACTACCCAATTCCTCTCCCATCATAGGTGTTTCGGTTCATATTTATTTAAATAGTCTCCAAATTGTTTTTACTGTAATTTTTGTAATGATAATGCAGAACACATTCTGAATTGCAGTAGATGGTGTAATGAGGAAATTAAATTTATGAATCAAATAAAATAATAATAAAAAAAATTAAATTATATATATATATATATATATATATATATATATATATATATAAATGGTATGGATATATGAACAAACAATTTTGAATTGAGAATTAATAATAAAATTTACAGCCACCTATATATGAGGTAATACAGAAATGTTGATTCCATATGTAGGAATATATTTGTTTGAGAATTGACGTGGGGTTTAGCTGGTAGGTTGGCCCTGGATGGGTGGGAATCCAACACTTCCCGGGGAAGAATGTCTTATTGACCTCCCAGGTGTCTTGGAAGATTCCCCACCTCAAGCCAAAAAAAAGTAACATTTCCAAATCAACATATTTACATATCTCAAAAAAATAAGGGTAGTTTACTCTTAAGCCGCTTTATACTTTCTGGTTACAACTCGTACACGTAAGCAATTAATTTTACTTGGATGAGTACGTATTAAGTTCGAAATAATGCAGAAACTGTTTGAAAGAACAAAACGTTCTGAGAAGTTAATAAAATATGTTCCCATATGTGTCCAACTTTCTGAAAGACACTGTATATAAATGTAAGAGGATTTTTCAAAAACTAGTTGAAGAGGTGAACCATTTGAGACATTGAAATTCTCATTTATATTAAAAAAGAATAAGTGTACCAAAGCTCGTTTGGTAAATTTTCTAAGACCGACACCTACAAAGTGAAGCATATTGTACGCCATCATATGACGGAAAGTTGATACTTTTTGCATCCTGTGGAAAGTAAAACATTTGGCAATGTGCGCCATTTTCATTCGAATTTTGCATCAAAGCGAATATGCGTACAGGCGTGTTTATAATCATTTGTTCTCACAAGTTCTCAGTGTTATTTCTTGCAAACAGTGGGATAATAATTATTAATACATCAATTAGATCACTATTAAGGTAGGAGGAAAAATAGTTGGAAGGTGGAAGCAGAGTGGGCGCAGAATTGCAGTAAGATGAGTCATGGTTAAGAGAGAATAGGAAAGCATGGAATTCTGCAAAAGCCTGGCCTGGGGGAGGAAGTGGTTAAGGGAGAGGGTACTAGGAGGGGTATTTTTCTAGATTGAGGTAGATATTGTACTATTAGCTATTATGTTAAGTTGTATTTGCTTTTTGTGTAATGGTTATGCTAAATAAAGATTGGTACATACATTTATGATGGATCGAGCAAGAAAGGGTATTTGAAGATGTTATTATTTTAAATTAAAATTAACTTATTGATAACTGTGAAAATAAAATAATGAAAACCCCTATTAGTTATCTCACTTTCAGCGTTTTACGAACAATGTGTGCTTTTTTCACAATACTTGTGCCTAATTAAGATCGTTAACTCAAATTTAGAGCCAATTAAATTTCATTGAAACTACAGTACTATCAAAAATTATACAACTAATCCCCTAGGAGGAAAGATAAACGCCATCTAGTGGCACCGCATCAATTAGCAATGCACACCCATATGGTAATAACCGCCAGGATCACCGGGTAGTGCCCTCTATGAAATAATATTTCAACAGAGTGCTTGATATATCAGCACAAGGTCAATCGTATAAAACATATATGTGTGAATCCACCTCTTAGTAATCTACATATCTAGATTTCGATCTTATTAGATCTCATCAGTGTAGCTCAGTTAGTGAGGATGAATTCACACACACACACACACACACACACACATATATATATATATATATATATATATATATATATATATATATATATATATGTTTTATACGATTGGCCTTGTTCTGATATATCAAGCACTGGGTGTGCATTGCTAATTGATGTGGTGTCGCCAGGTGGCGTTTAACTTTCCTCCTAGGTGGTTAGTTGTATAATTTTCATATATAACCACTGGAGATATTCTTTGAATGCATCCTCACTAGCTGAGCTTCACTGATGAGATCTATCAAGATCGAAATCTAGATATGTCGATTGCTAAGAGGTGGATTCACACTTATATATGTTTTACAGTACTATCATTGATTAATCATTACCAATATGTTCAACGTCTATCAACGCCATGGCATTTGCGGTGGCGATCTACCGATGGCTGTGTCGGTCAGCATTTGTACATTTCGATATGTCCTTAAACAGACAAGATGGGTTAATAATTAGGTGGTACTACCACCACTCTGCCCCAGGTATTGCAGTAGCAATTATGCATGGGCGTTAGATGTCTTGAGAGTGTATTATTTTATCATCATAAAGCTTAAAAAATAAGTAATCTGTAATACTTGGTTTTCATAGTGATACTGATAGTAGCATTAAATTACCAAGTACTCTAAATACTACCTCCATTGGTAATTAGTTTCACAACTATACACGCCTTACCCGTTTTATTAGTACTTATAGCAATTATAATAGGTACGGTATGAATTGATGGGCAGAGCCAACGGTTGGTTGCAAATGATGTTGAACATGGTAATGATTAATCAATTGTACTATCTAGCAAATATAATTATAGAAGAATACACAGAGAAGACTAGACATTATATAACAGTGTAACTTATTTTACCCAATGCAAATAATAATTTCCACCAGTAATCAGAGTTTTAGACTGTAAATTATATATATTAACTTAGGGCAAACAATTTCTCCTTCACGGTACAATATATTAGGTAAAATTCGATGTTTGCACAAATATGATTATTAATGTCCCAAATATCTTTAATAGTTCTAAACCAGGAAAGTCTTTTGCATATTTAGAGTAGAAACGCCGCGTACGATATTAGCTCTCGCCCTGTTTGCACGCTCCGTTCTCGTTACTGGCAAGATTAAATTTATCATACAGCGTAATTATTCCCGCACGGGTGTCGCTCATACGCATGGTTTCATCTACATACGTACACTGCACGATGTACATAGAATTTTAATAAGATAATATTTCAAATTTAATTTTCCAAATGCTTGTCACAGCCTGTGCTGCGCGTAAACATATAAATTTCACCCCCCGAAAATTTGACAGAACAACAGCAGTTGTAATTAAGAATGCGTCTGTGAAATGTGTTTAAATGGTAGGAAATGATTTATAAAACCTCTTTGCCAATTATAACATTCAATTCAGTGGAAACCATTTTTAAGCCGACTTTGAAGTTTAAATTGGATTAAACTTTGTAATCCTGTTATTTTATTGATAAAACGCCGCCTTAGAGTTCAGTTCGTCTGGACGCGGGCACATTTTAATTATAAGATAGACCACACACAAAGGATATTTTATGTGCGCTTTGTACATGGAAACATCGGGAACATCCATGACAATCATTTTTGAATAGGGGAAATTTATACGAGCGTAAAGAAAAATACTTGTGTTATTCTTAATGAAAAGAAAATTACATTCTGTTTTGCAGTAAAAGATTTGTTGATATCTAATGAACAACTATTTTTAACTACTAAAATTATGTGTTTTATCTAAGTGAAGTGATATTTACGACACATATCGTAACTTATTTAAATCCCACAAGTGATGGAGACATTTAAATTTGTTTTAGTCGTAGAAACATTGCCCCAGTAAAAATACCGTGTTACAAATGAGCGAATACTGCATTGTATTTTGCCAAAAACAGTGTCACAAAGTTGCCATTGTAAACGCGAAATTTTACAATTAAAATGTTGACACATTCAAGTTTCCAATGTAATAAAACGAGTTCAATAAAAGTGACACCATCTTCCGACAGCGAAACTTTTCCTGTTTTCGGAAGTGCGATTAAAATTCTCCTGTCTTATAGTAGAACGATAGCCAGAAAGCTATTATATATCGGTCAGCCTGTTTCCCCATCATCCGACGTTTTATATTAAAAAAGTTGCGAACTTCCGATATTAAATACCTGCCAAAGTTATTGTATTAACGGGCAATTAACCCGCACTATATACGCCTCATCTTTTATCGATAAGATGATTTTAATTAGGTCTCGGGTAAACTTAATAGCGACGAGAATGGGTTGCTCTAACAACTTTATCTGCAAACCCTCTGCGTATCGATCCGACTTTCGGATTCCATTACGGTCCTAATTTATATCATTAGAAATATATTACATTCCGAGGTAATGATCAGTCGTATTTTTTCTTTAATTTCAGCTCACGTTCGATAGCTTTACACTGGGCCGGTTCGTTTCGTTTACTAGCGACGGTTGCCCGGATGGGGCGTTGCAAATATCCGAATCGGACCGTCCCCAGGTCGGGGGTTCATGGTGCGGCACGTCGTGGGGTCCGTCTATTTACTACAGCGAAACTAAAAGCGTCACCATTACCGTCAACTTGTATCGCCTATCCAAGGACCAGAGCGGATATAACTTCGATTTCCGTATGGAATATAAGCTTTTAAAGAAAAAAGCTGCGACAGTTCGATATGGTGGAGGTAAGTTTAGTCGAATATTTTCTGTCCGGAAGAAATAAGCTGTCACAGCAAAGTAAATTGAACGAACTTCTACTACAATGCACGAGTTGGTCATAACGAAAACATTTATTTCTTTCTAAGAGTTTAAATAAACTCGGTTGCAAGTTTATATGTATCAAACGTATATCAAGTGACAACCAATTATATAGTAACACGGTCAGACCGAATCTAGAATGTTGTTAGTAAAACTCATTACGGACAAATAGTCCACTCCTACATATCAATACATTTCAATAGGTTTGTTTTCCAACGTCGTAACTAGAGGATGGCAAAGATGAGATCGGAAGTCGTACGAGATTATTTTATGATTATGCTCGGAGTTTAATAAGAATATACAACACCCACTGATTATAGCATTGTTAAAAGGTCAATATACGGTTAGTAAACTCAACTTTGTTTAGAGATATCATGAAAATGCAAGAACGGTATCGCCAGAGAAGAATATTCCCTCAAGACAATATCATAATTTTTCGTTTTATTTATTTAAGTTTCGCGCAACGATTCTAGGAGACAGTGACAAGACAAGATCCGCCACAGTTAGTAAAGAGACAGTTAGAAGGCAAGGCCCCTCACAGTTAGACCAGCGACGGTTAGAAGGCGAAAGCGGGATGACCAGGTATCATAATGTATAAAAGTTGTTCGTGACGATTCTAGGAGACAGTTACAGGACAAGAATCATTACAGTTAGGAGAGAGATAGTTATAAAACAAGACCCGTTACAGGTAAAACAAAGACAGTTAGAAAACTAGAAAACGCAAGGATGGGATGGCAAGAGAAGAATATCCCCTGCATAAAATATCATAATTTATATGAGTCTAGCGGGACGATTCTAGAAAACAGTTACAAGACAAGATCCGTCACAGTTAGAACAGACAGTTAGAAGATAAGGCCCATCATACTTAGAAGTCAGAAGTTAGATGGCACGACCCGTCACAGTCATATAAATATACAGTTATAAGTAAGACTAGGGTAGTGTTAGGTACTAAGGAAGAATGAAAACAATAACGAAGAAGAAAGGAATTTTTTTTTCGAAGAAGATAAACCAACGTTTATTTTTCTAAAGGAATCGAAGAATCTAATTTATTAAAAAATCATGTACCGCTTAAACAATTTATAAGGTTGAGCATACTTATCGTAACCGCGAATGGGGTACTACACATTTCTACAGCAATCCTGAGATTGTAATCAGATGTGTATAAGTAGACGTAAGTGTACTGTACGCCGTATAATGTCCAAACCATGGTATGAAACTAAATATTTATTTCCTATTTTTGAACATTTAGGGAAGTAAATGTAATTTACATCTTATTTGAAATGAGTTCGAGTAACTAATATAACTCCGGTTGCTACTCGTTTTATAGATATAATCGTTTCAGATGCAGAATAGTAGAAGCACAAATTATGTAATACGTTATCCCCACAAAAAAAAAGTACAATGTGCGAAAAAACTGAAATTATGATAATTGTAAATATCACTCACCTAATATCGATCCTGGTGCACAATTTTAATTAAACAGCACAAACAAACTGATTAAAAACATTCACTCAACCGCTGTACATGTACGCACAATGAAAGGCAAACTCGTTCTGCCGCTGTCCCCGCGCGGCCCGGTACGATTCGAGTTCAGTTTTTTGTACATAAAAACGTCAGTTCGGGCGGATAACAAACCAGTACGCTGTATGTGTCATAGGTCAGGCAGATGAAAATGCAATACAATTTATTTTGATAACGTATATAAAGGGAGTATATCAATAATCGTAAGAAAATTAATTCTTCGTCTATTTTATCTATTAAATATTTGTTATTTTGAAAATATTAATATGCACACAACCCAAACGTTCATCTTATATCGTACATAATATGTATAATATAAGATCAACGTTTGGGTTAATTGAATCTTTATAATATCTCTGAATAACAGATACAAGATACTCATCATACAGGCGTATGCACCTACGAGTGCATCGAGAGACATTGAACAATTCTACAAAAATCTTACTATAGAAAAACAAGAGACAATCTAGGTCCCCGATTGTAATAGGGGATTACAATGCAAAAATTAGGGAAAAAATCAATCATATACCCACCAAACATGGGAAATTTCGGCATTGGGATAGAAACGAAAGAGGACACACATGATCGACTTCCTAAACAACGAGAGAATTGAAACATTTTTCAAGAAATCCCTTCAACTGAAATGGGAATAAAAGAATCCAGATAACACGGTTAAAAATGAGATTGATTATGTACTACACCCAAATCGAGCGGAAGAAAAAGGCACCACTAACGATAGTAGAACTACGAGAAAATGAAGAAGGGTGCAACAAAGA
Source organism: Lordithon lunulatus (assembly GCA_963942505.1). NCBI lineage: Eukaryota > Metazoa > Arthropoda > Insecta > Coleoptera > Staphylinidae > Lordithon > Lordithon lunulatus. Next base: position 15,818,154 of record OZ012671.1, on the reverse strand, counting down.
ACTCGAACAAAATCTATAACAAAAAGAACTCCTACACAACTTGAACATAAACAAGATATCAGACCAACAGCATCCGTGTTGCTGTAAAGAGAGTCCACTTTACGAATATAAATGCAAACAACTCAAAAATCAAAAAGGTGATAGCCAACCTGCTGAAATAACGGAGGCAAACAGAGAGAGATTTTCACCTAGATACGAAGAGCTCAGTAAAATAGTGAAAATAGCAAGAACAAAAAACTGAAGAATCTCCAATACTCCACTGATCCAAGACGTAATCGAAGATAACATAAATATGACAGTCTTAAGCCTAAAAGTGTGAAACTCCCATTACATAAGCTGAAAAACAAACACGAACAAACGTATGAAAAAAAAGACGATATAAGAAACATCATACAAAACTGCTATCAGCAACTGTATCGGTCCTAATACCACAACAGCAAGAATATGGCAAAATCATGAAAGTAGGCTCAGAAGACATGCCAAAAAAAAATAAAACTACGGATGGGGTAGCGCTTAAGAAAGCAATACTGGTCCTATTATACAAATATCTTGAAGAGGGCAAAATACCGAATAGTTCAAAAAACTAGAAGGTAATCATACTGTACAAAAAAAGTGATTGTACGGCCTATAGACTGCTGCCCATATTATACAAACCCCTTATGGACATTATTATTAAATGCCTGATTAATACGCTAGACCTGTATCAATCGATCGAACAGGCAGGCGCGAAAATAATTCAGTACAACTATCCACATCCAAACCATCCGCACGAACTGCGAAAAATATAATGAGTTTACGCCATGGTGATAAAATCTCGCCGAGCCTTAACACTAGCGATAGAGGAGATCTTCAAACCCCTCTCGTGGGAAAAATGGAATTAAAATAGATGGGAAGTAAGTCAGTCTTCTCTGTTTTGCAGACGACAACGTCGTAGTAGCAATGCGGGAGAATTAAATCAAACTAAAAACCCCTAACTATAGCATAGTGAATATGAGTAATCCAGCGCTTGAAAGGGTCGAACAATACGTATACCAGGGATACCAGTGGAAAATCAAATAGCGTAAATTTGGAAACTTGGGAAATATAGAAAATCCCTATAAACTTGAAGCTCATAGTATACAACGCTTACTTTCATCCAGTCATTAACCCCATTCGGACTCGAAACCGCAACAATAACTAAGAGCCTCCGCGTGTGTCAGAGTGCAATACAGAGAAGGACGGTGGGGATGAGCATTAGAGACAGGATCAGTCACGAGGAGATCAGAAAGAAACTGAGATTACGGAAGTAATGGGACAGATTGCCAAATGGCGATGGGCGAGGCATGTCGCCAGGATCCAAAAATGAATTATAATCGATAATCGAAACGGCGCATGGGTTGACCAAAACCAAGATATCCAACACTATTCGAAGTAGAACTGGGTACAAAGAGCCTAAAACAAGCAAGCTGACATAAATAAGTTCGAGGTCTCTGGAATACGGTGCTTTATGCGCATATTTTCTTTGTCACGTTAGGTGGAATTTTCGAAAGGCACCCAAGCCTTCGGACCACTCCTAGCTAGCAGGCATGGGTAGTGATGGATTCACACTGACGCCGTTCTGTGCCTATGGGCCTGCCTGCCACTACACATAGTCTGCGCCCTAGTACCGTTTCACATCAGTCGGTCATTCTGGTCTCTTGCCCGGTTTTGTCCTGTCTGCAGATCGTGTTAGTGTTTCGGCGGCATTACTTACCTGGCAACGACCCTCCAGTTCTCGTCCGCCACAATAATGAAGGAGCCCAACTACCTCGGTGTTGGTTGGTTTACCCCCAACTCCAGTCACAGGATTACTCGGTCCCAGTGCCACCGGTAGCAAATGTACAGAATGTGCTTCGGGTCGTCCATCCGGTCGCAGGACCGACATCACGGTATCATATGCATATGCGGTGCATGTTGGACTAGAAGACGCCGTGCCCTGACAGCACCTGCGTCATTCAATGGTATACCTAGCCGTGTCTCCTGCCTAGAAGCGGCTCCAACTGAGGGAAACACTATATAGTCCAGGTCCTCTGTCATCATCTTTACGAGTTGTATGTGTCCTGGCATCCTTCGCTGCATCTTATGTAGATCTCCGACCGCTCTTCCACGAGTATGTCCACTGGTATGGACTTCGCTACCACTTCTACTGCGTCCGTTGATATGGTCCTGTAAGCTCTAGTTATTGTGAGGGACCCGGTGCGCAGTACCCTTCTTAGCATGTCTGAATTCCTGTTGGTTTTCGTGGCATAAGCCCAGGCTAGTGCCACGTAAAGTAGTTGGACACGTTCCACTATTACCAGGAGTCTTCTTTCGGGCTTTCCCGGTTCACCAATGTTCGGCAGCAACTCCGCCAATGCCCCTTCCGTGCGGGCTACTTGGTTGCTGCAAGTACCGTGTGGCTTTTGTTATTCTCAAATATAGTGCCCAGGTACTCGATTTCCCTTGTGATTTTATGTGTGCTGTATTTATCGTGATACCTGTTGCTTCTCTGTTATTCGACCATTTGGCCGACCGCTGCGCTATTTTAGTCATGTTTGCAGCGAGCCCATTGTCCCCCATCCAGTTTGCCACCTTCTGTACTGCCGGTCTCAGCTTTGTCTATATATCTTTTAGTTTCGGTCCTAGGGCGATTATGGTTAAGTGGTCTACAGAGGCGATCGATGTTACATCCTATGGTCTCAAACGCAGCACATTATTAAACGCTGTTTCATAGGAGGGTGCCCAGGACGGAGCCCTGTGACACCCCACCCCTCACTGCGTATCTGTTCGTCCCTGTAGGTCGTTCGTGGACTTTATTTGGCATAACCCCCCAAAAAATGCTCATCAACATCAAGAACAACAAAAATACATAAAAATAAAAATTACAATAAAAGTCCTTCATGGACTACATTAAGTTTTACATTAAGTTAAAAATGCATGTAGTGTCTTCTAGAGTGCTCGCAAACGAGCGAATACTTTCTATTGGATTTTAGTTGTCCCTTCTATGGTCCGCATACCTGTTCTATTTAGTTTGTACTGTATGCATTTTACGTTCATTTCATTGACTAAAATTAATTGATCGTCTTCAATCTTTATGTGTGCTTCTCCATGCTATATTTGTTTTTGGGAATTTGGCTTCTCCATTTTGAATTTTCTTTTGAGGGTTTGTATTTCGTAATGCTGCTGCAAGCCCTATTGTAATGTCAGCAACTTTCACCTATTCCATGTGGTCATTGCTATAGTTACAGGAGATTTTCCTCTTAGGTTCTTTTGAATTCGTGATTTCAGAATGTAAATGTCTGGCTGTTGTGAATTCTTCAGTGGCAGTCAGTCCCGCTAGTTGTTTCACTGCTCAATGCACTATTTGGTTTTCTTTATCTTATTTGACTAGTCTACTGGGTGAGCTAGTGATACTATCTTGATCACCTGCCTTAGTTTCCAGTTTTAGCGAGAAGTTACTATGTTATACATCCGGTAGCTGAGGCATGATTAGGCTCTGTATGTATTCACGCTTCTTAAACAGATACTTTTTATATGTGTACTTTATATGTACTTTTATATATATATATATATATATATATATATATATATATATATATATGTATATATATATATATATATATATATATATATATATATATATATATATATATACTTTTTATTCTCCTGTAACTTCACTAGTTTCAAGTTTAAAATGTCCTGGCGGTGTCTTGGCCTGGGAATTTCTTCTAGGGAAGAATAACAAATCCAGCGGTCATTTGCTGACCATCGTTGCACGACTATGTTGCGTGTATTGTAAGAGAGCAGGTTAGCAAGTGTTGTCTCCATGTTCACTATTTCGATTTTTACGCACTGAGCTGCTCCACACCCTATTATTATATGGGTAAATCCGAGGATCTAAGTAGTTGTTAGATGTGCTGTCCTAGCTCACGTTGTTGTTGTCTAGGGTTTCTACTCGTGTAACTAGGGTTCATTGAACACTCCACAAATGGTAATAAAGTTTGAGGATGAAAGCTTGAGGTTGGGTCTCGCATGAAGTGCCGCGAGACCCAACCTAAAGTTTGAGGATGAAAGCTTGAGGTTGGGTCTCGCATGAGGTGCTGCGAGACCCAACCTCAAGCTTTCAGTACAACTTTATAATAAAATAATATTTTTGCAACCACGATTCAGATATATTATATATAATTAATGAAAATAAATTTTAAAATCGCCGGATGCATCCAGATGTTAACGAGAACATTTTAAATTCAAAACATATTCATGTATTCTGTATAACAGTATGCGATGCAATTTAACTTTGTCGGAGACCGTACACGGTGTAGCAGATAATAATGTAAAATGTAATAGTTTCAACTTTTCGTACAATTGTTTTGAAATAGAAATCACTTTACAGTGGCATGAATATAAATGCAGCTAAATGTGAAAAATAAAGCGACGCCTGGATGCGACATTAAGTTATTTAGCAACCATTCTCTAGAGTTAAATTCCCATTTAATTACATTTGCATTTTCTCGTACATATAATCTACAGTTGCTTTATTTATTACAAATTTCTCTCTACTGAGGAAAGTCAGTTATATAATACCATCTTTTCAAGTTTCATGGTATATATATATATATATATATATATATATATATATATATATATATATATATATATCCAATACATACAATGAGCATTGTTTGCGCAAATTGTATGTTTAAATAATGATGGATGTCTATATTTGAATTATTGTTAGATACTATTTTGTAATTAGTAGATAATAATTATCTGAACATGCATAACACACTCATACAGAAAAATGTATTTCATATAGGTAATATTTATTTATTTTTTATTTTTTATGAGGAGTAATCTTCTAGACGCTCATGCTCTGATCGATGAGCATGGGCAGTGTCGCATTCACCCCGCATTCTGAGCGGGGCGTCAACCAACTAAACCACCTCATATCCCGCGCGGGAGGCTTGGCCGCCTTCTAGGCACACTAAGCTCTCCACACGCTGCCTTGTCCTAGAGTCTTCAGGGTTGTTTGTCCCATCCTAGTTCTCTGATCTTATCTTCCTGGTCTGAAATCTACGTTGCGTTGGGTTGCCCCCCTCCGCCTTCACCTCTGGCTTTGGTCTTCCCCAGTGCCTTTTGGGTATCGAAGCTCCCCTGCGGCTTGCCCTTCTGCACAGCATAGCGCGCAGTAGGCAATCTGATTCCTGCCTTTTTTGGCCTGGTGACCTCGCCACAGCTCAGCCTATTTCTTCTATCCTCTCCACAACATTCGTGGGCCCGGTACCCATCCAACCACCAGCGGCTGCAGCCTTGTCACAGCTCTTCCCTTCTTGTGGCTCTACATTGAATCTTGCCTACTTTCAGCCTTGTTACTGCAAGGTCGTCCGCCCCTTTCTCGGTTGTTGACACCGTGTTGTTTTGCGTCCTGTTTCGGGCCGGCCATAGCTCGCCTACCCTATAGTGTTCACCACTCTTGGTTGTCGCCTTGATGGCCGCCTCAACCTCGATTCTCGCCGTCAGTAAATCCAGGCCCTTTGTGACATTACCCCTCACCCTAATCCGGAAGTGTCCGTTGTTTGTCTTCTCGAACCGGGCGACATTGCTGTCCCCGCTGTCAATCTCTCGGACCCTCTGGGCTAGGTCCGAATATGTTTGCCCCTCAGTCGGTTTTATCAATATTGAATGAGGAGTCATTCCTTGTCTTAGGCTTTGTTGTCACCTGAAGATTTTGAGTTTTGTGATGTTCCTTCGGGTCGCTGATGGTTGCTTGCTTTGAATCTGCGAAGAGGAATTATGTGATTTTTCTATTTTCACCGAATTCTTTGTTGCCCCTATTTTTCCCAGTGGACAACATTGTGTGTATTTTGTGTCTCTTATCTCCTTTCCCAGCCATTTTGTTTTCTGTACTGCTGTTACCATTAATTTAATTTCTTTATTTCTTCGAGTAAGGCTATTTGTGCATCTGGTTTGTTTAGGGTCATCACACTTCATTATCCAAAATCGTAATCCATATTTCTTCGCGTGATTTGTCTCCAACAAATCTGCCCCGTTCCGAGGCTGTACAGGTTTCTGAACTGCTTGGTATTTTATAGGAATGAGTAGTTCTCCCGTCACCCAACCCTCCTCCTATATCCGGGCTTAGGACCGGCAGGTTTACTACTAGACTACTCATTCCATCTAGCAGCTCCCTAGACGGAATATAAAATAAAAACATTACTACATAAATTGATTGTGTAAGACCAACAATCACCTGCTTTATTTTCAATGTAAAATGTATACATGCTGCAATCACCATAATGAATGATAAAATCCTAGTAGCTAAACTAGGACATGCAAGCATTCAATACTGCAGCCCACTGTGCGGTGTTTCCGGTTTCCTGACTGCTCTACATACGATATCCCACTAATGTTAGCACTAATCAACTATATAATTGCTACAGAAACAGCACACGCATTAAATCATGATGCGTTTTATTCTATACCCTAAATGCAATTTCTGTAATTAAATGTTATTGATACAAACGCAGAATTATAAAGTAATCAATTTATCGCAACGAAAATATTTGCTTCATATTATTTCACTGTTTCAAAATATTTATTTTGTAAAGAGTATTTGTAATTCATCAATAATAAAATATTAGCCTCGAATGAAATGCTATCAATCACATGTTGAATGTTTTATAAACAATTAGAATGATTTATTATGATAAATGCGAGTAGGGATAAATTACACTAAATATGAATATTATATTCGTTAAGTATACAATAACGTGTATTTTTTTCATAAATAAAATGCACTGGATATTAAATATATCATGAAGTAGCGTAAATGTCATAAACGGGTTATTTTAGAAAAATGTTGAAAACTATATAGTTAGGTAGATCAATATATAGCATAACTTGATACTTTATTTCGAATTTATTTATTTAATAGTAGTCCAGTCAATTAATGCTCAAATGAGGAGTGTAGAGAGCATGAAATATGCTAGAGTTTTTGACTTCAGGGCTTCATTAGGTGTAGTTAGTAGATAAATATACTAAAAGTCCCCGACTTTGGGCGGTGAGCGTAAGGTGGGAGAGGGAGGACAAGAAACCCATTTTATCTCGGAAACAGTGGACTCTAGAAAAATATGTCCTAAATAAAAATAAAAATTAAATTACCTATAAAATTGTTTCTATACATATTTGTCGAACAATTTTATATGAAATTTAATTAGCTTTCAATTTTATTCAAAACATATTTTTCTAGAGACCACCGTTTCCGAAATATAATCGAACAACACAAAAATGGGATCTTCTGCTCCCTCTCCTACTTTATGCTCACCTCCCAGGGGCGGGGACTTTTAGTATGTTTACCTACTAACTAACAGAAAACCTGAAAACCTGTGAAAAGTGATTCGCGACAATTCACTCCCCAATTCTTAGTAAGAAACGGACGACGCCTCATGAAGCTGGGTTTAGCATTAGATCCTGAAATATATTGGCGAAATATTGATAAACTATAAAATTCATTACTGTCGATGCGCTCTCCGGATTCATTAACATGTTAATTGAAACATTAAAATAATAAATGTATAAAACCGTGTTGTATTTCAGCTATACCATCAGTATTGATTGAGCCAAATTCAACAGCGCCTTCAGTGGAACCAGAGCCGGAGTATTATCTCGGAGACTTGATAACCGGAACATACTGTTCTCGTATATTCAGTGACTGTGATAGGAAACATTGCAGACTGCAATCGCCCAATTTTCCGGGAGTGTATCCCAGGAATCTGACATGCTACTACGCCGTACGTCAGCACGAAGTGCCTTCCGGCAAACATGCCTTAATAACTGTTCGCCAGCCGAAAGGACAACTGATCTCGATCAGGAGTCAGTCAGCTCTCTACGGGACGGCTAGCACCAGAGAGCTCAAGGTTTGGAACGCATGCGACGACGTGCAGGACTACGTGACTGTTTACGATGGTTACACGACCCGCGATCCCGTCATCCTTAAATTCTGCGGGGGCGGAGAGGCCGTGCCCGAGGCCGTCTCCAGTGGTCATGAATTACTTGTGGAATTTTCAACTTCCCCTTATGGCACGTTTTTACACCCCACACCAGTGCAATCGCTCCACGGATTTCAATTAGAAGTAGAGGTGTGATTGAATTGATCTGATAGGTAATATAATATAACTATATCGATTTTTTATGATTACAGGTTACATTTGTAGATCAGCAATCGCCCACATTTGTTAAGAATAAGAGGACGTGCGAGTTCTGGATTCGGGGTACTAACAAGGGCACATTGGAAAGTCCATTGCATTCGTTGCCGGCGAATACAACTTGCTTATACCACTTACAGGGAATGGATACATCCGTTTCGCCTTCACCTGTGCCCTTTCGACCCCTTTCCCCTCGTTATCCCGACGGATTCTGGCGACACACCGCTATCGTTTTTCCACCGCCTCGATACCGGGTGTGGCTGTCAGTGATAAAGTTCCATGTTAGCGGGGATCGCGACATTCAAAAACTCGATCAGGAAATTTGTCGCAGCTACTTGAACGTCTGGGACGGGCAACAATGGAGCGGCACTAATTGCAACGGATTGTACTGGTAATGTATATAATGTTTGATTATTAGTTTCACAATGTATTCTATAATCGTATCATTTAATTTTATGTATTTAAATATTCCGCGTCTTAAAACATTGTTGTGGCGTCGCATATGGTAATTAATTTTTAAGGAGGGAAATATATAAATCTACATTATTACCTTATAAATTTATTGCGAGTAAAAATATTAATTTCGGATTATATAAGTGTGAACCCACCTCTTAGCAATCTACATATCTAGATTTCGATCTTATTAGATCTCGTCAGTGTAGCTCAGCTAGTGAGGATGAATTCACACAAAATCTCGAGTGGTTATATACGAAAACAGTACAACTTACCCTCGTAGAGGGAAGTTAAACGCCATCTGGCGGCACCACATCAATTAGCAATGCACACCCATATGGTAATAACCGTCAACATGCTCATGTTATTCATATTCTCTAGAGGGCACTACCCGGTGATCCTGATAACATGAGCATGTTGACGGTTATTACCATATGGGTGTGCATTGCTAATTGATGTGGTGCCGCCAGATGGCGTTTAACTTCCCTCTACGAGGGTAAGTTGTACTGTTTTATTAATTTCGGATATGCTCTAGCCATTTTGAAGTCATAGAAGTTGTTTGAAAATGACTAGACCAAAATATATTTACAAAATGTCATTAAATTTTATAATATTAACTAAATTTTAATAATATATCACATTACTGTGATATACACAACGGCACCTTGTCACATATAAAAAACGTAATACTGACATTGGCATAGTAATCTTTAAATATCTTATTCGGTAGATACTTTTATATTTATTTTAATTTTTATACTTTTATATTTATAAATTCATTCATAATTATTAGTTCCTTCGGTGTATATTTTCCTGTAAATGGGCAACTGTTGGGAAATAAAATGTTATTATTATTATTATTATACAGATAACTCTCGAGTTTTCAAATCCGTGATTCAAACGTCACTGTTGACGACTTTAACACATAATGTGACATTGTCATAAAAAAGAGAGGTACAAATGCCTATGAAATGAAAAGTTAACAATTTATACAACATATAATAATATAATCACGGGTTATATTTAACTCGCCTTTCTACGACCGACCATAACCCTTATAAAGTAATAAAATCACGATTTATATTTGTATTACTTTGTATTCATCACACATTAAAGCGTGATAAAAAATAAAGTAAAAATCGTTTTCTATGTATCCGTTAAAATGACAGACGCCGTAACAATGCAATATTTAATAAAATATCCATTCTGTAAATAGCTTCCCATTTCAATGTCGTAGGAATAAGTTTCCAATCAAAAATATTATATCGATCAATGATAGCCATCTCAAATACGATCGTAAGCCGTTTCCGTTATGTACATAGAACAATATATCTTGCGTTTATTTCCCATATAATCCCCTTGGAATTGCCAGTCACTGAATAATATATCCAATGTTTATACCTGAATCCGCAATATCTCTTATCCCAGCAATATATCACTTTGTCGTGCGATAAATAAATTCTTCTTTTCAAGCAGTAAAGAAAAGTCGAAAAGTGTCCCGAAGACGAGTCTGTCCAATACACTGGGGGCGAATAAAAACGTGACCCTGCTGGCGCGTTATTGCAGAGAGCACGTGCCACGAAGCTGCGACCATTCGATGCTGGAGAACGGCACGAGATTTCCACGACCGTGCTCGCTGTCCGAGAGCTTTTTATCCTCTGGGGATAGTATCACGTTGGAGTTGCGGTTGGCCGATTCTACCGCACTAAGGTTATTATTTTCTTAATTTAAGTTTCCTCTATAAGCTACCAATTGTCTTATCCTTGCACAGACCGGTGAAATTCAAAGCGCTCTACGAATTCGTCGATCTGCATTTGGATGGAGAGCCCTACGGCGAAGGGCTGTGCAATCGTAAATTCAACGGGACGCAGGATTCGCAAAAATTCAAATCACCGAGAGATATATTTTTGTATGGCAGAGGAGGCGCAAAAAATCTAAGGTAATAAAAATACTTTATTTGCGGGCTATGCTAATTTAATTCCTTCCAGTTGTGTGTATCGTTTCGAGGCGCAGCCCGAGGAGAAGGTGAAGCTGACTATTACGAAACTAGTGATAAAGGGCCGTGGATGCGAGGCACGTCTCTCGCCCGAAACCGATCGCATGACTTGTTATGGGAACACGTCCGCCACGGTGAGAATTTTCGATGTGCCTTGGGCGGACGTCCCCGGCGCCCCCCGTGACTGTCTTTGTTCGGGGATGGAAACGCATTTGCCTTTCACTTACGTCTCGACATCTAATGTTGTGGAACTAAGATTCGACGTGATCGGCATGAACGCCTCAGATGATTTCTCCAACCTTTTTTTCGAAGGCACATGGAAATTTATACGGGCGCCGTCCTGCAAGACTAATCTACGGAAGCAGGGGGCGAGCGGCGAAATCGCCTTTAACTACCCAACCGAAGATTCAGAAGTAAGTGTATTGATTACTTTTTCATATATTCCTGAATTCGTTTCTACGTTTTTCTTGTTCGAATAAACTCGCACTAAACGTATTTTTTTGAAGATCTTAGTTTAAGGAATATACTTTTATTATGTAGAGACATTTACAGATAATTGAATTACGAATATTATTACGAATCAATGCGTATGATAATCACATTCTCTGGTAAAATATTTGTCAAAATATGATTTAAACGTCTTATAAACATTTTTCCTAAACGCATAGTAAAAATTTGAATACAGTTACAAGAGATTGGTCCGCTAAAAGAACGACGACTAGACAGTACAAATTTGCACATTTTGCGATGGTTAATTCATATTATATCATTTCTTCTGGCATACAAATTATTTAAGGTCTCAATAATTCATATACCGATGGGACGGTTTTGGGGGCGACTCGAGTGTATTGTTCAGACAATTTTTAATTTGAGCGAAACTATTCAAACCATTTATAGAGGGTGCGGCAGAAATGACTTTCATATTTAAAAGGGGATTGAAAAAGAATAGTACGAGGTATCACCAAAAACATTTCATTTCTTAAATGTAGATATAAAAAAGTTCTTTTACTTTAAGATTTCAAAATTATTACATCCAAATTGTGGCATTGGCGCGCTGAACAAAAATAACAAAAATCATTTAGAAATTTCGTTTATGTTTAATCTAGGAATTCATTCATTCCTGTCAAATAAAATCACTGATATGGAAGGGTATATATAAATATATATATATATATATATATATATATATATATATATATATATATATATATATATATATATATATATTCCGTAACCATCGAAGATATGTAGTGAAGGCTTTTCTTTTACAAAAATGGCGAATCTGCAACTGCGACGCAGAGAACATTTCGCATGCGGTTCGGTTTACATACCAATGAATGTGTTTCAGACCGGAAAAGGGGGGAAATCACAACCTAGCGGACTTGTTTTTAACAAGATGTGCTCCCGGAAACAGTGATCTCCCCGCGCGAAGCAGTTCCGTGGCCACTGCGCTCGTCTGTATTCAGTTCTTGTGAGTTTTTTCTATAGGGGTACTTCAAGGTCGAGGTTTTCAAACAACGTTCTTGTACCATATGAAGGAGATCATTAAAGAAAAAAATAAGAAATTTCGCCCGACATGAGTCTATGGAAAAATTCCAAAAACGTCTCCAAATGTGTATCGACCGTTGAGGGCCATTTGGACGCTATAATTTTTAAACCTCATAGTAAAAAATCTTTTTATATCTACTACTAATTGGGAAATAAATGGGAACATAGATTACACATAGATAAGAAGTTCTTCGAGAAGGTACACGAGACTGTTGTAGGAAATTATGTTCTCTATACCTACTTGTTTGAATTTTGATAATAATACATCTCTACCAGGGATACTAATCTGGAAGACTACGGCTCATGCCCTATGCTGCAATATATTAGGCAGATTTTACCGTGAATATAATATGACGTTATTTATAGACCATTTTTATATGTAAAATATAAAGCAATTGCATACTAAAATATATTAAAAAAAAAACTTCTATCTTTATAGGGTTATCGCATCAAATAAATGCATTCTTACTAAAAAAACAGCTGCAATAGACATGATTGGTATAGGTTAAGAAACGTTGACATATTTTAAACGCTCTCTGATTAGCGGATATATTAAGATCTATCCTCTCTTGTTTAATATCATTGCATACCTTCGTTACATGATCTTCTTGACTGATTAACGCACTAGAGATGTCTATGGTGAACACCGAAACTTGGCTAGAATCCTACACATCACTGTGTTTCCATCTCCCTGCATAATCTCGAACATATTGATCCATCCAGCTCCATCTTCGTGTCCGTAGTACGCCTTTGCTTAACATATCAATATTCGGTCAATCCAATCAGGTTTCGATGGCGTTCCTATATGATGGCAAGTTTGAATAAAACAACTTAGTAGCAATTTACAGGTACTAACTTGAATTGATTCACATTAGCGAGCTCCACTAACCTCATCCTGATAGATGAGATATATTTTTAAGCAAGTCTTTTAAGGATACTTTAACTGCCATGGCCCATTAAAATTTATTGTTAGAAACAATATGCGATTGCTTGATGTGAGGTTTACGATTTGTGTATTTTAAAATGTATGATTTGTCGGCCTCTGTAGGTCATATAATACGCATCTAAATTTCTCGAAATCCAGAACTTGTTGGGTTCATATTATGTAGCACACACACAAATTGTGTAAACCATCGAAGTGACGTCAGACATACAAATCAAAAAATAAAAATAAAACAGCCGTGATCCCGCTGGGGATCGAACTCAGGCTCTCCAATGCTCAGTACGAGACGGACGACGCCTCTAACCACTCGGCCACTCAGCTGGGTACATTAAGGCACTCTTCGTCCTGGGATCAAGAAACTGGTCTCAAAGGTAGAAGAACCATAATGATGGTCAACGACATACGAATTTAGAATGCAACGGAAAACCAACATATGAAAGATCCACATGAACACACCTAATACAACCATCAATATGTCAACTTTTAATGAACAATCAAAATTCCGGAATCGTATCTGGGGGAGGAATAGGGAAAGCAAGTTGAGTCCGATAAAAGATCTGCCTAACGCAGACTAAATATGAACAAAAACAAAAACATCGGGATCCGCCTTCATGATAAAAGAGGAAATTCAATCTCAACAAGGAATGTGAGATGCATGTATGGAGCCCAAACAATATAAAATAACGTCAGAGAAATGCAAAGCCTTAACATACAAATATCAGGAGCCAGCGACATGCGATGCCGTAACTTGAATCAAGCCAGAATTAATGATTATCATGTGCATTATGCTGGAAATGACGATACACACCATTGCAACGGAGTTGAAATAAGAAATAATTAGCACAGAAGTCTCAAAATCAACGAAAAACTACATAAGATTTCTCCCTTGCATATCCAAGGTTCCTGAATGAGCACAATATCTATATGTATTGTTAAGAATAGTATACGCATGTAGAGCAGCCGAGGCTGATATGCAATGATGTATATTTAGCTGGACAATCTCCATATTTGTTTGTATTAGTCCTCCATATCTATTGAGGTTTGCTTTCCTTGCCTCCCTCACGATACGTCATACTAGGGGCGTGTTGGCGTACCGATATACCTGGAAATATCCCGGTGCACCGCTAGGTAATGTCGCCTGCCTACTTTTTTTATGATAGTTTCCTTTAGTTGTTGTAATAACGCAATCGTTCTGTAACGATATAAAAACTATGCGAACAGAGGTATGGGGACGGGTGGATTAAGACCTACTAAACTATGTCCATTTGCTAACCGGCCACTGTCAGTTAAACAAACACCGATTCACGATGGGTTTGATGGACAGCCCGTTATGTAGAGAGTGCAATGAAAAACTAGAAACACCAGAGCATTTAAAATGCATATGCCTAACTCTAGTAAACATTAGACAGCTAGTACTAAGGGAGGAGGTCCGCGGCGCAGCGGTCTAAGTGACGATCTGACGTCATTGCTTACGGAACGAGTAGACTGGCTAGCATACCATGGATGTTGTAGGTCCATAAAGGACCGCAGTGCACACAGCCTAGGGGCAGGGGCTGTACTCACCGTTAAAAAAGGTAGGGATGGCCTAGTATGGCCAGTATTGGCAACTCTTCACCTGGGTTCTGCACTTTACCTGCAAAATTGATTGGTGGCGCGAGTTCGTAGTTTTAACGAGAACTGTCACAATGGGCCGGGCCTACATTGTGGCCTAAGTAGCCATGCTACCCTCAATCCAGAACTAACTACCCAGAAACTATGTCCATTCGCCATTTCAATTGACTTGAACTCTGCACTACACTGTTTTCTTTACTAGGATTTCATCAATTTCTTCTTCTGGGCAATCTGCCTGTTTTCTGTCAATACGGCCCCGCAAGGTTGCATTCTATGTTTTCCTTCGTCGTCCTGGAGACCTCCTTCCTCTTGGCGACTTGCTTCTGTTACTCTCACTATTCTGTCTCTATCCATCCTCTCCATTAGTACGTTTCATTCCGCTTTCCCACTTCTTGCCTACTCACTGATGTTCTTTACCCTGCATGATCTAATTTCGTCATTGCTGATTATGTTCAGTATTATTTTTCCCTCAATCCATCGAAGTGCTTTCATAGCAGTTGTTGTAATGAGTATGTTTGTGTAAGTTGTTTCAGTATTCTGTAAGTTCAGACGGGTATGCAAGAAAGCAGATTGGTCTGTTACCCATGGCAACCAAATAAAAAACTATTTCATCGTTGGTATAACCCAGGCTTTGCCAACGCCAGTATAATACTGCCTTTTGCGTTACTACCTTCATTTGCTTTCAACTCCAGCCATTTTCAGAGGCTTCTTTTTGCACTGTAAGTCGCCATGTTGTTTCGAGTCTTCCTTGTTTACATTCGCCCTGTATGTCGTCCTGGCAATATTGTTGCTTAGTCTCCTTCCTTATTGTATGGCCAAGCCATTTCCATTTTTTATATTTTATTTCCAGGGCTATCGGTTTCTGATAGGTTAGCTTCCAAAACTCTATGTTTTTTTTAGTTTTTCTTACGATGAGTACAGCCCCGCCCCTGGGCTGTGTGGGCTATGTGCACTGTGGTCCTTCACGGACCTATTGTGCCTCATACAACATCCATGATATGCTAGCCGGGTAAATTCTTTGTGGACAATTCTCCCGGCTCGCGGTGGATTCGAACCACCAACGTTCCGTACGCAATGGCTTCAGACCATCGTCTTAGACCACGGACCGCCTCTATGTTAGATACTACCTCATGCCATCTAATCATTAATATCCGGCGGAGGTACTATTCCCAAAACAGTCTAGTTTCTGATTTAAATATTCTCTAATAACATTGGAAATACATTATTCAGGGAAATAGTTCAATATTCTCTTTGGGGCCTTTGACCCCCTGTAGGGCATTGGGCCTCTACAATAACTTGCCACCGGACACAATTTTGGGAGTCTCGCTTTAGCTGGTCCGACGAGTTCCCAATACTGCTGACTTCACATAGGACCGTTTCCAGAACTTTTTGGGCAGCCCATCCTTCTACTCCCTTGTGGATTCCAATCCAAAGTGTGTGCCCAATCCAATTCCATTTAACAGGTTTAACAGGTGTCAGATTAGGTTGATTTCATAGCTACATTGGTGATCGTATCTGGCCAATAAAGTTATAGAATTCTACAGCACCTGTTGAGAAATACCTCTACTCTCGAGGTGATATTTGCCGTAACTTTCCTTAAAGCCACCTTACACGGTCAATAATACTGTCAGTATTTAAAAATATTGACAGTATTACTGATCGTATAAGGTGCAGTATTAATGGATTGAATAAAATATTGACGGAATCCGGATATTCTGCAATCCAAGCATCAGTATTTCAATATCTCACTGACAGTTGTGCGACAGTGTGTTTTGCGTACTCATATATAATTTCTACAATAATGGATGATGAGACACCCTTTTTGTCAGAAACATACTATGAAGAAGTTGCTGATGATAGCGAGGAATTAAAAGATCCTAAATATTGAAGCTGTATTGTTTCATCCACAGCTTGACTTACTACTGATGGTGACATGATTGCGGAAAACTTCAAGTACTCAAAGTACCTTTTCGTAGCGAGTTATCTTAAAGTAACTGCTAATCTTTCGTCAGCCGAAATGTAATTTCTCATGGTTGTTTCTTGCCTCGCCTAGAAATGTTTTAACATTTTTGTATGTAACATCCGTCATGAGAATTTCTTTTAATAAAACAATATTCGAGTACTGTTCACGCTTATTTAACCATCCATCTATTGCGCACAGTAGTTTTGTAGGAAAAGCCAGAATGATTGCAGGAACGCTTTTTTCGATTACCCATATTAATAGTCAGGGGCGATATTGACGAAAATACTGACAATATGGAACGACCGTGTAAGGTCGATAAATATTGAAGGTGGATTGACGTAAATACTGACAGTACTAGTATTGACAGTAATATTGACCGTGTAAGGTGCCTTAGAGAGTAGTACTGATTTTACGTTACTGTAGAAGATTCGTAACTTTACGTCTCTAGAATCTACAGTCTACGACGACACTGATCTCAGCATAGCATAAGTGCCTTTTACTTTGGCAATTTGAGCAGCAGCGTCCAGTTCGGCGCCACTAATCGCGCGTAGAATCCTATCAGAAACGCTCGATGTCAGTGCTGCCTATCAGGAACGGAGTCGAATTGTTAGTTCCAAGACATAAGTCCTTTATTTTTGTTATATTGATTGCTAACCCCATCTTTAGAGCTTCGGTAGCGCTTTTAGTTTTGCAGCCATATCTGCGTAGGTGCTTGACAAAAGACGTTTTTCATCCGCGTAGTCCAGATCCTCTAGCCCGGTAAAATAGCTTCATTGGATGATACCACGAGGATTGTGCTGGGCCAATGCGTGCATCACGTCATAGAGCAATAGTTTGAACAGCGAAGGAGATAGTAAACACGTCTGCCACACTCACGCGCTGACATCGATGTGTTTCGTTAGATCATTAGAGTCATCATCATAGTAGGCTTTGATTATGTTGATGATTTTTAAGGTGTCCCTTTCCGTTTCAGCGTAGCCCATATATATGACCACTTAGTATCAAACGGCGTTTTGAAAACGAAAATCACCAATTATATTACGATGTTTCAATCGCCAATTTGTTACGCGCAGGACGTTAATATGGTCTATATAGGATGTGTCCTTTCTGAACCCTGCTTGTTCGTGGCGTAGGGTTAGTTGATAGCCGGTCCGAAATAGTCTTGCGTAATACCTTTGAAGATGCGGTCAACAGGGAGATTCCCCTGTAGTTACTACACATGTTTAGGTTGCCTTTTTGGGCAGTTTATCTAAAAGCACTTGTTTCTAATCATTATAGAATTAATCCTGAAGCCAAACGTTGTGGGTTAATGGCTTTAATAAGTGAGAGATTCCCCTCCAGTTACTACACATGCCTAGGGTTCATTTTTGGGAAGTTTATCTAGAAACACTTCTTTCTAATCATTATGGAATTTATCCTGAAACTTTGTGGGTCAATGGCTTTAATATGTTTGTAGCGACTTGTGGATCTCGTTTAAGCATTTCTGCAGTGGTGTCCAGGTGATTTATTGTTCGTAAGCGATATGATGCTCGTATTATCTCTGCACTGCTAGGCGGTTGCATATTGATATTTAGTGCCTCGTTTCTATTTGTTCAGTATCGTGCGGAGTTGGTTATATGTTCTTCTGGAAATGTTAATGCCATGGCTTTAGCTGCTCTTAGCTGGCTCCTATTCTGTCCTGTATTGACTTGGTCAATAATAAAGCCTACTAAATTCAACACTTCATCGCCTCGCCTATAATACCTAGTGATGGTGTAAATTGTATTTGAAACTATTCTAGACAACCGATTAGTACTATCCTCATCACATAATATACCCTAAAATGTTCTGTAAGTGACATGTCTGTAAGTCGCTGTCTATAGAATTTTATTGACATATTAATTCACCTTTTCAAAATGTAAGATGGCTTTATAACAATATGTTAAGGGCTTCTTCAGTATTAGTAGCAATACCTTCAAGTTTAAAATTTAATTACTTCATCATCTATTCTAATATTTCGGGATACATATATTAATCATTTAATGAGAGAGGCATTCTCTTGAGGAAACCTGGACCCTTATGTTCACAAAACTATCCTGTACTTCATTGGAAATTTAACCATCGCATAGTTAAGTGTTGTACCTAACATTAGTAGCTTCGCAAAGTGTCAGATTAATATTAATAATTAATAATAATAATAATAATATACACTAATACTGTCATTATTCTAAAATATTGACAGTAATATTGATCGTGTAAGGTGCCTTTATGACCGTAGGTTATACAATTTACAGTTTTTAATAATTAATTCTATTATGTCAACGTGAGCTATATGAAATATGTCTATTCTTAAACTATACTGTCTCCGAGCAATTTTAAATCAAAGATATTTTCTCTAATTAACTAGCAAATTAGACTGCCAGTATAGTTGGTTTGTTAGTTTAGATTAAAAGCAGAATTAACAGTGTGATATGAGACACAATTTCAGTTAACATCAATTAAAAAGATGGCACAATAGAAAAATAGAGGCATACTTTATTATCTCACATTCCCATCAGTATTGTAATACATCTGTCTTTAAAAAGTATTACAGTGAATATTTTAAATATACCTCATTTTAATGAGGATGTGGTGAAGTAATCATTCTGTTTATATTGCGTACATATACCTATGAACGAGGCATATCCAGAAAGTAAGAGTACTGAATTTTTGTAGGTGTTAAATTTTTTTATTTAAACAAAAAAGTTACGTGAAACTTTAGTACATAATAAAAGCTATTTTTCGACATAGTCGCCATTCCTCTCTATGCAGGTGGTGTAGCGAGGTATCAATGTTTGGATGCCTTCCTCGAAGTAGTTTCCCGCCAACTCCTTCGTCCACTTATCCAACTCCTCCTTTACCTCCTCGTCGGTTAAAAACCTTTTTCCACCCATGTGCAGCTTCAGGGAAGTAAAGAGATAGTAATCGGAAGGTGCTAGATCAGGGGAATGCGCGGGATGGTTCAGGACATCCCATTTAAACGATGCGAGCAGTTCCTTCGTGGCGTTGGCCGTGTGTGGTCTGGCATTATCGTGCAGCAGGCAGACTCACTTTGTCAGCATGCCTCTCCTCTTGTTCTGAATCGCCCTCCGCAATTTTTTTAAGGTCTCACAGTATCTTGCAGAGTTGATGGTCTCCCCTTGAGGCAGATATTCGATTAAAATTATGCATTGACAGTCCCAAAACACGGATGCCATGACTTTCTTGGCTGAAATTGTGATTTTGAACTTTTTGGCGGAGGGTGAAGAGGTGTGACGCCACTGTTGAGACTGTCTTTTGGTTTCGGGCGTATGGTGTGCTACCCAAATTTCATCTCCAGTTACGATGGAGCGGAGAAATTCATCTCCATGGAGTTTCCAGCGCCTCAAAAACTCTTGCCCGGCCTCCACTCGATTCAACTTGTGCTGGTCTGTCAGTTGTTTTGGGACCCACCTCGCGGACAGTTTCCGATATCCGAGGGTTTCCGTGATTGTTTCGTGTAGTAGAGATCTGGAGATTTGCGGAAACATCGCAGAAAGTTCATCCACAGTCAATCTGCGATCGTCACGGAGCGCATTTTCAATTTTTTCCACAATTTCGTCAGTCACAATTGAAGGTCTTCCGCTCCTCTGATCATCATGCACAGACGTACGACCGTTTTTAAACTCGCGACACCACTTGTACACATTCGTACGATTCATAGCTTTATCACCATATGCAGTTTTCACCTCATTATAAATCTCAAATGGAGGTTTTCCCTTCCAAACGAGATAACGGATGACGCCGCGTATTTCGCACTTGGCGGGAGATTGGATTGACATTATTCACGAAACTTGTTGTCGTGTCAACAGTTCTCAACGTACTGACCTCGAACCGGTCTCGGTGCAAAGGGGAGGAGTCAGGCTACACTGCCGTGTGGCCAACATGATGAAAATAAAATCCCTCCGACCATGAGAGCCTCAGTACTCTTACTTTCTGGATATGCCTCGTATAATTAGTAAAACTTTAATACTACAATAATATCGCTTGCATGCAACGCTTTCGTACAAACATTAACCTTAGTTAGTAATAGTATTTACAAAGTAGAAATATTTGATACATATTGGGTTTATAATCAGTGTGTTTGAAATGAGCAAAATACTCTCTATTCGAAACATAAAACTAGTCAACGTTGATGTTATAATGTACCAACCACTCCCCAAAGAAATCCAAATTAATGATCTAAGTACTGCCCGTATTTTGAACGAAAAATACTACCTCTAAAAAAGATAAATGCGATAGACAATACACGCCGATGAAGTGCAGTGGTTAGCACCCCGCGCTAACCACTACACTTTATTTTTCATTGGGATACAATTAATGACACTTTAGAAAACCCGTGGACGGTTTCCTTAAGTGGGTAAGTCAGAACATTGTTATATAAACATATATAGCATTTTAAGAGATTCGAGTAATGTTTAGCATATTTTCCTTTGGGTATTATGGTGTCCATTATTGTTTAACCGTATACCTCAATGTTTAATCAGTAATTAATTTCACGATAAACCCATATAAAACGACTAATAACGCTTTTATTATCTATCTTTAGGTAAATTGTGAAACATATCCAAGAGCAATAATTCCCTCGCCAAACAAATTCCTCTACGTGAAAATAAGCGGCACAATAATGCGACATTCACGCAACGGAGCCAACGGAACAATCGTAACTCAGGCCCGGTGTGGCACTGCAAATCGAATTTCCGTACACACGCCACTGTATTCAGCAGTAATCTGTCCATATATCTCATCCTCCCGTCGCCACAACTTAGTGGAGGTATTCTCGGAAGGCTGGCGTACTACCAGACCCTTGGCCGTCGATAAAATAGCAATAGATCACCTAGGCAAAGAGCTGTCTCGTAGCATAATCGTGGACTTCCACGGGAAGGAAGAGGGTGCCTATTCAGTCATGTGGTTAGAGCTGTCACGAAGGTCAATACATTACCAATTTATCCTTAAATCCCGTTCTAAACGAAAACTATTTTTATAGGAAAGAAATTCCACCAAATGGTGTCGGACTTCTATTGATGATGCAGGACGAATGTCAATACCGTTGCCCCGAACTCGACGCCTGTATTAATTCCAGTGTATGGTGCGATGGTCGAGAAGATTGTCCATCCGGCGTCGACGAAGCTCTAACACACTGCTCGTTTATATTACAGCTACCCCCGTTATATCTCTTTTTGGGTTCTTTGATTATTATCATATGCAGCGGAATTATATTTCTAATTTTATACCGAAGCTGCCGCAGACGTCCACGCTCGATACTGCAGACGCGACTAAAAAGTCTATCCTCATCCGACACTGCCATCATCGACGAAAAAGGAGTGATTTGCTGACACAGCGACAATTCTGTTCGTTATGTTGAGGTAGATAGGGTGACGACTGTGTGACGGTCGATATCCTATTTGTTCGCATCAACCTAATGTTCAGAATTGTGAAAACAGAAGACTCTTAGGACCAATGTATAAATTAACATAGAATATTTTCGACACATTAGATTTGTGATTGTGATAGGTACCTGTTTGTGATTTTAAAAACATTACATAAAGTCACGCAAAAAAATCGAATTATAAGTATACTCGAGAGATTTAGGTTAATAGGTTTAGATAAATCAAACAATTATATTCCAGAATGTCTTCATCTAAATCAAAAGGAACATAACAAGTAAATCATGCTGGTTTAAAATTTTTAAACGTAATTAAAATTTCTAATAGGCAATATATTGTATATAATAATAGAGAGTAAAATAATTTAAAAAATATAAACAGTTAGAGTCGCAATTGTTTTTTAAAGGGTGTAAGAGAATGTGATTGTATTGTACATAGGTAGATTTTGGAGGGAATAGCTCTTACACCTGAGCACTGTACTATTATGTACAATGACTGATATATTTGCGCAAAGTGTGACCGTGTACATAAATTTGCATAATAAAATATTCTAGTTAGTAATTTAGGAGATATTAAAAGTTAGGATCTTTATAAAAAAAATTATATATATTCAAAAGATATTGAGAAAATATATCCATATCCATCAATTTATAAAGCACTGCCTGAACGCATAGGCTATGCCAGATTGACATTCCAACGAGCATAAAATCATATATTTTTTAACACAATTTTATGTCTCAATTAAAAAAAAAGTATTCACTGCCTGTATTTTATATTAAGTTCGAGCGGAAAATATATGCTTTTATGCTGTGTACGTTGCGCCACGCGACATTTAATTAAGTATTTTCATGGGGACAATCTCAATGACCTGATGTTAATTTTCATATCAGCCGAATACCAAACAACATAAGATCTCTGCCAAAGCAACAAAAATAATGCTTGTTTCACTTACCGGACTGAAAGTTTTCAGGATGCGCAGTCAGGTGTCTGACAATAAGAATTCAAATGAAATCGCTAATAATTCCTATGTAGATAATTTTGTTAATGAAGAGTGACGTATGTTTTATTAAGAGGAAATAAAAATTGTATTGTGACTGTTAAACATAGGAAATACATTATTTTAAAAGTTTTTATGTGTTTTATTTCAATAACCCTTATTATATTTATTATAGCTGGTTCTAAAATAAAATGTGTTCTCCTCGGAGAGTCTAATTTGAAATAATTCACTCATCAAATTCTACATCGATTCTCAGAAGAAAACACAACCAGTCAACGAAATCGAGCTACAAGAGTGTATAAAGTCTTCTATTAATTGAAGGACGAAGTACAGAGTCCGCGTTGCAGTCTTTCACATATTTTGTTCGCTTTCGTTTATCATTCGGGAGCTGCTCTGGGCTGGCTTAGAACAGCCTGGAACAGCTCAAACGAAAACGGCTTTTGTAAAATATCTAGCTCCGTCAGGGACCATCATTAGCTGGAGTAAAGGTTTGTTGCTACTTAATCATGTCATTATTAATTGTCTGTGCGGATAATCTGACATCAATTAAACATGTACACAACAAATTGTATGAACAATTCATGATCCTATATGGCTTGGGATATTTGTAGGGTCGGTTTGATCGATTTACCTTACTTAAAGGCAACAGAGTTTTTATAAAAATTAAATTATTTTCATATAAATGTAGATGCGGGGATAGTCTATTAAAAGATAACTTTATACCATGTGCCTCCATGTTTTTGTATTATACTTTATGTATCACGTTAAAAGCGGTACACGCCAGGAAAATTCGTTTTCTGTCACAGAAAGACGCGGCGAAAGAAGTAATTAAAGATACAAAAGAGCGGAGTAAATTCAATTTAAAGTTTGACATCAAGTTCCTTAGTGGATGTTCAAAAGAATGTGTCTTAACGCAATAATAAATGTCACCGCGGCTAGCGTTTTAAAACGAAAGAAAATTTATTATTTCATTGTCGGTGGTGCTCGGGATGAAACGAAATATTTTGTTGAGAGTTAATAGGACAGCATATATATAGGGATCTATTTTATATGTAGTTACTATTGTATGCTAATTAACTATTTAAATTAAAATGTCAGAAGTGGGGTATTATTTAATTTTTAAATAAACAGTTGTAGAAACAAAGGTGCTCTGTGATTATGCTGTTTGTAATTACAAAATTTGTAAAAATAAACAAAATACAAATACAGTACAATTTACCCTCGTAGAGGGAAGTTAAACGCCATCTGGCGGCACCTCTACGAGGGGAAGTTGTACTGTTTTTGTATATAAACACTCGAGATATTGTGTGAATTCATCCTCACTAGCTGAGCTACACTAACGAGATCTAATAAGATCGAAATCTAGATATGTAGATTGCTAAGAGGTGGGTTCACACTTATATATGTAAAATACAAATATACAATAAGACGAAAGTCGCGATGTAGGTCGTGCGTAGCCTCTACATGGTTGAGAAACTCCCCAATGTAGACGTAGAAATGAATCGACTGCAGATAAAGATCTTGGACTTTAGTGGGGAGTTTTCTGGACCCTATGGACTTGGAAAACGTAACGCCAGGAGACATCGACTAGTGCAATTATGTTCAGTGCAACACCTCTCTACCACAAATACCTTCTCCAAGTATCCCCGACGTCTATATATGTGGAATTCTCCAGCCGATCGTGATGATCACATAGTAATAAATCAAATAGATTTTACATTCATTACAACACACCAAGTGACATTTGTAAGAAGAGCGACAACATACCCTGGTGCTTACGTTAACAGCGACCATAACTCAGTAGTGATAGAATTGCAGTTTCACCGTTTTGTACGAGGCTAACGCATGAAAAAGACTAGACTAATCGACGTTAAAAGACTCGTCTAACAACTGATACAGATGAAGATTATGGAGAAGAAG
Source organism: Lordithon lunulatus (assembly GCA_963942505.1). Lineage (NCBI taxonomy): Eukaryota > Metazoa > Arthropoda > Insecta > Coleoptera > Staphylinidae > Lordithon > Lordithon lunulatus. The sequence continues at coordinate 15,793,099 of OZ012671.1, read as the reverse complement.
ACGTAAAATCTCACTGAAATATGCTAAAGAAGGCTCTCTTCGACACACAAAAAAGTGACCTAGGATATACACGGGCCGGTAGGAAACAATAGTGGCTGACAGATGAAATTCTGCAGCTTATGGATGAGAGAAGGAAACTAAAAACTAGAAATAGGAGCCGATACGGAGAACACAACAGGGCCGTGAGAGGGGCATGCCCCAAGGCAAAAGAGTACTGGTTAGCCAAAAAAACGACCATCTTAATGAGGACAGTCCTGATATAACAAGAGAGTAAGTGAAACATTGAAACTAATTGCCGAAGCAGATGGGAAGGGCCTGAGCATACTGACATCATTGTTTAAATCTATATATAAAGCTGGGAAATACCAGTTAACTGGCTAAATTCAACCTTTATCCCAATACCCATGAAACTAAACACTTTCAAGTGCGATGACTACCGCATGATCAACCTACGTCTCACATTCTCAAGGTATAATCACAGGGTTCAGAGCCGGGATGAGCATGCGCGAGTATACATCTGTTTTATCCACTACAGATTAATTTTCATTGCGTCTAACATAAAAAGCTTGCCGTTATTCTCAGGTTCGCGCGTGGTAACCATACTGGAACCACACGGTCGAAATCAGAACCGAGGACGTCGCGTCCTCGGTTCTGATTTCGATCTGATGTAATAAATATACGGAGAGGTGTTAGGCAGCGTTGTGTTTTATCCCGGCTCCGCTCCTTTTCAACATCTATTCCAAGGCAGTCTTTAAGGATACAATTGACTTTACGAGGGAGGGCAACAAGGTAAGTGGCACATTCATCAACAACATACGCTTCGCTGACGATGCGGTCGTATTCGTCAACTCGTCTTCTATACCTATAGGCCCGAAGAATATTCATATCTATTAAGACTTCCTTTACCAGTCTGAACCTAAGCCTTCAACGCCGCATCCGGTTGCTACATTTTTCCAGTACGTTGCTATAGTTTCGACAGTTGGAAACTCAACCCAATACACGAGATGTATCCATATCGACGGATATCGAATTCAGGTGGAAAGAAAAACCAACGAAGAAGTGCTTCTTCGTTGGTTTTGTTGGTTGGAAAAAAAGAAAGAACTGCTGACCACCATAAAAAACGGAATCTCCAGTACATAGAATACATCATGAGGGGGAGAGCGTTACAAGATTCTTCGGCTCATCATTCAGAGGAAGTTAAACTATAATGAAGGTAGAGGAACCGGCGAAGGAATATAAACTGACAAAGAAAAACCTTAAAAGGACATTAGCGGAGAAAATTACAAACCTGTGAAGTACTAATAGAAAAAACTAAAATCAATAAAAACAAAATCTGAAGATGGGAAATGCATGAACAGTCAATGAATACATGAACAGTCAATGAATGATTAAACAGTTATGACCAAATACCAATTAGAGGGAAGCGAACCGAGAAAGGATGTGGACAATTTCAATGGAGAATGAGAAGAAATATCGATAGCAGAATTCAACAAACAATTTAAAAAAAGAAATATCAAATGCACCGGGTAGAGACAATATTCAACATGAGGCCTGCGGGAAAGAAGTTATAAATGATGAAAGAGTAAGTAGGGTAGTTTTTGCCGTTAAACTAGTTAAGAAAACGAGTAGAGTTTCAGGATTAGCGCAAACGAAACTCTTTTTGAAAATCGATGTATACTTCGCCAATATAACGTTGGCTTCTTCAGGATTCTTTAATAGAGTCTATGGAAACAAGCATACAAGACCACCTTAGTGTTACACATAATTAAAAGAGTGTATAACATATTGATAAAGGACCCTTTTGTAAAGTTCGTTAACGTTGAATTATACAATATGTTATTACTTTCAAGGGAATCATACCAAAGAAAACACACACGCACATGCTGTGTTTTGAGGTAACCAGCCTCTGTTTCTAATCCTGAAACTTTACTCGTTTACCTAGTTATAAATAATGTCTGAAATGGAAAAGATTGCCCGTGGAAGGATGGAAGATGTAATATACCCGGTATTTAAGAAAGGCTATCACGCTGTATCGCAACAATATATTGAATACAGCATACAAGGTATTAAAAAGAGTCTTGTTAATGCTAATTATTTGGCTTTGTTAATAACATTTGAGATTGATATGGCACAAATGTTTAGAGAAGATAGAAAAGTAAGACGAGGTGAAGGTGTAAAAATTAAAAATGTTTAGGAAGGGGAAAAGAGCAAAACGTGAGAATGTTGAAAAAAGGAAGGGACTGAGTACAGAGGATGTAAATGTGTTTAAATATTTGGGATATTGTAAGAATGTAAGGAATGCATTGTATGTAAAAGTTTTAGCCAGGACATATGGTCTTTATGAGAAACGGCGAAGCATCCGAAAACAGAGGCATCCGTTCCCTTCCAAGATTTAGACTCTGTAGCCCCTCAGGTGATAGACCCCTCTCATGTAGTCCTTCAATCAAAAGAGAGTGACAGCCTTATTCGTGAAATTCAAAATCGCAATATTAACGTCAGTAAAGCGGTAAACACTGATAATGGGCTGCGCATTCACCCAGTGTCTTCTGACAATTTCGGATCCTCACGTTATACCCCGATGAACGGGGTTCACAATATCCATATCTCCAATACCCTCGGAAAGGGTACTCGTGAAACTTTAACTGCAGAATACGTACTGGAAGACGTCAAAAAGCAGGGTTCTCGCTCTCGGCCCACCGGACGGGCCAAAAATCAAACTCCAAAGTATTTCCTATGGTAATGCTAACATTACCATTAACCTAGTCGGATGTCGAGTCTTGGAGTGACAAATATATTCATGTTCCACCGTGTTACAGTAGAAAATTAACGAAAATCATTACACGTTGTGAAGTGCCATCGATGCGAAATGTTAGGACACTCCGCTTCAAATTGCCACTGTGATTTTGCCTCAGTCAGGCTCTCACTCATACACGCTGTGTATAACACTCGTGAAACAGATCTCGCTACTTGCGCAAATTGCGGCTGTCAATTATAGAAGATGCCCCAACTTTTCCACGTGTATAACCCAACCGGAGTACTCAACCCGGCCACGCCCGTGCCAACTCCACGAATGCTCCGGCCCACCTCGATCCCACCGACAACTTTATCACATCCGGCAACTTCTTCAGTCCCTCAGACAACTCCAGCGGTATCGGCACATGCCTTAATTGAACCTTTTATTGAACTACCTCATTGAGCCTGGGCTTTCACGGGATGAACGCTTTCTTCGTCCGGCGCTACGGCCGTGGAGATCAGTTACAAACATAGTCTGTAAACTAATATCAATTCCGGTCCATATCTCCGGAGCTATTCCTCGATCTGAATTAGTCGTGAGCTGCCCAGTGAAAACTGGAAAACTCGGGAATAAGCCAACTGTCGTGAACCCCCGGGGCTGGCCAAATGGCGATTCTACATCTTATCATCCCGCGAATTTAACCCACTTTGAGTTCAACATATATAAAATTAATGCTTTCACTATGTTGCAGTGCTTTTTTAGTCAGTAAGAATCTGACACTGCCTTCCTTCCCATTTGTGAAGGATTATGCAAAAATTTTCCACTTCCTGGCTAGCGCCAAACCAAAAAAAAAATAATAATAATAAACGGCATTCGGTTATCTCTCACTCAGAAGACCGTTTCAGCCTACCCTGCTATTGTTTAAAAACCGATACTAGAGTTTAACTTTTTACCCTTCGTAACTCGATTCTCCCTCACCAAGACTCAGAGGATCGATTTATTCGCGGCTATCACCTACCTCTCATAATTGTGTCGATATTACTCTTGTGGCGGTTCTCCTTCACCACGACTCACAGAGCCGTTTCGAGTACATCTTCAGCGTAAAGCAGCCTGACGGCTCATAGCCCTCCCAGTCCTTGTCTTAGGACAATGGCTGAGATTTTTGTATGGAAAAACATAGCGAACTGGAAGCTTTACAGACGAACTATCTGGGGACTGGGACTTGACAGAGAAACTATGGCAACGAAATGGTAATTAGTGCTAGAAGACGCAATAAGAAGTAACATGCAAGTGTAAACTGGGCATAAATTAGTAAAGTATGAAGAAAGAATAAATGAAAAGAGAAAAAAGAAATATATAAAACGGACGTGAGAAATGATTTACAATATACGAAAGTATGAGAGATATGGGGAAGATCCATACCAATGTAATTAGCAGACAGAGATAAAGATATAGAAGCGCAGGAAGAACTCACGCGAACGAAACTTTAGATATAATGCGACATATGCTTTTATTCGTCGGACAATGAGCATTTCACCCTTCTTCACAAATACATATTTATATTACAAAAAAAAAGAAAAACCAGAACTTTCGTGACATCTTGCGTATCATACTTGGCTTATAACCTGAAGACCGCATTTCGATTCCCAATACGGTGAAACTTTTATTAATTATTAATATTAATGTTGCCTATTGTAGGGAGAATAGTTTCCATTTCATTGTTTATTGACACAGCATCAATCAATATAAAGTGATCCCTAAAGGAAAATTTGTAATCAAGGGACGGTTTTTTTTAAATTAAAAATGGTAGTTAAGGTGTTTGAAATTCTTGCGGTGGGACCACAGTTATATTGCGGCCGCCGCGTGGATTCGCGCACAACAAAATATGAAAAGTCGTGGGCGGAAAATTGCAATTTGTTTTATTGCAAATATTAGTCAATAACAGCTAACACAATTAAATTCGTTTTTTTATTATTATTTTATGGCTACCAAGACATCTTCTATTAGTATTCCTAAATAAACAGAAATATTACACGTTGGGTATGATGTAAGGGTCTTGAAATTGAGGTTCGATTCCTCAGTGGGATATGCCCTTTTATTATCAGAAAGTTCATTTGGACTAATATAACTACATTTATATATTTTTATATTCCTCTGCTAAGTAAGATTTTTCATTTATAATTCTCAACAACCAAGTATGTAACTAATGCAAAGGGTACAGGGAAAACAAAATTCAACGATAGTATCGCATGTCGTGGCCAATATTTCTATTACTAACAGTTTTGATTCGTTTTGCAATCAGAACATAAATTTTACGACAATGAGGTAAGTTTCAATTAAAATCAATACACAGACTCGACTCATTCAATGAATAGTGAAACTGCATTTTTAGAAGATTTAGGGCGCTTACGTTTGGTAATATTTTGAGAGGACAAGTATAGAAGAACGGGCTCAGAAGAATTGGAGAGATAATTAATTAATCACTCCCCGTAGGACGACGGGTACTTCATCTAGTCTCAATATAATAACAAAACAAGATTTAGGGCGCTCACGTTTGGTAATATTTTGAGAGGACAAGTATAGAAGAACAGGATCAGAAGAATTGGAGAGATAATTAATTAATCACACCCCGTAGGACGACGGGTACTTCATCTAGTCTCAATATAATAACAGAACAAGATTTAGGGCGCTCACGTTTGGTAATATTTTGAGAGGACAAGTATAGAAGAACGGACGGAAGAATTGTAGAGACAATTTATTAATCACACTCCGTCGGACGACGGCTTTATCATCTTGTCTCAATATAATAACGGAGGGAAACAAAGTATGACAAAGGCACGATTGCTAGATTTGCAAATAAATTGCTTGCGAGCGATTAAAGCACTAACTTCGAATACGACACACTCCCTGTACTCTACGGACCTTGATGTAGGACTGCAAGATGAAATATGAAAAATATTAGAACATCCCATAAAAATAACAATAAAGTCAAAAGGCCAATCGACATGAACAAACCCGATGACGACTATGGTAAAGAATCGCTTACGCTTACATGTATGTATTGTGTGGAATATGCCGAAAAGTCAGTTACATTTTGTTTATCTAACGTAAAATAAATGTTTATAGATAAAGTAATGTCTACTGTAGTTTATACGTGTTTGCTTTTGGATATTATAAGACTATAATTTGAGCACTAATAGCAGTATTTGCTTAATATCACAAAATTACAATACATTGTCATAATATAACAAATACACACTACCTTTACCAACGGGCCGCACGGGTTCGAATCCTGTACCATGTGTCGTTGGGACACGATACTGTTGTGAAGACTTATGGGGTGCCCATGCCACATATTGCAGGGCCCGAAGGGCGATAGCCCGATAGAGAATTATAACAAATACAGTATCTACTACTACTACCACTATAACAAATAGTCATGTAAATTAATATTGAATCTAAAAAATCATGCATGTACATTATTTATTACTTTTCAATATACATTCCTTCTTGGGAATACTTTCACGTATTAGTCGTGAAGGAAATACTATTTCAACCGATTGGCGCCTTAAGGTCTTCTGGTTCCATATGGTAATGGATAAGAGTCGAAACGATACATTATTTCACACATTTATTATTACTTTTAACGAGAAACTTTATGCAACCATTTAAACAGTCGTATACAGATGCGAGACTATTTAGAAGCCCATCACTATTTTCTACATCCAAGCCGGCGAAACTAGTAGGCGTATCCACCGGCGCATACTCCAACAAGTTGACAACGTCACGTAACCTTGGAAAAAAAACCGTGACGTAGATACTGATTCCGTTCTCGGTAAAAACCTATTGTTGCATTAGTCATATATACAGGCTCAGTGTTGCGCGTGCTACTCGACCGTATTCTGGAACGCAACATAACAGTACTAAACAAGCAAGTGAATAGTGAAGTTATTTCGAACGTACCGCATAAATATAATAAAACATGAGTTATCCTCCGTATCAACAGGTGAGTTTAAATGTTATCTATTTTTATGTGTACGATTTCAGTGTCATGTAACATGCGACCCAATTTGAGTTATCGCAAATCAATCATACCCATCATTCAATTAACAATGATTGATTTTATGTAGGGGCCAGGAGGCAATCCTTATCCACAACAACCGTATGGAGGAGGAATGCCTTTTCCTCAAACTAACTCACCGTACCCTAACCAACCGGGCGTCTTTGCTCCGAGTCTCGGCTATCCTCTAGGTTCCCCTATGTATATGCCCCAGCCTGGATACCCGCCCAATGTTTCCGGTGCTCCTTATCCTGGCGGCGGCGGCGCCGGATATCCACCGGCACCTCAATCTGGCGGCTACGGTGCGCCTCCGATGACCGGAGGATATGCTCCGCCACCGATGGCCGGAGATTATTCTCCGTCGCCGATGGGTGGAGGTTATGGACCTCCACCTACAGGTGGACATTATGAGGGCTCATATGGGTCACACGCTCCGCCACCCGGGGGTTCATATGGATCTTCGGCGCCGTCGCCAGCCGCACCTTATCCCTCCGGGGGCGCACACTATCCCGGAGGAAACGTTAGCACGCATACCCATACAGCTAAAGAGATAAAGGTGAGGTTTCATATACGTGTTATTTTTATGATACCTGTGCCGTTAGAATTTTCACGTGTGGTTTTTATGTTTATTGATCGAGCACAAACACTATTTTCAAAAAATAATAATTTCTCAGTGCTTGTTGCATATTATAAACCATGTGTTATCTCAAATAAATATTATTGTTTGGAGAAATTAACGTTTATTAATAAATAAATAATGGTTTATGTCTCAGATTAATATAAATATTTATTTTTAAAAGTCAGAGTTAGTATAAATAGTTTACAACTCACATGGTTATAGAATATTGTGCATAGGTTCTACTAAAAGAGTCATGAAACAGTAATTAATCGTCAATTAATTCTTGTAGATAAATTATATCTATCACATTCTATATCGATTAAAATATACTCATATTCACACATATTGTCAGTACATAATATTAAAACAATTGCTAATAACATATAAATAGACATATCGGTACAATATTGGATGGTTTAATGGCGGAATAATTAGACCTGGTAAATGTTGCCCAAATATAGGGTGATTATTGCAAACGGCAAGATGTAAAGGGCCGGTTTACATTTAGCGTACTTAAGAAATCTCCAAAAATACCTTTTATGTAATAATTTATTCATAATTACATCTATTTTATTTCAATTGATATAGAAAAACTAAAATCTCATTGTTTATTTTTGTAGACTTTTAACCATCCATTGATTTCATTATGAAATTTTCGAGAAATTTATTATTGAACATACGCGAACTCTATTGTCATTTTGGGATATTACCTCCAAGTATGGAAATATATAGTCATGTAATATCAGTGCAAATTCCCCAGATAAAAAAATTCTCAGGTAAACGTACGACCGACAGAAATTTTCTAGAGTTGGTCTTAAAATGATCAAGGTACCTAATGAAGAGGATATCCACTAACTAAAGAAACGTAGAAGAAGCAAAATGTATACGATTACAATATTTTATCCATACCTATGATCTATTAAAGAAGGATATTTGTTAATAATGTTATATACACGATTTTAGTTTCAAATTAATAAGAATATTTATGTATTGGTATGAGGTATTAGACTCCTATTTCTGCCAAGTTTTAAAAGCACTAAAAAAATTATTTAATGAACATGAAACATATCTTCTAAGCGCCTTTTCACCATAAAACGTTTGAATTGAGTTGCACAAATCACGTGTTATGTTTTTACATCAACAACACCTACGACAACCCTTTCGTCATATTCACTATTTATAATGCATGGCTATTGCTTTATAAATTAACAGTGACCTTTTTTCATGGTTATAAGAACATCTATAATACAATGGTGGCAGTATTTATTTGTAGTACTTTCATATTTTTTCAATTAAAACTTCTATTTCCTAATTTATATATGGAAATGTATACAATATGTCTCGTAATTTGAAATTACAAAAACAATGTATATCTTGAATTACTAATAAATATATTTGATTGATCATTGTAACAAATGAGGTTGCTTTACGATGATAAGTCGTATGTGAAATGTAAAATACCCGCGTAGTTATTTTCTAAATGATTGAGCGAATTATTTTTGCACAATTTTGTTGTTGTGAAATTTTACAAACGTACACTTCCTCTCATGAACGTTCAAAAGCCGCGCTATATCTGTAGTGCTATATCCTGGCTAAATTGTGCAAGAATTGCCTCTTTCGATTGTGCTGTTTTCCAAGTAATCATACGTCCGGTGTTGTGGGGATTCGGTTTGAATGTTCCCGTTTTACCGCAACCGCTGAACGTGACCCGAGATACGTAAACAGCCGTCTGGCGCCGTACAGAAAATCGAACTCTATAATGTACTTAGCGAGAGTCGCATTTCTTTAACATAACCCAAACATACCAGCATACTTACAAAGAAAATAGCATTATGACGTATTCAAGAATGTTTGCCTGACTTGTTCCAAGAGTTATTTGAATGAAAATGTAACATTGTAATGTGGTAATTATTTACATTATTATTGGTGCGCATTTATTATAAAAGCCATCTATGTCCATACAAATTTTGACTGTGATTGTTTATAAAAGGTGACATTTTTAATTAAGAGTCCTACTTTAATCAGAAACTAGAATACCAACAGATTTAATCCGTCCATGTGGAACGTTGTGGCATCAATTTATAATATCCGTTATTGTAATCAAAGTTAAAACAGCTAATCAGATAACATGATTTAAATCCAATATATCACTTATGTAGGTATATATAAGATACATAAATAAACAATATATGAACTCACTAAAGCCGTTTTCGTTTATCGTGCTGTAAGTTTAGACCGGCTTTTTATCCATAGCAAACTGTTGGTGTGCCACACGTTTCACGAACGGTAGTGTAAAGGTCGTTTTAGACAAGACAATTTTTAGCTCAAAAGTTGTTCAAGAAATGAATTCATATATCCTCCCTCCATACAATGTGTCCTTTACAAATACAACGCGTTATATTTTTCCATTAGATCTACCATCCAATTCAATATTTCAAATAATTTGCTGTATGATACGAGACAATTTAGATTGTCTCGCATCTTGACTAACTTTTGAGTCAAGAAATTGTCTTGTCTAAAACGACCTTAATACTGATAATATCAAAAGTGACGTTTAGCTAGTGATATAGGTTATTATCCTGTCACTCTGCCGATAAAGGTGAGGAGTATATTGGGCGGCATATAGGGACGATAACAAAGGCAAGAATAGCAAATAAAAATAGCGCCAGGGCCAATGAATAAAAATAAAAGAAGTAGAGAAACGGATAGCGAGGACAAAGACATACAAAATCAGAAAGAAACCGGTAGGAAAAAAAAAACAAAAAAATACTGAGATCACCAGCATCACAAAGAAGATTAGAAGAAACAAAAAAAAATTGCAAGGGTGAAACGAACATTGACAAAGATACAATGGAAGAACTAAAACAAATGATTATAGAACTAATGAGGAAGATGGAAGAAAACATGTCACAAATAAAACAGGAAATAAAAGGGATGAAGACCGAAATGAACAATAAGGAAGAAACATGGAAAGAAGAAAAGAGAACATTGGAAGTTAGAATAGAAAAACTAGAAAATAAAGCAGAAATTGAAGAGAAGAGAAAAAAAATAACATAGCAATAAGAGGTCTAGACAAGATAGATAACATAGAAGACGTAAGATCACTCATCAAAGAGAAACTGGAAGTGGAGACAGGGGTTAACAAAATACAAAAAATAAACACAGGCCCAGAACGAAATATAATAATAGTGGAAATCCCAAGCTGGGAAGAAAAACAAAAAATAATGAAAGCAAAATATAAACTGAGAAATACAACGATATATATAGACGATGGTCTAACGGAAGAGGAGAGAAAAATACAAAGAGAGATAAGAAACATAGCAAAATTGGAAAAAGAAAAAGGAAAACACGTAAAAATAGGATATAGAAAGATAATAGTAGACAATGAAATATACATATGGGATAAAAAGGAGAAAGGAGTCGTAGCCAAAGATAATGGGGTGAAAGTAACCAATCCAAAAAACTACTAGCAAAAGAGAAAACGGACGGAAGCAAAAATACAAAGAATACAGCGAGGAAAGGGACAACGAACAAAAGAAAACACATAACAAATGGAAACAAAGAAAAGAGTACAGTAAAAAAAAGAAAAATATGAAAAATTGGAACTTGGAATATCAGGAGTATAAATGGAAAGGAAAAAGAGCTGGAAGAAGAATTTGAGAAAGCTGAACTAGACTTCTTAGTGGTAACAGAAACAAAAAAAGAAGGGGAAGGGAGAGTACAAAATGGACAAGGAACATATATTCATATATAGCGGTGTAGATAACAATCGGAGAGCCGCAGCAGGGGTAGGATGTATAGTGCATAAAAAACTGAAATCGAATATATATATAAATGGGATGCAATTACGGAGAGGATTTTGTCTATCGAAGTTAGAGATCAAAGAAACGGCTACCATAAAACTATCATAGCAGTGTATGGACCAAACGAAGATGATACTGCGTGCAACAAAGAAACATTCTGGGAGCAGCTCAACGAAACAACAGAAAAAGCCAAAGTGTACGTGGCGGGAGACTTCAACAGCAGAATTGGCAACGAAGTAAAAGATAATGATCCGATGAGAGGAAGATATGGAGAAGGCGTACTCAACGAAAATGGTAAGAAAATGCTAGATTATTGTAGAATGAATACACGAATAACGAATACACTATTCAAACACAAGGACATACACAAATACACCAGGGAAGTGATAAGCAGGAACGAAAAATCTATAATAGACTATGTACTAGCAGAACAAGGGAAAAGGAGCAAAATAATAGACACAAGAGTAAAGAGAAGTTACGAAATTGGAAGTGATCACTATCTAGTAGAGACGAAAATAAAGGAAGACTACCAAGATAGCGATAGCAGAGACCAAATATAGCAATAAACTACAAGATAAGAACATACAAACTAAGGGAAAAAGAAATAGCAAAAATCTATAAAGAGAAAATAGAGGAGAAATTAGTAAAGGGCAACTATAGACAAGAAGTAGAGGAAATGTGGAATAAATTAAAGAAAAATATACTGGAGACAGCACAAGAGACATGTGGGACAAAGCAAAATACAAACAAGAAGCAGCAGACAGCATGGTGGTCGCAGGACATAAGAGAGAAAATAAAGGAAAAGAAAAAAGCATGGCAAAGATACCTAAATGACAAAAATAGTAAAAACTACGAAGAATACAGTTTAAATAGGAAAATAGTAAAAGATAAGGTCAGAATAGCAAAGAGCAGGGAATGGGAAAAGTTCGGAGAGACAATGGAGAAAAATGCAAAGGAAAACCAAAAATTATTCTATAAAACACTAAAACAGAAAAGAAAAAGGACAAGAAGTAAATTATATACAAGACAATCAAGGAATATTGCTGAAGGACAACGAAAAAATACTGGAAAGATGGAAAGAATATTTTGAAGACACAAAATGGTGGAAATGAACAGAAGACAAGAGACCAGAACGACTCGGAAGCAGATATAGAGATGATCAATGGAAAAGAAATACTAGAGATAATAAGGGAAATGAAAATAGGGAAATCACCAGGACAAGACCAGATCACAACGGAAATGATTAAACATATAGGACCTGCAGGTAACGAAATACTACTAAAATTAATAAACAAATATGGAGGACGAATAAAATACCCAAAGATTGGCAAGTATCGTTAATCGTACCGATACACAAGAAAGGCGATAAGACAAAATGTTCAAACTATAGGGGTATAACACTCATAAGCATAGGTATGAAGATCTTAGAAAAAACAATTAACAAAAGAATACTAGCAAAAATAGAGCAGACGCTAGAAGACTCGGGCTCAGTCCTACATTATTTAACATATACATGGATGAAATAATGAAGAGCATGAAACCAGAAACCAAAAAAGCAAACATAGGGTACAAAAACATGCAAGTTGTAAAAATATCGGAAGGAGCATTCGCTGATGATGTCGTAGTGATAGCAGAAAATGAAGGTAATCTGCAGCACAACCTTAGTGTATGGAACAGACACCTAGAAAAGTATAACATGAAATTGAACTATAACAAAACAAAAGTGATGGTAATAGGAAACCGGAAAGAACAAATAAATATAAAGATAGAACAACACACAATAGAACAAGTAGAAGAATTCAAATACCTGGGAGTAGCCTGACAGAAGACGGAAAAATGGAAGGCGAACTTAGTAACAGAATAAACAACACAGCTAAAATTAACAAGAAAGAGATCAGCAGAAGGACAAAAATAAATATATATAAAAGCATATATAGACCTATACTAACATATGGAAGCGAGACGTGGGAGCTAACGAAGAGGGACAAAAGTAGAATACACGCAATGAAATATCTCAGAGGAATAAAACAAGTTACGAGAAGAGACAGAATAAGAAATGATGACATCAGAGAAGAACTGGGAATTGAAGCTGTAGATAAGTATATAGAAAAGAAAGTAGTTAAGTAGGATGGACAAAAAGAATCAAACAAAACAGGTATGGGAGGCAAGAACTGAAAATAAAAGAAGAAGAGGTAGACCAAGAAAAGAGTGGGACAACATAATAGAGGACATAATAATGAAGAAAGGAAAAACAGTCAAGCAAGCAAGAGAACTGGCGAAGTACAGAAAGGAGTGGAAAGAATTTACAAATGTATAAACAACAGTAATTGTAAACTATAATAATGTTAATAATGTTAATGTAATAGCCTACACCGAAAGGTAAAAGGCAATTGATAATATATATATATATATATATATATATATATATATATCCTGTCACTCTTAACACATTTGTGACATTTGATATAAGGCAGTATTACACTAGCGTTCGCGGAACGTGGGGCACACCAAGAATTGATTATATGGTTGCTATGGATAAAAGGCCCGTCTGAATTTACAGCACGATAAACGAAAACGGCTTAAATAAACAAACTGCAATACGACTGTCGAATGGTTCAGGTGCTAGGAGCTTTCCAATTTGTATTTATTAATGGTCAATGAATGTATCTATTCATTGCTTTCCGCATACAAAATGCCATATGAAGCCGCTACAGTCTTAATACTCTGGTGACGTTTTTTTTTTTCTTAAAATAATTTACTGAATTAGTTTAGCCTGTACGAGACCTAAGACTAAAAAATACTTTTACATCCCTATAATATAAAAACAAAGACAATATATCGAATCCGACCGACTTGTCATTTATGTTTTCTGTTGTCAGTTCAAAAGTGGGGGTGGAAGATTCAAATTCCTACCGAGACGTTTTTTTTTAATTTTTATTTATTATTGAATTGAGGTATTAAGTGTTTGGAAGTAATAGCATTTTTTAAGTACGGTTTTGCATTTTTACAAATAAAAAGTATTTTTTCATTATCAGTCGGGAAATGACCATATCAGCCTTTTTAGATAGAGTGACTTATGATGTAAGGCTCCTAAAGAATGAGGTTAAATACCTCAGTGGGAACTAAAATTTGATTTGATTTTTTTTAGACTAAAAGTATAGAAATAGTTGTCTCACGGGCTAAGATAATTCATTCATCATATCCCGTCCCGACCATGGATATTTCATCTAGTACAGTGTTTCTCTTTAGCACATGTCAAAGGACATCCTGCAGAATGGGCATGTGTCGGAAAACATCCCAGAGAAGGGCGGACCGCTGATAGTTTAAATTCACAAGGACTTAATGTCTATTGTTTCATTCCATTGAAGTACTCATAATTTTGAATAATTTATTTTTCTGCGCCCCCAAATAATTATCGCGACTCCTACTTTGATAATCACTGATCTAGTGTATATTAATAATTTAGTCCTAAAACTATCAACTTACATTGAAGTATACAATTTTTCATTTAACTGATATAAAAATGTTTGATAATCACTGATCTAGTGTATATTAATAATTCAGTCCTAAAACTATCAACTTCCATGAAAGTATACAATTTTTCATTTAACTGATATAAAAATGTTATGAAATACATCGGAAATGTATGTATAATAATTTAGAATGTCCGTCATTACTAGTCAAGGTTAAAATATATGTATTAATAAAAAAAAACTGCTGTAAGCAGTACGACCATCGCTGTGCAATTAGGGTTATACATGCAATAAGTATTATTATTTTGAGCATTATTTATTGTCAATATTTCATAAATAATGGTAATAATATTTACCCATGTACTTTCATTTGGTTTTTATGCAAATCAAGGGAACATATAAAAATTAAATAGATATCAAAATAATGCTAAGTAGGTCCCATAACTTCACGACAACCACAATATGCAATTTCTATGTTTCTTTTTCGGTGAAACTACAAAAATGCTGCAAACTCAGAAACATATTTGTGTTCAGTAATATGTCTTAGCCGCATCAATAGAAAATATGCTCTTCCCTACTCATCAGTTAATACGAACCTCTATGAGAATGTATTGCTATTAATGTATTAGTTATTACCAACATAATTATAAAATTATGATTTGTTTTTCATGGCCCACTATTTTTATTTGATTACATGTTAATATAAAGGAAATCTGGATTATTCGGAAACCGAGCGTTTTAGGAAACTTACTCCCGGTTTCTCCAACGAATCTTAACTAGTTTAAGACCGTCTTAATAATAAGATGGACTTAAAGCGTTGCACCAAACAAAAATCGGATCTTAAAACGTTAAGACGGTCTTACATTGTAAGACTAAAGGTCGTTTTAGACAAGACAATTTCTTGACTTAAAAGTTAGTTTAGCAAAAAACTATTTGAAATATTGAATTGGATGGTAGATCGAATGGAAAAATATAACGCGTTCTATTTGTCAAGGACAAATTGTATAGGAGGAGGATATATGAATTCATTTCTTGAACAACTTTTGAGCTAAGAAATTGTTTTGTCTAAAACGATCTTAAGTAAGATCTACATATGTTTGGTGCAACAGAATAAAAATTTAAGACGTGATTATATATAAGACGAGCTTTAAGATTTGTTGGAGAAACCAGGCGATAAATTTGAATTTATTGCATAAAATTGCAGATTTTATGTGTTTCATTCATGTACGTAAGTTATAGAACACCCTAATACGCTGAACCAAAAATGATGAAAAAACTATTCAAATTGCGGAAAAACTCAATTATTATTATTATTAGAAATAGTGACTGTATATTGCGTCATATTACAAATCTATTAATTCCAATTTTATATCATTTGGTCACTCTTAAGCTCTGGTTTCCCTGGTGTCCACGGAGAGCGGTCGGTTAAAAGCGGCACTTTTCATGTCATTTACACATCACAAAAATAGTTATAAGTATATATAATTCAATTACTCGCCATTTCTCATCGTAATTCATTGCCTTTTTGCATTAGGTTGAGGTATTACTCTTTATGGTAAACCATATTCATTTATATTCAAGTAAAATTATTTTTGTGGGTTCCAATCCCGGCCCCGGTAGTCGGTGCCATTTCACGTTGGGATACATATTACGTCACTTTAGATAACTCGGGGACCATTTTCTGAAGTAACAAATTCTAACCCTCACTACACATACACACGGCGGAAGGACCCCCGAAGGTCGAACGCCAGTTACAAATTGTAACAAATATAGTAAAAGCGTCGCAACTAATAAGCAACAAAATATTTAATTTAATTATTTTCCGGACCTTATTTCAATTGCATTTTCCGGACCTTATTTCAATTGCATTTTCCGGACCTTATTTCAATTGCATTTTCCGGACCTTATTTCAATTGCATTTTCCGGACCTTATTTCAATTGCTATCACTATGACAAGTATTGGACTATTGATGGGTTTAGCGAAAAAGATATCTTGGTATAAGAAAGATTATTATAAAAAAAATATTTAGAAAAAAAACATATACTTAAGAAGATAGGTTATTATATAAATAAATAATATATTTATTGTAAATTTAAAGTATTATTTAAGTATTATTACAGAAATTGAATGGTTTTCAATTTCAATTAATTAATTTTCAATGAAGAAGATGAATCTGATTCATCTTCTTCATTGAAAATTAATTTGATACGGTTGTCACGATCCAAGGGTATACTTTTTACTTTTCTTGTAGTATTGCTTATAAAGTATTGATTTCATACAAACGTAAATAATGATCATTTATCTCGTTCCAGGTTTTAGTTATAGTAAAGTGTATTTCATGCACATATCGCCTCTATTAATCATTTTTAATTACTACGATACTAAAATTACATTCATTTGAACGCAATTTATACATGACGATAATGAATATTCGAATGCGAAATAGTTTATAATGTGTTTTTTAACTACTGTAAGTATTTCGCAAATATACATATTTGAGAACTCTAATCATAATATAGCTACTGTAGACACCGTGAAATTTTATGTTTTAACTTTATCTTATACGGTGTTCTGTTATCTTTTGATCTTTTGATCATCTGATGATGTGCGCTATCGGCTGGCAATATTAATATTTACACACACCGGAACGAAATAAAACTTTTTTTAGCAATTCAATTTATTGCGGAAGCATTCGGTTTCAGCTATGCCAGTCACATATAATTGATAATTGTTAGAGTATGGCCGAAATCGGTTTCTATTCGCAATTAATATAGGTGGTATAAAACAAAGTCGTTTTTATTTATTCCTTCCTTGAAAATAAAATACTATTTTGAAAACACCGGCACCATATAGTATTTACCGGAAACATTTCCATAAATGATAAACATCGCTTAAGTCTCAATTATGATGGCATTAGTAACGCCTAGTTCATTCCATATGATTTAGGGCAAGATAATTTATTCAAGTGCCAAAAATATACATTTAATGGCACGAAATTACATTAGCTTACGTAGACAGGCGAACATATTAATGAATATCATGTTATTCCGCTAATTATACAAATTTGATACAGTTAGCGGGATATTGCATGATTGTCGAAAATTCTACATTTTATTAAGAAAATAAAGTTAGGTGATGAACATATGCCACTGTCCGGAATAGCCCGTGTTCATTATATCAGTTCTTATAACATTTTTGGATACTAACAGTAATGTTTATTTATTATAGTAATTTATTTGCCGTAAAACTAGTTAAAAATGTAATTGCACCGTCTTAACAAGTTTTGAGAAGTGAAAGCTTTTTTTAACGAAATTCTGTAACCACGCTTGAGAATCAACACTAAAACTAAAACCGAAGGTCTCGCGAATTTATTATATTGTTGATTCGAAAGCTAATTGGTAAAAAATATTGAGTGAAAAAATGGGAAATTGTTATGAGGATTTAATTGGTCGAGTCGTTTATTTATCTCCTTAAAATTCACTCGATCTCTGACTTTTGAAATTATTCTACCTCAAGCGTAGTAAAACAATTTCAAAAGTCAGAGAACCAACAATATGATAAATTCATCATATTGTTGATTCCATAGCTACTTGGTAACAAGTATTGAGTGAAAAGGCACCTTAAAGGCACCTTACACGGTCAATAATACTGTCAATCCTAGTACTGTCAATATTTGTTTCAATCCTCTTTTTATATTAATCAAGTAATCAATTATCCGGATAAAGATCAGTATTCTCTTCATTACATCATTACTATACCTTACACGATGAGTAATACTGGCAATATTTTAGAATAATGAACATATTAAATATTTTATCGTTCAGTAGTACTGTCATTATTCTAAAATATTGACAGTAATATTGATCGTGTAAGGTGCCTTTTACACGATCAATATTACTGTCAATATTTTAGAATAATGACAGTGTTACCAGTGTTACTTACGATAATATGTTTAAAATGTTCATTATTCTAAAATATGGCCTGTATTACTCATCGTGTAAGGTATATTAACGATGCAATGAAGAGAATACGGATCTTTATCCGGATAATTGATTAATTGATAAATATAAAAGGAGGATTGAAGCAAATATTGACAGAACTAGTATTGACCGTGTAAGGTGCCTTAAAGAGTGGGAAAATTCGTATGGGGTTAGTCGAGTCGTTTATTTATTTCCTTAAAATAAATAGAACTCTGATTTTTGAAATTATTTTACCACACTTAAGAATAAACAGTATGATAAATTTATGATATTGTAGATTCGAAAACTAATAATAAAAATTGAGTAAAAAAGTAGAGCGCATACAAAGTTCGAATGTATTTTAAAGAGATAAATAAACAACTCGACCAAGTCCGTCTTAGAACGATTTCCCCACATTTTGAGACCGGTTCTTACTACTAACAAGGTGCTTTGACCGATTAGTTAAGAATTATCAGAATTACATACACTAAATCTACTTTGCCGTGAGTCACAGAGGAGTGGCGCTGTTTTAAAGCTCGACAGTTGGAAAAACTATTCTACCACCTCGTTGATTGAAAATCATCACGCGCGGAGAAGGCTTTATTTATTTTTATTTTTTATTTAAGGGCCCTGTCCGTTTGGCTACTACTAGTGACTAGTAGTGACACATGCTGACGTCACGCTCATACTATAGTATAGCGTGACGTCAGCATTTGTCACTACTGGTCACTATTAGTAACCAAAGGGACAGCGCCAAGAAGTCAAGATTTTTTGTTAGCACGCTTGAGAATCAGCAAATCATTCTCGCGAATTTAACATATTGTTGATTCGAAAGCATATTGGTGGTAACAAAAATTGAGTGAGGAAAAATAGCTAGGGTCTTTAAAGTCAGACTTCGAGTGTATTTTGGGGAAGTAACTCGATGAATTGCGTCACCGAACCAATTTCCTCACATTTATAGACCGATGTTTACTACTGATAAGGTGCTTTGAGAGATGATTTGAAAAACGTCAGAATTCCATGATCTAAATCTGCATTGCTGCATTTATCACTATGGTAAAGCTACAGGAGATTTTTTTATCGATAACTGGGAAACCCTGTCTCTTCATTGGTTGAGAATGATCGCGTGCGCGCTTAATACTGGCTATTTGCGAGAGGTGTTTAATTATCGTAAATAGACAAAAAGTTAACTTTTTATTAGCTCTTGATATTTTGTACAAAATATTTTTACCACGTTTGAGAATTAACAAAAACTCGAATTAAAGTTCTCGCAAATTAATCATATTCTAGATTCAAAAGCTTGTTGGTAATAAAAATTACGTGCAATAGCTAAAGCCCTAGAAAACTCAAACTTTGAGTGTATTATAGATAGATAATAAAATGACTCGACCAATTGCATCCCAAAAACGATTTCCCCACATGTTTAAACCTGTTTCTGCAACATACAATGTCTTTGACAGATTAATTGATAAATTTCAGAATTCCAAGGACTAAATGTACCTTAACGTGAGTCAGTAGTTTTCACTGTGGTAAAGCTACAGTAACTTTGTTATCGATCATTTTTAATATCGAGAATCCCATAACGCCATCGATGAGGTGGCGTTATGGGATTACTAGCTATCGAACATAATAAAAATACAATGCGTGATTGTATTATTTACAGAGGTGTTTATTTATCTATAACTTACACTGTTCTCCGTTTAGAGAATTGTATAGAAAAGTGTAACGAATCCTGGCCACTCTTTGTAAAGGATCTTGAAGATGCTCAGAATAAATGAGCGAAATATTAATCTATGACAAAGAGGTTTTGCTATTCTTCGCCTGTTAGAAGAATTAGATACTAATAATGTGCCATAGGCAATTTTGTCACTGGTCCTGTTATCTGTCGTGCACTGAACATTTGAAATTCAAGGATAGCCATTTTCTTCATTTTACACGTAGTTACAATAGCTCCCTACAGACGATGTGACGGACGTAAGCGACGCATGGTCATTGATTTGCCACACATTGTTGCATGACAAATGCACCAATACTATACACGATTCTAAACTTGTTTCGGTTTTTTTGGTCAACATTAACTCGATATTTAGATCAATTTCTTTACCAAGGACAAGTTTATTACACTTTTATTTGCGGTTTACCGAATTACGTATTTGGGCCGTTCTCTCAATTATTTCAATTGGCGTTAGTCACCAATGTTAGCTACGCCTCTTTTATTATTGAGAGAATACGGTCGAATAGTCCTTTCCTAAAGTCCTGATTTCCTAGCAAGCGGTGTCGATAAAAACGGCGTTTTTGACGTCATTTACGCATTACAAGATATGTTTTAAGTACATGGAATTGAATAAATCACCAGATTCCAGTTTAATTCATGAAATTTTCCCAATACTTTGAACTATACCGCTCTCTGGATTACCAGATTTATTTAAATATACTTAAAATAAATGTGTGACGTCAAAGTAACGTTAAATACGGCCGCTTTTGTCGACACCGCTTCCTAGGAAACCAAGGCTTAACTCCTAATACGTTTTCTGTAATAATAATAAAATTCATCTTCTTGAAAACACAAGATATACCATCTATATTCTTTAATAATACTAGTTTCATATTAACACGTTAACTGCCATGTGTATGAAATAGTATACACAGAGGTTGGGTCTAGTACGCCGCGTGTATGATTTTGAATACACATACAATAATAATGTTTGTTTTCTGCCATGTGTAGGAAATAGTATACACAGAGGTTGGGTCTAGTACGCCGCGTGTATGATTTTGAATACACATACAATAATAATGTTTGTTTTCTTTTCCGTATTGGATATTTACTACTCTGATTTTCTTTATTTCGCTAAGAAACGTATCTTACGTTAATAGGAAGTAATAGGAAGAAAATTTACAAAACAGTACCAAATTATAGTAGTAGTAGTAGGTCTGGTGATATCATTTTCTTAAAAATAACGTTAACGTGTTAATCAATGCTACTAGTCTGTCTATCCCTCGGAAATTTTGGTTTATAATAATAAGATTAAAACTAAACTACCTAAATTATAATGTTGCTACTTTCCGATGTAATTCAATCAGTTTTAGTAGTAATATCGCGTAAAACAGGCTTGGCTTAATAAAAACAAGTTATAATTTGTTATTTCGTATACACTTATTATGAAAAAAATCCACCTTTGCTGTATTATTCGTAATTTCTAACTGGCTATCGATTTCGGATATTTCTGAAGTATCGCTATTTGGAACTGGTTCCAAATAGCGGTACTATACAAATGTTACCCCCAGACACCCGTATATTAAGCGGAGGTGCTAACCGCTATACCAGGGATGTTATACTTTGCCGGCGAGTGTACATTTTACAAATATTGGAAATTTGATAAGTAAAATTTCCAATATTTATAAGTACCATATTTGTTTTACTGATAATCTCCACAGCAACCTCTTTTAATATACCGATGTTGACTTATTTAATAATAAGTGGTCTGGTTATTATCGCGTTTTACACTAACGATGAAAAATTAACTATGAGTCACAAGCTATTTTTAATTACTGGTAATTAAAAATGCTAATTATCTGTAGTTAAGAAAAAAAGAAATTGTTTGCTCTTATATTTGTTTTGTTATTGTATGCCCCCTTCTAATCACTCTATTCTTATTCTCGTTTCGCCATGCTAAACTAGTCTCATTTATTCTTTGCTCACATGAAAGTAATGCATTTGTGGAACCATTATTCTCCACAGCGAACAGAACTAGAATAAAGGAGAGATCGAAATGCTAATTATCTGTAGTTAAGAAAAAAGAAATTGTTTGCTGTTATATTTGTTTTGTTATTGTATGCCCCCTTCTAATCACTCTATTCTTATTCTCGTTTCGCCATGCTAAACTAGTCTCATTTATTCTTTGTTCACATGAACGTAATGCATTTGTGGAACCATTATTCTCCACAGTGAACAGAATTAGAATAAAGGAGAGATCGAAATTGTGTAGAATGTACTAAACATAGTGTAATATATTACACTATGGTACTAACTAAATGAAAAATCTAAAAAGAAAAATACGTATAGTTTAGCAATCCCTAATCTTATTTTGCTTTTTAGATTTTAATTTAGTTAGTACATTCTATATCGAAATAAGTCGTATACTTTCCTCTCATTGACGAGCAACTTGATCTAGATTTCTTCTATTTAAATTATATCAGTACTGTTCAGGATAATTATTGTGTGAAGAATATCTCGAATGGAGACTGAAATAATTTGAAGAAAGTAAATACTAGCGCGTATTTTTCTGTTCCAAATTAATTAAGTAAAATATGATTAGGTGTATTGCATTAATTATTTATCTGTGGTTCTTATAATTTTGAAAACTAACTTATAAGATCAGCAGCTTTATTTTATATTAAACACTGTAACTACTCAACAGTCTAGTAATATTCACAACGAAGATGATGACGGCGATTATAAAGTAAAGGATCTTTATAATCGCCTAATCGCCTAATCGCCGTTTAGATTAGAAATAATCTTCAGATATGGATGTAAAATAAATATTAGTCATATTGAATGTTTCCTACTTATTTTCACCATTTTCAAATATACGTAAAACAGTCAACTAAAAGAATATATATATATATATATATATATATATATATATATATATATATATATTAGTTGAAAACATTTCAGGAATCCCTCTGGGCTTAAAGGCGTTTTTTATAAAAGTTGGTGTGACTCTTAGTCTTTTGCATTCAAGCAAGAATATACGTCGGTTTTCTGCAGAAGCAAGTTTTTTGATGGTGGTCATGTATGTTTTAGCATGTCTTACAGTCTCCGGACCTGCCAGACGGAGTATGGATTTAAGGAACGTTCCCATGTTGATTGTATAGAAGTAGAATGACGGACTGTTATTGATATGGAGTGGATGACGGGTATAAGTCCAAAACTTAAAAAAAAAAAAAAAACTTACCATCAAAAAACTTGCTTCTGCAGAAAACCGACGTATATTCTTGCTTGAATGCAAAAGACTAGGAGTCACACCAACTTTTATAAAAAACGCCTTTAAGCCCAGAGGGATTCCTGAAATGTTTTCAACTAAAAACTATAACAGAATGAAAAGCATAAACGACATATATATATATATATATATATATATATATATATATATATATATATATAATGGTTAGCATAGTGATTAGCTTGATAAGCTTACGCCCGGTTTCTCCAATGAATCTTAACTAGTTTAAGACCGTCTTAATAATAAGACGGTCTTAAAGCGTTACACCAAACAAAAATCGGATATTACAACGATAAGACGGTCTTGCATTGTAAGAGTAAGTAAGATCTGCATATGTTTGGTGCAACAGAATAAGAAATTAAGACGTGGTTATATATAAGACGTGTTTATACAAGACGAGCTTATATAAGACGAGCTTTAAGATTCGTTGGAGAAACCGGGCGTTAGTCTTACAATGTAAGACCGTCTTATCGTTTTAAGATCAGATTTTTGTTTGATGCAACGCTTTAAGACTGTTGAATTATTAAGACAGTCTTAAACTAGTTAAGATTCGTTGGAGAAACCGGGCGTAAGTAAGATCTACATATGTTTGGTGCAACAGAATAAAAAATTAAGACATATATGTATATATATATATATATATATATATATATATATATATATATAAGACGAGTTCTAAGATTCGTTGGAGAAACCGGGCGTAAACTTATCAAGCAATCTCGGTCCGAGTAGTCGTCACTAGAAAACGTCGTTACAATTTGTCTTTATAAAACTTGGAGAAAGTAGCAAGTCCTAACACTCACCTATACATACAATTACATACAGCAGAAAACGTCGATATCCTATTACTAATGTAACAATAACAGTAACTACTATATTTAATTAAAATTCCGGGAATGTTGCTAATAAATGATGCAAATTCAAATAATCTTAATCAGTTTTTGTACTAATATCATGAGGAACAGGTATGTCTTAATAAACACAAAGTTTTAATTTATTATTTCGTATACATTTATGAGTTATAGTCGCAATATTAAAGAATTTAAGAATTTCGAAATGAATGTAATTTTGTTTTGAAAGTTTGAAGTTTAATAGGCATACACATTTATCATTTAAATTAAAATTTAATGTCGATAGCCAGTTACTAATGTAACAAAAGCCGCCATTGTTTATCGCCCGGGAGTTGTTCCGGGCTGTTCTTGCTAAGACCAGCCCATAACAGCTTCCGAACGATAAACGAAAGCGGCTAAAGATACTGACTAATATAATATTTAATACTGGGAATGTTGCTACTTACGATAATCTTTAATCAGCATTTGCAGTAATATCGAAAAGACACAAGCGTGTGTTAAAACATACACAGTTCTAATTTGTTATTTCCTATACAATTATTATATTAAGTTATAAAAAATATTATTCAGAATTAAAATTTATTAAGATTAAGGTCGATATCCAGTTATTAATTTAATAAAGACAGTAACTACTATATATAATTAAATACTGGGATCGCGACATTTTTATCCCGTAATACTGGTATTAAAATCTGTTCCGGAGTTGAAACCCGTATAATATGTAGTCCTCTTCTACAAGAATGATACAAGTTGTTATGGTTAAAATTATTTTTCTTCGTACAGTGGTTCCTAAACATATTTTTTTAATCTCGGCGCCTTTGCCGAATCTAGATTTCCCAGGCTCTCTATGCATAATTCTTAAGGTACACTTTGTGAAATAATTAAGACTTTTGGGGATATTGGTATATTGGCGGAATTGAAGTAGTGGCAGCTCCCCATGGCGCCTCGGCGCACACATTGGGAACCAATGAGTTAATACAAAAATTGTCAAACTATTGGGTGATCATAATTATTTGATCACAAAACGGCTTGGGATTTATTTCAAAAATAATTCTATATTTAATAGCACGATGCCTTAAATATAAAATTAAAATTTGTTGAAATAAATTCCGGCCCATTTTAGGATCAAATTTGATGTTAGTATTAACCAAGTGGTTTAAATTAGGTTGCTCTTTAGATAATTATATATTTTGACTATAAGTACCGTTGATAGAATACATATACATATACATATATATATATATATATATATATATATATATATATATATATATATATATATAGTTTTTAAAATGTAAGTACATATAAGTACTAGAATTTATCAATGATATTTATACATTCCATATTTCATGTCGGCAAATATGAAGTTATCATGGCGCACATAATTCTATATATATTTTACCGATACAAACAAACATATTTCACATTACTATTTTAAAATAATCTACAACGCGCGATGAATTGTCAATGCAAATGTAGACAAGTAACTACCAGCATTGTTAGTATTCCATGCAATAGCCTTGAGTTTTATTTGTTTAAATTATTACAAAAACGTTTTTATTATTGAAATCTATCGCAAACGACCTCATTTCTACAAAGAAACCATTTCTTTTACAGTACACTCCCACCGTCCATCCCGCCAATCCGTTTGATCCGAGATCAGATGCCGAAATCCTGCGCAAGGCCATGAAGGGCTTTGGAACCGACGAAAAGGCGATCATCGGAGTACTTGCACACAGAACTAATGCGCAACGTTTGGAGATCGGTATTCAGTTCAAGACATTATATGGAAAGGTATGTAATAAAATATATAATCTACAGTGATTTAGGAGTGATAATACATTAACCATGCAGATCAAATGGTTAAATAATTATATCTTCTTAATTTATTGGATTATTAACGCGTCTACTTTGTGATAATTAATTAATAACTCCCCAGAATAATAAATAAAACGGTCTTATATTGTTTTTGATCACATTTTAGTTACACTTTGAAACTAACTAAGTGTAACTAAAATGTGATCAAAAACAATGTAAAAATCGTGTTATTTAGTATTCTGGGGTGCTAGTTCTTGTATCCAGCGAATATAATCCTTTCGAAATATTTTTGTTGTATATTCAACTCTGATATGTTTTTCTTGTTTGTGTTCCCCTATATTTTTATAATACAATAATAAGGCCTGTACATTTATGATTATATTTTAAAAGACGCTGGTAGCCTTATTATAAAAAAAGCACACGAAGCCTTCAATACTATTTTCATTAAACCAAGAACTTTATACAATATCAGTGGTATATTAGGGCCGGAACCCACGGAATGGCGTTCCGATAGCTTTTAGTAAAGGCGGATCCTGTTCCGGTAAAGGTTCATATTTCTACAATCATTAGGAATATTTGTTTGTTTTAAAAATATTAACTAATTAACAAAAACACAACACTTGTATGCTCTATTACTCGTATGTCCTTGAGTAAGCTGTTCAATATTTGATTAACTATCCCCAAATATGACTTGTTGCCAAAGTGAAATAAAACTAGTTGCTAGTGAATAAAAAATGTCTATTGATTGCATTTCGTCACAAGGTCGTGTTTTATGAATTACATTCTGATGAATAGTATGGCCGTACATATTATGATCGAGTGAAGGAACATATTTCCTTATTCTGGTTGGTGATAGACAAATACACTTTCACGCAATTTTTCATGAGAGCAGTCAAACCCTTGGATTAATCCGTTAGTATTGTAGGCACCCGCGCTCCCAATGGCCAACCCGCGAGCCATCCTCTAATACGTGCTTGCCTAAATTTGGCCCATAAATGTATAATTTATTCGGCTGTTTACAATTATGAATTAAAAATGCAGTTGACATGGCTCGCGATTTAATAACTGGCCATAGACGAACATTTATTCGTGCGAATTTTCACACGATGAGTCAAACCTTTGGATTAATCTGTTGGTTTAGGTACACCCGCGCCCCAAATAATCACAAATCAAGATCATATAGAGATCCTTTCTAAAACATTCGCCTACTCGTTTAGAGATCACTCAAATGTCATAGAACTAACCGTCTTGAGGGTCAGGAGAATATTCTAGAACTTCTTTTAGCAAGCCGATTCTAGAATTTTCTCCTGACCCTCAAGATGGAAGAATGTTCTAGAATCGGCTCGCCCACTCTACTGCCCCACTAGCCGTCCTTGCAATCACAACTCTGCACTCGCCTAAAATTGGACCATAAATGCACACATTTATCGGGTAAGGGATTTGTTTGTTTGTGAACTGCACTTGCGGTTGACATGGCTAGCGATACTTTAACGATTTACCTGTAGGTTTGGCTTGGCTGGTGAAGTTTATTTCACGAGGCTACAGGTAAATCGTTAATCTTGGGCCACAGACATGCAGATTTGTATGTGACGTGTATTTTCATTTTCGTCAGTTTTGCGCATACGTGTATGGCATGGGTCGTAAAAGTAGTCGTCAGTAGTAAATCTGACTGACGTTTTTACTGGCACAACGCGCAAATATGTTCGTCTATGGCTAGCTGTTATTTTTTAAATTCACGAGTCAAGCCTCATAAGTAAATTGTTTATTTTGCTTCATAGACATGCGGATTTGTATATAACGAGTATTTCAACAGATTTTTCATCAGTTTTCAATCTTGCCCTCGCTCATAAAAGTAGTCGCTAAGAGTAAATCGCAAAACTGTTCGTGCCTGGTCAGTTCTTCAATCGCCTAGACTAGCAGTATGTTTATTCATCTTCAAGAAGGTTATAGTAGTAGCTAGCGTATTTAATAATTGCACAGTAACTATAAATATTATATATTTATTGGTTTTATAACGTATGACGACGTTGTCCGATTCCCAGATAGTTTCTCAGTATACTACAGTAGGATTTTAGACCTGCGTTTTCTGTCATTTATATATAAGTACAAAGGCAAGTTTTACGTTATCAACGGGAAAGTACCGTCCGAAGTAACTCGGAGAACAGATATTATAACTATAACAAGGATACAACGCTGATGATAATTTGAACTCCGGTTCGCTGCGTACAAGGCCGGCGTTTAACCGCTTAGCTATGCGCTCCAATTGTTATAATTAAGTCATTTAATTTACAGGATCTTGTTAAAGACCTTAAAAGTGAAACAAGCGGGAAATTTGAAGACCTCCTAGTTGCAATGATGACACCTCTACCTCAATTCTACGCCAAAGAGTTGCATGATGCAATTAGCGGTATTGGTACGGACGAAGAGGTCCTCATTGAAGTGCTATGCACAATGAGCAACATGGAAATCCATACGATCAGGCAAGCCTACCAGACACGTACGTTTTAATCTTAATACTGTGCATTGGAATAATGTTAAAAGATTTTTTAATTTATAGTGTACTTCAGATCATTGGAGGAAGATTTAATGGGTGACACTTCAGGGACATTCAAACGTTTAATGGTTTCACTTTGCAATGCTTGCAGAGATGAGAGTATGCAGGTTGATCCTAATGGGGCTACCGCTGATGCTCAATCGCTTTTACGTGCAGGTTGGTATAATTAATTATAATAATAAGTAACTATATAACGTTTAATCATGGAAATTGTCTCTCTATCTCGGGTTCTAGTGTAAAAGTCGTTTTCCGTTAAAGTTGGAGATGAGTAATACCTACAGAAAGGAGTTTTATGCACTTGTGTGATTTTTTAATATTGTTATTTTTTGTTATTAACATAATTCTAGCATCTCTATAAGGGAGCTTCTGGGAATGCCTATTTCGACTATTTAATATAATATTCAATATAACCCAGCTCAGTAATAAGTAAGTCTGTAGTAACGCCGGTGTGGACGAAATTTCGCGAATCACCTTTCACAGGTTTCAGAGGTTTTCTGTGAAGTTTAAATAAATACACTCCTCTGAATTTCTTCAGTTACCAGTGGAAAAGCCTTCGAGATAAAGCTATAAAGAAGGTTTTTTATTCAATATAGAACGCTTAATGCCATTTCATGTTATAAACAAAATCAATTCGATATTACCTATGAGCAAGTGATGATGAATAAATCATTTCTTGGTTTTAAACCGACACGGCAGTCCTATCCCGAATCTTTTGCCGGTTCAAATCTTGACAAAAGATGATTCGTTCCACGTACTGTCAGACATTCTAAAATTGATTTTATTTTTTTATTAAGTTTGTTTTACAGTAGAAATTATTTACAAATACTAGTAGCCTATTTTTGCGTCTTCATCTTAATCAACTATTTAAGACATGAAGACATTTATCAATAGATCTTTGTTCCTGATATTAGGATACAATCTTTGACTTATTGAAACAACAGCGTGGAAATCTCAATTTAGATTTTCCTTCTCCAGTTTGAATAAACCATGAATGGCGACTGGTCTTGCACGCTCTTGCTTTAATGCAAGATACGCCATCGTGCTTGCAAATAATTCGCGCGTGCTTTAAAGACATACATATATTTAATATAGTATACTTTACTTTTATTGCGTGATAATCTTTGCAGAGTAACCCTTTGTTTCGCAACTTAATTAGTTGCAAAGCAAGGGGTTACTCTGCAAAGATAAAATAAAACATAATAAAATGTCTTAGGTGAACTGCGTATGGGTACTGATGAATCAACATTCAACATGATTTTATGCCAAAGAAACTACTCTCAGCTGGCCCTAATATTCCAAGAATACCAGAAACTCACCGGACACGACATTGAAAAGGCTATCAAGAACGAGTTCTCTGGAGACTCTGAAGATGGTCTACTAGCCATCATCCGTTCCGTACGTAACCGTCCTGCGTTCTTTGCCAAAATGCTTCACACAAGCATGGCTGGAATGGGTACAAATGACAGGCAATTGATTCGACTGGTGGTAACGCGTTGTGAGGTCGACATGCAAGATGTTAAGGTTAACTATGCCGCCAAGTATGGTGAATCATTGAGGGATGCTATTAGTGTAAGTTACAAATATACTATCAGATTAATATAGGATTAGGTATCACACCCATCATCAGGGTATGAAATTATATCTAGTTATTTAAAACTGGTCATTTGACTATTTTATATAAACATGGAAGACAATTAAATTCCAAAAAAGAAAGAAACATATATAAGTGTGAACCCACCTCTAGATTTCGATCTTATTAGATCTCATCAGTGTAGCTCAGCTAGGGAGGATGAATGCACACAATATCTCGAGTAGTTATATACAAAAATAGTACAAATAATCCCCTAAGAGGAAAGTTAAACGCCACCTGGCACAGTTATATATGTTTTATACGATTGGCCTTGTGCTGATATCTCAAGCACTCTGTTGGAATATTATTCCATAGAGGACACTACCCGGTGATCCTGATAGCATGAGCAAGTTGACAGTTATGACCATTTGGGTGTGCATTGCTAATTGATGTGGTGCCGCTAGATGGCGTTTAACTTTCCTCTTAGGGGGTCAGTTGTACTATTTTATTGAATCATAGAAAATTGTGGGAACCAACGTAGTGCAGACTTCAAGTCGCTTTGGATGACGAACTATGCCCAGTTTAGATGACATTCCAAAAGGACTGTATACAAGGAGATATAAATTGATCTAGACGCGGTACAGCGCAATGTTTACCGTCGGACGTTGTCGAATCTCACGCATATTTGTTCCGATATATGCAACTTTGTTCATCCCTACCGGCTGTGCACTACAGCAGATTTTCAATTTTCCGCCGATCCCCAACCGACCGTGTCGTAATTTAAATTTGCTGTCCAATATACAAGCCGGATTGCAATAATATTTAAATTTACCGCCAAATATCCTTGTCATATCACCTTCGATGACGAAACATTTCTGCCGTCACCGGATTGATCGACGGAAAATGCGCCTTCCTCTTGTATACAGTCCTTGTCTTATACACCTCTATTTGTATATTTTTTATATTGAATACATCACGTATTGCATTGTTCCAACTATAAGAAGCGTGTTATCCATTAACAAAACTATGCGAACCAAAGTGGGGAGGGCTGGTGATTTCAAGACCAACTAAACTGCCCATTCACTGTCAAAATCCGTCTAACTACGTACAATACACGATTTGAGTTCGTTCAATGTGAAAATCGGGTTACTAGTGTTTTTAACGCTAGTAAATCGAAATTCCCTCTTTTTACGAACTCACATCATGAATTGTACGTATTTTCGACACTTAAACGAATATACTTGGAACAAGTGGTGTCAGGAATCGCACCCCGGATAATAAAATATTTATTTCCGAACCTTGTTTCGTTGAAGCATGAAGGTGGATTATTTCTTTCAAGTAGGTATAATGGATGTTCTGTAATTCGAGGGCAATCGCTAAGTGGTGGTAGAAGCAACATTATAGCGATGATAGCGATGAGTTAATCTAGAAAGAATTCGATTTTTTATTGGTATATACCAAGCGAAGACGAATTTACCAATAAAAAAAATTGATTCCTTGCTAGATTAACTCATCGCTATCATCGCTATAATGGATTGCCCTCGAATTACATAACACTCTGCATATGAATTATATTCAGAACACAATGTATATTTGTGAGCCCAATCATATAAATATCTAACTATATGTTTGTTAACGGGGTAATTGAGTGAAGCCTCTAATTTATAAGTATATGTTTATCACTAAATATGATTTATCTATACAATATGAAGAAATCTATATTATATTGTTTATTTCAGGGTGATACCTCTGGAGACTACAAGAAATGCCTGTATGCATTGATAGGAGAACAGTAATGATAATAAAAAGTTCAATTAAAAATGTTCAATGTTTCACCATTTGCCAACAAATGTGTCTTGATGCTACGTATTTTTTATATTTGTATTACAAATTTATATATTTGCTATATATCTATTGTTATTTTATTATGAGTATGTATTGGAATTTTTAATGTTTATAAGACAAGTATTAGTGTTATTATGGACCATTTTAAATGTTTATTGCATAAATATTTACTACTACTTAATATTTATATTGTTATTGTATGTTGCAAAAAATAATTATATTGCATGTGGCAAAATTTATTAAATTGTATGTGGCAAACGAAATTTTTCAAATTTTATGTATTAGATCTTAAACACAGGAATATATTTTCAATAAAAACTGCATTACGGTTGAATTATTATTTCCAGTTTATATTCCATTAAGATAAAGTGCAAGCTCTTGAATTAGATATTGATACTAGTACATATTATATTGTGTGAATTAAATAGAACAAGACAGAAATACTAGAAGAAGCAATAAACTCCCTTAAGCTGGATGATAGCATAGAAAAGTCTAGGGCCAGGTCACAACTTCCAATTGTGAACTATAAACGTTTATGCCTGCCTATACTTAGTTAAAAGTGCTTATTCTGGGGGCCTGATGGGAAAGAAATGCCTAGGAATCTAAAATATGTGAACCCAGTACTGCTTGTACCACAGTGTCAGTACTGGATATTCTCAAAACAGCATGGCCATGAGAGTTCTTCAAACAGTAGAAGACCGCAATCATAATTTATAAAATAGGGAACGGGAGTAGTGTGCTACTGTGGGATAATTTTTACGTTGTTAGCAGGTAGCAGATCTCATGCTAACGAAAATGGTGGAGGAAGTGTGGGAGTGCAAAGGATGATTGTATATGGTATTTGTGAATCTAAAACCAGCATATCACTCAGTTCCTAGAGATAAGCTAATCCCATACACTCCATGGAAAGGTTAGCGGTGGAATGGATGAAAAGGATGTACAATGAGTTATAAACAAAAGCAAGATTAAATAAAGAAGTTTCAGCAAAACTTAGAATGAGTGAGGCAGTAAGGCTGTGATACTCTCTCCTGTTCAAACTGTATACAAGTGAGTTCGAGGAGGTGTTAAAGAGAGGTCAAGCAGGAGGGGTGGTTGTAGGAAGAACTAAGGTATGGATGTTAGCATATGCAGATGATTGTGACTAAGAGACTGAAAGAGATGTTGAAAATAATGGG
Source organism: Lordithon lunulatus (assembly GCA_963942505.1). Classification (NCBI taxonomy): domain Eukaryota; kingdom Metazoa; phylum Arthropoda; class Insecta; order Coleoptera; family Staphylinidae; genus Lordithon; species Lordithon lunulatus. The sequence goes on along the minus strand of OZ012671.1, from coordinate 15,759,631 downwards.
AAAGTGCCCTGATAATAGGTATGGAATGTGGAAAATCCAAAAGGATGATGTTTTACATAAAGGTAAGATTAGTCAAACAGAAGGGAAGTATGATTGAGAGAGGGAATTGTATTTAGACTTTACATTCGACTGCAGAGGTGGGTTGAGGAAACATTAGGTGCAAGCAAAGCCGATAATGTCTTGGGGGATCGCGAAGTGGCAAGTGTGGGCTATGGAAGAATACGTATTGGAGTGGGTGAAAAGGATGTAGCAAGAGTAAATTCAGAAGTTTCGGAGAAATTTAGGGTGAATGTGGAAGCAAATCACAGGTGCCCGCTAAGCCCCTTCCTGTTCAAACTGTACACAAGCGAGTAGGAGAAGGTGCTGAGGAGTGTACAGGCGGGTGGGGTCTTGGTGGATAGTACCAAGGTGTGGATGTTGGCGTGTGCGGATGAAGTAGTACTGGTAGCCAAGATGAGGAAAACACAAGGACGGTATTGGCAGAAGAAAATCCAAATATCTCCAAAATATAAAACATCCGCCCCCTCCGGAGTGGACAAGACCCGAGACAGTTAATATAACATAAAATGGCAGCAAGGTTCCCATACCATATAGAAGAATGTTGACAAGACCCAAATGATCGGAGAAGAACGTTTACAAGACCCGAGTAGAGTTAGAAAGTGAAGACAACAGTTACAACAAAAGCTCAAGAGTTTATTAATGTTTAAATAAAAAACAAAACCCGGAGTAGCTGCCAAACCATAGCAGCAAGTTTTAATTTTAACCCAAAAAGTCTGGACACGGCTGAAACAACTTATAAGTTCCAGGTCGAGCATACATCCAAGGTCCGTGACTCCGAAAGGGACACAACAGATGGTGAAGAAGTGAAGTTCAAAGAATGAAAGTTAGGACCAGCTCGATAATTGGCGTTTATAACCTTATTTTCGAGTTAAATTTTCAATTATAAAACAGAAAACTCACCTAAGAACAGCAGGTTTTGCAACATGTATCAGTTGTAATTGTTTCTTCGCAATAAGTTTATATTCCCACTTTCCGCTTCTACATTTAAGTTTATCCATCATCTAATAATGTATCAGGTTTGGATCAGCTCACTTCTTTAGATTATGTTTGTGCCTTCTGCTGTAGCGTCAGCGCCAGCCAATCAGAGGCCAGGTTCGTAGTGAGAACGGCGATAACAGCTGATCAAACCTAGCCTCTTGATTGGCTGACGGAAGAACGGAATGCATGTGACCTAATTAATTGCCATTATAATTAAAGTTAATACAATTAGAGTTAAAAATATACTTACAAATTCCTTAGCTGCAGTAAATTTAAAATTTTATTGATATTTCCCCTAATGTAAAGATATCCTGGCAGATGGCGCTGCGGGCACCACATCGAAACAGCTGTGAACCGAATTCATATATAAACAAAAAAGAGGTGTGACTGTCATTAATTTGTCAGTTAATTAAATCCACACGGCAGTAAATACAATTTTCTTATTAGACCAGTTAATATGTCCAATACAATGATAAGATTGGGTAAGTTTTCCAATTCACATATTATTAGGTAATAAAGATAATTTTAAATAAACATTCTGAATGAAAACATTTAATTCTTCACAAATACTAACATAATGTGATTTTCTTCTATGTCTGTTGATATTGTTAGTTAAGAAACATGTTCATAATTGTGAGAATTTAAGTTTTCATTATGGTAGGTCTAATGTTAATTATTTCTAATAATGTAACTGTATAGGTTATATGTATATACAAATATAGATCAGTGGAATAGTGTAATAATCAGCAGTTACCATCAATCGTTATCAGAGTAATTGTTTGTTATATGCTTGTTTAGTTAAGGCAACAAGCTATGTGCTTTAAGTACTTTATATTTCATCCAAGTACATGAGTCTTTTTGTACTTGGACGAAATGAAGAGTATGTAAGGGTCTCACATGGCTTCCTGGTTTATGAGTTGAATAAAACTCTAGTCAGGTTTTCCATGCTCTATTCCAGTGAATCACAAAGTGGGGACTGTAGAAAAGATAATATCAGAGCATTCAGGATATTTTTCTACATATACTGATTCTAGGAAATCCTTAAACTTTTTAAGTGTCAAAGGGACTGTGGACTAATCAGTTTGAGAAAAACTACTCAAGTCTACACTAACTATCTATATTTTTCATACTAGGAGTATTTTACACTATTATTTATTACAAGTGTAATATCAATGTTTTGCAGCTGACTGACCTGTTATTTATGTTTTTCATTACAAGAGTGGGAGTCATAGATTCCATTTTTTATCGATGGTGTTGCCTTTTCATTAATTGGTGCTTATAAAAGGCACCTTACACAGTCAATAATACTGTCATTCCTACTACTGTCATTATTTGCTTCAATATTTATTAATCAATCAATTATCCAGATTAACATGAGTTCTGTTCAATCCATCGATACCTTACATGATCAGTAATACTGTCAATATTTTAGAATACTGTCATTAAGGCACCTTACATGATTAATAATACTGTCAATATTTTAGAATAATGACAGTATTACTGTACAATAACATGTTTATATATGTAAATGTTCATTATTCTAAAATATTGACAGTATCATGTAAGGTATAGTAATGATGGAATGAAGAGAATACTGATGTTTATCCAGATAATTGATTACTTGATAAATATAAAAGGAGGACTGACAGTATTATTGACTGTGTAAGGTGCCTCATTCCTAGTACTGTCAGTATTTGCTTCAATATTTATCAACAAATCTATAAGCCACCTTACACGATCAATATCACTGTCAATATTTTAGAATAATGACAGTATTACTCATCATGTAAGGTATAGTAATGATGTAATGAAGAGAATACTGATGTTTATCTGGATAATTAATTACTTAATAAATATTGAAGGAGGATTCAAGCAAATACTGACTATGCTAGGATTGACATTATTATTGACCATCTAAGGTGGCTTTATGGTGTAGTATTGATGAAGGCACCTTACACGATCAATATTACTGTCAATATTTTAGAATAATGACAGTACTACTGAACGATAAAATATTTAATATGTTCATTATTCTAAAATATTGCCAGTATTACTCATCGTGTAAGGTATAGTAATGATGTAATGAAGAGAATACTGATCTATATCCGGATAATTGATTACTTGATTAATATAAAAAGAGAATTGAAACAAATATTGACAGTACTAGGATTGACAGTATTATTGACCGTGTAAGGTGCCTTAATGATGAAAAAAATACTGACATTAATCTGGATAATTAAGCACCTTACAATGGTCAATAATACTGTCAATATTTTAGATTAATGACAGTATTACTGTATAAGGCACCTTACAAGGTCAATAAAACTGTCATTCCTATTACTGTCAGTATTTGCTTCAATACTCAGTCTATATATATATGAAGTAATCAATCATCCAGATAAACATTAGTATTCTCTTAATTCCATCATTACTATACCTTACATGATTAGTAATAAAGTCCATGTTTTAGAATAATAAATATTTTAAACATGTTATCATAAAGGCACCTTACACAGTCAATAATACTGTCAATACTAGTATTGTCAATATTTGCTTCAATCCTCATTTTATATTTATCAAGTAATTAATTATCCAGATAAAAATCAGTATTCTCTTCATTACATCATTAATATACCTTACACGATGAATAATACTGGCAATATTTTAGAATAATGAACATTTTAAACATATTATCATACAGTAATACTGTCATTATTCTAAAATATTGACAGTAATATTGATCGTGTAAGGTGCCTTATACAGTAATACTGTCATTAATCTAAAATATTAACTGTATTATTGACCATTGTAAGGTGCTTAATTATCCAGATTAATGTCAGTATTTTTTTCAATCAATACTACACCATAAAACCATCTTAGATGGTCAGTAATAATGTCAATCCTAGCACAGTCAGTATTTGCTTGAATCTTCCTTCAATATTTATCAAGTAATCAATTATCCAGATAAACATCAGTATTCTCTTCATTCCATCATTACTATACCTTACACAATCAGTAATACTGTCATTATTTTAGAATAATGAAAAATGATGGAATGAGGAGAATACTGATGTTTATCTTGATAATTGATTAACTTGATTAATATAGAAGGAGGATTCAGCAAATACTGACTAGGATTGACATTATGATTGACCATGTAAGGTGGCTTTATGGTGTAGTATTGATGGATTAAAAAAAATACTGACATTAATCTGGATAATTGATTTGTTGATAAATATTGAAGCAAATACTGACCGTACTAGGAATTAGGCACCTTACACAGTCAAAAATACTCTCAGTCCTAGAACTGTCAGTGGTTGCTTCAATCATCTTCTTGAATTTATCAAGTAATTAATTATCCAGATTGATGCCTTTTACACCAACAGTAATACTGTCAATATTTTAATACTAACAGTGTAAGGTGTCTTTATGAGATGTTGATTTATTGTTTGATTTGATTTGAGTACCAATTATACTGTACCTGTGCACCATTTACAAAAATCTCTAAAATGAGACAACAAGCTAGGTTTGAAAACCTACTATGCAAAGCAATGCCCTGTAAAGGAATTAGGGGAATTATAGCTAAATTCTTTAAAATGGGAGAAACTAGACACGTTTCTATTTTGTATTTTATATTGTAAATATGAGACATTACTTAAGAATTGAAATCTAGATTCGATATCATTCTCTATGCTTCAATATATGGCATGAATTTAACCTTGAATAATCTATAGGTTTGAATGAAAATATGCAGAAAGGACTGCTAGTCTCACAAATGTCAATATGTGTGAAATTGTTATTGTCATCAATATATTATTTTAGTAAATGCTAGTTAGTGTGCTAGCTAGTGTTCCAATACAATTGATTATAGCTTTATACCAATAAAATATTTTACTACTAACATAAAGATTATTTTATAGGTAATTTGGAGATGTTACGGAGTTTGTATGACTTCAAAGCCACATATGCAAAAACCCTCAGTTTCCAAGTGAACGACTACTTCATCCTCCACCAAACAACAACAAAACACAAAAACTGGTGGGAAGTAATCAATGAACATGGCGAAATGGGCTTTATACCTTCCAATTATGTAGAATCAATCACAGTCACCTCTTCATTCTACCTACAATACCTCAACAATGTGATAGATTATGTAAAACGTAATGATATTGCAGCTGAATTCTTGTTTTCTGACAAAAAAGAACTAATATTACGTTTAAAAGAAATGAGACGGAATATTGAATACTCCTCACTCAATGATAATGACAGTTTACCACCATTACTCTATAAAAATTCTGAAGGACAATTAGAATCAATTGTGAAAAACAATTCCAGCTCCTCGTCCTGTAACTCAAATGCCAAAGATGATAGTAAAAGTAAGGAAAAAATAAAGAAATCAAATGAATCAAGCCTCATAGAGGATATAAAAAAGGATAAACCAATTCGGCGAAAATCTGAAGACAGCTCGAATCATTCATCTGGTGCACCTGTTATAAATTTACAGGCTGTTTATGACCTTGTGGAGAGTGTTCGCATCAATACAAACTTATCACATGAAATGTCTAGAGTGGCTGTAGCTACTGTTGTGCAAGGATTGCATGAGTTGCTACCGGCTTCAGTGTTTCCCCATTTAAGCACTATTTTATCCCACACACAAAGCAATTTAGCTGTTGATGATGTGCAAATAGAGCAAACACATGATGCAAGTCGGTTAAAGATTATTTTCCATGAGTTGACTTACTGTAAGGAGGACTCTCAGCAGAGGAGTTGGATGTTGCATGAGGATGAGGATACTATTAAAGATTATTTAATAGAGCTTATATCAATACTGGTAACAATTTATGATTATAGTAGTGAGGCTATAGATATGAGGGTAGTCCCAGAAGTAACCACCCTAACAAAAAGAAAATTCGAGAAATATCTATTTATCTCCTTTTAGCTTAATACACTTTTCCCAGTGATGTTCTATAGCTTTGATACATGTTTATAGTGAGAACCAAAGAGCTCCTTAAAATAGCCATCAAGCCACAGACTTCTCTTCATTTTTGGTAACGTTTTACCACTGAGCAATTATTATTTTTTAAGTCTGGCAGAAAAGAAAATAATCGGGTAGGGCTAGATCTGGCGAATCGGGTTCGTGAAAAAACCGCTAGCCATAAGCCACACGGGTACTTCTAGGACTACCCTCATATAGTGTACTGCGCATTTAAGTTGTACCGTACAAACAAAAAAAAGCTAACTATATTTTTCAATATTACTTGGATTGTGTTAATCTTCTGAGAAATATTTACATTTAAGCTACATAATATATATTTTTTACAGTCAAATGCTGATGTTAGTATTTGCAAACATGTGATATCTGCAGACCACTACCATGTAGTTACAACATTGATTCAATATTATCAGATGGAAATTCGGTGGTCTATTAGGCAGCTACTGCTTCAGGCTTTTGGATGTATGTGTGGCTTGGATAAAACTATTCTAAATATAATGTTAAATTCAATTTTACCTGGAGAACTTGCAAGGTAAGGTTTTCAAAACCCAATGGTGATGCTTATATGTTCTAAAGATTATTTGGTCAGAATCATAAAGATAATTGTTTATAAAACTGTTTCTTTAGGATAGACCCCTATATTCACAAAAGGTACATAAATCTATCAATAGTCACATTTTGTTGCCTAAGCAGTAACACCACACATCTAAAATTTTATACGAGGTTGACAGGAGAGAGAAGAACTGATATAACATTTTTTCTTCTTCGATATTTTTTAGTTTATAACTACTTATACTTAGGGTTCAATGGGCGATTGTAGCTGGTGGACTATCTGGTGGCAGTAACATTAGATAGTAGTCCACCTGCTAGAATCACCCATTGAATCCTTCATATATTTTCTATGGAATTACTTTCTCTCTTCATAGTAATACATATAGTATTTTTGTCAGAAGTAAGATGTTTTTCGTATTTTTACAGTGAAAATTACTTCTCTTCTTTTGTTAAGCCGCTCTAACACCTTTTCATTGTTTACATGGTGCGTCCAGGAGACTCTGAATATTCGACGGTAGCACCAGAGTTAAAATGCTTCAAGTAGCTTTATAGTGTTCAGGGTCCATGCCTCTACTCTAGTAAAAAAAACACCTTTATAAGGCATAGCCAACACAATACTTCTTTTTACTTATTCCTTCTGTCAATTCTCCCCAAAAACAATACAATAAAATATACAGATTAAAATAAGGTACACAGACCGCCTCTGCCCTTGCCAAATTTCTCTCCCACGTCAGCCTCTTGCAGATTTTCACGCCTTTCCCATCTTCTCCTAACCACTCATTCACCTTTCTGTAATCTCCAACCCACTCTGTTTTCACCCATCACACTCATTGCTAAGATGCCACAGCATGTCTCTCCCCTTACCACACAGCACACACGCGTGTATCCCAGCCCCATCCACACTTTTCTACCCCTCTCTTCTGACCCACACTTCGCTCTTGCTATACACACTTTGTCCTCCCTGCTCCACTCTCCCCTAGCTAGAAGCTAGGGAGTTTCCCCGCGCTTGCCATTCTACATAGCCAGGGTTGTATGAGCTCTCAGCCAATCTCACCTGTTTTTTTGCCACTCAATATCTGCAGTTTTGGTTCTCCTCTGCAATTTTATTTGCTCGATACCTCCTATATATAGGAGGCGTTCCCGTATCCGCCACCTGAGGAAACGCCCCACATGGTTACTTGAGTGGATACATTTTCCACCTTCAGCACATTCATTCGTCTATGTTTGATTCGAATTCAATACACTTTTGGTCCCTTATTTTGTTCTAGGTAGGAGAACTTTTGTCCGTATGCTTCTTCTGTGTTTATAGTATTGACGATCTTGGCATTTGTGTTAAGCCATGTTAGGTAAATATCTACCATCTTCAGGTCAGGTATTGAGATCTTGGTTTCATTCAAATTTTCATCCCGATTTCTAATTTCAGACGAGTATTGATTGGTATTATTAAAACAATAATACAATATGAATATATGTTTAATCTGCAAATAGAAACTATAATCATCTACTTTCATCTAAATAATTTATTTCATTTCATCACGAAATATTATTTGCAGAGATATGATGGCAAACCCTACTAACATTCAAAAACTAAATTATTCCTCATTACTACTCACAATGATGTTTTCCATGGGAGAGCAAATGCCAATCACACATTTAGGTAAACCCCCCCAATCAACCAAGTTATATCAAACATATCAACTGTACAGATACTATTTATTATTTCAGAATTCCTTGGTGTTAATTTTATAAGGTTCCTCCTGAATAACATTGAAATTCCACTCCATGAAGATATAGAGGAAGAGATACCAGATCAATTTTTAAATTTGATAATCTCCTTCAATCTACAATTTAAAGACGCACATGAGAATGTGGTGATACACGCGCTGTCGGAGCGAGAAATAGCGAAAGTGTTTACTGAGAAAATTCTGCTATTGTTCAATAGAGAAGGTAAAATCAAAAACGTTTCTTTTAATATCTGTATCAGGGTTCGAAATGAAAAAATGTCACCATTTTAATTGAATCGGTGAGTGGAAAAACCATATAACTTCAAAATCGTAGTAGAAGACAGTTGTAAAGGACGACGTCCTCTACAACTCTTTGTGTATCTAATTGTTGTGACATGTATACTTTTCCCTCAAAACAGATTTGATCTAAACTACGAGTTTGGAGTTAAGTTATATGGTTTTTCCACATACCGATTCAATTATTGCGCAAAATATTTATATTTGGAGATACTAAACTAATTAGCGACGTATGTTATCGAGAATAAATTGTCTTCTACAAATTTATAGTCACTCTAATTAATAATTCTGAAAAGAAAAACGGACCAATTAAAAAATTCAGGCTCGGTTGTATAAAGGCTATGTAACTATAACCCATGATTATATTGTTGGATGTTGCATAAATTGTTGTTAACTTTCCATTTCATACTGTTATGCTCTATATGGCAACGTCGCATTATGTGTCAAAGTTGTAAATGGAAATTAACTCGAGAGTTATCTGATGTACACAACCGAGCCTCAGTGTCACAAATAGGACGAAATTGTCTACAATTTCATGAACCGGTTTCATTCGCTACCTTTCGAGCCCTGATTCGAATCCAATACAAAACGTTTGTACTGTATTAGAAGACAACAAATGGTATACCTACTAAAGGAAGCACACCTATTTAAACCTTCTGGCTAAATCAGGTATGGCGAGAGCATAAGACACTAGAGCCGGATTAGCATTATTGGGAGCCCGTAGCGCTGAACTGTTTCGCACCCGTTTCACTTCTTTTTCAATTTAGGCTAAATACGATAGAATCATGCAAAGGTAAAGTATAAATTGCCCTTATGAGCCAGCAAACCTAGAAGTGTAAACCGAAAAGTGTCTGATGGCTAATATGGTGATGGTTGTCGGATATTTGCCGGCAACCTATGCCATCGCATCGATTACATACCGACTGTTCTTGCGTTTGTCGGCAAATTGAATAAGGGACATCGGCAAAGACACGGCACATTAATGCATAATGTATTGATCATATTAGAGTGCCTTCCGTTTAACCACTCTGGGCTGGTACGCGCTTATTGTTTCTTGTTCTATTTGCCGCTTCCGATGCGCATAATTCTACCTCGGCCCTTACAACTGGCGGCGCACGACCGCAAGACCTAAGCATACTGCACGCCACGAGGGCGACTATCAATGATAAACCATGTTAAACGAAAGCGCCTTAGAATCCGCAAGGGAGTAGAAAGGGGACCGCCCAATAATATCCTGGAAGCGGACGGTCCTAAGTGAAGCCAGAAATATCTGGAAGTCTTGAACCAGCTAAAGCGAGACTCCCAACATCGTGTCCGGTATAGAGTTATTGTAGGACCTAAGAAAGATATTAGGCATCGAGATAAATTCATATTTTGTCGGTATCATACCGAAACTATCGGCGACTGTTGACCGGTATGTGCAATTTGCCGGCATACCGGTCAACCGTGTGTTTGCTGGGTATACTCTTCGGCTAGTTGCACACGACTTTGCGAACGTTCCCGTACAACGCAGGAAAAATAATTCTGCATTGAATACTCACCGTGTTATCAAACAAAAGAGAAAATAGTTTAATAACCACTACACTACTATATAGTACAAACTTTTATGAAATTAGGCCCAATTTTTAAAACCCGGATAATTGAAAGAAACCAGGATAACTTCTAAATACGCAGAGAAATTTAAAAAAACTCGCCCGGACGTGCACGGACACCTCTAAAACTAGGACAAGTCCGGGGAAATACGGACAATTGTCAACCCTAAGCGATAGAGACCCATACGCAAGCCGTAAAGAGTTCAGAAACGAATAAAAAATGTATAGTGATAATAATGTTGGTGATATAATTCCTTATCACGCCGACTGATTGCACTAAAAGGCATTGGCTGACCTCTAGTAGTGTTATTCGCCATCCCTGGTTTAGATATATGTTTCTGATTCATTTATGATTACTACTAATTTCATGCACATCAGATGTGAACAGATTGAAATTCCAATTTGTTGGTGAACATCTAAAATCTATTTAATCTGTATAAATATATTTTACAGAGGATCCAGTTAGAATATTTGATCATGAACCGGCACCACCGCATTCCGTGGTGAAATTATTCATAGATTTGTTTGGCAACAAAGGTACAGCGAATTTATTTTATACGAACGATATTAAAGTTCTTATTGATATAACGGTAAGGAATATACTGGATTTATCAGCTGGAGACAAGGTAATAATAATTAATTTCTTAAATTGATTTTACGTGAACATACAGGGCGAGTAAATATTTGGTCCAGCATCACGATTATTGTTCATGTTTGTACAAAAAAATAGTCAAACTTTATTGAAAGTGTCATCAGTAGCGAAGACTTCCGAACGTACACCTGTCAAAGACGGACAAAAATACGAATAATTAACGATATGAGTTTAATATTTTTTTTAAATTAATTTAGAATTAAAAATAAAGTCCGACAAATGGGCGTTTGATTGTATTCCTTATCTCTTCCTGTATTCCCGCAAAATGCAAAAATTGTGTAAAAATTGGGGTTTACAGCCTTATCACGGTATTTCGTTCATATCTTTTTTCTTCTTAAAGCTAGAAGGATGATTAAATTAGAAACCTTATAGAAAATTTCAAGACCGACAAATGGCCGTTTAGAAAACATCTTACCGTTATTACTGAAAATTGGAAAAACTGTGTGAAACATCTGATTTGTTAGCCTCTTCTTCTTGAAGCTACAAAAATGATTCAAATTTCAAAGTTATGGAGAATTCCAAGCAGCCTGTCTAATGACCTTTAGATGTTTTCTGTTATCTTTTACCGTTTTTCTGGAAAATGGAAACAATGGTGTGTAGCATGTGTTTTTTGAGCTTTGTGACGGGTTTACGACTATACATTTTTTCTTCTTGAAGCTAGAACGATGATTTAAATTGCTAAGTTATAGAGAGTTTCCGACAAAAGAGGTTTTCCGCTATCTCCTACAGTTTTTCGAAAAATGGCAAACATTGTAGGAAAAATGTTTTTTTCAACCTTTTCACCATGTTCCGGCCGTAACTCTTTTCTTTTTAAAGCCCGTATGGCATTATCTAGTTTCCTATATCGTTTTATATATAAGAATTGATATATTAAACTCTATAATTATTTCTAAATGGAAAATTAACATTGTGTATTACGGTGCTGTTAGTGTTAAGTGAATTTATTATTATTCCGCCACTATATCATATTCTGCATATGTGTATGACACTATGTAGTTTGCGTCTGCATCGAAAACGATATAAGAAACTAGATAATGTCATACGGGCTTTAAAAAGAAAAGAGTTACGGCCGGAACATGGTGAAAAGGTTGAAAAAAACATTTTTCCTACAATGTTTGCCATTTTTCGCATTTTTAAAGCTAAAAGATTGATTTGCAAATTTTCACGAACGTGAATTATTTGTATTTTGTGGAGAGAAGCGTCTTTGACAGGTGTACCCATACGTTGGGAACAATTGCTCTCAGGAATCGTACCCCTGGACACGTTGGACGTATATCTTAAATTACACGGGGACCATTCAATATTACACTTAGTGTCGCCTGCAAACAGGTTTTCGATCTAACTCATGTTTCCTAAATTTATGATACACATGCATATTTCAGCGAAGAAACCTGTACATTGAGCTATGCAGACGGATTGTTCGCAACACAAATTATCACGATCACCAGCATCAAAAAGATGAAATACTAAAATGTTTCACGAGAATTTTCTGCGAGGAATCAAACCAAAGCATTAACGACCAGAAGCTAGTCAAAGAAATCATAAACGAATTCCCGCAGTATTTTAAATAAATTACAATTTAAAATACTGTTTTTATCACTAGTACCTCGGATCTTAAAGCACTCTTAATATTAATAATTTTACAGTTTATTTATTGTGATATTTACATAATACATTCGATATTAAAACATCGTAGCCATAATTTTTTATAAAATATATATTATGAATATTGTATTTATCTTTTATGACAGAAGGTGAGTATTGTAAACAGAGTGGCCATTTTTAGTTCTTTTTAATGTTAGTCGGTAATGATAATGTAGACTTGTATGTATGCCACCAATCTAAAGCTCCCTGCATACGACGTGGCAATCGTAAGTGAACGTAGGCGCATTTGTTATACACCGTGTGTATACTTTTCACATGACAAATGTATACAAATGTACAAACTGCATACGACTATTTGGATTCTGTGCGTGGGTCTTCAATACACAATTGAAGTGTTACATAAATAATATGGATAATAAAAAAAATGTATAACTCTCGCAACAAAAGATTTTTTTGTGAGGGAAACATTTGGCTCTGACGACCCCTGTCCTAGCGTTCGTTCACATTCGTCACATCGTTTGTAGGGACCTTTATGCTTTATATAGGCCAACGCCGTAGCAAGGGAGCGGCGAGCTGGTCTCCGAGTTGAATAATGTCCCATTGAATATTGAAATAACTCAACATTGAAAATATATACACAATAATAGGCGCCAAAATCGGTTCTTGTCCAAGACGCGTAAAGATCTTGCTACGGCTCTGCTTCAGGCCATTCTAAGGACTATTGCTTCCAGCATCAGTTGCGTATTACTTCTAGTCGTTTCACCAAGCAATGTACAAATGAAAGAGGCAGAAAAAAAACATATTTTGAAAATCAAATTACTATATTTATATTAATGGATGTTTTATTGTAAATGACAAAGAATATATATTTATGTTTCGAATTTTGTGATGCTACTTATTGAAATATATATTATGCTATCATCAATGTTTGGCATTTTTTTTATTTGTATACACAAACTATTTTGCTTGCTTTTTGAGTACATCCTTTAGTTAGAAAACAACCTTTAGTATAACCCTATAAAAATCAATAATTACACCTAAAAATATAACCCTCATCCCTTGTATTATTTCCTCTTCCCTCATCCATTTCCTCTCCCATGGAGATAGCAGATTTCTACGCTCTTTCCATCCTCTCTTAATCATTCACTTACATCTTCTAGTTCCTTTACCACTTCCACAATATTTTTGGGGCTTACTTCCCTTCATCACCTACGTAAGCCTTTCCCAATTTTTTGAATATGGCGTCCGTGCGCATTTTCGCGCTTGCGGCTTGAACGAATCGCGCTCTTCATGCTCGCTACCGCTACCATGTCAAAGCGATCACACAATATAGTGTATCAAATATAGCTCGTATAAAAGCGGTTTATATTTCGCAATACTCGTTTCGCGTGATTTTGCATCCCGTCATCTGTACACGTAGCACTGGATAGCTCTTTGGCTGTAGTAGTAGTAGTACTTCCTACCTAACTACACACTTATTACAGTTTGTTCGCACGATGGTATTTTAAATCTAGACACCTACAACTGGAGAATCAATAAATTACTCGCACTAGATATTACGTTATTTTCACCGCGAATCCTCAACACGCATTCTATTCACCATCTGACTCATTTTAGTAACCTAGTGGAATATATTACGAAAACCAGGGCCTCATTAACCATTTTTTTTGCACCCAAGACATTCTTTAATGATAACCCCAGTGGTACTCCTCGGATGATCCATTCTCAATACGTACAGAGGCTCTTTGCTGCCAATAAAGGTACAAGATTATGCGGATGTCTCTATCGTTCAAGCCTGACAGATGGGTCTCGATTAGCTTCCCATGATTCACAATGTCAAAGGCCTTTTCGAAATCTATGAAGCAGCAGAATACGTCACAGTTTACATAGCGTGCCCTCTGAAGCAGAAAGTTAAGGCTAAACAAAGCCTCTCTAATGTCGAGACCGTTTCGGAAATGTTGATAATAGCTTTGGAAACTCGCCAGAACTCTATATGTTATTGCATAGGTCAACTACCCCATCAATTTGTCCTTCTATAAGATCGAGGAGATCTCCATAGACTGTCTGGTCCAGGTGCTTTGTTATTCTTAAGCTTTCTGACTTAGTTTGTAACCTCTTCCTTTGTGATCGATGGTTCAATTGTACAGGGTATCTATGCGAGATTTTCTCGATGATCATCTCTAAACAATTTGTGCATGTACTACTTCCATCTTCTAAGCTTCACATCGGTTTAAAACAGTGCCACTCCCTCACTATTTGCTACGATTCCTGGAGGTCTCGGTTTGCTCGTCCCGGCAGCTTCCTTGATCTTTTTATGGAGGTTAAGTAGGCCATCTTGGTGTTCTAGTTGTTCGATCTCATATATTTCTCTGAAGGCCAGGTTGCTTGCTTGGAGTCGTACAGCTCTTCGTCTTTAGATATGTATTTCCTACGTTCTTCAGTGCTGTTCAAGATGTCATCCGTCATCCATTAATTGTTTCTCCTTTCCGGCCTTGTAGAGAGATTGGATTTTCTGGTCTCAACTATTATGCATCTCAGAGCCTTTAATTTTTCTTCAATGTTGTTACTAATTGAATCCCTCTTAATAATGTCTACTATGTTTCAAGGTAGACAGTAGCAGATTATGATCATCCGGGATTATGGAACTCACTTCATTTCGGAATCGCTTATTAGGTATGAGCTAAAATAAATTTGATTTCTATTGTCAGCTGATGACTTCCACGTACACCATCTCCGAGGTGGCACTTTGAAGAAAGTGTTCATAATAGCAACTCCAAGACCGTAATTTCCGACTATATCTTGTGGACCAAGTGTTTTCCCAATCTTAGCATTAAAGTCACCGATTATCAAAGTAATTTCCTCTTTTCGTGTATTTTTTAAGTCGGCTTTTGTGTCCATATAGAATTGCGCTTGAGGATTCATCGCTGCATAGATTTATATTATGTTTAAGTTACATGGGTTTGCATTAATTTTCATTAGGGCGACTATCGGATATAGGTATAAATAAACAAATAAATGTATTTATTGTCCTACAGAATAATAAAATTCCAATTACAGGACTTTAAATACTAATATAATATAATAAACTACCTATATACTAAATAATAAAGAATAGAGAATAAAAACATGTATCACAATAATAAATCCAAGTACTACTTTATTGACTTTACTTTAGTAACGTAACAATTATTGCAACGCCATTACGGTGTGAGCTATCTTCTCCGGCGAAATAGATCTGGTCCTCTATCTCGCATTTCCCCTTGCCACGGCATCTCATTTCTCTAATACCTAGTATGTCAATTGTTAGACGTCGCCTTTCTTTAATTGCGTTTTCTATCTTTCCATGCTGACATTGGCTGCCGGATGGATTATTCTTACCCTCTCTCCTCTTAAGGGGTGGTTGGTACTGAGGGCCACTGTTTGTTTGTCATAATGATATCGTGGGGATAGATATACCTTGGTAGTTTCCCGTTGCTTTCCAAGGTGTTGTTTCGGCTGCCACAGACGTCGTTTTTGGGTCTTTCTGACTTTTTAAGGTGCGGTCGCCCATTCTGGGACAGACGCTGTACCTTTACACTGAAGACAGACACCACGTTACACAGTTTTGGTTCTTTCCGGGTATTTAATTTTCCTGGTACCACCGTATCCACCACATGGGAGACGCCTAATGGGGGACTGGCATACCCCACACGGGGTAGCTATTCATAGGTCATAGGGTTGTCGCATCTTGGGTGTAGATCCTGTGCTCCCATCTTCTAGTTTGTCAAATCTTACATTGACTGTGGTTACCATCATAAGTAATTCTCTGATGACGACACCTTGGAGTATCCCGTAGGATGTAGGAGAATAAGCAGTCACATCCTCGTCGCCGGTAAGATGGACCTGTATCCGCCACGGAGAATGCGAGCAGAATGATTTGCCCGGAACAAACGCACTCAGCAGATGCGCGATCAACAAGCGGCCAACCGACAAGCCACGCTCTCGGCGAATGGGATAAGTGCTGCTACGAGATCTCCGGCAGCTACATCCATTCCCAGTGGTAGGGATAAGACCACTATCGTAGGACTCAACCACATGGTTCTTCATGATGGGAGACGTGTCCAAGTCCCTTGGACGATCGCCTCTTCAGTGGATACTAAGACTAGTCGGTCTGCTCGCCCCTATAACAACGTGCACGCGTCCTTATCGCCTAAAAACCGATACTTGAGTTTCTCGTTTTACCCTTGGTAAATCGATTCTCCTTCACCAAGCTCAGATGATTGATTTATTCCCTTGCAGTTATCGGTTTATACTGATAATTGTGTCCATTAGAACCGTTTGGAGTACATCCTCCCGTAAGGGATGTATAACCTTCCCCTGTCTTACGATGAACTGACCCCGGCAATGCATTGCAGCTTCCTTCAACAGCGTTCATCCTATCTTCTCCATATGGCGGCCTGATGGTTTATAACCCTTCCCGTGCCTGCCTTACGAAGAGCTGACCCCGGCGACGTACTGCAGCATCCTTCGACACCCTGTCACGGCGAGCTTCGATGACAGTTTCTTTCCTCTTTTCATTGATTGAATAGCCTCAATTATCACTAAACAATGTTTAAATCTCGAACACTGAGATGAGAAATGTTGTAATTTACAAAAAAGTTTTTGAGATAAATGTATTTTAAAGATTGCATTAGTTCCAGTAGTTTTACCATTGAGTTTAATATTATCTAATTTCTTTAAATAATAATTTGGTTTATTCTAAATGCAAAAACACTAAACATATCCCCCCCCCTACCCCCCCACAAGATATATAGTACACAGAAAAAATAACCAAGTATAGGAATAAGCTTTTATTTTTTTTACATTTTTTTACACGTGTACGGTGGCCCTTACAAAAAAAACGAGCCATAGACATCTCGTTTGTCTATGTTATAAACCGATACTGACTGGGAACGTAATAATTCCGAGATTTCTCAGCTTTTAGAAATTTTGCTTTTAGTGGGAATATTTAAATGTATTTTCGGTGATATTACTGTTGATATTGTATTGTAAACGATATTTAATTTCATTCAAAATATTTAAAAACCAATAAACTTTAAGTGATTTTATTTGTCTGTATCCTGCAGTGTATTTCGTCTTTAACATCCGCCCCTGACGATTGTGACAAAGCTATTATGTATTCTCAACATTTCGTTTTCTTCTCTGCCTTGCTTTCGCCTATTAGCTGCATACAATTTTATCTTTAATTCCGTCTAACCTTCTTGTTTTCTAAGTATCCATTATTCGTATGTAAAATTCTTTTTCCCTTACATTTTGTATATAGTTCTTCCAATCTCCTTACTTTCTTCACCTAACATGCAGATACATTTTTCTTTCACGAAGCTCTATTGTAAATCGTGTTCTTATTATGTGTGTCTCCTTGGGTGCTTCTTAATAATATTTATTTCAAACATCTTTATTATTGAACTCATTGAAGATGATCTCATTGTGCTTTCAGTGCATAAACCATATTCTTCAACTCTTACTATAAATATTGCAATATTGAACATTATTAATTATGCTTTCAGTGTATAACCCAGAGCCTTAAACTCCATCATAAATATTGCAATATTGAAGAATTAACTCGTCGTTTTTAAAATGTATATATAACCCGGAATCTTGAAATCTTACTAAACATATCTCAATTAAAAAAGTTCTTCGTAACGCAATGTACAATCTCGCCTTTGATTTTACTCTGTTGTTTATGTCACTCTAGCACTTTCTGGTTCTATCTAATATTGCTCATATATTTAAAACTCTATTTGCTTTAAGTCACCCTGATCTTGTACACTTACTATAAATATTACAATTGACAAGATTAACTCGTCGTGCCTTCGGTGTATAACCAGAATCTTGAACTCTCATTTTAAATATTATAGTAGTAGTAATATTTAAGAATAGCTCGTCTTTCACTTTATCTTGAACCCTTATTATAAATATACCAAAATTGAAGAATAACTCGTCGTTCTTTCAGTGTATAAAGCAGCATTTTGAACTGATTATAAATATTTCAATACTGAAAATTAACTCGTCGTGCTTTCAGTGTGCAAATCAGATTTTTGAACTTTTACTATAAGTATTGAACGAATTAATTTTCGTCGTGCTTTCAGTGTACGAATCAGAATCGTGAACTCTTACTACATATTTCAATATTGAAGATTAACTCGTCTTGCTGTCAGTGTAATAAAAAACAGAATCTTTAACTCTTACTATAAATGTTGCATAATTGAAGAATAACTCGTCGTGTACTCACAGTGTATAAACCAGAATTCATATTAACTTTGTGTAACCGTTTATTCACGATTCACGTGAATTCTTTTCTTATCTCTCATCTGTCCCACCTTATAGACTATAATTTCCATAACAAATGTTACCGCAGATATAAGCCAGCCGGCGACAACAATAATAATTACAAATCGGTAATGCTTCAGCGACAATTTTACCTCCAACTCTTCGGCACTCGAAAGAGATTGTTTCAAGTTAAAAGGAAAATCAACCTTTGAGCAGTGAAACCAATTCTCGTTCATCAATTTTTCTATCGCCAATTTTAAATACGGGATATATGGAAAGGGCTTCCCTACTGGCAATTGAATTCCTTCATAATCAGGTATAAAGGTCTCTGACATAATATGTGATGCGATGTATTTATAGGTATAAAAGTATGATCCTAAATAGTACAATGTTTCTCTATCGGTAATAGCTACTGCATGTTCCATAACGGGGCCGCTTAGATTCCAGTATATAGCCTCAAAAATATCATCTACTGGAAGTAGTTGTTCTTTAAACTCATCAGCAACGACGGAGGATATTGTGGATGAAATGAAAATTTTAAGTTTTGACTTTTTTAAATCCTCTATAGTATCTATATCCGGATGACGCTCATGAGAAAGAAACACTTGCAATATTGCGCAGCAGTGCACCCAGAGTATTATCATCGACAAAACAATCCAAGCCAGAAGAATTATTTTTGTTAATATGTTATAGTTTTTAAAATGTACGCGCGGTGTGTTCACCAGCGACATTACAACAATATATACAAACATACGTGATTCTAGTTTGTATAGTACTACATTTATAGCCATAATTGTGAACATTATAATTATCCACGTTTTTATGCTTACGATTTTTAGCAGTTTTTCTAACTCTGTCAATTCAAGAGATTTCGGAACTAATACTATTATATTATTTCTTATAATTGGAATTGCGGGTTTCCTGCCTAGAGAGTTGGCACGCGAAGATGAAGCAACAATAGTGTGATTGGGCGCGTTATCTTCCTTCCAAAAAGATGTTTCCCCCCGATCGACTTTATATCTAATATTGCTTAATTCTTGAAAATACAAATGCAATTGTGTATAATTAGCTCGTGCTGCATCCCATGTAAATCCATTCGAACCATCAAGAGTTGCAATATTTTCACACACATCTTTAGCCAACGTTTTGTTATATTCATCAATGAGCGTCCGTCTTTGGTGGTTGTATGAAATTATCTTGCGGGTTCCGTTGAGATAAAATGCAGTTTGTAACTCAAATGCACCCAGGCACAGTGTTTTCGTCTGTAGTGTCAGCCAGTAAAAGTTGTCTGTATTGTGTAATATTAAAACGCGAAATTTGAATGTTAAGTTTTCTTCCATTTTATACATACGTGCGAGGTAATCTGCAACTGGATAGTAACCGTCAGGTGTCTCCGATATGAACAAAAAAATTCCATCCGTGAACTTGGGAAGAAATTTAATTTTTTTACAGCTGTAAATATGCATTGCATGTTGTACCTTTTCAAATATTTTTTTAGCATGAGCTTGAAACTCATAAGCGTCTTGGCAGCAGTTCATCAAGATAATGGTTTCATATCGTTCTGGGTTTATTTCGAAAACTGGTAGTAGGTTATTAATTGGATGTGCTGGAGTTTCAGTCGGAATGTAAATTGTACATTGTCCATGTTTCCAAATTACGGAAAACGCTACTAGGATAACGCGGAGAATCATCAGATCGTGTAGAAAAACGTACGACCGCCTCCGTATGTAAGCTTGAAATGGCATTCATTTTAACACACCTAGAAATATTGCGACATTATTCTTTTTAAGCAAATTCTATTCAATCTATTGTATGCTCTAATTAAAGAATTATTTCAAATGTGGCTGCCATGAATTCTTATTGTGTCCAAGGAAATATATTATTATCGGTTAGCATGTAAAGGTACTGTTTAAATGTCTATTGTATAATATTTTGTTTGTATCGTGTAAATGGCAGTGTCGCATATGCTTGTAGTTAGGAACTATAATAGGGAAACAACTATAATATATATATATATATATATATATATATATATATATATATATATATATATATATATATATATATATATAATCTTTATGAGGTATACCATTACAAACGAAACTAAATGTAAATTGTACTCAATGCATACATACATAAATAATACTTCTTATTCATCTTTATTAAAGTCTAAATACAAATATAACAGTACACTAAATCCCGCCGTTCACTGCTTGTAGCATATTTATTGACAGCATCTCATTCATCAACCAATGTTCCCATTTAACTGCACTCTAATGACATATCCTACATATCTTATAAATATCATACATTCATTGTTTAAATTATTCTACTGTGGGTCGCTCTAGATATGTTGTAAATCGCTGATATATTTACTTGGTATCTCCAGTATCTACCATTTTAATATTTCATTTCCTTTCTTGTAGTTCTACTTTCCGCAACGTGTTCTTGACTAAAATATCCAGTTCGGTGCGTTACAGTCCCTCTACTTGTTACACATACATTCTTACTCTTTCATACATTTTATATCTTTACAGTTTCCATTTTCACAGTTTAATTAGTCAATATTGTTGCGTATTTAATCAAATATATAACCTCCTAGTTATTTAATACAATCCACCAAGTAGCTAAACGTGCATCGCTAGACTTAAAAAGTAATGGGACATTAAAGTAGAAATAAACAGTATTTACAACATTAGCTTTATTAAAATATCAATCTTAAAAATATACAATAACATGAAAATATAGTAAATTTATTAATATATAAATGTTCTTATGGTGTTGCAAAAATAAGGCGAGCAGTTCTCACAGAGTACCATTAAGGCCGTCCGTTGTGCAAGGATTGCATGAGTTGCTACCGGCTTCAGTGCTTATCCCACACACAAAGCAATTTAGCTGTTGATGTACAAATAGAGCAAACACATGATGCAAGTCGGTTAAAGATTATTTTCCATGAGCTGACTTATTGTAAGGAGGACTCTCAGCAGAGGAGTTAGATGTTGCATGAGGATGAGGATACTATTAAAGATAATTTAATAGAGCTTATATCAATACTGGCAACAATTTATGATTATAGTAGCGAGGCTAGATATGAGGGTAGTCCCAGAAGTAACCACCCTAATAAAGAAAATTCGACTTGACTTAATCTCCTTTTACCTTAATACACTTTTACCAGTCATGTTCAATAGCTCTAATACATATTTATAGTGAGAACCGAAGCCACAGACCTCTCTTCATTGTTGGTAATCTTTTACCACTGAGCAATTATTATTTTTTAAGTTTGGCAGAAAAAAAAATTGTGAGAAAGCAATTGGAACTTTAACTCAGTGATTTTGGTCACAAACATAACGAATGTGTGGCGTCGCCCAACTTTCTTATGTCCAAATGTTCAGTCAATATGCGATGTAGAGCACCTTTTGAAATGCCTACCATGACTTCTAGCTCGCGTAATTTCACTCGCCGGTCTTCTGCTTCTTCCTGTTGCCATTAAGGACTTGGACTTACATAATAACTTTGCTCCAGTTGTGTCGATCCCTGGTGGCCCATTGGTTATTCCATATCAATTTTTTTGAATTTTTTACCCTCTCTGGCGCAGATCCTCATGTAGTCGACTACCGCGATGTTCGGCAGCTCGTACGCTTTCGTTTAAACCAGTGATTCACAAAGTGGCCGATACCGAGGGCGCCGGGACGTTACAGAGGGGCGATAGCTGCTAGTGGAATTAAGGGGCACTAAATAAAACATGGAGTAAAAATTTAAAAAAGTAAGGAACGCCATTCGTTCATGTTTCATTTGCGGTCTAAATATGCCGTAGTGAATAGGCACTTAATTTTCTAATTTAACGCACAAAATTCAAGTTGTAACCGGTCACTGCTGGAGTCAGGGGGCGCTCACTAATTTTTGACTGGAAAGGGGGCGGTAGCTTAGATAGTTTGGGATCCTATAGTATAGTTTGGATTTGATATTGGTTGCTCTTACACTTTTCTAATGAAATTGATGTATCACATAACGATGACCAGTCTGTTTTCAGTGTTTATAAATTCACTGAGAGCATTCAATATTGGTGACAAATACTAAACCACGTAGCTTCTTCAAACCTCAAATTATATTAGGGTGATACTTTCTACCATACTTTTTTCTTCTTCAAAAAACCGCTAGCCATCCATCATCGGGTACTTCTGGGACTACTCTCATATACTTTTAAACTGTACCATGCATTGAAGTAGTACCGTACAAAAGAACGTAGCCAACCATATTTTTCAATATTACCTGGATTGTGTTAATCTTCCTAGAAATATTGACATTTAACCCACATAATATATATTTTTTACAGTCAGATGCTGATGTTAGTATTTGCCAACATGTGATATCTGCAGATCACTACCATGTAGTTACAACATTGATTCAATATTATCAGATGGTGGTCTATTAGGCAGCTGCTGCTTCAGGCTTTTAGATGTATGTGTGGCTTGGATAAACTATTCTAAATATAATGTTATTAATTTTACCTGGATAACTTGCAAGGTAAGGTTTTCAAAACCTAATGGTGATGCTTATATGTCCTAAAGATTATTTGGTCACAACCATAAAGATAATTGTTTTATAATACTGTTTCTTTAGGAAAGACCCCCATATTCACATAAGGTACATAAATCTATCAATGGCTACATTTTGTTGCCGAAGCAGCAACACCACACATCTAAAATTTTATTCGAGGTTGACAGGAGAGAGAAGAACTGATTATAACAATTTGTCTTCGTGGATATTTTGTAGTTTATAACTACTTATACTTAGGGTCCAATGAACGATTGTATCTGGTGGCAGTAACATTAGATAGTAACCAGCTAGAATCACCCATTGAAACCTTCATATATTTATATGGAATTATTTTCTCTCTTCATAGTAATATATATAGTATTATTGTCAGAAGTAAGATGTTTTTCGTATTTTTACAGTGAAAATTACTTCTCTTCTTTTGTTAAGCAGCTCTAGCATCTTTTCATTGTTTACATGGTGCGTCCAGGAGATTTTGAATATCGACGGTACCACCAGAGTTCAAATGCTTCAAATCGCTTTACAGTGTCCATGCCTCTACTCTGTAGTAAAAAAAGACTTTTATAAGGCATAGCCAACACAATACTTCTTTTTACATATTCCTTCTGCCAAATCTCTCGAAAACAATACAATGAAATAAAATATACAGATTAAAATAAGGTACACAGACCGCCTCTGCCCTTACCAATTTTCTCTTTCACGTCAGCCTCTTGCAGATTTTCACGTCTTTCCCATCTTCTCCTAACCACTCTTTCACCTTTCTGCAATCTCCAACCCAGTCTGTTTTCACCCCCTCGCACTCATTGCTAAAATGCCACGATGCTCTCCACCACACAGCACACACGCGGTGTATCCCAGCCCCATCCACATTTTGCTACCACTCTCTTCTGGCCCACACTTCGCTCTTGCCATCCACACTTTGTCCTCCCTGCTCCACTTTTCCCTAGCTAGTAACTAGGGAATTTCCCCGCACTTGCCACTCTATATAGCCAGGGTTGTATGAGCTCTCAGCCAATCTCACCTGTTTTTTTTTTGCTAATAAATATCTGCAGTTTTGGTTCTCCTCTGGTATTTTATTTGCTCGATACATACTATATATAGCAGGCGTTCCCCTATCCGCCACCTGAGGAAGTGCCCCACATGGTTACTTGAATGGATGCTATTCATAAATTTTCCACCTTCAGCTCATCATTCATTCGTCTATGTTTGATTCGAATTCAATACACTTTTAGTCCCTTATTTTGTTCTAGTTAGGAAGAACTTTTATGCGTCTTCTGTGTTTATAGTATTGGCGATCTTGGTATTTGTGTTAAGCCATGTTAGGTAAATATCTACCATCTTCAGGTCAGGTATTGAGATCTTGATACCATTCAAATTCTCGTCATCTCGATTTCTAATTTCAGACGAGTATTGATTGATATTATTAAAACAATAATACAATATGAATATATATATATATATATATATATATATATATTTAATCTGCAAATAGAAACTATATATTTTTTTTTAGTACAATCAAAATAATTTAATTTTATCTAAATAATTTATTTCATTTCATCACGAAATATTTTTTACAGAGATATGACGGCAAAAGACATAGCATCTAAGAATGCGATTGCGAAGATGGAGATTTATATTCATATTAAAAAGCACTTTCCTCATTCGGCTGAAGGTCGTTCTGGCTTTTTCAATGCGGATTTTGATCTCTTAAGTCTGGTCCCATTCTTCGTTTAGATTTGTACCCGGATAATTAGTATTTGTGACGCTTTCTAGTTGGGAACCATTTATGTGACATTGGTCGTTGATGTTATGGTGCTTGCTTACTACAATGACTAGTTTTGGACATATTTAGCCTCATTTTGTAAATTTGGCATACTATGACCACCTGGTCTCTGGAGTTCTTCTACAGTATCCGCAAGAAGGTCAGTGTCGTCCGCGTATCTCAAATTGTTGACGAGTACTCCGTTTCGCGGGATTCCTTCCTTTGCATCTTTCAGTGCCTCTCTCAAAAGTCTCTCAAAGTACGCGTTACAAGCATCGGAGATAGCACACACCCCTGTCGTAGTCCTCGGATGATCCATTCTCATTACGTACAGAGGCTCTTTGCAGCCAATAAAGGTTCGAGATTATGCGGATTCTCTATCGTCCATGAAGCAGCAGAATACGTCAGTTTACATAGCGTGTACACTGAAGCAGAACGTTAAGGCGAAACAAAGCCTCTCTAGTACCGAGACCGTTTTGGAAACCAAATTGCGTTTCGTTGATGTTTTCTTCGAGTTTTGGATATACACGCTAATGGATAATGACATTTTAAGGAAGATCAAAAAGTGGCTCAGTAGGGTTATTGATATGTATTCTGCACATTTTTTTGAATTCGCTTTCTTCGGACTTGGAATAAATGTTGATAATAGCCATTTGTCAGTGTCTTATATGTCATTGATTAGGTCAACTACCGCATCTATTTGTTCTTCTTCCATAAGCTCGAGGAGATCTCCATAGACTTTGTCTGGTACAGGTGATTTGTTATTTTTAAGCTTTCTGATTGATATTGTAACTTCTTCCTTTGTGATCGATGGTCCAGTTGTACAGGGTATCTATGCGAGATTTTCTCGATGATCATGTCTAAACAATTTTTGCACGTACTACTTCCTTCTTCTAAGCTTCACATCGGTTTAAAACAGCGCCACTCCCTCACTATTTGTGATGATTCCTAGATGTCTCATTTTGCTCGTCCCGACAGCTTCCTTAATCTTTTTATGGAGGTTAAGTAGGTCATCTTGGTGTTCTAGTTGTTCGATCTCATATATTTCTCTGAAGGCCAGGTTTCTTGCGCCGTTTTAATGTTTCTTTTAACTATGGTATGGAGTCTTTTATACAGCTCTTCGTCTTTATTTCTGTATTTCCTACGTTCTTCAGTGCTGTTCAAGATGTCATCCGTCATCCATTAACTGTTTCTTCTTTCCGGTCTTGTAGAGAGATTGGATTGTACATTATGCATCTCAGAGCCTTCCATTTTTTCGTCAATGTTGTTACTAATTGAATCCCTCTTAATTTCTACTATTTTGACGTTGAGTTGTGTTCTTACTTCACTTTTTACGTTATGCTCTTCGACTTTTTCTATTTTTATTATTCTTTCAGTTTTGTTCTTACAATCTTTGTTAGTCGCAGTTTCAAGGTAGCCAGTAGCAGATTATGATCCTCCGGGATTGTTGAAGTCACTTCATTTCGGAATCGCTTATTCGCTAGAGCTATGAGCTAAAATCAATTGATTTCAATTGTCAGCTGGTGACTTCCACGTATACCATCTCCGAGGTGAGAAGAAAGTGTTCATAATAGTATAGTTGGTCTCTTTGCAGAATTGTGCTATGGCTTCCCCTCTTTCATTGAGTGAGTGAGCTCCTAGTCCATAATTTCCGACTATATCTTGGTCTATGCCTTCCCAATCTTAGCATTAAAGTCACCGATTATCAAGGTAATTTCCTCTTTTCGTGTATTTTGTGTCCATATAGAATTGCGCTTGAGGATTTATCGCTGCATATATTTGTATTATGTTAAAGTTACATTCATTTTCATTAGGGCGACTGTCGGATATAGGTATAAATCAATAAATAAATGTATTTAATGTCCAACACAATAATAAAATTCCAATTACAGGACTTTAAATACTAATATATATATAATAAACTACCTATATACTAAATAATAAAGAATAGAGAATATAAACATATAAGAATCTATAAACGATGTATCACAATAATAAATCCGAGTACTGTGTTATTGACTTTACTTTAGTAACGTAACAATTATTGCAACGCCATTACGGTGTCAGCTATCTTCTCGGCGAAATATATCTGGTCCTCTATCTCGCATTTCCCCTTGCCACGGCATCTCATTTCTCTAATACCTAGTATGTCAATTGTTAGACGTCGCCTTTCTTTAATTGCGTTTTCTATCTTTCCATGATGACATTGGCTGCCGGGGGGATTATTCTTACCCTCTCGCCACTTAAGGGGTGACTGGTACTGAGGGCCACTGTTTGTTTGTCATAATGATATCGTGGGGATAGATATTCCTTGGTAGTTTCCCGTTGCTTTCCAAGGTATTGTTTCGGCTGCCACAGACGCCGTTTCTGGGTCTTTCTGACTTTTAAGGTGCGGTCGCCCATTCTGGGACATACGTTGTACCTTTACACTGAAGACAGACACCACGTTACACAGTTTTTGTTCTCTCCGGGTATTTAATTTCTCTGGTACCACCCTATCCACCACCTGGGAGACGCCCAATGGGGGACTGGCATACCCCACACGGGGTAGCTATTCATAGGTCATAGGGTTGTCGCATCTTGGGTGTAGATCCTGTACTCCCATCTTCTAGTTTGTCAAATCTTACATTGACTCTCTCAAGAGTTTTCATCATACATTGCAGTTGTTACCTCATTGATGAGTCTGTCGACGTAATAGCAGCGTGTTGGGTCATTTGTCAAAACGTCTCCGCGAACCCGCCGATACGCAGTGGTTCCCATCATTACTAATTCTCTGATGACGATACCTTGGAGTATCCCGTAGGATTTAGGAGAATATGCAATCACATCCTCGTCGCCGGTAAGATGGACCTGTATCCGCCACGGAGAATGTGAGCAGAATGGTTTGCCTGGAACAAACGCATTGAGCAGATGCGCGATCAACAAGTGGCCGACCGACAAGCCACGCTCTCGGCGAATGGGACAAGTACTGCTACGAGATCTCAGGCAGCTACATCCATTCCCAGTGGTAGGGACAGGACCACTATCGTAGGACTCAACCACATGTTTCTTCATGATGGGAGACGTGTCAAAGTCCCCTTGGACGATCGCCTCTTCAGTGGATACTAAGACTAGTCGGTCTGCTCGCCTCTATAACAATGTGCACGCGTCCTTATCGCCTAAAAACCGATACTTGAGTTTCTCGTTTTACCCTTGGTAAATCGATTCTCCTTCACCAAGACTCAGATAATTGATTTATTCCCTTGCAGTTATCAGTTTATACTGATAATTGTGTCCATTAGAATCGTTTGGAGTACATCCTCCCGTAAGGGATGTATAACCTTCCCCTGTCTTACGATGAACTGACCCCGGCAATGCATTGCACCTTCCTTCAACAGCGTTCATCCTATCTTCTCCATATGGCGTCCTGATGGTTTATAACCCTTCCCGTGCCTGCCTTACGGCGACGTACTGCAGCTTCCTTCGCCACCCCGTCACGGCGAGCTTCGATAACAGTTTCTTTCCTCTTTTCATTGATTGAATAGCCTCAATTATCACTAAACAATGTTTAAATCTCGAACACTGAGATGAGAAATGTTGTAATTTACAAAACAGTTTTTGAGATAAATGTATTTTAAAGATTGCATTAGTTCCAGTAGTTTTACCATTGAGTTTAATATTATCTAATTTCTTTAAATAATAATTTGTTTTATTCTAAATGCAAAAACACAAAAACATATCCCCCTCCCCCCACAAGATATATAGTACACAGAAAAAATAACCAAGTATAGGAATAAGCTTTTATTTTTTTACATTTTTTTTTACACGTGTACGGTGGCCCTTACAAAAAAAAACGTGGCATAGACATCTCGTTTGTCTATGTTATAAACCGATACTGACTGGGAACGTAATAATTCCGAGATTTCTCAGCTTTTAGAAATGTTGCTTTTAGTGGGAATATTTAAATGTATTTTCGGTGATATTACTGTTGATATTGTATTGTAAACGATATTTAATTTCATTCAAAATATTTAAAAACCAATAAACTTTAAGTGATTTTATTTGTCTGTATCCTGCAGTGTATTTCGTCTTTAACATCCGCCCCTGACGATTGTGACAAAGCTATTATGTATTCTCAACATTTCGTTTTCTTCTCTGCCTTGCTTTCGCCTATTAGCTGCATACAATTTTATCTTTAATTCCGTCTAACCTTCTTGTTTTCTAAGTATCCATTATTCGTATGTAAAATTCTTTTTCCCTTACATTTTGTATATAGTTCTTCCAATCTCCTTACTTTCTTCACCTAACATGCAGATACATTTTTCTTTCACGAAGCTCTATTGTAAATCGTGTTCTTATTATGTGTGTCTCCTTGGGTGCTTCTTAATAATATTTATTTCAAACATCTTTATTATTGAACTCATTGAAGATGATCTCATTGTGCTTTCAGTGCATAAACCATATTCTTCAACTCTTACTATAAATATTGCAATATTGAACATTATTAATTATGCTTTCAGTGTATAACCCAGAGCCTTAAACTCCATCATAAATATTGCAATATTGAAGAATTAACTCGTCGTTTTTAAAATGTATATATAACCCGGAATCTTGAAATCTTACTAAACATATCTCAATTAAAAAAGTTCTTCGTAACGCAATGTACAATCTCGCCTTTGATTTTACTCTGTTGTTTATGTCACTCTAGCACTTTCTGGTTCTATCTAATATTGCTCATATATTTAAAACTCTATTTGCTTTAAGTCACCCTGATCTTG
Source organism: Lordithon lunulatus (assembly GCA_963942505.1). Classification (NCBI taxonomy): domain Eukaryota; kingdom Metazoa; phylum Arthropoda; class Insecta; order Coleoptera; family Staphylinidae; genus Lordithon; species Lordithon lunulatus. Next base: position 15,729,793 of record OZ012671.1, on the reverse strand, counting down.
TACACTTACTATAAATATTACAATTGACAAGATTAACTCGTCGTGCCTTCGGTGTATAACCAGAATCTTGAACTCTCATTTTAAATATTATAGTAGTAGTAATATTTAAGAATAGCTCGTCTTTCACTGTATCTTGAACCCTTATTATAAATATACCAAAATTGAAGAATAACTCGTCGTTCTTTCAGTGTATAAAGCAGCATTTTGAACTGATTATAAATATTTCAATACTGAAAATTAACTCGTCGTGCTTTCAGTGTGCAAATCAGATTTTTGAACTTTTACTATAAGTATTGAACGAATTAATTTTCGTCGTGCTTTCAGTGTACGAATCAGAATCGTGAACTCTTACTACATATTTCAATATTGAAGATTAACTCGTCTTGCTGTCAGTGTAATAAAAAACAGAATCTTTAACTCTTACTATAAATGTTGCATAATTGAAGAATAACTCGTCGTGTACTCACAGTGTATAAACCAGAATTCATATTAACTTTGTGTAACCGTTTATTCACGATTCACGTGAATTCTTTTCTTATCTCTCATCTGTCCCACCTTATAGACTATAATTTCCATAACAAATGTTACCGCAGATATAAGCCAGCCGGCGACGACAATAATAATTACAAATCGGTAATGCTTCAGCGACAATTTTACCTCCAACTCTTCGGCACTCGAAAGAGATTGTTTCAAGTTAAAAGGAAAATCAACCTTTGAGCAGTGAAACCAATTCTCGTTCATCAATTTTTCTATCGCCAATTTTAAATACGGGATATATGGAAAGGGCTTCCCTACTGGCAATTGAATTCCTTCATAATCAGGTATAAAGGTCTCTGACATAATATGTGATGCGATGTATTTATAGGTATAAAAGTATGATCCTAAATAGTACAATGTTTCTCTATCGGTAATAGCTACTGCATGTTCCATAACGGGGCCGCTTAGATTCCAGTATATAGCCTCAAAAATATCATCTACTGGAAGTAGTTGTTCTTTAAACTCATCAGCAACGACGGAGGATATTGTGGATGAAATGAAAATTTTAAGTTTTGACTTTTTTAAATCCTCTATAGTATCTATATCCGGATGACGCTCATGAGAAAGAAACACTTGCAATATTGCGCAGCAGTGCACCCAGAGTATTATCATGGACAAAACAATCCAAGCCAGAAGAATTATTTTTGTTAATATGTTATAGTTTTTAAAATGTACGCGCGGTGTGTTCACCAGCGACATTACAACAATATATACAAACATACGTGATTCTAGTTTGTATAGTACTACATTTATAGCCATAATTGTGAACATTATAATTATCCACGTTTTTATGCTTACGATTTTTAGCAGTTTTTCTAACTCTGTCAATTCAAGAGATTTCGGAACTAATACTATTATATTATTTCTTATAATTGGAATTGCGGGTTTCCTGCCTAGAGAGTTGGCACGCGAAGATGAAGCAACAATAGTGTGATTGGGCGCGTTATCTTCCTTCCAAAAAGATGTTTCCCCCCGATCGACTTTATATCTAATATTGCTTAATTCTTGAAAATACAAATGCAATTGTGTATAATTAGCTCGTGCTGCATCCCATGTAAATCCATTCGAACCATCAAGAGTTGCAATATTTTCACACACATCTTTAGCCAACGTTTTGTTATATTCATCAATGAGCGTCCGTCTTTGGTGGTTGTATGAAATTATCTTGCGGGTTCCGTTGAGATAAAATGCAGTTTGTAACTCAAATGCACCCAGGCACAGTGTTTTCGTCTGTAGTGTCAGCCAGTAAAAGTTGTCTGTATTGTGTAATATTAAAACGCGAAATTTGAATGTTAAGTTTTCTTCCATTTTATACATACGTGCGAGGTAATCTGCAACTGGATAGTAACCGTCAGGCGTCTCCGATATGAACAAAAAAATTCCATCCGTGAACTTGGGAAGAAATTTAATTTTTTTACAGCTGTAAATATGCATTGCATGTTGTACCTTTTCAAATATTTTTTTAGCATGAGCTTGAAACTCATAAGCGTCTTGGCAGCAGTTCATCAAGATAATGGTTTCATATCGTTCTGGGTTTATTTCGAAAACTGGTAGTAGGTTATTAATTGGATGTGCTGGAGTTTCAGTCGGAATGTAAATTGTACATTGTCCATGTTTCCAAATTACGGAAAACGCTACTAGGATAACGCGGAGAATCATCAGATCGTGTAGAAAAACGTACGACCGCCTCCGTATGTAAGCTTGAAATGGCATTCATTTTAACACACCTAGAAATATTGCGACATTATTCTTTTTAAGCAAATTCTATTCAATCTATTGTATGCTCTAATTAAAGAATTATTTCAAATGTGGCTGCCATGAATTCTTATTGTGTCCAAGGAAATATATTATTATCGGTTAGCATGTAAAGGTACTGTTTAAATGTCTATTGTATAATATTTTGTTTGTATCGTGTAAATGGCAGTGTCGCATATGCTTGTAGTTAGGAACTATAATAGGGAAACAACTATAATATATATATATATATATATATATATATATATATATATATATATATATAATCTTTATGAGGTATACCATTACAAACGAAACTAAATGTAAATTGTACTCAATGCATACATACATAAATAATACTTCTTATTCATCTTTATTAAAGTCTAAATACAAATATAACAGTACACTAAATCCCGCCGTTCACTGCTTGTAGCATATTTATTGACAGCATCTCATTCATCAACCAATGTTCCCATTTAACTGCACTCTGGTGACATATCCTACATATCTTATAAATATCATACATTCATTGTTTAAATTATTCTACTGTGGGTCGCTCTAGATATGTTGTAAATCGCTGATATATTTACTTGGTATCTCCAGTATCTACCATTTTAATATTTCATTTCCTTTCTTGTAGTTCTACTTTCCGCAACGTGTTCTTGACTAAAATATCCAGTTCGGTGCGTTACAGTCCCTCTACTTGTTACACATACATTCTTACTCTTTCATACATTTTATATCTTTACAGTTTCCATTTTCACAGTTTAATTAGTCAATATTGTTGCGTATTTAATCAAATATATAACCTCCTAGTTATTTAATACAATCCACCAAGTAGCTAAACGTGCATCGCTAGACTTAAAAAGTAATGGGACATTAAAGTAGAAATAAACAGTATTTACAACATTAGCTTTATTAAAATATCAATCTTAAAAATATACAATAACATGAAAATATAGTAAATTTATTAATATATAAATGTTCTTATGGTGTTGCAAAAATAAGGCGAGCAGTTCTCACAGAGTACCATTAAGGCCGTCCGTTGTGCAAGGATTGCATGAGTTGCTACCGGCTTCAGTGTTTATCCCACACACAAAGCAATTTAGCTGTTGATGTACAAATAGAGCAAACACATGATGCAAGTCGGTTAAAGATTATTTTCCATGAGCTGACTTATTGTAAGGAGGACTCTCAGCAGAGGAGTTGGATGTTGCATGAGGATGAGGATACTATTAAAGATAATTTAATAGAGCTTATATCAATACTGGCAACAATTTATGATTATAGTAGCGAGGCTAGATATGAGGGTAGTCCCAGAAGTAACCACCCTAATAAAGAAAATTCGACTTGACTTAATCTCCTTTTACCTTAATACACTTTTACCAGTCATGTTCAATAGCTCTAATACATATTTATAGTGAGAACCGAAGCCACAGACCTCTCTTCATTGTTGGTAATCTTTTACCACTGAGCAATTATTATTTTTTAAGTTTGGCAGAAAAAAAAAATTGTGAGAAAGCAATTGGAACTTTAACTCAGTGATTTTGGTCACAAACATAAAGAATGTGTGGCGTCGCCCAACTTTCTTATGTCCAAATGTTCAGTCAATATGCGATGTAGAGCACCTTTTGAAATGCCTACCATGACTACTAGCTCGCGTAATTTCACTCGCCGGTCTTCTGCTTCTTCCTGTTGCCATTAAGGACTTGGACTTACATAATAACTTTGCTCCAGTTGTGTCGATCCCTGGTGGCCCATTGGTTATTCCATATCAATTTTTTTGAATTTTTTACCCTCTCTGGCGCAGATCCTCATGTAGTCGACTACCGCGATGTTCGGCAGCTCGTACGCTTTCGTTTAAACCAGTGATTCACAAAGTGGCCGATACCGAGGGCGCCGGGACGTTACAGAGGGGCGATAGCTGCTAGTGGAATTAAGGGGCACTAAATAAAACATGGAGTAAAAATTTAAAAAAGTAAGGAACGCCATTCGTTCATGTTTCATTTGCGGTCTAAATATGCCGTAGTGAATAGGCACTTAATTTTCTAATTTAACGCACAAAATTCAAGTTGTAACCGGTCACTGCTGGAGTCAGGGGGCGCTCACTAATTTTTGACTGGAAAGGGGGCGGTAGCTTAGATAGTTTGGGATCCTATAGTATAGTTTGGATTTGATATTGGTTGCTCTGACACTTTTCTAATGAAATTGATGTATCACATAACGATGACCAGTCTTTTTTCAGTGTTTATAAATTCACTGAGAGCATTCAATATTGGTGACAAATACTAAACCACGTAGCTTCTTCAAACCTCAAATTATATTAGGGTGATACTTTCTACCATACTTTTTTCTTCTTCAAAAAACCGCTAGCCATCCATCATCGGGTACTTCTGGGACTACTCTCATATACTTTTAAACTGTACCATGCATTGAAGTAGTACCGTACAAAAGAACGTAGCCAACTATATTTTTCAATATTACTTGGATTGTGTTAATCTTCTGAGAAATATTGACATTTATCCCACATAATATATATTTTTTACAGTCAAATGCTGATGTTAGTATTTGCATACATGTGATATCTGCAGATCACTACCATCATGTAGTTACAACATTGATTCAATATTATCAGATCGATATTCGGTGGTCTATTAGGCAGCTACTGCTTCAGGCTTTTGGATGTATGTGTGGCTTGGATAAAACAATTCTAAATATAATGTTAAATTTGGTTTTACCTGGAGAACTTGCAAGGTAAGGTTTTCAAAACCTAATGGTGATGCTTATATGCTCTAAAGATGATTTGGTCACAACCATAAAGATAATTGTTATATAAAACTGTTTCTTTAGGATAGACCCCCGTATTCACATAAGGTACATAAATCTATCAATAGCTACATTTTGTTGCCTAAGCAGCAACACCACACATCTAAAATTTTATTCGAGGTTTTCAGGAGAGAGAAGAACTGATTATAACATTTTTTTCTTCTTGAGTATTTTGTAGTTTATAACTACTTATACTTAGGGTCCAATGGGCGATTGTATCTGGTGGCAGTAACATTAGATAGTAGTCCACCAGCTAGAATCACCCATTGAAACCTTCATATATTTTCTATGGAATTACTTTCTCTCTTCATAGTAATATATATAGTATTTTTGTCATAAGTAAGATGTTTTTCGTATTTTTACAGTGAAATTACTTCTCTTCTTTTGTTAAGCAGCTCTAGCACCTTTTCATTGTTTACATGGTGCGACCAGGAAATTCTGAATATCGACGGTAGCACCAGAGTTCAAATGCTTCAAATCGCTTTACAGTGTTCAGGGTCCATGCCTCTAGTCTGTAGTAAAAAAAAGACCTTTATAAGGCATAGCCAACACAATACTTCTTTTTACATATTCCTTCTGCCAAATCATCAGAAAAACAATTTAATGAAATAAAATACACAGATTAAAATAAGGTACACAGACCGCCTCTGCCCTTACCAATTTTCTCTTCCACGTCAGCCTCTTGCAGATATTCACGCCTTTCCCATCTTCTCCTAACCACTCATTCACCTTTTTACAATCTCCAACCCACTCTGTTTTCACCCCCTCGCACTCATTGCTAAAATGCCACGACGTGTCGCTCCCTTACCACACAGCACACACGCGGTGTATCCCAGCCCCATCCACATTTTGCTACCACTCTCTTCTGACCCACACTTCGCTCTTGCCATCCACACTTTGTCCTCCCTGCTCCACTTTTCCCTAGCTAGTAACTAGGGAATTTCCCCGCACTTGCCACTCTATATAGCCAGGGTTGTATGAGCTCTCAGCCAATCTCACCTGTTTTTTTTTTTGCTAATCAATATCTGCAGTTTTGGTTCTCCTCTGGTATTTTATTTGCTCGATACATACTATATATAGCAGGCGTTCCCCTATCCGCCACCTGAGGAAGTGCCCCACATGGTTACTTGAATGGATGCTATTCATAAATTTTCCACCTTCAGCTCATCATTCATTCGTCTATGTTTGATTCGAATTCAATACACTTTTAGTCCCTTATTTTGTTCTAGTTAGGAAGAACTTTTATGCGTCTTCTGTGTTTATAGTATTGGCGATTTTGGTATTTGTGTTAAGCCATGTTAGGTAAATATCTACCATCTTCAGGTCAGGTATTGAGATCTTGATACCATTCAAATTTTAGTCATCTCGATTTCTAATTTCAGACGAGTATTGATTGATATTATTAAAACAATAATACAATATGAATATATATATATATATATATATATATATATATATATATATATATTTAATCTGCAAATAGAAACTATATATTTTTTAGTACAATCAAAATAATTTAATGTTATCTAAATAATTTATTTCATTTCATCACGAAATATTTTTTACAGAGATATGACGGCAAAAGACATAGCATCTAAGAATGCGATTGCGAAGATGGAGATTTATATTCATATTAAAAAGCACTTTCCTCATTCGGCTGAAGGTCGTTCTGGCTTTTTCAATGCGGATTTTGATCTCTTAAGTCTGGTCCCATTCTTCATTTAGATTTGTACCCGGATAATTAGTATTTGTGACGCTTTCTAGTTGGGTACCATTTATGTGACATTGGTCGTTGATGTTATGGTGCTTGCTTACTACAATGACTAGTTTTGGACATATTTAGCCTCATTTTGTAAATTTGGCATACTATGGCCACCTGGTCTCTGGAGTTCTTCTACAGTATCCGCAAGAAGGTCAGTGTCGTCCGCGTATCTCAAATTGTTGACGAGTACTCCGTTTCGCGGGATTCCTTCCTTTGCATCTTTCAATGCCTCTCTCAAAAGTCTCTCAAAGTACGCGTTACAAGCATCGGAGATAGCACACACCCCTGTCGTAGTCCTCGGATGATCCATTCTCATTACGTACAGAGGCTCTTTGCAGCCAATAAAGGTTCGAGATTATGCGGATTCTCTATCGTCCATGAAGCAGCAGAATACGTCAGTTTACATAGCGTGTACACTGAAGCAGAACGTTAAGGCGAAACAAAGCCTCTCTAGTACCGAGACCGTTTTGGAAACCAAATTGCGTTTCGTTGATGTTTTCTTCGAGTTTTGGATATACACGCTAATGGATAATGACATTTTAAGGAAGATCAAAAAGTGGCTCAGTAGGGTTATTGATATGTATTCTGCACATTTTTTTGAATTCGCTTTCTTCGGACTTGGAATAAATGTTGATAATAGCCATTTGCCAGTGTCTTATATGTCATTGATTAGGTCAACTACCGCATCTATTTGTTCTTCTTCCATAAGCTCGAGGAGATCTCCATAGACTTTGTCTGGTACAGGTGATTTGTTATTTTTAAGCTTTCTGATTGATATTGTAACTTCTTCCTTTGTGATCGATGGTCCAGTTGTACAGGGTATCTATGCGAGATTTTCTCGATGATCATGTCTAAACAATTTTTGCACGTACTACTTCCATCTTCTAAGCTTCACATCGGTTTAAAACAGCGCCACTCCCTCACTATTTGTGATGATTCCTAGATGTCTCATTTTGCTCGTCCCGACAGCTTCCTTAATCTTTTTATGGAGGTTAAGTAGGTCATCTTGGTGTTCTAGTTGTTCGATCTCATATATTTCTCTGAAGGCCAGGTTTCTTGCGCCGTTTTAATGTTTCTTTTAACTACGGTATGGAGTCTTTTATACAGCTCTTCGTCTTTATTTCTGTATTTCCTACGTTCTTCAGTGCTGTTCAAGATGTCATCCGTCATCCATTAATTGTTTCTTCTTTCCGGTCTTGTAGAGAGATTGGATTGTACATTATGCATCTCAGAGCCTTCCATTTTTTCGTCAATGTTGTTACTAATTGAATCCCTCTTAATTTCTACTACTTTGACGTTGAGTTGTGTTCTTACTTCACTTTTTACGTTATGCTCTTCGACTTTTTCTATTTTTATTATTCTTTCAGTTTTGTTCTTACAATCTTTGTTAGTCGCAGTTTCAAGGTAGCCAGTAGCAGATTATGATCCTCCGGGATTGTTGAAGTCACTTCATTTCGGAATCGCTTATTCGCTAGAGCTATGAGCTAAAATCAATTGATTTCAATTGTCAGCTGGTGACTTTCACGTATACCATCTCCGAGGTGAGAAGAAAGTGTTCATAATAGTATAGTTGGTCTCTTTGCAGAATTGTGCTATGGCTTCCCCTCTTTCATTGAGTGAGTGAGCTCCAAGTCCATAATTTCCGACTATATCTTCGTCTATGCCTTCCCAATCTTAGCATTAAAGTCACCGATTATCAAGGTAATTTCCTCTTTTCGTGTATTTTGTGTCCATATAGAATTGCGCTTGAGGATTTATCGCTGCATATATTTGTATTATGTTAAAGTTACATTCATTTTCATTAGGGCGACTGTCGGATATAGGTATAAATCAATAAATAAATGTATTTAATGTCCAACACAATAATAAAATTCCAATTACAGGACTTTAAATACTAATATATATATAATAAACTACCTATATACTAAATAATAAAGAATAGAGAATATAAACATATAAGAATCTATAAACGATGTATCACAATAATAAATCCGAGTACTGTGTTATTGACTTTACTTTAGTAACGTAACAATTATTGCAACGCCATTACGGTGTCAGCTATCTTCTCCGGCGAAATATATCTGGTCCTCTATCTCGCATTTCCCCTTGCCACGGCATCTCATTTCTCTAATACCTAGTATGTCAATTGTTAGACGTCGCCATTCTTTAATTGCGTTTTCTATCTTTCCATGATGACATTGGCTGCCGGGGGGATTATTCTTACCCTCTCGCCACTTAAGGGGTGACTGGTACTGAGGGCCACTGTTTGTTTGTCATAATGATATCGTGGGGATAGATATTCCTTGGTAGTTTCCCGTTGCTTTCCAAGGTATTGTTTCGGCTGCCACAGACGCCGTTTCTGGGTCTTTCTGACTTTTAAGGTGCGGTCGCCCATTCTGGGACATACGTTGTACCTTTACACTGAAGACAGACACCACGTTACACAGTTTTTGTTCTCTCCGGGTATTTAATTTCTCTGGTACCACCCTATCCACCACCTGGGAGACGCCCAATGGGGGACTGGCATACCCCACACGGGGTAGCTATTCATAGGTCATAGGGTTGTCGCATCTTGGGTGTAGATCCTGTGCTCCCATCTTCTAGTTTGTCAAATCTTACATTGACTCTCTCAAGAGTTTTCATCATACATTGCAGTTGTTACCTCATTGATGAGTCTGTCGACGTAATAGCAGCGTGTTGGGTCCTTTGTCAAAACGTCTCCGCGAACCCGCCGATACGCAGTGGTTCCCATCATTACTAATTCTCTGATGACGATACCTTGGAGTATCCCGTAGGATTTAGGAGAATATGCAATCACATCCTCGTCGCCGGTAAGATGGACCTGTATCCGCCACGGAGAATGTGAGCAGAATGGTTTGCCTGGAACAAACGCATTGAGCAGATGCGCGATCAACAAGTGGCCGACCGACAAGCCACGCTCTCGGCGAATGGGACAAGTACTGCTACGAGATCTCAGGCAGCTACATCCATTCCCAGTGGTAGGGACAAGACCACTATCGTAGGACTCAACCACATGGTTCTTCATGATGGGAGACGTGTCCAAGTCCCCTTGGACGATCGCCTCTTCAGTGGATACTAAAACTAGTCGGTCTGCTCGCCCCTATAACAATGTGCACGCGTCCTTATCGCCTAAAAACCGATACTTGAGTTTCTCGTTTTACCCTTGGTAAATCGATTCTCCTTCACCAAGACTCAGATGATTGATTTATTCCCTTGCAGTTATCGGTTTATACTGATAATTGTGTCCATTAGAACCGTTTGGAGTACATCCTCCCGTAAGGGATGTATAACCTTCCCCTGTCTTACGATGAACTGACCCCGGCAATGCATTGCAGCTTCCTTCAACAGCGTTCATCCTATCTTCTCCATATGGCGTGCTGATGGTTTATAACCCTTCCCGTGCCTGCCTTACGGCGACGTACTGCAGCTTCCTTCGCCACCCCGTCACGGCGAGCTTCGATAACAGTTTCTTTCCTCTTTTCATTGATTGAATAGCCTCAATTATCACTAAACAATGTTTAAATCTCGAACACTGAGATGAGAAATGTTGTAATTTACAAAACAGTTTTTGAGATAAATGTATTTTAAAGATTGCATTAGTTCCAGTAGTTTTACCATTGAGTTTAATATTATCTAATTTCTTTAAATAATAATTTGTTTTATTCTAAATGCAAAAACACAAAAACATATCCCCCTCCCCCACAAGATATATAGTACACAGAAAAACCAAGTATAGGAATAAGCTTTTATTTTTTTACATTTTTTTACACGTGTACGGTGGCCCTTACAAAAAAAAACGTGGCATAGACATCTCGTTTGTCTATGTTATAAACCGATACTGACTGGGAACGTAATAATTCCGAGATTTCTCAGCTTTTAGAAATTTTGCTTTTAGTGGGAATATTTAAATGTATTTTCGGTGATATTACTGTTGATATTGTATTGTAAACGATATTTAAATTCATTCAAAATATTTAAAAACCAATAAACTTTAAGTGATTTTATTTGTCTGTGTCCTGCAGTGTATTTCGTCTTTAACATCCCTGACGATTGTGACAAAGCTATTATGTATTCTCAACATTTCGTTTTCTTCTCTGCCTTGCTTTCGCCTATTAGCTGCATACAATTTTATCCTTAATTCAGTCTAACCTTCTTGTTTTCTAAGTATCCATTATTCGTATGTAAAATTCTTTTTCCCTCACATTTTGTATATAGTTCTTCCAATCTCCTTACTTTCTTCACCTAATATGCAGATACATTTTTCTTTCACGAAGCTCTATTGTAAATCGTGTTCTTATTATGTGTATCTCCTTGGGTGCTTCTTAATAATATTTATTTCAAACATCTTTATTATTGAACTCATTGAAGATGATCTCATTGTGCTTTCAGTGCATAAACCATATTCTTAAACTCTTACTATAAATATTGCAATATTGAACATTATTAATTCTGCTTTCAGTGTATAACCCAGAGCCTTAAAATCCATCATAAATATTGCAATATTGAAGAATTAACTCGTCGATTTTAAAATGTATAACCCGGAATCTTGAAATATAACTAAACATATCTCAATAAAAAAAGTTCTTCGTAACGCAATGTACAATCTCGCCGTTGATTTTACTCTGTTGTTTATGTCACTGTAGCACTTTCTGGTTCTATCTAATATTGCCCATATATTTATAACTCTATTTGCTTTAAGTCACCCTGATCTTGTACACTTACTATAAATATTACAATTGACAAGATTAACTCGTCGTGCCTTCGGTGTATAACCAGAATCTTGAACTCTCATTTTAAATATTATAGTAGTAATATTTAAGAATAGCTCGTCTTTCACTGTATCTTGAACCCTTATTATAAATATTCCAATATTGAAGAATAACTCGTCGTTCTTTCAGTGTATAAAGCAGCATTTTGAACTGATTATAAATATTTCAATATTGAAAATTAACTCGTCGTGCTTTCTGTGTGCAAATCAGATTTTTGAACTTTTACTATAAGTATTGAACGAATTAATATTCGTCGTGCTTTCAGTGTACGAATCAGAATCGTGAACTCTTACTACATATTTCAATATTGAAGATTAACTCGTCTTGCTGTCAGTGTAAAAAAAAAACAGAATCTTTAACTCTTACTATAAATGTTGCATAATTGAAGAATTACTCGTCGTGTACTCACAGTGTATAAACCAGAATTCATATTAACTTTGTGTAACCGTTTATTCACGAATCACGTGAATTCTTTTCTTATCTCTCATCTGTCCCACCTTATAGACTATAATTTCCATAACAAATGTTACCGCAGATATAAGCCAGCCGGTGACGACAATAATAATTACAAATCGGTAATGCTTCAGCGACAATTTTACCTCCTCTTCGGCACTCGAAAGAGATTGTTTCAAGTTAAAAAAAAAATTAACCCTTGAGCAGTGAAACCAATTTTCATTCATCAATTTTTCTATCGCCAATTTGAAATACGGGATATATGGAAAGGGCTTCCCTACTGGCAATTGAATTCCTTCATAATCAGGTATAAAGGTCTCTGACATAATATGTGATGCTATGTATTTATGGGTATACAGGTATGTTCCCAAATAATACAATGTTTCTCGTTCGGTAATTGCTACTGCATGTTCTATAACGGGGCCGCTTAGATTCCAGAATAGAGCATCATAAATATCATCTACTAGAAGTAGTTGTTCTTTAAACTCATCAGCAACGACGGGGGCTATTGTGGATGAAATGAAAATTTTAAGTTTTGACTTTTTTAAATCCTCTATAGTATCTATATCCGGATGACGCTCATGAGAAAGAAACACTTGCAATATTGCGGAGCAGTGCACCCAGAGTATTATCATGGACAAAACAATCCAAGCCAGAAGAATTATTTTTGTTAATATGTTATAGCTTTTAAAATGTACGCGCGGTGTATTCACCAGCGACATCACAACAATATATACAAACATACGTGATTCTAGTTTGTATAGTACTACATTTATAGCCATAATTGTGAACATTATAATTATCCACGTTTTTATGCTTACAATTTTTAGCAGTTTTTCTAACTCTGTCAATTCAGGAGATTTCGGAACTAATACTATTATATTATTTCTTATAATTGGAATTGCGGGTTTCCTGCCTGGAGAGTTGGCACGCGAAGATGAAGCAACAATAGTGTGATTGGGCGCGTTATCTTCTTGCCAAAAAGATGTTTCCCCCCGATCGACTTTATATCTAATATTGCTTAATTCTTGAAAATACAAATGTAATTGTGTATAATTAGCTCGTGCTGCATCCCATGTAAATCCATTCCAACCATTAAGAGTTGCAATATTTTCACACACATCTTTAGCCAACGTTTTGTTATATTCATCAATGAGCATCCGTCTTTGGTGGTTGTATGAAATTATCTTGGGGGTTCCGTTGAGATAAAATGCAGTTTGTAACTCAAATGCACCCAGGCAAAGTGTTTTCGTCTGTAGTGTCAGCCAGTAAAAGTTGTCTGTATTGTGTAATATTATAACGCGAAATTTGAATGTTAAGTTTTCTTCCATTTTATACATACGTGCGAGGTAATCTGCAACTGGATAGTAACCGTCAGGCGTCTCCGATATGAACAAAAAAATTCCATCCGTGAACTTGGGTAGAAATTTAATTTTTTTACAGCTGTAAATATGCATTGCATGTTGTACCTTTTCAAATATTTTTTTAGCATGAGCTTGAAACTCATAAACGTCTTGGCAGCAGTTCATCAAGATAATGGTTTCATATCCTTCTGGGTTTATTTCGAAAACTGGTAGTAGGTTATTAATTGGGTTTGCTGGTGTTTCAATCGTAATATAAAGTGTACATTGTCCATGTTTCCAAATTACGCAAAACGCTACTAGGATAACGCGGAGAATCATCAGATCGTGTAGAAAAACGTACGACCGCCTCCGTATGTAAGCTTGAAATGGCATTCATTTTAACACACCTAGAAATATTGCGACATTATTCTTTTTACGTAAATTCTATTTATTCTATTGTATGCTCTAATTAAAGAATTATTTCAAATGTGGCTGCCATGAATTCTTATTGTGTCCAAGGAAATATATTATCGGTTAGCATGTAAAGGTACTGTTTAAATCTCTATTGTATAATATTTTGTTTGTATCGTGTAAATGGCAGTGTCGCATATGCTTGTAGTTAGAAACTATAATAGGTCAACAAACTATTATATATATATATATATATATATATATATATATATATATATATATATATATATATATATTATCTTTATGAGGTATACCATTATAAACAAAACTAAATTATAATTGTAGTAAATGCATACATACATAAATAAAACTTCTTATTAATATTTATTAAAGCCTAAATACAAATATAACAGTACACTAAATCCCGCCGTTCACTGCTTGTAGCATATTTATTGACGGCATCTCATTCAGCAACCAATGTTCCCATTTAACTGCACTCTGGTGACATATCTTACATCTCTTATAAATATGATCCATTCCTGTGGGTCGCTCTAGATATGTTGTCAATCGCTTATATATTCACTTGTATCTCCAGTATCTACTATTTTAATATTACATTTCTTTTCTTGTAGTTCTACTTTGCAAACGTGCTCTTGACTAAAATATCCAGTTCAGTGTGTTACAGTATCTCTACTTCTTACACATACATTTTCTATCTTTACAGCTCCATTTTCCCAGTATAATTAGTCAATGCAAATATCGTTGCTTATTTAACCAAATATGGAAACGTGCATCGCTAGACTTAAAAAGTAATGGGATATTAAATAAGAAATAAACAGTATTTACAACATTAGCTTTATTAAAATATCAATCTTAAAAATATACAATAGCATGAAAATATAGTAAATTTATTAAATATACAAATGTTCTTATGGTGTTGCAAAAATAAGGCGAGCAGTTCTCACAGAGTACCATTAAGTCTTATGAATCCACGCATGCACAAATAATTAAAGATGTATTTATTCTCCAGTCATCATCTCCATGAATTCTAAAAGAAAGAAAAATGTGTGTTAATTATAACTTTGTTATAAAATAAAATATCTTTAAAATTGATTCATGTAGATATTTTAGCCCGAGTTTCCTTCAATTACATACAAATTTCATTTTTAGATTCGGTCCCATCTTCTACATGTAGTTTTTATTTATCATCTGTAGAAGTAATTATTTTCTAAAACTATTAGAAGCGGTTATTTTATAATCGCATTATGTTTTTTTAGCAAGACTATTTTCAAGTTTTACATTGTAAATCTTTAAAATAATGAGCTGTTTACTGTTTACTATAAATAAATGTTTGATTTATTGTAGAATAAAATCAGACATGCAGACATTAAAAATGAAAATAGCAATATTTATTGGTCCGCGTAAAAGCAGCCGGGCATAAACCGTGATATCCATCGTGCGTACGTGACTATAAAGAAATCGTAAAGACTATTTTTAGCAAATTCTAATTCTGTAAAGAGTTGACTGTGTGTGTCCGGATGTGCTGCTTACCATCAAAGTCCACGGTTCCAGAACCGTCAGAGTCAATTTCCTCGATCATCATGTCCAGTTCCTTGTTTGTCAGCTGGTCGTCCAATTCCCTCAAGATTTCTTTCAGACAGCTGGTTGGAATATAACCGTTTCCTTAATAAAAATAACAATTGTTAGATTTGATCAACCGAGATATTAGATAAATCAATTTTAAATATCAAAGCGTCTACAAAAAATAAACCTCTGAAACATTTAAATAATGTGGTTGTAGACATTAAATAATCAATTAAAAAGTAAATATTTTACAAAAATATCCTTCTGTGAAGTTATAATTAATAATAATGCATATATATATATATATATATATATATATATATATATATATATATATATATGTTTTTATAAGAAAAATGTAATAATAAAGTATTAAGTAAGTTGTCATTGCGTTTCTTAAAGACGCGCCAAGCGTATTTAATTTTTATCCTCTCTATATAACTAACTATATATTATAATAGGGTTTATAATGTTTTCAAACTTCAACATTTTCTATTACTTAGTACAATAAAACCTCCAACTCAATTTTCTAAAAATCATACCTATAACTCTAAAATTTATTATTGTGTATGTTTCAGTCTCACCTCGTTAATTGAAAATGTTCATTTAAAATTGATTTTGATAACTGCGGCTAATGACCAAATATGTTGATAATATATTTTTAAATCTGATTATGGTTTGTGACCTCCAGTAATACATAAGGGTGTATTGAAAACTATTTAGGATATAATAATATTAATTTTAAAACTATTAAATAGTTTATATAGTATATGTAGTATAGTTAAATAAAAAAAAATCAGAGGTGTTCTGTGAAGTTAACTTAAATACCGGGTGATTGACCACTTCTAAGCTTCTCCCTTTACCGGCTCTCCTTATAGGGCTATTCTAGTTTTTTTTTAATAATAAATATAAGATATCAAGATAATGAATGAGATAATATTTCCTGAATATTTTATTTTTTATTTTAACCATATGCCGTAAGATGTTTTTCTTTATATAACAACCAAAAATACAAACGATGTATGAAGTATTTATATACTAAAGTATATTAAGTAAAGTAATTGCAAGATGTCTAGAAAGTAGTAAAAGTTTCATAAACTGCAACACCAAAATATATGTTTCACAAGTGTGTAGTATAAACCAAGCAAAACAATTTTAATTAGCAATTGCATTGCATATGCTAAGAATAATATTGATATCATTTTTGCAACATACTTGTGCAAAATATATTTCGGTGTTGCAGTTTAAACATTTACTACTTTCTAGAAATATTGCAGTCACTGTCATTAATATACTTTTCATCGAATAACAACAGCGTTGGACAGTTGCCAGTCATTTGTAAGCCGTGATAACTTTCAGGTGACAACAAAAGAACCGCAGATTGCTATTTTAGAAGTGCAGGATAATTAATGAGATAATATTTTCTGTATATAACAATCTAAATAAGACATAAGACTACGGCTGGTAATAATAATACATATAAATAAGAAATAATTTGAGGGTATCCAAATAAGTATTGCAGTGCCATATGCTTATGTGTCAACTGGATGCCTAGTACTTGTAATTGTGGGTTTAGATAGTAGAAGTACAACAGAAATTGATCAGCCAAACAGAGATTTCTTTTCTCCTTTTTTATGTGATTATTGTTTTGCTGTATATATTTTATTAAAATTGTATTGAGAAGAGGAGTAAATAATTTATTATAATTATTAATATTATTATTATTTGATCAAGTTAACTAAATTACGCAGCCGCCTCGAATATACAAATACAAACGACAAATATCAATTATTTTTCTTAGAAAATAAATTCAAGTTATTTAATATATAAATTGATATTTATTAAACTTAAATGTAAATAAAATAAATTTAATTATGTATGTATGACATATGTTTCAAACTAAACTGAGAGTAAACTTATTTAATCTCACGATATTAATCCCTGGTGTGTAAGAAGTAAAAGCGTCTTTTTTGACGCCATTTGCACGTGAATTGATTTGAATTTATTACGCTTTAAACCAGGGGTGGTCAAGGGTGGACCGCAACGATTCCTAGTCTCTCGCCTTCCTGATATGTACACATAATCGTTGATTAAAGTATTGTATTGTATTGTGAAGTTTAAATACTTCAATCAACGACATAATGTAGTCTATATTTTCTAAATGTAAGCCTATTTTTGGCTTTAAATTACTACTTTCCTTGATTACTTAATACATACGATGTTGGTACATTTTATATTATATTTTAAATTATAGGCGGTGGTACAATTTAAAAACAAGTCGCCCAAAAACGCGTTAAACTCGGTTTAAGTTAGTTAATGTAGAAAATGTCTCATGATTGAAATGCATAGAAAGGTTATTATTAAATTTTTTCTTTGACTTAAATAAAAATTCTTACCTTCTTTGTCGTAAAGGCGGAAAGCTTCCTTCAGTTCCTTTGCCATCGCCTCATCATCCTCCTCAACGATGAATTTTGCGGCTAAGGTAACGAACTCCTCAAATTCAAGACGGCCGGATTCTGTAAAAATCGGCTGTAAGTATTTATATACAAAATTAATTTCATATCTCAACTCACTGTCGGCATCGACTTCATCGATGAGCTCCTCCAGGATTTTCTTGTCGAAGGGCTGTCCCATCAAACGGAGGATATCGGACACCATGTCAGTGGGAATGGAGCCAGATTTTTGGCTGTCGAAAGCCTCGAATGCCTTCTTCAATACTAGAAATTATGAAACAGAATTATTATTTAATAATAATATATTATTAATTATTTTCTTATAATATGAATTGAATACACTATCGTTTGATTTATTTATTTTGCGTGTACATTAATTAATTGAAGAGTGGAGTTACGTAATCAGATAAATGCCAGAAATTAGTTATCGTGTTTATTTAGGGCATAGTACTTTTACTTAATAAATTCTTAGGCCCGTTCTCACCATGTGCCGATAAATGTTAATCCACGGTTAAGAGCTAACCGCTTTTTAATACGCATTGGTATAATATTTGTAACTAATCATTAACACTTTAACCATTGATTAACATTTAAGTGGACATGGTAAGAACGTTGATCTTTTAGTAAACTAATGTTAGATATTGCATTGTTAAAGGGTCTACTTTGTGATAATTCATTTTAAAGGAAAAATAAAAAGATTTTTACTTATTTATTACACATTTGCAGCCAGACTGGACTAAGTGTCGGCTAAGCTTTTTGAGCTCCTCTGATGATGAGGAGGTCAAAAATGGCTAACCTAACCCCCTAGGAGGAAAGTTAAACGCCATCTGGCTGCACCACATCAATTAGCAATGTACACCCATATGGTAATAACCGTCAACAATCTTATATATATATATATATATATATATATATATATATATATATATATATATATATATATATATATATGTTTTATACGATTGGCCTTGTGCTGATTTCTCAAGAACTCTGTTTGAATATTATTCCATAGAGGGCACTGCCCGGTGATCCTGATGATATGAGCATGTTGACGGTTATTACCATATGGGTGTGCATTGCTATATTGTAGTATTATTATCCGCATTTCTCAAATAGTTCTCAAATTTAGATATTTCTATCTGGAAAAATGTAGCACAACGGATCAATGATTAGTCTTGGACGAGAGTGTTATTGTTTACCATATCTTCACCAGGATAAGAACTTTGCGAGTTATGGCACATGTATCAATGACTACATTTTGGTATTTGGGGGAATAATATCGAATATTCTAAAATAGTATGAGATTTATGGAATATTGGTATTTCGCCAGTGGTTGCTACGATTATGGGCACTAATATCACTTTATCTTGGGGGCACATTTACTTTATTAGCAAGCAGTTCGTATTTTCTGACTCTCGGAGTGCTTTGATTGAATGTTAGACACCTATCATAGGCGATAGTGTGGGTCCGGTTACAATATAGTGTCCTTTCCTCCGTTGTTATTAGCCTTTCTGGTGTATAGTTATGATACGGTAGGGGACTCTTTATTGCTTAAACTCCTAAATTGAAACAATGAAGCCTTCAATTTCAGAGAACATGTTTCCATTTGATAGTCAGGGATTGAATGCGTTAGCATCTATAGCCGGGTCTTCTACCCTGGCTATTTATCTCCTGTGTAGTTCCTTCTTCTCTCAGGCTTCTCTGAGTTTTAATGGTTTCAGGTTTTCATCAGCATAGTATATCCCTATAGGATTTGCTATCGAAGTTTTTGCCGTTAAAAAGCGTTCTAAGGTTTTCAATTTGTTTATAGTATGAATTTTTACGGTCTGTAATGCCTCTGCCGCCTATGTCCTGGCTAACTGTAGATATCAGATGGTGGTATCCTATTTTAGTCGCTGCGACTCTGATACTGTCGTTGTGGGTATTTAGTTCGGTCTCGGTCCATCTTACTATTCCAAAGCTGTATGTGAGGATAGGTGAAGCATAACAATTTATTATTTGTTGGTGTCGCTTTATTTGTTGCAAATAATGTTGTTTTAAGCACTGCTTTAACTCTTTCTTCAAATGTTCCCCTCAGCATACGTTGTATTACGGAGATAGCGAGTCATGGTTCAAAACCTAGGTATTTATAGATCTCCTGGGCACCCATTTCCCTTATATTTTCATCTTCTGAACTTAAAAGTGTTTTATAGTCCTCTATCAGCTCTCATTTTACTTTGTTTTTCTATTTTGACATTTCTCAACCCCAAATTCCATTTTGATATTCGGGGTAAATGGCTCAGTTATTCGAATTAACATCTGAAGATTTTGTTTGATGGCAGAGATACATTTTATGTCGTGCGTATATATAAGAGTGCCTTTCGTTTATCACTCTACGCTGCTACGGGCTTATTGTTTCTTGTTCTATTTGCCACTTCCGATGCGCATAATTCTACCTCGGCCCTTACAATCGGCGGCGCACGACCGCAAGACTTGCGCGATACTGCGCGCCACGGAGGCGACTAGCAATGATAAAACCATGCTAATCGAAAGCGTCTAAGGTGGGAGATCTTCCACTCATTTCCAGAGTATATTTTGGCATTGTTAAAGAATCTAGAGATAAGGTTTAATGCAAAGCACAACCATAGGATACTTAGCGAGTAGCCCCTCTTGATGGGAATCGGTTTAGTGATGATACTACGAGCCTTTGGACGTCGTATGGACAGTGACGTTGCCAATATTTCCATGAGAGTTCGTAAGAGGTTAATGAAGACAGCGTGTATTTTATAAAGTAAGGATTTCCAGCAAAACAAATAGAAGTACTATCAAACGCCTTTTTATAAACTATATATGCAATATGTAGGTATATTTTCTTCTTCATTGTTCCTTGGCTTCTTCAGTTATTATTGCATCTATAGTGATATGTTCTTTACACCGTGTGCCATCTTTGCGGCATCCCGTTTGTTCTTCTGCCATCCGCTGGTTTATTTATAAGTGATTATACATTTTATCGCACAATATAGACTTTAGAAGTTTGTATGATGTAGATACGCATGTGCTTGGTCTATATTTTTGTGGATCGGCTCTGCAGGGGTCTAGTTTTGGAATTAAAAAGGTAGTATAGGCTGTGAGTTGCTCTAAATCTATTAATTAATCAGATTTTGTCTGGTACGGTAGTTTTCCAGTTACAAAGGTTTTTGGTAGATGTAGCAACATCCGATTTTGTGTATTGTTCTTATTTTATTACACCTATTGGCTGTTACCTATTATTCAATTAACCTTTTTTTGTAGTTTACAGGTATTGACCATATGTTGCTCTAGGATTGTTAGACTTTGGTAGCAGATGGAATACTGTTAATAGGTGTGGATTATGATTCATTCTTGGCGGTTAGTGACCAATATAACTTCTGGTTTGTGTTAAACAATCTGTTGCTTTTTTCTCCGATTGCTGACTTTGTATATTTTGAGTCTATTACACGTAACCTCTAGGTATTGACCATATGCTGCTCTAGAATTGTTAGACTTTGGTAGCAGATGGAATACTGTTTATAGGTGTGGCTTATGATTCGTTCTTGTCGGTTAGTGACCAATATAATAGCTTCTGGTTTGTGTTAAACAAGCCATTGCTTTTTTCTCAGATTGCTGACTTTGTATCTTTTGAGTCTATTACACGTAACCTCTAGGTATTGACCATATGTTGCTCTAGAATTGTTAGACTTTGGTAACAGATGGAATACTGTTAATAGGTGTGGATTATGATTCGTTCTTGGCGGTTAGTGACCAATATAATAACTTCTGGTTTGTGTTAAACAAGCCGTTACTTTTTTCTCAGATTGCTGACTTTGTATCTTTTGAGTCTATTACACGTAACCTCTAGGTATTGACCATATGTTGATCTAGAATTGTTAGACTTTGGTAGCAGATGGAATACTGTTTATAGATTCGTTCTTGACGGTTAGAGCCAATATAATAACTTCTGGTTTGTGTTAAACAAGCTGTTGCTTTTTTCTCAGATTGTTGACTATATTTTTTGAGTCTATTACACGTAACCTCTAGACGTTGCTTCAAGAGATCGAGCATTTCTCCTCTATTATTATTTGTATTACCGTTTGCCGCTATTTTTCTCGATATGTTTTTGCCTCTTCGGCTTGTCGCAGAAGCCGGCGATTACGTTACTATGTATTCGAACATTGTATAAGCATGCAGTGTATGTATGAATCTTAATAAGTTGTATAAAGGTCAGTTAATTCTGATAAAAAAATCCATAAGATAGAGGAAATAAGTAAAAATGAGAATAATTTTGGACAGCTTATACCGACAAAATAAGAATACATACTTACTATTTAGATCTTATTTTGTCACTATAAACACTTTAATTGAAAATAATTGTCTGAAATCAATTTCTAATTTTATTTTAGCATAAACCGCCCTTAGGTTGAACGTTTAATCATGTTTTTATAAAGCAATTGATTGGTAATTGTTTAGTAATCCCATAACACGTTTGCCTTTTGATCGATAAATATTACTGTAGTACTTTCCGATATATATATATATATATATATATATATATATATATATATAATCTTTGAATTATGTATTACTTGTATCTATTTTGCATTAATTAATTTATACTTCTATTTTATTTATATTCCACATGTTCCTGGTACTTGCTTGTAACTTAATCAAGTCTACTAAGTTTTGTGGTGACTTTTATAACAATTATTATTATTATTGAAATTAAATTTTGCTATTCGAATAAAAATAATGCTATTTGACAATTCGGTATAGCCAGATCTCATCTAGAGATTAGAGGTATCTACCAACTAGGGTACTACCAGATACTACTACCTACTTGGCTACCAAGCTTTTTCAAATGCCCATAATGGCGATTGTATGTGATTATTATTATATTTTAATAATATTTATTAAGCTGATACGCCTTACAATAATCATTTAATATTATTTACTTTCATTATCAGAAGATACCAACAATATACACAGCGAGTACAAATTGGCTCATTTCATATTCTGTGTACAGTGTATACGCTCTTAAGCCCGTATGACATTATCTAGTTTCCTATATCGTTTTATATATAAGAATTGATATATTAAACTGTATAACTATTTCTAAATGGAAAATTAACATTGTGTATTACGGTGTTGTTATTGTTAAGTGAATTTATTAGTATTCTACCGCTACATCATTTTCTACATATGTGTATGACACTATGTAGTTTGTGTCTGCATCGAAAACGATATAAGAAACTAGATGATGTCATACGGACTTTATAGTCTAAATAGTAAAAAACTGCATTTGTTCTAAATATTTTGTAAAATGACCAAAAATAAAATCGTAAATTTTTGTGCTGTCGCCACTATATGTACATCTAAAATGTATTATCCAAATGTGTTTACGTTCATGGATACTTGTTTTTGTAAAATTGATGTCAGTTTTCACAGCACGTTGACAGAAATCGTTTTTCTAAATTAAAATGAAAAGAAAAAGAAAACAAAATGTTGTATATATATTTTTTTACTTTTGCTGCTAATAGCCAATAATACAAACTCTTTAAAATGAGTTGCCTACAGTAGAGGGGAGGAGCTCCTAGCTCCGAAACAGGATTATGAGATCCAATAATAACTCATTATAAAAAATGGAGTTTAATGTAAAAAAATCAAGAAAACAAATAAGTTGATTTTTTAACTTTACCTGTTCATATCACGATAAGTTGAACATTGGGAATAATTTTACTATTTGTCTCAAACTCTATAACGTACAAACGGAAATGCGCCTTTTTATACACACCGTGTATCTAGAATAATTTATTAAGATGTTTAAGATTTCACAAACAAATACCATGAAATACTAATGTTTATATCTATTCTATTTACACAAGTGTAAATTACAGGTATATTTTCAACACTAATTAGTGTCTTGAGGTATACAGCTATGGCAGCTCGTAATAACATAAATTATTAAAAATAGAAATCCATTGAGTGGAAACAAGTATAAGGTTTTAGAAACTGAAAATTGAAAGAATTGCGAAATTCGCAGTTCATAGCGCTGGAACCGAAGCGAAAATATCCTAGATTGGCAGTGTGGGCGTTGAGTTTATATAGCAGTCATCAAGTGTACGTACATGCGTTACGAGAATAAACCATGGGTTAGCTAATGTAGCAGCTGCAGCCATAACATATTTCAAATCGTACAAGATAAATATGAGTGCTCCCACAAACACCCTCCGTGCCAAAACTTGTAATCTAATTAGGAATCAATTAACCCAGAACAGTGCTCGCATTCAGAAACGAATTGTGAATGGAAAGAAAATGTAATTATGCAAAACATTGGGGAGTAATACACAATTTGCACATTTATAATTATGATTAATATTCGTGGGTTTATGTATTAAATAAATTTCAATTTCAGCTTTAAAATTTTCAAACGAATTAAGTTATTTTATTTATTTCTAATATTACAGCATGTCCTGATGTGCCAAAGTTGTGTTTTTTAAATATTTGATGCACTTTTCTTCTAGTCCTATAATTGTATGTTTTTTTCTTCGCATTAAGGTTATTTTTTATACGCATGTTTATAATGGAATACCATATAGTAATGGTAACAACAATACTAGTAGTAGTACATGATAACCGAGTGTTTGTAATTTAATTTAACTAAAAGACCGTCTAGGTAAAACATTTATTATTGTTGCTGTATTTGTTACAATACAACTGGCACTCGACCTTCGCATCGTCTGCCGTGTATTAGTGTATGTGTATGTGAGTATTAGGACGTGCTACTTCAGAAAATCGTCCCCGAGTTTTCTAAAATGTGGTTAATTGCAAAATTACAATTTTTTTCAATATGTGTTGTTGATTTTATTTGTATCTAGAGTGTTATATTTTTCACTTTAGTTCAATTGAGATTAATTTGTCTCATAGTGTATTTCTTTTGTTGGGTGCGAAAAGGCTTGTGTAGTAATATTTTCGGGGTACCGTTTATCGTAATTTCACTGTAATTTGTTCTTTTTATATGTGCATCCTCATGCTTTAAAATACGTTCTAATTTTGATTTCATTAGCCTCATTTGGTATTTCTTCTATTGAGGTCGTATAGGGCTTGTTTAGTTAATGTTTAGGGTTCGGTTCTGCAGTATACGGTATTTAATGTAATGACTATAACTGATTAATGGATTTTGAAAAAGTCTATAATGTTTGTAGTGGTAGTAAACTGTATTTGTTACAATGCTATAATAGGCTATCGGCCTTGGGCTCTTCTACCGTGTATTAGTTAGTGTATGTGCATGTGAGTATTGAGACTAGCTACTACAGACAATCGTCTACGAGTTTTCTAATATGTCGTTAATTGTATCCCTACGACAAACGGTATCGACTACCCGGGCCGCGATTCGAACCTAGGACACCGGTTCCTTAAGAGGAGGTGCTAACCAGTGCACTAATTCGGAGTGTCAATGTTTGTATGTATTATTATTCGTAATGTATGTATTATTATTAGTAATGTAATATAATATAAAGTACTTTAATATTAATATACTTAATTAATGTAATATTGTAACCTAATGAAATATATTATAATATCATAAATATAACTACTTAATAGTTATTGAAATAATTATTATAAAAAGTTTATTTTATTATGAACTATAATGCTAATACAGCATATGGAAATAAAGTTAGATAGGCTTTCAATTAATTATAACATGCTATTATATACTATGTGATAAGCAGGCATGGATCTGCGTTCTTGTTATCGCCCTTTCACTACAATATATACATTGTTATTATTAGATATTTACAACTTGAACATATGCTAGACTACTTTTACTCCACTCCTAATTAAAATTCATAAATAAACACACGCGCATTATTTATAAATTTCATTTTAAAATAGGGCAAATAAACGATTTGGGGAGAGATTTATAGCACTGTCGTTTGGAAATAGAACGAATATAATGAATTCGACTTACCGGCAAGTTGTTCTGGGGGCAAGTCATCCTGAAACAACGACAAAAATCAGATATGATTCGGCCAATTTTTTTGCTTTCGGCAAAATATGATTTAATGGCGTCCAACTGCCTCACACGTTGAGAACATAAATATATGAAAATGAGAACACTGATGACGTATGTTTCGAAATATGTGTAAGATTTTTTTTTTGAAAAAATATTCATTTTATAAAATATGACATAGATGTAAGTTACTGCCATAATAAATGCCTGCAGTGAACGTGAATCTGCTGGCACTCGTTTAATAGGCTGTTTATCATTTGACTGGCGTGGTTTTATATCGGACGAAATTTAAATTCAGTATGAAATTTAATGTCTTGATATATGTTTTGTATAAATTTAGAGATCTAGACAACAGTAACGGAAAATTGAATTATCGTGGTAGAAATAATTTTTATTGATAAAAATACATACAAAAGTTTTCTATCGAATAATGATCTTCTGTCTGAAATTGCAAGTTTCAGAAATTTTCTCAATTGAACACATTAAAGTTAATTAATTTTTGTTGAAACAAATATATTATCTATTTGCCTTTTACCTTTCGGTGTAGGCAAAACAAATATAATATATTAATATTTTTTTGTTAATATTCGAAGGCAATTAAAAGTATGTATGTACTTTCATCGATAAAACAATTTTAATCAAAGATGTAAATGTTATTTTCGTATTAAAATTACGAAACTATATTATATCTTGTAAATGTATGTATAACTACAATTATCGTCATTGATTGATTTTTTTTAACTAACGCACTAATAGTAGAATACACATGTGTTAGTAAACTATAATAAAAATTAAATTTTCTAATTAATGACATAACTACATAATTCCCAAACAACTTTAATATTATTTTTTTTTAAATCCATATTTATGTTCAGCCTTTATTTAAACTAAAAAGTGAATGATAGAAATACAACTTTGTCAGCTAACTAAAAGGTTTCTAAACTTGTTTCAAGTTTTATTTTATATTTTTTTTATAAGAAACCATCGTATACTACTATCACAATCCTTTTAAACTTATACAACACTGTTCCTAAAACTTATTGAATAAAGTAACTTAACTAAAAGTCGAAAATGTTTGAAATTGGTTTTTTATTCATTTCTAGACTATGATGTATATATGAGCATGTGGCGTAATTCACATTCGAATTGTTTTGAAAAGGAGAAGATTTTGCGTTTGGTATTTATCTCAATCGACGTACTCAGTTACATTTTTATTTATGAATAAATTGATTTCAAGTCTCTCACAGCGCACGTCGATTTACATAAATATCAAACACAAACTCCTTTTCAAAACAATTCAAATGTGACTTACACCACTTTCATTCTCACAGGCTCATATAATAATGATAATACTATTAATTATTACTATTTTTACTATTCAAAATTACTATTTCAGTGTTTTGTATTAATTTCA
Source organism: Lordithon lunulatus (assembly GCA_963942505.1). Classification (NCBI taxonomy): domain Eukaryota; kingdom Metazoa; phylum Arthropoda; class Insecta; order Coleoptera; family Staphylinidae; genus Lordithon; species Lordithon lunulatus. Next base: position 15,702,481 of record OZ012671.1, on the reverse strand, counting down.
TAAAACAATACTTTATTAGGGCATCGACCCTATCCTTGGTAGGAATTATGAAATACGATCATATGAAATTAACATTGTCTTACATTTACCATTTTACTGTTTTGTATATATGATATAAACTTCAAATTCAGAATAGAAACATATTAAAAATATATAAAAATATTTAAAAAAATTAATTTCAAGAAATAATATAAATGATAATATTAACAATTTCTATTTTAGTGTGTTTTAGTGTACAAAATAATTAATCATGCTATTAAAATTGAATTAAATTTATAAACAAATTTTTAGTCCATTGTCCATAATTTTGGTATGAATTTTGAAATACGATCATTATTATCAAATTATTAGTGTAATATAATATTATTCTTTTAGCAATAAAATTTACCATATTAGTGTTTTGTGTGTGTGTTGTACTGGGTTAAACTGTAGTAACTTCGGCGGTCACGTTCAAGTGAAGACTGCGTTTGCACGCGGTGATGTGGGTGTATATTATTTCGAAGTTATAGTGGATTTCTATAAACGCTCGAGTTTTCAGGGGTCCACAATGGAAAATTCTACATCGGTGGCTTTTCCAGTGGTGTACTGTAATTGGCCGGAGCGCGGCGGCGGCGGCCAATCGTCCGCCTTTTTACAAACGGCAGCATTGAAGTTATTGCTATATTTTTAGGATTTTTTTTAAACGAGAAAATGTAAACAAAATCCGCACCGTCTAGGGCGGGAGAGAGTTGTTGTTTTGGTTCGGATTATTTGTGTTTGCATATAATGTTTTGCTATTTAAGTAATTGTATTTTTGAAATAATGTGTTCTTCATAAATAATGACTACAGGACAATGACAATTATTGTCCATTTCCGTCAAGAAGAGGCTCATCGATTTGTAATAAAGTTTTATAGTTTATTGTACTTAATTTTTTATTTATTTCATAATACGTATTAAAACTCATATAGCAATATGTGTAATTTTAAAACGTCTCCATATATTATCCAAAATTCGTAAATAAGTCAAAATTTCGCTGAAACTGACATGAGTACTTATTATAACTGATCAAAGGCTGTAAGGATATTTTATAAGTAGTAATAGTTTTAATAATATATGTTGTAGAAATAATTAATCATTAAACTAACAACACCATAACGTATTAATTGTGGATATGATCATCTCTTCTCCGCTGGCCTAATTATTATAATAAATATACGTGTTATATGCAAGACTATATAGATTAGATCTTTTGCCCACCCACCCTAAAATAAACTAAAGAATATTAAATAACGGTTTAGGCACCTTGACTGACCGTGCTGGCCTAGTATGGTCAGCATTGGCAACTCCTCACCCGCCAGAGTTTTGCAGCTCGCACGCAAAATTGCTGGTGGGACGAGTGAGCAGTCTTAAAGGGAAGTTTCACAATGGGCCCATTTTGAGTGCTGTAGCTATGCTACCCTCCAGCCAACTATCCAGAACCAGGCACCATGACTAATAATTTCAAATTTTGTTCATTTTAATTAATGTTAACAATTTTAAATTTAATATGTTTTAAATTTTATTTGAAATACATATTCATTTTGTTATCCCTTTCGTGAAAACAAGATGGTTCTTCAGTCTGTGCTTGAGTTTTCATCATCGATTTTATTAAAACGTCCTTTGTTTAGGCATATCCTCCCATCAATATAATACAAAATACAACAGTTAGAGCTAGAAATACATTCCCTCATCTTCCTTCTTACTTGTATATTCCATCTCTCACCATTTCACGTTCCCTCATCCGCTTGCTCTCCAACCCCACCCTACCCCAACCAAACAAAATCAAAAAATTAGACCTTTATTGGCATTATCCATTAGGCGATATTATAACACAAAATACAACAGTAAACTAGAAATACATCCCCTCTTCATCTTTCTTACTTACATATTCCATCTCGCTACCTTCCTCTATCCCTCATCCACTTCATCTCCAACCCCAACCACAAAAAAAGAGTGCTTTATTGACGTCATCAATCAGAAGCTCAGGCTGTGCTATTCTCCTATTTTCCTGTTGTTCTCCAATGTTAATTCCTTCACAGTAGACCGGTTTCGTCTCCGTGTAGAAACCAGCTTTCCTGTATTGTTTTTCTACCAGTTTTTGTTTTTAGTCTCCGTCATTCTTTTTCCATCTCGTGCCACCTCTTCATAAGTTAACCAATTATCTCTTATCTTATTTTTCCTATATCGAACGACTGCTATGACCGCTTTATAGATATAAAGCTTTCTTTGGCATCATTCCTCAGGTACATTTGCACACGGTGTTCTTATTCTGTCAAATCATCATTCATATATACCCTTGTTCCTTTGAGATTTCCTCCGTTTCCATAATTGTTCTTTTGATATCCCATGCCTCCAATTTAACGAGCATCGATCTTATCATTCCTTCTCGTTACTTTCCTATCCTCTTAATTGTCATACAATTTGACTTTATCTTAAATGTATCTTGCGCAATACCTGTTTGTAGTCTTGCTCGCTCTTAGCCAGTCGGTATATTGTAATATTGCTTTTTTTTCTTGTTTTGGCGTACTTCTTCTCTCCTTTCGAATTTTCTCCGCTAACTTCTTCCTTTCATCTTTCCATTCCCATTCTGACTGCCGAATGCGCTTCCTGATATCTTCTTTTTTTGCATTACTGCAATTCGCTAGTACTTCTAGAGATCGCACCTCTCTTATTTTCCCGTTCGGTACTCTCCCCTATCATGAGTATGTCCATTATATATTTTCGAGTAGTTTAATGTGGTTTTCCCCCTAGGACATTCTTCCTTTTTCGGACACCGCGCAATAACGATTTAGTTTTAGTTTTATCTTTGACACTATGTGTCCGATGTATGCGAAAAGTATGCCATTAAAGAATATTTTTATCATAATAGTCTCAATTTGTCGTTCTGACTAAACCCCATATTCCAGCTCTCCGTCGTTGCATTTCCGTTTCTGCGTTAGCTAATCATAGACCAGGCTCGGATCAGCTGCTCACCTTTCTGATTGGCTAACACAGCAAACGTAAACGTAATACAGAAAGCAGGAATATGTGCTTAAATTTTACCCACACATTCTTACCATAGTGCATTTCGTTTATCACTCTGGGCTGGTACGGGCTTATTGTTTCTTGTTCTATTTGCCGTTTCCGATGCGCATAATTCTACCTCGGCCCTTACAACCGGCGGTGCACGACCGCAAGATCTGAGCGATACTGCACGCCACGAGGGCGACTAGCAATGATAAACCATGATAAACGAAAGCGCCTTATCAGAGGAATATAGCAATCTTTGGCTTAAATACCGGAGTCTGATATCTTAATATACCGCATAGTCTCTGATGTATGGAATATTTAAAGTATGAATATCAGACTCTCTCTCTCTCATATACAGAGCGATTCATAACTAGAGGATTAAAACTAAATACCATATGCATTACATTATACAGCATTGAATTCTAAGCTGTAATATCGAAATAACGCTTTATCTGCATGAACTTCGTTTACGACATATTAAAGATGAACGAAAAAAAATACAAAACTAAACGTAAATATGTTATGAAAAAATCTAATTGATTGTCCAATAAATCTTCTACTACTACTAAAAATAATACGAGTAACTAATCGATGTCGCAACATTTGTTTAAATACTAGTCTGCCATTAAAAATCACGCTGTATAGTGTGTCCATGGATACACCTCAAATACCTATTATTAATACTTAATAATAGGTATTTGAGGTGTATCCATTAAAACTCAATAAAACGAGATGATATATGAATAAGTAAAATAAAATCATAAATGTAGCCTCTTTCGTATTCCTTGTCTTTATTTTCAAAACTACATTATTATATTTAGTACCATTGAATCAATTGGTGATATAATGTCATTTAAAACAAGCCCATTTTAGTCGCCTGCCTTAGCTGCATTTTGTTTGTCTTGGTCGCTAGAATGATATTTTCGGTGTCCATATCTGTGGCTCACCCATTACCCTTGAGCTCTGTGGCGCGTGTGGTTATATCAACGATCTTGGTCTACGTCTGATGTCTTCATTTCTGATTCTGATCTCGTAACCTAATATTTTGTTGTTACTGGCATGGTTTCCAGGCCATAGGTTGACACTTGCAGTATGCATAAGTCATATACTTTTCATTTGAGATTTATTGGTATATTATCATTACTAATTATATGCGTTAATTTGCCAAATGCTGCCCATGTTAATTTTATTCTACGCTTTACTCAGTTGTCTGATTCTCTTTAAATGCAATGTTAATAGGTAGATGCATTCTTCTACGTTTTCCGCGCTTTTGTAGCCTATGTTTAGAGTTTACCTTGTGCTGCTAACTACTTTGGTTTTGGCTAAGATTAATTATTAGCCCAACTTTTTGGATACTGTATTTAGTTGTTTTAGCATCTCGCTGATATCGCTGATTAGTATGACGATATCGTCAGCAAAACGTAGGTTTATAGGTTTCATCGATATTTAGTATCCCACAGCACTGACTTGAAGATTTTATCAAGTGTCAGGGTGAAAAGCTTTAGAGAGATGGTGTCTCGTTGGCGTAAGCCTCACTTCAGTTGAATTTTGTAGAGTTTTGAGAGGTCGTGATCAAGGCTAAGAAAAAGTGGTCATCGGTTTGTTGTGCACCTTCAACGATATAACGTAAATAATTTCTTTTGCGCGATCGTGTTGCTACTCCACGAGGGCCGGTCCTAGCGGGCGTGCCAAAGTTAGGGGCGGCCAAATTCTGCCTGGGGCATAAGCTATCGAAAAAGTTCTAAACAAAATCGCCTCGGCTAATAAATATCCTTCTCAGTATTTTCACAGATTATCGTTTCTTTTCTCTAACTCTTACCGTTTACGCGGTACAGGTCTGAGCAAATCTGAAAACTATGAATGCTAGAGTGATGGTTTATATATCAAAATGTAGAATATTTCTGGCCCCACAAATTGAGGTTTAGGCACTTTTCTCTAGCTCTTACCGTTTCGCGCTACAGCGGTGAGCAAATCTAAAAACTATGAATTTTCATGCATTTTCTCGGTTTAAACTCGGTAGCGTCTTTGTTTAAAATGCTAGAGAGATGGTTTATATATCAAAATGTAGAATATTTGTGGCCCCACAAATTGAGACTAAGGCACTTTTCTCTAGCTCTTACTGTTTTCGCGTAACAGCGGTGAGCAAATCTAAAAACTATGAATTTTCATGCATTTTCTCGGTTTAAACTCGGTTGCGTCTTTGTTTAAAATGCTAGAGCGATGGCTTATATATCAAAATGTAGAGTATTTCTGGCCTCACAAATTGAGGCTTAGGCACTTTTCTCTAGCTCTTACCGTTTACGCGCTACAGGTCTAAGAAAATCTGAAAACTATGAATTTTCATGCATTTTCTCGGTTTAAACTCGGTAGCGTCTTTGTTTAAAATGCTAGAGAGATGGTTTATATATCAAAATGTAGAATATTTCTGGCCCCACAAATTGAGGTTTAGGCACTTTTCTCTAGCTCTTACCGTTTCGCGCTACAGCGGTGAGCAAATCTAAAAACTATGAATTTTTATGCATTTTCTCGGTTTAAACTCGGTTGCGTCTTTGTTTAAAATGCTAGAGGGATGGTTTATATATCAAAATGTAGAATATTTCTGGCCCCACAAATTGAGGCTTAGGCACTTTTCTCTAGCTCTTACCGTTTTCGCGCTACAGCGGTGAGCAAATCTAAAAACCATGAATTTTCATGCATTTTCTCGGTTTAAACTCGGTAGCGTCTTTGTTTAAAATGCTAGAGAGATGGTTTATATATCAAAATGTAGAATATTTGTGGCCCCACAAATTGAGACTAAGGCACTTTTCTCTAGCTCTTACTGTTTTCGCGTAACAGCGGTGAGCAAATCTAAAAACTATGAATTTTCATGCATTTTCTCGGTTTAAACTCGGTTGCGTCTTTGTTTAAAATGCTAGAGCGATGGCTTATATATCAAAATGTAGAGTATTTCTGGCCTCACAAATTGAGGCTTAGGCACTTTTCTCTAGCTCTTACCGTTTACGCGCTACAGGTCTAAGAAAATCTGAAAACTATGAATTTTCATGCATTTTCTCGGTTTAAACTCGGTAGCGTCTTTGTTTAAAATGCTAGAGAGATGGTTTATATATCAAAATGTAGAATATTTGTGGCCCCACAAATTGAGACTAAGGCACTTTTCTCTAGCTCTTACTGTTTTCGCGTAACAGCGGTGAGCAAATCTAAAAACTATGAATTTTCATGCATTTTCTCGGTTTAAACTCGGTTGCGTATTTGTTTAAAATGCTAGAGGGATAGCTTATATATCAAAATATAGAGTATTTCTGGCCTCACAAATTGAGGCTTAGGCACTTTTCTTTAGCTCTTACTGTTTACGCGCTACAGGTCTGAGAAAATCTGAAATCTATGAATTTTCATGCATTTTCTCGGTTTAAACTCGGTTGCGTCTTTGTTTAAAATGCTAGAGAGATGGTTTATATATCAAAATGTAGAATATTTGTGGTTCCACAAATTGAGACTAAGGCACTTTTCTCTAGCTCTTACTGTTTTCGCGTAACAGCGGCGAGCAAATCTAAAAACTATGGATTTTCATGCATTTTCTCGGTTTAAACTCGGTAGCGTCTTTGTTTAAAATGCTAGAGAGATGGTTTATATATCAAAATGTAGAATATTTCTGGCCCCACAAATTGAGGCTTAGGCACTTTTCTCTAGCTCTTACCGTTTTCGCGCTACAGCGGTGAGCAAATCTAAAAACCATGAATTTTCATGCATTTTCTCGGTTTAAACTCGGTAGCGTCTTTGTTTAAAATACTAGCGGGATGGTTTATATATCAAAATGTAGAATATAATTGCTCTAATTGTTGACCTCGAACCACTGAGATAGATGGATAGGTGTAGACTAGTACATTTGTTCTTCTTGCAGTCCACGGAATTCTGAGTACTCTTCTCCAGCACCAGTTCTCTTCCTTCTATCATGTACTTTAATTGTACATGACTCCGACGTATAAAGAATAACGAGGAACTCTAATTTTCCTTTCATTTCTTGAGTTTATCATCCCTTATTAGATATTACAGTTTGTCATTACACTCGTTTTCGTTTATTTTGATTTGGCTTGAAGTGTGTCGTTTTCATATAATTATTTCACGAGTAATTTATTTTGTTCTCGATAATCTGTTGTTTCGCTTGCCATTTTCCTCCTTTGCTCTACCAGCTTTAATGTGTTTGGTTGTAATTTGTGATCTTTCTTGCATCTGATTTTGCTGCATATTTTCCTAGTAGCAGCATAAATATCGGTCGTGATTTTCTCATTTAGTTCGTTCATCTCCTTTCTACTGAGGATGGTGATTGGCCCCAGTTGCTTGCTTTGTTCTTCTTGATATTTGCCTTTGTTTCGGTCTAAATTTAAGTCTTGTTATTACCAACCTATGGTCGCTTCCCGTATCGAACCGGTTTAAAACTAAGACATTTGTGCCAATTTTCTTGTTATTTGCTAGTACGTAGTAAATTTCGTTTTTTATTTTGTCATCCGTACTTGCCCTTCCGCAAAAAAAGCATTGAAAGGGAAAAATAGGATACGCGACGTTTCTTCCCCGATGTGTATGAAACTATGCAGTTTCAGATGGTATTGAAACTCGACAATAATTGGCATAGGAATGTATTACTTATGGTAGATTTGGAAAAAAATAGTGAAATGCGTATGGAAAGCATTAATCGCAAGAAAAGAAAGATAAAGCAAGGGTAGGGATATATAGCATAGACAATATCGTTAATTAAAGGAATTTTAATAGGCATCAAACTAACGCAGGATAATAAACGGTGGTTTATTATCCTTCGTCAGTTGTCTTATCCTTCGTCAGTTTTCTTATCCTTCGTCAGTTTCAACAAAAAGTTTATATGTGATATCGTTAATTAAACGAATTGTAATAGGCATCAAACTAACGCAGGATAATAAACGGTGGTTTATTATCCTTCGTCAGTTTTCTTATCCTTCGCCAGTTTCAACAAAAAGTTTATATGTGATATCGTTAATTAAACGAATTGTAATAGGCATCAAACTAACGCAGTATAATAAACGGTGGTTTATTATCCTTCGTCAGTTTTCTTATCCTTCGTCAGTTTCAACAAAAAGTTTATATGTGACAGGCTTGTACCCTGGTTTGCTAGGTACCGCTTGGTACCGTAAAAACAGGCTGTTGCTTAGTTGTTGGAGGGAACTGGAATGTGAATTCTGGAAAGGCAAATGGTGGAGGTTAAATAACGAAGAAGAGTGCTTGGAACGTGGGCCCAAGAATAAAGTCGTGAACGCTGAAAGAAGAAGTTTGGTGGAATGCGATAACCTTGCAATTTTAAATAGAAGGACATAGGGTGGTCAGGAAGACGAATACAATCATAAAGTGACAGATTATAGCTAAATATGATATTATGATTACTTCTTACTACTTCTTCATTTATTATATTACTTTTTCTTATTTTATCAATTCTCTGGTTTTATTGTGAATATATTTTTTCTCACTTGACTATTTATTTTATGGTAGCATATCCTTTTTTTAATTTTTGCTCCGCAAATTTGTACATATGTACTTCATATAAAAATACTAATATATTACACATTCGATTGAGATAATTAGGTAATATTTCTTGCTTAATTCTCACTTTCTTTCTAACTTGATACCTATTTATTTCACTGCGTCTATTTATAAATTCAAGTATAAATAGTGAAAACTATTTAGATGAATCTGAAAAACAACGCACTGTTAGACTGCGCCAAATCTTTTGTTTACAAGTATAATAAAACTATTTTATATTAGGATAGGTCGGATGATATTCTATTATGATATTCCCTATGCACATTGACCATGGCACGAATATATTAAACTGCACTTGAGATACAATTAGAAACGTCTCGTATAAATTTATATGATTACAATGTAAATGATATTATATTGCGCCATTCGGTTTGTATTGTATTTGTGAAGACCATTAATGTATTTTATATATAAATAAGATATTTTACTAATTAGTTATGGTGGTGCAACTCTAGTGAACTGTCAGAGGTGAATGAAAAGTCCGTTTTAATTATATA